>CM051524.1:66723287-68194537 GCA_028017165.1 Herpetospermum pedunculosum
GAATAGGGAACAAAACATTTTCTCAGCGATTCCGCTTGCTGCATTTCATCCTGTGTCGTTTGTCTCGGTGTGGTGGATATCCATTGTGAATTCTCTCTTTCTGCATAAACATACATAACAATGCAAGGCATAATAGTAATAGCACTTGAACATGATCAGCTGATGCATCTTGATGACTTTGCAATGACTGTGTTACCCAGATGATGTCGATGGGATGTGGAATGATGCCGATGATGTTCCCGGGTGTTCAGCAGTACTTGCCACCGCCAATGGGGATGGGAGTCGGGATGGGCATGGGCATGGGCATGGGAATGGAAATGGGCATGAACAGACCAATGATGCAATTTCATAATCTTCTGGCTGGCTCAAACTTGCCAATGCAAGCTGGAGCAGCGGCTCATTTGGGCCCCAGATTCCCTCTCCCTGCCTTTGCAATGCCTCCTGTTCCCGGTAGTGATCCATCCCGAGCTCAAGCAACGAATAATCAACCCGATCCGATGGTTAACTCAGTCGGAACACCAAATACTACCCCGCCTTCGGTCCCGGGTTTTCATGATTCTTATCAGCAGTTTCTTAGCTCCAACCAGATGCAGTTTCACGTGCAGGTATCTTTTTTTGCCTGTTTCCTTCATTTTGTATTCAAATTCAGCATGTTTCTAACGTTGGTTGGCATCAAAATTTCAACCAAACGACATCATCAACCTTGCGAATTGGAACCGATGAGTTCATTATTAACCTTTTACAGAATCAGCAACCGGTTCAGCCTAATACGAGCAGGGGTCCCGAAAACCGAAATCATCAATCAGGTATATCTGTTGGGAAGTTCAAGATATTTCATTGGTTGTATGATACTTTGTTCATAGATTAGTTGCAATATTGCTGTTATATTACCATAAGCTCCAAAACAAGTTCCATCTGCACTGTTATTTACACGACTTTCACGTATTGTAGGTTAATATTTTGAATGCATGGACTCAAGAAACACATTTTCCGGGCAAGTTTTGGCGCATATTAGAGCGTCGAAAGCTTTGAACATGCGCATCTGCTGCTTGCTAATACGATATATATCGCAAATAACATGTAACGACCACGTCCCTGTAAATATAAATCTATACCTCTATTACGTTTTCGATCTTATTATATCTTTCACGCCGTCCTCTTCCTCTTCCTGACTTGTTATCCTGTTAGATTGTGATAGAAAGAAAGTAGACTTACAGATGGTCATGGGGAATCCGTTGCTTTTACACGAAACTATTGTTGCATTTCATCGGGGTCGGGTCCAGGACGATGATGCTGATAGATCGAACTTGGTGTGGTCAATTATCGTCGTCGTCGGGTGGCATCGAAGTATTCCAAACTCTCCAACTCCAGAGCGATTTCCATGTTTTTTTTTTCCTGGACCATGGTTCCACTGCATGATATATATTCTTCACAAAGTTGTTACTCAAGATTCTTTTCCTTCATCATAATAAAAACTTGTTTCATAGCCATCTCCCACTTGCACTTGGAATATAAATTCTCAATCAGCCATAGAAAGATCTCCATAGATATTTTTTTTTTTTTTTTTTTTTTGCTTCTGTGCTTTTTCCACTGAACTTTTCAAAGTTGTTTCAAAGTGGAAAAAGAGCAAATCCACTGTAAAGATGAAGGAGCTTAAATTTTCTTTGGGGATGAACCTATGAACTAGGGGTATTTTTGGTATACTGACCCTTCTTTTTTTTTTTTTTTTTTTTTTTTTTTTAGAATAGTTTTTGGTATGATTGAAGGTGACATTTCTCAGATGCAATAAAAAATGCATAACTTTCAAGTATTCCAATGATATTTTTTTTTTGAGTATTCCAATGATATTATTATTATTATTTTTTTTTTTTTTGCAACGGTATTTAATTAGTGCGGGGTTGAACTCATGACCTCTTAATCAAGGGCACAATCTTATATTAATTGACCTATGTTCGGTTTGACAAATAATTCAAACTTATTGAAGGTAATATTATTTTTATACTTTAATAAATCACAATTATACACTTGTATGCAGTGTATCAACTATTTTCAATAATTTTCTCAATTGTCAAGATGTTATCTTTTTATTATTATTATTTATTATTATTTTTTTTTTCCCATTATGTTTCAAATGATTTGAACAGAAGATTAATTACCAATGCTTAAATTGATAGCATTAGAGTTTTGGGTTTTTGTTAATACAATTTATGCTTGCTCATTAATAACATATGATTTGAACAGAAGATTAATTACCAATGCTTAAATTGATAGAATTAGAGTTTTGGGTTTTTGTTAATACAATTTATGCTTGCTCATTAATTTTTTTCTCTCTCTAAATTACTCTCAATATTGTTGGTTGATATTATAGTAAAATCTTAAAAGTTAAAGAAAATATTATTTAAAAAAGGGCTGGTTGAACGATGGCCTAAACCAAGGATGAAAATATCCGTAAATTAGAGGGTTCGATATAGATATTAAAAGGTAATAGATATATCCAATATCTTTTATAAATACTCATAAAACATCAAAAATATCATATATTAAATTTAATATGAATATAGATATTACTAACTAGATCTATAGCTTAAAGAAAAATAACTTAAATATTAATTTAAATATATTTTTTAAAAAAATTGATTTACAGAAATATTTATGGATATCGATATTTTATCGATATATCCATGGATATATCCGTAAAATTGAAATGCCGATATCAACATGTATATCGATATTTTCATCCTTGGCCTAAACTAATTGCAAATTTAGCAAACTTTAAAATGTTTTACAAATATGGCAAAAAAATCTGTTTCTATCACACTTTATCATCAGTGATATACTATTATTACTGATAGACTTTATGATTAGTGATATACTATTATTACTGATAGACTATTATCACTGACAAAAATCTATAAAAAGTTGAGGTGATAAGCAATAGATTTCTATCAACCATAAGATATCAGCGATAGAAATTGACATATCCGCAAATTTTTTAAAAAGATGCTATATTTCTAATTATCTTATTCTAAATTGACATCTGTTACAATTTCTCTTTAAAAAACATGTTTTTATTTCATTAAAGTGTTTTGCAAAGGGAAAAGCTAAACGTGGGAAATGGAGGAATAATTAGATATTATGTACTGATTTTGTTTTTCTTTTTTTGTTTTAAAAAAGAAGATAAAATCGTTATCAAATGAAGTGGACATACTATACTATACTATACTATATATATATTTTGGGTTTATTCGTAATAATTACTTGTATGAAAGAATAGTTTTTCTTGTTGGTCCCCATTTTCTTTGTTTCATGGGGCATATGAATATAATTAAAAAGTTCATTGGATTGGAAACACCTACTCCAATTTTACGTTATGTATATATATTAGTATCTCTGGTGCCAACATGAATATAACTCAATCGATATATTATATGACCTAATAACCAAGATATTCAAAGTTCGAATTTTCTACTGTCGTCAATTATTTTAAATGAATTGGACATCTATGTTCTTTATTTTTTTTATTTAGTTTGATTTTATGATTACAAAAGTTTAACAACTCGAATTCTATCAAAGTTATATATACAACTATTTTTGCTTGTTGTCAGTATATATTTTAATTATTATTTATTCTCCAAAAGTTTTAAATTAAAGAAAATAAAAGTTGTACATGAAAATTGAATATTCAAACTTATTATGTTATATTTTATTTTTAAAATTTTATTCGGTAGTTTATAATGTTGATATCGATTTTTGTTACAACGGTAAATTTGATATTTGGAGAGGATCGAGCCGTGACTTGCAATACCAAAGGAAATAAGAGATTGAGCTAAGACCGGTGTGGTACTTACCACAGGAAGTCGACGCTGAAGTTAGTGTTGAGAGAGAGGGAGAGAGATGGATATGAAAAAAATCCCTCCTATTTTTAGCTTATCATTCTTCTTCTCAACTTTCTTCTCTATCTTATATAAATCTCTCAAGTCATCGTTTGTGAACGTTTTTCACAATTAAACAGGTCAATATGTTGATAATAACTCTCGGGCGTTACAAGGATTATGTAACTGTCCGGGAGAGGGCGTTCCTAGCTGACTGACTTTATGAGATTGGCCACCTCACTTTGTTGAGCTGACTCTGAAGGGGTTGACCTCTCTATTTGGTCGAACCGACCGCGAGGGGGGTTGGGTCGACCTCTTCTTCTCCCAACTCTTCTTGATGGGCTAGACTTTATTTTTTGGTGTGACTCTTAACTAGGGTCATGATTTTACCCATAACATATAAGTTTACTAAAAAAAAAAAATAGTATTTTTATTTATGTTTTTCAAAAAATAAAACTTAAAAAGGAAACAAGCAAACAAAATCTGCTTTTCTTTTCTTCCAAATTTGTATATAATTTTGAAAATATTTATTTAAAATAAAAAATAAAAAATAGTTATCGATATTCTTGTTGCTCAAAAACTGAAAATGATAATAGAAACGGTACCAAAGGACTTATGGACTAAAACATTTTTTAGAAAAAATAAATCAACTAACAAAGTTAGTACATGTTTACTTCCTTCCAAAAGTAATAAAAATATCCGCACACATCAAAATCTACAATCCAATTATCACGTTACTCTGTCACTTTGCGATGCTAAATCAGATTATGATGGAAAGATTATATGAGTTCCACCGATTTTTGACCCATTTACTTTAAGAAAGGTCCCATTCTCTCTCTTTATCTGTTTTTCCATTTTTTAATCCATATTTCGCCATTTTTTACAACTTTTCTTCTTCAACTCCATGCTAATTTCTATCTACCATTAATAAATTAAACACATTTACGCTTTTCGGGATTGGCGCTTTAATGTTACACAAAACCAAATGTTAAAAAATCATCATGTTTTTGCATATTGATCGTTGACATAAATAAACTCAGATTGTCTTCAACCCTAAACATCGCTCGTAATAATGCGCAGAAGATGAAAGAAAATGATACAGACGATTCGTATCTGAAGGTATGACAAACTCACGAATGATTACGTCCAAGTAAACACTACTAATGAAAATCAGATTACGTTTGAATTAGCGTTAAGTAAATACCATCAAAGGTAAACCGACTACGATTGAAGTCTTAATTCATTACGATTGATTAATTACGATTGTTGGAAAAATTTCATTACAGTTTGGTAAACATGGCCTTAATTTTAAATTGCAAGTAAAATTCAAATGAAGAGAGTGAAGACAAATGAAACTCAAGGAGAGACATTTTCCACCCACACTGACAAATCTTGTGTTTCCTCTCGTTTTCTCATTTAGAATAAGAGGTATATATACAACATAATGGCTAAACCTAATTTCTCAAAAACACATATGAAATAAGATAAATGCTAACTATTTTTCTAAGGGTGCATAAACATTAATAAATAAGTTCATCAGATAGATAATTTTCTAATACTTTCCTTTTCAAGTTGGAGCCTGAAGGATCACAAATGCCAACATGAAAATAAGGTAAGAATAAGGGGACTGTGTTATATTAAAAAAAATACGAGTCGGTGTTGTAAACTTCAAGTCGATGCTCCACATTGCATTTTTTATTTTCTGCAGGCCTTCGTATCATTGCTTTGACAACGCAATATCAATTTCTACGAGCCTCTCCGAACGTTGATCGATGCTCTAATCTTCAGGTCGATGTTCCTCCTGGCACATCTTTTTCTTGTCTTTTGGTTTGGAGAACATTCCGTCTACAAACCCAAGTTTTCGGGGACCTTCAATGAAAGTGGCATTGCTCTTGACCAGGCAATATAAGTTTCTGCGAGTCTCTGAACGCGGATCGATGTTGCAATCTTGAAGTCGATAATGTTTCTCATAACATTTTTAAAAAACTCAAATGGACAACCCACTTAACCACTAAAACAAAGGCTGGATGGAATTGAACAAAACCAAATATGAAGCCGAAATTGAACACTAAAATCAAACCAACTCAAATACCAACCAATTAAAAATACCAATATGAAGTAGATGGATGCAATTTGATTTTTGGTGGGTTTACAAGTGCAGAAGATGACTATCAAATTTGAAGTGGATGGATACAACATGTACCACCAAACAAACAGAAGTAAATGGACAACAAATGGACGAAATTGGGCAGCGACGACGACCGTCACCTTAAGATTTTTGTATGTTATGAGGTTCTTAGGATCTTTGCTCTGATACTATGACAAATCAATTGTTTCCTCCTAATTTTCATTTAGAATAAGATGAGTATATATACAACCCTAAAGTTAAACCTAATTTAAGAATTAAGGTGGTATAGATACTCATTTTATTCTAAATGAAAATAAACTTATGGAGAAGCTCATCGGGGTCCGCATTTGAAGAAGTTAGTTCGTCTATTTCCGCCGCTGTTGAAACCTTGGGTGCAACCAAGTGGGTTATGTTGTTTGAGGCGGTCTGCTGTTCGAAAATAAAAAGAAGAAAGAAAAAAAATGCTTAAGATCTGAAGCTGCTAGAGACGATATTTGCAAGAAGAAAAAAATAAAAGGTTCATTTTATGGCCGTATGCTGCCCGAAAGAAGGAAAAAAAAATAAAAAAAATTGAACATTTTAGTTTCGCATGTGCAATTGAGTTAGAGTCTTTCCACTAAGACATGGTATGCTATTAGTAATTTGACTGAGTTTTCATTTACTAATAGCATATTATAGTTCTGTCACCATGTATTTTGCTTATGCTGTTTATTTTTAGCACACATGACCGAGTGAATGAAGGGAACACTGTTGGAGTAATTCAAATTGTCCTCTCCTTCGATGAATGATATGAAGAGAACACTGAGCGCGCAAATTGATTCTTCTTCTCCTTCGAATTACTGAAGAGAACACTTATGGTGAAAATTAAATTTGTCCTCTTCTTCTTATATGGTGATCAACCATGAAGTTTATTCTGCAATGAAGAGCACCAACCAACGTTCGGAGGCTCGCAAAAGCTTATATGGCGTGGCACAAGCAATATGGCATGAAAGCCCGCAAAAAATTAAAGAAAAGTTATGTGGGCATCGATCTGAAGATTGGAGCACCAACCAACGTTTGAAGACTCTTAGAAAATTAAAGATGCAATGTGGAGCCTCGACCTGAAGTTTGCTGACCAACGTTCAGAGACTGCGAATTTGTTTTTACCATAAGAGTTTACTTTATTCTCACCTTATTTTTAAGTTGGGCATTGTGATCCTTCATACTCCAACTTGAAGAAATGTATTAGAGAATTTATCTATCTTTAGACATATATTTATATTTTTATCTTTTTACATACTTCATATGAAAAATAGGTTTAGCTTCAAGGTTGTATATACTCATCTTATTTTAAATGAAATCAAGAGGAAAGAATTTATTTGTCACACCCATAAAGAAGAAGAAAGTGTGAAATTATTAATAGCCAATTGGTGATGTTTTTATTTCCCATTTCTATTTTGTGTTTACAAATTTGTAAAAATACAGATGTTTGGTATTTATTTCATGTTTTTTAATTCTATTTTTTTTTTTAAAGAAATTATACAAAATTTAGAAACTAATTGATTTCTTGCTTCCAATTTTATAGAAATATACCTTTGCAATTTTTTTTTTATAGAAATATAATTATAAGTATTTGTTTTAATCATTTTTACATATAAAGAGAATAATAATTAATTCAAACAATAAAAATATGACATAATAATTCAAAAATATTTTATAAGTAAAAATTGTATTCTTTTTATTTAATTTTTTTAAGTAACTAAAAAGGGTGAGGGAAAAAAATAATTTAGACCTAACTTAGCCAACAATTTTAATTCTAAATTTTTAATTTCATCAAATTAAACTTTAAACTTACATAAGTATTGCAACGTAGATCATAAACTTTCAATTTCATAAAATTGAACTCCAAACTTACATTGTAAACTCCAAACTTAAGTAAATGTTGCAATCTAGATCAACCTTCAATTTCATGACTTCCTCTCCAAAATCCTCTATATTTCTCTTCTTCCTCGCCTTCTCTCTTACCATGTCCTTAAACTCTATGGTTTTCATTTGCCTCAAACCACTCATCTTCACCAGCACATCTTCAATTCTTCCGCCACTCAACAACTGAGCTATGAAGACTTCCAAGAGTTTCATCAAGTCTGTATTCTCAGATCACCCAAATAAAGGGCTATGTATACATTTCAAGCGTTTCATCAAGTCTTACTCAGACCACCCAAATAAAGGGCTATGAATCCACTATAAGGGTTTGATTCTCATACTTGCTGAAGACTCTAGAATTACTTTCCCGCTTTTGGTGAGGGGATCCGCTAGAATCCTCGTAAGGAGAAAATTTCACTCTTCAGCAATTGTTTCACATCTCCATGTCTAAGGCGTAAATGCCTTCTTTTGCCGTTATACACAATGTTTTTGGTCGTCGATCAACCGGAACGGAATCAGAAGGGTAATTGTTGTGCCGTGGTGAACCATTACCTTGAAAGCAAAATTCGGCACGACTTCGGTGTGAATCGTTTATGCCGGTTGCTCCCAAAAGTTAATACAACATCTAACCCTCACGTCCACTCGTGAGAGAATGATTGGAATCAAGACAAAAATATGATGCTCAGAATTTGTTTTTGAATGGGAGTGATTCTGAACAAATATTGCTTCCTTTTGCAACAAACTTCAGCCACATTACAAATGGCGGACCTTATTCAGATGCCCTACCATGTCACTGCCCTCATTTATGAAATGAAGATTGAAATAATATTTTCAAAAACAATAAATTGTGTGAGGAATTGTGGTTTTGCAGTAGGGTTGAATAAGGTCCACCATTTGCTAATCTAAGTATCATCATCAATTTGGAGTTTAATTCACAGAGGAGTTTTGTCCATAAATCATCACATAACGGTAATGAAAAAAGCCAGAAATCCAATGTCTGCCATTTGCACTGTGACTGAACTTCGATGCAAAATGAAGCAATATTGGCCGAGGAATTAATGGAGGATGCGCAGGTGAAGATGAGTAGTTTGAGGCGAATGAAACCATAGAATTTAAGGACATTGTAGGAGAAGGGCCGAAAAGAGGAGAAAGAAAGGGAGAAATAAAGAGGATTTTGGAGAGGAAGCGATGAAACTGAAGCTTCATGGTCTACATTGCAACACTTACGTAAGTTTGATGTTTACATTGAACGTTTATGCAAATTTGAAGTTCAATTTGATGGAGTTGAAAGTTTAGGGTTTAATTGAGACATTTATCCAAATTTGAGATACAATATGATAAAATTGAAAGTTCAGGTTCAAATTGCTACACCCCACTAAGTTTTGGGTCTAATTTTTTTTTTTTTTTGTTCATGTTGACAATATTTCTAAATTGCATTAAAACAATAAAGAAAAATATTATAAGTATATATAAAAGAATACTTAAAAATTAAGAGTTAAGAGGCCATTCTCAATCTCCACCAATTTTTTTTATAAAAAAAAAAAATTCTTGGCCTTCTCAACTCCAGCCTATACGTTATAGTTGCCAATTTTATAATTCTTAAATGCATGAAAAAAAATTGCTAATATGAGTTTAAATTGATTACGACATATATATTAAACTAAGAGATTAGAGATTCAAATTCCATCCTCTCAGGTTCGTGTTTCCATGCATTGATCAACAAATATTTTTTACCCCTAAATTTTAACAAATATTTTATATTTTTTTTTTTTTTTTTTTTGAGTACATTGGGGGTGGGAGATTCGAACCACAGACTTTTTGGTCGTCAAGAGATACATATGTCCGCTGAGCCATGCTCGCTTTTTGGCCCATGCTATAATATTTATCATTAGACAATCTTCACATTTAACAAAAGAATACCATTAAATTTTTAAAAACAAAAGCGACTAAATTGAATCTTTTTCAACCAATAAAGACCAAATTTAAAAAAAAAGAAAATTCAGAACAACATTAGCGATTAAAACATATATTCAACCTTCCCATGAATAACAAAACTGGTCAATTCTCTTGGAAAAGTCCCTAATGTAAATGCCATCATCTTTGGCAATCCAAACGCAGTTCTTCCATCCACACCTCTCAAACAGCCTCACATCGTGCCAAAACACCTTAAACGCTGCCTCAACGCCGCTTCCTCCGCCGCCACCACCGCCTTTCTGAAGGCGGCACCAGAAAAGTGTGGAGTGGAAGAAATTGGCCTCAAAACTCCACGAGAAATCAGCAGTCGGGAGGAGGGTTTGGAGGCCGAGATCGTCGTCCTGCGACTGGCAATGAACCGACATCGCTATGGCGCCGTTTAAGCCATTGACGACAGTCACATGCCATCGGATGAAGGGCGGGAAGACATTTCCTTTCGTCTCCAAACACAGCGATGGAGTTAAGGTTTGTGAGAGAAGAAGAACAAGAACAAGAAGTGGATGAATAATTCTGAATTTGGAAGAGTGATAATTGGCCATTTTTCTTCTTTTGCTTTTAGTGCAATTGATTATTCATTTTCTCTTCTCTTTGTTGTGTTTTTATGGTGTGATGAATTGGTGATCATTGTGAGAAAATCTTCCTCTTTATTGTGTCAAAAATGATATGTGATTTTCGTCATTGAATGTTAAGCATGTGCATGGTATAATTAAGAAGAAACCAATAATGCTTTTATTTCATGAACATTTTTTTTTTTTTTTTTTTTTTTTGCAACGGTAGTTTAATTAATGCGGGGATTGAACCCATGACCTTTTGGTCACCGGCAAAACCCTATGCCAATTGAGCTATACTCGGTTTGGCTTTATTTCATGAACATGCATAAAGCTGATTCTCCATTAAAAAAAAAAAAAAAAAAAAAAAAAAAAAAAAAATTGTCAAAAAAAAATTGTCTTTTGTCAAACCGAGCATAGCTCAATTGGCATAAGATTGTGCCCGTGACTATGAGGTCATGAGTTCAATCCTCGCTTTAATTAAAATACCGTTGCAAAAAAAAAAAAAAAAAAAAAAAAAACTTGATCTTCGATTTTTTATAATGGGAATTATTTATTTATTTTTTTAATATATGGGCGTCACATTTGAACTTCTCACCTACTTGTCGTTTGAACCTATATACCGCCATTTTAGGGATAAGATGGCGGTTTTGAACCGCCATTGTAGGGTTAAGATGTCGGTTTCTTTTAATGGCGGTTATAAACTGCCATTAAAAGATAACCGCCATCATACTCCTAAGATGGCGCCACTTTAGATGGCGGTTAGTAAACCGCCATCATATGGTTACGATATGTGCAAGTGTTCATAACCGCCATCATACTCCTACGTAGGCCTTTTTTTTTTTTTTTTTTTGACTAAGTCGTAGGCCTAATTTGTTGTAGTATGAGTGGGATCCCTTCATATGTGAGATCTTCAACTAACCAATCAATGTTAATTATTTTATGTGTTGTCAAAAAAAAAAAAATGTTAATTATTTTATGTGCTCAATTTGTTTTTTAATTATTTTATTATATATTTTTAATTTAATATAATAAGTGATTAAAAATTCTATAAAAAATATAAATTAAAAAAATTAGTACCTATGAGTGAGTATGATTTATTATTTTTTTTTAATCATTTTTACAATCGTAAGAATAAAGAATCCAACCATCAACTTTTAAATTAATAATTATGTTGATGCCATTATCTAATTATGTTGTTGACAACTTTAGTTACCATTTTTGAATTGTTGTACTGAAAAAGAAACCATTCAAAACAATAAAAAAATAAATATATATATATATATATATATAATAATTTCCTATAAGGACAAAGTAAGATTGCGGGAGAGAATATAGGAGATAAAAAAAAATTATCTATATTTTATTCATCTTAAATTTTTTTTTTTTTTTTTTTTGAAAGGAAACAATCAATTTATTAAACTGAAGAAGCCATAGGGGCAATGTAGTCTTTACAAGCAATGCCTAAAAGCCATGAAGGAAAAGAAAATTCCCAAATTACATCCGAGGGAGAAGAAAATCGGGCTAGGGTATCCGCCAGGCGATTTCCAAGGCGATGGATGAAGACGACTGAGAAGCCTTCGCGAGATTGGAGAAAATTTTTGCAGTCGACTACCCAAGCGTTTATGTCATTGTAGAACGTAGTATCAACGGTGAGAGCTTGGACTGCTGAACTGCAGTCAGATTCGATTATCAAATGAGAAATTCCCAGAGAGCAGGCGATAGAGAGACCCGAGCGAAGAGCTTCAAGTTCCGCATGTAAAGGATTTTGAAGGTATCTTCCTTTTAAAGCGCAGGCATGTTGAATCGAACCAGCGGAATCTCTAATTACTATTCCAATTCCAGTTGTTGTTGAGATGGAATACCAAGATGCATCAACGTTCATTTTAAGAAAACCTTTCGGTGGAGGAGTCCAACCAAGAGATGTCGGTTGCTGTGTATGGGGGAGCAATGGAGGAATCCTGACCAGGGACTCCCCTGGGAAACTCAATGAGGTAATCCGAATAGGAGATCCACAAATTCCAATGATCAGAAAGAGGAAGGTGAGCAAGATTTTTGTGTATAAAAGATGGAAGAAGGCGAGTCCAAATTTTCTTTGCCCTTGGGCAAAATAAAAGGATATGAGAAGTTGTTTCAACATTAGCTGGGCAAAGAGGACAAGAGGTACTACAATCGATACCTTTTCCTCTTAAAGTAGCATAGGTAGGTAGGTAGCCTTTTAGAGCTTTCCACATAAAATGCTTAATTTTGTTATGGATCTTTAGATTCCAAAGAATCCTCCATGATTTAGAAGAACGATCAACCATAGAGGGGCCATCTGTATGTTTCTGAGTAAGGGCAAGTTTGTAACCACTCTTAACACTATAGTCTCCATCTTTTGATTAGTGCCACATCCAACTATCATTCCCAACATTAATACTTAAGGGAATAGAGCATATAAAAGGAATATCATCTTTGTGAAACAAGTTAGTCAATAAAGGGATATTCTAGCTTTTGTTCTCCAAAATTAGCATATTCACAGTGACTGTGGGGGAGCTTTTAGGTTGGGCTAAGGGAGTGAAAAGGGATTCCTTAGGAATCCATCTATCTTTGAAGGCAAAAATGTCTAGCCCATTGCCAACTCTAAGACGAATGTCTCTGTCCAATAAATCCCTTCCCCAAAGAACACTTTTCCAAAAGAATGAGGGTGAGGTTCCCAGAGAAGTCTTCAGGAAGTTTGTATGGGGATGATATTTTTCTTTCAGGGTTCGGGCAATGAGGCTTGAAGGGTGAGTTAAAAGCTTCCAAGCCTGCTTGGCTAAGAGAGATTGATTAAAAAGTTCAATGTCTTTGAAATTGAGCCCACCTTGAGTAATAGGCTTGCAAAGATGATCCCATTTACACCAATGGATCTTCTTAGAAGTGTTGTTAGAACCCCACAAAAATCGAGAGATGGCCCTAGTGATATCGTAGCAGATTCTCTTAGGGAGCCGGAAGCAACTCATAACAAAAGTGGGAATAGCTTGAACAATGCTTTTGATTAAAATTTCCTTGCCTCCTAAGGAAAAAAACTTAGACTTCCACCTCGAGACAGCTTTCCAAATCTTTTCCGTTATGTAGCTCAAGTCAGCCCCTTTCCTTGATGAAAAACAAGAGGGAACACCAAGATAGCGTCCCAAATTCTTGACTAGTTTGACACCAAGGATATTCTGAATGTAACCCTGAAAAGAAGAACTGATTTTAGGAGAAATAAACAAAGTTGATTTATTATAATTAATGGACTGACCTGAGGCTTTCTCATAGTTGTTTAGAATAGTTTTTATAGTGGAACAATTTGAACTAGTAGCTTTAAAGAAAAGTAAACTGTCATCAGCAAAAAGAAGATGAGAAATTGGGGGGGGGGGGGGGGGGGGGGCAGACCTAGCAATACGTATACCTGAAAGGAGATTAGTGGTTTGAGCGTGGAGAAGGGCTTGGGAGAGGCCTTCCGTGCAAAGAAGAAAGAGATAGGGAGAAAGAGGATCACCTTGCCTTAGGCCACGAGATGGATGAAAGTGCCCCTTTGCTTGGCCATTAATGATAATAGAGAATGATACAGTAGTTAAACATTTCATTATTAAATCAATCCACTTATGACTAAAGCCAAGTTTGTTCATTAATTTTTCCAAAAAGACCCATTCAACACGATCAAAAGTTTTAGACATATCTAGTTTAAGAGCTGCAGAGCCTTTAGAACAAGATTTATTTTTTTTTAATATGATTTATACACTCATGAGCACGGATAATGTTTTCAGAAATAGCTCGAGTAGAGATGAAAGCAGATTGAAAAGGCGAGATTATAGAGTTAAGCAAAGGTTTTAACCTGTTAGCCAGAGTTTTAGAGATTAATTTATAAGAAACATTGCAAAGACTAATGGGTCTAAAATCAGAAACCATAGTTGGATTCTTAGTTTTAGGGATTAAGGCAATATTAGTATGATTCAGGGGATTAATTGGAGCAGAAGAGTTAAGGATAGTAAGACATTGGTCAATAGTAAGATTACCAATGATCAACCAATATTTTTGGTAAAACACAGCAGGGAAGCCATCCGGACCCGGGGCCTTTGTAGGGAACATTTGCTTTAGGGCAATTAGAATTTCCTCACCAGAAAAAGGTGTATCAAGGTTGGAATTCATCTCATCCGAAACCAAAGGCTGAATTTTATCAAGAATTAAATCCATATCCATAGAACAAGGCCTAGAAGAAGAGAACAAGTCAGTAAAATAGTTAATAAAAGCAGAATCAATATTTCTAGGATTCTCCTGCCATACATTCAAAGAATCAAAAATTCCCCCAATCTTATTTTTCTTATAGCGAATAGAGGCTTTCTTATGAAACCATTTAGTATTACGGTCTCCCCATTTTAACCATTCCTCTCTAGACCTTTGCTTCCAATAGACCTCCTCTTCACAAAGGAGATGGTTCAAGTCATTTTCAATAAGGAGAATTTTACTAAAATCCGGGTAGGGAGAAGAGCAATAGGCTGTTTGAAGAGCACTTTTACAAGAAGAGATCTTGGATTTTAATGAATTAGAGAGGGAGTAACCCCAAGATTTCAAATCTAGTGAAAGATCTTGCAAAAAGGAGTAAAGATCTTTGTCATAAATAGAATTGTGATGCTTTTCAAAGGCATTAGTAATGATGGTACGACAATGATCATGGAGAGTCCAATGTTCTTCAAACTTAAAAGAGCGAGGACACCTAGATTTAAAAAAAGAAGAGATAATAGGAGTATTAGAGATTGAGAGCTCAATTGGTCTATGGTCGGATTCAGACCAATCTAAATGATGATTAGTTATGGAGTTGAAAATGTCTTCAAAAGCCGGATTTGCTAAAAACCTATCAAGCCGAATAAAAATGGGAGAACGTGATCTCCAACGATTATTCCAAGTAAATTTTTTACCCTTAAAGCCCAAATCCTTAATATGACAATCATCTAAGGTATTCCTAAAAGAGGTAAGAAGATTGGGATCACGAGGAGCCCCCCCTTTTTTCTCAGAATTAGAAAGGATCTCATTAATGTCACCATCAATTAACCAGGCCGAGTCATCATTATTGTGGATTCTTCTTAGTAGATCCCAAGAAATAGTTCGTTTATGGGCTTCAGGTTGGCCATAGAAACCTGTAAAACGCCAAATCTTATCCTTCCATTTAACAGAAGAATCAATATGAGATTTAGAAGACGACCTGATAGTAATAGAAACATCATTTTTCCAAAGCAAACAAAGTCCACCACCTGAACCTTCGTTTGAAATAGAATAAAAATCATGAAACCCACCAGCATTCATTAGTTTACTCATTGAAAGAGAGTCACATCTGGTTTCCGATAGGAAAACAATGTGAGGTTGGCGTGAGTTGATTGCATCTTTAACTGCCCGGAATGTCCTAGGATTACCCATGCCTTGGACATTCCAACAAAAGATTTTCATGGTAAAGGCCGAGGTTGTGTATCAACCTCTGCCAATGTAAAGTCAATAATACTTTAGTTGCTTGGAATTGAAAGGCATGTCATACTCTTAGATTTTTTTGAAGTAGTAACCACAGGATCTTGTAGACTTTTCCTCTTATTTTCAGAGTATGGAATATTAATATCAAGAGTGGGATCCGAAGTTACAATCTTTTTTTTCCCTTTTATTTTGTTACTAGAGGGGGATGGTTGACTTGTAAAGATAAAATGGGGTGGAAATTGAGGGTTAGTATGAGGGCCAAAGGGAGTGTGCGCCAAGGAAGGGGAGCGACAGTGGGGGTAGGGTTTTGGAATTCTTGAAAATTTTGGGAGTCAACTGGTTGAGGGGGATGTTAAAGGGTGGTGGATTAGAAGAAGGTGGAGGGGATTTTGGAATCTGTGGAGAGATAGGGCGATAAATTCCAATCTTTTTGTTAGTTAGGTTAGATGTGGGAGGCTGATAACGAAGGTTAGGACCATATAAAGATAATGTTTAGGATTTTTTAGAATTGGGTCAGCAAAAGCCGCACCACAGTCCTTAACCAAATGCCCTATGAGACCACAAAAGTAGCAAAAATATGGGAGGCGCTCATAGCGGATGAGAATCCAATTCTTGGGCTGAAGATCATTAATGAACAATTTAATTCCCCTTCTAAGAGGCTTTCTGATATCAATGGCAATGCGAATCCTTAAACTAATACCCCAACATCGACCCATTTCATCATCTTCAACATCAATAAAAGATCTGAGGGCATTCCCCAATTCAGCAGCCATAATTCTGGTTCTACAAGCAATTGGTAGATCAAAAAAGTGAATCCACATAGGCACAATTGAAAAGCACATATCTGAAGGCTTAACCATAGTATTGGGTTTAACCAAGATGAGCAAACTCTTATCAAATATCCAGGGCCCCGATAAGAGGCTGCGATTAAGATCAGCAGGGTTAGCAAAAATAAAGACCAATAGGTTCTTGGATAGATTATGAACAAGGAGGTGGTCTTGGTTCCAAATCTTGCAAAATGATATTTGAATTGTATCACTTGTTATGAATCTTGGGCAAAGAAGCTTGCTTATGAGATGTAAATGTAAATTCGTAGGGGGGGGTTAGAGATATAATTGTTTGATCTTCTTCATTTGATAAGGACATCTTGTTCCAAACTGATATTAAATCCTCTTCTTCCATACAGGGCAGAGGTATCAAAAAAGTGATCTTGAAATGTCAAGAAAGTGATCTAAACCCAGGCAGAAGTATTGTATGAAGGAAGTCAAAATCCAAGAATCAAACAAAAGGTTTAGAAGAGAACAACAGCAGCAATCCTTAAGGCAACACACACTTTGGAGAACAGCACCAAGGCGAGAAAACCACACTCAATCAAGGGTGGAAAGGCGCTCAAAAAAACGAGGAGAAAATCCCTCACTTCATGGAGGTTCTTGGAGGATTTAGAAGTTCCCTTCAGGTCCTTAAATTTGAAAGAGTTTAATCCATTCATTTAGATGGATTCAAATAAATCCATTCTATTCATCTTAAATTAATTGGTGTTTTTATCTATATTAAACTATGGTTAGACTTTTACCTATTCATAAATTTAATGTAAAAGATTAATGTGTGATAACTTTATACCATTTTGAATTTAAATGTATAATTATTCTCAATTGTAATAATCCTTCCAGACACTCTCTTGAAATCTTCATATATTTTCTACACCATTTTCTTTTCCAATAAAAGTCAAAGAAAAAGAGACTAGTTCAACCACATAACTCAAAGGTGCTAATAAGAGCATAATTCAACGATATGATGTATCACCTAGTATCATGAAGTCTTAGGTTCAATCCCCACTCCAATATGTTGTAAAAAAAAGAAATAATAATAATAAAAAAAAAAATCAAAGAAAAAGAGACTTGAGAGAAAAAGAAAAAAAAAAATAGAAGAGAGAGTAGAGTGAGAAAAGAAAATGATTATCTCATTATGATAATATAAATCATATTAGAGAAAGATTAAAGCCTTTCTTGAATGTTGCCATAGGAATAGCAATTGATACACATTTTCTCGAACATTGAAGTTAGAAATTTCTTGAGCGTCTGCTCTCTATCTGCATGTCCCAAACCCTCCCTTGAAATTTTCTAAAACTCTTGGGATTCGAACTCAATTAAAGTGTTATTGCTGATAGTAGTTTTTTTTTATAGAATTTTGTCAGTAGTCTATCAATGATAGAAGTCTAGAAGTCTATCAGTGATAGTCATATATCAACGATAGAGTCTATCAGTGATATCCATTGATTTTTTTGCCATATTTGCAAAATGTTTTAAAGTTTGTTAATTATTTTGAATCTAATTGTTGTTTGTGCAAACAACTGTATATATATATTTTGTATAAAAATTGGTTAAAATATAATTTTAATGGCTATATTTTGAGTTGTTTTATTTTTTAAATGTCTTAATTTAATCCACATATTTTGATTTAAAAAAAAATCACATACTTTCTATAAATTTTAAATTTAATCTAATTTTTTATTTTATTTTATTTTATTATTTTTTTTTTTTGCAAAGGAAACATTGCTGGAAAAAAAATATTATGTTCGCTAACTAATTAAGTGTAACATGATATTAACTTATAATTTAATCTAATTGTTAGTATATTGTTAAGATTGAAAAAAAATAGTCTATATTAATTCCGAGTATAAAGACTAAAATGATATTTTAACCTAAACCTGATCAGTAGTATAAAAATTAATATGAAAATATATCAAGTCTTTCTGACATAAAATTTTGGACCTGTCACTGATTCCACCAAATATGACAAAAGAACAACGTCCTCCCGAAGAAGTTCGTTCGAAAATTCCATTGCAACACGCCCCCGACCAAGATGAATTGGTTTTCGAGATTGCATTGTTCCTTTGTGTTACTTCACTGCTCAAACATATGGTTATTACAATCAAGAGAATGCAGCTATTTTGGATGCCCATGACCTTCTAGTGAGAGTGAGTTTGTTTCATTGGTTACACACATATAAGTAATATTTGATTGCTAGTTGGGCTAGCTTGATATGTGGCTTGCTAGTTGGGCTAGCTTGATATGTGGCTCAACTATAGATTGTCACGTCTCAATTTTAATAATTTATTTATTTATTTATTATTATTATTATTTATTTATTTATTTATTATTATTATTATTTTTTATTTTATTTTTTATTTTTTATTTTTTTTTAAAAGAATATGTATTCTCTTCAAATTTAGGATTTATAATTTATGGTTTAATATTTAGGATTTTGAATTTAGTATTTAAGATTTATTCAAAATTCTAAACTCTGAACCTAGACCCTAAATCTTAATTCCTAAATACTTAAACCTAAATCATAAAGTTCAAATTTCAGAGGAAAATATATTTTTGATTTTCTTTTTTAAAAGTTAAATATATAAAAAAAAAAAAAAAAAAAAGTTAAACATACTTTAAATAAATAAAAAAAAAATTGCTTTGAAACATGACAACATATAATTAAGCTAGCGATGTAAAAGTGTAGCATAACTAGTAACCAAATATTACTCCATCTAAAAATTTATTGCTCATATATCTTCCTTGAAAGGAGAAAAAACAAATTGATTGAAAATTGAGTATTCAATTTCTAATTAAAGGTAAATAAAATTCATTAATTTTTTTTTCTTTAAAAAAAAGAAAAATAAACCGTAAATAAACTACTTTCCTTTTTTTACCATATCTTTTTATTTAAGTTTTCAAAATATAACAAATCTTATTAAGAACGAATATATTATTGTTTTATAAAAAATTATTCATGATATAAATGTTGATATCGAAATTTAATATTGACTATAAACTTGATTTGATTGGTGAAACGAGTTTGACCTTGCGACACCTTAAAAAAAAAAAAAAGTAAGTTAGGACCGGTGGACGTTTTTCACTCCGACTCCAACACTCAAGCTAGCTCTAGAGAGAGAAACGGAGAATATTAAAAGTCTATGAATTATGAAATTTAATTTGAATGTATAACTACTTGTCCCTTTCCATATATAAGGACCATTTAGTGCCCTTATAAGAACCATACAGGACCATTAGGAGGGGTCAATCTTCGTAACCTCCGACCGTTACAAAGGTTGTGTAACGATCCTAGGGAGGCATTTTCTTCAACTGACGAGGTCGAGTTCGAGTCGACCCCATGAGGGGGGTCGATCTTCATGGTTGGCCGAGTCGAGCCTTTGGAGGGGCTCCACTCCTTAGTTGCTTGAGGATCCACGGTCGAGCCGACCTGTGTGGTCGGCTCTTCGTTGCAGCGCGACCGAGCTAAGCTCTTTTGGAGCTCGATTCCATCGTGTGGAGTCGGGGCTGGGGGCGACCTGTGTGGTCGGCTCTTCGTTGTGGTGCGACCGAGCCTAGCTCCTAGGAGCTCGACTTCTTCTCGGTGCCAATCTTCTGAGTAGGAGCCGCTTCCTTCTCTCTCTACTTCTCTGGGTCAAACTTTATTTTTAAATAAGCCTTTATTTTAGGGTCTTGAAATTTTACCCATGACAATAAATGATATGACATAAATTATGTTATACCCTAAATTGACACCTGGTACATTTTTTCACTATAAAAATTAAATGTTACATAATAAAAATTGACACTTTATTAGTGATAAATTTTTTTATGATAGGAACTAAATTGTTATATACTTGAAAGTATCCGAACTAAATTATGTAACAAAATTTTACTTCAATGAAAATAAAAAAATTCAAAAAGTGTTTTTTAACCTAATAAAAAATTTATTAGCTAGCTATTTAAATTTTTTAAAAGTTTGAGATCAAAATCAATAAATAGTTGTATATAGTTTAAGGACAAAAACTGTAGTTCACCATTATTTTTCAACAATTCTTGATGGATTGAACTATATATATATATATATATATTTTTTTTTTTTTTTATTTTTTTTTTTTGACAATAGGTTGGAGCAGGGGATTGAACCTAGAACCTCATGATCACTAGGCGATAGCCGTTGAACTATGTTTTGTTGGCAGTTAGTTCACTCTTAATAGTATGATATCTCGGATAAATACTATTTACCATTTTGGAACTGTTGAATTGATAAAAAAATTATTAGCTACCGTGTAAGAATGGGATCAATTCGTGTTTAGGTACCAACTTGAAGTTGAGTGAACTGAATTATTATAATTCAATATGCGTTTGACCTATCAATTATTTAAGTCTAAGATAAATCAAGTAAATAGACCAATTTCAATAGTATTTACTGTTGACAAACTATTATTACTCTCACATACTATTATCACCACCGATATTTTAATTCAATCAACGCCCTAAACAATTTCTTAATTTCTTAATTCTAAAATAGGTGTCTAATCCATATTAAACTATGTTTAGGTTTGTACGTATGCATAAATAAAATAACTTATTTCAAAATTTATTATTTTGACTTGTACATATTCGTTGTATCAATGCATAAAGATTCATGTGTGATAACTTATACCCTTTTGAAATTAAATGTATTATCCCCCATTGTTATTCTTCCACACACTCTTGAAACGTTCATAATTAATTCTTTTTCAAAAAAAAAAAAAAAAAACGTTCATAATTAATTAAGTTCATATATTTTCTACATTTCTTTCTAATTAAAGAAAGAAAAATTAATTTTTTTTTTAGTACATTGGGAATTCGAACACAAACCTCTTAGTCGTTCACACATACATATGTCAGCTCACGCATGCTCGCTTTCGCATTAGGAGAAAAAGTTTGTGATTGTGATGATATAAATCACCTCGAGATAAGATTAAAGCCTTTATTTGTTGAATAATCTTCCATTATAATTATTAACTGCAGGCCTTTTATTTTTGTTCAATGTTTCCATTTAAATTGCAATTGATAGAAACCTTTGTGAACATTGAAATTAGAAATTCCGTGAGCGTCTGCTTTCCATCTGCAATGTCCATCTCCACATAGTTCTCTCTCAAACTCATCATCGTGCCAATACACTTGGTACGTAATGTGCCCTTCAATCCACCAAATATGACAAAAGAACAACGTCGTCCCGAAGAAGTTCGTTCGAAAATTCCACTCGCCCCCGACCGGGATGAATTTGTTTCCGAGATCATTGTCTTTCGACTGGCAATGAGCTCCGATTGTCACATTGTTGAACCCGTTGATGATGTGAACGTAATACTTGTCGAACAATGCATCGCTCACTCGTGTTAGTTCGGTGCTCAAACAAATTGATATTACAAGCAAGATAATGCAGCTCTTGTGGATGCCCATAGCTTCTAGTAAGTATGAGTTTATTTCATTGGTTTCATTGGCTTAAATATTTCTTCTTTAAAAAGACAAAGAAATAATTACCAAGTATTTTCTAATAGAAGGTAAATAAATAAATTACTTTCCTCATTTGTCCATATCTTTCTATTTAGATTTTAAAACAAAATCAAAACCAACTCACTAAAATGATCACAAATATGATTTTGTTGTAAAAATTTGTTCATGAACAAATATGATATTATGCATCCTCATTTGTATTTTTATTTAGGTTTTTTGTTTTTGTTTTTTAGTTCGTTTTTATTTAGGTCTTCAAAAACAGATCAAACCCACTAAAAGGATCATAATATGATTGGCTTCAAAATTTTGTCCATAATAAATGTTATCCATAACGTAGGATTCCGATTATATATTGAATTGGATTGTATTCTTATCATCAATGTTAATTTTTAAATTCTTTTCCATCTAATATCCAATAATTTTTAATAAAAATGGGTTGGTTGCATAAATAGTAATGAGAACAAAAAATAATTACTAAAATATAAAATATTCTGTGAGTTACTATCGTGCGTAGTCTATAGTAAAAACAAGTTGAAGAGTGGGAGGTTCTAAAACGTTATTCATTAGTTTTTTGAGTTAAAATTACAACTTTGAAACAAAAGGTTAAATTTTTTTGACAACAGGTTGAGGTGGAAAATTGAACCTAGAACCTCATAGTCAATAGATAATACAACATGCTGTTAAGCTATTCTTTTATTCGCAACAAAATGTTGAAATGAAAATTAATTTAAGGCCTCAATTTTTAAAAATAAATTCATGTTGTTATAAAAGGAAGTTCAAATCCTTCTCAATGACCTTTTTGAGGGCTCTTTTTTGAAAAAAAGTTCCAATTTTTTTTTTTAGAATGTCAAAATTTAAATCAGATTTTAGAGTTTTATGGTTTAGGATTTAGTGGTTAGAGGCTAGTGTTTAGGGGTCGGAGGAGTTTTTATTGGGACATCATTTTAAATTTTAGTATTGGACCATTTTTCAAATAAAAAATATGTGAGCAAATATGTTGTTCTCATTCAACTTAAATTAGTGTGTTGTGTTACATATTTGTGCTCTAAAAGTGGTCGGGTGAAGGGATTCGAACCTTCGACCTCAAGTGAAGGAGTACATGTAAATTACTGCCAAATTTTACTAACTTTGATACTTATAGAGTTGTCAAGAGTATTATATATATATATATATACACGTGTTATGAACAAAAAAAAATTAAAAATTAAAAATAAAACTTACATAAATGAGGGACATGGAGAGTTACTACCGTTAGACTTAGTTTGAATTATTGTTGTATCTTTTAAAATAATTGTTTGCAAATGTATTTTTTAAAAAATCAACTAGAATATATGAAATAAATTTTGTTTGGTAAATAAAAACTAATGCCTCGTTTGATAATGCATATAGTTTTTTATTTTTAGTTTTTCTGGCTTCTGTTTTTTGTTTTTTAAAAATAAAAATTATATACGTTTGATAACTATTTTTGTTTTCAGTTTTTAAAAAATAAAAAACCAAACTTGTTTGATAACTGTTTTTGGTTTTTGATTTTTGGAAACAACGAAAAACTCAACTTTGAATAATTATTATTTATTTTGTATTTTTTTAGAAAATAAAAAATTAATTTTTCTAAAGTAATGTTAGTTTATTATAGTGTAAAAATTGCAAGATTTATCAAAATTTAATTAAGGTGCAATTATTTGATGAAATTAAAATTTTAGAGTAAAAAATATTTTTCTCTAAAATAAAAAGAATTTGTTGCGTAGATAATTTAATATATTAGACAATGACACTTATCATCCCTAAAATCAAAAAATAAAATATGTTGATTGATGAGTAAAGTGGTTAGCTACATTGGTGTAACATCATAATAATATTAAAGTATAATAAACTAAAAAAAAAAATTGAATAAAATTATAATATATTATATTAATAATATTTTTATAAAAAAAAATATTAATATTTTTTTTTTAAGAATATACTAATAATATTAATGATAATTTTTTTAAAAAATAAAAATAAATTAATGACAATTTGATTTCCATTTAAATAAATAAATATTTGATTTGAAATTATATCTAAATGTAAATGTAAGCACCGAATATAGAATAAAATTATGCTTTTAAAATAAATAGTTTTCATACTATATAGATATTAGCCCCACCACATATAAACAAAAATGTGGATTATAAATCTTTTAAAATTATGCTTTTAAAATGTAAATGTGGATTAGAAAAGAAAGGTAAGTGATAAGATAAAACAAGACCAAATTATAAATTTTTAACTGTTTTTTGTTTTTTTTAAAGAAAGGAAAACATCTAGGAAGTGTGCAATTGTTTGGACAAGACATCGCAATTTCTGAACTCTCTTGGTTCTTTTTATTGTGTACTATAAAAAATAACTAGAACATGTATGCATTCTTTGTCTCAACAACAAAATGAATCAATTAAACTTATTTTTTCTAGATTTAGCGACCCACTTGTGAATTAACTCATCAACATTATTATGAGAATTATTTCTCAAGTAAATTCCATCATCTTTAGCCTTCCAAACACAAGTTCCTTCAGTTCCTCCATTGGTGCACCTATCATAGAGCCATTTGTGCTTGATTGATTCATACCAAAAGATTTCGAACGAGACAGTGGCACCCGGCTTCTCCAAGAAGCACCAGAAGAGTGTCGTGTCCCAAACATTCTCCTTAAAGTTCCAATGGGAGTCATCTCCATGATGAAGCAAATGTTGAATCCCCAAATCGTTGTCCTTAGACTGACAGTGAACAAGCAAATCCGCATCGTTGCTTAGCTCATTAACCACATAAACGTACCACCTCGAAATTTGCTGAGGTAACATAATCGTCGATATCTGAGCCTCGACCAAAGCCACTGTGACAAGCAACAAAACAACCACATGCTTCATTTTCCTAACCAAACTTGTTTATGCCTACTTACCAAGGCAAGAAATTACAGGAATGGTATATGGTTTTATGAAAAATAATAATCTTATCTTATTTTATATATAAAAGGGGTTAAGGGGAGAAACTTTTTCTTCCCACTTTGTCCTTTCGTTTAAATCTTTATCACTATCTCGTTGGTGGCAATTTGGTCTTTAATTAAAGAATATTTTTTTAACGTTGTTTATTTGTTAATTGTTTTACGTTTGTTATTTGTTAATTTAATTATTACGAACTCCTTCATTGATGGTTTAACTGAGAGAATTTAATTTCCGTATTAACTCATCCATTAGTCTTTGCGTTTTTAGTATTTTCACTCTTTCAACTGTTTTTCTTTTTTTTTCTTCTCTATCACCTGTTACAATACAATTAATTATAAATTTAAAAAGTTGTCCATTCAATCTTCCAAACTGGTTAGAACGGTTCAAAATTCTTAGCAAATTATCTCTCATTTATTGTTTGTAAATGGTGATGGCATAAATAGCAATGTGGCCTAGAATACTGACAAATATAACAAAATATAAAATATTTTGCAAATATGACAAAAATAAATAAATAAATGATAGTCGACAAAATTTTATAAAAAAACAAAAGTATATTAGTTTGCAAATATGACTAAAATTCAGTAATAATCACGAAAAGTCATTGACAAAATTTTATAAAAAAAAACAAAAGTATATCCTAATAAGACAATCAATAATAAAAATTATCATATTTACAAAATATATTAAAAAAATGTTATATTTTTAATTATTTTACTCGAAATCGAAATTGATAGTGCAAATTCCCTTTCTTCTTTGTTTTCATATTTTAATATTTCTACTATGTTTTAATATTTCTTTTATATATATATATATATATATATATATATAAAAGGTAATTATTTTTATTTATTTGAAATATGTAGAAAAATATTTCAAATTGTCCATTCTTTTTTCTTAAATACATATTTACTTCCCAATTTCATATTTATTTTTGTGTTTATAAATATTTATAAAATGTTACTGCTTTTATTAATTTAAAAATAAAAATAAAAATTAAATTAATAAAAACAGAAATATTTCCGTAACTTTATTTTTAAAAATTAAATTAATAAAAACAGAAATATTTCCGTAACTATTATTAAAATCATTGATTTGATATCCATATCATCGCTAAAAGAAAATTATAATAATAAAAATTATCATATTTATAAATCTTTTTAAAAAGTGTTATATTTTTAACTATTTTACTCTAAATTGACACAATTTTCTCAACTTCCTTATTTTAATATTTCAATATTTCTACTTTATTTTAATATTTCTTTTAGGTTTATATATATAGATTAATAAATGATAATTATTTTTATTGGTTTGAAAATAGAAAAATTATAACAAATGTTAGATTAAAATAATTAAAAATATAGCATTTTTTTAAAAAATATTGCGGATATGACAATTTCTATCACTGATAGTATGTCTATCGCTGATAAAAGTTTATGGTTGATAGAAGTCTATCGCTGATAGTAGTGTTTTTTATAGAATTTTGTCAGTAGTCTATAAATGATAGTCATTGATTTTTTTGCCATATTTGCAAAAGATTTTAAACTTTGCTAAATTTGCAATTAGATTTTAAACTTTCCTAAATTTGGAATTATTTTGGACTTGATTGCTATTTGTGCAACCACCTTTAAAAATATGTAGAAAAATATTTTAAATTGTCAATTTTTTTTTCTTAAATACATATTTTCTTCTTTAATTGTCATACTTATATTTTGTTTATATATATTTATAAAAAAGTTACGGCTTTTACTAATTTTAAAATATATAAAAATTTATTCTAAGAAATAATTATATTTTTTATACAAATAAATGCAACATTTCATAGTATAATTTTTTATTGTTTACTCATCCATTAGTCTTTGTCTTTTCAATATTTATACTTTCAACGGTTTTTTTATTGTTTTTCTTCTCATCTCCTTTTCAGCTGTTACACTACCAAGAATACAATTAATTAGGGTGTGTTTGGATTTACTACTAAAAAAATGTTTTTCAAAGAATGCATTTTTTCAAAAACATTTTTTTCTAGAAATGTTTATAATTAAAACACTCATGTGTTTGGTTACATTTTCTCAAAAGTGTTTTTATCTACAAGTGTGTTTGGTTTGTTCTACATTAAAAGTGTTTCTCTCAATGTCAAATTACTATAAGGACAATTATTAATAAACAATATGAATTAATAAGTTTAAATTTATATTTGTCGTTTAGAGTTTAGGGTTTACTATTGTTGATGGTCGGGGTTTGGCGGTCGGGGTCGGGGTCGGGATCTGGCGGTTAGGGTCGGAGTCGGGGTCAGGGTCGGGCAGTCGGGGTCAGGGTCGGGCGGTCGAGGTCGGGGTCGGGGTCCAGTTCGGACAGCCGGAGTCGGGGACGGGGTTGGGCAGTCAGGGTTAGGGTCGGGTGGCTGGGGTCGTGGTCTAGGTCGGGTGGCCGGCGGTGGTCGGGGTCGGGGTCGGGATCGGGGTCAGGGTCAGGGTCGCAGTCGGGCAGACAGGGTCGGGGTCGGGCAGGCGGGGTCGGGGTCGGGCAGACGGGGTAGACGGGGTCGGGGTCGGGGTCGGGCAGACGGGGTAGACGGGGTCGGGGTCGGGCAGACGGGGTCGGGGTCGGGGTCGAGGCTGGGGTAGGGGTCGAGGTCGGGCGGTCAGTGTCGGGGTCGGGGTCGGGGTCGAGGTCGGGTGGTCAGGGTCGGGTGGCCGGGACGACGGTGGTCGGGGTCGGGTCGTCGGTGGTAGGGTCGTGGTCGGGTGGCTGGGGCGGCGGGGGTCGGGGTCGGGTGGTCGGGTCGACGGTGGTAGGGTCGGGGTCGGGTGGCTGGGGCGGTGGGGGTCGGGGTCGGGTGGCCGGGATAGGGCGGCCATGGCCGGGGTCGGGTGGCCGGGGTCGGTGTCAGGGTCGGGTCGGGGTCGGGGTCGGGGTCAGGGTCAGGGTCGGGTGGTCGGGTCGGCGGTGGTCGGGGTCGGGTGGTCAGGTCCTGGCCAGCGGTGGTAGGGTTGGCGTCGGGTGGCTGGGGAGGCGGGAGTCGGGGTCGGGTGGCGGCGACGGTGGCCGCAGTTCGGGTGGCGGCTGTTCCCTGGGGTCGGGTGGCGGCGGTGGTGGCCGGGGCGGCGGGAGTCGGGGTCGGGTGGCGGCGGTGGCCGGGGTCGGGTGGCGGCGGTTGTCGGGGTTCTTGTGGCGGCGGCGGTGGCCGGGTTTCGGGTGGCGGTGACGGTGGCCGGGGTTCCGGTGGCGGCGGCGGTTGCTAGGGTCAGGTGGCGGCGGCGGTGGCCGGGGTTCGGGTGGCGGCGACGGTTGCTAGGGTCGGGTAGCTGCGGCGGTGGCCGGGGTCGGGTGGCGGCGGTGGACGGAGTCGGTGTCGGGTGGCTGGGGCGGCGGTGGCCGGGGTCGGGTGGCGGCGACGGTGGCCGGGGTTCGGGTGGCGGCGGCGGTGGCCGGGGTTAAGGTGGCGGCGGCGGTGGCCGGGGTTTGGGTGGCGGCGGCGGTTGCTAGGGTCGGGTGGCGGCAGCGGTGGCCGGGGTCGGGTGGCGGCGGCGGTTGCTGGGGGTCGGGTGGCGGCGACGGTGGCCGGGGTCGGTCGGTTTGAGCGGGGCGACGGATGGCAAGAGTGGGAGGCGGTGGCCTGCGACGGGTGGCCGGAGTTGGACGATGGTGGTCGGAGTTTGGAGGCGGTGGTCGGCGGCGATCGGAGATGCTCGGTGAGGGGCGGCGGTGGTCGAAGGAGGTTGGTTGGTGGAGAAAATTTAAAAGAGGAGTGTGAGGATATTTTGGTAATTTGAATTCAGTATGAGAATTATGTAGGTTTTTCAAATAAACACTCAAAAACATTTTTTTCAAAAGTTAATATCAAGTGTTTCATCCAAAATGCATTATTTCAAAAACTCATTCTCCAAAAATTCATTTTGGATGGTTGCCAAACACTTCAATTTATTCCAAAATGACTTTTTGCAAAAATTAAACACTTAGGAAGCTAAACCAAACACACCCTTATAAATTTGAAAAGTTGTCTATTCAATTTTCCAAACTAGTTAGAACGGTTCAAAATTCTTAGTAAATTATCTCTCATTTATTGTTTGTAAATGATGATTGCATAAATAACAATCAAGCTCAGAATAATGACAAATATAGTGAATAATATAAAACATTTTGCAAATATGACAAAAGATCAGTGATAATCACTTATAGTCAGTGATAAAATGACTATCATTGATAGCTATCGACAAAATTCTATAAAAAACAGAAGTATATCAATAGCTATCACTAATAATCATTGATATTCTATCCGTGACTAAAAGCCTATCCATAATAAAAATTATTATATTTACAAACCTTTTAAAAAAATGCTATATTTTTAATTATTTGATGTAATTTTCGTTTGTTCTTTGTTTTAATATTTCAATATTTCTATTATGTTATAATTATATATATATATATATTTATTTATTTATTTATAAAAAGGTAATTGTTTTTATTGATTAGAAAATATTTTAAATTGTCAATTCTTTTTTCTTAAATACATATTTTCTTCCTCAGTTTCATATTTCTTAAAAGGAGAAACTTCTCTTCCCATTTTCTTCTTTTATCTTCTTTTTATTCTTATAGTTAAAAGCCTATTTTCACAAATTTCAGAATTTTAAAATTAATTAAAATGTTGTTTTTTTTTTTTTTTTTTTTTTTGCAAGAGTATTTTAACTAAAGCAAGGAATGAACCCATGATCCTCATAGTCACGAGCACAACCTTATGCCAATTGAACTATGCTCGGTTTGACAAAAAATGCTATTTTTTTTAATGAGAGATAAGTATTATCTCTATTTTATCCATTTCTTTTTTATATCTCCATTTTATTTTTATAGTTAAAAACATAATTTCAAAAATTCTAAATTTTAGAATTAATTATAATACTGTAAAATTTATTTAATACTGTTATTTTTTTAATTGAATTTTACCAATCAAAATAAAGTCAATTCTCATCTTTCAATTTAAAAAATACTCAATTTTTATATTTCAATAATCTTAATCAATTGTCAACAAAAACATAGTTTAATGGTATGATGTATCACTTAGTGATCATGAGGTCTTAAGTTCAATCCCCCACCCCAACATGTTGTCAAAAAAAAAAAAAAAAAAACTTAATCTCACGTTTAAACTTTTAATATGAGGTTTTTCTCTCAATCAAAGCGTTCTCATGCATTGGATAATTAAAATTCTTGATGATTTTGTTAGTTCTTTCCCCTCAATTTAAAGGAGAAGGCATGGAGTTCAAGAAATGGAAGGAGAAGATCCATAAATAACTGTGATAAGAATTATGGAGGAGGGGTGACATACAAAAACAAGGAGGGACGGAGTGCGGGTCGAAGATTGAAGAAGCCGAAGATTAAAAAATGATAGGAGGATTGAAGAAGCTAGCGACAGTGGTACGGACATGAGATCAACGTTGATATCGAATAACACAAAGTTGCAGACTTCCATGAGTTAGAAAATAGGATGAAGATAGAATTATGTTACAATTATTTTTTTCTTTTTATGAAAAAAAGTACATTTATTATTATTTTTTTATTTATAATTCTCAACCAAACTAAAAAAAAATCAGGCAATAATTCTTTTTACTATTTTTTTTTTTTTTTTTATTTACAATCATTTAAAAATCAATTTTTTTTTTTTGTATTCCATCTGGGTACATTTACTAATTATGTATAAAAAGTAATGGTAAAAGTATGAAAATTAGAATTATACACCCTAATAATTTAAAAAAGATATCAATTATTTTTCTTTTAATTTTAAATTTTTCAATAAATTAAAAAAAAAAAACCATTTAGTTGGTACGGATTTATAAAAAGAAAAAAAAGTAGATTGTAATGGGTACAAATTTTTTACAAAATCTTTGGTGATAAGTAGGAAAGATTATTGAATACGAAAAGTTTATAATTAAGTATTATATTTAGTTTTTTTAAAAAAATATTATTATATGTTGATTATAATTAACATGTTTTATCCAAGCCAATAGACATCTCAAATAGCATAAAGTTTCCCAACTCACATATGATAGAAAAAATTAAAATAAATAGGGAAATTGTAGTAAATGACAATTTAAGACTTATTGTTTACAAATATAGCATGTTTTTAAAAAATTTGCGGATATAGCAATTTCTATCGCTGATATCTTATGACTGATAGAAATCTATCGCTGATCACCTCAGCTTTTTATAGATTTTTGTCAGTGATAATAGTCTATCAGAGATAATAGTCTATCACTGATAGAAGTCTATCACTGATAGAAGTCTATCAGTGATATAATAAAGTCTATCAGTGATAGAAACGAGTTTTTTTGCCATATTTGCAAAACATTTTAAAGTTTGCTAAATTTGCAATTAGTTTGGACCTGATTGCTATTTGTGCAACCCGCCCAAATAAATAATATTGACATACTCTATTTAATTTTTTTTAATTAATTATTTTTTAGACTCCAAAAGTAAATTGAAAATTTTCAAGTGGATTGCACGCGACTAGTATTTATAAAACGTTATTGTTTTTACTAATTTAAAAATATATAAAAAAATTTAAATTAACGTAAATCAATAGCTACAGATAATCATTGATCTGTTATGTGTGACTATCAGTAATAGATACCACTAATAAGATTACTATATTTACAAAAAAGAATGCTATATTTTTAATTATTTTATGTAGAATTTCCCTTTGTTTTTTTTTTTTAAGGGGAATTTCCCTTTGTTCTTTGTTGTTTGTTCTTTAATTTAATATTTTAATATTTCTACTTTGTTTTAATATTTTTTTTATGTTTATATCTACATATATATATTATAAAAGGTAATTATTTTTACTGATTTGAAAATATGTAGAAAAATATTTCAAATTGTCTATTCTTTTTTCTTAAATACATCTTCTCTTCTTCATTTTCATATTTATATATTTTGTTTATTTATATTTATAAAAGTTACTCTTTTTACTAATTTAAAAATATATTGTAATTTATTCTTAAAAATAATTATATTTTTTATATAAATAAATGCAATTTCGTATTTAGTTTTTTAATATATTTTGTTACCTTTAAAAACCTAATTCTTTTAATTATTATTTCTAGTTTCATTTTTTTATATATTTATATTAAACAAATGTAGAAATGTCATTTGAATTGTTTTATTTTAGTCATTATAATTTTAAATCTCCAAATTTAGTACTCATATTTTCAACAAATTTTTAAACTAATCACTACTATTACTTTATTTGTTAATTTTTTCAAAAATAATTTAGTTTATATATATTAACACCCCTCTATAAATTTTGGAAACATATTCCACATTATATTTTTTTTTTCTTGAATATTTTTTTCAAAATGTCGATAAGTCTTTGAACTTTCAATTTTGTGTTTAATAGATTCAAAAACATTCAAAAGTGTTCAATATATCTTCAACTTTCAAGTTTGTATCTAATAGGTTGTGAAATCTTCATTTTTAAGTTTAATATAGATCTTTGTCATCTTTGACATTTTAAAAAATTCAAGGACTCATTAGAAACAAAATTGAAAGTCTAGGGACATATGCAGGGGCGGACCTCTGAATGGGACTAGGGGGGCCACGACCCCCACAAAGTTTTTATTTTCTTATACACGTAGGGAAAAATAATGCCTTAAATATATATTATTGTTATTAAATACATTTTGGACGTCCCAAATTAACAAATTCTTATTTTGGTGTAGTGGTCATTGTGCATGATATATATTTTGTTGTGCCTGTCGAAATCCAACCAGTTTTATATTTTCTTCCATATATGTATATTTACAACAACAACAACAACAACAACAACAACAAAAAAAAAAAAAAAAAAAAAAAAAAAAAAGAAAAAAAAAAAAAAAACAAACTGTTGTCTCTTTAATTATTTTGTTTATGTATATTTAAAAATCTATAAATTTCATTCTTAAAAATAATTAAGACATATTTTTTTTTTCATATTTACTTCTATAAGATTTTTTTTAATTAAATTGTCATTGTATCTATACTTTGAGAGTTATATTATATTAGTCATTCTAATTTCAAATATCTAAATTTAGTAGGGTTTAGGGTTTAGGGTTCAAATATCCAAAGCGAGTATGGCTCAGCGGGCATATGTATGTATTAACGACCAAGAGGTCTGTGGTTCGAATTCCCCCACCCCCAATGTACTAAAAAAAATATATCATTCTCAAAAGTAATTTAGACTATATTAACATCAATTTTATAAATTTTGAAAACAAATTCATGTTATATTGTGTTTTTCTTTAATAATTATTTTTAAAAATGTCTAATAAATTTTTTAACTTTCAATTTTGTGTTTAACAGACCCATGAACTTCAGAAAGAGTTCAATATATTTTTTAACTTTTAATTTTGTATCTTGATACTCAAATTTTCAAGTTTATGTCTAATATATCCTTGTCTTTATTTGACATTTTTTAAAATCTAGAAATTCATTACAAACAAAATTGAAAGTGTAGGAATCGATTCAACACGTTTAAAGTTTATGTTAGAGTTTAGGGACTCATTAAATATATATATATATATTTTTAAATATAGAGATGAGCAAAATTATATGATGGTACTGAAGTTTATTTAAACTTAGTCCGTAAGTCTTTGTTACACTTACTTATGCTTATCACTGATAACTTTTTTTTAATGTCAACATAACTTGAGAGTGTGAATTCGAACCTCTAAATTTTTTGCGATTTTTTTTTAATATTTATATACTATAATTTTTTGGCCTCCCAAACATCAATGTCGGGATCCGCCCTGGACCTATGTGACAAGTTTAAAGTTTAGATATTTATAAGATAATAGATGGAATGTTTATCGATGAATTAAAGACTTTTAAAAAAAATTTGGAATCAAAGATTTGTGTCGAAGATGACCGACTGTGGGTTGCATCGACAATCCTATGTGACATCGCAATTTCTTAATTCTTTTAGTTCTTTTTTTTCTTGTGTAATTAAAAATAAAAAACTAGAACATGCATGCATATTTTTCATTTGTTGCTCATGACTCAACAACAAAATGAATCAATTAAACTTATTTTTTCCAGATTTACCGACCCACTTGTGAATTAACTCATCAACATTGTGAGAATTATTTCTCAAGTAAATTTCATCATATTTAGCCGCCAAAATACAAGATCCTTTCGTTCCTCCATTGGTGCACCTATTGTAGAGCCATTTGTGCTTGACCGATTCATATCAAAAGATGTCAAACGAGACAACAGCACCCGACTTCTCCAAGAAGCACCAGAACAATGTTGTGTCCCCAACATTCTCCTTAAAGTTTCAATGGAAGTCATCTCCATGATGAACCAAATGTTGAATCTCTAAATCGTTGTCCTTAGACTGGCAGTGAACAAGAAAAGCGACGTCGTTGCTTAGCCTGTTAACCAAATGAACGTACCATCTCGAAATTGGCTGAGGTAACGTAATCGTCGATATCTGAGCCTCGACCAAAGCCACCTTGACAAGCAACAAAACAACAACATGCTTCATTTTCTTAATCAAACGTGTTTATGTTTCTTTGTTACAATTGATGTTGGACTTGTGAGTAAATAAGCATACTTAGGCTACGTTTGTGAGAGTGAAAGTGATTAGAAAAAAAAAACTTAACCGTTTTTTGTGTTTGTTAAATCAAATTGTTTTATAATCTCTTAAAATCACTTTTGTATAACACACGTTCATTTTACACTCTCCTCAAAATTTGTTCTCTCCTCCCTTTTAGAATATCTAACAATCACCTTCTTCACAGTTTTTAATTTTTTTTCAAAATTAAGAATTATTTTATATATCTAGTATTTTTTTTTTCACCACCAAAATTTATTTTATAATTTTTTAAATTAATAAATCAAATGCAAATATTTTTTTTTAAAATAATACCTTATTGTTTTTTTTTTCTTAAATAAAAATTATACAAATTTTTTTATAGTATATCTATTTTAATCATTATAGCTAAATCACAATAGTTTAATATTTATTTACCAAACACGATAACCAACTTATTCAAGTCTACAAATCAAATTTACCAAACACTACTTTGCTTCTTAGAACAACTAATTTTTTTAAAAACAAAGTAGCCAACAATTATTTTAAAAGCTATTGCAATCTCAAACGGAGCATTAACATGACAAGAAATTACAGAAATGGTATATGATTTTATGAAAATTAACAATTTTATCTTATTTTATATATAAAAAGGGCTAAGGGGATAAACTTTTTCTTTCTATATTGTCCTTTCGTTTAAATATTTGTCACTATCTCATTAGTAGAATTTGATATTTAATTAAAGAATATTTTTTTTCGTTTTTTATTTGTTAATTTAATTATTATTATTATGGATATAAAAAGGGCTTGAGGGATAAACCTTTTCACCCCATTTTGCCTTTAAATCCTTATATCCGTGTCAATTTTGTCTTTACTTAAAGAATATTTTTTTTTACTTTTTTATTTGTTAATTTTTTTTTACGTTTTTAATTTGTTAATTTGATTGTGGATTCCTCCATTGATGGTAATTTGAGTGTTTATAAGGGTTTAATTGAGAGAGAATTTAATGCATCCTGGTCTTTACCTTTTTAGTATTTCCACTCTTTCAGCTGGTTTTTTTTTCTTCTTCTTATCTCCTTCCACTGTTACAATACAATATGAATACAATTAAATATAAATTTAAAAAGTTTTCCATTAAACTTTCCAAACTGTTTAGGACCGTAAAAAATTCTTAGCAAATTAACTCTCATTCATTGTTTGTAAATTGTGAATTGGTCAAAATTAATGCAAAATGATTCCTTTGTTAAAAATTAGTGCAAACCAACCATTCATTTCTTTTATTTATTTTAAATCTTATGGTGCCACCTATTTAAGCTAGTGACATGTATTTAGGATAGTGACATGTGTGTGGCTTATATTTGGGAGAGTGGCATAATGGGCTTATGATAGAGAATTATAGGGTTAGTGGGTTAATGGTTTACCTATTTAATTAGCTATAAAAGCATGTAATGTTTTCAATTCAAATCATCGAATTCAATTGAAGCAATTCTTTCATTTGTGCAATTTCTCTCCTGTTTATACACTTCCGTTATCTTCGTTTTGTTACATGGTATCAGAGCTTCAAGGTTCTTTGTTTTGTGTTTGAGTTTAAATACTCGTTGAAGATGAACGGTGGAAACAATGTTTGTGTAGACAAGTTTGCCGGTGATAATTATAGTTATTGGAAGCTATGTGTGGAAGCTTTTCTACAAGGGCAAGATCTTTGAGATCTTGTTTCCGGTGATGATGCAAAAATTCCAGAAGATACTCTGGAGAATGCTGAGGCACAAAGAAAGTGGAAGGTCAAGTGTGACAAAACTTTATTTGCTTTGCGGACTTCCATTGGCAAAGAGTACATTGAGCATGTTTGTGATGTAAGTTGTCCAATGAAAGTGTGGGACACAGTTGAAAGGTTGTTCACTCAAAACAACACGACGATGTTGCAATATTTGGAGAACGAACTTGCTGGAAGGACTCAAGGTAATTTGTCGGTTTCAGAATATTTTCTGAAAATTAAAACTTTATGTTTTGAAATTTCAGAATTAGACAAGGATGATCCGATTAGTGATGCTCGTGTGCGTCGCTATCTTATTCGTGGACTGTGAAAGAAGTTTATGCCATTTATTTCATCGATACAAGGTTGGGTAAATCAACCTTCTATCATTGAGTTAGAAATTTTGCTTTCAAATCAGGAAGCATTGATAAAACAAATGTTTAGCAACTACAAGCAAACTCACTCTGAGGTGGAAGCTGTTCTTTATGCAAAAGACAAGGGGAGAGTTAATTCTTCTCCAAGGTTTTAGTCAAATGACGACAATGATTCCAAGGTTGAAGGACAGTCCAAGTGCAATTTAAAAGGATATTTTAGGTGCGGCAAGCCGGGACACATCAAACGTGATTGTCGGGTAAAGGTGGTGTGTCAACGCTGTGGAAAATTCGGCCATATTAGACAAAATTGTCGGGTGATTCTCAAAGAAGCAGAAGCAAATGTTGTACAAAAAAGTAACAAACCTGAACAAGTTACTTGAAAACAATGCTTATCAATTGAAGCTATTGATCAACCCAATAATTTGCATGCTAACACTTCTATAGATTATAATGAGGATTGGATTGTTGATTCTGGTTGTTCTCATCATTCAACTGGAAATGTTTGTCTTCTCTCTGATGTACATACTCATCAAGGAAGAAGAGTCATTGCGACGACTGATAATTCCATACATCATGTTGTTCAAGAAGGGTAAGTTAACGTTAAGGATGATGCATCAAATGTCGATGGTGTTTCTCTGGAAGATGTTTATCATGTTCCAGGTTTAAAGAAGAATCTGGTTTCGGTCTCTCAGATTGCCGACTCTGGGAGGTATGTTCTCTTTGGTCCACATGATGTGCAAATTGTTTCTAATATTAAACAACTTGATGCTGATGTTTTGTTTACTGGAAAGAAGAAAGATTCCCTCTATGTTTTGTCTGCAACTGATGCATATGTTGAAAAGACATGTCAAAATGATAGTGCAACACTTTGGCATGCTCGGTTGGGTCATGTTGGTTATCAATTGTTGCAAAGAATTTCTATGAAGAAACTTATTGATGGTATTCCCATCATTAAAGAAATTCGTCATGATGTATGGTTTGTCCTGGTTGTCAATTTGGGAAATCACATCGTCTTCCTTTCCCAAATTCAAATAATAGAGCTACTATTGCATTGCAGTTAGTCCATTCAGATTTGATGGGGCCGACGAAAATACCCAGTTATTCTGGTTGTCGTTATTTTTTGGAGGCCAAAAGTGAGATTTTCTCCAAGTTTATCCAGTTCAAGGAGCTAGTAGAGAAGGAATTTATGCTGCCGATAAAATGTCTTCGCACAGATAATGGGGGAGAATATATGTCTGATCAATTTCAGAATTATTGCAAAGAGCATGACATTCAACGCCAAATGACATGTCCTAACACTCCACGACAGAATGGAGTTGCTGAACGTAAATTAGCACATCTTACATCTATGTGTTTATGTTGGCTGCATGCAAAGAACCTTCCAAAAGAACTTTGGGCAGCAACTATTCAGTCAGATTGTCACGTCATAAATCGTCTACCTCCATGGGCGGGGTCAGATCTATCTCCTTTTGAGGTACTATATCGTCGTAAACTCAATGTGAGTTATCTTCGAGTTTTTGGGTCAGTTTGTTATGATCATGTTTCAAAAGTTAGTCGTTGTATTTTTGTTGGATATGGTACTCACAAAAAAAGATGGAGATGTATGGATCCAAATACAAGAGAAAAATTTGTTTTTCGAAATGGTTTGTCTATTCGTTTTGAAGTCAAAAGTTTGGGTGAAGCGAGACGTTTTCTTGGCTTGAAGGTTGAAAGGTCAGGTGGATACTTTGTCTCACAGAAAGGGTATGCAAATACTTTGTTAACTCGGTTTGACATTGATGGAGCGCATGAAGCGAGACGGATCATTGGCACTTTAATTTCATCAATTTAGCTAAATAACAAACATGCTCAAAGCTTTGAAATAAAAGGAATTAGAACACATACCTCTTGTAGTTCTAAAGACTTCTATTCCAATGCTCGAATCTCTTCACGAACCCTTCAAAACTTCTCTCGAACTCTCCGAGAACCACCTTCGGTAGTCCCGCTATCCTCGGGCCGAGCAACGGAGTGGTGAGACTCCTTTATGAAAGAAAAAGTTTGGAAGAAGAAGATGGGAAGATGAAAGTGATGAGGATTTTGTGAGAAAAAATCTAACACTTAGCTTTCTAATTTCTCAAGTAACATGAACTCTTCATGCTCATCCAAATATTCAAACTCTTTGAAAATTCATCAACCTCAAACCATTTGAACTTCATCCAATTTATAGGCAATTCACATGCAACAAAGTCTTTTCTTAGCATGACACCTCAAATTGGATGGATTAGTCTTCAAACAAGTGTTCAACAATTGATGAGTTTATGCATGTTGTTGGTGATTCACAATCCACTTCACAAGTTGGATAATCCCACTCAACTTGGATAAATCCACTTGACTATTAAAATGAATCGATACTAAATTCCTAATCGCATTGGAATTCTTTAACCCTTAGTGAGCATGCATTTATCTTTGTTATAGATTTTAAATGTCTATCTCATTTTACAACGCTTTATAAAACATGCTTCCTAAGCTAGAATATAACCATTACATTCATTTTATAACATGCTTTCCAAGCAAGAATATAACAATTATATTCAACTAAGGCAACTATGTTGTATGTTTAATTTCACAATTAATATAACACTTATATCAATTACACTTTTAAACAAGCAACATCCAATTCATAAATTAATATAGCACTTATATTAATTCTCATGATTTAAGGATGCATATTATACAACATAACACTTATATTATACTTTCAATGCATGCAACATACTTCCTATGGTGGGATTTGAAATCTATATGGCATATTTTATGCACATACAAGAGACTTTAATTAAAACATACATTCACAATGCATAATTAATTAAACACACTAAAGTGAACCGGTTTTGGCATCATGGACAAGCAAGCAACTAAATTATTACAATAATAATTCATAAACTAGGTTGAGACGCTTCCGAACCCTTCGAACCGCCCCGAACCGGCTTGAATTTGCTTGAACCGGCCAAACAAACAGCAACTACAAGCTTCAAATAAGCTGAACCGGTCCAAAACAGTTGTCCCGACTTCAACAACCCGGAACCGGACCAATAACGACCCGAACCGGACCAAACGAACGCTGAACCGGACCTCCAGAGGGTGAAGAACAAGGAACCGGTCTGACTTTCAGTGAACCGGACCGCCCGGGACCGAACCGGACCGTTTCTTCCACCTTGCGCTGAAGCGGTGTTGTGCTGGAATTTTGCAAAAAAAAAACAGCATGCTGTTTTTTTCGACACCCGAGCTTCTGTCTTCGAATTGAAAGCCTATATGGACTCTAATGACTCCAAATTTTTTTACAGACTCTTCTGCACACATTAAAGCCCATACACGCTCGGGCATTTATAAAACGAAGTACAAATAAAAGCTCAAAAAAATATTTCAAAACTGGGAAACACTTTAGACGCCCAGAAAAATTAATTTCTAAAACAAATACCCACCGAGCTTAAATTGATGCAAATTGAGTGACCAAAAAACGCTCTGATACCAATTGATGGAGCGCATGAAGTGCAGCGGAAGCGAGACGGATCATTGACACTCTAATTTCATCAATTTAGCTAAATAAGAAACATGCTCAAAGCTTTGAAATAAAAGGAATTAGAACACATACCTCTTGTAGTTCTAAAGACTTCTATTCCGATGCTCGAATCTCTTCACGAACCCTTCAAAGCTTCTCTCGAACTCTCCGAGAACCACCTCCGGTAGTCCCGCTATCCTCGGGCCGAGCAACAGAGTGGTGGGACTCCTTTATGAAAGAAAAAGTTTGGAAGAAGAAGATGGGAAGATGAAAGTGATGATGATTTTGTGAGAAAAAATCTAACACTTAGCTTTCTAATTTCTCAAGTAATATGAACTCTTCATGCTCATCCAAATATTCAAACTCTTTGAAAATTCATCAACCTCAAACCATTTGAACTTCATCCAATTTATAGGCAATTCACATGCAACAAAGTCTTTTCTTAGCATGACACCTCAAATTGAATGGATTAGTCTTCAAACAAATGTTCAACAATTGATGAGTTTATGCATGTTGTTGGTGATTCACAATCCACTTCACAAGTTGGATAATCCCACTGAACTTGGATAAATCGACTTGACTTGGATAAATCCACTCAACATGGATAATTCCACTTGTAATATTTTGTCATTTTAAAATTAATTCAAAATTAATTTTAATAAACAAAATAAATTATAATTAATTAAACTTTTTAATTAATTAATATTATTATTTAATTCAATATCAAATATTAATTAAATAATAAGACTAATCTCGGTTTCTTAAACCGAATCATCACACATGAATCCCTATTCATGTTTTAGACCGATCCCATATTTAAATCATATTTAAATATGTCCATCATTCTTCCAAAACCAAATTTGAATAAATTCAAATTCAAATTCTCTCATATTGTTACACGGTTTAATCCGAGCTAGCCAGGAGAACCTAAAGAACCTACTGATAACTCCATTTTGGAGCTATTAAATACTTCCTAATTATAGCTTAAGTCCGCTTTTAATTGGTTAATATATCTCGTTTGTAGGAGAAATGCGGCAAAGAGCTCGTGCGTCCGTTGGACCCGTTCGAGAGCTTAAAGTGGAGTTTTAGCGCCCCGGGAGAGCATCGGGAAAAGGGGAATTTGATCCGTGAAGAAACGGGCCAAAACCGCCTTGGAGAGGCAAAGTTCCAGCCCCAAACCCGAGAGTCAGCGTCGAGCTATAGCGTCGAGACGCTGGCTCGATGCTGCAAAAACCCGAGAGCTAGCGTCGAGTGATAGCGTCGAGACGCTAGCTCGACGCTGCCCGGCGTCGAGACTCTGCTTGGCGTCGAGACGCTTCGGAGGAGGCGCGCGCAGGAAAATCATCGGGCAAGCGTCGCGATGCTGCCCCAGCGTCGCGACGCCATCGCGAGGCGCGCGCGCGGATTACTTAGGGCACAGCGTCTCGACGCTGGCCTAGCGTCTCGACGCTACGACGATTACAGAAGCTGTAAAAGACAATTTCTGCACATTTTTTTGGGGGGACTTCACCATTTTTGGAGCTCTTCATCTTCTTCTTCCTCTAGTTTTCTCTATTTCTCTTCAAGCTCCGCCATTGTTGGCATGTTAGAGAGCTTTCTTACGCTTGTAACACGTTGATGACACCTTCCATAGCCATTGTTGGAGCGGAATTGACAACCCGCGCCATGAGCGGCTAAGGTAAGGGTGAACGGTTTGGGGATAGTTTAGGGAACTTTTGTTAGACGTTTTGGTTCTGATAATTTACGATTTGATTATGCATATTGGTTGCTGTTTATTTGCATTTATCTATCTTGCTTAATCCAACGCGCATGTTAGATTCGACGATTGACACTCGAGTCATCTTGCATGTTGTGTATGTTAAAGAGTAGCGATGTCGTGCCTCTCACTGCTCGACTAAGTAACACAGGTAGATAAAACTAAATCGGAGTATCGAGTCGTGTAGGATAGTTGTTGATTGCATACAGCGTTTGCGGGCAATCTACTAGCAATTAGAATTCACACTTGAATGTTCGTCGCGGTTAGCTAGTGACTGTCTAGAATTAACTTAGGGCTGATCACCTTAATGTAATTTTGGATAACGTATAATTGGAACTGTGTGGTCTGATTAAAATCTATGGAGTCAGCTACCTTGGGGCTTCTCGGGTAGTCGTCCGTGTGTATAATAAACTGCATACCATGAATTTAGCATTAAATGATGAACTGAAATTGTCTAGCAATTAATCCCGAAACTCCCAAACCGTGCACGCGTTTTTCTACTTGTTATTCTTCCGTTAGCACTTTATTATCTTTCCTTGCATGCTAAAAATCCCCCCGTTACAAAACCAATCAATTAATTAATTCCCAATTTTAAAAGTAATTTTAATCAATCCTTCTCCTTGGATCGACCCTGTTACCACTGGCTGCAAAGCCTTGGTTATAGGCTTATAAATCGTATTTTGGCAAGCCTCGACAGCTTGAGATTAAGTGGATATTCAAAAATCCGCAGCACCAAAATTGGCGCCGTTGCCGGGGATTAGGCAATTTGATTAAAATTATGATTGAAGTTTGAATTTAATTGATTGATGGTTGGTTGAAAAATTTTCTGTTTGTATGTTGTATGTTTAAATTTTTGTTTGTGTATGACCCGTTCCTCTGAGGTTAGTGGATTGCAGTTTATCCCAGAAATCGACAGAGAGGAGCGGCGGTTAAGGAGAGAAGCCCGTGAGGGGCAGAGACCGTTTGAAGGAGAAGAAGGCAATCCCTTCTTGGTTGACGAGATGGCGCAAGGTGACGCGCCGCGGACGCTAAAGCAACTGGCAGCGCCAGATCTGAACCTGCAGCCTTTGTGCATAAACTACCCCGTGGTAGCAGGTAACTTTGAATTAAAATCAGGTTTAATTCACCAGTTACCTTCTTTTCATGGCAATGCAGGGGAGGACACGAACAAACATCTTATGGAATTCCATTGCGTCTGCGCGGGGATGAAGCCCGCTGGAGTCACGGAGGAGCAGTTGAACATGAGGGCATTCCCCTTCACGCTCAAGGACAAGGCCAAGGATTGGCTATATTATCTGCCCTCCGGATCGATCACCACGTGGCAGGACATGAAGCGGGTATTTCTGGAAAAATATTTTCTCGCGTCCTTGGCCACGACACTGCGAAAGAGGATTTATGGGATTACCCAGGACGTGGGTGAGTCTCTGCACGAGTACTGGGAGCGATTTGGGCGCCTGTGCGCGAGCTTCCCACACCATCAGATTGCCGATCAGTTATTGATCCAGTACTTCTATGAGGGGATGACGCCCCACGACCGGCAAATGATTGATGCAGCGAGTGGCGGGGCCTTGATCGACAAGACCCCAGCTGAGGCCAAGCAGTTGATAGCAAACATGGCAACAAACTCGCAGCAGTTTGGTATTCGGGGGCAAGGACAAGTCCACAGCGTGGCTCAGAGCCATGAGATGACTGAAATGAGGGCCCAAGTGGCCGAGATAGGAAATATGCTGAAAAAGATCGTTGGAGGAACCCGCGAGGCGGAGGAGGTCAATGCAATCGGGGGGTACGCTTCCAACCCAAGGAAGTACGACCCATATTCAAACACATATAACCCCGGTTGGCGCGACCACCCCAACTTTAGCTATGGGAACAGGGAAGGACAATCTCGCTTCCAAGGCCAGTCTCAGGATAGGCCTAACTCTTCCACCCAGGCTAAAGCCTCGAGCTCCTCCAGCTCACTAGAAGAAATGGTCAGGACCATTGTCACGAGCACCAACCAGTTTCAAAAAGAAGCTCGAGAAGAGCTTAATTCTCACAAGGCCGAGCTGCAGAATCTGAACAAGCAGCTGACACAAATGGCGGTGTCTATCAGTAAGATTGAGAGCAAGAGCTCAGGGAAGCTTCCTTCCCAAACCACGGTCAACTCATGTGAAAACGTGAGTGCTATTCAGCTGAGGAGTGGAAAGTCACTTTCCACTAGAGCCGTGAAGGAAGTTAAGGACAGCCTGAACAAGTCCGCCCCGCCTGCTCCCGAGATTCAGAATGAGAGAAAAGATGAAAAGGTCAGTGTACCTGAGGATGTTGCCAGAGCACCCTTCCCGAGTAGGCTTGCGAAGCCTACTTTGGAATTCGATGACGAGGAGGTCCTTCGTACCTTCCAGAAGGTGATGGTAAATATCCCGCTCCTAGAGGCAGTCAGTCAAGTGCCTAAGTATGCAAAATTCTTAAGGAGCTGGTGCACGAAGAAAAGGAAGTCCAGAGGGACTGAGAAGAGAAAAGAGAACGTTTCTGCGATCCTCCCAGGTACGTTGCCTGCCAAGTGCAACGATCCAGGTACCTTCACTATTCCTTGTACGATAGGTAGTAAGGTAGTTCATAATGCCATGCTAGACTTAGGAGCTTCTGTGAATGTTATGTCTTATTCATTGTTCCTTGATTTAAATTTAAATGAATTGCATGAGTGTAACGTGTCTGTCCAGTTAGCTAATGGGTCAAGCATATGTCCTAGGGGGAAAGTAGAGGATGTTCTGGTTAGAGTTGGGGATATGATGTTCCCCGCTGATTTCCTTGTTTTAGACATGAATGAAAAGTCATCGCATGCCTCGTCCTCTATGTTGTTAGGACGCCCTTTTCTTAAGACCGCTAGGGTCAAAATCGATGTGTTTAAGGGCGTCGTTTCTTTAGAGTTTGATGATATTTTGCATGAGTTTTCATTATTTGATAGGAAATCTGCTGAGAATGTATCTGTGATTGAGCATGACGAGAATGGGAGTCTTCCCTCGCGCTTGAGGGGTGGTTCCCATGTCTCGGTTAGAAAATCTGATTTAAATTTGATGGATGATACTGCTGGTTTTTGCACTAACGATTCTGATATTCACGTGCTCGAGGCACGAAGAGTGCAAAAGTTTTATAATGTTGATTGCAGGAAAGGTGTGGATGAGGACAAGTTTGGATCGTCCCCCGCACTTACAGACTATGGATGAGTCTGTGGAGAGAATTCAGTCGAGCAAACGACTTTAAAAATTCTGCGCTTCTCGGAGGCACCCGAGCGATGGACTGTTTTTTCTGTTTTAGTTAGTTGCTGTTTTTTGTTTTATTGCTTTTTAGATTAATTTAGCCTTACTTTGCTTGCTGTTTTTTTTAGGAATCGAGGAAGAGAAGACAATTTTGGGCTTCGATGCATTTGTGCGCCGCTTCCTCGCCCTCGCCAGCTTCACCAAGAGTCAGGGAAGTGTACTTCTTCTTCCCTTTTACTTTGTATATCTGACTGGATGGCATTGAGGACAATGCCAAATTTTGAAGTTGGGGGTGGAGATGGTCTGATGGATATGCATGTGTAGTTTGTTGAGAAGTGCTATATTGATATTGAAGTGCTTGGGACTCTGTTTACTGTTTTCTGATGATGATTGCCTAGGAAATGCATGTTGGAAATTTGAGCATGTTCATAATCGAGTTTTTGCATGAGTTTTGCGTTTATTAGGTTCATGTCAAAAATTTTAAAATATTTTCTGTTGCTCCCTTGCACTTATCGAGCACTTAGCAACCTCATCCTAGATTCCGTAGGTTCGAAAATCGCATGTTGCTCTAATTCTCGTTGTCACCCCGAAAGGCACTCTTAGGTAGCTTGTTGCATGAGAGTTAGTGGTTGGTTAATTGAGAAAGCATGTGCTTAGCCTAATATAAAAAAAATAGAAAAGCATGTTTGATAGAAAATTCCTCTCGAGGCGCTCCTCCTTCTTATTAGCGCTTAAGAAGTGAGCGTTAGTCCTTAAAAACGTGAAGCTTTGGCCAAAGTTTGACGTGTTAGGCAGCTCGAGTTGGAAAGGAAAGAAAAAAAAGAGGAATAAAAGTTGGTTCAAAGAACCTAAATAAAAGAGTACAAAGTACTTGTGAAAAGAAAATGAATGAGAAAAATAATTAGGTCTCTTAATTTGCTTCTCTCTCTCGTGTAAGTCAAGTTTAGACTGTTCTTAAACGCTAGAAGTAGGGGGAAAACGGGATGTGCGTTGCATGTGGTTTTCCGGGTTTACGTGAGTTTAGGAGTGGTTGGCTAGCACACACACACGTTAGGGGGCAAGAGTGAATTTTTGATATGTTCATAGTAAATGCATGAACAAAATGCTTCCATGATTATGTTGTGTTTAAGTTTTCAAAATGCATGGAGGTTTGAGTTAGTTGCATGTATGCGCGTCCTTAGAGTCAATATCTTTGTAGTACTTGCTCGAGGACTAGCAATGTTTAAGTTGAGGGTGTTTGATAACTCCATTTTGGAGCTATTAAATACTTCCTAATTATAGCTTAAGTCCGCTTTTAATTGGTTAATATATCTCGTTTGTAGGATAAATGTGGCAAAGAGCTCGTGCGTTCGTTGGACCCGTTCGAGAGCTTAAAGTGGAGTTTTAGCGCCCCGGGAGAGCATCGGGAAAAGGGGAATTTGATCCGTGAAGAAACGGGCCAAAACCGCCTTGGAGAGGCAAAGTTCCAGCCCCAAACCCGAGAGCCAGCGTCGAGCTATAGCGTCGAGACGCTGGCTCGACGCTGCAAAAACCCGAGAGCTAGCGTCGAGACTCTGCTTGGCGTCGAGACGCTTCGGAGGAGGCGCGCGCAGGAAAATCATCGGGCAAGCGTCGCGACGCTGCCCCAGCGTCGCGACGCCATCGCGAGGCGCGCGCGCGGATTACTTAGGGCACAGCGTCGAGACGCTGGCCTAGCGTCTCGACGCTACGACGATTACAGAAGCTGTAAAAGACGATTTCTGCACATTTTTTTGGGGGGACTTCACCATTTTTGGAGCTCTTCATCTTCTTCTTCCTCTAGTTTTCTCTATTTCTCTTCAAGCTCCGCCATTGTTGGTATGTTAGAGAGCTTTCTTACCCTTGTAACACGTTGATGACACCTTCCATAGCCATTGTTGGAGCGGAATTGACAACCCGCGCCATGAGCGGCTAAGGTAAGGGTGAACGGTTTGGGGATAGTTTAGGGAACTTTTGTTAGACATTTTGGTTCTGATAATTTACGATTTGATTATGCATATTGGTTGCTGTTTATTTGCATTTATCTATCTTGCTTAATCCAACGCGCATGTTACATTTCGACGATTGACACTCGAGGCATCTTGCATGTTGTGTATGTTAAAGAGTAGCGATGCCGTGCCTCTCACTGCTCGACTAAGTAACACAGGTAGATAAAACTAAATCGGAGTATCAAGTCGTGTAGGATAGTTGTTGATTGCATACAGCGTTTGCGGGCAATCTACTAGCAATTAGAATTCACACTTGAATGTTCGTCGCGGTTAGCTAGTGACTGTCTAGAATTAACTTAGGGCTGATCACCTTAATGTAATTTTGGATAACGTATAATTGGAACTGTGTGGTCTGATTAAAATCTATGGAGTCGGCTACCTTGGGGCTTCTCGGGTAGTCGTCCGTGTGTATAATAAACTGCATACCATGAATTTAGCATTAAATGATGAACTGAAATTGTCTAGCAATTAATCCCGAAACTCCCAAACCGTGCACGCGTTTTTCTACTTGTTATTCTTCCGTTAGCACTTTATTATCTTTCCTTGCATGCTAAAAATCCCCCCGTTACAAAACCAATCAATTAATTAATTCCTAATTTTAAAAGTAATTTTAATCAATCCTTCTCCTTGGATCGACCCTGTTACCACTGGCTGCAAAGCCTTGGTTATAGGCTTATAAATCGTATTTTGGCAAGCCTCGACAGCTTGAGATTAAGTGGATATTCAAAAATCCGCAGCACCACCTACAGATCATGAGCTCCAACGATACGAGATTACCCGACCAAACTCTTTAGCCAAGCTAACCAACATTCGTTAACCCAGAGACTCCACTAAAGTCCAAGGGTTGCACTCTCCTCACCGTAGATATATTTCTGTCCTCTTGATATAACCATCATCAGTAAGTCGATCCTTCATAGGTCGTTCGTAATTACAGCTGGGTCATAATAATCGTTTTACCCCTGTAATTACATCTTGTTCCTTAAGTCCCACTGATCCTCTAATGAACTATTGGTTTGTGGTCCAACCACCAAACCGATTGGTAAGTGATCTCATCACTATACCAAGTCCCTCTCGGGCCAATGAGAGGGTGGGATCCCTAGTTCAAGACCCGGAGTCAGCACTTAAGGGAACAACCTCTCTACTAATCCCTAAAGGCGGGTAGGAGTGAATTCCATCTCGCAGGACTATGTTCCCAGCTACCTACCCGGTCTTATCCCCAAGATGGTAGGCTTATTGAGTCGACAATCTCGGGCCACTCTCACCCATACAAGTCAAAGGATAAGCCCGAATAAACAGGAGTTCATAGTGTGCTCAGGATTCAGATCGAGTTACCTAGGTCATCATATGAAAAAATCGGTCTTTACAGTAAACGGAGTTATAAAAAAAGAGCGACTTGTTTCGTGGTTCAGTCTTATGCAAACTCATTGCATAGGACGCCCCCACTCACATGTCTCCACATGAACGATTTCGGATCACATCGTTTGTACTATACAAAGTGGGTCGCGCCCAATAGTGTCCGTAGGATAAGGTACCCAACCTTATCCCTATACTATAAACCGTTCTGGCTATTACTTGAACTTGATCCACAATCATGTCACACATGAAGTTCAAGTATACAACCTATAGCCATGGGTTCTTTGTTTATTGGACTTAGGTTAAAAGTAAACACAATTCACTTTATTCAATAACAACTTTACTGAATAAAACTCAATAACAACTTTATTGCAAAATAGAATATACATTCAGTTTACAAACCACGAGTTTTAGGACATAAAACCCAACAAACATGAAGGAGTCAAAATCAATTACTACTCCTATAGAGCCATGATTGAAGTTGTTGATATATTTACCAATCAAGGCGCTTGGTAAATCTAAGTTTGAAGAATTCAGGACTGCACTTAGTGTTGTTGATCGTATGTTTGGACTCAGGGAAGTGTTAAAAATTAGTGCAAACCAACCATTTATTTCTTTTATTTATTTTAAATCTTATGGTGCCACCTATTTAAGCTAGTGGCATGTATTTAGGATAGTGACATGTGTGTGGCTTATATTTTTGGAGAATATGCGTTAGTGGCATAATGAGATTATGATAGAGAATTATAAGGTTAGTGGGGTAGTTAGTGGGTTAATGGTTTACCTATTTAATTAGCTATAAAAGCTTGTAATGTTTTCAATTCAAATCATTGAATTCAATTGAAGCAATTCTTTCCTTTGTGCAATTTCTCTCTTGTTTACACACTTCCGTTATCTTCGTTTTGTTACATCCTTAAGTTCCCAACAAAGAATGCATAAATCATATGTACTCATCAATCGTCAACGACATCATTTATTCAATAAACTAAGAACACACATCCCAACATTCATAACATAATATAAAAGAAAGATAAAAGTTTAATAGTGACACATTGTTATTCATTTAAGAAAGAGAATAAAGTTTAGTTTGAGATGCCAAAGAAGTTGATGAGGTGATATTGTTGTTGTTCAGGTCTTTGTACACCACGATACTATAGGTGCGGCTTACAGTCCCCTCAAGAGCCATTAACTGAAGCTGGTAGTTGGTTCCAGACACAATCCGGAAAAGTCCACTACTCACTTTTTGGAACTGCAATTGAGTTTTGGCGTGCTTATTATGCTCATTCACTATAAACTCTCATAGGTTTTGGATTTATGTGTCAGCTATATGTTTTTTATTGGTTCATAACTTCCAATCAGATCTAACCGTGGCTTTGTCGTTGTCGCTGCAAGCGACAACGAAAATGAAAAACTAAACCCTAAATGCAATGGAATTTTTTAACTATTTGAAAATTTATGAAAATATGATTCTAAATTTATCCATTTACCATATTTTTCATCCAATAAAATTATTGTTCACAACAATAATTTACTATTGTAATATAGTTAATAAAAGGACAAGGTCAATAAAAAAAATTGAATTTTATCCAACATCATTACAATATAAATAAAAAAAACGATAGAAAGAAAGATTTGAAATAAGAAAAACGTTAAAAGAAAGAAGAAAATCGAAGGAAAGGAATTCGAAGTTGAAAGATTAAAAAAAAGCATACAAAAAGAGAGGGAAACTGGATAGTGTGAAGAAATTAAAAAAAATAATAATATAAAAAATTGACAAGTGGTGGCTTTTATTGGGAGCCTCTCCCAATAATTTCAACCATCTCAAAATGAAACTTTCAAATAATGAAGGAATTAGAAGAATTGAAGTTGTTTAGTCTAGAAGTTGTTTGGAGCATGAAGTTGTTTAGTCTAAAGTTCTAAAGTCGTGTGTTTGGAGCAGAGATTTGTTGAACCTGTAATTTTGAAATCGGAGTTTATTTTAGTTTTTTTCTTTTCTACAATTTTTTTCTACCAACTTTCAAAATTTCATTATTAAGAATTTATTTCAATTCCAATAAATTCTAAAAATTATTTATTTTTATTTTTATTTTATCTATCGTTTACAAAAAAAAAAAAAAAAAAAAAATTTGAATACAACAAAAATAATTTTGAGGACAATACCTTACATTATTTGTTTACATTGATTATCAATATATATATTTTTTTTTGTTACGACTCATCTCTAATTTTATGAATTATAAGATTGAGATTTGTTTTTATTTTATTAAGGGAAATTGCAACTGATGTCAATTAAGAGTAAAATAATTAAAAAAAATAACAATTTTTTTAAAATTTTGCCGATATGACAATTTCTATCACTGACAATATGGTCTATCGTTGATACAAGTTTATCGCTGATAGTAGTTTTTATTATAGAATTTTGTCAATGATAATAGTCTATTAGTGATAGAAGTCTAATAGTCATATATCAATGATAGAGTCTATCAGTGATAGCCACTGGTTTTTTGCCATATTTACAAAATATTTTAAACTTGGCTAAATTTGCAATTATTTTCGGTCTGATTTATGTTTGTGCAACCAACCTTTTTATTAATGTAGGTATATTTTACAAACTACCTTAAAAAAAAAAAAAAAAAAAAACACATAAGTATAGTCTTCTCATGACCTCTTATGTCAAACACATCTTTCTCCGCCTCTACAATCTTAAACTCGTCATTCCATCTGAATCCACTGCACCCGAAAACCAGCATTCAATAATGACGGTTTATTTTAGCTATTTTTTTTTGTACAATTTTTTCTATTTTTTCATATTTCCATTGTTAAGGACTTCTTTCAATAAATTTTAAGAATGCGATTTTTGTTTTTTATTTTAGGTATCCTTCACAAATTTCTTTGAAGATAACAAAAATAATTTTGACCACAATACTTTACATTCTTTTTTCAATATCACTCACATTAATTATTCATTTTATTTGGATAGTTTTGAAATAAAAGAGAGTCGTACAATAGTGGGTTAAATATTACATGTGTATTTGGAAGATTTTAATCCATTAATTTAAATCGATCCAAATAAGCTGATGTTTTTATTTCTCTCTATTGTATGAATATTCCATTTTGAATTTGGTTTAACTACCAATTTTGATTGAACAACCTAATTTATATTTAAAATACTAAAAATAGGTTGAATTGCATTTTTAGTCATTTTCCCCATTTTGTTTAAATTACGTTTTTTTTTAAATAATTAAAAATATTGTGGGAGGGAGGGAGAGAGAGATGTGCAGCCTTGGAAAACGGGACAAAGTTGAATAATAATTACCGTAGAAGTCAGGGGAGTTGATATTTTTTATCTGAGTTCAATAAGTTCGTGGGCCAAACGGGGATAAAACTTCTCCCTCTAACTCCTTGGGCCAAACACCCCCTAAAGGACTCTTTGAATTGACTTTTAAAAAAAATGTTTTTTAAAAATGAATTATTTCGGGTGTGTTTGAATTGGCTACAAAAGAAATGTTTTTCAAAAAATGTATTTTTTTTTAAATATTTTTTCTATAAATGTTTATAATTAAAACATTCATCTGTTTGGTTACATTTTCTCAAAAGTGTTTTTATCTACAAGTGTGTTTGGTTTGCTCTATAGTGTTTCTCTTAATGTCAAATTACTATGAAGGACAATTATTAATAACCAATATGAATTAATAAGTTTAAATATATATTTGCTAATTGAAGTAACAAATCAAGCTTAGCTCAATTGACATAAGATTATGCCTTTGACTAAGAGGTCGGAAGAGGTGGCCGAGGAGGAAGTGGTGGCCGGCGAGTGGAGGCGGAGGAAGAAGTGGTGGCGGCAGGTGGTGGTCGGCGAAGGCCGGAGGTCGGATGTGGTGGCGGCGAGTGGTGGCAGGCGGAGGCCAGAGGTCGGAGGTGGTGGTCGGCGGAGATCGGAAGAGGTAGCCGACAATAATCGTGGGTGGAGAAAATTGACCGGAGTAGTGTGATGGGGTATTTTAGTAATTTTAATACAATATGAAAATTAGGTAGGTTTTTCAATTAAATACCAAAAACATTTTTTTTTTTAATTTCACCCAAAATTAATTATTTCAAAAACTCATTCTCAAAAAATTCATTTTGGGTGGTTCTAAACCAAGAACGTAGAATTGCGGTACCTCTTCAAAGAGTTGATTCTAACTTTGCTTTTAGAAAAATTAGTTGTAGTAAGAAATAATTTAGTGTTTGGTAAATTCTAACGTTAAAATTCAAAAAATTGGTTGGAGCGTTTGATAAATTAATACTAAATTGCTACGATTTAACTATAATTAATAAAATGGAGATATTATTTCAGTTATATTTATATTAATGTTTAATATCTAAATTTATTATAAGATAATTATTTTTTTGAATTTTATATAATTTAAATGAAAAGTAATTTGTTTAAAATTAAACAATTTGATAAAAGTAGAGAAAAAAATAAATAATTTTTTTTTAATCAGTCCTAATTTTATTCCTATATATATATATATATATATATATATATTTTTTAGGGGCAAAAATTATATTCCTATAACATAGACATGAAAAAAAAAAGCAAAAAAAAAAAAAGAAAAAAGAAAAAAAAAGAAATGAAAAAAAAAGGAAAAGAAAAAGTAATTAAAAAAAACATTGAATGATAGATTTGGAATTTTAAAAATATAGTTAGAGAAATGATAGAGTTTTAGAGGGGTATAATTGAAAAGGTAGTACCAACCTGTAGGGGTGGCCATCGGTCGGTCGACATCGGTTTTGGCCGGAAACCGGCGCCGACCATCGACATGTCGGTTTTGCGTCGGTCAGTGATATTCGGTTTTTGGAAGTTTAGAGGGACGACCGTCCGACCATAGTAGCGGTCGGTCGGTTTCGGTCGGTTTAAAGAGAGAAGACAGGAAGAATGATTATGAAAGAAAAAAAAAGAAGACTCACGCAGCGGCGGTGACGATGACGGTAGCCGATGAAAGGAAGGGGGCGGTGGCGATGGCGGTGGTGTGGCTGGTGGAAGGAAGGGGCGGTGACGATATATAGTTGACGACAGGTGGAAGGAAGGGGGAGAGGAAGACTGGTGCAAGAAAGGTGGAGAGGAAAGGTCATAAAAAATGGACAAAGATTAAGTGGGAGAAAGAGAGATGGAGTAGAACGAAAGAGAATGAAAGAAAAAATTAAGAGAGGGAAAGAGAAATAAAAATAAATAAGAAAAAATCTTAACTCCTTTTTGTGTTTGTTAAATCAAATTGTTTTATAATCAGTTAAAATCACTTTTGCACGAAACAAGTTCATTTTACACAGGTTTAAAAATCCGTCATAGGTTCAAGATTCTCTAACCATCACCTTCACAAATTTTCAAACTTTTCAAAATTAAGAATTATTATATATATATATATATATATATATATATATATATATATATATATATATATATTATCTTTTTCCCATCACAAAAAAAAATATTTTATAATTTTTTAAATTAATAAATCAAATGCAATTTTTTTTTTTTAAATAATACCATATTGATTTTAGTATGTTTATTTTAGTCATTATAACTAATTCACAATAATTTAATATTTATTTACAAAACATAACGAACTCTACCGCTAAAATTTACAATAACACTAATTTATTTCATAAAACAACTATAAAAGCAGTCAGTAATTATTTTAAAAATTACTCCAATCTTAATATGTTTTATAATTTTTTTTAAAAGTAAAGTTGTCAACAATTATTTTAGAAGCTACCGCAATCTCAAACGGAGACTAAATTGTAGTTTCTTATTTAAGAATTCCTATGACGCTGTTTTAGGAATTTTTCAAAATGATAATTATATCCTTCCTCATTTTTTTTTTCCCAATCCTTTTATATATATATATATATATATATATATATATATATATATTTTGTTCTTATAACATATCGAAAATTTTATTCAAAATATTTTTAAATTCACTTTGTTGAATAAGAAATTTTGATCAATCACAAATCATCACGTGTCCTCAAATGAAATCAAAGGACATGGAAACCGACAAATCAAATCATGCCACATGTCTAATATTAATCCATCGGACGACCCGCACTAGTCCAATCAAACATTGCCACATGACGGTTGGACCCAAAGCTATTTAGCCTGAGATCGCTAAAAATGATTTTGGGCCAAATTTAAATAATCCAAGTTATTAAAAATAACTGGATTGAGCTCAAATAAATAAAAGCTCAAAAGTTGGGTCAAAAGTCAATCAGGCCCAAGCCCATATTAGGTCCATCAAACTCTATAAATAGAGGAGGTCACCATTCATTCTAGACATTCGGCCTTGAGCCAGAATCGGCACAGAGACATACTCTCCAAGGAGAAGAGTCAGCATTCAGCCTTGAGCCAGAGTCCAGAGAAGTCAGAAGCTCCAGCAATCAGAGTCCAGAGAATTCAGAGGCATCAAAGACTCAGAGTTCAGAAGATTCAAAGACTACAGACTTCAACAACAAATCAACAGGCCGCTCCAAATATCAACAACATCAAGATCAACAAGTCAGCAGGCCTCTTCAAAAGATCAACAAGTCAACAGGTCGCTCCAAATATCAACGGGCCGCTCCAAAGATCAATAAGCCGACAGGCCGATCCAGGAAATCAATCAACCCAAAGCAAACGTCTACATTGGAGAGAAAGCATCAGAGGATAAAGATTAGAGACTGTAACACTTATAAAAATCAATAAAATTCAAGTTCATTTCCACGTATCAAATTTCTCCTATATTGAAATCTCGTGTGAACAAATTGGCACGCCCGGTGGGACCATCTCTACCTCTCATCTCTTTCTCTCATCTCAAAGTACAAGTGAAGTGACGTCGTTCAAGACTTCTTCAAAGACTGCTGCCATGAGCAACTCGTACACGGGTTTTGTTTCCCATAGTTGCTCAGGTGAACTCAAGCTGCAAGAAAATGAAGCTTTTCCCATGATTGCAAATGAAGTAATGACGTTGCTAGGGGCATCTACCAATGGCAAGATTCTTGGCAAGCATAACCCATTGTTCGAGCTCGATTCTGACGTAGTGTCTGTGGAAGAGAGAATGACAGAGATGTAGGAACAGATCAACATCTTGACAATTGAAGAAAAAGATTCTCAAATTGCTTACCTAAAGAACGCAATTGAGAGCCACAGTGTCACTGAATCAAGTCAGACTCTTGTTGTCAAAGATCGCAACAAGGAGAATATCGTTGTGCAGGAAGATCAATCACAACACTCTAGTTTGATCACTTCATTATCTGTCCAACAACTCCAGGATATGATAACGAACTCCAATAGAGCTCAATACGACGGACCTTCTAAAAGTTCTCTTTTGTATTCTAAACCATATACTAAGAGAATTGATAATTTGAGAATGTCAGTTCAGTATGAGCCGCCAAAGTTTCAACAATTTGATGCTTATTTAATCGAAACATGTGAAAATGTTGGTACACGAGGAGATCTACTAGTCAAACTGTTTGTTCGAATGCTGAAAGGGAATGTTTTCGACTGGTACACCGATTTAGATCCTGAGTCAATAGACAGTTGGGAACAACTCAAAAAAAGAATTTCTAAACCGTTTCTACAACACAAGACGAACCGTCAGCATGTTCGAGCTCACCAATGTCAAACAAAGGAAATGTGAGCCCGTTGTTGACTACATCAATCGCTGGAGAATTATGAGTCTTGATTGCAAGGATCATCTCACAGAATTATTTGTTGTCGAGATGTGCATTCAAGGCATGCGCTGAGGACTTCTTTAATTACATCCTTCAAGGTTTAAAGCCTCACACCTTTGAAGAACTAGCAACTCGCGCCTACGATATGGAGCTAAGTATTGCTAATCGAGGAGATGGAGACATTTTAGTCCTTAACATGAAAAAAAAAAAACAAAAAAACAAAAAAAAAACTTCTCAAGTTCATGTTGCATCAATGCAGAAGAAGTCGACGATCCAAAAGAAATCAACCAAAGGATTTCTATCTTCAATCGCATCAAGACTTCAACTATTCCACCCTCGGTCTTTAAAAGGCTAAACGTCCCTACATCAAAGGAAAATCAACCTTCAATATCTGTTTTTGATCGTCTCAAAATGACGAGTGATCAACAAAAAAGAAAGATGAAGTCCTGGAAGGCGAAACCATTTGGTGATGTAAGTCATGACAAAGTCGGGGTTAACCCTTCGTGCATGAAGAGAAAAGTTAATGTTCTCATAAACGCATAAGGTTCTTTGAAGGTTAAGTCAAATCTCATCATTTTAACAAATCCTACAAAGGAAGGATGCGATCAAAACTATGATTAAGATAAAAGCACTTAAATAAAAATGCTTCTCATCGCAAGAGCCTAAACTGCAGGATGCTCCTAGCCCACATGAGTTTAAAAGGTGAAAAAAAAAAAAAAAAAAAAAAATGAACTACGTTATGACTTGATCTCTTTCGCAAAGAAAAGAAAAGGGTACGTAGGCAGCTTAAAGAAAACTTTAAGGTCAGTCTCTGCTAAAAAAAAAATAGCACAATCATCAAAACATGAAAAGTAAAAAAATCGAAGGCATACACAACTATGAACATGAGGCTATAGGTTGAATGCATACACGAGTGCGTCATTCAAGCTCCGCTCACTCCATCTTCAAGTTTGGAAGCTTCATCTTTAAGTTCAATGTTGAGTTCATCATCACTCTAAGTTCAAGTTCAAAGGCTTCCTCGCTTCAAGTTCAAGTTGAAAGGCTCTCTTGCTTCAAGTTGGTATTCAAAGGCTTCATCGCTTCATCACCAAGTTCGAATACTTTGTTGCTTCAAGTCCAAGTTTGATGGCAGCTTTGCTTCATCTCCATGTTCGATGAGGGCTTCATCTCCATGTTCCATGGCGGCTTCGCTCTATCTTCAAAGTCGAGGTTGTTGTTGCTACATCTTCAAAGTCGAGGTTGTTGTTGCTGCATCTTCAAAGTCGAGGTTGTTGTCGCTGCATCTTCAAAGTCGAGGTTGTTGTGCTGCATCTTTAAAGTCGATGTTGCCGACGTATCTTCAAAGTCGATGTTGCCGACGTATCTCCAAAGTCGATGTTGCCGACGTATCAAAGTCGAGGTTGTCGACGTATCAAAGTCGAGGTTGCCGACGTATCCCCAAAGTCGATGTTGATGACGCATCTCCAAAGTCGATGTTGTCGACGCATCTCCAAAGTTGATGTTGCCGAGTTCCATCTCCAAAGTCGAGGTTGTCGTCTCAAACTTCAAAATCAAGATCGTCGCTCCATCTCCAAAGTTGAGGTCGTCGCTCCATCTCCAAAGTTGAGGACGTCGCTCCATCTCTAAAGTTGAGGTCGTCGCTTCATCTCTAAAGTTGAGGTCGTCGCTTCATCTCCAAAGTTGAGGTAGTCGCTCCCTCTCCAAAGTCGATGTTGCTGATGTATCTCCAAAGTCGATGTTGCCGACGTATCTCCAAAGTCGATGTTGCCGACGTATCTCCAAAGTCGATGTTGTCGACGTATCAAAGTGGAGGTTGTCGACGTATCAAAGTTGAGGTTGCCGACGTATCTTCAAATTCGATGTTGCCGACGCATCTCCAAAGTCGATGTTGCCGACGCATCTCCAAAGTCGATGTTGCCGACGTATCTCCAAAGTCGATGTTGCCGACGCATCTCCAAAGTCGATGTTGCCGACTTATATCCAAAGTCGATGTTGCTGTCGTTGCATCTCCAAAGTCGATGTTGCTGTCGTTGCATCTCCAAAGTCGATGTTGCTGTCGTTGCATCTCCAAAGTCGATGTTGCTGTCGTTGCATCTCCAAAGTCGATGTTGTTGACGCTGCATCTCCAAAGTCGATGTTGTTGTCACTGCATCTCCAAAGTCGATGTTGTGTCGCTGCATCTCCAAAGTCGATGTTGCTGTCGCTGCATCTCCAAAGTCGATGTTGCTGTCGCTGCATCTTCAAAGTCGATGTTGCTGTCGCTGCATCTCCAAAGTCGATGTTGTTGTCGCTGCATCTTCAAAGTCCATGTTGTTGTCGCTACATCTTCAAAGTCGATGTTGTTGGTGACGCTGCATCTCTAAAGTCGATGTTGTTGTCGCTGCATCTCCAAAGTCGATGTTGTGTCGCTGCATCTCCAAAGTCGATGTTGTTGTCGCTGCATCTCCAAAGTCGATGTTGTTGTCGCTGCATCTTCAAAGTCGATGTTGCTGTCGCTGCATCTCCAAAGTCGATGTTGTTGTCGCTGCATCTTCAAAGTCCATGTTGTTGTCGCTGCATCTTCAAAGTCCATGTTGTTGGTGACGCTGCATCTCCAAAGTCGATGTTGTTATCGCTGCATCTTCAAATTCGATGTTGTTATCGCTGCATCTTCAAATTCGATGTTGCCGACGTATCTCCAAAGTCGATGTTGCCGACGTATCAAAGTCGAGGTTGTCGATGTATCAAAGTTGAGGTTGCCGACGTATCTCCAAATTCGATGTTGCCGACGCATCTCCAAAGTCGATGTTGCCGACGCATCTCAAAAGTCGATGTTGCCGACGCATCTCCAAAGTCGATGTTGCAGACGTATCTCCAAGGTCGGGGTTGCCGACGTATCTCTAAGGTCGAGGTTGTCGATGTACCTCCAAGGTTGAGGTTGTCGACTCATCTCCAAAGTTGAGGTTGCCGCTTTGCTTCATCTCCAAATTCGAGGTTGCCGCTTCATCCTCAAAGTCTGATGCCTATCCCTTTTTTGCCAATGTTTGGCTTTGTTGCTTCATCTTCAATTTTTGATAGCTTCGCTTCAAGTCTTCAAAGTTCTAAGGGCACTGACACCAAGTTTGACTCTACTTCATATGTAAAGTCATTGAACCGATAATGGGGCATCTTAGCTACAAATAAGAAAAAAATAGAAAAAAAAAAAAAAACTCAAGAAATTGAAAAAAAAAAAATAATAATAATAATAAGGCAAAAATATGAAGCATAAAAGCCAAATAAAAAAAAATTAAAGAAAAAAAAAGATAGTTAGGCCGCTGGAGCTTGAAAGCTAAAAAAAAAAAAAAAGTTATTTCTTTCTCTTTTCCCCATGTCATCGTCTTCTTCCTCAAGAACTCACACCATCTTCTGCATATCCTTCCTCCAAGAGATCTCCATGCAGAGTAAACTCAAAAATCTCTGGGTATAGGGAAATAATCTCGCTCGTTGCTCCACAGAGATAAAATCAACACTCTTTGAAGGATTAGCGAGGCTATCCGATGATTCATGAATCACATCTACATTGAAGACCCGTTCTTTCCACAAACATCACTTGCGAACCAGCAACTCCGGTGGATGCTCCGACGATGAGGCACGACCTCCGACGTAGAAGCGGAGAAAGCCCAACGCGAATCAAGCGATATTATCTTCCTCTCCAACCTTTGAATCGTGAAGGCCTTGCTTGATGTTGCTTGATGAAGATTAAAGACCCATATAGGGTATATATGGAGAAAATTCTCAACGGATAAAAGGAATTTTTTTTTGGATTACATTTCAGTGAATGCTTAAATTCGGGTAAAAAAAAAAAAAAAAAAATCTCTCATCAAAATTCCATAAACAATTAGATTTAAATTTCTATTCCAAATTCAAGCCAATATTTAGTAGAATTTTATTCCAAATCTACAAAAATTGACACCTTCCCTGTTTAAAATTTGGCCATAATTCAAATGGACTTCCAAATCAAATCTCCAGAAAAATCCTAATTCAATCTTCATTCAATATTGAAGCCAAAATTGGATAGGATTTTATTCAAATCAAATCGGGCATAATCCAAAATTTGATCCCAAATTCAAATGTTCTTCCAAATCAAGTCAAAATTTGGTAAATCTTATTCCAAATCAAAACTTTGGGCATGATCTAAATTTTATCCAAAATCTAAACTTGAATCAAATTCTTTGAATTCAAATTTCGTTCCAAATTCTTCAAGATCTTGGTTGAATGCAAATTTTATTCAAACCAAAACTTGGGTAGAAACCATATTTTGTTCAAAGTCAAATTCTAAATTTTATCTCAAATTTGGGTACCATCCTAAATTAATCCCAACTCAAAATTTGAGTAAAATTTAAGATCAAATTCTACTCCGACTCTAAATTCGACTCCAAATAAAAATATTGGGTAGCATTTGAAGACTGCTCAAAATTTCATTTAAGAATTAAGGTTGAACATCCGTTCTATAAAAGTCAATTAAAAGCTAGTTGGTCAACCAAGAAAGTCAAAATTTTGAACTAAATTCATATTTGGATTAAATTGATGAAACGAAGGGCAATCAAAATTAGAACACATATCTTACATTTGATTCCACATATTCTTTTTCGAAATTCATGCACGCATACTTGCATAAATCTCGAAAAGGGGGCATTTGTTGAATAAGAAATTTTGATCAATCACAAATCATCACGTGTCCTCAAATGAAATCAAAGGACATGGAAACCGACAAATCAAATCATGCCACATGTCTAATATTAATCCATCGGACGATCCGCACTAGTCCAATCAAACATTGCCACATGACGGTTGGACCCAAAGCTATTTAGCCTGAGATCGCTAAAAATGATTTTGGGCCAAATTTAAATAATCCAAGTTATTAAAAATAACTGGATTGAGCTCAAATAAATAAAAGCTCAAAAGTTGGGTCAAAAGTCAATCAGGCCCAAGCCCATATTAGGTTCATCAAACTCTATAAATAGAGGAGGTCACCATTCATTCTAGACATTCGGCCTTGAGCCAGAATCGGCACAGAGACAGACTCTCCAAGGAGAAGAGTCAGCATTCAGCCTTGAGCCAGAGTCCAGAGAAGTCAGAAGCTCCAGCAATCAGAGTCCAGAGAATTCAGAGGCATCAAAGACTCAGAGTTCAGAAGATTCAAAGACTACAGACTTCAACAACAAATCAACAGGCCGCTCCAAATATCAACAACATCAAGATCAACAAGTCAGCAGGCCTCTTCAAAAGATCAACAAGTCAACAGGTCGCTCCAAATATCAACGGGCCGCTCCAAAGATCAATAAGCCGACAGGCCGATCCAGGAAATCAATCAACCCAAAGCAAACGTCTACATTGGAGAGAAAGCATCAGAGGATAAAGATTAGAGACTGTAACACTTATAAAAATCAATAAAATTCAAGTTCATTTCCACGTATCAAATTTCTCCTATATTGAAATCTCGTGTGAACACACTTGGTTTTTGTGTTTTTTTTCTTATCTAGTTTTATATTTTATTTTTTATAATATAATTGTATTATATCCTTCAGATTTACATAGATATTAGATTTTAAAATCAAGAGGGAATAACCACATCATATTCAATGAAAAAACACAAAATATATTTTCAAATCTTCATTTATATAACAAATATTTTTCCTAAAGGTTTACTAAACATAGATATTTCTTATATATTTACACATATTAAGAGAGCACATTAGAGCTAATTGAATTTTTGTTCTTTCTTTTGTTTTGAAGTTGTTGGGCTTTAGGTAATTAAGTTAGTTTGGGCCAATTGGTTGTAATATTGTTTTAACTCAATGGTTTAAGGGAAAATTGAGAAGAATGTCTAGTTTTAATTAGTGAAAATGAAAAATGTCTAAATATTGGAATGACTTGCACTCTCTATCTCGAGTAATGGTAGGGAGAGAGAGTGAGAGAATTAACCTAAGAGAGATGAGGGAATAATATCTATTCTCTATATTTTCTATATTGAATAATGAAGAGATTACAACGTAGTTATATTGAAACCGTAGAGTTAGGGTTATAACCTAATTAGACAATATATAATACACGTGACACAAACCAATATTAAAGACAATAACTACAGGAAATATGTAAATATTATATTTCCTTAATATCCCCCCTTAAACGAGAGGGTAGTTCAACTATTTCGAGTTTGCTGCGAAGATACCCAAATTGAGTGTGAGATAGTGGCTTGGTGAGACAGTCTGCTAGTTGATCTGCTGACGGAACATAGCGAACTTGCAAGGCGCCACGAAGAACCTGATCTCGAACAAAGTGAACATCAATTTCAATGTGTTTGGTACAGGCATGAAAGACAGGATTGGTGGCCAATGCACCAGCACTCATATTATCACACCACAATATAGGAATGGAAGGAGAAGTGACTCGGAGCTCAGTCAATAGTTGTTGTAGCCAAATAATCTCAGCAGAGGTATGTGTTAAGGCCCTGTACTCAGATTCAATGCTGCTGTGAACAACAATAGTTTGTTTTCTAGAGGACCAGGAGATAAGTGTGCTACCAAGGAACACACAGTAGGCTGCAACGAACTTTGGATCATCGACATTGGCTGCCCAATCTGCATCAGAAAATGCAACCACTGAGGGGATAGTGCTGGGCTGAAAAGAAATGCGAGACCTCAGGGAGCAGAGCCCCCAGAAGAAGAAGACGCCGCACTCCAGAAGCTCTCCAGCACATCTCGGAGCGCATCCACTTGAGCGGCAGTCAGTAGCCCGGGCCTGACAGAGAAAAGCTCCAGACTTCTCTGCATCATCTCTCTCCCCATGGCATTATACGCCGCAGAGCCGACAAAGACGCTCTCAAGCTTTAGGAAATCTTCCATTTGCTCAGCAAACTGCGCCTCAAGGTGAGAGCGAACTCGACGTGCCTCTCTCGTAATCAGCCTCTCGGCCACAAGAGAACCCTCCCGAAGGGCCGCCTCTTCGGAGAATCTCTTCTCCACCTCTCGGTGGGCTTGCTGCTCGCCAGAAAGCTACTCGGAGAACCTCTTCTTCGCCTCTTGAAGGGCTTGTCGCTCGCCAGCAAGTTCCTCGGAGAACCTCTTCTCCGCCTCTTGACGAGCTCGTCGCTCGTTCACAAGCTCTTCCCTTACACATGCCAACGCCTCAGTAGCTTCTGCTAGAGAAGACCTAGCAGCCAAGAGTTCAGAGTCCGCGAAAGAAAAGGCGTGCAAGTCGCGCCTCCAAGTCGTGCCCTAGAACGGACTAACTACCAGTGACCCGGACCATGGTCTGAAACAGTCATACGGGAATGAGCACTCCGAGCAAGGAAAATAAAGACATCGTAAAAGGGCTGAAATAATTACCTGCGCAAACTCACAGATCGATAGCCGAAGATCTTTAGTGGGTCGCCCTAGCTCGACGGAAGGTTGTACTACCTGGCCGCGAACAACCTGCCGAATGGCATGCACTGACGCATCCCAGGTTTCCCCTCCCTAAGGAGATGAGCCATGTCTCTCCTCACCGGCTAGAGAGCAGCAGCAAGCTGCGAACTCCCGACCTCTTCGAGAAGCAAGGAAAAAAAAGACCCATCGACGAGCCCCGACGCTTGCGACTCAAGATTGTCGAGCCCCCCCCCCCCCCCTCCCCTCCCCTCCCCTCCCCGACAGGGGCCACAATGTCATCTGGTCCGCCCACGATAACCAGATTAGAGTCTTCTTCCTCGATAGGAATCACTGACTCGTCTGCTCCACCCACTGGAGCCAACCCGACCTCTCCCATGGTCAAGCCAAGAAAAGGTCTGCTATCAAATCCCGCCCCCAGCAGTTCGAAGGTCCTAACCTCCCCTATGGTGGGAGCCTTCACGGCACCAGACCCACTCGCCAGGGCCGATTCAGACCCCTCCTCTCGATCCGCGGGGGTCACCACTGTGGTTGGCCTGCCCAACAGGACCAACTCGGACTCCTCCTCCGCAGAGGCAGGGGCCACCACTTTCGTCGGCCCGCCTAGTGGGACCGACTCGATCATCTCCTCCCAAGGAGACTCTTCTTCATCGGTAAGACGGATCGTGCGACGCCTCTTAAGCCAGAGGCCAGACGACGAAGAATCTTCCTCGTCGATTGCCAAATGCCTCTTGGGTGGTTGCGAAAATAATACCTATCAATAGAGTCATCAGGTGAACGTTTTATTCGAAAAATCCATTAACATCTGACAATATTTTGAACCATTGTCCGAGGACTCTCAAGTATCATTCCTAACCAAGACATCAAACTCCTCTGACATTGCATGTCACCAGTTACTGTCTTTGATGGCCTGAGTGACACAAGTCAGCTCAATATCTTGAGCAAGTTGGGCTAAGAGACTTAGTTTGGATTGTATCTTTTAAAATAATTGTTAGCAAATGTACTTTTAGAAAAATCAACCTAATATGAAGCAAATTATTGTTTGATAAATGAAAACTAAATTGTTGTGATATAACTATGGACTAAAATATACTTACTATAAAGGTTTGTATAATATAATATAATATATATATATATAGTGAATCATCTTGTGTTTTAAAAGTGATTTGGAAGATTAAAAAACTACAATCAATTTTACCAAATACGAAAAAATAGTTAAGATTTGTTTATAATCACTTTTAACCCTACTAAAATTAATCTCGAGCGCACCCTATGAATATTTTTTATTTGAATATTCATACTTTCATATATCCGTGATAAACATCTCTTCATTGATAGACTAATAAACATAATATTATAGTTGAGACAGCGAATGAGAGCAAGGAAGTAGTGTTTTTTTTTTTTTTTGCAACGATATTTTAATCAATGCTGCATAGAAGTAGTGCTTTTTTTATATAGGTTTTTACTTCTTCAACCTAAATGGGACCAAACAGTTTGACAAATAAGAGTTCATGTATGCAACATATGATAAATAAATTTCTTAAAGTTCATTTTATAATATTTCTAGTTTAATATTTATATTTTTTGAGTAACATTTGCATTTATACATATTTTCTAATTATTGCTATCATCTTGAAGAGAGGTTTTTTAAACTTGGGTGCAAAAAATCATGTTTTTTGTTTTAATTTAAAAATGATATTACAATTTTGAAAAATTATTATTGAAATAGTCTTTTGACTTAAAAAAAAAATTGGGAACCAAAAACCAAAACTAGTTAACTAACTTTGAAAAATTATCAAAATACTAAAACCACGCACACAAACGTATTAACCTCAACACATAGTTTCTTTTTCTTTTTTATTAAAATTCCACTACCGAAAGAAAGAAGAAGAAAACAAAGGTAAATGATAATAAATGAAAACAAGACCAAATTATAAATCTTTAGGTTGCTTCGACAGTCCTACGTCATAATTTCTGAACTCTCTTGGTTCTTTTTTCTGTGTATTAAAAAAAAACAGTTTTTTTCGAAGAAAGGAAACAACTAGAACATGCATGCATATTTTTAATTTGTTGCTCATCAATGACTCAACAACTGAATCAATTAAACTTATTTTTTCCAGATTTAGCGACCCAGTTGTGAATTAACTCGTCAACATTATGAGAATTATTTCTCAAGTAAATTCCATCCTCTTTTGCCGTCCACATACAAGATCCATCAGTTCCTCCATTGGTGCACCTATCATAGAGCCATTTGTGCTTGACTGATTCATACCAAAAGATTTCGAATGAGACATTGGCACCCGACTTCTCCAAGAAGCACCAGAAGAGTGTTGTGTCCCAAACATTCTCCTTAAAGTTCTAATGGAAGTCATCTCCATGATGAAGCAAATGTTGAATCCCCAAATCGTTGTCCTTGGACTGGCAGTGAACAAGTAAAGGGGCGTTGCTTAGCCCGTTAACCACATGAATGTACCACCTCGAAATTGGTTGAGGTAACGTAATTGTCGGTGTTTGAGCCTCGGCGAAAGCCACCGTGATAAACAACAACAAAACAACCGCATGCTTCATTTTCTTAACCAAACTTGTTTATGTTTTTCTTTGTTACAATTGATGTTGGACATGTGAGTAAATATGCATACTTAGAAAGGCACAAAATTACAGAAATGGTATATGGTTTTATGAAAATTAATAATCTACCTAACTTTGTGTTATGCAATGTAATTCTATTTTTCAAATTGTATCCTAAAAATAAATAAAAAATAATAATATATATATATATAAGGTAGACATACCACAACTCACTTTGGCAAATTAGGTAGAAATACATTTATTAACTTTCAAATAGTATGAAGTTTCATCTTAAAATCAATTAGGTATAAAAGGAGTAATTCTTGTGTCTTATAAAGTTTGTAAGGTCCCTCCATCTTTTCAATGTGGGATCCGTAACATATCCCTCAAGATAATGTCTCTTTGAGTTCATCATTCTTGTATCGAAGTTTTTTTTTTTTTGACAACATGTTGGAGTGGGGGATTGAACTATTGAGTTATGCTCTTGTATCGAAGTTCATTGAATTGAATATCCGTTTGGGCATCATAAGCTCTGATACCATTAAATATCATGAGGTTCTATCTTAAAATCAATTGACAGCAGTAATTCATGTATCTTATAAATTAAAGTTTGTGATGTCCGTTAATATTTTTAACGTGGGAACCTCAACATTCAAGAATGAATGAAATTCATTGAATATAATATTTGATTTACATTACTGTATTTTTTTTTTTTTTTTGCACAATATGTGGGGTGGAGAATTCGATCCTCTGACTTTTTCGTCGAAACTATGTGCTTTTAAGTCTACGTTCGTTGAACTATGTTCATGTTCACCATATTATGGTTAAGGATTGATTGAGCTAATAGAAAATCTTTCATTAATTTTTAAATGGACTTACCTAAGTTGTGCCAAAAAAAAAATATTAATATTTTGAAATAAAAAATAAAAAATTATTAATAGATTACATATGGTAAAAATGTTTGCATGATACAAAATTTAGGTATTTTGGTGAGATCATCAGGTTGAGAAAACTCCATTTAGTACAATTTGTTTTTTTTTTAATTATGTGCTTCACTTGTAAACTAAAAAAATAGTTTATGTGTATCAAATTTTGAATTAAAATTTTTCAAATGCATAATTATATTTAAAATGATAAAAATTTGAATAAATATAGTATTTCAAGTTATAAACTCAATTTATTTTTGTTAAATTTATAAATATATAATATAATATGTTATAAATTATATGATATTGTAAAATAATAATTATACAAAATTTATAACATATAATATGTTCATTAATTAATTAATAATAATTTATATTCAATTTAATATTTGGATGGTAATTACAATAATTTTTTTTTTTTTTTTTTAATTTTATCAAACACATTTTGAATAATTAGTTAAATTGAGATTTAATTTCTAAATTTGTTACTAAACACATATCTAAAAACATGAAATACAACATTTTTTTCATTGAATTCTTTGTTTTCAAATTTTTGTTTTTACAACCTAATGAATTTGAATTATTTAGATTAGAAGGGTAGTTTTTGAAATGTATTTTTTCGGATACAGCGGTTGAACTCGGGCAATGTACCAAAAAAAAAAAAAAAAAAAAAAAAAATTGGCCGCACATCATCCGTGGTATGGAAAAACTCCATACCACTTCCTTTAAAAAAAAATGACACGTGGCGAAATGGTTTAAAAAAATAATATATTTAATAGTGTGGGTCCCAGTTAAACAATCGCGTGTCATTTTTTGAAAGGCAGTGGTATGGAGTTTTTCCATACCACGGATGTACTAGAAATTCTCCCCATTACCACTGACGACGTTAAAATGGGAAAGCCCAATTTGTTTTTATTTATTTTTTTCAAACATTTCTTAATTGTATTGTGTTTTTTATTTTGGGAACGCCCAAATCATAATTATTTTTTCTTTTCAAGGCGTGTTGATTTTAGTTCCACTAATCGGGGTACCACAATAAAGAGGGGGCTTCTTGTTCATGAACAAATTGCAGGTCTCCTCCCTGCTGAAGAAATCCAACTCCTTAGGAGTTGTTGTTTGAGAGATGGGTGGAGATGAATTTGTAATTTCAGCAAAATCTCAGGCGGTTTCAATGATGAAGAAGAAGAATAAGAAGAATACTGCAAATTTAAGAAGTTGGGTTTTGTTGAACCATGAATGAGTACCGTTTTTTATTTTGGATGTGGATAAGTTTGTGATTATGCAAAGGATTCATATTAATGCTAGAAATCTTCCATTTTAATTCCCACAAAAAAAAAAAAAAAAAAAAATTGAGATCCAAATACCCAAAGGGAACAATTTTAAAAATGATTTTCATTACAATTTCCACCATTTTAAATCCACAATTGACATTCTCCTCTCCTTAACCAAATACCCAAAGGAAAAATTGAGATCCAAATACCCAAAAAAAAAATTTGATTATAAAAGAAGAAAGGGATTAGAACTAACCAGTCTCAATTAGAGAAAACCAAGAAATAGAGAGCATGAATATTGGATGGAGGGAAGGGCAAATTAGGAATAGCAAAATACGAAAGTTATGGAGGAAAATGAATACGTTATGGAGGGTTCATTCTTCAATATCATCTCTGTCCATTAAAAAAAAACAAATTGGACATTATTGAAAAAAAAAACACCCATTTTTCTAATTAGTTTTAAAACAATCCTTTTTTCTAATACATTTCAAAAACCACCCTTCCAACTTAAATAATCCCTAAATTTTCATTCACATGTCAACATTTTCGTCAATATTTTTAACTGTCATAGGTAAAGAGTGACTTGACATTTTCATCGTAATATAGAAGAATCGATGAAATAGAATAAAAATATTAACAAAAATATTATTAATGTGGACATAATATTATTAACAAGAAAATTTAACAATCAAGAGCATAGCTCAATTGATATGTTGTACGAACTAGTGACTGTGAGGTCTTAGATTTAATTCTCCAAATTCCACATGTTTTTAAAAAAATAAATAAAAGATTTTAACTTATTTGTGAGATGGATGAAATGTTTATTTGTTTGTTTGATTTAATACTATTTATGTTGACATCGATATTTAAAACGTTCTTACTCGTGAAAAGAGATGAATTTTGTTTGATTTACGAGTAAGAGGAAGTTTTGATGATGAACTTTGTTTGATTTACGAGTAAGAGGAAGTTTTGATGGTTTCTAAAACGTAAACTACTTTAGAGATGTTACTACGTGCATGTGAAAAATATTTGTTTTTTTTTTTAGAAAAGATATAAAGAATTAAATATTTCTCTAAAAAATATTCTTAAATATTTCTCTAAAAAATATTCTAAAAAATATTTAAAATCCCAGTTTGTTCTAACTTTCAAGTTCATTTTATTTATGCTTTTAACTCCCGTCTACAGTACGAGTTCTCTCTTCTTCGTAGGAGGTTTTCTAGGTTACTTCTAGGTTGGGCGGCGGCTGATTTCTCCTTCTCAAAACGTATATGGGTGATCCGTTTACATGGTGTAGGCGAGGACAAGCAACGATTTGGGAGCGTATTGATCTACTGATTAGACTTGTAGCATAGACAATGTCTGGCCTTGTTGATACTATTAGGTACATGAGACTCCCCACAACTTGTGAATGAACTTTAAACATGAATTCCAAATGTTCTTTTTCATCTAGTTTGGGTGAGTTTAAGGCATATAACTTGAAATGTTGAGCAAAGGGAGTTGAGACAACTCTTGAATTCTCCATGTTGTATTTCTTTAGAGTCTTGCCACAGTAGGTAGTTTGACAGATTTGAAGAACTCCCTCTGATCTTCTTGTTGTGATTTCAACACCTAAGATTCTTTTAGATTCACCTAGGTCTTTCATGTCAAACTCTCTTTTAAGTGACTGTTTCACCTTTTCCATTGCTTGCTTTGATATACTTGCAAGTAACATGTATCCACATATAATAACAAATATACAATTGTAGAGTATGATTTGTTATTTATGTAGACACAACTATCATATGAGCTTCTTTGAAATCCTATTGTTGACATGTAATCATCAAATCTTTGATTCCAACATCTAGGAGACGGTTTTAAACCATATATTGACTTCTTCAATAAACAAACATATAGTTTTCCATGTTCTGTTTTTCATACCATTCATGCATAAACTCATCAAATTTTGAAAAAATCCACTCAACTTGGATAATTCCACTCGTAATATTTTGTCATTTTAAAATTAATTCATAATTAATTTTAATAAACAAAATAAATTTTAATTAATTAAACTTTTTAATTAATTAATATTATTATTTAATTCAATATCAAATATTAATTAAATAATAAGACTAATCTCGGTTTCTTAAACCGTATCATCACACATGAATTCCTATTCATGTTTTAGACCAATCCCATATTTAAATATGATTTAAATATGTCCATCATTCTTCCAAAAACAAATTTGAATAAATTCAAATTTTTTTTCTCTCATATTGTTACACGGCTTAATCCGAGCTAGCCAGGAGAACCTAAAGGACCTACAGATCATGAGCTCCAACGATACGAGATTAACCGACCAAACTCTTTAGCCAAGCTAACCAACATTCGTTAACCCCTGGAGACTCCACTAAAGTCCAAGGGTTGCACTCTCCTCACCGTAGAGATCAAATGTCAACAGGGCAACTGTGTCCTTGTATTCTTCCAAACTCTCTCCCCAGTAAGGTTTAACTCTTTGTCCATTCACCTTAAATATCCTACCATGTGGATGTATCAAATCAACTGCACCATGAGGGTATACCTTATCAATGATGAATGGCCATGTCCATCGTGACTTCAACTTCCCTGGAAACAGTCTCAGACGAGAATTAAACAACAAAACTTGTTGCCCTTCTTTTAAGATTTTTGGCTGAATCTTCTTATCGTGCCACCTTTTAGTCTTTTCCTTATAAAGCTTGGCATTCTCATATGCCGAGAGACGTAGTTCATCGAGTTCATTCAGTTGAAGTCTTCTCTTTTCTCCTGCTGCCTTCATATTCAGGTTCAGCTTTTTGATTGCCCAGTAGGCCCTGTGCTCCAGTTCAAGTGGCAAATGACATGCCTTCCCAAAAACGATCTTATACGGAGACATCCCTAGAGGAGCTTTGAAGGCCGTTCGATATGCCCAAAGAGCCTCGTCGAGTCGTATAGACCAATCCTTCCTCGAAGGGTTAACTGTTTTTTCTAAGATGGTCTTGATCTCTCGATTGGACAATTCTGCTTGTCCATTGGTCTGGGGATGGTATGCAGTTGCTATCTTATGCCGCACACTATATCTTCCGAGTAAACTAGCGATAGTTTTATTCAAAAAATGAGTTCCTTCGTCACTTACCAAGACTCTTGGAGTTCCAAACCTAGCAAAGATGTTCTCTTTCAAAAACTTTTTAACTGCCTTGGCATCATTGGACGAAGTCGCTTTAGCTTCAACCCACTTCGAAACATAGTCTACTGCGAGTAGGATGTACGTTTTCCCAAAAGACGATGGGAATGGGCCCATGAAGTCGATGCCCCACATGTCAAAAACTTCGACCTCCAACATGTAGTTCATTGGCATCTCGTTCCTGGAAGACAAGTTTCCTACTCGTTGACAACTATCACATCTTTTGGCGAACTCATGAGCATCTTTGAAGAGAGTGGGCCAGAAATACCCACTCTGGAGGACTTTTGCTGCAGTCTTCATACCTGCGAAATGGCCTCCATATGGAGCCGCATGACAAGATCTCAATATATGTTCCGTCTCTTCTTCTGCAACGCATCGCCTTAGGACTTGGTCTGCTCCTTGTTTATACAAGTACGGCTCATCCCAACAATAAAATTTTAGGTCATAATAAAAACTCTTGAGTTGATGATGTGACATGTCTGGTGGCTTCAGTCCACTAACCAAGTAGTTCACAATATCTGCGAACCATGGTGCTTCTATTGCTTTTATTGCAAATAACTGCTCATCAACGAAAGCGTCTTGAATGCCAGTCTCTTCTTCTCTTTGTGCGTCCTCCCCTAGCCGAGACAAATGGTCTGCAACTTGGTTGTCAGTCCCTTTTCTATCTATTATTTCAAGGTCGAACTCTTGGAGGAGTAAGATCCATCTAATGAGGCGAGGCTTAGCTTCCTTCTTTGAGAGTAAATATTTTAATGCTGAATGATCTGTATGAACCACAACTTTTGTTCCTACCAGGTAGGATCTGAACTTCTCAAAGGCAAAGACTACTGCAAGTAGTTCCTTTTCCGTTGTGGTGTAATTCAATTGAGCTTCTGTTAAGGTCTTGCTCGCGTAATAAATAGGTTGCATGATTTTGTCTCTCTTCTGTCCTAGAACTGCTCCTACCGCAAAGTTGCTTGCGTCACACATAACCTCGAATGGACGAGTCCAATCAGGCTCAACCATAATTGGAGCTGTGCTGAGTGCCTTCTTCAATACTTTGAATGCCTGCAAGCATTCCTCGTCAAACACAAATTGTCTTTCTATCTCTAACAACCTACAAAGCGGTTTAGAAACTTTTGAAAAGTCTTTTATAAAGCGCCTGTAGAATCCAGCGTGGCCTAAAAAGCTGCGAATCTCTTTTACCGTGGAAGGTGGAGGAAGTTTAGAGATTAACTCCACCTTGGCTTTATCCACTTCTATTCCTTTCTTCGAAATTCGATGTCCTAAGACAATGCCTTCTTGTACCATAAAATGGCACTTCTCCCAATTAAGCACGAGATTCGTGTCTTCGCATCGTTCCAACACTTGGTCTAAGTTCTTTAGGCAGGTTGAGAATGTCTCGCCAAACACCGAGAAGTCGTCCATGAAAACTTCCAGCGTCCTTTCCACCATGTCGGAAAAGATAGCCATCATGCACCTCTGGAAAGTTGCGGGTGCATTGCATAGTCCGAATGGCATCCTCCTAAAGGCGAAGGTGCCATATGGACAGGTAAACGTGGTCTTCTCCTGGTCTTCCGGGGCGATGGTAATCTGGTTATAGCCTGAGTACCCGTCCAGGAAACAGTAGTAGTCCTTGCCTGCGAGCCTGTCAAGCATCTGGTCTATAAACGGCAGTGGGAAATGGTCTTTTCTTGTGGCTTTATTCAGACGACGATAATCCATACAGATTCGCCACCCTGTCACTGTCCGTGTTGGAATCAGCTCGTTGTTCTCATTTTCCACGACAGTTATTCCACCCTTCTTTGGGACGCACTGTACTGGGCTAACCCAGCTGCTGTCTGAAATCGGGTAGATGACTCCAGCATCCAGCCATTTAATAATCTCTTTTCGTACTACTTCCTTCATGAGTGGATTGAACCTTCTCTGACTTTCTATGGATTTGTGGGCACCTTCTTCTAAGTTGATTTTGTGCATACAAAACGAAGGGCTAATTCCTCGGATGTCCGCAATGGTCCATCCAATGGCTTTTTTATGCTTTTCTAGCACCTGCGTCAAAGAAAGTTCATCTTCAGTCGATAGGTAAGCTGAAATAATTACTGGTAAAGTATTATTTTTTCCAAGAAAAATATATTTTAAGTGAATGGGAAGAGGTTTGAGCTCCAGCTCGGGTGGCTCGATCACAGAAGGTTGCAACGGTTTGCTCATATTCTCGGTTAATTCACTTTCTGTCTCTTCCTCTGTGGCCACAGAGCTGGCCGCATTCTGCATTTGCTCCTCTTCAATGTCTTCTTCCCCCTCAAGTTCTTCTTCAATTTCTTCTTTATCTAGATTCATCTGTAGTTCATCAAAAATAGAATCGTCAGTTATTACAATTTTAGAACATTCATCCATGTCTCCAGGGTATCTTAAAGCATTCAAAACGTTAAATGTAACTTGTTGATCATTGACTCTCATAGTCAATTCACCCTTTTGGACATCTATCAAGGTCCTTCCTGTTGCTAGGAATGGACGCCCTAAAATAATTGGGACATCTCTATCCGCTTCACAATCGAGGATGATAAAATCTGCGGGAAACACAAACTCATCGACCTTCACTAAAACATCTTCAATTTTTCCTACGGGACGAACTATTGATCTGTCTGCCAATTGTAGAGTGACAGTAGTTGGTCTTGCCTTCCCGATCCCTAATTGTTGGAATACTGATAGTGGCATCAGATTTATGCTTGCACCTAGATCGCACAATGCTCTTCCAACATTCCTTCCTCCTATGGAACAAGGTATGGTAAAACTTCCGGGATCCTGGAGTTTTGGAGGTACCTTGCTTTTAACTAATGCACTGCAACACTCAGTCAGTGCCACAGTCTCATATTCTCCCAGTCTTCTCTTCTTTGCGAGGATATCTTTGAGAAACTTCACATAATTGGGCATTTGTTCTAGAGCCTCCACTAGCGGGATGTTTATGTGAAGTTGTTTCAAAATATCCAGGAATTTGTTGAATTGCACATCTTGATTTTTCTTCTTAAATCTCTGTGGATAAGGAGGTGGTGGTCTGACACTTTGATACAGAGAAACGGGGCTTTGAGGCTTTGTGGCCACAACCTCTGTCGCAATGTTCTCATTGTCCTTATTTTCGGGAGTCAGACTCTCTTCGCTTTGCCCTGCCTTATCCTCTTTGGGCTCTTCTTCGATCTCTTTTTCTTTTTCCTTGGCACTCTGTTCAGATTCTTTTGCCGGATTCTCCTCCAATCTAGTTGGCATTGATGGTCCTTCATACGCTAATCCGCTCCTTAGGGTCACTGCCTTGCAATGCTCTTTTCCATCTCGTGATGGGGTCTCCGTATTACTCGGCAATGCTCCATGTGGTCTGTTTTTAAGCTCATTCGCCAACTGTCCTACCTGCATTTCCAAATTTCTCAACGCCGCATCATTTCTTGACATATATTCCTTCATCAAACTTTCCATGCTGGAGGTTTGTGACGACGTTTGTGCATGCGGTTGTTGATAACTCTTTTGTTGAGTCTGCTGTTGAGGTTGAGAAGAAAATCCTGGTAAAAAACCTTGCTTCCCATACTGGTTCGCGGTATTATTGTTCGTGCTCGCTTGTCCTCCCCATGAGAAATTGGGGTGTTGCCTCCAGCCTGGGTTGTAGGTGTTAGAATACGGATTAAACCGATTATGGTTTCCTTGATGTCCTACATAATAAACAGAAGCAGGATTATGTGGGCATTCTTCATACACATGGTTATCATTACAATAACTACAAGAAAAAGATGATATTTGATTCACGGGGGCTATGGAAGCCTGATTTCCCATTGTTAGGTTCTTTAACATATTGTTTATGGAAGCCAATTGTGCATTCACTGTGTTCATAGCATCTACTTCTATCCTTCCAACGGCGCTCCTTGAGGTAGTTGGGTCTTCTTCGCTCCAATTCAGATTATTGGTCGCAATGGTATCCATGATTTCATTCGCTTCATTGACCGATCTACTTAACAAGGATCCGCTGGCTGACGAGTTCACCAAGGTTTTAGCTGCTTGGTTCAGTCCATTATAAAAATGCTCAATGATGATACAAGCAGGAAGACTATGATGTGGGCATTTTCTAACTAGACTCTTGAATCTACTCCATGCTGCATCCACAGGTTCATTTATTGCTTGTCGGAAAGCAATAATTTCTCCTCTATATTTTGCATTCTTGTCTGCAGGGAAGTATTTCTTAAGAAATTTCGCCACCAAATCTGTCCACGAAGTGATTGAATTTGGGGGAAGCGATTTCATCCAAGCTTCTGCATCTCCCTGTATAGAAAATGGAAATAACTTTAGTCTTAATACCTCAGAAGGTACTCCTGCTGTTTTAAAAGAACTACAAATGCGTAAGAAATATTTAATATGTTTGTGGGGATCTTCATTTGTCAATCCTGAGAATTTGCCCATAGAATTAATCAATTGGAACATCGTGGGCTTGAGTTCAAAGTGTGCTGCATCAAAAGTAGGCTCTTGAATTTCTGGATTGAGTGTATCGAACATGGGTGCCGCATAATCTCTAATGGCTCTATCCCTCTCATCCGCGATGAAGATGGGATTCTGGGGTGGCACTCCATGTGGATTTGGTACCCCTTGTTGTACCGGTGGTATTGGTGGTTGACCACCATTTTGATTTACTCCTTGGTTTGGTAGGTTGACACGAGGATCGACTCCGTCTTGATCCATCGAAAGTTGTTGAATAACCGCAACTTCTTTAAGACCCTTCCGTGCGCTCAACTCTTGTTCTTCCCTCTTCTTTCGTCTTTGCTCTCTGCGGCGGGAACGAAATGTACGTTCTATCTCAGGATCAAATTCAAAGAGGCAATGCCCTTTTCTCATGCATTGACTTAAACCTACAAAGTAAAATGCAAATCAAGTCAGATTTTCTGAGATAGTAACTTGTAACTACAATCGAATAAACAATTTCTAAAATAAAATAAAAATCCGCTAACAGTCCCCGGCAGCGGCGCCAAAAACTTGATGGACCATAACGTGGGTATATATTTTGGTTCAATAACCTGCAATGAAGTTTATGGTCAAGTGCAAGTATACACTGTCAATCAAGTAATAATTTGGAAAGTATTCCAAGTATCGTATCCCAAGAGACTGTTGAAGAATTTAGTTTTAGAAAGAATTTGTTTTTCGAATGTAATGAAAAGTAACAAAGATAAGTTGATAATGTTGGTTGGTTTTGGGTTGAAAATAATAATTAAAAACAGGGATCCAATCATGTTTCAGCCCTAAGTTGAGTTTACTTGACAGCCTGTGACCACAGAGTCACCACATAGTACCTTATGCTTTTGGATCGGATTCGTCTCCTATTCAGCCTCTTTGCAAGTACCTTTAGGAGTCTAAGCCATTATACTCACGGTCCAGTGGATAATGTGATCTTAGATGGTTAAGTATGCAATCCTATTGATCCTATAGTCTTTTGCCCCAGTCATCAAGGACAATCGACGAAATCCTATTCCTAGGTTTTTCTGCTATATCACCTTTACGAGAGCCGTTAATTGCCCGACCTGTCCAGTATCGACATTAACATTTCATGCTAATTAAGTGATCAAATTAATATAACATTTTTGCATATATTCAGTAAAGGACGAACCACATAAGGCATAAGGGGTAAAACCGTAATTTACAGCTGTCAAGCTAGCTCATTTCTTAACGGGCATTCACATAATTGAATCCCTTAGGAAAACTTAGCTCATAATGAGAACTAGACTAAAATACTTCATTGAAAAATAATGCATAAGTACAAAAATTGCTAAAAGGGTAAAATGGTAATTTTACTCGAAAATTAAAGGTAAAATGAAAATAGAATAAAAACAGAATGTAAATAATAAATAAAGGACAGAATTGGAATAACAAAGGTTTTTAACTGAAAATTAAATTATAAATGCGAAAGTTGCTAAAAGGGTAAAATGGTAATTTTGCATGTAAAGTTAAGAACGGAAATAAGTGCGAAATAAAAACATAATGTAAATAGAAAATATGCAGAATTAAATAGAAAGTAAATCTGGAAATTTTCCAACTTTCTCTCTCTCGAACTCGTGGACAATGGATGAAGGGTCTCTACTCGCTCGATTCACGTCGTCAATGCAAATCGAATCCTCGCAGCACCTTCCTTTCGGAGCTGGCTGAAGTAGAACTATTACAGAGGAGTGGTCCGCTCTTGTTTGGAATTTCGGGAATTTGGGTGAGTTCTTTGAGAGAGAAAGGAGGTTGATCGACTATGTGGAGATTGATTGTTGTAAAGAAATGATCGATGATTTGAATGAAGGCTTGAGGTGCCTTTTATAGGCCTTGGGGTTTGTTTGGAGGTTGCTAAAATGAGGGAGAAATCTTTGGGAATGTTTGTTAGGTCAAATAGGGAGTAGGTTGGCTGAATCTTTGGAAGATCTTTGACAAAATATCTCAACCAATTCGTTTGACCAGTCAACTGCACTCTGTGGCCTCTTATGTGGCCACAAGCTGGATTCTGCACTCTGTGACTCCTCTGTGGCCACAAGCTGGATTTTGCACTCTGTGACTCCTTTGTAGCCACAAGCTGAAACTCTGTGGCCACAAGCTGAAGCAGAATACAGTTTTCCTGAAAATAATTAAAATAACATTAATTCTTATCAAAAATGACTCTTTTACCCTCTTAATTGCTTCATAATGACAAAACGACCTTGAGCATGTGACTTTCCTATTTTTATTCTTTTCTTATCAATTACATGCACAATTATCTTCAATTTAACTCAAAAAGTCAATTAATGAGTATGCTTTAAAGGGTAAAAACATGACATAAATGACGTTCATCAATATATTTTTGTCCTCTTGATATAACTATCATCAGTAAGTCGATCCTTCACAGGTCGTTCGTAATTACAGCTGGGTCAAAATAACCGTTTTACCCCCGTAATTACATCTTATTCCTTAAGTCCCACTAATCCTCTAATGAACTATTGGTTTGTGGTCCAACCACCAAACCGATTGGTACGTGATCTCATCATTATACCAAGTCCCTATCGGGCCAATGAGAGGGTGGGATCCCTAGTTCAAGACCCGGAGTCAGCACTTAAGGGAACAACCTCTCTACTAATCCCTCAAGGCGGGTAGGAGTGAATTCCATCTCGCAGGACTATGTTCCCAGCTACCTACCCGGTCTTATTCCAAAGATGGTACGCTTATTGATTCGGCGATCTCGGGCCACTCTCACCCATACAAGTCAAAGGATAGGCCCAAATAAACAGGAGTTCATAGCGTGCTCAGGATTCAGATCGTATTACCTAGGTCATCATATGAAAAAGTCGGTCTTTACAGTAAACGAAGTTATAAAGAAAGAGCGACTTGTTTCGCGGTTCAGTCTTATGCAAACTCATTGCATAGGGCGCCTCCACTCACATGTCTCCACATGAACGATTTCGGATCACATCGTTTGTACTATACAAAGTGGGTCGCGTCCAATAGTGTCCCTATGATAAGGTACCAAACCTTATCCCTATACTATAGACCGTTCTGGCTATTACTTGAACTTGATCCACAATCATGTCACACATGAAGTTCAAGTATACAACCTATAGCCATGGGTTTTTTGTTTATTGGAGTTAGGTTAAAAGTAAACACAATTCACTTTATTCAATAACAACTTTAATGAATAAACCTCAATAACAAATTTATTGCAAAATAGAATATACATTCAGTTTACTAACCACGAGTTTTAGGACATGAAACCCAACAGAGGTTGCTTCATATATATAGTCTCTGCTAGCTCACCATGTAAGAAGGTTGGTTTAACATCTAGTTGATCTAACTCTAGATTATTTTAAACAACTAAAGCAAGTAGCATGCAAATAGATGTTTGTTTAACAACTAGAGAAAATATTTCATTGTAATCTATTCCATGTTTTTGTGTATAGCCTTTAGCTACTAATCTTGCTTTGAATCTTGGTTGTTGAACATCTTGAATGTCTTCCTTGTATTTGTAAATCCATTTGCATGCAATTGGCTTGAAACCTTTAGGTAATAGACTAAGTGTCCATGTATGATTCTGATTTAAAGAGTCCATCTCTTCATTCATTGCTTCAATCCATATCTTTGCATTGGGACAACTTGTAGCTTCATCAAAAGTGTTAGGCTCAGTTTCATTTAGAGAACCACTTACATTTAATGGCATATTAACACAATTTGCCTCATCAAACCTTGCTGGTGGTGTAATGATTCTTCTCTGCCTATCTCTTGCAAGTTGGTAATTTTCTAGATTTGAATGATCTTGCATAGAATCATGGTCTTCATGTTTTACTAGGGATTCTTCTAGTTTTACCTGAGAGCTTCCTCCTTCATCTTCAGAATCTGATAGATCACGGATGAATGTTGTCAAATTAGGTTGCTCCACCTCAATTTTTAGTCTAGAGGTCTTGTATGTGCTTTTAGTTTGAGTCTCCCTCTCCATGAACATCTCATCTTCTCTAAATGTCACATCTCTACTATTGATGCATCTTCTTTCAGTGGGATGCCAAAGCCTAAATCCTTTAACACCTTCTGTAAAGCGTACAAACATGCATCTTGTTGTTCTAGGCTTCAATTTGCCTTGGCTTTGATGGACAAACCTCATACAACCAAAGACTCTTAAATGGTCTAGGTTTGGAGGATGTTTAGCCCACTTTTCTTTTGATGTAATGAGTTTTAGGGAGCTGTGTGGACACCTATTTAAGGTGTACACAGTGTAGGATGTAGCTTCAGCCCAAAATTTCTCATGTAACATAACATCAGACAATAGACACCTAACTTTCTCCATGATTGTTCTGTTGAGTCTCTCAACTACACCATTCTATTGAGATGTATACCTCACTGTTCGGTGTTTTAGAATCCTTTGTTCTTTGAAAAAATTATCAAACTCTTCATTGCAAAACTCTAGGTCGTTATTAGTCCTCAAGCATTTAACATGCTTAAAGGTTTGATTCTTAATAAGAACCTTCAATTCTTTAAATTTACCAAATGATTGATCTTTAGTTTTAAGAAAATATACCCAACTTTTTCTTGAATAATCATCAGTGAGAGATAGGAAATACCTTGCTGATCCACTGATTGAAGGTGTAGGTGCTGGCCTCATAGGTCTGAATGAATGTAGTCTAGAATTTCCTTAGTTGTATGTTGAGCTTTAATAAAGTTATGTCTTGTGTAGACTTTCCCAATATACAATCATCAAAAGCTTTGACTCTAATGCTCATCTTTTGAGGCAATAGGTCTTGCTTAGATAGAGCTTCAAGTCCTTTGTTACTTATGTGTGGGAGTCTTTTATGCCAAAGAACTCCTTCAATCATGTTGTCATTTGAAACAACTAGGGCAGATTGTACCATTTGCACATCTTTAAATTACATATAGACCATTCATTTTAACACCAATCAACACCGTTTTTGAATCTTTCTTGACTTCAAAAGTCCCCCTTGAACCTCCATATTCACATCCAATAGAGTCCAACATTCCTAGGGAAATCATATTCCTTTTTAGCTTAGGAACATGTCTCACATTCCTTAGTAGCTTCACTGAACCATCTTGAAACTTCATAGACACTGATCCAATTCCAACCACTTTACAAACATGGTTATCACCCATGTACACTTCCCCTCCATCCTATTCTCTATAGGTTGTAAACCAACCTTTTGAAGGAGTCATATGGAATCAACATCCACTATCTAGAACTCAATCTTGAACATGGAGTGACTCATTCTGTTTGGAGGAGTGTTCTGTGGTAGCTAGGGCATCATAATAGGTAAAAGAACTGTCCCCAACTGAGGCTTCAGCTGGTGCTTTACGTTTTTGTTTGTTTTGACTTTGCTGTTTTTTCAAAGCATAACAATCTTTTGCTAAGTGTCCTGGTTTGTGGCAGAAGTTGCACTTCATCTTGGACTTGTCTCGATTATCTCATTGGTTTTTGTTGTTTTTCCATCCTTTCTTGTTTTTCCCTTTTGTGAATAAGCCTTCAGCATTTGATGTTTGCTTTCTTTGAGATTGAAGTTCCATTTCTTTTTATCTAACTGCAGAAATGATAATATCAGTAGTTAATTTATCTCTACCATATTTCAAAGCTGTTTTACCTCTTTGTAATTTTCTGGTAAAGAGTTTAATAAAATGAAAGCTTCATTCTCATCTCCCACTTTATCTCTCATGTGCTTGAATTATGATGTTATTCTTTTGAACTCATTTAGATTATCCATCATGGATTTGTTTGCATCCATCTTGTATGCAAATAACTTTTCTCTTAGATAGGTCTTGTTTGGTAAATCTTTTGAGAGATATAACTCATCAAGCTTAGTCCACATTGCATAGGCTGTCTTTTGATCAATAACTTGTCTTAGAACACAATCATGTAAATTTATGACCAATGTACCATGGGTTGTTACTTCCATTGTCTCCATTTCTTCTTATGTGATAGATTTAGGAAGTTTAGTAGGATCTTGGATTGCCTTCAATGCTTTTTGTTGTCCAAGGACAACTTTGATTTTGGCTTTCCATAGTTCGAAATCTGATTTGCCATCAAACTTGTCAAAGTCATATCTTGCAATTTAAATGTTTGCTTGAATCTTGAATCTAATTCTTTCTTCTTCTTACAAGCTTTGATACCAATTTGTGTTGTGATGAAAACACAGAAGTTGGGCTTCAAACTTAAGCCCAATTTATCTAAACGCAACACCTCAGTAAGAGGTGGGTGATTTTGGTTGTAACACGTTGTTCATACATGCACAAATCGATGAAACCCTAAGAAAAATCCTTCAGTCCATTTGGAACAAATTAATCATATTTCCATATACATCAATTAATTTGACATTATCAAAATAGAAACTTTTTTTAAATGGATAAAGAAAATTGGGTTAATGAAATGGAAAGTTTTGGTAGAGACACAAAATCAAACTGAGGGATCCGAGGTTACATGGTGGTGGGTCGAGAATGAAGAGAGGTATGAGACTAATTTGGTAAATATAGGAATTGGATTAGAGAATTCTGCAAAATAATCTGAATTTTTCTTCCAATTTTATTTTACAGTTGAGATTACTGGTTTCTGAAGTTTTCATTTCTTTTAGCTTGAGGGAGGTGATTTTTTAAAACTTTTGTTCTCAAACGGAGGAGAATAAATGAACTTAATTTTATGATTAGTAAAATTTGTTTTTATGTTTTGCTTAATTAATATTTATTTTGGACCAACTTCTTGAAATGGAGAGGGAAGATAGGGAGAGAGAGAGAGGGAGGATCTAGTTTTCAACTAGTAGCACAAACAAAATTTCGAAATTTAGTGAAATTGAAATTGTGGGACACCTGACAGTCAAAAATATAATTTGTGTTTTTTTTTAACTTCGGATCATTTTTTACAAACTTTTTCAACTTCAGGTTAGATTTTGAAATTCGCCATCCGAGCTGCGGCGGATTGTTCGAAATATGATTTGATCCGCGCTCAGAACTGAGTGTAGTAAATTTAAATCGAGGATCGTCATAGGTTGTGGCCGTCGTCTGCGACCGTAGCTGTCGGAGGAGGGTTGAAGGAGTATGAGAGAGATGAGGGAGGGGAATGGGAAGGGGAAGGGGAAGGGGAATGTGAAGGGGAATGAAAATTGCAAATTATAATGTCAACCAAAAGCTTTGTCAAAATTTACCTGTCTCTAAATAAAATTAATGTTTTGACCGGTTTGGAGTGTGAAATTTCTTCCTTACTCTTGACTCAAGAAACTCATTTTTTTTCTCTCTCTTCTCATACCATTAGTTACAACCATTTTTTTTGATGAAAGGGTCTAAAAAACTATTTTCTAGTAGGTAAAACTAAAAAATTTACATGAAATTAAAAAAAAAATGTTTCAATTTGGTCCACTAAACTCAAAGTTATGACGGTTTAGAGTTAAAATTAAATTAATTTAGCTTTACGAACATTAAAACTTAAGATACTTCAAAATTTTGCTCAGTTTATAAGAATGATTGGAAAGAACACGAAAATGTAGGGTTTCTTTATTCCTAAGTTCATGATTCTAACTTGTTAGATTTCTTTTAGGCTTTAATCTATAATCCTATAGATTGATAATATCTAACATGCATGAATCACAAACCTAATACATGAATCTCTATGTTCATGAGTTGATTAAATAAGCGGAAGCGTACCTGGATTCATGATGAAGAAGATCTTTGAATTGGGTTTGCTCTTCCAATTCTACAAGCGGTTTTCTCCCTTATTCTCTCTAACGATGGAGGTTAATGAGAATGAAAACTTATCACTTATAAATCGGGGAACCACAACCCTTTATATATTTGTTATTTATTTATTATTTAACCATCATAAATAATAAATAAATTTGACGGTTTCTACACATAACTTCCATACCATTAATTATATTAATTATGTAACTTACTCAATAAAAATAATAAATACTTAATGATCACCTTATTTTTATTGAGTTCCAAATAAAAAATAGCCCAAACACATTTTATATATATATTTGTCCAATAAATCTAACAGAAAAAACTTATGAAAACGAGTGGTCATTTAGCTAAAACGAATTTGTATAGAAGGAGATATGTTGTTCGAAAGAATGGACTCAGAATCGACTATGCGATTGCGCGATCGCATAGCGTGATAAGTCTCTTGGTCAGTAATACATACATTATACTAGTTGAGTTATGCTCATGTTGAGGTATTTTATGAGTTTACCTATCTTCCTAACATAAAAATAATTTTAATGACTTCATTTCCTATATAACAAGTTATTTCGAGTAAGACAAATTAGCTCGATATGAAAAATGCATAACTCATATGTAGTAGTACTAAACAATCGTCAACAACGACATCATTTATTCAATAAACAAAAAACACATATCCGAACATTCATAACATAATATAAAGGAAAGAGAGAAGCTAAGGTAGTGACACATTGTCATATAAAAAAGGAGAATGAAGTTTAGTTGAAGATGACAAAGAAGTTGATGAGGTGGTTGTTGTTGTTCAGGTCCTTGTACACCACAACACCATAGGTGCGACTTAGAGTCACCTCAAGAGCGTTAATCGAAGTTGGTAGTTGGTCCCAGACACAATCTGGAATAGTCCACTACTCACTTTTTGGAACTTCAGTTGAGTTTTGGCTTGATTATTGAACTCATTCACTGCAAACTCTCCTAGGCTTTGGATTTGTGGGTCAGCTATATTCTTTATCGGTTAACTTCCAACCAGATCTAACTGTGGTTTTGCCATCGCTGCGAGCGACAACGACAAGATAAGGAGGAGAAGAGAAGCCATGAAAATTAGAGAGTTTGCCATGGTTATGTTTGGAATAAAAGGAGTTTGATTGGTTGGGAAAGAGTTGATGGTTTATTGAAGGAGAAGGATGGTGGGTATTTATAAGAATAGATAAATGCATGAATGAGAGGAGATTATAAGTTTGCCCTGAAACTTATCATACTTTTGATAAGTGATTCTTATTAATTTACAAAGTACATACAAGATGTTTAAATAGAGAACTAACACTCTAACAACTCGAGTAACTGAATAGTAACAAACTAACTACTATTAGTTTCATTTACATTTAACATTCCCCCTCAAGCAAATGACCTATTGGTCATGAGGTTGGCTTTCAAAAAACATAGACGAGGGCTGGGAAGAGATTTAGTAAACAGATCAGCCAATTGATTTGTAGTGGATACAAATTGGAGCACCAAATCTTTTCGAGCAACCCGTTCACGAACAAAATGAAAATCCACCTCTATGTGCTTTGTTCGGCCATGAAAAACAGGATTATAAGCAAGTTTGATGGCAGACTGGTTATCACATAGGAGTGTTGGCGGAGCAGAACCAAACAACTTGAGGTCACAAAGTAGTTGACGAACCCAAAAAAGCTCAGCTGCTGTGGAAGCAAGGGAACGATACTCTGCCTCTGTTGAACTCCGAGAGACAGTAGCTTGTTTCTTAGCACCCCAGGAAATTGGATTGGAGCCCAAAAGAATAACAAAACCACCGGTAGATCGACGATCAAGGTTGTCTCCAGCCCAATCGGAGTCAGAGTAAGCTGTGAGGTGCAACGAGGAACAACGACGAAATAATATGCCTGAGTCGATAGTACCAGCTATGTAACGTAAGATACGTTTGGCAGCAAGTAGATGAGCAACATGAGGGGCCTGCATAAACTGAGACATTTTGCTTACAGAATAAGCAATGTCACGGCGGGAAAAAGTAAGGTAATTTAGAGCACCTATAAGAGCCCGATAACCTTGAGTATCTGAAGTCGAACACAAAGGCCCAAGCTCAAGAGCAGGTTTGAGAGCCATCGGGGTAGAACATGGTTTGGCAGCAAGCATGCCAAAACGGCTAAGTACATCACGAGCATACTTTGTTTGAGAGACATGAATCCCAATAGAGGTATGGTGAACTTCAAGACCAAGAAAGTACTTTAAATCACCCAAATCAGTCATTTCAAATCGAAGCTGTAGTTGTGATATTAAAGAAGCAATAGTAGAGGTATGAGTGCCAGTGATTATAATATCATCAACATAAAGTAAGAGATATGTGAGATGTCCATGTGAATGTAAGACAAACAAGGATGAATCAGCATGTGAAGCATGAAAACCAAGTTGTAGTAAATAGGAAGTAAAGCATTCAAACCATGCTCGAGGGGCCTGTTTAAGACCATAAAGAGATTTGAGTAACTTGCAGACATGTTTGGGTTGGGACGGATCAACAAAACCCTGAGGCTGCTGCATATATACCTCTTCGTTGAGACTCCCATGTAGAAAAGCATTCTTAACATCCAACTGACGAAGAGGCCAGCCATGTTGAGCAGCAAGAGACAAGACAACACGAACGGTAGTCTTTTTAACAACAGGGCTGAAGGTTTCCTCAAAATCAATACCTTCCTTTTGATGATACCCTTTGGCGACAAGGCGGGCCTTGTGGCGAGCAATAGAGCCATCAGGATGATGCTTAACTCGATAAACCCATTTACACCCAACTGCACTTTTTCCAGGAGGAAGAGGGGTAAGTTTCCATGTATTCTGATGAGTAAGAGCATCAAATTCAGTCTTCATAGCACTGACCCACACTGGTAGCTTTGAAGCAGACGTATAGGAAGAAGGCTCAACTGTGGAAGGATCAGGATGGGTAGTAGCAAGAAATACCTTGCGCTTGCTAATGCCTGACTTAGCTCGTGTTTGCATAGGATGAGCATTGTCCACCGCAGGTGCCTCGACAACATGGCTTGGAATAGCCGGAGAAGCAACAGTAGTAGGCTCAGGCAATGGATTGTATGTGGGAGAGGATGAGACAGGGCAGATAGATGGCACAGGGGTAGTGGAAGCCAAGAGGTCTGAAGACAAAAGAAAGGGAATAATAGGACTAGGAGGGACAGTTGGAGAAGGAGAAGGTGGGGTTGAAGGAACTGAGAAGGGAAAAGCAGTTTCATCGAAAATAACATGACGAGAAGTATAGAAACGACCATTGCTCATGTTGTAACAAAGATAACCCTTATAATCGGATGGATAACCAAGGAATACGCATTGAGTGGATTTTGGTTGAAGTTTATGGGAATTGTATGGGGTAAGTAGAGGATAACAAGCGCAACCAAAAGTTTTGACGAAGGTATAATCCGGGGCTATATGATGAAGACTTTCAAAAGGAGATTTGTTATGGAGAGTAGGAGATGGTAACCGATTGATTAGGTAGACAGCTGTGGTAAAGGCAAAGGACCAGAATTTTAAGGGAATAGAAGCTTTAGACATGAGTGCAATAGCAACTTGCACAATGTGACGATGTTTACGTTCGGCAACCCCATTTTGTTGAGGAGTGTAAGCACACGACTTTTGGTGAACAATACCATGAGTTTGAAGATAAGAGGCTAAAGAATGACTTAAGAACTCGCCCCCCCCCCCCCATCTGTTCGAAGACATTTTAGTCTAGTAGAAAAAATATTTTCTACAAGAGGTTTGAAACGCTGAAAAACAGTAGACACATCTGATTTTCGAGAAATAGGGTATAGCCAAGTGAATTTAGTAAGATCATCGATAAAGGAAACATAATAGGTGAAACCATTTATTGATATTTCAGGAGCAGGGCCCCAAACATCGCTATGAACAAGTTCAAAAGGAGAAACAGAAGAAGTAGAGGAATGAGGAAATGGTAAACGAGACATTTTACCACTTGCACAATGTGGACAGATACATGAAGTAATCGAATGTACAGGTAAGTGTAAAGAACGTAAGACACAATTAAGAGTAGAGTGACCGGGATGGCCTAACCGGTTATGCCATAGAGAATAAGAGCTATTTGTTGCAACACGAGCAATGTGGCAGGAATGAGCAGGAGAGGTGACAGAGGGAGTAGGAGATGTCAATGGATAAAGGCCATTGACGCTAGGTCCTTGGAACAGAGTTTTGCCCGTAGATAGATCCTGAATGACAAATTTAAGAGAATCAAAAGTTATAGAACAGTGATTATCAACACAAAGACGATGAACAGATAAGAGATTGGTGGCAATATGAGGAACACAAAGAAGATTTTGGAGAGAAAGGGAAGAAGAAGGGGTGCGAAGAGAACCTGAACCAAAGTGGGTGATTGGAAGGGACTGACCATTGCCTACTGATATATGTTCTTCTCCGGCAAACTCTGAGGCAGTTGATAGATTTTGCAAATTAGAGGTGAGATGAGCATTACATCCTGAATCAGCTAACCAGTGGGTAGAAGAATCAGAAGTTCCACCATGAGACATGGAGGCATTGTTGCAAGACAGCCCTCCGTGAAGTGAAGAATCAGAGCTGCAAAATTCAAGATTCTGAGAAGCAACCATAGCAGCCAACTGTTGCGGAGGATGACGACCTTGAAAGTAGTAATTCATCCGATCATAACAATCAATAGCAGAGTGACCAGTGCGCTGACAAATTTGACATAGACGCCCATCAGATGGTACAGGGGATGAAGCTGAAGAAGAAATTGGACCTCGTCCACGATTTGAGGGATAAAAACCTCGACCACGATTCTGAGTACGACCTCGACTGGATCTACCACGACTAGAATGTGGAGAGAAATTTCCTTTAGCAGACGCAGACGGATTATAAGCAAGCATAGCAGAAGGTTGAGTAAGAACATCGGCACCCTTAGACTGCTTCGCAAGGGCAGACTCTTCTGATTTAAGCAATACATGAAGTTCTTCGAACGTAACCGTCTGTGCACGAGTTCGCATTGAAGTGCGAAAAATATTGAAATCAGAGGGTAGGCCATTGAGGGTATAAATCAACAGATCTTCTTTATCAACGATTACAGAGACATTCGCAAGTTTGTCCTTGATTTCTTTGATCCGTTGCACATAACTATCAATAGACTCACCGGATTGCTTGGAAATCGTCTGAAGATCGGTCTTGAGTGTAACAATATGGGTCCGAGAACTAGACGCGTAATGCTTTGCAAGAACATCCCAAACTTCTTTAGAGGTGTTGCAACCAACGGCATAGGCTAACGCAGAGGGAGACAGCGTAGCGTTGATCAGCGTCATAAGCGCATGGTCTTTGGCAATCCAGTCCTCATAGAGAGGACTAACCGAAGCAGACGATGGTAGATCTGAGGAGGAGGACAGATCTGAAGACGATGAAGACGAGACGGACTTTGGGGGGCAGAGAAAAGTGCCATCGATGAACCCAAATAAACGATGTGCTCGCAAGATGGAGTGTAGCTGATACTTCCAAAGGACGAAGTTTGTTGAATCTAAACGGAGAGTGATTAGGTTGCAGATATTGGACAGAAGAAAAATTGGGGAAGAAGCGCTGACGTTGGTGGAAGCCATGGAAGCACGCAAGAAGAAGAAGCACTCAAGTTTACGAAGAGAGAGAATCGGTTGGTTAATCACACGCGTGGAGAGAGGAAAGAAAAAGTGTAGGTGTCACTTTCTTGGCTCTGATACCATGAAACTTATCATACTTTTGATAAGTGATTCTTATTAATTTACAAAGTACATACAAGATGTTTAAATAGAGAACTAACACTCTAACAACTCGAGTAACTGAATAGTAACAAACTAACTACTATTAGTTTCATTTACATTTAACATGCCCTAAGATGTTTGGAATTTTATAAGGAATGTAATTATTTTTGTATTATAATTAAAAATACAGTTACAAATCCCAGGATGAAGATTCAGCAATTGAGTTAATGTTCTCGTTAGGGGTTTTGGGCAGTAATAAAATAAAACTTACTTCAAAAGTTAAAAAGTAATTTGGTGGTTTATATCGATCAAAAAACCCAAAATCTTAATATGACAAAAAAAAAAAAAAAAAAATAATAATAATAATAATAATAATTTTTGAAAAAACTTCAAAATCGTGGGAAGTATAACGTACTAAAAAAACAAAAAACAAAAAACAAAATATAACCATTTCATTTTTAGTTTTGTGTTTTTTAAATTTAAATTTATTTTCTCCTAATTTCTTTATTATAAATTACATTTTAGATATTTGAATTCTTAATCAAATATTAAAAAAAAAAATTTTTTTTTTTTTTTAAATTTTTTTTTTTTAATTTTTAAAATTGATTTAATTTATGAAAATATTGATAAAAACTAGATAAAAAAAAGAAAGTTATAGATGAAAATAATATTTTAAAATATATTTTTGGTCAGTACATTGGAAGTGAAGAGATTCGAACCACAAACCTTTTTGTTAGTAAGATATACATATGTCAGCTGGGCTATGCTCACTTTGGCAGAAAGTTTGAATCTCAGTCATTGTTATCGTGGTTGAAAAAAAAAAAAAAAAACTTACTCTTTTTTTTTTTTTTTTTTTTTTTTTCGGTTTTATTTTAAATAAATGCTCACATAACCTATTTTTTAAATTGTAGTCAAAACTTTGAAAAAAATAGAAGAAGAAAATAGGTTTTCAATTTTCAATTAGCAAATTAGCTATTTTTTTTCTTCAATATTTTAATTTAAAAAAAAAATCAAGCACTCAAAAAAAAAAAAAAAACAAACAAAGAAATGAAAAATTAGTTTTTTTTATCATATACCAACAAAAACAAAAAAAAAGTTTCACTTTTGTGAAAAACCATAGAAGGGTGATAAGATAACAACATGCCAAATAAAAGTATTTCAAAATCTATATCATATTTGGAAAGTTAATAATGGAAGGTTTTTAAGAAATAAATCCAAATGTATTATATAGTGTTACGTTTTTCAATCATGGTACATATCGAAGTTTACTGACAGTTATGCATGACAATATTTTAGCTACTAGTTTAAATGAAAACTATTAGTATATATAAACAAATTAAAAATAGATTTTACGTTTTAAAATGTTTCATAACAATTTTTTAATCTTCGAAGAATATTAGTTGTCAAAGTACTAAGCATTGACATGTCTTACCTTCTTTTCATGTTAGAGTTTTAAATTTTCGTAACCCCATTTGTTGTACTAAAAAAACAGAATATTAGTTATGCTAAAATTTTATGTGTATAGTCCTTTTTTTCTTAAAAAATCTTTTCAAATAACAAATATGTTAACATAACTTGACGGGTTAATATATATACTACGAGAAAAAAGGTTAGCATTTTTAAATCTCCTACTCCCATAGAGATGAAGAAAAGGGATCAAATGGTTGAAGAATTTTATATTCTTTTGTCCTCTCTATTGTGTCAATTGCAAATGAGATTTGGTAGAATGTAATGGGAAGCAGATTAGATTTGAAGGTGATGGAACAAAAGGTTGGATTTTTAATTACAAAATTAGCTCAGATTTCTTTGATTCTATTTCTTAAAGATTGATTTTTTATTTTTATTTTTATTTTTATTTATTATTTTTTTTAAATCAAACAAATAAATGGAAAATAATTAATAGATATTTTATCATATATACCAACAACAAAATGTTTCTTTTGCCAATTTTTTATTTTTTTATGAAATACCATACCAGGGAGATACCATGCCATATAAAAGTACTTGAAAATCTGTCTCATATATGGAAAGGTTTTTATGAATCCGATCCAAATCTTCTTATATTTATCCTTCTATGAGGTTTTTTTTTTTTTTTTTAAAGTTGGAGGGGTAATTTTTTAAATCTTAAAAATAAATATATATTTTTAAATAATTTAGATGAAATGTGATGTGGTAGGATAGAGTTAAATTCATACTACTCATGTTTAAAAAAAAAAAAGGAAAAAAAAAAAAGTTTTCTCGTCTTCCACTGGCGACAATCGACGTTGAGTCAGGCGGTCGCTCTAATACCAATTTGATATAGCCTGTGACTAAGGAAATTTATTTAAAAGAATCTATCCAAGAATCTTATTGGAAAAATTGTACGATTGACCCTCTATTTTAGTCCGTTTTGTCAAACTGGCACGAATCTGAAAAATGAGTCAAATTGACCTCTGCTGACATCATCATTTCTTTTTAATATTATTTTTTAGTTCTAGCTGCGGGTGCGGGCTGATCTCACTCTAGCTAGGGCGCGGACTGGTTTCTCGCTCTAGCTGCGGGCTAGTCTCGAATCTGAAAAAAACTCCAGATCTTGAAATTTTCAGATCTGAAATGAAGCTAGAGCTCTGTGGATTCTTCATTTCTTTTGGAAAGAGAACACCAATTCGGATTTAAATTCATCTTTGGAAAAACGGATTTGCAATTTTTAAGCTGTATTAATTAGGCCTTTATGCTTCACAGTTTAGAGAAAGAATTTGCTTTTTCGAGGTAGTATAACGTAACGACCAAAGTTAACCAAAATTTGAAGAATTAATAGAGATGAGATCAACAAGCAATAGTTCTTTGATGGATTTGATAAAAAACAAACCCTTTGAATCAGGAAGCCAGGAGATACAATCATTACCCGATGCAACAGATGGGGAGCTCCAATCAAAAGAGATAGAAATTCATGCTTCAAGTTCTCTTTCCATCACAGGTCTTATAGGATTAAAGTTCCAAGAAACAGCGTTAGGAATCTAAGCCTCATGGACAGTTAGAAGTTTGTTTGATGCCATAGCGAAAAAACTCGGAAAAATTATAGATGAGCAACCATTTTGGGTCCAATTATGGAACCAAAAGAGAGTATCATCCAGTGTTAACCTTCTCGTGCAAATGATTATGGACCAGATCTTTTAATTTAGCAATGTGAAACCAAGGACCACGAGCGCTAATGAATTTACATTTATTGGGAATTTTCAGGAGACACAGAGGAATATTTTGTTTCAATGAGTAGCTTCAAAAGACTGCTTTCTTCCTTGTAAAATCTCCATAACCATTTGCATAAAAGAGCAATATTTGTAATTTTAAGTTTGCCAACACCGAGACTACCATTGGCCTTAGGGAGAGTTTCCAAATCCCATCGGACAAGATGAGAGATCCCCATCTTTCGTTGGACCCTCCCAAGTCCCAAAGGAAATCGCGCATCAACTTTTCGATTTGTCGGTATATAGAGCATAGGGCTTTGAATGTAGAGAGGAATTAAGTAGGAAGATTACCCAGAACTGATTGATTCGTCTCTCTTTTAAAATTTTCAATTTAATCATTTATACGTATTTCATTTCAATTCAAATCCTTACCATCATTAAATATTCATATAAATTTAACAAGAAAAAAAAGTATTTCCTGAGTTTACCTATTTTTTCATAATATAATAATATTGTAATTGTTCATTTCTTATAGCAAGTTATTTCGAGTAACATAAATTAGTTCGATGAAGAGTGCATAAATCGTATGTAGTAGTACTCACCAATCGTCAACAACGACGTCATTTATTTAATATAAAGAAAAAAAAACATCCCAACATTCATAACATAATATAAATAAAAGAGAAAAGCTAAATAGTGACACATTGTTATTCATATATCAGAAAGAGAATGGACTTTAGTTGGAGATGCCAAAGAAGTTGATGAGGTGGTTGTTGTCGTTCAGGTCTTTGTACACCACGGTACCATATGTGCGACTTACAGTTCCCTCAAGAGCCGTTAATTGAAGCTGGTAGTTGGTCCCAGACACAATCTGGAATAGTCCACTACTCACTTTTTGGAACTTAAGTTGAGTTTTGGCTTGTTTGTTGTGCTCATTTACAGCGAATTCTCCTAGGCTTTGAATTTCTGGGTCACCTATGTTTGTTATCGGTTCATAACTTCCAACGAGATCTAATCGTGCCTTTGTGGTCGCTGCGATCGACAACGGCAGGACAAGGAGGAGAAGAGAAGCCATGCAAATAAGAGAGTTTGTCATGGTTATGTTTGGAGTCAAAGGAGTATTTGATTTGTTGGGAAAGAGTTGATGGTTTGTTGAAGGAGAAGGATGGTGGGTATTTATAGGAATGGATAAATGCATGAATGGGAGGAGATTACAAGTTTGCCCTAAGATGTTTGAAATTTCATAATTCATGTATTTTTTTATTTTTTTAATAAAAAAGAATACAGTTACAAATTAAATTGGGAGAATAAAGATTAGATACATCCCCTTTTTGTTTAAACAAAAAGTGCAATAATCTAGGGACTTTGCATTTATAATATAGCTTTAATAACAAGTTTGGAAGTTAATTAAAAAAAAAGGGGTTTTGAAAGTGCTAAAGAAAAAAAATAAGTTTTAAAAGTAAATTTATATGGAAATTTATTTGAAAAGTTTGATGGTGTTTATGGCATCACAAAACAACCTGTTCATTGAAGCACATCAATTGAAATTATATCTTCTTTGAAAGTCTTAATTCTTTGAGGAAGACACAATTTTGGTAAAATCTTTTATAGTTAAATTTCATATTTAATTGTTTCCATTTTTAGCTATATATAAATAAAATGGTTTAAATATTTTTTAATAAAGTTCAATTCTATAAGGTAACCGGGCATGTTCTAAATCAACAAATTTCTATTTCAACCATTATATTTATTTTATATGTATATGTAAACTCTAAACTCTAAAGTTCAATTGGTTTAGACATTATATTCTTGATCATAGAGGCTCCAAAGTTCAGAACTCTACCTATGGTGGTGTACTGATTTTTTTTTTTTTTTTTTTTTTATGGCTTATTTTCATTGCATCTTTTACACAGTTTTGGTTTTCTCTAAAATAAAATAAAAAAATAAAAAAAGGGTTTATTTGCTCACATAACCTATTTTTAAAATTGTAGTCATACTTTGAAAAAAAAAATTGGCTTTCAAATTTCAATTGGAAAATTAGATGCTCCTCTTTTTTCTTCTTTATTTTAAATTAAAAATAATCAAACAAATAAATGAAAATTAAGAGAAAAAAGAAATGAAAAATAAGAGATCTATTACCAAATACCCACAATCAAATACTTTGCAAAAAAATAAAATAATAATAATAAAAAAAAACGATTTCTTTTTTGTGAAATACGCCATACAAGGGAGAGATACAAATATGCTATAAAAGTATGTCAAAATCTATATTATACATGGAAAGTTAATAATGGAAAGTTTTTTTTTTTTTTTTTTTTTTTACGATGTTAATAATGGAAAGTTATTGCCCTTTCAAAAAATAAAATAATGAAAAGTTATTATTGAACAAAAAAAAAAAAAAATATATATATATATATATATATATATATATATATATATATATATATATATATATACTGTGTTTTATGACGAGTATACATATCTATAAACAAATTATAAAAAGATTTTAGATTATAAAAAGATTTTAGGTCATTTAAATTTGCCAACTCACCTAATAGTTTCTAATGTTAGCACATTTTAGTTGTAATTGGTATTATTACTTATGACCACGTTTATATATATAAATAGATCATTTAAATTTGTTACCTCACTTAATAGTTTTCAAAAGCACATTTTAGTTGTAATTGATATGTATTACTTTTTTTTTTTTTTGGTCGGGTTTAAATCCTCACACTCCATTTTTGGGCTGGTTGCACAAATAGCAATCAGGCCCAAACTAATTGCAAATTTAGCAAACTTTAAAATGTTTTGCAAATATGGCAAAAAAACTCGTTTCTATCACTGATAGACTTTATTATATCACTGATAGACTTCTATCAGTGATAGACTATTATCACTGACAAAAATCTATAAAAAGCTGAGGTAATCAGCGATAGACTTCTATCAGTCATAAGATATCAGCATAAGATATCAGCGATAGAAATATCTATATCCGCAAATTTTTTAAAAACATGCTATATTTGCAAACAATAAGTCTTAAATTGTCATTTACTACAATTTCTCCTCCATTTTTGTACTACAAATTAAAAAAAATATTAGATCTACCAAAATTTCATGTGTATTATTTTAAGTTTTTTTCTTTTTTTTTTTAGTTTATTATTTTGACAAACAAGCCATTATTAAAAAAAAAATATTTCTTTTCAAAACAAATGTGTGAAATTCAACTTAAACATAACTCAACTAGTTAAGATGTATGCCAAAGCGAGCATAGCTCAGCTGGCATATGTATGACTTGATGACTAAGAGATCTGTGGTTCGAATCCCCCCACCCCATGTACTCAAAAAAAAAAAATTAGATGATTTGAAATTTTGCATTCCCACACGATTTGAAATTCTCCACTCCCACATAAAAAAAAGAAAGGGATCGAAGGGTTGACATTAAAAAAAGTTATCACTCTCAAAAGGTTGAATCCATATGACGTCTATTCCTACGCTTCAATGCGTCGGGATAGCCATAAATTCTTGTAGTGTAAATACTCTAACTAAGTGCATGACTATTTGGACGTTGAACTTACAAATATGTATTATAATTAAAGTCGTGAAGAATATATTGCAATAAGAATTACATTAAAACACTACATCAAGGCATGCATCCAAAATAACTGCTAAATAATCCTTAAATTGGAGATCTCGGGTTTAATTTGTGTCTCTTTAACTTGCCTTGAAGCTCATTCTCCTTAATTTCTCGAGAAGTTTGATACTCAAAATGTTAAAGCTAGTAGAGAGATCTTCTTTTGTGTTGACCTACGTGTGACATGATGTGCCTTGTTTGGAGCACATCAATAATTTAATTTATCGAAAAAAAAAATATATATATTCGACTAAGAAGTTGGACGTTTCAATAATCTCCACTCCTAAATGTTATATTGAACTAAAAATATAATAATAATAATAATAATAGGGGTGTTTCATGTGTCAATTTTTAAAATTTAATTTTATATCATATTTAATTTAATAAATAAGTTGATCCTTTTTTTTTTCTAAACATAAGGTGACTGGACATTAATCTCTATTTATTAAAATTTTCAATTTATTCATTTATACGTAATTAATTTCAATTCAAATTCTTACCATCAATAAATATTCATATAATTTAAACAGAAAAAAAAAGTATTTTTTGGGTTACCTACTTTTTCGTAACATAATAAGGCTCCATTTTTTGTAACAACAAATTATTTCGAGTAGCATAAATTAGTTCGATGAAGAGTGCATAAATCATATGTAGTAGTACTCACCAATCGTCAACAATGACATCATTTATTCAATAAACAAAGAACATACATCCGAACATTCATACCATATAATATAAAAGAAAGATAAAAAGTATAGTAGTGACACATTGTTTTTCATATAAGAAAGAGAACGAAGTTTAGTTGGAGATGCCAAAGAAGCTGATGAGGTGGTTGTTGTCGTTCAGGTCTTTGTATACCACAGTACCATAGGTACGACTGACAGTCCCCTCAAGAGCCGTTAATTGAAGTTGGTAGTTGGTCCCCGACACAATCTGGAATAGTCCACTACTCACTTTTTGGAACTTGAGTTGAGTTTTGGCCTCATTATTGTGCTCATTCACTGCAAACTCTCCTAGGCTTTGGATTTGTGGGTCAGCTATGTTCTTTATTGGTTCATAACTTCCAACCAAATCTAATCGTGGATTTGTCGTCGCTGCAAGCGACAACGGCAGGACAATGACGAGAAGAGAAGCCATGAAAATAAGAGAGTTTGCCATAGTTATGTTCGGAGGCAAATGAGTATTAGATTTGTTCGGAAAAAGTTGATGGTTTGTTGAAGAAGGATGGTGGGTATTTATAGGAATGGATAAATGCATGAATGAGAGGAGATTACAAGTTTGCCCTCCATGTTTGAAATTTCATAATGAATGTATTTTTTTTTATTTTTTAATAAAAAAGAATACCGTTACAAATGCGTTAATTAAGATTAGGCTCATTTTTTAATAAAAAGGAATACGGTTACAAATGCGTTAATTAAGATTAGGCAATTGAATTAGGGTGAAGTTAGTGAGAATTATTGATAAATTTTAATTTGGAGTTGCCGAAGAAAAAAAAATATTTTATAGTTAAATTTTATATTTTTCATGTTTTATTGTTCCATTCTTAACTACATATAAATATAATGATTTAAATGTCTCCTAATGAAGTTGAATTCTATAGGGTAACATATCGCATGGAAAATAAGAGATCTATTACTATAACAACAAAATGTTTTTTTGCGAAAAAAAAAAAAAAAAAAAAACGATTTCTTTATGTGAAATACCATAAAAGGGAGAGATACCAACATGCCATATATAAGTATGTCAAAATCTATATCATATATGGAAAGTTATTGCGGTTTCAAAAAACAAATAATGAAAAATTATTATGAAATAAAATATATATATATATATATATATATATATATATATATATATATATGTGTCTGTTTTATGTTTATAAAGTGTTACGTTTTTTATTCATTGTAGATATCGAGGTTAACTTATTGTTGTGTTTGAGAATAATCGTTTGGTTCAGGGGCGGATTTACCTTAGGCTCAGAGTGGGCTCGAGCCCCCCCTCAACTATGACAACTTGCTTAATTTATATATAATCTGTGGTAAATTTTTTAAAAGTACCTTTTAGCTTAGGGGTAAATGCATGTTTAGCCTCCCCTCACCACCCAGGTTCAAGCCTCTATTTCAGCCCTAGATGTGGAGGTTAACTTACTGTGTTGTGCTTGACAATAATCGTTTGGCTGCTACTATATATATAAATAAACTACAAATAAATTTTGGTCATTTAAATTTGTCACCTCATCTAATAGTTATCAAAGTTAACACATAATTGATATGTCCCTTAGGTTCAAATTTTCATACTTCATTTGTTGTACTAAATAATGAATATTAGTTATACCAAAATTTAGGTTGAATTTTTCCTACTTCGTTTGTTGTACTAAATAATGAATATTAGTTATATATTTTGTGTATAATTTTTTCATTTTTTTTTCTACTTTATTATGTTGGGTAACAAGCCATTATTGAAAAAAAAAGAAAAAATATTTCTTCTCCATTCACAATAAATATGTGAAATTCAATTTAAACATAAATCAACTGGGTTTTTAATTCTCCACTCCCAGATAGATAAAAAAAGGGATCGAAGGGTTGAAGAATTTTGCATTCTTTTGTCTTCTTAATTGTGACAAATGCAAATGAGATTTGGTAGAAATTTTGCATATAGGAAACTAGATTTGATGGTGATTGAAGTGAGAACTAAGAAAAAATATTCAGAGATTTTAACGCTCTTAAAAACTATTCAAAACAGGAAAAAAAAAAATTGCTTCTAAAATTTTTGACTTTACTTTTAGTTACACCCAAAACACTTGTTAAGCCATGCGGGTTTCGGTCCACATGGCTTTGCTTTTGGTCACCCAAAAGGCCTCATATCAATGGAGAATATTGTCCTCTTTATATACAATGATCTTCCCCTAATTTTAACCGATGTGGGACTTTGGTCGCACTCCAACAATACTTCATTATCATTTGAAAGTGATGCCTCTACTTATATATCCATGATCATTCATCTTCCTAACCTAAGTGGGATTTTGGTTGCACTCACAACAATCATCCCTCAAACGAAGGACCACAAAGCCTCCCCTCAATTAATCATCCATTCGTGTTTAGACTCGACTCGAGCATTATCACTTTTAACTAGGTCTCTTCATCAGAGCATCTCCGGATCGATAAGCTCAACCACAGATCAACCATGACTATGTCATCGAGGCACACCAACATGGTTAAGTCCGGGGCATGGCTCAAATATCACTTGTTTAGAGACAACGAACATTCACATATCTCGTACATTAGTATGATATTGTCTACTTTAGGCATAAGCCCTCATGACTTTGTTTTTTGTTTCACCAAAAGGCCTCATTTCAATGGAGATGGTTGTCTCTTAACTCATATACGCATGAACTTTCCCTTTCTTAAACAACGTGGAATTTTTGTTGCACACACAACATAAGCTATTATTTATTTATTTATTTTATTATATTTTTTTTTTAATTGAACTTTAAAAAAAATATTCTTTTATCATATATTCGAGCAACACAATTTTCTTTTGCCAAACAAAAAGAAATCTTTTTGTGAACTACATAAATACAAGGAAGATAACAGCACTCCATATAAAAGTGTCAAACAAGCTATATCATATATGGAAAGTTAATAATGGAAAGGTTTTGCAAAGAAAAAAATAATGGAAAGGTTTTGCAAAGAAAAAAATAATGATGAATTATTGCGGTTCAAATTTTTGTTTTAAAAAAAGAAATAATAAATAAATAATGGATTTTTTTTTCTAACAACCGATAGAGTAGGGACTAATTTAAGACTTCTTAGTCACTAGTTCATACATTATGTCAGCTATGGTCTTATTGGCTAATGGAAAAGTTTTATGAAATGAATTCAAATATTTATATATATGTTTCATATTTCTATATAGTGTCTGTTATTCTTGGTCGAGGTTAACTTTTATTATTTTGTTTTAACTCAAAACATCAAAACATCAAAACATCAAAATAGTAACAAACAAAATATAAAATTGTGTATTTGACCATGAGGTTTGAGGTTCGAACCTCCGTCCCAAATTATACTAAGAAAAAAAAAAAAAAAAAACCAATGTTTGATTACAGTTAAAAGATTAAAGCAATATAGGTAGGTGAGGTTTTTTGTCATTAAGCTTGACAATCTTTTAACTACAAAACAAATGATTGGATTTTTTTCTCTCTTTTTTCACATGTATAGAAAAATATGAACAAATTACAAATAAATTTGGTCTTAAAACGTTTCAAAACATATTTCTAATTTGCAGGGAAGATTTTGTTTTTTTTACATGTTGGGGTGGAGGAATGAACCTAGGACCTCATTATCACTAGACGATACATCATGTCGTTGAGCTATGCTCTCGTTCGTAGGGAAGATTAATTCTACCAAAATTGCATGTGTATATAAGGGTTGGTTGCACAAATAGTAATCAGGCTCAAAATAATTGCAAATTTAGCAAACTTTAAAATGTTTTGCAAATATGGCAAAAAAATCTGTTTCTATCACTGATAGACTTTATCATATCACTGATATGACTTCTATCAGTGATAGATTATTATCACTGACAAAAATCTATATAAAGCTGAGGTGATCAGCGATAGACTTTTATCAGCCATAAGATATCAGCGATATAAATTGCCATATTCGCAAAATTTTTAAAAACATGCTATATTTTTAATTATTTTATTCTAAATTGACATCTGTTACAAGTTCTCACCTCGAGCATCTTTGGGAGGTCATCTCATTGTGGCTCTTCCAAAAACTAGCCCTCGTCATTTTTTTTTTCTTCGTTGTATTTTTTTCTTTATTTATTTTGTATTTTTTTTTAATATTTCAACTTTCATTTTTTTTTGGTTGTACTTTCCCTCTTGTTTTATTTTTTTTTTCATTTTTTTTTTTCTGTTTTTTCTAACATAGCAAAACACATTGGTTTTTCTGGATTTTATAATCTTTGTTTTCTCTCTTGATTTTTCATTAGAATATGATGTATTTATACAACATACTCTAACCCTAATTTCTCAAAATACATATAAATTCTAACTAGATACTAACTGAATACTAACTATTTTCTAAGATAGATAAATCCTTAATATCCTCTCTCAAGTTGGAGCATGAAGGATCACAAATGCCCAACTTGAAAATAAGGTGAGGATAAGGTAAAATGTGATGGTAAAAAAATTTGCAGCCTCCGAACACGGGTCGGTGTTAAAAACTTCATGTTGTCGATGCTCCACATTGCATCTTTAAATTTTCTGAGAGCCTCCAAACGCGGGTTGGTGCTTCAATCTTTAGGTCGATGCCAACATGACATCTTTAAATTTATGTGGGACATCGCATCATCGCTTTGACCACGCAATATAACAAAAATCTGCGAGCCTCCGAACGCGGGCCGGTGCTCTTCAATGCAGATTAAATGTCATGGTTGTTGAAAGAGGTGACGAAGAATTTCCACCTCACAATTCCCTTCATTAATTCGAAGGAGAGGTTTTCACCTCAGTGTTCCCTTCAGTCATCATAAAAAGGGAGGGAAGACAAAAATTTGCTCCCTAAATTCCCTTCATACATGTTCACTTCATACACACTATCATGTGTGCAACATTTTCGCTGGAGTTCCTTCCAATCTTGAAAAGCTGGACAATCGGCTCTCGACGGTGGCGATTCCTTCGTCGGAGCTCCCTTTAGATCTGGAGATTTTTTTTTTGTTCTTCTTACTGTGCTGGCAGCGATTTAGAACAACCTCCGACGACGAACGGAAGCGTGCGACAACGACGAGTTTAGATCCGGACCATAAACACAGATCTGAACCATTTTTTTTCTTCATCTACATCATTTCATTTTTTGAACAAAATGTAAACACACTCACTCCAACATCGAAGAGGAACAAAGTTGGGCGGCGGCGGCGGAATCGCCGCCGCCCTAGCGTTTTTGTTTGATCGAGTTTCTCAAGATCGATGCTCTGATTCCATGACAAAACACAATGGTTTTTCTGTATTTTCCTCTTAATAATCTTTGTTTTCTCTCTTGATTTCTCATTAGAATATGATGTATTTATACAACATATCCTAACCCTAATTTTCCAAAATACATATAAATTCTAACTACATACTAACTGAATACTAACTATTTTCTAAGATAGATAACCCTAATTTCTGAAAAGACAATGTATAAATATATCCTATTCTTTTATTTTCTTTTTTTAACGTTTTTTTTTTACGTTTTTTATTCATTGTAGATATCGAGGTTAAGTTACGAATGTGCTTGACAATCTTTTGACAAATAGATTAAATCACGACGTTTTTTTTTAAATAAATAAATGACGACGTTTATATATATATATATATATATATATATATAAAACAATCCAAATATAGTTCAATTGTGTCAATTCCAAAGATGATTTGGTAGAAGTTTTGCGTATTGGTAAGCATATTTGAAGGTGATAGAATAACAAGGTTGCCAACTAGAAAAGTTATTCAATTAGGTTTAACTGATTTAAAATAGAAAAGTTATTGAATTAGGGTTTAACTGATTTAAAAAGGTTTCAAAACAGAAAGGAGAAAGAAAAAAAGCTTTTAAATTTTAAAAAGAAATCAAACAAAGAAATGGAAAATAATAGCGTTTATCATATATACCAACAACAAATGTTACTTTTCAAAAAAAAAAAAAAAAAAAAAAAAAAATTGAAGTATTTTTTTTTTTTTTTTTTAATAAGAGATACATAGCTAACAAAGGAAAAAAGCGAAAAAAATAAAAGTGGAAAAAGGAAAAGCAACATTAAAAGATATTAAAAGAAGTCAGGGACAAAGAAACCCCTTCCTCTGAAACTCCCGCAGACCACAACTCCCTTTTTTTCAAGTTCATAAAACGCATTCATGGCAACAGGTACCTCTTCCACCAGAATCACAGAAATTTTCATCCTCATAGCCCATTGAGCCACTTCATGAGCCAAACGATTGCTTTGTCTTCGACAATGGCGGAAAGAGCACCTCCGCAATTGGATCGCTTGAGCCCTAGCTTCACTCACAATCAGCCCCACTTCAGAAACTTCAGTCATTTTGCTTTGTTGAAGCAAGCCAGCCACCCTGAAGGAGTCGGTTTCAACCTCAACCTCTTGAAAGCCGGCCTCAATTGCAACAATCAACCCCTCCCGAACAGCTAAAGCTTCTGCCACATCAACCTCAGCCATATTTTCACAGAAATTGGTGAAAATAAGCATAATTTCTCCTTTGTCATTTCGAAAAATTGCTGAAATCGCACTGTTCCTTTCATTGATGCGTACTGCTGCATCTGTATTCATTTTAATGACTCCCCCTTGTGGTGGCCTCCATAACTCTGCCTGACTTGATCTTGGAAGAGAAACTCCAACCCTTTCCTGTATAACTCTAAACATTTTGCAATAATCCAACACCCAATCCCACAAACTTCCCTCAACCTCCCTCCCCCCTTGTGTGTGCATAACCAACACATTTCGTCTGTTCCATAATATCCAAACCATCACCAGGAAATTTTCCATCTCCTCTTCAGATAAATTTAAATGAAACCAACAGAGGAGATCAACAAATTGAGACACCTCTCTCGGCCAATTCATACCCCAAAATGGGGTTTCAATCCAATGTTTTCTGATACTTTTACACATCCAAAGAGCATGAAAAACATTTTCAGCCGACCGATTACACCTTTGGCACACCTCGCTAACATCCACTCCACGGGCTCTAAGGTTACAAGTAGTAGGTAGAGTATTGTTAAAGGCCCTCCAACTTAACAACTTAATCTTATTTGGGATCTTGCAATTCCATAAAAAACTTCCACCAACAAGCTGTTTGTCCCTCCTCAGAAGTTGATGATTCAATTAACTCACTACTAGCCAACCTGTATCCACTCCTAACCGAGTAATTTCCATGCTTTTCAAAATGCCAGATACGTCTATCCCTCACACTTCTTCGCGGTAAAGGAATACAAAGAATGTCCCGCACATCCTCAGGAGAGAAAGATTCAGTCACCCTTTCAATATTCCATTTGCCACCTTCCCCCACCAAATCTGCCACAACATTTATATCACTCCGAAGAACAGGATGGATAATTCTAAAACTTGTGGGCCTTGGAATCCACTTCTCCCCAATACCAATATTTAGTCCATTTCCAACTCGCCATCTCAACCCTTTGGCCAAAAGATCTCTCCCCCACAACAAACTTTTCCAAACATACGAGGCATTGTATTTCGGGCCAGCCATCATAAAATCAGATTCCTTGAAATACTTACCTTGGAGGACCCTAGCCAACAGTGACTCGGGATTATTTAGGATCCTCCAACATTGTTTGGCCAACAGGGCTTGGTTAAACAATTCTAAGTCCCTAAAGCCTAGGCCTCCTTTAAACTTCGATACACATAACTTACTCCATCTTGCCCAATGAATCTTTTTGTTGCCCTCCACACAATTCCACCAGAATCTAGCCATTAGACTATTACATTCAGCTAACAAAGTCTTAGGGATTTTGAAACATCCCATAGCATATGTAGGGATCGCTTGTGCCACCGCCTTCAACACCACTTCCCTTCCTTCTGCAGAGAGAAGATGATCTCTCCATTTGTGTAATGCCTGCCATATTCTATCTTTAATATAGGCGAACGACTTACATTTACCACCCCCAAGCCACATTGGCAAACCCAAATATTTTTCATGATGTTCCACCAATCTAACCTGGAGATCTTGAGCAATCTCCCTTCGAGCCTCCATTGGAGTATTAGGACTAAAACAAATAGCGGATTTGCCATAATTAATTTCCTGACCTGTTAGAATAGAGTACCTGGATAGAACATATTTTACATGTTCAGCCTCCTTCCTTGATGCCTTGAAGAACAGAAAACTATCATCTGCAAAGAACAAATGAGTAATTGGGGGGCTAGAAGAAGCAATCCGTACCCCCTGAATTTGATTCTGCGACTCCATCATGCGTAGCATTCTAGATAACCCTTCAGCACATAATAAAAATAAATAGGGAGAAACTGGGTCACCCTGTCGAAGACCTCTAGTAGGCTGAATTTGTCCTTTGCGGTTCCCATTTATCATAAACGAGAAGGAAACAGTAGACACACATCTCATCAACAACTCCACCATCTTGTAGTTAAACCCCAGAGCTGTCAAAAAACCTTCCAAAAAGAACCATTCCACTCTATCATATGCTTTGCTCATATCGAGTTTCAGAGCAGCCCAACCCATCTTCCCCGATTTTTTTTGTTTAATAGAGTGGAGGCATTCAAAACCCAAAATTGCATTGTCAGTTATCACTCTATCAGGGACGAATGCACTCTGATTGGGGCTAATAATATCGTCTAAGACTCTCTTTAGCCGATTTGCAACTGATTTGGAAATGATCTTGTAAAGGACATTACATAAACTTATAGTCGTTTCATTAATCCTTTCCAAAGGTTTCCCCTCATTTAACACCCCTAAACAGAATTTTAACACATCCCGTCCTATCATCGGCCAAAATCTTTGGTAAAACCCCGCTGTAAAACCATCCACCCCAGGGGCTTTAGACGGACTCATCTGTTTAAGAGCCTCCACAATATCCTCCTCCGTAAACGGGCTCCCTTGTAACTCTCTCATTTCAGGGGACACACACGGAACCAAAGTTTGGAAGAACTCATAACACAGAGAGCTATTAGCCATGCCATTAGATGAGAAAAGTTTTTCAAAATAAGCATTTACAATTGACTCAATCTCAACCTCTCCCTCCTGCCACAACCCTACATCATTCACCAGGCCTTCAATACGGTTTTGTCGTCGCCGTTGAGAGGCCTTTTGATGAAACCAACGGGTGTTACGATCACCCCAACGAAGCCACTCAATTCGGGCACGTTGCTTCCAGAACACCTCCTCCTCCCCAAGTAGATTTTCTAAATTTTGCCTAGCCCTTTGAATGTCAATATTATGGGCATGGCCCACTGTAATTTCTTCTTCGCTCGCTCTATCCTGAAACTGAACAATCTCGTTTTCCCCCTCCCCCATTCTAACAGTCTTTCACCACACCGTAACAAACGACACTGAATAGACTCCTCCTCGACCCCAGTCGGTCCGCTCCAGCCGCTCTGGACTACTTGAGCACAATCCTCATAATTTAGCCAAACATCCTCAAACCTAAACTTTTGGTCCACCATTCTTTCACAATGTCGTTCATTTTTACTCATTTCAATAACCAAAGGGCAGTGGTCAGAATACACAAACGCAAGATGACGGACCTTCGTGCAAGGGAACAAGGTCAACAAGGTTGACGAACACAAACCACGATCCAACCGCTCTTTTATCAGATGTCCATCTCTCACATTATGATACCAAGTGTATGCACTTCCTCTGAAGGATAAATCCAGCAAAGCACAATCGTCTATCGCATCCCTAAATTTTTGCATCTGAGTTTGGGAACGTTGAGCTCCCCCCCATTTTTCATGCATACCAACAATTTCATTAAAATCTCCTCCTAACACCCAAGGTAACGAATTCAAATTATGTAGCCTACGCATCAACTCCCACGATACCTTCCTCTTATTTGTCTCTGGATCACCATAAAAACCAGTGAAACGCCATGGGCACTCATTATCTTGAATAATAACATCAATATGATACTTATTATAAGAACAAAGCTTAACCACCAACTCTTGTTTCCAAAACAAACATAACCCACCACTATTTCCCTCACTCTCCACCACAATCATACCTGCACACCCCAAAGATCGTCTGTAAACCTCAGCCTTTTCTTTATTGATTCGCGTTTCTGAAATAAACATTAATAGGGGTTTTGCTTCCTGCACCACCTTGTGCAGTGCCTGGGACGCCCGGGTATTCCCCAACCCACGGGCGTTCCCGAGGGCGTTTGCGGCGCCCCTGTTTCACAATAACAGGGGTCACCTCTTGAAAATTTGTTTCCACATCCTCCCTCTCAATACACAACTTCTTACATTTTTCCTCCACAAAAGAGTCATTGTCATTGAAAAATGGATCCCCACTCCTCTCTTCCCGAGGGCGTTTGCCACCTAGATTACTTTGGAGTCCCATATCAAAAAAATTATGATCTTGTACCTGTTTTGTCCACCTTCCTTTCCGCTTGCTAACTTGTACAGAAGGGGAATGAAATGCATTAGAAAAATCCCCACCACTTAATTGCACAGATTCACTTTCAATGGGCATTCCATTTTCCTTAGCAGAATCCTCATTAATAACAAACACCTTTGTGGGGCCCCTCTTGTCCAAAATGTTTAAAATTGATTGTTGATGACATATCAGATTCAGTTACAAATGGCAAATTAATTATCATTGATTGCCCCTCAATTTCTGTTGCACTTTCCTTCACTAACGCTCCCACCATTCTCTCTCCCTCTCTGTAACCGCCCTTCTCCTCCCCCTTCTCCGATGGAATCACCGGCAACTTCATGGTGGCACCCACCACAGGTGGTGGCTGAAACTTCCTCCACCCCATTCTGTCCAAACTCCCCCCCTTACTCAATTGAGTTTCTTCCTCCCTTTCACTCCCTTTCACTCCCATCACCCTCATCCTCCACTCCCCCTGGTTTACCCCTCCAGCTTTCAGCCTTACTCCCACGCCCTCTTCCTCTCCCCCAAAATGTTCTCCCGAATCTTTTGGTTTAAACTCACTAACTCGTAGCCACGGTCCATAAGGTTGCTTCGTATCACCTCCAGTCACGGTCACCTCTATATCACACTCAGTTTGAATGTGTCCCACACATCCACACAAGAAACAGAATTCTGGCAACTTCTCATACCGGAGCACCACCCATAAATCCTCTGAAGCACCCTCTGGCCTAATTTTCAACGTTCGTCTGAGGGGCTTAGTAATATCAACCTACACTCGTACTCGGCCAAAACGCCCCCACCCATCTCCATTCATATGTGGATCAGCGGCTTCCACGTTTCCAATCAACTTCCCCAATTCTACTAATGCACCCTTATTCATACATTCCATATTGGAAAGGTTTTCTCAGAGAAAAAAAAACAATGATGCATTATTCCTTTTAAATTTTTTAAAATAAAATAATAATAAATAATGACTTTTTATATTTTTGGACAACATGATGATAAATTAAATTTAGTACTTTTAGTCACTAGTTCATACATTGTGTCCGTTGAATAATGCTATTGGTTAATTAACTGATATAAATAATTTTAGGTAATGGATTCAAATCTTTATATATGTTTCATATTTATATATAGTGTGTATTTTTTTTTTTTTTAGTACATTGGGAGTGGGGGAACCACAAACCTCTTGGTCGTCAACACATACATATGACCGCTGAGCCATTCTCGCTTTAGCTCTATAGTGTCTTTTATTTTGGTAGTTATAGAGGTTAACTTTTTGTTATTTTTTTTTGTTAATCAAAACAGTAACAAACAACCAAGCCAATGTTTGATTACAATTAAAAATTAAGCCATCTTAGGTTTTCAGCTTAACTTCAAAATAGTTTTCTGATTTTCAGGGAATATTCTACCAAAATTGCATGTGTATAAATTATAAGTTTTTTTCCTAGTGTATTATGATGTCAGACAATCTATTCTATTAATTGCTTTTATTATTTTTTTATTTTTTACAACATGATCTTGGATAAGGCCAACAAGAGCATAGCTCAACGACACGATGTATAGTCTAGTGACCATGGGGTCCTAGGTTCAGTCCCCCACCCCAACATGTTGTCAAAAAAAAGAAGAAAAAGACAACATGTTGAATAGGGATTAAACCTAGAACCTAATAGATGTTGGATAGGGATTAAACCTAGAACTTAATAGTCACCAAATGATACATCAAGCAGTTGAACGATGCTCTTGTTGGTCAAAAATTATTTCTTCTAAATTAACAAATATGTAAACTAATTTAAGTATACTTAGATTTGTAAAGACATATTCTTTCGATCAAATATTAGAGGTTTATTTTTTTAAAATCGTCGAGACAACTCAGTTTTTTTTCGACGACTTTAATTTTGAAAATCGTCGAGAAAATCCAATTTTTTATTGCTGCATTTCAGAATCTCGAACGAAACCTGAGAACCGAGATCATTAGAAGGACAAGGTCGGAACTAGACGAGATGCGATGGAAGCCTAGAGCCCATGAGATAGGCATAAGGCCCACAAGAGTTCGTGAGTAGGGTCGATCATGGGGCAACCCATGTGGCCCGTGAGCAAAAAAAAGGTCAGTCGGTGGCCGACCCACCCAAGATCCCTTGAGGCCGACCTATGTGGGTCGGCCAAGGGAGGGTGGTCGGTCTTAGTGGACCGGTCGAATGAGATGAAGGGTCGGCTGGTGGTCGACCCACCCAAGAGCCCTTGAGGTCGACCCAAATTAGTCGGCGAAGAGAAAGGAAGGGTTGACTATTGGCCGACCCATTCAAAGGCTCCCTTGAGGCTGACCCAAGTGGGTCGTCCAAGGGAGGCCGGTCTAAATCAACCGGCCAAAAGAAAGGAAGGATCGACCGTTGGCCGACCCATCCAAAAGCTCCCATGAGGCCGACCCATGCGAATCAAAAGTGGACTAAGTTCCAATAAACTTAATACCATCATAAAATTTAGCTCATCTGGATGTCTTTGTAATTAGAAAAACAAATTAAATTACGGGTTTAGTCCATGAAATTTAAAACTTGAGTCTATTAGATCCTTAAACTTCAAAAAGTCTTTAAAGGATCCCTAAATTTTTAATTTTTTATTTTACAAATTTCTAAATTTTAAAGGTAAACAATGGATTTCTAATGAATTCCTCAATTTTAAAAAAGTGTCAATACAGATATATTAGACTTAAACTTAAAAATTCGAGAACGTATTAAATATAAATTGAAAGTTGAAAAACTATAGTGAACATTTTTTAAAGTTTGTGGATCAATTAAGCACCAAATTAAATCTTCAAAGAATTATTAGGCTTTTTTAAAGAAAAAAATTATTAAAAAAAAACACAATAGAATATGAATATATTTTTTTAAAATTTATAGAGGGCATGTTAATATAAATTAAATTACATCTGAAAAAACTAATAAATAAAATATTAGTAAGAATTAAATTTAAGATTTTTTTTTTTTTTGGAAGTATAAAGACTAAATTTGAAGATTTGAAATTAAAATGAAAATAAACTTGAAACTAATTATTCTACAAATATTAAATTGAAAATGAAATTTGAAACTAATAATTGTACTTAAAAAATGTAAAAAACTTGATATGAGTTCCAAAGGTTTTAAACCCATGTTCTCGTGGTCAAAAACATGTCATCGAACCACCAAAGCACAATACATTTTATTTAAATTTGGGGGTCAGTTTATATAATATTTAAATCAAAATATTTTAAGGTAATATTTTTATCTATATATATAAAAATATTAAAACATTTGGGGGCATGGCCCCCCTAGTCCACCGCTCCTGCCAAAAGGTCTCATTTCAATGTAGATGTTGTGTCTCTTAACTTATATACGCATGTTTTCTTAACCGACGTGGGACTTTGGTTGCACTCACAATATTAACTATGATTTTTTTTCTTTTTTTTTTTAAAGATAAAAAAAATCAAACAAAGAAATGGAAAATAATAGATTCGTTTATCATATATTCGAGCAACACAATATTTTTTTTTGCCAAACAAAAAAAATCTTTTTGTAAAGTATATAAATACAAGAAAGATAACAACACTCCATATAAAAGTGTCAATAAGAGTATAGTTCAACTAACATGATGTACCGACTAGCGACTAAGAAATCCTATATTCAATCTCCATCCTCATATGTTGTTAAAATAAAATTGAAAAATCTATATCATGAAAAGTTAATAATGGAAAGGTTTTGTCAAAGAAAAAAATAATGATGCATTGATTATTTAGTTATTATTTCTTTTAATAATAACTAAATAATTAAAAAAAAATTTCACAACATATGGGTAGGGAGTGAAGTTAATGATGATGATTATTTATTTATTCTTTATTTTCTTAAAAAACATAATTGGAGTAGGAATTAAATTGAAGACTTCTTAATCAGAAATTCATACATCATGTCAGCTATGGTATTGGAATTTTTTTTATGAAATGAATCCAAATCTTTATATATATATATATATATTTCATATTTCTATATACTGTTTTTTTTTTTTTCTAATGCGAGGATTGATTTCATGACCTCTTAGTCATGGACACAACTTTATGTCAACTATTTTCGGTCGAGGTTAACTTTTATTATTTTGTTTTAAATCAAAACAGTAACAAAACAACAAAATCAATGATGGCCAAATTGAGCATAACTCAATTGACATAAAGTTGTGTACTTGACCAATGATATTTGAGGTTTGAATCTCCCAACCCGAAATTATACTAAAGAAAAAAGAAAAAAAAAACCAATGTTTGATTACAATTAAAAGATTAAAGCCATCTAGATAGGTGAGGTTAACTTGTGGTTAAGCTTGACAATCTTTTAACTACCAAACCAATGGTGACCAAGGACGAAAATATTTTTATCGATATCGATCGATATTGGTAACTCAGATTTACGGATATATGCAGGAGTGGATCCAGAATTTTTTGTCCGGAGGGGCACAATTTCATTAGGGTTAACTACAAGTTTAATCCTTGAAAATTTCGATTTATGTCTATATATAGTTCTTGAACTTTAAAATGTGCGTAACATGCTCTTAAACTTTCAATTTTGAGTCTAATAGATTTTTTAAATTTTAATTTTGTATCTAATAAAGACATATTAGAAAATTTAAAATATTAAACATTTTGTTCCACATTAAATTAATGGGTCATCGACCCATTCGACATTTTAAAAAAACATCATGTATCTATTAAATATAAAATTAAAATTTTCAAATGTAATTTGGTTTGATTTTTAGAGAAAAAAAAAATTAGTATGCATAAGACCTAAAATAATTTAAAATAATATTTATATTAAGTAAAACAATAATAGTATTTATCATTTTTTTAAATTGAATTATTTTTTATATTTTAGACTCTAAAATAATTTAAAAAATTAAAAATAGAATTATGTTTTTCTAAAATCTAAAAGAATTTATTAAAAACAAAATAAAAATAAACATTTTTTTTTGGGGAGTTTTGAACCAACACTCACCCCCGCAGAGAACTTGAAAATCGTGCCTATATTTCAGTTTTGTAAATATAAATATATTAAGATGCAGTTATAATTTCTAAATTTCTATATATAAATTTACCAAACTAATAATTTGAGGGGCACGTGCCCCTAGTCCCAAGGTGGCTCCACCCCTGAATATATGGACGGATATTTGAATATCGACGGATATTTAAATATCGACGGATATTCTGGTAAGAATCACGAATATGACGGAAATCGATAAAAATATTGTAATTTTTTTTTTGTGAAACTTTAGAACAAGCTTAATTAAGCAATACACTATTACTTAATTGGAAGTCAAATATGAATAGTAATAGAATAATAGATAATATTGAAAATCGAAAAATGAATATAAACTTGAATATATTTTATTGATAAAAACTTAAAGTCATACAAGTAGAGAGTTCAATTATAAGATGATGGTTTTGGAAGTATTAAACAACCATTAAAATAATTGATTTGATATCGACAATACTCCTCCCAACTCATGGTACGTTCAAAATCTCGAACATAATTTGAAGTATGATACCCCATGATTTTCAACATCGACTCCAATGATACCAATATGAGGATATCTTTCATCAAACCATGTCCCATCTAAATGAGGATGCTCGGAAGAATGGAGATAATGTAGAGGTTCTGAATCTGAGTCTTCGTAACCTTGTAGAGTAAATTGGGTACTTGATTGACCTTCTTCACGAAACTTAAAAACTCAATTTGAGTTGAGTTTTAAAGTTCTGAAAATGAATGAACTTCATGTTTTTGAGTTTTTTCTTAAAAAACTCGAGTCCTTCATCATGATTTTAGTGTTTCTTTTCTTTTCTCTTCTAAATGGAGTTCCACAACTTCATTGCACAACGTCGAAGATAGCGGGACTACCTGGGGTGGTCCTTGGGGCGTTCGTGAGAAGAGGTTGGAAGAGTTCGTGACGAGGAACGTTCGGCGGACTTGAAGAATTCAGAACTACAAGGGTATGTATTTCTAATTTCTTATTTCCATCGCTTGAGCCTGTTTTCTATTTGTTAAATTGATGAAATTAGAGTTTTAACGATCCAAAATCGCTTTCGCAGCGTTAATACGCTCCATCATTCATCTATCACACGTTGAACATTATTAATACATGCTTCTCGTGCAATACTAGCAATTTGTGGATCTGGATTACCTTGAACATCGCCGAGGTGTGCAGGTCGAACCCACATATAGAGTGGATCATTGTCTTCATCACCTAGGTCAACTCCAACTTCGAGCAAATCCAAATAATCAGTAATTTCATCCACCTTATCTGCTTCCGCTTGCATATCCCTTAATTTCAACTTCATATTATACGAACATCGCCGTGGTGTGGGAGATGAGTGATGTAGTAGAGCTATTTTATAGGCACAAAATTATAGGTTAAAAATAAAAAAATTGGTTTAGATAGTCAAACAAGCTAAATTCACATAACTTTTAAGTTAGAAGTGAAGTTTGAGTGTAAGAACAATGAAAAATTGAAAATGAAGGAAAATCACAATGACAAAAAGTGAAAATAAAACATGAAAATAAGTTGTTTGAACTTAAATTACATTCAACGGAGAAATATCTGCAAGATATCCACAAATTTTTAAAGATTTTATGTTGAAATATCCACATATTTGTTTCCCAACACCCGATATATCGGCAAAACAAAATATCGACGATAAACTGATAAAAACGATGTTCACCCCCAATCTGTATTGATACTTGGGCGAGATTTCGGCTAAAATCCGGATTTTTTAATCCTTGATGGTGACGGAACGTTTCAAAACAGTTTTCTAATTTTAAGGGAAGATTTTTTTTTTTTTTTGAGTACATTGGGGGTGGGGGGATTCGAGCCACAGACCTTTTGGTCATCAAATCATACATATGCCAGCTGAGCTATGCTCGCTTTGGCATTTTAAGGGAAGATTAGTTCTACAAAATTGCCCATGTGTATATAATTATAACTTTTTTATTCTAGTGCTTACCAAAATTGCGCATGTGTATATAATTATAACTTTTTTATTCTAGTGTATTTTGATATCAGACGATCTATTATATTAAATAAAAATAAATTATTTCTTCTAAAATAATAAATATGTGAAAACCACTAAGCATAGTTAAATTGGTAAAAGATATACTTTTTCGACCAAAAGATTATAAATTTGAATATATTTGAATATGATGTTTAACCTATCTAAATAAATATCAAAATATCAAAATTTATCTAGAACAAAAGACATAGAAAAAATGATAGTTCTCAACATGGAGCCTTTTGAAAAAGAATTATTAGAGGAGGTCGTCTCATTGTGGCTCTCCTCAAAACTAGCTATCGATGTCAAACCGAGTATAGCTCAATTAGAATAAGGTTGTACTTTTGACTAAGAGGTCATGAGTTCAATTCTCACATTAATTAAAATTTCGTTGCAAAATAATAAAAAAAAATCTAGCAATCGGCTCATTTTTAAGAGAGCTTGACTATTATTGACTATATATATATATAGATATAGGGTTGGTTACACAAATAGCAATCATGTCAAACTAATCGTAAATTTAGTAAACTTTAAAATGTTTTGTAAATATGGCAAAAAAATTCGTTTCTATCACTGATAGACTTTATCATATCACCGATAGACTTCTATCAGTGATAGACTATTATCATTGACAAAAATCTATAAAAAGCTGAGGTGATCAACGATAGACTTCTATCCGCCATAAAATATCAGCGATAGAAATTGCCATATCCGCAAAATTTTAAAAAACATGCTATATTTTTAATTATCTTATTCTAAATTGACATCTGTTACAATTTCCCTATATATATATTAAACAATATTTTTTATGTTAAATAGATTAAATTAGGATCTGTATTTTCATAAATGTCCAAATTTTTTTTACCGTTATGCCCCTTGTTAAATTTTTTTACCGTTATAGGGATTAAACCTAGAACCTAATAGTCACCCGGAGATACATCATGCCCGTTTAGCTATATATGCTATCGTCGGCCAAAAAATATTTTTTCTAAATTAACAAATATGTAAACTAATTTAAGTATACTTAAATTTGTAAAGACATATTCTTTCGATCAAATATTAGAGGTCCAGTTTTTTAAAACCATCGAGACAACTCAGTTTTTTTTCGACGACTTTTGAAAACCGTCGAGAAAATCCAATTTTTAATGGCTGCATTTCAGAATCTCGAACGAAATCTGAGAACCGAGATCACTAGAAGGACCAAGGTCGGAACTAGACAGGATGCGATGGAAGCGTAGAGCCCATGAGATAGGCTTAATGCCCACAAAAGTCCGTGAGTAGGGTCGATCATGGGCCAACCCATGTGGCCCATGAAGAAAGAGAGGGTCGGCAGGTGGCCGACCCACCCAAGTGCCCTTGAGGGCAACCTATGTGGGTCGGCCAAGGGAGGGTGGTCGGTCATAGTGGACCGGTCAAATGAGATGAAAGGTCGGCTGGTGGTCGACCCACGCAAGAACCCTTGAGGTCGACCCAAATGAGTCGGCCAAGAGAAAGGAAGGGTTGAATGTTGGCCGACCCATTCAAAGGCTCCCTTGAGGTTGACCCAAGTAGGTCGTCCAAGGGAGGTCGGTCTAAATCGACCGGCCAAAAGAAATGAAGGATCGACCGTTGGCCGACCCATCCAAAAGCTCCTATGAGGCCGACCCATGTGGGTCGGCAAGAGAGGCCGGTCTAAATCGATCGACCAAGAAAATGAAGGGTTGACCATTAGGCCGACCCATCCAAAACCTCATGAGGCCGACCCATGTGGGTCGGCCAAGAGAGGGCGGTCAGTCCTCCTTGGATCGATTGAGCGAGAAGGAGGGTCGACCCATTCGAAGAACCGTGAGGTCGATGGTCGGCCTATGAGGATTCTCAGCGTAAAAGAAGCACAAGTCGTTCCAGAACATGCTTACCGTAGTGGTTCGAGCCGGTCCTTCCCCACTCTTCTTTGATCCGTTTTAGCTCAATCAAGATTCGCCATTAAGAGAGGGGAAAGCCGTCGACTTTTGGTTAAGTCGGTCTCGTCATTCACGGAATTCCCTTTTGTGACCTAGAGTCCATCCTTGATCCAAGCCGAGTTTTTCATTTCTTAGCTTGGTGTCATTCCAAGTCGTATAAAACCTGAATTCCTGCAATCCCTTTTAGAAAAATGTGGGTTAACTAACGAAAGAAAGATGAAACCCGATGCATTCTTAACATGTATTTTCTGCAACGGAAAAAACCGGAGTTGATTTGACTCGACACAACATAACAATGCATCTAATACCCAATGATTTGTGCCTAGAAAACACTGTTGGCGGAAGCCAATGTCTCTGTTTGGTTTTATGCCCTAAAACTCGTGGTTTGTAAACTATTGAATGTATATATTCTATATCAATAAAGTTGTTATTGATTTTAGTGAATTGTGTTTTTATTAACCTATACCAATAACAAAGACTCATGGCGACAGTATGAGTATTTGAACTTCATGTGTGACATGAAAGTGGATCAAGTTCAAGTAACAGCCAAAAACGGTCTATAGTATCAGGATAAGGTAGTATCTTATCCTGGGGACACTATGAATGCGACTCACTTTGTATAGTACAAGACGATGTGATCGATATCGTTCATGTGGTGACATGTGAGTGACATGTGAGTGAGGGCGTCCTGTGCAATGAGTTTGCATAAGACTGAACCGAGAAATCAAGTCATTCTTTCTTTATAACATCGTTTACTGTAAATATCGATTTTTTCATATGATAACTTAGGTACCTCGATAGTTTCTAATGTTAGGTCATTTAAATTTGCCAACTCACCTAATAGTTTCTAATGTTAGCACATTTTAGTTGTAATTGATATTATTACTTATGGCCACGTTTATATATATAAACAAATTCTAAACAGATTTTAGATCATTTAAATTTGTTACCTCACTTAATATTTTTCAATGTTAAGCACATTTTAGTTGTAATTGATATGTATTACTTCTTTTGTGGTCGGGTTTAAATCCTCACACTCCATTTGTTATACTAAAAATTAAAAAAACTATAAGATCTACCAAAATTTCATGTCTATTATTTTAAGTTTTTTTTCTTTTTTTTTTTTTTAGTTTATTATTTTGACAAACAAGCCATTATTAAAAAAAAAAAAAATCTTTTCAAATAACAACAAACGTGTGAAATTCAACTTAAAGATAACTCAACTAGTTATGATGTATATCATCGATCAAATAGTTAGATGATTTGAAATTTTGCATTCCCACACGATTTAAAATTCTCCACTCCCACATAAAAAAAAGAAAGGGATCGAAGGGTTGACATTAAAAAAAGTTATCACTGATAAGCATATGTAAAGTGTATGAAAGACTTACGGACTAAGTTTAAATAAACTTAACACCATCATATAATTTTGCTTATCTCTATATTTAAAAAAAAAAAAAAATCTTTAATGAGTCTCTAAACTCTAAAATGTCTCTAATGCGTCCCTAAACATTGAACGTGTTGAATCGATTCCTATACTTTCAATTTTGTTTCTAATGAATTCCTAGATTTTAAAAAATGTCAAATAAAGACAAAGATATATAGACTTAAACTTAAAAATTTGAGAACCAATTAGATACAAAATTGAAAGTTAAAAAATATATTGAACTCTTTTTTGAAGTTCGTGGGTCTATTAAACACAAAATTAAAAGTTCAAAGATTTATTAGAAATATTTTTTATAAATTATTCAAGAAAAAATACAATATTACATGAATTTGTTTTCAAAATTTATAAAATTTATATATTTTTTCGACGCATATGGTGTCTATTCCTAAGCCGTTGGGATAACCATAAATTCTTGTAGTGTAAATACTCTAAGTAAGTGCATGACCATTTGGACGTTGAACTTACAAATATGTATTATAATTAGTCCTAAAGAATATATTGCAATAAGAATTACATTAAAACACTACATTAAGGCATGCATCCAAAATAACTGCTAAATAATCCTTAAATTGGAGATCTCGAGGTTTGTGTCTTAACGTTGCCTTGAAGCTCATTCTCCTTAATTTCTCGAGAAGTTTGATACTCAAAATGTTAAAGCTAGTGGAGATCTTCTTTTGTGTTGACCTACATGTGACATGATGTGCCTTGTTTGAGTTTGTACCAGGTAAAAAACATATCTTTTCGACCAAGAAGTTAAACGTTTCAATAATCTCTCCACTCTTAAATGTTATATTGAACTAAAAATTTAATAATAATAATAATAATAGGGGTGTTTCATGTGTCAATTTTTAAAATTTAATTTTATATCATATTTAATTTAATAAATAAGTTGATCTTTTTTTTTCTTTCTAAACATAAGGTGAGTGGACATTAATGTCTATTTATTAAAATTTTCAATTTAATCATTTATACGTACTTAATTTCAATTCAAATTCTTACCATCATTAAATATTCATATAATTTAAATTAAAAAAAAAGCATTTTCTAAATTTACCTATTTTTTCGTAACATAATAATATTGTAATGGCTCCATTTTTTTTTGTAACAAATTATTTCGAGTAACATAAATTAGTTCGATGAAGAGTGCATAAATCATATGTAGTAGTACTCACCAATCGTCAACAATAACATCATTTATTCAATAAACAAAGAACATACATCCGAACATTCATAACATATAATATAAAAGAAAGATAAAAGTTTAGTATAGTGATACATTGTTTTTCATATAAGAAAGAGAATGAAGTTTAGTTGGAGATGTCAAAGAAGTTGATGAGGTGGTTGTTGTCGTTCAGGTCTTTGTATACCACAGTACCATAGGTACGACTGACAGTCCCCTCAAGAGCCATTAATTGAAGCTGGTAGTTGGTCCCAGACACAATCTGGAATAGTCCACTACTCACTTTTTGGAACTTGAGTTGAGTTTTGGCCTGATTATTGTGCTCATTCACTGCAAACTCTCCTAGGCTTTGGATTTGTGGGTCAGCTATGTTCTTTATTGGTTCATAACTTCCAACCAAATCTAATCGTGGATTTGTCGTCGCTGCAAGCGACAACGGCACGACAATGAGGAGAAGAGAAGCCATGAAAATAAGAGAGTTTGCCATAGTTATGTTTGGAGGCAAAGGAGTATTTGATTTGTCGAGAAAAAGTTGATGGTTTGTTGAAGAAAAGGATGGTGGGTATTTATAGGAATGGATAACTGCATGAATGAGAGGAGATTACAAGTTTGCCCTCGATGTTTGAAATTTCATAATAAATGTATTTTTTATTTTTTAATAAAAAAGAATACAGTTACAAATGCGTTAATTAAGATTAGGCAATTGAATTAGGGTGAAGTTAGTGAGAATTATTGATAAATTTTAATATGGAGTTGCGGAAGAAAAAAATATATATTTTATAGTTAAATTTCATATTTTTCATGTTTAATTGTTTCCATTCTTAACTACATATAAATATAATGATTTAAATGTCTCCTAATAAAGTTTAATTCTATAGGGTAACATATCGCATAGTCCTAGTTCAATAAAATTTCTATTTCAACCATTCTATTTACATTTAAATTTCATCGGCTTATTCCTCGCTTGTCTATGTGACTTTGATCTTTGTTCTTTGTTATATGTTCTTTGTCAGCTTTCATTGTCTGAACAAAGGTATCAATGAAAAAAAATTACTACTTGAAAACATCGAGTAATTAGAATTTGAAAATAATGTTATGGATGAAAAATGTAACAAATAATTTCGATCCAATCTAAATTTTACCGGATTAATTGACTTAACATATTCTCATAATCAAAAGTGTTGTTTTTATGTTTGTTTGTTTCTTTTCTTATTGGTGATAGCAAATGCTAGGCGAGGGGAGAAAAGCATTGATGCAAGGAGAGAGAGGATAAGGAGAAGAGAAAAGAAAAAGAAAAAGAAACTAAAAAAAGCCAAATCAATAATAATAATAAAAAAAATAACAATTGTTACGCTCAATTAAATTTGTTACCTCACTCATTCCATATTATTTTTATTCATCAACTAACAGTCAATTTTAACATAGAGACCATTTAAAATATTGTTTCAAATATTAGAGACCACAGTCCAAATAGACATCAATCTCAAACTTTAGAGATATAAAATATATTTTGGAATAGAAAACAAAATTTGGTTTAGACATCATATTCATGACCAATAGCTCCAAAATTCCAATAACCACACACATTAGTGTACAATTTTTTTTTTTTATTATTATTTATCGCTCATTTTCATTGTATCTTTTACCTAGCTTTGGTTGTCTCTTTTAAAAAAAATTATTTGCTCACATAACCTATTTTTAAAATTGTAGTCAAACTTTGAAAACAAAAATATGGTTTTCAAATTTCAATTGGAAAATTAACAAATTTCACTTTTTTTTTTTTTCCAAATTCCTCTTTTTTTTTTTTTTTTCTTTTAAGACATCTATTACCATATACCAACAACAAAATGTTTTTTTTTGCAAAGAAAAAAAAAAAAAAAAAAAAACGATTTCTTTATGTGAAATACCATAAAAGGAAAAGAAATGGAAAATAAGAGATCTATTACCATAATACCAACAACAAAATGTTTTTTTTTTGTAAAAAGAAAAAAAAAACGATTTCTTTATGTGAAATACCATAAAAGAGAGAGATACCAACATGCCATATATAATTATGTCAAAATCTATATCATATATGGAAAGTTATTGTCCTTTCAAAAAAACAAATAATGAAACAAAAAATATATATATATATATATATATATATATATATATATATATATACCTGTGTCTGCTTTATGTTTATAAATTGTTACGTTTTTTATTCATTGTAGATATCGAGGTTAACTTATTGTTGTGCTTGACAATAATCGTTTGGCTGATACTATATATAAAGTGTTACGTTTTTTATTCATTGTAGATATCGAAGTTAACTTACTGTGTTGTGCTTGACAATAATCGTTTTGCTGCTACTATATATATAAATAAACTACAAATACGGTCATTTAAATTTGCCACCTCATCTAATAGTTATCAAAGTTAACACATAATTGATATGTCTCTTAGGTTCAAATTTTCATACTTCATTTGTTGTATTAAATAATGAATATTAGTTATACCAAAATTTTATGTGTATAATTTTTTCATTTTTTTTTCTACTTTATTATGTTGGGTAACAAGCCATTATTGAAAAAAAAGAAAAATTATTTCTTCTCCATTCACAACAAATATTGTGAAATTCAATTTAAACATAAATCAACTGGGTTTTTAATTCTCCACTCCCAGATAGATAAAAAACAGGGATCTAAGGGTAAAAGAATTTTGCATTCTTTTTTTTTTCTGACAACATATAGAGTAGGGACTAATTTAAGACTTCTTAGTCACTTGTTCATACATTATGTCAGCTATGGTCTTGTTGGCTAATGGAAAAATTTTATGAAATGAATTCAAATCTTTATATATATGTTTCATATTTCTATATAGTGTCTGTTATTCTTGGTCGAAGTTAACTTTTATTATTTTGTTTTAACTCAAAACATCAAAATATCAAAATAGTAACAAACAACAAAATCAATGTTGGTCAAACTGAGCATAACTCAATTGATATAAAGTTGTGTATTTGACCATGAGGTTTGAGGTTCAAATCCCCGCCCCAAATTATACTAAGAAAAAAAAAAAAAAAACCAATGTTTGATTACAGTTAAAAGATTAAAGCCATATAGGTAGGTGAGGTTTTTTGTCATTAAGTTTGACAATCTTTTAACTACAAAATCAATGGTGAGGGTTTTTTTCTTTCTTTTTTCACATGTATAGAAAAATATGAACAAATTACAAATAAATTTGGTCTTAAAACGTTTCAAAACAAATTTCTAATTTGCAGGGAAGATTTTGTTTTTTTTTTTACAACATGTTGGGGTGGAGGAATGAACCTAGGACCTCATTATCACTAGACGATACATCATGTCGTTGAGCTATGCTCTCGTTCGTAGGGAAGATTAATTCTACCAAAATTGCATGTGTATATAAGGGTTGGTTGCACAAATAGTAATCGAGCTCAAACTAATTGCAAATTTAGCAAACTTTAAAATGTTTTGCAAATATGGCAAAAAAATTCGTTTTTATCACTGATAGACTTTATCATATCACTGATAGACTTCTATCAGTGATAGACTATTATCACTGACAAAAATCTATAAAAAGCTGAGGTGATCAGCGATAGACTTCTATCAGCCATAAGATATCAGCGATATAAATTGTCATATCCGCAAAATTTTTAAAAACATACTATATTTTTAATTATTTTTTTGGGGAGTTTTGAACCCAACACTCACCCCGCAGAGAACTTGAAAATCGTGCCTATATTTCAGTTTTGTAAATATAAATATATTAAGATGTAGTTATAATTTCTAAATTTCTATATATAAATTTACCTAACTAATAATTTGAGGGGCACGTGCCCCTGGCTCCAAGGTGATTCCGCCCCTGAATATATGGACGAATATTTGAATATCGACGGATATTCCGGTAAGAATCACGAATATGACGGAAATCGATAAAAATATTGTAATTTTTTTTTGTGAAACTTTAGAACAAGCTTAATTAAACAATACACTATTACTTAATTATAAGTCAAATATGAATAGTAATAGAATAATAGATAATATTGAAAATCGAAAAATGAATATAAACTTGAATATATTTTATTGATAAAAATTTGAAGTCATACAAGTAGAGAGTTCAATTATAAGATGATGGCCTTGGAAGTATTAAACAATTATAAGATGATGACCTTGGAGGTATTAAACAAGCATTAATATAATTGATTTGATATCGACAATACTCCTCCCAACTCATGGTACGTTCAAAACCTCGAACATAATTTGAAGTATGATACCCCATGATTTTCAACATCGACTCCAATGATACCAATATGAGGATATCTTTCATCAAACCATGTCTCATCTAAATGAGGATGCTCGGAAGAATGGAGATAATGTAGAGGTTCTGAATCTGAGTCTTCATAACCTTGTAGAGTAAATTGGGTACTTGATTGACCTTCTTCACGAAACTTAAAAACTCAATCTGAGTTGAGTTTTGAAGTTCTGAAAATGAATGAACTTCATGTTTTTGAGTTTTTTCTTAAAAAAACTCGAGTCCTTCATCATTATTTTAGTGTTTCTTTTCTTTTCTCTTCTAAATGGAGTCCTACAACGTCATTGCACAATGTCGAAGATAGCGGGACTCCCTGTGGTGGTCCTTGGGGCGTTCGTGAGAAGAGGTTGGAAGAGTTCGTGACGAGGAACGGTCGACGGACTTGAAGAATTCGGAACTACAAGGGTATGTATTTCTAATTTCTTATTTCCATCGCTTGAGCATGTTTTCTATTTGTTAAATTGATGAAATTAGAGTTTTAACGATCCAAAATCGCTTTCGCAGCGTTAATACGCTCCATTATTCATCTATCACACGTTGAACATTATTAATACATGTTTCTCGTGCAGTACTAGCAACTTGTGGATCTGGATTACCTTGAACATCGCCGAGGTGTGCAGGTCGAACCCACATATAGAGTGGATCATTGTCTTCATCACCTAGGTAAACTCCAACTTCGAGCAAATCCAAATAGTCAGTAATTTCATCCACCTTATCTGCTTCCGCTTGCATATCCCTTAATTTCAACTTCATATTATACGAGCAGAAAACTAATTGTTCAAATCTCTTATATGCTAGTCGATTTCGTTGTTTAGTGTGTATTAGGGTGAACGTGCTCTAATTTCTTTCACATGCTGAAGAGGAACCAGTTTGAGATAAAATCAAGTTGAGATTGAGACTTGAAAGTGGTGTGGGAGATGAGTGGTGTAGTAGAGCTATTTTATAGGCACAAAATTATGGGTTAAAAATAAAAAAATTGGTTTAGATAGTCAAACAAAAGCTAAATTCACATAACTTTTAAGTTAGAAGTGAAGTTTGAGTGTAAGAACAATGAAAAATTGAAAATGAAGGGAAAACACAATGACAAAAAGTGAAAATAAAATATGAAAATAAGTTGTTTGAACTTAAATTACAATCAACAAAAATTGGAGAAATATCTGCAACATATCCACAATTTTTTAAAGATTTTATGTTGAAATATCACATATTTGTTTTCCAACACCCGATATATCGGCACAACAAAATATCGGCGATATTGGCGAGTTTTTGGCGAAAAACTGATCAAAACGATGTTCACCCCCAATCTGTATCGATACTTCGATTTGAGCGAGATTTCGGCTAAAATCGGGATTTTTTAATCCTTGATGGTGACGATTTTTTTCTTTCTTTTTTCACATGTATAGAAAAATATAAACAAATTACAAATAAATTTGGTCTTAAAACGTTTCAAAACAGTTTTCTAATTTTAAGGGAAGATTAGTTCTACCAAAATTGGCGCACGTGTATATAATTATAACTTTTTTATTCTAGTGTATTTTGATATCAGACAATCTATTATATTAAATAAAAATAAATTATTTCTTCTAAAATAATAAATATGTGAAAACTACTAAGTATAATTAAATTTGTAAAAGATATATTTTTTCCACCAAAAATTATAAATTTGAATATATTTGAATATGATGTTTAACCTATCCAAACAAATATCAAAATATCAAAATTTATCTAGAACAAAAGATAAAAAAAATGATAGTTCTCAACATGGAGCCTTTTGGAGAAGAATTATTAGGGGAGGTCGTCTCATTGTGGCTCTCCTCAAAATTAGTCATCGGTATCAAACCGAGTATAGCTTCATTAGAATAAAGTTGTACTTTTGACTAAGAGGTCATGAATTCAATTCTCAAATTAATTAAAATTTCGTTGCAAAATAAAATAAAAAAATCTAGCAATCGGCTCATTTTTTTTTCATCGTTGTTTTCCTCTTGTTTATTTATTTTTCATTTATTTTCTGTTTTTTTTTTAATATTTCAACTTTCAATTTTCTTTTTCTTGTTTTCTTTTTTCTTCTTTTAACGTTTTTTTTTTATTTCAAAATTTTCTTTCTTCTCTCATTTTTTTTAATTGATTTTTAAGTTGTGTTGATATTTTTTCCATGTTGGATGGAATTCAAATTGTTTTTTTAAGAGACATCCGCTATTATTGACTATATATATATATATATATATATAGATATAAGGCTGGTTGCACAAATAGCAATCAGGCCAAATTAATTGTAAATTTAGCAAACTTTAAAATGTTTTGTAAATATGGCAAAAATATTTGTTTCTATCACTGATAGACTTTATCATATCACCGATAGACTTTTCTATCAGTGATAGACTATTATCATTGACAAAAATCTATAAAAAGCTGAGGTGATCAACGATAGACTCCTATCCGTCATAAGATATCAGCGATAGAAATTGCCATATCCGCAAAATTTTAAAAAACATGCTATATTTTTAATTACTTTATTCTAAATTGACATATATGTTACAAGTTCCCTATATATATATATTAAACAATATTTTTTATGTTAAATAGATTAAATTAGGATCTGTATTTTCATAAATGTCCAAATTTTTTTTACCGTTATGCCCCTTGTTAAATTTATTTCTCTTTTGATTTTAGGATTAAAGATTTAAGGTTTAAATATGTTTAGAGTTTGGGGTTTAGACTTTAGGGTTTACAGTTTATGGGTTAGTATTTAAGTGTTTAGTTTATGGTTTAAGAACCCTAAACCCTAAATTGATTTACTTATATTATTTTTCGTCCAACAAAAACATCGATTACAACAATAATTTACTATTGTAATAGTTCATAAAGATCAAAGTCAATAAAATAAAAAAAATAAAAAACAAGTAGTTTTCAGCCCGTCCTTTTTTTTTCGTCGTTGTAGTTTTCCTCTTATTTTATTTTTTTCCTTTTATTTTATTTTCTGCTTTTGTTTTTAATATTTCATCTTTGAAATTATGGAATAATGCACATTGTTTGAACCAAGAAATATTTTCGACCAAAGGTTAGAAGTTTGAACTAATAAATAATAATAATAATAATATTATAGTGTTTTATTTGTCAAACTTTTAAATTTAATTTTATATCATATTTAATTTAATAAATAAGTTGATTTTTTTTTTTTTTTTTGACATTATTCTATTTCTTAAAATTTTCAATTTAAATTGTTACCATTATTAAATATTTATATAATTTTAAATCGAAAAAGAAGAAAAAGTGTTTTCTAGTTTACCTATTTTTTTTTATAAAATAAACAATACTGTAATGGCTCCGTTTTTTGTAACAAGTTATTTTGAGTAACATAAATTAGTTCGATTAAGAGTGCATAAATCATATGTACTAGTACTCACCAATCGTCAACATCATTTATTCAATAAACAAAGAACACACATCCAAACATTCCTAACATAATATAAAAGAAAGATAAAAGTTCAATAGTGACACATTGTTATTCATATAAGAAAGAGAGAATGAAGTTTAGTTGGAGATGCCAAAGAAGTTGATGAGGTGGTTGTTGTCGTTCAGGTCTTTGTACACCACGGTACCATAGGTGCGGCTTACCGTCCCCTCAAGAGCTGTTAATTGAAGCTGGTAGTTGGTCCCAGACACAATCTGGAAAAGTCCACTACTCACTTTTTGAAACTGCAATTGAGTTTTGGCTTGTTTATTGTGCTCATTCACTGCAAACTCTCCTAGCCTTTGGATTTGTGGATCAATTATGTTTTTTATTGGTTCATAACTTCCAACCAAATCTAACCGTGGCTTTGTCGTCGCTGCGAGCGACAACGGCAAGACAACGAGGAGAAGAGAAACCATGAAAATAAGAGAGTTTGTCATTATTTATATTTGGAGGCAAATGAGTATATGATTTGTTGGGTAAGAGTTTGGTTTGTTGAAGGAGAAGGATGGTGAGTATTTATAGGAATGGATAAATATATGAATGAGAAGAGATTTCAAGTTTTTCCTAAGATGTTTGAAATTTCATAATGAATGTATTTTTTTATTTTTTAATATTAAAAAAATACAGTTACAAATGGGAGAATGAAGATTAGGTAATTGACTTATGAGAGAATTATTGATAATTTTTAATGTAAAATTGACTAAGGAAAAAAAAAGATTGCTTAGTTTGATTTTATTTTTCACATGTTTCATCTTAATGGAAAAAGATAATAGGTACAACCCTAATTGTTTAATTTTAAACAAAAATAGATACATCCCTAATGAAATAATCTAGGGGTTTTGCATTAATAATATAACTTTAATAAGAAGTTTGAAAGTTAATTAAAAAAAATAAAAGTTTGAAACTTCTAAAAGAAAAAAAAAAGAGTTTTAAAAGTAAATTTTTTGGGAAATTTATTTGAAAAAGGTGGGTGGTGTGTTTATGGCATCACAAGCAGCTTGTTTCATTGAATCACATTCATTGAAATTATATCTTCAAAAATAGGTTTAATTAAGATGTGTTACTACACACCCTTTGTTTATTTTATTTTTATTTTTATTTTTTTGGTTAAATTATTTCAAGAAACAATTTTGGTAGAATATTTTATAGTTAAATTAATATTTTTCAGGTTTAATTGTTTTATTTTGAGCTAAATATAAATAGAATGGCTAAAAATGAAAAATAATATTACACATTGTGCTCTCCAATTCTCTATGTCCTTATTTAAATTTCATCTTCCTCCCTCGCCTATGTGACTTCGATCTAAATTTCATGGGCTTATGTTGTGAGTGCAAACAAAGTTCCACATTGGTTAGGAAATGGCATTGTAATGAGGCCTTTTGGGGTGACCAAAAGCAAAGCCATGAGGGTCATGCCCAAAGTGGACAATATCGTTACAATGTGGATGTTAGTTGTCCCTAACAAGTGGTATCAGAGCCATGCCCCTTACCTAACCATGTCGGTGTGCCTCGATGACATAGTCATGGTTGATCTCGTGGTCGAGCTTATCCGGCAGGGGTATACTCTCATGAAGAGTGGCCTGGTTAAAGGTGATAATGCTCGAGTCTAAACACGGATAGATGACTATTTGAGGGGAGGCTTTGTGGTCCTTCGTTTGAGGGGAGGATTGTTGTGAGTGCAAACAAAGTCCCACATTGGTTAGGAAAGGGCATTGTAACGAGGCCTTTTGGGGTGACCAAAAGCAAAGCCATGAAGGCCATGCCCAAAGTGGACAATATCGTTACAATGTGGATGTTAGTTGTCCCTAACAAGTGGTATCAGAGCCATGCCCCTTACCTAACCATGTCGGTCTGCCTCGATGACATAGTCATGGTTGATCTCGTGGTCGAGCTTATCCGGCAGGGGTATACTCTCATGAAGAGTGGCCTGGTTAAAGGAAATAATGCTCGAGTTTAAACACGGATAGATGACTATTTGAGGGGAGGATTTGTGGTCCTTCGTTTGAGGGGAGGATTGTTGTGAGTGCAAACAAAGTCCCACATTGGTTAGGAAAGGGCATTGTAATGAGGCCTTTTGGGGTGACCAAAAGCAAAGCCATGAGGGCCATGCCCAAAGTGGACAATATCGTTACAATGTGGATGTTAGTTGTCCCTAACAGCTTAAGAAAGCAATAACTGAGACAAGCTTACTACTTGAAAACATCGAGGAATTAGAATTTGAAAAAAATATTATCGATGGAAAATGTAACAAATAATCCCAACCCATTCTAACTGTTATCAAATTGATTGACGTAATAAATACTCAATTTTACTCGAAATTGTTATTTTCTTCTCTTTTTCTTTTCTTATTTGTGATAGTAAGTGTAGCGGAAAGGGGAGAAAAGCATGAGTGCAAGAAGGGAAGAGAGAGAAGAGAAAAGAAAAAAGAAAAAGAAAATAACCTAACCACATAGGAATCCCAAATAAATAAATAAATAAATAATTAGCAATTGCTACATCACCTTGCCTATTCCATATCATTTTTCATTAGTCCATAACGGTCAATTTTAACTGAGAATATAAAATGTACTTTGTAGAAGAAAATAAAATTATGGCTCCTCAATCTGAATAAAACTCACTTGATGTAGACATCATATTCTTGACCAGAAGTTCCAAGTTCAAATTTATACTAACCTTGGTGTACTGATTTTTTTTATTATTATTAACCGGTCATTTTCATGTATCTTTGACCTAGTATTGATTTAAAAAAAAAAAAAAAAAAAAAAAGTTTATTTGCTCACACATAACCCTAATTTTAAAATTGTAGTCAAACTTTGAAAACAAAAATTGGCTTTCAAATTTCAATTGGAAAATTAGCAAAGTTCCTTTTTTTTTTTCTTTTTCTTTTTTATTTTAACTTAAAAATAATCATACAAAGAAATGAAAAATAAGAGTTCTATTACCATATACCAACAACAAAATGTTTCTTTTAAAAAAAATAAAAAAAAGTAAAAAAAAAAAGAAACGATTTCTTTATGTTACCATACAAGGAAGATACCAACCTGCTATATAAAAATATGTCAAAATCTATATCATATATGGAAAGTTAATAATAGAACAAAAAAAATATATATATATACCTTTTGTGTGTTTTATGTTTTTAAAGGTTACGTTTTTTATTCATTATAGATATCGAGGTTAAGTTACTGATGTGCTTGAGAATCTTTTGACTACTAAATCAAATGATGGCTTTTTTTTTAAATAAATAAATAACGACGTTTATATATATATCAAACCAAACCGAGTATAGTTCATTTGTGTCAATTCCAAATGTGATTTGGTAGAAGTTTAGCGTATTGATAAACATATTTGAAGGATAGAACAAGGTTGCGAACTAAAAAAAAGTTATTCAATTAGGTTTAACTGATTTAAAAAGGTTTCAAAACAGAATGAACAAAAAAATAAATAAATAAACTTTTAAATTTAAAAAAGAAATCAAACAAAGAAATGGAAAATGATAGAGAGCTTTATCATATATACCAAAAACAAAAGGTTTCTTTTGCAAAAAAAAAAAAAAAAAAAAAAAAACTGTTTTTTTAAATATAAACCATACAAGGGAGATATCAACATTCCATATTGGAAAGGTTTTCTTATACAAAAAAAAATATTTAAATTTTTTAAAATAAAATAATAATAAATAATGTATATTTTTTATTTTATAACATGATGGTGAATTGAATTTAAGACTTTTTAGTCACTAGTTCATATATTGTGTCCGTTGAACTATGCTCTTGGTTAATTGACGGATATAAATAATTTTCTTTATATATGTTTCATATTTATATAGTGTGTCTTTTATTTTGGTAGTTATGGAGGTTAACTTAAAATTAAGCCATCTTAGCCTTAGGTATTGAGATGAACTTCAAAATAGTTTTATGATTTTCAGGGAATATTCTACCAAAATTGCATGTTAATCTATTCTATTAAAATTTTTTTTTTTTTTTGACACATATTGGATAGGGATTAAACCTAGAACCTAATAGTCACCCAGAGATACATCATGCCCGTTGAGCTATGCGGGTCGGCCAAGGGAGGGTGGTCGGTCATAGTGGACCGGTCAAATGAGATAAAGGGTTGGCTCGTGGTCGACCCACCCAAGAGCCCTTGAGGTCGACCCAAATGAGTCGGCCAAGAGAAAGGAAGGGTTGACTGTTGGCCGACCCATTCAAAGGCTACCTTGAGGTTGACCCAAGTAGGTCGTCTAAGGGAGGTCGGTCTAAATCGACCGGCCAAAAGAAATGAAGGATCGACCGTTGGCCGACCCATCCAAAAGCTCCTATGAGGCCGACCCATGTGGGTCGGCAAAAGAGGTCGGTCTAAATCGATCGACCAAGAAAATGAAGGGTTGACCATTAGGCCGACCCATCCAAAACCTCATGAGGTCGACCCATGTGGGTCGGCCAAGAGAGGGCGGTCGGTCCTCCTTGGACCGATTGAGAGAGAAGGAGGGTCGACCCATTCGAAGAACCGTGAGGTCGATGGTCGGCCTATGAGGATTCTCAGCGTAAAAGAAGCACAAGTCGTTCGGTTGAGAAAATTCGTTCCAGAACACGGATACCGTAGTGGTTCGAGCCGGTCGTTCCCCACTCTTCTTTGATCCGTTTTAGCTCAATCAAGATTCGTCATCAAGAGAGGGGAAAGCCGTCGACTTTTGGTTAAGTCGGTCTCGTCATTCACGGAATTCCCTTTTGTGACCTAGAGTCCATCCTTGATCCAAGCCGAGTTTTTCATTTCTTAGCTTGGTGTCATTCCAAGTCGTATAAAACCTGAATTCTTGCAATCCCTTTTAGAAAAATGTGGGTTAACTAACGAAAGAAAGATGAAACCCGATGCATTCTTAACAGGTATTTTCTGCAACGGAAAAAACCGGAGTTGATTTGACTCGGCACAACCTAACAATGCATCTAATACCCAATGATTTGTGCCTAGAAAGCAATGTTGGCGGAAGCCAATGTCTCTGTTTGGTTTTATGCCCTAAAACTCGTGGTTTGTAAACTATTGAATGTATATATTCTATTTCAATAAAGTTGTTATTGATTTTAGTGAATTGTGTTTTTATTAACCTATACCAATAACAAACACTCATGGCGACAGTATGAGTATTTGAACTTCATGTGTGACATGAAAGTGGATCAAGTTCAAGTAACAACCAAAAATGGTCTATAGTATAAGGATAAGGCAGGGTACCTTATCCTGGGACACTATGAATGCGACTCACTTTGTATAGTACAAGACGATGTGATCGATATCTTTCATGTGGTGACATGTGAGTGAGGGCGTCCTGTGCTAGTGGCATGCATCCAAAATAACTTACAAATATGCATTATAATTAGTCCTAAAGAATATATTGCAATAAGAATTACATTAAAACACTACATTAAGGCATGCATCCAAAATAACTGCTAAATAATCCTTAAATTGGACATCTCGGGGTTTGTGTCTTAACGTTGCCTTGAAGCTCATTCTCCTTAATTTCTTGAGAAGTTTGATACTCAAAATGTTAAAGCTAGTGGAGATCTTATTTTGTGTTGACCTACATGTGACATGATGTGCCTTGTTTGAGTTTGTACCAGGTAAAAAACATATCTTTTCGACCAAGAAGTCAAACGTTTCAATAATATCTCCACTCTTAAATGTTATATTGAACTAAAAATATAATAATAATAATAATAATAGGGGTGTTTCATGTGTCAATTTTTAAAATTTAATTTTATATCATATTAAATTTAAGACTTTTTAGTCAATAGTTCATATATTGTGTCTGTTGAACTATGCTCTTAGTTAATTGACTGATATAAATAATTTTCTTTATATATGTTTCATATTTATATAGTGTGTCTTTTATTTTGGTAGTTATGGAAGTTAACTTAAAAATTAAGCCATCTTAGCCTTAGGTATTGAGCTGAACTTCAAAATAGTTTTCTAATTTTCAGGGAATATTCTACCAAAATTGCATGTTAATCTATTCTATTAAATTTTTTTTTTTTTTTTTTTGACAACATATTGGATAGGGATTAAACCTAGAACCTAATCGTCACCAGGAGATACATCATGCCCCTTGAGCTATATATGCTCTCGTCGGCCAAAAAATATTTTTTCTAAATTAACAAATATGTAAACTAATTTAAGTATACTTAAATTTGTAAAGACATATTCTTTCGATCAAATATTAGAGGTCCAGTTTTTTAAAACCATCGAGACAACTCAGTTTTTTTTCGACGACTTTTGAAAACCGTCGAGAAAATCCAATTTTTAATGGCTGCATTTCAGAATCTCGAACGAAATCTGAGAACCGAGATCACTAGAAGGACCAAGGTCGGAACTAGACGGGATGCGATGGAAGCGTAGAGCCCATGAGATAGGCTTAACGCCCACAAAAGTCCGTGAGTAGGGTCGATCATGGGCCAACCCATGTGGCCCATGAAGAAAGAGAGGGTCGGCAGGTGGCCGACCGACCCAAGAGCCCTTGAGGGCAACCTATGTGGGTCGGCCAAGGGAGGGTGGTCGGTCATAGTGGACCGGTCAAATGAGATGAAGGGTCGGCTGGTGGTTGACCCACGCAAGAGCCCTTGAGGTCGACCCAAATGAGTCGGCCAAGAGAAAGGAAGGGTTGAATGTTGGCCGACCCATTCAAAGGCTCCCTTGAGGTTGACCCAAGTAGGTCGTCCAAGAGAGGTCGGTCTAAATCGACTGGCCAAAAGAAATGAAGGATCGACCGTTGGCCGACCCATCCAAAAGCTCCTATGAGGCCGACCCATGTGGGTCGGCAAGAGAGGCCGGTCTAAATCGATCGACCAAGAAAATGAAGGGTTGAGCATTAGGCCGACCCATCCAAAACCTCATGAGGCCGACCCATGTGGGTCGGCCAAGAGAGGGCGGTCAGTCCTCCTTGGATCGATTGAGCGAGAAGGAGGGTCGACCCATTCGAAGAACCGTGAGGTCGATGGTCGGCCTATGAGGATTCTCAGCGTAAAAGAAGCACAAGTCGTTCGGTTGAGAAAAGTCGTTCCAGAACATGCTTACCGTAGTGGTTCGAGCCGGTCCTTCCCCACTCTTCTTTGATCCGTTTTAGCTCAATCAAGATTCGTCATCAAGAGAGGGGAAAGCCGTCGACTTTTGGTTAAGTCGGTCTCGTCATTCACGGAATTCCCTTTTGTGACCTAGAGTCCATCCTTGATCCAAGCCGAGTTTTTCATTTCTTAGCTTGGTGTCATTCCAAGTCGTATAAAACCTGAATTCCTGCAATCCCTTTTAGAAAAATGTGGGTTAACTAACGAAAGAAAGATGAAACCCGATGCATTCTTAACAGGTATTTTTTGCAACGGAAAAAACCGGAGTTGATTTGACTCGACACAACCTAACAATGCATCTAATACCCAATGATTTGTGCCTAGAAAGCACTGTTGGCAGAAGCCAATGTCTCTGTTTGGTTTTATGCCCTAAAACTCGTGGTTTGTAAACTATTGAATGTATATATTCTATATTAATAAAGTTGTTATTGATTTTAGTGAATTGTGTTTTTATTAACCTATACCAATAACAAACACTCATGGCGACAGTATGAGTATTTGAACTTCATGTGTGACATGAAAGTGGATCAAGTTCAAGTAACAGCCAAAAACGGTCTATAGTATAAGGATAAGGCAGGGTACCTTATCCTGGGGACACTATGAATGCGACTCACTTTGTATAGTACAAGACGATGTGATCGATATCGTTCATGTGGTGACATGTGAGTGACATGTGAGTGAGGGCGTCCTGTGCAATGAGTTTGCATAAGGCTGAACCGAGAAATCAAGTCATTCTTTCTTTATAACATCGTTTACTGTAAATACCGATTTTTTCATATGATAACTTAGGTACCTCGATAGTTTCTAATGTTAGGTCATTTAAATTTGCCAACTCACCTAATAGTTTCTAATGTTAGCACATTTTAGTTGTAATTGATATTATTACTTATGACCACGTTTATATATATAAACAAATTATAAACAAATTTTAGATCATTTAAATTTGTTACCTCACTTAATATTTTTCAATGTTAAGCACATTTTAGTTGTAATTGATATGTATTACTTCTTTTGTGGTCGGGTTTAAATCCTCACACTCCATTTGTTATACTAAAAATTAAAAAAACTATAACATCAACCAAAATTTCATGTCTATTATTTTAAGTTTTTTTCTCTTATTTTTTTTAGTTTATTATTTTGACAAACAAGCCATTATTAAAAAAAAAAAAAAAATCTTTTCAAATAACAACAAACGTGTGAAATTCAACTTAAAGATAACTCAACTAGTTATGATGTATATCATCGATCAAATAGTTAAATGATTTGAAATTTTGCATTCCCACACGATTTGAAATTCTCCATTCCCACATAAAAAAAAGAAAGGGATCGAAGGGTTGACATTAAAAAAAGTTATCACTAATAAGCATATGTAAAGTGTATCAAAGACTTACGGACTAAGTTTAAATAAACTTAACACCATCATATAATTTTGCTTATCTCTATATTTTAAAAAAAAAAAAAAAAAAAATCTTTAATGAGTCTCTAAACTCTAAAAAGACTCTAATGCGTCCCTAAACATTGAACGTGTTGAATCGATTCCTATACTTCCAATTTTGTTTCTAATGAATTCATAGATTTTAAAAAATGTCAAATAAAGACAATGATATATAGAGTTAAACTTAAAAATTTGAGGACTAATTAGATACAAAATTGAAAGTTAAAAAATATATTGAACTCTTTTTTGAAGTTCGTGGGTCTATTAAACACAAAATTGAAAGTTCAAAGATTTATTAGAAATATTTTTTAAAAATTATTCAAGAAAAATTACAATATTACATGAATTTGTTTTCAAAATTTATAAAATTTATATATTTTTTCGACGCATATGGTGTCTATTCCTAAGCCGTTGGGATAACCATAAATTCTTGTAGTGTAAATACTGTAACTAAGTGCATGACCATTTGGACGTTGAACTTACAAATATGTATTATAATTAGTCCTAAAGAATATATTGCAATAAGAATTACATTAAAACACTACATTAAGGCATACATCCAAAATAACTGCTAAATAATCCTTAAATTGGAGATCTCGAGGTTTGTGTCTTAACGTTGCCTTGAAGCTCATTCTCCTTAATTTCTCGAGAAGTTTGATACTCAAAATGTTAAAGCTAGTGGAGATCTTCTTTTGTGTTGACCTACATGTGACATGATGTGCCTTGTTTGAGTTTGTACCAGGTAAAAAAACATATCTTTTCGACCAAGAAATTAAACGTTTCAATAATCTCTCCACTCTTAAATGTTATATTGAACTAAAAATTTAATAATAATAATAATAATAGGGGTGTTTCATGTGTCAATTTTTAAAATTTAATTTTATATCATATTGAATTTAATAAATAAGTTGATTTTTTTTTTTCTTTCTAAACATAAGGTGATTGGACATTAATGTCTATTTATTAAAATTTTCAATTTAATCATTTATACGTACTTAATTTCAATTCAAATTCTTACCATCATTAAATATTCATATAATTTAAATTAAAAAAACAAAAGCATTTTCTAAATTTACCTATTTTTTCGTAACATAATAATATTGTAATGGCTCCATTTTTTTGTAACAAATTATTTCGAGTAACATAAATTAGTTCGATGAAGAGTGCATAAATCATATGTAGTAGTACTCACCAATCGTCAATAATAACATCATTTATTCAATAAACAAAGAACATACATCCGAACATTCATAACATATATATATAATATAAAAGAAAGATAAAAGTTTAGTAGTGATACATTGTTTTTCATATAAGAAAGAGAATGAAGTTTAGTTGGAGATGCCAAAGAAGTTGATGAGGTGGTTGTTGTCGTTCAGGTCATTGTATACCACAGTACCATAGGTACGACTGACAGTCCCCTCAAGAGCCGTTAATTGAAGCTGGTAGTTGGTCCCAGACACAATCTGGAATAGTCCACTACTCACTTTTTGGAACTTGAGTTGAGTTTTGGCCTGATTATTGTGCTCATTCACTGCAAACTCTCCTAGGCTTTGGATTTGTGGGTCAGCTATGTTCTTTATTGGTTTATAACTTCCAACCAAATCTAATCGTGGATTTGTCGTCGCTGCAAGCGACAACGGCAGGACAATGAGGAGAAGAGAAGCCATGAAAATAAGAGAGTTTGCCATAGTTATGTTTGGAGGCAAAGGAGTATTTTATTTGTCCCGAAAAAGTTGATGGTTTGTTGAAGAAAAGGATGGTGGGTATTTATAGGAATGGATAAATGCATGAATGAGAGGAGATTACAAGTTTGCCCTCGATGTTTGAAATTTCATAATGAATGTATTTTTTATTTTTTAATAAAAAAGAATACAGTTACAAATGCGTTAATTAAGATTAGGCAATTGAATTAGGGTGAAGTTAGTGAGAATTATTGATAAATTTTAATATGGAGTTGCGGAAGAAAAAAAAATATATTTTATAGTTAAATTTCATATTTTTCATGTTTAATTGTTTCCATTCTATTTACATTTAAATTTCATCGGCTTATTCCTCGCTTGTCTATGTGACTTTGATCTTTGTTCTTTGTTATATGTTCTTTGTCAGCTTTCATTGTCTGAACAAAGGAATCAATGAAAAAAAATTACTACTTCAAAACATCGAGTAATTAGAATTTGAAAATAATGTTATGGATGAAAAATGTAACAAATAATCTCAATCCAATCTAAATTTTACCGGATTAATTGACTTAACATATTCTCATACTCAAAAGTGTTGTTTTTATTGTTTGTTTGTTTCTTTTCTTATTGGTGATAGCAAATGCTAGGCAGGGGAGAAAAGCATTGATGCAAGGAGAGAGAGGATAAGGAAAAGAGAAAAGAAAAAGAAACTAAAAAAAAGCCAAATCAATAATAATAAAAAAAAAAATAACAACTGTTACGCTCAATTAAATTTGTTACCTCACTCATTCCATATTATTTTTATTCATCAACTAACAGTCAATTTTAACGGAGAGACCATTTAGAATATTGTTTCAAATATTAGAGACCACAGTCCAAATAGACATCAATCTCAAACTTTAGAGATATAAAATATATTTTGGAATAGAAAACAAAATTATGACGCCAATTTTTAATTGGTTTAGACATCATATTCATGACCAATAGCTCCAAAATTCGAATAACCACCCACATTAGTGTACAATTTTATTTTTTATTATTATTTATTGCTCATTTTCATTGTATCTTTTACCTAGCTTTGGTTGTCTCTTTTAAAAAAAATTATTTACTCACATAACCTATTTTTAAAATTGTAGTCAAACTTTGAAAAACAAAAATATGGTTTTCAAATTTCAATTGGAAAATTAACAAATTTCACTTTTTTTTTTTCAAATTCCTCTTCTTTTTTTTTTCTTTTAAGAGATCTATTACCATATACCAACAACAAAATGTTTTTTTTGCAAAGAACAAAAAAAAAAAAAAAAAAAAACGATTTCTTTATGTGAAATACCATAAAAGGGAGGGATACCAACATGCCATATACAAGTATGTCAAAATCTATATCATATATGGAAAGTTATTGCCCTTTCAAAAAAACAAATAATGAAAAATTATTATGAAACAAAATATATATATATACCTGTGTCTGCTTTATGTTTATAAAGTGTTACGTTTTTTATTCATTGTAGATATCGAGGTTAACTTATTGTTGTGCTTGACAATAATCGTTTGGCTGATACTATATATAAAGTGTTACGTTTTTTATTCATTGTAGATATCGAAGTTAACTTACTGTGTTGTGCTTGACAATAATCGTTTTGCTGCTACCATATATATAAATAAACTATAAATACGGTCATTTAAATTTGTCACCTCATCTAATAGTTATCAATGTTAACACATAATTGATATGTCTCTTAGGTTCAAATTTTCATACTTCATTTGTTGTATTAAATAATGAATATTAGTTATACCAAAATTTTATGTGTATAATTTTTTCATTTTTTTTTTCTACTTTATTATGTTGGGTAACAAGCCATTATTAAAAAAAATGAAAAATTATTTCTTCTCCATTCACAACAAATATTGTGAAATTCAGTTTAAACATAAATCAACTGGGTTTTTAATTCTCCACTCCCAGATAGGTAAAAAAAGGGATCGAAGGGTTGAAGAATTTTGCATTCTTTTGTCTTCTTAATTGTGCCAAATGCAAATGAGATTTGGTAGAAATTTTGCATATAGGAAACTAGATTTGATGGTGATGGAACAAAGGTTGTGATGGAAGTGAGAACTAGGAAAAAATATTCAGGGATTTTACGCTCTTAAAAACTTCAAAACAGGAAGAAAAAAAAATTGCTTTAAAATTTTAAATTATCAAAGTTAGCCACAATAAACATACACATATCATCAACATTAATATGATATTGTCCACATTGGACATAAGTCTTTATGACTTTACTTTTAGTTTCACCCAAACGACTTCATTATCATTTGAAAATGATGTCTATACTTATATACCCATGATCATTCAATTTCCTAACCTAATGTAGGATTTTGGTTGCACTCACAACAATCATCCCTCAAACGAAGGACCACAAAGTCTCCCCTTAAATAGTCATCTATTCGTGTTTAGACTCGAACATTATCACTTTTAATCAGGTCCCTTCATCAGAGCATCTCCTATCCGATAAGCTCAACCACAGATCAACCATGACCATGTCATCGAGGCACACCAACATGGTTAAGTCCAGGGCATGGCTCAAATATAACTTGTTAGGGACAACGAACATCCACATATCTTCTACATTAGTATGATATTGTCCACTTTAGGCATAAGCCCTCATGACTTTGTTTTTTGTTTCACCAAAATGCCTCATTTCAATGGAGATGTTGTCTCTTAATTCATATACACATTATCTTTCCCTTTCTTAACCAACGTGGAACTTTGGTTGCACAAACAACATTAGCTATGATTTTTTTTTTTTTTTTTTTTTTTTTTAAAGATTGAACTTTAAAAAAAATCAAATAAACAAATGGAAAATAATAGATTCGTTTATCATATATTCGAGCAACATAATGTTTTTTTTTTGCCAAACAAAAAGAAATCTTTTTGTGAACTATATAAATATAAGGAAGATAACAGCACTCCATATAAAAGTGTCAAACAAGCTATATCATATATGGAAAGTTAATAATGGAAAGGTTTTGCAAAGAAAAAAATAATGATGAATTATTGCCGTTTAAATTTTTGTTTTAAAAAAAGAAATAATAAATAAATAATGGATTTTTTTTTTCTAACAACATATGAAGTAGGGACTAATTTAAGACTTCTTAGTCACTAGTTTATACATTATGTCAGCTATGGTCTTGTTGGCTAATGAAAAAGTTTTATGAAATGAATTCAAATCTTTATATATATGTTTCATATTTCTATATAGTGTCTGTTATTCTTGGTCGAGGTTAACTTTTATTATTTTGTTTTAACTCAAAACATCAAAATAGTAACAAACAACAAAATCAATGTTGGTCAAACTAAGCATAACTCAATTGATATAAAATTGTGTATTTGACCATGAGGTTTGAGGTTCGAATCCCCGCCCCAAATTATACTAAGAAAAAAATAAAAAAAACCAATGTTTGATTACAGTTAAAAGATTAAAGCCATATAGGTAGGTGAGGTTTTTTGTCATTAAGCTCGACAATCTTTTAACTACAAAATCAATGGTGAGGGTTTTTTTCTTTCTTTTTTCACATGTATAGAAAAATATGAACAAATTACAAATAAATTTGGTCTTAAAACGTTTCAAAACAAATTTCTAATTTGCAGGGAAGATTTTGTTTTTTTTTTACAACATGTTGGGGTGGAGGAATGAACCTAGGACCTCATTATCACTAGATGATACATCATGTCGTTGAGCTATGCTCTCGTTCGTAGGGAAGATTACTTCTACCAAAATTGCATGTGTATATAAGGGTTGGTTGCACAAATAGTAATCAGGCTCAAACTAATTGCAAATTTAGAAAACTTTAAAATGTTTTGCAAATATGGCAAAAAAAATCGTTTTTATCACGGATAGATTTCTATCAGTGATAGACTATTATCAAATCTATAAAAATCTGAGGTGATTAGTGATAGACTTCTATCAGCCATAAGATATCAGCGATATAAATTGTCATATCTGCAAAATTTTTAAAAACATACTATATTTTTAATTATTTTATTCTAAATTGACATCTGTTACAATTTTCCTGTATATAATTATAAGTTTATTGTTCTAGTGTATTTTGATATCAGACAATCTATTATATTAAATAAAAAATTGTTATTTCTTCTAAAATAATAAATATATGAAAACCACTCGAGTATAGTTAAATTTGTAAAAGATATATTTTTTCAACCAAACAAATTTAAAGATTTAAATAAAAAAATGGTAGTTCTCACCTCGAGCATCTTTAGGAGGTGGTCTCATTGTGGCTCTTCCAAAAACTAGCCCTCGTCATTTTTTTTTTCTTTGTTGTATTTTTCTCTTTATTTATTTTGTATTTTTTTTAATATTTCAACTTGTTTTATTTTTTTTCTTTTATTTTCTGTTTTTTCTAACATGGCAAAACATAATGGTTTTTCTGTATTTTACTCTTGATAATCTTTGATTTTTCTCTTGATTTCTCATTAGAATAGGATGTATTTATACAACATACTCTAACCTTAATTTCCCAAACTACATATAAATTCTAACTAGATACTAACTGAATACTAACTATTTCCTAAGATAGATAAATCCTTAATACCCTCCCTCAAGTTTGGACCATGAAGGATCACAAATGCCCAACTTGAAAATAAGGTGAGGATAAGGTAAAATGTGATGGTAAAAAAATTTGCAGCCTCCGAACGCGGGTCGGTGTTAAAAACTTCATGTTGTCGATGTTCCACATTGCATCTTTAAATTTTCTGAGAGCCTTCAAACGCAGGTTGGTGCTCCAATCTTTAGGTCGATGCCAACATGACATCCTTAAATTTATGCGGGACATCGCATCATCGCTTTGACCACGCAGTATAACAAAAATTTGCGAGCCTCCGAACGCGGGCCGGTGCTCTTCAATGCAGATTAAATGTTGTTGGGTTTTATGTCCTAAAACTCGTGGTTTGTAAACTGAATGTATATTCTATTTTGCAATAAAGTTGTTGTTGAGTTTTATTCAGTAAAGTTGTGATTGAATAAAGTGAATTTTGTTTACTTTTAACCTAACTCCAATAAACAAAGAACCCATGGCTATAGGTTGTATACTTGAACTTCATGTGTGACATGATTGTGGATCAAGTTCAAGTAATAGGCAGAACGGTCTATAGTATATGGATAAGGTTGAGTACCTTATACTAGGGACACTATTGGACGCGGCCCACTTTGTATAGTACAAACGATGTGATCCGAAATTGTTCATGTGGAGACATGTGAGTGGGGGCGTCCTATGCAATGAGTTTGCATAAGACTGAACCGCGAAACAAGTCGCTCTTTCTTTATAACTCCGTTTACTGTAAAGACCGATTTTTTCATATGATGACCTAGGTAACTCGATCTGAATCCTGAGCACACTATGAACTCCTGTTTATTCGGGCTTATCCTTTGACTTGTATGGGTGAGAGTGGCCCGAGATCGCCGACTCAATAAGCCTACCATCTTGGGGATAAGACCGGGTAGGTAGCTGGGAACATAGTCCTGCGAGATGGAATTCACTTCTACCCGCCTTGAGGGATTAGTAGAGAGGTTGTTCCCTTAAGTGCCGACTCTGGGTCTTGAACTAGGGATCCCACCCTCTCATTGGCCCGAGAGGGACTTGGTATGGTGATGAGATCACATACCAATCGGTTTGGTGGTTGGACCACAAACCAATAGTTCATTAGAGGATCAGTGGGACTTAAGGAACAATATGTAATTACGGGGGTAAAACGGTTATTTTGACCCAGCTATAATTACAAACAACCTGTGAAGGATCGACTTACTAATAAAGGTTATATCAAGAGGACATAAATATATCTACGGTGAGGAGAGTGCAACCCTTGGACTTTAGTGGAGTCTCCGGGGGTTAACGAATGTTGGTTAGCTTGGCTAAAGAGTTTGGCTGGTTAATCTCGTATAGTTGGAGCTCATGATATGTAGGTCCTTTAAGTTCTTATGGCTAGTTCGGATTAAGTCGTGTAACAATATGAGAGAAAAAGAATTTGAATTTATTCAAATTCGTTTTTGGAAGATTGATGGACATATTTAACTATGATTTAAATATGGGATCGGTCTAAAACATGAATATGGATTCATGTGTGATGATTCGGTTTAAGAAATCGGGATTAGTCTTATTATTTAATTAATATTTGATATTGAATTAAATAATAATATTAATTAATTAAAATTTATTTTTTTTTATTAAAATTAATTATGAATTAATTTTAAAATGACAAAATATTTCAAGTGGCTTTATCCAAGTTGAGTGGATTTATCCAAGTTGTGAAGTGGATTGTGAATCACCAACAACATGCATAAACTCATCAATTGTTGAACACTTGTGTAAAGACTAATCCATCCAATTTGAGGTGTCATGTTAAGCAAAGAGTTTGTTGCATGTGAATTTTGCCTATAAATTGGATGAACTTCAAATGGTTTGAGGTTGATAAATTTTCAAAGAGTTTGAATATTTGGATGAGCATGAAGAGTTCATGTTACTTGAGAAATTAGAAAGCTAAGTGTTAGATATTTCTCACAAAATCTTCATCACTTTCATCTTTCCATCTTCTTCTTCCAAACTTTTTCTTTCATAAAGGAGTCCTACCACTCTGTTGCTCGGCCCGAGGATAGCGGGACTACCGGAGGTGGTTCTCGGAGAGTTCGAGAGAAGCTTTGAAGAGTTCGTGAAGAGATTCGAGCATCGGAATAGAAGTCCTTAGAACTACAAGAGGTATGTATTCTAATTCCTTTTATTTCAAAGCTTTGAGCATGTTTCTTATTTAACTAAATTGATGAAATTAGAGTGTCAATGATCCGTCTCGCTTCCGCTGCGCTACATGCGCTCCATCAAATGTCATGGTTGTTGAAAGAGGTGACGAAGAATTTCCACCTCAATATTCTCTTCATTAATTCGAAGGAGAGGTTTTCGCCTCAGTGTTCCCTTCAGTCATCATCAAAAGGGAGAGAAGACAAAAATTTGCTCCATCAGTTCCCGTCATACATGTTCACTTCATACACACTATCATGTGTGCAACATTTTCGCCGGAGTTCCTTCCGATCTTGAAAAGCTGGACAATCGGCTCTCGACGGTGGCGATTCCTTCGTCGGAACTCCCTTTAGATCTGAAGATTTTTTTTTTGTTCTTCTTACTGTACTGACAGCAATTTAGAACTATAATAATAATAATAGTGTTTCATGTGTCAAACTTTTAAATTTAATTTTATATCATATTTAATTTAATAAATAAGTTGATTTTTTTTTTAATTTTTTTTTTATTTTAAGTATCTATTTCTTAAAATTTTCAATTTAATTATTTATACGTACTTAAGTTGGTTGAACAAACAACAATCAAGTCCAAAATAATTACAAATTAAGCCAAATTTAAAACTTTTTGCAAATATGGCAAAAAATCAGTGGCTATCAAATTTAAAACCTTTTGCAAATATGGCAAAAAATCAGTGCCTATCACGAATAAACTTTATGACTATTACTGATAGGCTTCTATCAGTGATAGACTTGTATCGCTGATAGATTATTATCACTGACAAAATTCTATAAAAAAGACTACTATCAGCGATAGACCATACTATCCGTGATAAAAATTGCCATATCCGCAATTTTTTTAAAAAGTGCTATATTTTTAATTATTTTATTCTAAATTGACATCTGTTACAATTTCCCTACTTAATTTCAATTTTAAATATTTACCATTATTAAATATTCATATAAATTTAAAACGAAAAAAATATATATAATTTCTAGTTTACCTATTTTTTTTCATAACATAATAATAGGAAAATGGCTCTATTTCTTGTAACAACAAATTATTTTGAGTAACATAAATTAGTTCGATGAAGACGGCATAAATCATATGTAGTAGTACTCACCAATCGTCAACAACATCATTTATTCAATAAACAAAAAACACACATCCGAACATTCATAACATAATATAAAGGAAAGATAAAAGTTCAATAGTAACTCATTGTTATTCATATGAGAAAGAGAATGAAGTTTAGTTGGAGATTCCAAAGAAGTTGATGAGGTGGTTGTTGTCGTTCAGGTCTTTGTACACCACGGTACCATAGGTGCGGCTTACCGTCCCCTCAAGAGCTGTTAATTGAAGCTGGTAGTTGGTCCCAGACACAATCTGGAAAAGTCCACTACTCACTTTTTGAAACTGCAATTGAGTTTTGGCCTGTTTATTGTGCTCATTCACTGCAAACTCTCCAAGGCTTTGGATTTGTGGGTCAGCTATGTTCTTTATTGGTTCATAACTTCCAACCAAATCTAACCGTGGCTTTGTCGTCGCAGCGAGCGACAACGGCAAGACAACGAGGAGAAGAGAAACCATGAAAATAAGAGAGTTTGCCATTATTATGTTTGGAGGCAAAGGAGTATTTGATTTATTGGGTAAGAGTTATGGTTTGTTGAAGGAGAATGATGGTGAGTATTTATAGGAATGGATAAATATATGAATGAGAAGAGATTACAAGTTTGCCCTAAGATGTTTGAAATTTCATAATGAATGTATTTTTTTATTTTTTATTATAGAAAAAATATAGTTACAAATGCGAGAATGAAGATTAAGTAATTGAGTTATGAGAGAATTATTGATAAATTTTAATGTAAAATTGACTCAGGAAAAAAAAAAAAAAAAAAAGATTGCTTAGTTTGATTTTATTTTTCACATGTTTCATCTTAATGGAAAAAGATAATAGGTACAACCCTAATTGTTTAATTTTAAACAAAAATAGATACATTCCTAGTGAAATAATCTAGGGGTTTTGCATTAATAATATAGCTTTAATAAGAAGTTTGAAAGTTAATTAAAAAAAAAAAAAGTTTGAAACTGCTAAAAGAAAAAAAAAGAGTTTTAAAAGTAAATTTATTGGGAAATTTATTTGAAAAAGGTGGGTGGTGTGTTTAATTTATTGCATCACATGCAGCTTGTTTCATTGAATCACATTCATTGAAATTATATCTTCAAAAATAGGTTTAATTAAGATGTGTTACTACACCCCCTTTGTTTATTTTACTTTTTGTTTTTATTTATTTTTTGGTTAAATTATTTCAAGACACAATTTTGGTAAAATATTTTATAGTTAAATTCATATATTTCAAGTTTAATTGTTCTATTTTTAGCTACATATAAATAGAATGACTAAAAATGAAAAATAAAATTAAACATTGTGCTCTCTAATTTTCTATGTCCTAATTTAAATTTCATCTTCCTCGCTCGCCTATGTGACTTCGATCTAAATTTTATGGGTTAAGAAAACAATAACTGAGACAAGCTTACTACTTGAAAACATCGAGGAAGAATTAGAATTTGAAAAAAAATATTATCATCACATAACCCTATTTTTAAAAATTGTAGTCAAACTTTGAAAACAAAAATTGGCTTTCAAATTTCAATTGGAAAATTAGCAAAGTTCCTTTTTTTTCTTTTACTTTTTTATTTTAACTTAAAAATAATCAAACAAAGAAATGAAAAATAAGAGATCTATTACCATATACCAACAAACAAAATGTTTCTTTTGAAAAAAATAAAAAAAGTGAAAAAAAAGAAACGATTTCTTTCTTGGAATACCATACAAGGGAGATACCAACATGCCATATAAAAATATGTCAAAATCTATATCATATATGGAAAGTTAATAATGGAACAAAAAATATATATATACTTATTGTGTGTTTTATGTTTTTAAAGATTACGTTTTTTTATTCATTGTAGATATCGAGGTTAAGTTATTGATGTGCTTGACAATTTTTTGACTACTAGATCAAATCACGACATTTTTTTTTTTTAAATAAATAAATGACGACGTTTATATATATATGAAAATCAAACTGAATATAGTTCAATTGTGTCAATTTCAAATGTGATTTGGTAGAAGTTTTGCTTATTGCTAAGCATATTTGAAGGTGATAGAACAAGGTTGCTAGTTATTCAACTAATTTAAAAAGGTTTCAAAAAGAAAAAAAAAAACTTTTAAATTTTAAAAAGAAATCAAACAAAGAAATGGAAAATAATAGAGCGTTTCTCATATATACCAACAACAAAATGTTTCTTTTCCAAAAAAAAAAAAAATAATAATAATAATAATAATAATAATAATAATAATAATAATAATAAAATTGAAGTATAGATCATACAAGGGAGATAACAACTTTCCAATTTCTCAGAGAAAAAAAAAAACAATGATGCATTATTGCGTTTAAATTTCTTATATTTTTGGACAACATGATGGGTAAATTAAATTTAAGGCTTTTTAGTCACTAGTTCATATATTGTGTTCGTTGAACTATGCTATTGGTTAATTGACTGATATAAATAATTTTAGGTACAACAAATTAGACCTACGATGACAGTTCTGAACTGCCATCTTAGGGATATGATGGAGGTTTTACGACCACCCTCTAAAGTGGTGCCATCTTAGGGGTATGATGGCAGTTACCTTTTAATGGCGGTTTCAATCCGCCATTAAATGGAACCGTCATCTTAACCTTACGATGGCGGTTTATAACCGCCATCTTACCCCTAAAATGGTGGTTTAAAATCGCCATCCTAACCCTAAGATTGCAGTTTCTAACCACCATGTTAACCCTAAAATGGTGGTTTCGAATTGTGAAACCGCCATCTTATGGTTAAGATGACGGGTATAAACGGTCATTGTTTGGGTTAAGATGGCGGTTATAAACCGCCATCATTGTAAGTTGTTTTAATGACGGGCGAAAAAGGTCATTTTGTTTGGCGCTACCTAATACAGACTATTTCTATTTTGTTTCAGTGACGTTTAATAACTAAAATTTTGTTAATTCAATGAATACAATGTTGGATGTGAAATAAAACTAGAATTTTTGTCATTTCATTCAAAACAACAAAAAATTTCATATTTACATCCAAAATTGGTACAAAAGGTATTGGTAGAGTAAAGAGTCTAAATACAAAAGGTATTGGTTCTTGTAAAGAGTCTAAATACAAAGACGTGTGTACCCACACTAGTAGAAATCGGGGCTATGATGACAAATAAAAACTGTCATCAGGACTTTAGATGACATTTTTTTTCAGTCGTTATAGCCCCTGCCTTCTTTACTCTATAGATGACAAAAACCGAAAACTGTCGTCAATCTTCGTTTGGTGACAGTTTTTTTCTGTCTTCTTAATACTGTTAATGACAATTATTTTCAGTCAAGAGACCTTATTTTATGACACTTAAACATTGTCACTGAAGGACCACTCATACCATATTTTGTCATGTAAACTTAATTGACGACAGTTTTTATTTGTCATCCAATCGGAATGGAAGACAGTAAATTTTGTACGCTTTGATGACTTAATTTTTCTGTCATTAATAGTTTGAAGACCACAACTATTGTGAGTCAACAAAACGAATTAAATGACATGATTTTTTTGTCACAAAATCAATAATATATTTTTTTTTTATCAAATCTAAATATATTAATATTTATATTTTTAATTGTCATTATTATTATTATTATTATTAATTAATAATAATGAAAATTACAAATATAAATATACCTATCGATATGCATACCTGTGAAACAAAGCAAAATAAATAAATCTAAATTTGACACAATTCAATATCATTGAAATAAGATCTATGTATCATTGAAATACCAAAATTCATAACTTTTACATAAACTAATTCATATGTATACAATATTGAAACTAACTTAAATTGTTGCAACATTAACGGTAAAATGTTGCATAACAAAATGGAATATATATTATCTAACCTAACAGAAAAGCCTATCATTTGTTGCAATATCCACTTCTAGCTTGAGAAAATATTTTGACGACCTCTTTGTAGTTCCTGCAATAAATATTGAAGAAGACATATTATTGTAGGAATAATCTCAACCAAATTGTTCTCATCTCTTATTTCCTCTCTTCCCCAAATATAAAAGTACAAAAATGATGAGTCTATCAAAACAAGTCAATATTGGACTATAATACTAACTTAATCAGCAAGCAATTAAAAACTCTACATCCATCCATCCATGACAATTAGAAACTCTTCATCAACAAACCATTGTTTAAATGCCTACAAAGTTACCAAAGTGTTATTTTAATCTCAAACGAACCTAACAAGTGCCTAAAAAGTTAACAAGTGTCATTCTTAATCTCAAACGAACCTAAAAAGTGTCTAAAATATTCTAAAAGTGCAAAATAGTCTAAAAGTGCCTACAAAGTTACCAAGTACCATTTTAACCTCAAACGAACCTAGCAAGTGCCTACAAAGTTATTTTAATCTCAAACGAACCTAAAAAGTGCCTAAACAGTTAACGATGTGCTTAGTCTTATCAAAATTACAACAATGCCACAATGCAAGTCAAATCAACAAATTGACATAACCGATATCCTATCTTTATTTTGCAAAGCTTTACTTGATGTGTAATACAACATACATCACCTAGGGATTTATACTTCGTAAATTCGAGAATAATTTCATAGGACATGGAAACATGGAAAAATATACCGAAAATATTTCGAGATAAACTCACTCTTGAGCTATTCAAGACTTTAGGAAAGTAAAGAGGGCAAACTAAAGAAAGAAAAGGAAACAAAGAAATTCAGAAACTTTAAATCTATCTCGAACATTGTTTTCTAAGTACACGAGTACAACTAACCATTAAAAGAACAAATCTAGTTCGTGATTAATTGTTTCATCCACAATTCATTGTGGTCCAGCCACATTGCACACATTATATTGATCTTCTTCTCTAAAAAATACAAAAATATATTACATGTAACTTTTCATGAGGTTAGAAAACTACTAAGTCTTATGCAGTACCAAGTGAAAATAAGTTTTTCCGCTTGCAATAGAGAAATTTGAAAGAAAAGTAAATTCTGATAAGCACCGAAAGACAGTAGTAGTAAGGAATATGAAAGAGATAATTACCAAAATCATAAGTAAAATACCTGCCTTATGAAGAAACATGTCAGTACTCGTTTGCTCTTTACTCGTAACACCTGCACCCACTACAACAAATATCACATACCACAGCGTCAGAAAACTGCTACCGTAGGCTTTCCATAGCGGTTTTTGAAACGCTTTCATAGCGGTTTTTCAATGCTACAAAAACCGCTATAGATAACCCAATTGGTGTTTAAGAGTCTAAAATTTACCTTAGAGATTAAAATTAGAGTTACTGCACAATTACTATTCAAAACCATCTTCAAATTGATTAAGTGCAAAATAGTGTCTAAATTGATTAAGTGCAAAATAGTCTAAAAGTGCTTAAAAAGTTACTTAAGTATCAATTTGGCGCACACTTCACCATATTTAAAGCTTTGAAATTGAATAAAAAGTAGCTACCAATAATAATCTCCATCGAAATAACTAGGAAATCAAACAAATCGTGAAACAAAAATAAACTCACTTCTTAAAAACTACGTGACAATAGAATAAAAGCAATGATCTGTGTAAAGTTAAAGACAAAAACCAAACCATCCAGTAGATTCAAAGAAAAATGATCAGAAACAACAATTATTAAAAAAATCTAACAAACTTAGAAAAAAAATGAAAATTTAAAGAACTTGGGTTCATCATACAAAGAAAACAGAAAACAAAGAAAAATCCTCACAAGGAAAAGGGAATATAGACATGTTTACCTGTAAATATTACATATTGGAGAAGAAGACAAAAAAAACTCAATCACTAGTCTTGTCTATTCTTTACCTAGTAAAATGCAATAAAATTATTAAAAAAAATGTGATTAAATAGCATAGTAGAGAAGAGAACATAACATAACATGGCCTTTACTTTTTTTAGGAGGCAAGATCAGTAAACCCAAGTGCCTGAAATTGACATTTTATGAATAAGAAGAAAAAGGTAAGAGTTATTTATGTCTATGAATTCAATATCAACCTAGGATAATTTAGTAAAAAAATATTTATGTTGTAGATGAAAAATGGACTTATTAGAAAGATCAGATCGGAAAGTAGTTCTAATGAATCAAAGATCACCGAGGAGAGAAATCCACCTCCATATTTATGTTGTAATGAATCAACACCAAATCTATGATCTATGATCTAGAAAACAGAGAGACAACAATAACAAGACTCATTTAGAAAACATTTATCTAAATAGAAATATAGAATCACATGTCAAATAGAAATATAGAATCATGCAACATGAGATGCAAACCTCTTCAAAAGTTGGCATGCCATTTCTTCATGTCATTTTTCAATTTTTTCTATTTAAGAATGATGAATAAACTATCACAAAAATCCTAATGAATAAGTAAAGCAAAACAAAGCATACATATTGGAAGAAGTAGCAAGAGAAGTACGGTAATTTATTGAAAAGAGGAATAGAAATAAAGCAGTTATGCCATAATGAATTATTTTAGATTTACTCCATTTTCAATTTAGAAATCTCTATTTTAGCTCCTAAACTAACTTGGTTCTATTTTAGTCCATCATCAATCTTGAAACTAACTTGGTTCTAATATGAACATATATATGGTTCGATCTACTAACTTGGTTCATTTGGAAAAGATCAATACACATTCCATGAGAGTTTTAATGAATGTGTTTGTCTTGAAACCTGAAATATACTAGATATAATAAAATGACAACAATACTTACACTTAAAAAGTAATCTATTGGATTCAAGCATCCTGTGGTTGAAAAATGTATGCAAAATTCAATACGAAATAAATAATCCATAAATCAACCATTCCATTTCTACTATTAGACATTAGAATTAGAAATTTCATAGTTTCTATTTGTCCATAATGGAGCCAATGTAGTTTATTAAACCAATATTCCTTGAAAAGATTGCCCAGCATACCCAACCAAATCATTGAGTGACCAATATATTGGTGGGAGAAGAACAGAATATGAAAAGTGTCCTCTAGGAGTGGGTAAACATTCAAGACTAAAGGTCAAACGAACCAAAGTAAAACAATGGATTTTACTTTGCAGAGGCACAACATAGTAAGTACAACTCATCTCAACCAAACACACATTAACAATAAATCATGGTTTAACAAATGCAGCATATAACATGCAGCCCCAGTTTCAATTCATTATAGATTAGGAAAATAATTAGTTAAATTTTCTATCACTTCTTCAATAGCACAAAAAGTATGCCACAAATGTGGTTCTTTTTTCGAATTTCCAGAAACATACTTCTCGGATGAATAACACGGGCACTTCAAATTTAAAGTTTGTACTATGGAAAAAGGGATAAGCATATTTGAGAGTGATTTTGGTTAAAATCACTTTTTCCTATTCAAATCCAAAGTCAATAGGAAACCAATAATCTAAATCTAGAATTTAATGGACAAAATGAATTTAAACCTCACCAAAAACATTGTTGAAAATTCGTCGAAGGAAGAGAAATTGCCGTTGATTTGGGCTGCCCGTCGCACGTCGACACCGTGAGGGAGGTTGTTGGCCGAAACAAAGAAGAGCGAGGGTGAGGGCGTCGCAAACAGCTGAGGATGCTCGATGTTGCAGGTGCTCAGATCGGGATCCGTCGAGGCGATGAGGAAATCGCTGCTGCCTGACGCGTCACGGGTCGCCGAAAATGCGTGAGTCGCCGCCCGAACGCTTGAAGAATTGATCGCCCTGCGCCGGCCGTCGAAGATCGGAGCTTGCGTCGCCTGGTGTTGGTCGGAGCGGAGATGAATGAGAGGAAGCTTGGGGATGGTGGGCGTGCGACCGAGATGAAAATGCGAAGGGAGGGGGAGTTTGGGCTACTGTGCGTTGATGGCGTTGAAGCTAGAGGTTGAAAAATCGAAAGAGAGAGAGAGGGAGTTGGCGTTGAAGCTGGAGGTTGAAAAATCGAAAGACGGAGGGAGGGAGTTGCGGTGTAGGGGAAGAGAAGGGGAAGAATGAACGTTTTTTTTCTAGGGCTTTGTTGTTTGCTTTATTTATTTATTTATTTATTTTTACAACAAACCCAACTAAGCACCTAATCACAAATTAAAAAGTCTATTTCTCCAAGTTTAAGCAAAATTTCTAAATCTCTTTTTATTAAAAAGTCTCTTTCTCCAAACATAAGCCCAACCAAAATTTCTAAATCCCCTTTAAGTTAGAAGGTACTTAATCACAAATTAAAAACTCTATTTCTCCAAACATAAGTCCAAACAAAATTTCTAAATTTCCATTAATTTAGAAAACGTCACTACGAGATAGGCTTGAGTTTTTTAAACTTTAGGAAACAACTTTTATCAAATAATAATATTATTCTTATATTAATAATAACCCAATGACTTTGTCTTTTTTCTCGACAACTGAGAGGGGAGATGGAGGTGGAGCAGGGAGCTGAGATGTGAGAGGTTTGGAGCGGGCGACTTGACGAAGGGTTTGGCGTGAGACGACTTGACGAGAGATGAAAAAGAAACTTATAAAACTTAAATTAGTCTTCTGAACTTTATAGGTGAGGCGAGCGGAGGTGTGGTCGACGGAGCCAAAGGGAGGAAAGGGGAGACGATTTCACTTCATGAAAGCTTCTTTTTTGTTAGGGATTCCTAATATAAATTAGGGATGGCGAAATCTGATCTAAATTAGGGATTTTATATATATATTAATTATAAATTTTGAGAATATTACAAATCAATAGAAGAATTTGAGTGTTTTTTTTCACATTTTTTTTTTCATTTTTCATCAATTTTAAGTTATTTGTTAATTAATTAATTTTTTTAGTTGTAAATTAATTATATTTCTTTCTGAGTATTTTTAGTTTCTATTTTAATTTAATTACAAATTTGTTTTATAAATAAAAAACGTTTGAATAAAAAAACATAAACAAATTAATGATAGTTAATAAATGTAAACTATTTAAGACATTTTAAAACTGTCATCGATTGACGACATTAGAAAACTGTCATTAAATTTCAGAAATCTGAAAAACTCCGTTTTTTCCCTCCAAAAACGCGCCCCAAATGGAAGATGACACTTTTTTTCTTTCCTTCCTTAATTTTCAGATGCCCCACATGTCATCTATTCCCATTTTTTTAGTAGTGCCATATTTCATATTTACATCCAAAATTGGCACAAAAGCTACAAAGTACACTACATTACACTAGTTTACCCAAATGCGATGTTTGCAATATGATATGCCCATTCCGTTCGTACTACGTCGAGTTCTCCTCGTGTAAATGACTTCTTACTATCAATCTACACGAAAACAAAAGATAAATATTATGATTAAATGAAAAAAATACAATGTATATTTCAAAATATAATAGTAAAGATGCATTACATACAAGAGAGTTCAAAGGAGTCCGTAAATTATACAAAATTTCTCTCATAAACTTGAACACATAATACCCACATTCCACGCTACCTTCTTGGCGATGACACTATACAAAATATAGAAATAAATAAAAATATTTGAAATTGATCAAACATATAATAACAATTGATTATAATTCATTTATTTTACCTTCATGCTCATCCAAGTAGTAGTATTATTCTTTCGTGGTATTCGAACGACGGTACTTTGAGCCATACAAACTCGCATTGCCCTAAATAAAGTTGAAAAACATGTAAAATAAACGCATAATTTTGAACAAACTTAATAACCATACACTAAATAAACTTCAATATTAAACAAACTTACATATTTACGATACGTTTTAGGTCGTCTAACATGGTAGGCTGTAGGGAGTCGATAATATAAGCCATATTCTCATGTACTTCCACAACACACAATATCCAAAGATTACTATCAAAACCAACCATGTAATTATCATTATAAAAAACTACAGACATTTTTAAAATAGTAATTCGCAATTGAAACCATAGATTCATAAATATTTCAGCAGAGTTTCACTTGAAAAATTGACCAACACATACCTGAAAAGAAGAATATATACACTCCCAACATATCAGTTCTCAAATCATACTACAAAATATGTCTTATTGCACATAAACCAGCAATAAAATCCAAAAATCCACACAACTACCATAATACTCAGAAACCAATAATGAGAAGCATAAATGTAATGAACATATGAAATATTAAAATACAGGTAGTGAACATATGAAGCATAAATCTTGGTTGTCTCGTTATCTTTGGTTATGTAAACTTCTTGACCTCTCACTGGAGGCTGCAAATCTCTTAGAGTGCAAAAAAAATTGTTGCTTGTTATGATCGTTGATATTTCATATGGAGATCACATGAGCTCGACTCATAAAGTACTGTTTTATTTACTATATTCCATAGCATACAAAGGGTATTCTAATGTTTATTGAACTTTTTTTCTTTTCCAATGAGAGCTTGAATCAATATAAAATATTTCACTCTTATTTCATATTTTAAAGGATATATTTTGACTTAACCGTCCAACATTTTCAATTTAAAGTGATTGTACTATTTTAAGATCACTTTGAATTTGATTAGGCTATTTGGACATTGTTGAAATATTGATTAGGGTTATTTTCTTCCATGTGCAACTATTAACCATCAAGCATATATAGTTCAGTGACCATCAAGTTCTAGCTTCAATCCTCCACTCCAACATGTTGTAAAAAAAAACAAAAAAATCCAGACAAAGCTTTAAAGAAAAACATCAATTGTACTTCTTCTAGTTATGCTCTCTCTCCATTCCCCTCAATTTTTGCATTCTGATTCTAAGAAATTTCTACATTTCTGAATTCAAAATCTTCGGTTGGAATGAACTACATTTTGCTATTCTAGATTCTGTTTGTTTCACTTTTCTCTTTGTCTATGATTGCACATGCAATGCCCGTGGAGAAATTCTAGCGTTTGTATTTCTTTTTTTCTTTTTTGAAGTTCTTAATTTCTTGATTCTGTTCATTCACTATGTACTTTAACTACAGTTAAAAAATAATGTCGAAGTGAAAAATATTCAACAAACCAGCCTTGTCGTTTGCGCATGACCACTGAATTTTTTTTCGTTTGCGCCAGGACCTCCCAACTATTTTTATCGTTTGCGCAAGGACCACATTCGACAATCGTGGTCAATCCCCGCCATCAGCTCCATCAATAATAGTCGTCGCCACCGTCAACCACCGCCGTCGCTCGAACTTCATCAATCGCCGGTGAAACTTAGTCAAATGTCGTTCGAAGGAGGTAAATCAGAACTGATAAGAAGAAGTGAGAGAATTGCAATTTAAAGGAAATTTAGGACTGAATCAAAAGAACATTGTTTTGATTCAGACTTAAGATAGAAATTAGAGAACCGGAAATCAAACATATAATGGCGGTTTATGAAACAAACAATATAATTGTAAAACCGTAACAAATTAAAAGATAAGGTTTTTTAATTGATTTTTAAGTTGTGTTGATATTTTTGCGATGTTAGATCAAATTCAAATCGTTTTTTAGAGACCTTAGCTATTATTGGCTATTATTAAAATAAAAATTTGTTGTTGTAGACAATATTTCTATGTCAAATAGATGAAATTAGAATCATAATTAAATAGATGAAATTAGAATCATATTTTAAAAAAATCATTTTAAATTTGTTATATATTTTTTTACCGCCATGCCCTTTATTAAATTTATTTCTCTTTAGATTTTAGCATTAAGGTTTAAAGTATGTTTAGAGTTTGAGGTTTAGAGATTCCAATTTAGGGTTTATGATTTAGTAGTTAGGTGTTTAGTTTATGGTTTAGGGTTTATATTTTTCTTTTAAAAGATTTAACACTTATCTAACAATTTAAAAATAATAGTAAAATTTATATATATATATATATATATATTATTTTTAAATAAAAAAATATACAATACTATAATTTAAATTTTTTATTTAAAAATATCTAATAAATTTTTAAATTTTTAATTTTATGTCGATTAAAAATTTGAAATTTAAAAAAATGAATTTATTTATTAGGTAAAATTTGAATTTTATATCTAATAGAAATTTAAAATTTTAATTTTATGTCTAGATTTGTGAATTTTAAAATATTAAAAAATCAGAAATTAAATTTATAATTTTAAGGTTAAATTTATAATTTAATCTATAAATTAATATACATATTTAATGTGGTCGAAATTATTTAATACGAATTTATGTCTTTGACATTAAGTTTTGAATCTTACCTATTATGATTCAAAAAAAAAAATCATATATATGATTGTGTTCCAAATTATGTTAAGCCCCGACTTTAAGTTCTGGACCACTCCAAGAAAGAGATACCAACCTGCCATAAAAGTATGTCAAAATCTATATCATACATGGAATTTTTTCTAATGTTAGCACATTTTAGTTGTAATTGATATTATTAGGTATGACGAGGTTTATATATATAAACAAATTATAAACAGATTTGAGATCATTTAAATTTGTTACCTCACACTTAATAGTTTTTAATGTTAAAGCACATTTTAGTTGTAATGGATATGTATTACTTTTCTTGTGGTCGGGTTCAAATCCTCACACTTTATTTTTTTTTTTTAGTGCATTTGGGGTCCACACTTTATTTGATGTACTAAAAATTAAAAAAACTATTAGATCTACCAAAATTTCATGTGTATTATTTTAAGTTTTTTTCTCTTTTTTTTTTAGTTTCACACTTAATAGTTTTTAATGTTAAAGCACATTTTAGTTGTAATTGATATGTATTACTTCTTTTGTGATCGGGTTCAAATCCTCACACTTCATTTGATGTACTAAAAATTAAAAAAATTATTAGATCTACCAAAATTTCATGTGTATTATTTTAAGTTTTTTTCTCTTTTTTTTTTAGTTTCACACTTAATAGTTTTTAATGTTAAAGCACATTTTAGTTGTAATTGATATGTATTACTTCTTTTGTGATCGGGTTCAAATCCTCACACTTCATTTGATGTACTAAAAATTAAAAAAACTATTAGATCTACCAAAATTTCATGTGTATTATTTTAAGTTTTTTTCTCTTTTTTTTTTAGTTTATTATTTTGACAAACAAGTCATTAAAAAAAAATATTTCTTTTCAAAGAATAATAAATGTGTGAAATTCAACTTAAAGATAACTCAACTAGTTAAGCTGTATATCATCGATCAAATAGTTAGATGATTTGAAATTTTGCATTCTCACACGATTTGAAATTCTCCACTCCGACATAAAAAAAAGAAAGGGATCGAAGGGTTGACATTAAAAAAAGTTATCACTGATAAGCATATGTAAAATGTATCCAAGACTTACGGACTAAGTTAAATAAACTTAATACCATCATATAATTTTGCTCATCTCTGTATTTTAAAAAAAAATAAAAATCTTTAATGAGTCTCAACTCTAAAAAGTCATTAATGCGTCCCTAAAACTTTAAATGTGTTGTGAATCGATTCTTATACTTTCAATTTTGTTTCTAATGAATTTCTAGATTTTAAAAAATGTCAAATAAAGACAATGATATATTAGACTTAAACTTGAAAATTTGAGGACCAATTAGATATAAAATTGAAAGTTGAACTTTTTTTTTTGAATTTCGTGAGTTTGTTAAACAAAAAATTAAAAGTTCAAAGATTTATTAGACATTTTTAAAAAACAATATTCAAGAAAAAACACAATATAACATGAATTTGTTTTCAAGGTTTATAAAATTTATATATTTTTCTGACGCATATGGCGTCTATTCCTACGCTTCAGTGCGTCGGGATAACCATAAATTCTTGTAGTGTAAATACTCTAACTAAGTGCATGACTATTTGGACGTTGGACTTACAAATATGTATTATAATTAATGTCCTAAAGAATATATTGCAATAAGAATTACATTAAAACACTACATTAAGGCATGCATCCAAAATAACTGCTAAATAATCCTTAAATTGGAGATCTCGGGTTTGTGTCTTAACGTTGCCTTGAAGCTCATTCTCCTTAATTCCTCGAGAAGTTTGATACTCAAATTGTTAAAGCTAGTGGAGATCTTCTTTTGTGTTGACCAACATGTGACATGCTAAAGCGAGCATGGCTCAGCATGCATATGTATGTGTTGACGACCAAGAAGTCTGTGGTTCGAATCTCCCACTTCCAATGTACTCAAAAAAATATATATATGTGACATGATGTGCCTTGTTTGAGTTTACCGGGTAAAAAACATATGTTTTCGACCAAGAAGTCAAACGTTTGAATAATCTCTCCAGTCCTAAATGTTATATTGAACTAAAAATATAATAATAATAATAATAATAATACGGGTGTTTCATGTGTCAATTTTTAAAATTTAATTTTATATCATATTTAATTTAATAAATAAGTTGATCCTTTTTTTTCTTCTAAACATAAGGACATTAATCTCTATTTTTTAAAAATTTCAATTTAATCATTTATACGTACTTAATTTCAATTCAAATTCTTTAACATCATTAAATATTCATATAATTTAAACAGAAAAAAAAGTATTTTCTGGGTTACCTACTTTTTCGTAACATAATAAGGCTCCATTTTTTTGTAACAACAAGTTATTTCGAGTAACATAAATTAATTCGATGAAGAGTGCATAAATCATATGTAGTAGTACTCACCAAAATCGTCAACAATGACATCATTTATTCAATAAACAAAGAACATACATCCGAACATTCATAACATATAATAATATAAAAGAAAGATAAAAGTTTAGTAGTGACACATTGTTATTCATATGAGAAAGAGAATGAAGTTTAGTTGGAGATGCCAAAGAAGTTGATGAGGTGGTTGTTGTCATTTAGGTCTTTGTATACCACAGTACCATAGGTACGACTGACAGTCCCCTCAAGAGCCGTTAATTGAAGCTGGTAGTTGGTCCCAGACACAATCTGGAATAGTCCACTACTCACTTTTTGGAACTTGAGTTGAGTTTTAGCCAGATTATTGTGCTCATTCACTGCAAACTCTCCTAGGCTTTGGATTTGTGGATCAGCTATGTTCTTTATTGGTTTATAACTTCCAACCAAATCTAATCGTTGATTTGTCGTCGCTGCAAGCGACAACGGCAGGACAATGAGGAGAAGAGAAGCCATGAAAATAAGAGAGTTTGCCATAGTTATGTTTGGAGGCAAAGGAGTATTTTATTTATTGGGAAAAAGTTGATGGTTTGTTGAAGAAGAAGGATGGTGGGTATTTATAGGAATGGATAAATGCATGAACGAGAGGAGATTACAAGTTTGTCCTCAATGTTTGAAATTTCATAATGAATGTATTTTTTATTTTTTAATAAAAAAGATTACAGTTACAAATGCGTTAATTAAGATTAGGCAATTGAATTAGACTGAAGTTAGTGAGAATTATTGATAAATTTTAATTTGGAGTTGCCAAAGAAAAAAAAATATTTCATAGTTAAATTTTATATTTTTCATGTTTAATTGTTTCCATTCTTAACTACATATAAATAGAATGGTTTAAATTTCTCCTAATAAAGTTGAATTCTAGAGGGTAACATATCACATGGTCTAGTTCAATAAAATTTCTATTTCAACCATTCTATTTACATATAAATTTCATCGGTTTATTCATCGCTTGCCAATGTGACTTCGATCTTTGTTCTTTGTTATATATTCTTTGTCAGCTTTCATTGTCTGAACAAAGCAATCAATAAAAAAAAAATACTACTTGAAAACATCGAGTAATTAGAATTTGAAAATGATGTTATGGATGAAAAATGTAACAAATAATCTCAATCCAATCTAAATTTTACCGGATGAATTGACGTAACAAATACTCATACTCGAAAGTGTTATTTTTGTTGTTTGTTTGTTTCTTTTGGTATTGGTGATAGAAAATACTAGCGGAGGGGAGAAAAGCATTGATGCAAGGAGAGAGAGGATAAAGAGAAGAGAAAAGAAAAAAAAAAGAAACTAAAAAAATCATAAGGCGAAATCAATAATAATAATAAAAAAATAACAATGGTTACGTCAATTAAATTTGTCACCTCACTCATTCCATATTATTTTTATTCATCAACAAACAGTCAATTTTAACAGAGATCATTTAGAATATTGTTTCAAATATTAGAGACTAGTGTCACCTTTAAAACTTCACAGTCCAAATAGACATCAATCTCAAATTTTAGAGACATAAAGTGTATTTTGAAATAGAAAACAAAATTATGATGCCAATTTTTAATTGGTTTAGACATCATATTCATGACCAATAGCTCCAAAATGAATAACCACCCACATTAGTGTACAATTTTTTTATTATTATTATTTATCTGATTTTCATTGTATCTTTTACCTAGTTTTGGTTCTCTTTAAAAAAAAAATTATTTGCTCACATAACCTATTTTTAAAATTGTAGTCAAACTTTGAAAACAAAAATATGGTTTTCAAATTTCAATTGGAAAATTAACAAATTCCACTTTTTTTTTCTTTTTTTTTTTTAACTTAAAAATAATCAAACAAATAAATGGAAAATAAGAGATTTATTACCATATACCAACAACAAAATGTTTTTTTTTTGCAAAAAACAAAAGGAAAAACGTTTTCTTTCTGTGAAATACCATAAAAGGAAAAAAAAATGGAAAATAAGAGATCTATTACCATATTACCAACAACAAAATGTTTTTTTGCAAAAAAAAAAAAAAAAAAAAAACGTTTTCTTTCTGTGAAATACCATAAAAGGGAAAGAAATGGAAAATAAGAATAAGAGATCTATTACCATATACCAACAACAAAATGTTCTTTTGCAAAAAAAAAAAAAAAAAAAAACACGATTTCTTTGTGTGAAATACCATAAAAGGGAGAGATACCAACATGCCATATATAAAGTGTTACGTTTTTTATTCATTGTAGATATCGAGGTTAACTTACTGTTGTGCTTGACAATAATCGTTTGGCTGCTACTATATATAAAGTGTTACGTTTTTTATTCATTGTAGATATCGAGGTTAACTTACTGTTGTGCTTGACAATAATCGTTTGGCTGCCAAACCGAGCATAGCTCAATTGGCATAAGGTTGTGCCCGTGACTATGAGGTCATGGGTTCAATCCCCGCTTTAATTAAAATACCGTTGCAAAAAAAAAAAAAAAAAATAGGTTTTTAGGTTCAAATTTTTATACTTCATTTGTTGTACTAAATAATGAATATTAGTTATACCAAAATTTTATGTGTATAATTTTTTCATTTTTGCCAAATGCAAATGAGATTTGGTAGAAGTTTTGCATATAGGAAACTAGATTTTATGGTGATGGAACAAAGGTTGTGATGGAAGTGAGAAGTAGGAAAAAATATTCAAATATTTTATGCTCTTAAAAACTATTCAAAACAGGAAAAAAAAAATTGCTTTAAAATTTTAAATTACCAAGTTAGCCACAATAAACATACACATATCTTCAACATTAATAGAACATTAATAGGATATTGTCCACATTGGACATAAGTCCTTATGACTTTACTTTTAGTTTCACCCAAAAGACTTCATTATCATTTGAAAGTGATGCCTCTCCCCTCAAATAGTCATCCATTCGTGTTTAGACTCGAACAGTAACACTTTTAACCAGGTCTCTTCATCATAGCATCTCATGCCCGATAAGTTCAACCACAGATCAACCATGACTATGTCATCGAGGCACACCAATATGGTTAAGTCCAGGGCATGGCTCAAATATAACTTGTTAGGGACAACCAACATCCACATATCTCCTACATTAGTATGATATTGTCCACTTTAGGCATAAGTTCTCATGACTTTGTTTTTTGTTTCACCAAAAGGCCTCATTTCAATGGAGATGTTGTCTCTTAACTCATATACACATGAACTTTCCCTTTCTTAAACAACGTGGAACTTTGGTTGCACACACAACACTAGCTATGATTTTTTTTTTTTTTTTTTTTTAAGATTGAACTTTAAAAAAAATCAAACAAAGAAATGGAAAATAATAGATTCGTTTATCATATATTCGAGCAACACAATGTTGTTTTGCCAAACAAAAAGAAATCTTTTTGTGAACTATATAAATACAAGGAAGATAACATCACTCCATATAAAAGTGTCAAACAAGCTATATCATATATGGAAAGTTAATAATGGAAAGGTTTTGCCAAAGAAAAAAATAATGATGAATTATTGGGGTTCAAATTTTTTTGTTAAAAAAAGAAATAATAAATAAATAATGGATTTTTTTTTTTCTAACAACATATGGAGTAGGGACTAATTTAAGACTTCTTAGTCACAAGTTCATACATTATGTCAGCTATGGTCTTGTTGGCTAATGAAAAAGTTTTATGAAATGAATCCAAAACTTTATATATATGTTTCATATTTCTATACAGTGTCTTTTATTCTTAGCTGAGGATAACTTTTATTATTTTATTCTAACTCAAAACATCAAAACGGTAACAAACAACAAAATCAATGTTGGTCAAACTGAACATAACTCAATTGACATAAAATTGTGTACTTGATCATGAGGTTTGAGGTTCGAATCCCCCGCCCCAAATTATACTAATAAAAAATAAACCAATGTTTGATTACAATTAAAAGATTAAAGTCATATAGGTAGGCGTAGTTTCTTGTCGTTAAGCTTGACAATCTTTTAACTACAAAACCAATGGTGACGGTTTTTTTCTTTCTTTTTTCACATGTATAGAAAAATATGAACAAATTACAAATAAATTTGGTTTTAAAACGTTTCAAAACAATTTTCTAATTTGCAGGTAAGATTTTTTTTTTATTTGACAACATGTTGGGGTGGAGAAATGAACCTAGGACCTCATTGTCACTAGACGATACATCATGTCGTTGAACTATGCTCTCGATCGTAGAGAAGATTAATTCTACCAAAATTGCATGTGTATATAATTATAAGTTTTTTGTTCTTGTGTATTTTGATATTAGACAATCTATTATATTTAAATAAAAAATTGTTACTTCTTCTTAAATAATAAATATATGAAAACCTATAGTTAAATTTGTAAAAGATATATTTTTTCGACCAAAACATTAAAGATTTTAATAAAAAAAATGGTAGTTCTCAACACGGAGCATCTTTGGGGAGGTCGTCTCATTGTGGCTCTCCCCAAAACTAGCCCTCGGTTTTTTTTTTCTTCGTTGTATTTTTTTCTTCGTTGTATTTTTCTCTTTATTTATTTTGTATTTTTTTTAATATTTCAACTTTCATTTTTTTTTTTTTGGTTGTACTTTCCCTTTTTTTTTATTTTTTTCCTTTTATTTTTTTGTTTTTTCTAACATGGCAAAACACAATGGTTTTTCTGTATTTTACTCTTGATAATCTTTGTATTCTCTCTTGATTTCTCATTAGAATAGGATGTATTTATACAACATACTCTAACCTTAATTTCCCAAAATTCATATAAATTCTAACTAGATAGTAACTGAATACTAACTATTTCCTAAGATAGATAAATCCTTAATACCCTCCCTCAAGTTGGAGCATGAAGGATTACAAATGCCCAACTTAAAAATAAGGTGAGGATAAGGTAAAATGTGATGGTAAAAAAATTTGCAGCCTCCGAACGCGGGTCGGTGTTAAAAACTTCATGTTGTCGATGTTCCACATTGCATCTTTAAATTTTCTGAGAGCCTCCAAACGCGGGTGCTCCAATCTTTAGATCGATGCCAACATGACATCTTTAAATTTATGGGGACATCGCATCATCGCTTTGACCACGCAATATAACAAAAATTTGCGAGCCTCCAAACGCGGGCCGGTGCTCTTCAATGCAGATTAAATGTTGTTGGGTTTTATGTCCTAAAACTCATGGTTTGTAAACTGAATGTATATTCTATTTTGCAATAAAGTTGTTATTGAGTTTTATTCAGTAAAGTTGTTATTGAATAAAGTGAATTGTGTTTACTTTTAACCTAACTCCAATAAACAAAAAAATCATGGCTATAGGTTGTATACTTGAACTTCATGTGTGACATGATTGTGGATCAAGTTCAAGTAATAGCCAGAACGGTCTATAATATAGGGATAAGGTTGGGTACCTTATCCTAGGGACACTATTGGATGCGGCCCACTTTGTATAGTACAAACGATGTGATCCGAAATTGTTCATGTGGAGACATGTGAGTGGGGGCGTCCTATGCAATGAGTTTGCATAAGACTGAACCGCGAAACAAGTCGCTATTTCTTTATAACTCCGTTTATTGTAAAGACCGATTTTTTCATATGATGACCTAGGTAACTCGATCTGAATCCTAAGCACACTATGAACTCCTGTTTATTCGGGCTTATCCTTTGACTTGTATGAGTGAGAGTGACCCGAGATCGCCGAGTCAATAAGCCTACCATCTTGGGGATAAGACCGGGTAGGTAGCTGGGAACATAATCCTGTGAGATGGAATTCACTCCTACCCGCCTTGAGGGATTAGTAGAGAGGTTGTTCCCTTAAGTGCTGACTCTGGGTCTTGAACTAGGGATCCCACCCTCTCATTGGCTCGAGAGGGACTTGGTATAGTGATGAGATCACATACCAATCGATTTGGTGGTTGGACCACAAACCAATAGTTCATTAAAGGATCAGTGGGACTTAAGGAACAAGATGTAATTACGGGGGTAAAACGGTTATTTTAACCCAGCTATAATTACGAACAACCTGTGAAGGATCGACTTACTGATGATGCATGGTTATATCAAGAGGACAAAAATATACCTACGGTGAGGAGAGTGCAACCCTTGGACTTTAGTGGAGTCTCCGGGGGTTAACGAATGTTGGTTAGCTTGGCTAAAGAGTTTGGCCGGTTAATCTCGTATCGTTGGAGCTCATGATCTGTAGGTCCTTTAGGTTCTTCTGGCTAGCTCGGATTAAGCCATGTAACAATATGAGAGATTTGAATTTATTCAAATTCGTTTTTGGAAGATTGATGGACATATTTAAATATGATTTAAATATGGGATCGGTCTAAAACATGAATATGGATTCATGTGTGATGATTCGGTTTAAGAAACCGAGTTTAGTCTTATTATTTAATTAATATTTGATATTGAATTAAATAATAATATTAATTAATTAAAAAGTTTAATTAATTAAAATTTATTTTTTTATTAAAATTAATTATGAATTAATTTTAAAATGACAAAATATTTCAAGTGGTTTTATCCAAGTTGAGTGGATTTATCCAAGTTGTGAAGTGGATTGTGAATCACCAACAACATGCATAAACTCATCAATTGTTGAACACTTGTGTAAAGACTAATTCAACCAATTTGAGGTGTCAGCAAAGAGTTTGTTGCATGTGAATTGCCTATAAATTGGATGAAGTTCAAATGGTTTGAGGTTGATGAATTTTCAAAGAGTTTGAATATTTGGATGAGCATGAAGAGTTCATGTTACTTGAGAAATCAGAAAGCTAAGTGTTAGATATTTCTCACAAAATTCTCATCACTTTCATCTTTCCATCTTCTTCTAACAAACTTTTTCTTTCATAAAGGAGTCTCACCACTCCGTTGCTCGGCCCGAGGATAGCGGGACTATCGGAGGTGGTTCTCGGAGAGTTCGAGAGAAGCTTTAAAGGGTTCGTGAAGAGATTCGAGCATCGGAATAGAAGTCCTTAGAACTACAAGAGGTATGTGTTCTAATTCATTTTATTTTAAAGCTTTGAGCATGTTTCTTATTTAGCTAAATTGATGAAATTAGAGTGCCAATGATCCGTCTCGCTTCCGCTGCGCTACATGCGCTCCATCAAATGTCATGGTTGTTGAAAAAGGTGACGAAGAATTTCCACCTCAATATTCCCTTCATTAATTCGAAGGAGAGATTTTCGCCTCAGTATTCCCTTCAGTCATCATCAAAAGGGAGGGAAGACAAAAATTTGCTCCCTCAGTTCTCTTCATACATGTTCACTTCATACACACTATCATGTGTGCAACATTTTCGCCGGAGTTCCTTCCGATCTTGAAAAGCTGGACAATCGGCTCTCGACGGTGGCGATTCCTTCGTCGGAGCACTCTTTAGATCTGAATTTTTTTTTTTTTTTTTTTTTTGTTCTTCTTACTGTGGTGACAGCGATTTAGAACAACCTCCGATGACTAACGGAAGCGTGCGGCGGCGGCGAGTTTAGATCCAGACCATAAACACAGATAACCATTTTCTTTTCATCTACATCATTTCATCTTTTGAACAAAATGTAGACACACTCACTCCAACATCGGAGAGGAACAAAGTTGGGCGGCGGCGGAAGAATCGCCGCCGCCCTAGCGTTTTTGTTTGATCGAGTTTCTCAAGATCGATGCTCGGATACCATGACAAAACACAATAGTTTTTTTGTATTTTCCTCTTAATAATCTTTGTTTTCTCTCTTGATTTTTCATTAGAATATGATTATTTATACAACATACTCTAACCCTAATTTTCCAAAATACATATAAATTCTAACTGGATACTAACTTGAATACTAACTATTTCTTAAGATAGATAACCCTAATTTCTCAAAACACAATGTATAAATACATCCTATTTTTTTTTGTCCACACGAGAGCCTCCCGTAATAATTTCTCAACCAGTCACTTTTTTTTTCGTCGTCGAAGTTTTCCTCTTGTTTAATTTTTTCTTCTTCTTATTTTCTGCTTTTGTTTTTAATATTTCATCTTTCAAATTATGGAATTATGCACCTTGTTTGAAGGACAAATGTAACGTTCAACTAAATAATAATAATAATAATAATAATAATAATAATAATAATAATAATAATAATAATAGTGTTTCATGTCTCAAACTTTTAAATTTAATTTTATATAATATTTAATTTAATAAATAAGTTGATTTTTATTTTTTATTTTATTTTTATTTTAAGTATCTATTTCTTCAAATTTTCAATTTAATCATGTATACGTACTTAATTGGGTTGGTTGCACAAACATCAATCAAGCCAAAAATAATTGCAAATTAAGTCAAATTTAAAACCTTTTGTAAATATGGCAAAAAATCAGTGGCTACCAAATTTAAAGCCTTTTGCAAATATGGCAAAAAAATCAGTTGCTATCACGAATAGACAAATTCTATCAGTGATAGACTTCTGTCGTTGATAGATTATTATCACTGACCAAATTGTATAAAAAAGACTACTATCAGCGATAGATCATACTATTCGTGATAGAAATTGTCATATCCGCAATTTTTTCAAAAAAAATGCTATATTTTAATTATTTTATTCTAAATTGACATATGTTACAATTTCCATACTTAATTTCAATTTTAAATATTTACCATTATTAAATATTCATATAAATTTAAAACAAAAAGAAAAAAAAAATATTTTCTAGTTTACCTATTATTTTTCATAACATAATAATAGGAAAATGGCTCTATTTCTTGTAACAACAAGTTATTTTGAGTAATATAAATTAGTTCGATGAAGACGGCATAAATCATATGTTTTAGTACTCACCAATCGTCAACAACATCATTTATTCAATAAACAAAAAACACACATCCCAACATTCATAACATAATATAAAGGAAAGATAAAAGTTCGATAGTAACCCATTGTTATTCATATGAGAAAGAGAATGAAGTTTAGTTGGAGATTCCAAAGAAGTTGATGAGGTGGTTGTTGTCGTTCAGGTCTTTGTACACCACGGTACCATAGGTGCGGCTTACCGTCCCCTCAAGAGCTGTTAATTGAAGCTGGTAGTTGGTCCCAGACACAATCTGGAAAAGTCCACTATTCACTTTTTGAAACTGCAATTGAGTTTTGGCCTGTTTATTATGCTCATTCACTGCAAACTCTCCAAGGCTTTGGATTTGTGGGTCAGCTATGTTCTTTATTGGTTCATAACTTCCAACCAAATCTAATCGTGGTTTTGTCGTCGCTGCGAGCGACAACGGCAAGACAACGAGGAGAAGAGAAACCATGAAAATAAGAGAGTTTGCCATTATTATGTTTGGAGGCAAAGGAGTATTTGATTTGTTGGGTAAGAGTTGATGGTTTGTTGAAGGAGAATGATGGTGAGTATTTATAGAAATAAATATATGAATGAGAGGAGATTACAAGTTTGCCTTAAGATGTTTGAAATTTAATAATGAATGTATTTTTTTTTTATTTTTTATTATAAAAAAAATACAGTTACAAATGCGAGAATGAAGATTAGGTAATTGAGTTATGAGAGATTTATTGATAAATTTTAATGTAAAATTGACTAAGGAAAAAAAAAAATTTGCGTAGTTTTGATTTTATTTTTCACATTTTTCATCTTAATCGAAAAACATATAATAGGTACAACCCTAATTGTTTAATTTTAAACAAAAATAGATACATCCCTAGTGAAATAATCTAGGGGTTTTGCATTAATAATATAGCTTTAATAAGAAGTTTGAAAGTTAATTAAAAAAAAAAATAAAGTTTGAAACTGCTAAAAGAAAAAAAAAGAGTTTTAAAAGTAAATTTATTGGGAAATTTATTTGAAAAAAGGTGGGTGGTGTGTTTATGGCATCACATGCAGCTTGTTTCATTGAATCACATTCATTGAAATTATATCTTCAAAAATAGGCTTAATTAAGATGTGTTACTACACACCCTTTGTTTATTTTTTATTTTTTATTTTTTTGGTTAAATTATTTCTAGACACAATTTTGGTAAAATATTTTATAGTTAAATTCATATTTTTCAAGTTTAATTGTTCCATTTTTAGCTACATATAAATAGAATGGCTAAAAATAAAAAATAAAATTAAACATTGTGCTCTCCAATTCTCTATGTCCTAATTTAAATTTCATCTTCCTCGCTCGCCTATGTGACTTCGATCTAAATTTCATGGGTTAAGAAAGCAATAACTGAGACAAGCTTACTACTTGAAAACATGGAGGAATTAGAATTTGAAAAAAATATTATCGATGGAAAATGTAACGAATAATCCCAACCTATTCTAACTGTTACCAAATTGGTTGACGTAACAAATACTCAATTTTACTCGCGGAAAGGGGGAGAAAAGCATGAGTGCAAGGAAGGAAGAGAGAGAAGAGAAAAGAAAAAAGAAAAAGAAAATAACCACATACGAATCTCAAATAAATAAATAAATAAAAAATTAGCAATTGCTACATCAATTAAATCTGTCACCTTTCCTATTCCATATCATTTTTCTTTAGTCCATAACGGTCAATTTTAACTAGAATATAAAATGTACTTTGTAGAAGAAAATAAAATTATGGTTCGTCAATCTGAATAAAACTCAATTGATGTAGGCAGACATCATATTCCTGACCAGAAGTTCCAAAGTTCAAATTCACACCAACCTTGGTGTACTGATTTATTATTATTAACGGCTCATTTTCATGTATCTTTGAACTAGTTTGGATTTTCTCAAAAAAAAAAAAAAAAAAAAAAAAAAAAAAAAAAATAATTAATTGCTCACATAACCCTATTTTTAAAATTGTAGTCAAACTTTGAAAACAAAAATTGGCTTTCAAATTTCAATTGGAAAATTAGCAAAGTTCCTTTTTTTTCTTTTTCTTTTTTTATTTTAACTTAAAAATAATCAAACAAAGAAATAAAAAATAAGAGATCTATTACCATATACCAACAACAAAATGTTTCTTTTGAAAAATATAAAAAAAGTAAAAAAAAAAAAAAACGATTTCTTTCCGTGAATACCATACAAGGGAGAGATACCAACATGCCATATAAAAATATGTCAAAATCTATCATACATGGAAAGTTAATAATGGAACAAAAAATATATATATATACTTATTGTGTGTTTTATGTTTTTAAAGGTTACGTTTTTTATTCATTGTAGATATCGAGGTTAAGTTACTGATGTGCTTGACAATCTTTTGATTATTAGATTAATTGATGGCGTTTTTTCTTTTAAATAAATAAATAACGACGTTTATATATATATCAAACCAAACCGAGTATAGTTCAATTGTGTCAATTTCAAATGTGATTTGGTAGAAGTTTTAGCGTATTGATAAGCATATTTGAAAGATAGAACAAGGTTGCGAACTAGAAAAGTTATTCAATTAACTGATTTAAAAAGGTTTCAAAACAGAATGAACAAAAAAAAAAGAAAAAAAAAACTTTTAAATTTAGAAAAGAAATCAAACAAAGAAATGGAAAATAATAGAGCGTTTATCATATATCTTTTCCCACAAAAATAAATAAAAAATAAAATAAATAATAATAATAATAATATTTTTTTGAAGTATAAACGGAGATAACAATGCATTATTATCGTTTAAATTTTTTAAAATAAAATAATAATAAATAATATATATATATATATATATTTTTTTTTTATCAAGAAAAAATAATGATGCTTATTATCGTTTAAATTTTTTAAAATAAAATAATAATAAATAATATATATATATTTTTTTTTTGATAAAATGAATTGAATTTAAGACTTTTTAGTCACTAGTTTATATATTGTGTCCGTTGAACTATGCTCTTGGTTAATTGACTAATATAAATAATTTTATTTATATATAGTGTCTTTTATTTTGGTAGTTATAGAGGTTAACTTTTTTATTAGTTTTTTTTGTTAATCCAAACAGTAACCGTCGAGACAATTCAGTTTTTTTTCGACGACTTTTGAAAACCGTCGAGAAAATCCAATTTTTAATGGCTGCATTTCAGAATCTCGAACGAAACCTGAGAACCGAGATCACTAAAAGGACCAAGGTCGGAACTAGACGAGATGCGATGGAAGCCTAGAGCCCATGAGATAGGCTTAACGCCCACAAAAGTCCGTGAGTAGGGTCGATCATGGGCCAACCCATGTGGCCCATGAAGAAAGAGAGGGTCGGCAGGTGGCCGACCCACCCAAGAGCCCTTGAGGGCGACCTATGTGGGTCGGCCAAGGGAGGGTGGTCGGTCATAGTGGACCGGTGGAATGAGATGAAGGGTCGGCTGGTGGTCGACCCACCCAAGAGCCCTTGAGGTCGACCCAAATGACTCGGCCAAGAGAAAGGAAGGGTTGGCTGTTGGCCGACCCATTCAAAGGCTCCCTTGAGGTTGACCCAAGTAGATCGTCCAAGGGAGGCCGGTCTAAATCGACCGACCAAAAGAAAGGAAGGATCGACCGTTGGCCGACCCATCCAAAAGCTCCTATGAGGCTGACCCATGTGGGTCGACAAGAGAGGCCAGTCTAAATCGATCGACCAAGAAAATGAAGGGTTGACCATTAGGCCGACCCATCTGAAACCTCATGAGGCCGACCCATGTGGGTCGGTCGAGAGAGGGCGGTCGATCCTCCTTGGACCGGTTGAGCGAGAAGGAGGGTCGACCCATTCGAAGAACCGTGAGGTCGATGGTCGGCCTATGAGGATTCTTACCGTGAAAGAAGCACAAGTCGTTCGGTTGAGAAAAATCGTTCCAGAACATGGATACCGTAGTGGTTCGAGCCGGTCATTCCCCACTCTTCTTTGATCCGTCTTAGGTCAATCAAGATTCGCCATCAAGAGAGGGGAGAGCCGTCGACTTTTGGTTAAGTCGGTCTCGTCATTCACGCAATTCCCTTTTGTGACCTAGAGTCCATCTTTGATCCAAGCCGAGTTTTTCATTCCTTAGCTTGGTGTCATTCCAAGTCGTATAAAACCTGAATTCCTACGATCCTTTTTAGAAAAATGTGGGTTAACTAACGAAAGAAAGATGAAACCCGATGCATTTTTAACAGGTCTTTTCTGGAACGGACAAAACCAGAGTTGATTTGATTCGGCACAACCTAACAATGCATCCAATACAAATGATTTGTGCCTAGAAAGCACTGTTGGCGGAAGTCAATGTATCTGTTTGGTTTTATGTCCTAAAACTCGTGGTTTGTAAACTGTTTGAATGTATATATTCTATTTCAATAAAGTTGTTATTGATTTTAGTGAATTGTGTTTGTATTAACCTATACCAATAACAAACACTCATGGCGACAATATGAGTATTTAAACTTCATGTGTGACATGAAAGTGGATCAAGTTCAAGTAACAGCCAAAAACGGTCTATAGTATAAGGATAAGGTAGGGTACCTTATCTTGGGGACACTATGGATGCGACTCACTTTGTATAGTACAAAACGATGTGATCTGATATCGTTCATGTGGTGACATGTGGTGACATATGAGTGAGGGCGTCCTGTGCAATGAGTTTGCATAAGACTGAACCGAGAAATCAAGTCGCTATTTCTTTATAACACCGTTTACTGTAAATACCAATTTTTTCATATGATGACTCAGGTACCTCGATCTCAATCTTGAGCTCGCTATGAACTCCTATTTATTTGAGTTCATCTTTTGACCTGGACGGGTGAGAGTGGTTAGTTTGTCGACTCAATAAGCCTACCATCTTGGGGATAAGACTGAATAGGTAGCTGGGGACATAGTTCTACAAGACGGAATTCACTCCTACCCGCTTTTAGGGATAATAGAGAGGTTGTTCCCTTAATAGCTGACTCCAGGTCTTGAACAATGGGCCCACCCTCTCCTGACCCGAGAGAGATCTGATTTGTTGGTTGGACCACAAATCAATTGTTCATTAGAGGTGTTAGTGGTACTTAAGAAAAAAGATGTAATGCAGGGGTTAAACGATATAAATGACCCGGTGTGATTACGAACGACCTGTGAAGGATCGACTTACTGATGACAGTTACATCAAGATAACATAAATATATCTACGGTGACGGGAGTGCAACCCTTGGACTTTAGTGGAGTCTCCAGGGGTTAACGAATGTTGGTTAGCTAGGCGAAAGAGTTTGACCGGATAATCTCGTATCGTTGGAGCTCATGATATGTAGGTCCTCTAGGTTATCCTGGCTAGCTCAGATTAAGTCGTGTAACAATATAAGAGAAAAAGAATTTGAATTTATTCAAATTCGATTTTGGAAGAATCATGGACATATTTAAATATGATTTAAATATGAGATCGGTCTAAAATATGATTAGGGATTCATGTGCGAAAAGACGATTTTCGAAAAACCGGGATTAGTCAAATTATTTAATTAATATTTGATATTAAATTAAATAATATTAATTAATTAAAAAGTTTAATTAATAAAATATATATATTATATTGGGCTGATTGCACAAACAACAATCAGGCCCAAAATAATTGCAAATTTAGCAAAATTTAAAACATTTTGAAAATATGACAAAAAAACAGTGGTTATCACTGATAAACTCTATCGTTTATATATGACTATCACTAATAGACTTCTATCACTGATAATAGACTACTATCATTGACAAAATTTTATAAAAAACTGAGGTGATAGACTAGTATCCGCGATACACCATACCATCAGTGATAGAAATTGACATATTTGCAAAAAATTTAAAAAATACTATATTTTTTTTTTTATTATTTTATTCTAAATTGAATCTGTTACAATTTCTCTATTATATTTACTTAAATTTAATTATAAATTAATTTTTAAATAAATAATAAAATAATATATATTATATGAGTGCTTTCTTGCATGATTGCCATCTCACTAATGACTAATGACTAATCTGTTTTTAGACTTAACCCTTAAGTTTGCTAGTACTTATTAAAAGGTGAAAAGTTCACTTGATAAGTTTTGATAAAAACTCAATTGGTGAGCATTTCATTAGTTTTGGTTAAAAGATATATATATATATATATATATATATATATATATATATATATATTTTGTTTTTTGAGTTTTTGAGTTTTTGAGATTAGGAGAATTTGTTCTTCATTCATCTCTCTCTCAAAGAGCTTTTGTAGCAAAATCATTTCATCCCTCTTCCATTCTTCCACTGGTAAAGGAGTCCCACCACTCCGTTGCTCGGCCCGAGGATAGAGGGACTACAAGAGGTGGTCCTCGAAGAGTTCAAGAGAAGGTTCGTTGAGTTCGTGAGGAGATTCAAGCGGTAGAATTGGAGAAATTCGAATTACAAAGGTATGCTCTTATTTCTTCTATTTTCGATTTTTTGAGGATGTTTCTGTTGAGTTAAATTGATGAAATTAGAGTATCAATGATCCAAATCACTTATGCACCGTTATCCGCTCCATCAGTCCCGGGGTCCCAGGGACTCATTCCGACTGAAACAACGGGTGACTCTTTACCAACTTTCAAATATTCTATTTTAGGGAAGCCGAAAAACATAAGAGCCGGGAGCGAGCCTTATTGAAAAAAAGCCCCTTCTGCCTTCCTACTTAAGCTTAAGGAATCCGCAACCTGGTTGGTCCGTTTAAAAGACTAAGATGCACGGGATTCATCCGAACGAGATGTTCAACATTCATCCAAAGTAGTCCAGCGAGAAAACAAGTAAAAGAAACATCATGCAAGCAATGAACCAACATAAAGAACCGCACGATCCCAACCAACCTTAGCCAGTGATCCATACATAGCGAAACTCGTTTTTCTTATTAGCATGGGATCATCAGAGGCCGGGGCGGATCCAGGATTTTTTGTCAGGAGGGGCACAATTCCAATAGGGTTAACTGCAAGTTTAGTCTTTGAAATTTTCGATTTATGTCTAAATAGTTCTTGAACTTTAAAATGTGTGTAAAACACTCTACAACATTCAATTTTGAGTCTAATAGGTCCTTAAACTTTTAATTTTGTATCTAATAAAGACATATTAGAAAACAATAACGTATTTCTTTTTATTATTTTACAAAAAATATTTAATTAATGCAAGAGTCGAACCCCTATCTCTTAGTCAAGGGCATAGTTTTATGTCAATTGAGTTATGCTCGGTTTGAAAATAATAATGTATTTATTAGATACAAAATTAAAATTTTCAAGTGTAGTTGAGTCCTCAATAGTTAATTTTTAGTGGACAAAAAATTAAATGTCTAAGACCTATTAGATACGAAATTATAGTTAATAAATTTAATTGAGTACTCAAAAGTTGATTTTTACTAGGAAACAAAAATTAAATGTCTAAAACCTATTACTTACAAAATTAAAGTTAATAAATCTAAACGGTTTAAACTTCACAAATCTATTAAAAACAAATTTAAAAATTGAAACACTAAACTTGTAATTCTCTATTCATATAAATATAATTTTAAATATTTGTATATAATTTGTTTTTTAGAAGAGAATTCTCTATTCATATAAATATAACTTTAAATATTTGTATATAATTTATTTTTTAGAAGATATAATATTTATACAAAGTAATATTAATTTAAAAATAATAATAAACCATTTTAGAATTCAATATGTTTTCTTTTAACAAACTGATAAACAAAATAAAAAATTGGCACTGAAAGAGCTCAAGGCACCATCAGGAGGCAAGGTTAAAATTTGTGCCCTTTGCCAACGAACCAGACACTAATCACTACAAGAATTTTGGTTGCTTTCTTGCAAGTTTAGTCTTTGAAATTTTCGATTTATGTCTAAATAGTTCTTGAACTTTAAAATGTGTGTAAAACACTCTACAACTTTCAATTTTGAGTCTAATAGGTCCTTAAACTTTTAATTTTGTATTTAATAAAGACATATTAGAAAACAATAACGTATTTCTTTTTATTATTTTACAAAAAATATTTAATTAATGCAAGAGTCGAACCCCTATCTCTTAGTCAAGGGCACAGTTTTATGTCAATTGAGTTATGCTCGGTTTGAAAATAATAATGATTTATTAGATACAAAATTAAAATTTTCAAGTGTAGTTGAGTCCTCAATAGTTAATTTTTAGTGGACAAAAAATTAAATGTCTAAGACCTATTAGATACGAAATTATAGTTAATAAATTTAATTGAGTCCTCAAAAGTTGATTTTTACTAGGAAACAAAAATTAAATGTCTAAAACCTATTACTTACAAAATTAAAGTTAATAAATCTAAACGGTTTAAACTTCACAAATCTATTAAAAACAAATTTAAAAATTGAAACACTAAACTTGTAATTCTCTATTCATATAAATATAATTTTAAATATTTGTATAAAATTTGTTTTTTTAGAAGAGAATTCTCTATTCATATAAATATAACTTTAAATATTTGTATATAATTTTTTTTTTTTAGAAGATATAATATTTATACAAAGTAATATTAATTTAAAAATAATAATAAACCATTTTAGAATTCAATATGTTTTTCTTTTAACAAACTGATAAACAAAATAAAAAATTGGCACTGAAAGAGCTCAAGGCACCATCACGAGGCAAGGTTAAAATCTGTGCCATTTGCCCACGAACCAGACACTAATCACTACAAGAATATATATATTAATTAATTAAACCTTTTAATTAATTAATATTATTTAATTCAATATCAAATATTAATTAAATAATATGGCTAAATCCGGTTTTTCGAAAACCGACTTTTTTCACATGAATCCTATTCATGTTTTAGACTATTTCCATATTTAAATCATATTTAAATATGTCCATCATTGTTCCACAAGCCGAATTTGAACAATCCAAATTCTTTTTTCTTTTTCTCTTATATTGTTGCAAGACGTTATCATAGCTAGCTAGGAGAACCTAAAGGACCTACAGATTATGATCCTCAACGATACGAGATTATCCAGTCAAAACTCTTTTAACCGAACTAATCAACATTCGTTAACCCCCGGAGACGTACTCCACTATAGTCTGAGGGCTGCACTTTCCTCACTGTAGATATATTATGTCCTCTTGATATAACCGTCATGGGCAAGTCGACCCTTCACAGGTCGTTCGTAATCACAGCTGGGTCATTTAAACCGTTTAACCCATGCATTGCGTCTTGTTCCTTAAGTACCACTGACACCTCTAATGAACAATAGATCAGTGGTCCAACCAACAGATCAGTTAACCCTCTCATCTCATGAGAGTGTGAGCGCTCATTGTTCAAGCCCCGGAGTCAGCTATTAAGGGAACAACCTATCTACTAACCCTGAAGAACGGGTTAGGAGTGAATTCCAATCTTGTTGTACTATGTCCCCAGCTACCTATTCGACTTTATCCCCAAGATGGTAGCCTTATTGAGTAGGCGATAATGGGCCACTCTCACCCGTGCAAGTCAAAGGATACTTTCGAATAAGCAGAAGTTCATAGCGAGCTCAAGATTGAGATCGACTTACCTAGGCCATCAAATTAAAATGTCGGTCTCATTAGTAAACAGTGTTATAAAGAGAGAGAGCAACATATTTCGCGGTTCAGTCTTATGCAAACTCTTTGCACAGGACGCCCTCACTCGCACATCTCCATGTGAAACGATTCAGATCACATTGTTTTGTACAATACAAAGTGAGCCGCATCCAATAATGTTACCAGGATAAGGTACCCACCCTCATCCGTATACTATAGACCATTTTGACTGCCTACTTGAGCTTGATCCACAATCATGTCATACATGAAACTCAAGTACTCATATTCAGCCAAGGGTGTTGGTCATTGGTATAGGTTAACCTAAACACGTTTCACTTTATTTCAGTAAACTCTTTTACTGAATAAAACTATTAACTCTTTATTCTAAATAGAATATTTACAAATATAACAGTTTATAAACCACGTGTTTTAGGACATAAAAACCTAACAATATATAATATAATATTATATTATATGTGAGAATTATAAATCAATTTGTAGATCAGCCGAAAATAAGCATACTCATTTGGGCGTTATCCATTGTGGGCCTAGGTTTAATTTTGTTTTGGCTCAAACATATATATAATATGTTTTGTTGATTATGTTTGAACATCTTGTGCGGCTAGAGAAAATTGAAGAATAATTTTGTTCAGTTTATTTCTTTGTGTTACGGCAGTGAAGAAAAGATAGAATACAGTGGGTATTCTTGTATTGGGTGAGAGTTTCTTTTGTTGTTTATCTCAAGTTACCAGGTTGTGGTACTTGGAAGCAAATAGTTCTAGTTGGGCTATTTGGGTGAGTTTTGTAGCGCGAACTTGAGGGACCAATTGTAATCTCCATTATAGTAGAACCTGCAGTTGCAGAAGACTGGACGTAGTCTCGAGATCGGGGTGAACCAGTATATCTCTCGGTGTTGTTATCTCTTTCCCTTATCTTTTATTATTGTATTTTGTGACCGATTGCCTTTTGGATTATAACCTGTGAAGTGGGAGGTTGAGATATATTTAGTTTATTCCGCATTTAATTATATCTCGCTATTTTTACTCCCAACAATCGCGACCTAGCGTCCCACGTTCTCTAGGTCCGAAGGGATCCAATGCCCAACTGCCGACTCCTCCCGGAATTGCATTATCGAAGTCGAGCCAGGAATAACCGCTTTTTTCTTTCGTTTAACGAGATAGCTTACCATTTCTTTTGGCTCATAGCAGCATTATTAAAAGCAGAATCTTCATCCGGAAGAGTAGTGCGAGATAGGCTAATCACCAGACTGCTATGAAATAGGTTAATCGTCGGAGACAAGAGAATGGAAAGTACCTCTTTCGAGAGCATGCCTTAACCTAATTATTAATTAATAGCAGTCAAAAGGAGTCAATCAACGTCACAAGTCCAAATTAGTACTCATGAGAAAGAAAGATACAAGCTCCAAAAAGTCATGGTCGTGGGAGCCGATGAGTCCGCCCCTAAAATGTAACTGACGAAAATAGTTACTTGATTGTTGTCTCAGCAATAATTTGACAGTTAGAAGATTAACCATGTTATTATCGACCCGATTAGCGGTTACACAACGATGTGGTTATATAAGCAACAGTGGATGATAGTTCAAGGTATGCACAATTATGACGAAGAAAGTATTATTACTAGCGAAGTTTATCTAGAAATCTAACTTGAACGTCGGAGTGCACGTGACAACACCACGTCGAGCTCAATTTTTATTTCTTCTATTTTCAAGGCATTTACGAGATTTCCTCCAAGAAACAAATTCACCATTGCGGTCATTTTTCGGGAGGAACATAACACACCCAAAAGTAAGACTTTTTAAGGATGGAAAGGTCCAAAATACCAAATGTTGATAACTCAAAGAACATAATCATACCAATTAGGTAATGTGTCTTATATATTTCGTATGGATTAGCTTATTATAATTGAGAGGTGCAAAACCCTCAAATATGTTTCCACGGATGTACAAGTTCATCAACATTAGTAGGATTGTTTCTTATGTAAATTCCATCCTCTTTAGCAATCCAAAAGCAATTATTGTCGTTATAGCACCTAGAACTGAGCCAAGGGTGTCTTTTTTCAACCCAATATGCTTCAAACGACACATAGAAATTTGGCTTTTCCAAGAAGCACCAAAACAAGGTAGTTCCCCAAAAGTTGACTTTAAATTGCCAGTTGACTTCATCTCCTTTGGTAGCTAAAGTGTGGTTGCCCAAATCATTATCTTTGGACTGACAATGCACCCTTAAAGCTTCATTGTTCAGCCCATTGACCACATGGATTTCCCAATGCGGGAGTGGCAGTGGAACCGCCGTGCACGGCCGAACCACCGCCACAGCCGCCAAGGCAAGTAAGAGAACCATTGCCAAATGCATCTTTTCTTCATACATTGCACCCATTTTGCTTTAAAGTAAAAACTTGTTTTTTGATTGTCTTTTCTTGATCTACAATGCACTCCTTTATATATATATAGATGGTGTTATTCTTATTGTGCTTTAATTAACCTTCTTTAAAAGGGAAAACTAATAATAAATAATATGTAACCACCAAGTACATTGAATACAAACAAAAGGAATGTAAGTAATATACTTTCTTTCTTTACTTGACGATATGATTATTTATATTCTTGAAACCGTTGTAATATGAAAATTTTCAAATTCTACATAACTCATTTGGGTAAGACATTATAATTTCGACCAAAACATAAGAAATTTGAGCCTCCATGTTGAAATCAAAAATAGAAAAATAATATATGAAATATTCTTTCCTCTTATATAAAAATACCCTAATTGCGTTGGTTTCAATTTTCCATTTGACCTTTTAAACGTAACAACTATATATATATATGAAGTTTGCCTTGTTCTTATGTTAGGTTATATAAAATTGCCCTATTCTCAGTGGTTGTAACTTTGCATTTGACATTTTAAATGTTTTGTTTTTATTTTCAAATTTTGAAGGCCTGTTGGTAGCGTTTATGTTTTGTTTCTTATTCTTCTCAAAAAAAAAAAAAAAAAAAAAAAAAATTATTTTTTTAAAAAAAAAAAGAAAAATATTACTACATTTGATATTGAAGTATTTCTTAATTTTTTTTTTCATTTTTTTTTTATTGAAAAGGTAAACAGGACCAACACATGAACATACATCAACAAGACATGATGTACATGACGAAAATGCCACAGGTTCCATCCACCACCCCTACATATGGTAAAAATAAATAATAAAAAAATAAACAGAAACGTGATTGGTGAAAATTTTAATGTTCTTGTTCTCTAAATTTTTGAAATATTCAAGTCAAACTAAGCATAATTTGGTATAACGTTGTGTCCTTTACTTAGAGGTCATGCGTTAAATCCTCGTATTAATTAAATATTTTTGCATAAAAAAAATATTAATATATTTTATGTTTTTTTATTTTAAATTTTTATTATGCATTTTTATAAATAAAAAAATGTAATCTTTTATTTATGTTTTGCAAGAAACGGGAAATCATAATAAGAAACAAGAAACTTGGTGCCCGTTTGGTAACGTTCCTGTTTCTTGTTCCCTGTTTTCCGTTTCTCGTTCCCTGTTTCTTGTTCCCTGTTTTTTTAGAACCAGAAACAGAAACATGTTTGATAACTACTCCTGTTTCTTGTTTCTTGAAAAAAAAGAAACAGAAACACATACTTGTTTGATAACGTTTCTTGTTTCTTGTTTCTTGAAAGAAAAAAAAATAGAAATATCGTCATGTTTGATAATTTTTTTTGTTAATTGTTTCTTTTTTCTTTTTTCTCTTTATGTTTTATTTTTTATTTTTTATAGTTTAAATAAAATTTATTATACATAATATAAAAAAGATATAACATGCATTAAAAAATAAATAAATAAAAAAAAAAAAAAATTGCAATTTGATTTGATTTGGTATATGTTTTTGTGTGTTGATAAGGAGACGTTTATTTAAGAATAGGGAAGCGAGTCTCCAACACGCCAAAACAACGTTCAATAACATTTTGCAGTGAAAAAATTTCGATAGTTAAACATTTTTCCCTACCTCGAGGATGATGCCTTCCTTGCTCTAAAATCTCGAAGTCGTTGTCATTCGTCATTGTTTGTTATGGGTCATGTTTTAAATTTTCGTTGACGTGTAGACATTTCTACGTGTCAATGAGCTCAATATCGACATGAGAGGTGAATCGACATTTCAATTATATTATAGATAAATTTATCTTATATAACTAAAATATCACTATTTGTGAATCTAATATTTAATAGTGGGAAATTTAAACTAATTTAAAAATATTGAAATGCTAATTTGTAAAGTTTAAAGTGTCTCAATGAAAATATGAAAATATCGATGTGAATGGATACTTATTAAAAAAACATAAAAAATAATAATATTTTTTTTTTTTACAATTAATAAATAAATATTTTAATGTATTTAAAAAAAAGATATAACAAATTTAATAAATAAATATAATAAATATTTTTATGTATTTAAATAAAATAAAAAGTAATTAGTAATGTATCTTAAAAAAAAAATAGCAAAATTTAAAATTAAAATAATATATAAAAAAAAAAAAAACATTGCATAATTAAGAAAGAAAAAAAAAGAAAAAAAAAGTGTTATAATGAAGATTTGAAGCCAGGACCTCATAGGTGAGGAGTTTATTTGGGTGCTTCTCTTGCCAATGAACCAACACTAATTTATTATCATTTTGGGAACAGATTAATATAAAGAGAAACGGAACTGGGAGAAACACCTTTTTGAAGTTTCTCAAATTTTGCCTTTTTTTTAGAAACGTTTCTCAAAATTTAGAAACAAGGAACGGGAATAGTTATCAAACAAATCCGTTTCTTAAAAAATGAGAAACAAGAACAAGAAACAGGAAACAGGAACGTTACCAAACAAGCCCTTGGCTGCTTTGATAACATGTTTTCTGTTTTTTCTGGTTCCGTTTCTCATTTCTATGGTGATCATTTCATTGTTTTTGTTCTCTAAATTTTTAAATTAAAATGTTAAAAGTTTTATATGAAAATTAGTTTTTAAAATGAAATATTCATACTTTTTGTGTTATATTATTTATATTAAATTTTTATTATGCATTTTTATAAGTAAAAAAATGTATTCTTTTATTTATGATTTTTGCAAGAAACATGAAATCAGAATCAGGAACAAGAAAGTTGACTCGTTTCATAACATTCATGTTTCCTGTTTTTTCTTATTTTCGTTTCTCATTTTTCAAAAAACATACATGTTTGATGAATTATCTAGTTTTTTGTTTTTAAATTTTCAAAAATTTATACAATGAGTTATATGAGGAGAGAGAATCTTTACATACCTATTTTGTCCGTACATTTTTAATAAATTTCTATTTTACCCTTTATTGATGGGACTCGTCTTTTGAATGTGCACTCATGCTAATGGGACACGAATGTTCGGATGGAAGTGGTTACACAATAAATTGATGTATTCATTCGGGTAAGAATATGATCTATGTATGTATAAAAAGAAAGAAACATGATTGTGAATATAGACCTCGTCTATTTTTCATATCAAATTTTTTTTTTTAAAAAAAAAAAATCTTTTATCCTTTTTTATTTTTCTCATGTCATTAAATCACATTTAAAATCCACATTAATTCCTTCAAGTAAATATACTCTTGCAAAATTTGTTCTTTTATCGTAGAACACCAAAGCTAGTTCTTCGTAATTAAGGAAACATTGAATTGTGTCACAAACCAAGACTTGAGAATTCATAAACTTTTTTTTACAGTCGATTAAGAGGTAGATCTACCTTTTTTTGTTTTTCTTATGTCATCAAATGTCATTTACATTTTACATTAATTCTATCAAGTAAAATATATTATTGGCTGTTTTTTTTAATATGGTAAATTTTGAAACTTTTTATAAAAATAATGGAGGTTTCACACTATTTTTAAAAAGGATGTTGTTTTTATGGAAGATCATAATGGTGTTTTTATGAAAGACCGTCTTTTGAAAAGACGACCTCCTTACGCTATCAAAGGCCGTCTTTTGAAAAGACGATCTTGTTCCACGTGGATGAAGATCGTCTTTTCAAGAGATGGTCTTCTTCTTGGCCCACACAGGCAGTATTTTCAAAAGACGATTTCTATCCACACATCCGGCACATCATATTTTGAAGAATGTACTTTCAAAGATCGATATCTTTTTAATCATATATGCAAAAAATTCAAAAAAACTATGGTTAGAAATAATCTAACACCGAGAGTTTTCATTTTATATGTGATTTCACTATTTTTGAAGTCGTATATTTAAAGATAAAGATTGTCGAAGTTGAGCTACAGTTCTGAAATTCGCAGAACCATAATCCAACTTCGATGATCTTTATCTTTTCATAGACAACTCTAAAAATAGTAAAACTGGGGTCAAATTGAAGTTGTCTGTGTTAGCTTTCCAACAATATATTTTTCGAAATTTTTGAATATCGGAGTAAAAAGATGTCAATTTTTTAATGCACACTGCTCAAAAGAACTATGGAGAACATTGAAGTTGGAATATGGTTCTGTAAATTTAAGAGCTGTAGCTCAACTTCGACGATCTTTATCTTTCGATATCCAACTTAAAAAATAGTGAAATCATCAATCAAATTGAAGGTCTCGATGTTAGCTTTCCAACCATATTTTTTTCGAAATTTTTGCATATCTAAGTAAAAAGATATCGATATTTTGAAACTACATTGTTTAAAAGATGATGTGCTGGAAGTCGGAGATCGTCTTTTCATTTTGAAAAAAACGACGTGTATGGGCCCAACCAGAAGAAAAAACGTCTTTTGAAAGGACGATTTCATTGTAATAAAGATTGTCTTTTCGAAGGACCACCTTTGCTCGACGATCCAAACTGCAATATTTTTATAAAAAAATTGAAAAATTACAATATTAAAAAAAAAACAGATATAATTTTTAAAGATTATACTTCACGTTTTCGATTTTTAACATTTTAAATTTTGTATCCATAGAACTCAGTTATATTCCCAACAAAATTAATTATTTAAAATTATAGGAAAGAATTTGAATATAAAGTCATAGATAATTTTAAAACAAATGTAAATTAATTCAACCTAACAAACCTGGTCTTTATTTATAAATATTAGAATCTATTGATTATAACAGATAATCAATTCCCTCTTATTTTAAGAAGACTATGCGAAGATACAAATTCATTTTCTCTTTTAGATGTATTACCAGCAAGAAACCTGAGATTTTTGTACGGATGATCCACTCTTCGAGTTGCGTAAATTTTTTTAACCCAGTTGAAAATTTATGTTTTTTTTCCTTCTCTCGTGATAAGAAAGTGCTCATTCGTACTCTTCGCTTATCACGATCACGAAGAGACAACTGTGATCTTCTCGTGATAAGCGAAGGGTACGAATGACTTTGTGCATTTCTTTATCACGAGAGAAGATCAAAAAACCATAAGTTTTCAAAAATTGAATTAAAAAACTTTACGCATCCCATGGCCATGGAGTGGGTCATCCGTACAAAACCCCCAAGAAACATGTTGGATCTATTAAGGAAGATGATAGATAGATATTTTTTTATATATTTATTTGTATTATTCTTTTTATTTATTGGTTTGTTTACCACGTGTATTTTTGTTTCATTGTTTAGAAACCTTAACCCTACCAGGGTTATTATATAAATAGGTTATATTCTCGTCCCTTCACAATTATTGAAATATACACTAACCTAGTTGTCTCCTTTATCTTTATTTTCTCTCGAAGTCAAAGTTTAATTCCATGGACACTGTTTTGATTTAAATTAGTTTTTTTTTTTTATATATTTTTTATTTTTAAATCTTACAGTTAATATTCTTCTAAAAGATTAAGAGTGATTCATGGTTTACAATTATTTTCATAATAAAAGAATTTATTTATTTGAAAATAATTTTTGTGAGTTATATTTTTTTTCTTAAAAAAAAAATTATTTTGAGAAGAAAACATAATTTGAATTGTTTTCATATAGTCAGTAAAAAATGCTAATGCTTGTTTTAAAAAAACATAATAATCTTAATTTCATACTTAATTTTAAAATGAATATGTGATTAAAAAATGGCAGATAAATTATTTTTTGGGGAGTTACAAAAATAGCAAAAACAATTAGGCTAATTGCATTTGTAGGAACTATGTTTAGTCTTTGCATATATAGCAAAAAAAATCAGGGTAATCGCGTGTTAATTGCAGGTTAATCATTAACCTAAAAGTTTAAAAGTCAAAAATACCCACCCCTAACACTTTAAAGTAATCACTTGTTAATCACTAACCTAAATGATTGCATGTTGATACACCTCTGCTGATACACATATATTTTTTCATTCTTTTTACATTCAAAATATTTAAGCTCAACCCAAATGAAAATTAAAGCTCGTTTATAATGGAAATGTCGAAAATACCCTCCCTTAAAGTAATAAACTTGTATAATCATGCGTTAAACCTAGAAGTAACTTTTCGAAACCTTTACGATTTCTCTTATCATTGCGATTTTCCTCTCCTTCAACGTCGATTGACAATTGATTCACTCTTGTTGTTGCGTTCTACTCACCAAGTACATGGTAATAATTTTTTGAAATTGCCTCTACTTTAGATTCACTCTGCTTGTTTTAAACAAAGGTGAAGCCTGATTACTGTAAGTTTTTCACCTTTTATTTTTTAGTGTATCACTCTTGTTTTAATTTACTATTTGTCTAGAAATTGAATGAAGGTGAAGCCTGATTACTGTTTGTTTTTCTGTTTGTTTTTCTTCCTCCATTGTTTTCCTTTTTCACTTATTACATCATCTTGATAATTTAGATTACAACATGATATCCATCAGTAGCTCTTGATTGTTTAGATGATAAACTACCTAACTTTCCACTTAATTTATACAACACATATAAGGTGAATCAGTTGTATAATTGATACACCAAATCTAGGGTTTATCAGTTGTACAACTGATACACCAAATATAAGGTATATCAAGTGCCATTGATACACCGAATAGAAGGTAAATCAGTTGTATAATTGACACACCCAATAGAAGGTAAATCCGATGTACAACTGATACACAAAATATAAGGTAAATCAGTTGTACAACTGATACACAAAATATAAGGTAAACCAGTTGTACAACTGATACACAAAATATAAGGTAAATCAGTTGTACAATTGATTTACCTTATATTTTGTGTATCAGATGTACAACTGATAGACCAAATATAAGGTAAATTAGTTAGACAACTAATACACCAAATCTAAGGTAAATTAGTTATACAACTGATACACCAAATATAAGGTATATCATGTGTCACTAATACACCAAATGTAAGGTAAATCAGTTGTACAGCTGATATACCAAAAATAAGGTAAATCAGTTGTACAACTGATACACCAAATATATGGTATATCAATTGTATAAACCAAATAGAAGGTAAATCAGATGTATAACTGATACACCCAATAGAAGGTAAATCAGATGTACAACTGATAGACCAAATATAAGGTAAATCAGTTGGACAATTGATACACCAAATCTAAGGTAAATCAGTTGTACAACGGATACATCAAATATAAGGTATATCAGGTGTCACTGATACACTCAATCGTATAACTAATACACCACATATAAGGTAAATCAGATTTACAATTAATACCCCAAATATAAGGTAAATTATGTGTCACTAATACACCAAATGTAAGGTAAATCAGTTTGTACAACTGATATACCAAATATAAGGTAAATCAATTGTACAACTGATACACCAAATATATGATATATCAAGTGTCACTAATAAACCAAATAGAAGGTAAATCAGATGTATAACTGATACACCCAATAGACAACTTGATACACCAAATATGAGGTAAATCAGTTGGATAATTGATACACCAAATCTAAGGTAAATCAGTTGTACAACGGATACACCAAATCTAAGGTATATCAGGTGTCACTGATACACTAAATAGAAGGTAAATCGGTTGTACAACTGATACACCAAATAGAAGGTAAATCAATCGTATAACTGATACACCACATATAAGGTAAATTAGATTTACAATTAATACACCAAATATAAGGTAAATCATGTGTCACTAATACACCAAATGTAAGGTAAATCAGTTGTACAACTGATATACCAAATATAAGGTAAATCATTTGTACAATTGATACACCAAATATAAGGTATATCAAGTGTCACTGATACACCAAATAGAAGGTAAATCAGATGTATAACTAATACACCCAATAGATGGTAAAATAGACGTACAAGTGATACACCAAATATAAGGTAAATCAGTTGGAAAATTGATACACCAAATCTAAGGTAAATCAGTTGTACAACGGATACACCAAATATAAGGTATAACAGGTGTCACTGATACACTAAATAGAAGGTAAATCAGTTGTATAACTGATACACCAAATAGAAGGTAAATCAATCGTATAACTGGTACACCATATAAGGTAAATCAGATTTACAATTAATACTCAAAATATAAGATAAATCAGTTGTACACTGATACAACAAATATAAAGGTAAATCAGTTTTATAACTGATACACCAAATATAAGGGTTATCAAATATGAACTAAATCAGTTGTATAACTAATACACCAAATATAAACTAAATCAGTTTTATAGCTGATACGCCAAATATAAGGGTTATCAAATATATGGTCTAAATATAAGGTAAATCAGTTTGTCATTGATACACCAAATATAAGGTGAACCAGTCGTACAACTCATATAACAAATATAAACTAAATCAGTTTTATAATTTACACCAAATATAAGGGTTATCAAATATAAGATAAATCAGTTATATAATTGATACACTAAATATAAGGTAAAGCAGTTGTCATTGATACACTAAATATAAGGTAAATTAGTCGTACAACAGATACACTAAATATAAGGTATATCAGGTATCACTGATACACCAAATAAAAGGTAAATCAGTTGTATAATTGATACATCATATAGAAAGCTAAATCAGTTATAGAACTGATACACATCATATAGAAAGCTAAATCAGTTATAGAACTGATACATCAAATATTAAGTAAATCAGTTGTATAACTCATACACCAAATAAAAATGTTAAGAAGGAGATATATTAAGAATATAAAAAAATGAAAAATCTAACCTTTAGAAATTTTTCTATATTTGCAAACCCAAAAAAGTGTACCTAATTTATTTTGCTATCCTTTATAAATTTCTTTTATTTAATTATTATTGATTAAGTTAAAATAGTGGTAGCATAGCTCAATTCACGGTTGTGCAACAATAGTATAATTAATTATTTTAGTATTTATAAAGGAAGAGAATCTTTTGTCTTCCTATTCTATCCTTCATTTTTATTAATCTCTATTTTTCATTATTATCTTGGAATACTTGCAACGGTAGGACAATTGTTTTTATTAATCTCTATTTTTCATTCTCTTGGAATATTTGCAACGGTAGGAGTGAGGTGACGGTTGAGAGAATTTAATCCAATAAAAGTAGTTACATGGCGAAAACTGTGAAGCCTTTCACGTATTAGTGTGATATATGCCATAAATGTGAAACATGACAATCTAACTGTGGGCCATGAAAGAGAATTTTAGTCTTCCTAGTTTCAGAAGTGGATAGGGGTAGCGAGGAGTGCTTGGCAAATGAGTCACTTGTGGTCGAGCGCCTGACGTGGCGACCTCCTGAGCCTCCATGCTGGTCCCTGACATGCGATGCGGCGTTGATGGAGGGTGATGGCAGGGGTGGGTTCTTCGCGATCATAAGGGGGATATCATGCATGCAGGGGTAAAGTCCTTGTTGGACGGTACAGTGCGGGGTTATTAGAAATGATGGCGATTGAGGCGGATTGAGGCACTGAATCTTCCACAGAAGCTCATCCAGTCTCACTGTCTTGAGGTGATTCGTTTGTTGAATAGGGAAGCGGTAGATCTGACGATGATTAAATCGGTGACGAGAGATGTGCTTCGGTTGGCGTCAGCCTTGCCAATTAGGGGCTTTCAACACATTAGGCGACCTCAGAATAAGGTGACCGATGCAATTGCACATTGGGTTATGACTGAAGATGTCATTCAGGAGTGGTGAGATGATTTTCCACTGTGGCTACTGACGCTTGTCGAACGAGATAAGTCTTCTTTTTAGTTGTTTTTGTTCTGTTTTTTTTTTTGTTTGTGTTAGTGTATTGTCCCTCTCTTTTCGAAAAAAAAAATAGTAATTATTTATTTTAGGGGCGTACATATACAGAAAATCATTTATTGTGGTTCACTTTTCTTTATACTAACAACTATTATTAATGAAATTAACACGGGGAACCATCAAGTAAAATAAGAATATATCCCAACATAAGGTGACTTTCTTGTTATTTTTCAACAAAAGTATAGGTAAAATAAATAAATTCGAAAAAGATAACCTTAAAACAGTTGGAGCATTATTTTTATCAAAACTGCGATATCAAATTTGTAACAAACACACCAAAAAGTAAAGGATTTCTTAAGGATGAAGAGGTCCAAAAGACAAAATAAACTTGCAATTTGGAGATGTTAATGTGTGTATTATTATTTCTTATTGAAAGGTAGAAGAAACCTCAAGTAAGTTCAAATTTTTTTCCACTCATGTACGAATTCATCAATATTTATAGGAGTGTTTTTAATGTAAATTCCATCATTTTTAGCAATCCAAAAGCAATTATGGTCGTCAAAGCACCTATAACCGAGCCAATTGTGAGTTTTTTCAACCCAATACGCATCAAACGAGACATCGAAATGTTGTCTTCGCAAGTAGCACCAATACAACGTTGTTCCCCAAAAGTTGTCTTTAAAACTCCAGTGGACTTCATCTCCTTTGGCAGCCAAAGTGTGGTTGCCCAAATCATCATCTTTGGACTGACAATGCACCATTAGGGTTTCGTTGTTCAGCTCATTGATCACATGAATGTGCCACCCTGTGAGTGGCAGTGGAACCGCCGTGCACGGCTGAACCACCGCTACAGCCACCAACACAAGTAAGAGAACCATTGTCAAATGCTTCTTTTCTTCATACATTGCACCCATTTTTCTTTAAAGTAAAAACTTCTTTTTTTTTATTGTCTTTGCTTTATCTACAATGCACAACTATATATAAATATATATGTGTGGCGTTATGCTTGTGAATCTTTCTTGTTTTTAAAAGGAAAAACTAATAATAAATTACTTGCATTTTATAAAAATAAATAAATAAATTACTTGCATATAACCACCATCTTGAAGCAGATGTTTGAATGTAATAAAAGGAAAGTAATTAATAATGTTGCATGTATGATTTTTTTTTAATTCTTAATTGAAACCGTTATATATATGAAAAGTTTCAATCCGATCATAACTCAACTGGTTAAAAGTTGAAAGGTGGCATAAAATTCAATATTTGAAGTGAAATCTAATTAGAAATAAAATTTATCATTTATGAATAAACAAAAATGTGGTTACAAATAACTAAATGACAATTAAATTTTATTTTAAACATTTACATAAATTAATTATAAATCTTAAAATTTTACATTAAAATTAAAATTAGTTTCAAAACCATATGCAAGGAAATTTTAGATTACTTTTCAAATTAATATAATTCAATATATATATATATATATATATATATAAGTTTTTTTTCTCCTAAATACATATTGTATTAAAAAGAATTTCATCAACTTTATAGGGATTAAAACAAGGTTTAAATAATATTTATTTACAACATAAATTAACTTTACACAAAAGTTAAGCTTTTTAGTTACATTGAATTAAGACTATAAGATTCTAAGAACATGTCAAACCGAGTATAACTCAATTGACATAAGATTCTTCGTTTAGAGTGGATTCTAGACGGGCGTGCATTGGATGGGTCGTTCGAGACACCATGGCTCAGTCAAGTTGGCAGGTTGTCGTGCTTTAAGGGACAAGTTCAATATCAAATTTTTAGAAGCTATGACAATGGTAGAAGGTTTAAAAGCACTGTCTGGAAGTCAGTAACCTTCGCAATGGCATAGGAGAAGACCTCACCCCAGTTGTCTTTTTAATTCGAAATGCATTGGATTTGAAAGAGGCAGTTGGAGTTATATCATTTGCGCTCATGTGCATGAATAATGTTTTGGCTCATTAGATAGTCTTTAATGCTTTTATGACATTACTAACGACTCAGTGGGAGAATCATGTTCCCTCGAATTTTTTTATCGTTTTGTTAGTCAGGTAGGCCTTAGGGGCTTTGTTTCAAGTTGAGCAATAACTCTAAAAAAATATATATTATATATATATTAAAAAAAAAAAAAATCTGCCCTTACCTAGTTTAATCCTGCATTTAATTAAATACTTTTGAAAAAAAAAAAAATGACAGGTACATGTTTATTCTTTTACCATAATTTCCCAACACTCCTTAAATGGGGCTATGGAGAAAAAAAAAATTGCCTTCCTATTTTGCCATTAATTTTTGTATAAATTTCTATTTTGTCCTTATCTTCATATAGTTGCAACTGTTGGAATTCGGGTGTTCATGAAGAGAATTTGAACAAATGAAAGTAGTTAGAGTTACAATGAAAGTAGTTAGATCTAGGCTAATACATCTGAAACATTAGCTAAAGCGAGCATGGCTCAGCGGACATATGTATGTGTTGACGACCAACAGGTCTATGGCATGATCTAGATACCGTAGATGTAAAACACCACGATCTATCATTAGCTTATGGGAGAAGAATCTTTTGCCTTTCTATTTTATCCTTCATTTTTTTTAATTTCTATTTTTCCTTCTTTCTATGAATACTTACAATTGGACGAAGAGAGGTGTCCGTTGAAAGAATTTTAACCAACGGGAGTGGTTACATGACAAACTAATGAAACCTTTCACGTATGGATTTGATCTAAGTCAGAGTTATGAAACATCACAATCTAATTGTGAGCTAGCTATGAAAGAGAAACTTTGTCTTCCTAGTTTGCCCTTAAAATATTCTATTTTGTCGTTTTCTCCAAATAATTGCAACGGTGTGTGGGTCGAGGTGTTCGTTTAGAGAATTTATACCAGTGAAAGTGGTTACACGACGTAGCGTTGCATCCTTTCGTGTATGGAAATAACCTAGACTATAGATATGTGAAAACATTAAAATGGAAATTATTGTGTTATCTATCTTACCATCCAAAATAATAATACATTTATTCGATAAATTAACTACTAGCACAAGTTTTTGTTTTGTACTATGTAGAAGATTTTTTAATGAAAAAATCTTCTACATAGTACAAAACAAAAACTTGTGCTATAAAAACATTCAAATAAAAATTGTTATAGAATCTAACTTTAATAAATTTATGGTAACAAAAATAAAACTATATAATATTTATTTATTACACGTTAAAATACCCACTATTTTCACTTTTTTAATTAAAACTACACGATTTTACGTGCATGACAAATGTTTCCAAACTAATATGTAAAAAAGGTACAAATAACAAACATTATATTAATATTTATATGAACAATAGAAGTATATTATAAAAAATGTTAAATTTGATTAAGATCTAAATATTACTCTTTAATTTTACTCGTGGAAAAAATTATGTATTTAATTTCAAGCTAAAATATTGGTAACCATTTTTACGAGTGTTATAAGGTGATAATATATACCCTTCTTTGCACACAATGGTCTCTTAAATCAATCTAGTTAATAGTGACAATTTCTTTTTTAAATCAAAACAAACTGATCAACCACACTCTTGATCAATGTTGCTTCATGGTGCATTTTTATGAGTGTTATAAGGTGAAAATATGGTATATTTGGTTGGAACGAAATGACAGGATTTTTAGTGATAAATCAAAGTTCATTCATCAGTTATGGGAGGAGATTATCATCAATGCTGCTTCATGGTGCTCCAAATCGAAGTTATTGTGTAATTATGATACTTCTACTGTAGCGCTTAATTGGGGTTATTTAGGTGTGTGGGGTAGTTTTTAAAACAAATTATAAAAAAAGGGTTGTTTTCAAACTATTTAGAAGAAAGGGGTAGTTTTTTTTGTCTTTTATGGGAGTACGCAGGTTCAAGACGCGCACCCTAGTGTGAACGCTATCTTGAGGGCCCCACATTTTAAAAAAATTGACAGATTTCAAACGGTGGTTTGGGCAATGTTAAAATTAATTTTATCCTATTTATTATTAAACGAACAAAATAATTTGGAAATGTCTCTTTGCTCCAATGGTTTGGTTGCATGTCTATCCATCTTTTTGGCCCAAGTTCAATTCTTGTCAATGAATTTTTTGCTTCCTTTTAAATGAAAGGTGTAATACCACAGTTTTTTTTTTTTTTTTTTTAAATTATTATAACATGTTATTACAATTTTATTTGTTCATATTTTTAAAAAACAAATATCAATTTAATTTTAATTCCTCATATTGTTAAAAAAAAAAAAAAAATATACCAATTTTATTTTATTTCTTCATATGCTTAAAAAAAAAAACAAATGTCAATTTTATTTTATTTCTTCATATTCTTAAAAAAAAAAAAAAAAACAAATATCAATTTTATTTTATTTCTTCATAATCTTAAAAAACAAATATCAATTTAAATAAATATTACTAATTTAAACACTTTATTTGTAAAATAAAAATTATTATTATAAAAAAGATTAATTAATATATCGAGACATGAAAAAAAAATTAACAATTTTAATTAAAAAAAGACTTAAGTTTAAACTTTTATTTTCATCAAATTGCACATTAATATTTGCAATAATACTAACCTCAAATTCAAATAAGTAGTGTTGCAATTTTTATTGTTTAATATGCTTTAATTTAAAAAATCGTCAATTCATATCATCATACTTAGATTAAAACATGTCTAACACGACTTTAAAAATTATGTTCTAAGTTGAAAAATCATGCAAATTCGTCATTGTTTAATGGGTCCACGAAATATATTTCTTTTGAAGTTTGATTGTGATTCTTCACAATAATTGAAATAATTGAATATATTTTTCTTCTTCATTAACTTGCAATTCAAACTCAATGTTTAAATTCAACATGATTGAAATCTTTTATTTCCCATATTTATCGAAGTATTATTATTATTATTTAATTATTTTAGAATAAAAAATTATAAATAAAATATTTTAATAATTCTATTGAATTTTTTACATTGAGATAAATTATAACAAAAATTATAAATAAAAAAAAGTGGTATTACACCTTTCATTTAAAAGGAAGAAAAAAAAATCATTTACAAGAATTGTAACTTGGGCGAAGATGGATTGACATTCAACCACACCATTGGAGCAAAGAGACATTCCCTGATTATTTTGTTCGTTTAATAATAAATAAGATAAAATTAATTTTAACATTCCCAAACCACCGTTTGAAATCCGTCAATTTTTTTAAAATGTGGGGCCCTCAAGATTGCGTTCACACTAGGGTGCGCGTCTTGAACCTGCGTACTCCCATAAAAGACAAAAAAAACTACCCTTTCTTCTAAATAGTTTGAAAAGAACCCTTTTTTTATAATTTGTTTTAAAAACTACCCCACACACCTAAATAACCCGCTTAATTGGGAGGCTTTCCTCTAGCCTCTCATTTGTACTCTTTTTTGTCTGATCAATGAAGTATCTTTTTAAAAAAAAAAAAAAACTACACTCTTGACATGATATTTGTAAAGACTTCAAACTTCTCTTGATTAGAAAGAATCGAACTTTATTCACGGCCCCTCTTAGTCAAGGGCACGACCTTATACCAATTGAGCTATGTTGAATTTGGCAATAAATGATAACCTTAAAACAATAGAAACATTTTAATGAAATTATGAGATCACATTTGTAACAACACACCCAAAGTAGGATTTCTTAAGGATGGAGAGGTCCAAAAGACAAAATGTCAATAACTCAAAGAAAATAAACATGCAATTAGGACATGTTAAATGTGTCTATTATTTCTTATTGAAAGGTACAAGACCCTCAAGTAAGTTTAAAATTTGTTCCACTTATGTACCAATTCATCAATTTGTTTAGGATTGTTTCTTATGTAAATTCCATCTTCTTTAGCAGTCCAAAAGCAAGTATTGTCGCCAAAGCACCTAAACGCGAGCCAAATGTGAGTTTTTTCAACCCAATATGCATCAAACGAGACATCGAAATGTGGTCTTTGCAAGTAGCACCAATACAACGTTGTTCCCCAAAAGTTGTCTTTAAAACTCCAGTGGACTTCATCTCCTTTGGCAGCCAAAGTGTGGTTGCCCAAATCATCATCTTTGGACTGACAATGCACCATTAGGGCTTCTTTGTTCAGCCCATTGATCACATGAATGTGCCACGCTGGGAGTGGCAGTGGAACCGCCGAGCACGGCTGAACCACCGCAAGAACCGCCAAGGCAAGTAAGAGAACCATTGCCAAATGCATCTTTTCTTCATACATTGCACCCATTTTGCTTTAAAGTAAACACTTATTGTTTGATCGTTGTTGCTTGATCAACAATGCACTCCTATATATATATATATATATGCACACGTTGTTGAAGATATATGGATGCCATTATTCTTGTGAATCTGTAGTATGTGATTTAATTAACCTTCTTTAAAAGGAAAAACTAATAATAAATGACATGCAAGCACCCAATTGAGTTTAGAAACTGTTGTAATTAACTTACTTTCATTACTTGCCGATGTGTTGAGGATCCCACATCGAAAATATAAATAGACATCACTCATAATATTAGACATCATGGATTTCATCCTAAAACCAATTGGTTCCTAGGATGGAATCTCATGATGTCTAATATGATATCAGAGCCCACAAAACCCAAACGGGTATTCGGTCCAAAATTGGGATCCGACGCACCATCTTGAGGGGCATGTTAAGGATCCCACATCGGAAAGATGAAGGGACATCACTCATAATATAACGCAAATGGGCTACCCCTCTTATTACCAATTGACACATATGGGCTACTCTTCCTATTACCAACTGGTTAGGATGGAACTAATTTTCTTTTATCGAAATTTGGTATAAACTTAATTTGATTGGTGGAACGAACTTGACCTTGCAATATTTGAAAAGAAAGAGAGTAAGCTAGGACAGGTGGGGAAATTTGAATAATTTTGAATAATCTCAGATCACCCTACCGAATAGGTTATGGAAATTTGAATAATTTTGAATAATCTCAGATCACCCTACCGAATAGGTTATGGATCTTATCCTCATATACGGATCCATAACTGACCGTTAGGGGCTATTAAATGGCCTTTTAGATGGGGAGTTTATGGTTCATAACTCCCTGACGTTACAAAGGTTGTGAAACGGCCCTGGGGATGCAAATTTGCCAAAAATCATGACTCTCTGAGGGCGATGAGAACATGTCTTTCTTTCATAAAGCTTGTATGGCAAAAAGAAGGTTCAGTTTCATAACAGAGCTCTGACTCTACCAACAACAATCTTGTCATGGATCATCAGATCGAGATGGCATTCATTGATCATTTTAATTCGAATTATAAAGGATGAGCTGGGGAACATTGGATGATCAACAATCTAGAATGGAATCCAATATCTTCTTCACAAGCGATCGAAATTACAATGTCTTTCAGTGAAATCGAAGTTCATAACTGTATTAAAAGCCTTGGCCATAATAAATCACCAAGTCCGGATGGCTTCGAATTTCTTAAAAAGTATTGAAACATTTTCAATCAGAACAAATCGGTCAACGAAACGTATATAGCTCTCATTCCAAAATCCACCCGACCAACAAAGATTTCAAAGTACAAACCTATCAGTTTAACAACCAACGTTTACAAAATTCTTGCAAAAGTTTTAGCTGATAGACTAAAACAAGTGATGTCATCTACTATTTCTCCCCAACAATCTGCCTTGTTCAAGGAAGACAAATAACATATGTTATTTTGATGGCCAAATTTTGATGGCCAAAAGTTGATTCTTTTTTTACCCTATTGTCGAAAAAACAAGTAGGAAATTTGACAATTGTCAGTTCTCCTATATCTCAAAAGGAAGAAGATTATCTCGTTCAATCAGTTCTAAGTAATCTTCCTACTTATTTCCTCTCTACATTCAAAGCCCCCTACTCTATATACATGCAAATCAAAAAGTTGATGCACAAATATTGCTCTTTTATGTAAATATGACGATTTTACAAGGAAGATAACAGCTTGGAAGCTCCTCATTGAAGCAAAATATTCATTTGTGTCTCCTGTAATCTTCCCAATAAGTGTAAATTCATTAGTGCTCGTGCTCTTTGGTTTCACATTGCTAAATTAAAAGATCTCGTCCATAATCATTTGTACGAGAAGGTTGATAATGACAGTGATACTCTTTTTTGGTTTCATAATTGGACCCATAAAATGGCTGCTTATCTATAATTTTCCCACGTTTTTTTTCGCTATGACATAAATCAATCTCAGGAGGCTTGGATTCCTAACTCTGCTTCTTGGAACTTCAATTCTAGAAGACCGCTGATGGAAAGAGAACAGAAGCATGAATTTCTATATCTTCTCATTGGAGCTCTCTATCTGCTTCATCTGGTAAGGATGGTATTTGTTGGTTTCTTGATTCATAAGGTTTGTTCTCGATCAAATCCATGAAAGAATTATTGCTTGTTGATCTCATCTCTATTAATTCTTCAAATTTTGGAAAATTATGGTCTTTACACTACCCAAAAAATGTATTTTTTTTTCTCTGAATTGTGAAGCATAGAGGCCTTAATACGACTAAAAATTTGTAGATCCGTTTTTCGAAGATGAATTTAAATTCGAACGGGTGTTCTCTATTCAAACTAAATGAGTAATTCACAGAGCATATTTTCCTCCACTGTCCTTATGTCGCCCGTCTCTAGGTCATCCTTCTCTGTAATTCTCATAGGATCGCAACTCTGCCTCTTAATCTGGATACCCTTCTCATACGTGGCATTGAATTACAATTGACATCGGCTAAAAATATTCTATGGAACACATTTTTTGGAGCCATCTGAGAGGAGAACAATAGAGTTTTCAATGATTCTTGTAAGTCTATCTCTCAGCTATGGAAAATATTACTATTTGTGGCGTCTTATGGTGTATTAAATTTTAGTTGTTTTGTAATTATGGTTTATCAACCATTATAGCCTATGAAGTATTTTTTTTTTTTTTACCATTATAGCCTATGTAATTATGGCCAAACCGAGTATAGCTCAATTGACATTAGGTTGTGTCATTGACTAAGAGGTCATGGTTCAATTCTTGCGCAAAATCTTTTAGCATGTTATAGACTTTTGTATCAAAAATATATATATATTTTTTTTAAAAAAAAAAAAATCCTTAATTTGTCTTTTTTTTCAAACTGTTCAATTGATTAGCGGAAAATAAATGGTATAGTGTTGATGAGAAAGTTAGGAGAAATAAAAAAGAAAAATAGATATTTAAAAATAAAAAATAAAAATGATATTTTCAATGATTTGTACCGAAAGAGAAAAAAAATACTTTTTAAGGACAAAGGTGATGATTTTGGAAAATAGACCGATAGGAATATATATTTCTTAAATGAAAAAATCTAAAAAAAAAAAAAAAAAAAAAAAAAAAAGAAAAATCAAATTTTTGATTGACATATGGCTGGGTCCAAAAATGACTGCAATTTATCTTTATTATTTTTACGGGTAAGAAAATTGAACTCTAAACTCAAAGTTGATAATATATATTTTGTCACAACAATTTTTGTTTTTTTTTTATATATATATTTGTTTTTTTTTTTTTGGAAACAGATAAACAAACTAGGCAATTAAAGAGTTATTATTCAGAAAATTTCGGAGAGCCACTTCGGTGGGCTCTTTCCCCACGCTCCCGAAAGACCTAAATTGCAAGATCGTTGCGCCAAAAGATGGGCAGCACCATTTTGAAACCTAGGAACATGATCGAAAATAATAGATCTGGAGTCTGAAGCAAAACTAAGAATTTTTTCAACAAACAATGTTAGACACATCTTCAACTTCTCCCCTTTAGAGATTGATAACATGCAGGCAGTCCGATTCAGTGAGAATGCGATTTTTTATAATTGTTTTTTTTTATAACTGTTGACGACAATAATTTACTGTCAAGTTATTCTAAATTATATGTTGATTAAAAATATTGATTTCTGAAGGAAGAAGAAAGTCGACCTTGTAGAGAAGCGGATAGGAGATTTACTTATATATTGATTAATGCCAACGATTATCACTAATTTACCTATATTTTGGTAGACCTATCATGGTTTAACTTGTATTCTAATTCTTTTATATTTTTAATTATCTTCAATTTTTATTTTTTTAATATTTTTTTAAAGTATGCTAAATTTTCAACCAAACTTTTTTTTTTTAACCAAACGTGACAAAGGAGGTTGCTTGTCACTTTCCACAAGCAACATGAACCAAGAAAGAAAGATAGAACACCATCCTTGGTTACAATCTGCAGACAAAGCCATCGAGCAATACCATCTGCAACGTTGTTTTGAGACCGCCGTATATGTTGGAAGACCCAAACATCTGCCGCCACTGCTAAGCTAAGCACCTCACTGCCGACCGATTTAATATTCGTAAGGTTCTCCTTTTCACGGTTTAGAAGACGAACCACACCAAGGCAATCAGATTGCACTGCCACCTCCGTGTGATGCATATCGACCAACATTTTCGTACCCCCGCCTCAACTGCCTTCCTCTCCGCCATCTGCGCATCGCATAGTCCGCCCACAACCTGACAGCCAACCCGAACCAGATTACCGGATTGGTCACGAAGAGCCCAACCCAAACCAGCACTGTCATCAACCTCCCTTCAAGCAGCATCAGAAGTAAGAGACAAACCCGACACACCATCCATTAGCCAACTTTGTACCGCAGACGCGTTCGATGACACCCCTTGACAACACAACCCTCTAGAACGTTGCTCGGGTACCAAAGTGAATTTATGGAGGTAGGCAACAACCTTTTCTTGTAATACTGCCACAGAGGTCTCAAAACCCGTAAAGACCTGTCGATTGCGATACTCCCAAACTTGCCACAACAACACCTGAAAGAGCTCTACCAACCCCGCCTATTTTCCGTCCTGGAACCAGTAATAACGATCCATGGCCGACCAATTGTTCCTGCAACACAAAACATACATCACTATAGTACTAAAGAAATAACACCACAAAGCTTTGGTCAGTTGGCATGTCCAAAAGAGATGCACAACAATCTTCGGGTCCGAGAACAGAACGAGCACCACACATCAGCATGAATCCCCTTTGACTGAAGATTGGACCACGTCAGAACGATGTCCTGCAGAATTTTCCAGCAACACAATTTAACCTTCAGGGGCAAACGAGTCTGTCAGAACCCCTCCAAAGCATGCCAATGCGATCCATAGAAGATGAAGGGCCCAGTTGACCCCGCTCTAAGTGCATACCGAGCTTATAAGCGCTCTTCGCTGAAAATATCATTTTTCTATCCCAAGCCCAATATACTTCGTCATCCTCTCTTTGCCCATTAGTGGGAATGACAAGAATTAGATTACCATCAGCCTCACTATAAACCTCGCGCGAACCTTAGCTTCATCCCAAGGCCCATCCGCACGGAGCAGTGATGTCACCGTCGGATCCTTATAACAATCGTCAACCCACGTCGGCCTACCTTGCCCAGCCTTCGGGATCCACGGGTCGAACGCAATCTGAATGTTATGTCGGTTGCCCACCCTCCACCGATAACCCTTTTGAAACAGCTCCTGCCCCCACACAATACTGCGCCAGGCATATGACGGTTTACGGCGGCGGTTTCAATCCAAAACTGACACAAACCGAACGATACTCACCCCTATTAAGAATAAGAGAAACGATTATGGTAAAAAAAAAAATGTCGCCTCCGAACCTTGATCGGTGTTTCAAACTTCAAGTAAATGTTCTACATTATCGCTAGTCGGTGCAACAATCTTCAGGTCTATGTTCCTCATGACACATCTTTTTCTTGTATATTTCGTCTACAAACCCAAGTTTTTGCGGGTCTTCGATGCGAGTGACATTGCTCTTGACCACGCAATATAAATTTCTGCGAGCCACAGAACGCGGATCGGTGCTGCAATCTTCAAGTCGATAATGTTTCTCATAACATTTTTTTTTAAAACTAAAATGGACAACCCACTTAACCGCTGAAACAGAGGATGAATGAGATTGAATAAAACCAAATCTGAAGCCGAAATTGAACACTAAAATCAAACCAACTCAAATACCAACGAGTCAAAAATACCAATATAAAATAGATGGATACATTCTAATTTTTGGTGAGTTTAAAAGTGCGGAAGATGACTATCAAATTTGAAGTGAATGGATACTAACATGTACCACCCAACAAATAGAAGTCGACCTAATTTCCATATTAAATATGTAATAAGATAATTACTAATATTTTCTCTAAGTTTTTGTATGGTATGAGGTTATAAGATCTTCACATACCATGACAAATCAATTGTTTCATCTTGTCTTTTCATTTAGAATAGATGAATATACGTACTAAAAAAAAAAATAGGAGAATATATATACAAAAGTTCTAGACATAATTTTCATATTAAATATGAACTAAGATAAATATTAATATTTTTCTTATAATACAGAATCATAAATAAATAATTTCTTAAGATAGATAATTCTCTAATAGCTTATAAATGAAATAGATGATTCAAATTATAATAAGATAATTTAGGGTGTGTTTGGTTTGCATTTCCGAGTGTTTAATTTTTGAAAAAAAACCATTTTAAAATAAATTGAGGTTTTTGGCAACCCAAAATAAACTATTTGAAAATAATTCATTTTGGATGAAACACTTAATATTAACTTTTAGAAAAAATATTTTTTTTAGTGTTTAATTGAAAATCTACCTAATTTTTATAATGTATTAAAATTATCAAAATATCCTCACATTACTCTTTAAAATTTGTAACACTCACAATTGTTTTCGGCCACCTCCTCCGATAACCACCGTCTCCAATCTACGACGACCTCCTGCAACCACTGTCGATCTCCGGTGGTCGTCTCCTGTCACCGCATCCGACCTCAAGCGACAAACTTCGACCACCACTGCCACTCCCTAGAGGTCGTCCCCGATCTCCGGCGACCTCTCTCTAGCGCCTTCGACCACCGTTGCCACTCCCCGGTGACCGCCTCGGGCTGACGACCTTCGGCGACCACACCTCCTTCGACAACGCCAGCCACCGTCTCGAATCTACGACGACCTCCTCCAACCATCGTCGATCTCCGGTGGTCGTCTCCTGTCACCGCATCCGACCTCAGGCGAAAAACTCCGACCACCACTGCCACTCCTCTCTGGCGCCTGTGACCACTGCTGCCACTCCCCGACGTCCGCCTTGAGCTGACGACCTCCGGCGACCACCTTTGGTTTGCCTCCGATGACCGCCTCCGGCGACTACCACCACTCTTACTCCATCGACGACCACCTCCGACCACCACCGCCATTCTTACTTCGTCGGCGACCACCTTTGACGACCACCACCACTCTTACCTCGTCACCAACCATAGTAACCGTAGGTCATAATTTTTAAAATACAAAGTAATTATTTTTTTTTTTTTTTTTTGCAAAAATATTTAATTAATGCGAGATCAAGGGATTGAACCCCCGAGCTCTTAGTCGGGGGCTTAACCTTAATTGAGCCATGCTGGACTTAATACTTGAATTGACAAATATATGTTTAAACTTATTAATTCATATTGTTTATTAATAATTGCTCTTTATAGTAATTTGACATTAAGAGAAATACTTTTTAGTGTAGAGCAAACTAAACACACTTGTAGATAAAAATAGTACTTTTGAGAAAATGTAACCAAACACATGAGTCTTTTAATTATAAACATTTCTAGAAAAAATGTTTTAAAAAAAATGCATTATTTGAAAAATATTTTTTTTAGTAGTCAATCCAAACACACCCTTAAACTAATTCGATTTATACATTGAATTATTATATATATACGCAAGATCATTATTGATGGTAAGATATTTTTTTTACTATTATAAGAAATACAAAAATAAAAAATAAAAAATAAAGAAATTAAAGAGTGAGATGCAAAAATGATCATGTGAATATAGAAAAGGTGAAAAATAAAGAAAAACAACTTGAAAAAGCAATAAGAAAAAAATAACTTGATTGGAGAATAGTGAATATATGCACCATGCAGACATATATTTGTATTTGTTTTTATTTTATGTTTAACAAATACATAGTATATGTACAAACTCCAAAAAAAAAAAAAAAAAAAAAAAAAAAAAAAAAAAAAAAAAAAAACTCATTTTCATCGCATAAATCCTTTTTTTATAAATAAATTCTTTTTTACAATATGCTAGGGAGATTCCAACCTCTATGTTGATATTTAAAAGTGTAAGTTTATTGAATAGCATAAGCTTTTGTAAATTTGATGAATAAAATATCATATAAGGGAAATAACAACATACCATATATAAAGGTATTTTTAAATCTATTATCATAGATGGAAAGTTAATAATTTATGTTTTATGAAATAGATTCAATCTCAATTTTCGTCTTTTATTGAAATATTTTTTTTTGTTTAGCTCATAAACTATAACTTGATTCAAGAATGGAACTCAAAAAATAAAAAATAACTTGATTCCAGAATCTATGCATATGCAGGCATATATGTATTTGTATGTATGGTAAAACAGTATATATCAACATGTTCAAATTATTTATGTTGGAAAAAAAACAAACATGTACAATTTTTTAACTTTATTTATTCCTCTAAAGTCGAAAAAAAAATAATAAATAAATAAATCTTATTTATGGCTTGTCAAAGTAAAAGTATTATATCCTCGGCCAAAATATTTGAAGTTTAAATTCACATCTTGATGTAAAAAAAAAAAAAAAAACTTTACTGCTCAGTTTCATTACAGCCATAATTTACCTAGTTTTCTTTTTTCCTAAAACAATAAGTTTATTGACCTCACATAAGGGCTGGTTGCACAAATAGCAATCAGGCCCCAACTAATTGCAAATTTAGCAAACTTTAAAATGTTTTGCAAATATGACAAAAAAACCCGTTTCTATCACTGATAGACTTTATTATATTACTATAGACTTCTATCAGTGATAGACTATTATCTCTGATAGACTATTATCACTGACAAAAATCTATAAAAAGCTGAGGTGATCAGCGATAGACTTCTATCAGTCATAAGATATCAGCGATAGAAATTGCTATATCTGCAAAAATTTTAAAAACATGCTATATTTGCAAACAATAAGTCTTAAATTGTCATTTACTACAATTTCCCCTCACATAACCTATATTAACGATTATTGCCAGACAAATAAGAAAAAGAAATCGGTTTTCAAATTTCAATTAGCAAATTAGCTAAGATTTACTATTTATTCCTTTTTAAGTTTGAAATAAATAAGCCAAAGCGAGCATGGCTCAGCGGGCATATGTATTACTTAATGACCAAGAGGTCTGTGGTTCGAATCCCCCACCCCCAATGTACTCAAAAAAAAAAGTTTGAAATAAATAAAACAAAAAAAAAATATAAAATAAAAGATCTTTTTAAGCATTTTTTTTTTAATTCAACTATAAGGATATAGTGAGAGATTCAAACATTTAACCTATTCGTGGAAGAACATGTTTTATTTTTATACAAGTTTAGTTATGATCATGATGGCAAATCATATTTTATTGTGATAAGTACATAAACAAACCTTCAATTTACTATGATTTTTTACTATGTCAAAAGTTTCTATTGTTTTTACATATGGTTAACTACATTTGAGATTTTTTATAGAAGTTAATGTTCAATTACTCTTAAGTCATTCTAATAAAGGACAAAAAAAACAACATTTTTTTTTTCTAAAATGTTTGAAAACCACCATCTCTTTCGAAATTATTATTTCAAAAACCACCCCTCCAAACTTAAATAACCCAAAGTTTAGCCATTTGAGTTTTAGCATTTGGGTCTGATTAGTACACACATAACATAATTCATAACATAATTCATAAAGGCGAGCGAGGAATAAGCCGATGGAAATAAAATTAGGGGTATAATTTTTTTTTTCCCATTTTTAACTACATATAAATAGAATGATTGAGCGAACATGAACATAACTCAACTCCTTCTATTGTAAAAACTAGTGACAAAAGGCGAGTAAGAAATAAATTTCACACATAACAAAAGTAAGAAAGACGAGCAAGAAATAAGCCGATAAAATTTAAATTAAGGCATAGAAAATTCTAGGGCATAATGTTTAATTTTTTCAATTTTTAAACTACATATAAAAATAGAATGATATATATATATATATATATATAGAATGATTTACATATATGTATAAATAGAATGGTTGAACCAACATGAGCATAGTTCATCCACATATGGTAAAACCTAAAGATCAAGAGTTCATAAGTTGAATCTTATATTCTCATTGTAAAGAAAAAAAAAAGAGAAAAAAATGATTAAATATTTTAAAAAATAAAAAAAAAATAAAAAATGTTGAAATGAAAATTTGGTTGAAGTAGAACTTGTGGCTTTGTTACCTTATAAAATTGAACTTTATTGGGAAACATTTAAACCATTCTGTTAGACGGAAAAATGGAAAATATGAAATTTAACTATAAAATATTTTACCAAATTGTGTCTTCCTGAAACAATTTAACCAAAAAAAAAAAAAATAAATAAAATAAAATAAAAGTAGAAGAAGAATAAAGAAGGTGATGTTGTAACACATCTTAATTAAAACTATCTTTTTAAGATTAATTTCAACGGATGTGATTCAATGAAACATGTTGTTTTGTGATGCAATAAACACCACCAACACGAGCGTAGCTCAATAACATGATGTATCGCCTACTGACTAACATGTTGCTTTGTGGTCCAAGTTTCAATCCCCACCCCACATGTTGTAAAAGAAAAAAAAAAAAATACACCACCCAACTTTACAAATAAATTTCCCTACAATTTTCTTTGAAAACTTAATATTTTTATTTTAGCACTTTCAAACCTTTTTTTTTAGATTATTGTACTAGGGATGTATCTATTTTTGTTTTAAAAAAAAAAAATATATATCTATTATCTTTTCCGGCTAAGAAGAAACATGTAAAAAAATGAATTAAGTAAGATTTTTTTTTTCTTCGTCAAGTCTACATTAAGATTTATCAATAATTCTCACGAACATCATCATAACTCAATTGCCTAATCTTTGTTCTCGCATTTATAATTGTATTTTTTTTAATTCAAAAATAAAAAATACATCCATTATCAAATTTCAAACATCTTAGGGCAAACCTTGTAATCTCCTCCCATTCATGCATGTATCCATTCCTATAAATAGCCACCATCCTTCTCCTTCAACAAACCATCAACCCTTCTCCAACAAGTCAAATACTTTTTTTTTCTACTCCAAATTACATAACCATGGCAAACTTTCTTATTTCCATGGCTTCTCTTCTCCTCCTTGTCCTCCCGTTGTCGCTCACAGCGACACAATCACGATTAGATTTGGTTGGAAGTTATGAACCAATAAAGAACATAGCTGACCCACAAATTCAAAGCCTAGGAGAGTTTGCAGTGAATGAACACAATAAACAGGCTAAAACTCAACTGAAGTTCCAAAAAGTGAGTAGTGGACTTTTCCAGATTGTGTCTGGGACCAACTACCAGCTTCAATTAACGGCTCTTGAGGGGACTGTAAGCCGCACCTATGGTACTGTGGTGTACAAAGACCTGAACAACAACAACCACCTTGTCAACTTCTTTGGCATCTCCAACTAAACTTCATTCTCTTTCTTATATGAATCACTATGTGTCACTATTTAGGTTTTATCTTTCCTTTATACTATGTTATGAATGTTCGGATGTGTTTTTATTTATTGAATAAATGATGTCGTTGTACGACTACATATGATTTATGTACTCTTCATTGTACCAATTTATGTTACTCGAAATAACTTGTTCTTATAAGAAATGAAGCCATTACAATAATATTATGTTATGAAAAAATAGTTAAACTCATAAAATACTTTTTATTTTCTGTTTAAATTTATATGGATATTTAATGATGGTAAGGATTTATGTTACTCATTTTATGTTTAGAGTATTTAGTTTATAACTTAGAACATGTTTCTATTTCAAAAAAAAACTTAGAACATGTTTGAGAGGTTTGTATTAAAATGGTTAAAACCACTTTTGTGGTGTTGAAAATATTCTGAAACATGACTTAATTCAAAATAAAATTTTGATTGGATGAAATTCACGTTTAAAAATGTAAAATCAAACATAAAATTAATTTGGAAGGATTGAAGATATGTTTTGGGTAAATTTTGAACCTGACAAAAATGATTTTAACCATTTCAAAATCACCCACAAACATGATCGACTTCACATAGTTTATTTTAAACAATACTCTAGTAATTGGGTTAGTTTAGGGGCAGTGATATTTTGTCTTTAAGTTGGCTTTTCTCTACAAGGCAGTTTAAAAGCCACACCTATGATATATGTCTTAACCAATAGAACTATATTCGAATTACGCTCGAGTTGATGTTCACATGTTAGTTATTTTAAAAGAAATAACATAATTTTTTAATCATTGATAGCGTGTCATTACAATACATTAGAAAAAAACTTATAATTATATTGGTAGAACTAATATTCCTTAAAAAATAATAAAAAAAAGGTGTTTTGAAACCTTTTAAGACCGTATTTCTATTTGTAATTTTTTTTTTTTGACAACATGTTGGGGTGAGAGATTGAACGTAAGACCTCATGATCACGATACATGTCCTTGAGCTATGCTCTTGTTGGCCTATTTTTAATTTGTTTGATATATGTATAAATAATAATAATAAATAAATAAAAAAAAAAAAAAAAAATGACATGAATCTAGTAGTCAAAAGATTGTTGGGAGTAACGATATCTACCAAAAATAAAAGACATTATAGAAAGATAAATATATGAAGATTTGGATCTGTTACATAAAAATCTTTTCATTATTAAATTTCCATATATGATATAGATTTTTAAGTACTTTTATATGGCATGTTGGTATCTCCCTTTATTAAATTTCCATATATGATATAGATTTTTAAGTACTTTTATATGGCAGGTTGGTATCTCCCTTGTATGGTATTTCAGAAAAAGAATTTTTTTTTTATTTTGTTTATTTATATTTATATTTTTTTTTTTTTTTGAAAAAAAAACATTTTGTTGTTGGTATATATGATAAAATATCTATTATTTTCCATTTATTTGATTTTTTGTTTTTGTTTTTAAATTTCAATCTTGAAGAAATAAAAACAAAGAAATCTTAGCTAATTCGGTAATTGAAAATTGAAATTTTAAAATCTTTCTTAATCTCACATAGCCAACCTTTTGTTCCATCACCTCAAATCTTCTTCCCAATAGGCAAAACTTCTATAAAATCTTATTTGCAATTGGCACAATTGAGAGGACAAAGAGCATACAATTCTTCAACCATTTGATTCCTTTCTTCATCTTTGTGGGAGTGGAGGATTTAAAAACTAATCTTTTTTTATCGATGATATATATGTACTAACCAATCGAGTTAGGTTTAAATTGATATTCACATATTTGTTATTTTAGAAGAATAATTTTGTTTTTAATAATAGCCTTGTTATACAACATTATAAACTAGGGAAAAAAATTACACACATGAAATTTGGTTTCAATTAATATTCTGTTTTTTTACCACAACAAATGGAGTATGAGAATTTAAACCTCCAACCTCTAGGAAGGTAATACATGGTCAATTATCGTAGAGCTATGCTTAGTACTTTGACAACTAATAATTTTTGAAGATTAAAAAATTGTGTTTTGAAACATTTTAAGACGTAAAACCTATTCGTAATTTGTTTATATATGTTATAGTATACTTGTGAATATAGGAGCTTATAATGTCCTTTATTGTAATTTACTATTATTAGGGTTAGTGCTTTCATGTATGTCTATATATTGTTAACTCTTCTAAATGGAAAGATGAATGATTCTCTCATATTTGGTCTTACGTTATCATGGTATGAGAGAAATCTTTTCCTATGGCTATTAGTGTTTTGTAAATTAGGGTTTTGTCAACCTTTTAGGTTTTAAGGTTTAGGGCCTTTTTGTTCAAGCTTGTGTTTTGTGATTTGTTATACCCTTGGCATCTATTACCGCCGCCACCAGCCACCGCCGCTGCCGTCGTCAGTAGCCACCGCCTCCGCCGCCAGCCGCCGTCGCCAGTCGCCGGAAAAAAAAAAAAAAAATCCGTAACCGCCCAGCCAAGGAGGAAGCCCAGCCGCCGATCTGCGTGGCCGGATTTTTTTATATTTTTTTTTGGTTTCGTGACTTGCCATTTTTTGCAATTTTCTGGCTTGTTTGTGTGGTTTTCTTGGTCATCATTGGCTCGAATTCGAAGTCGGTTTGGAAAAGTATTAACGTTTGTGTTGGGAACTCCATTCGGATATGATTTTTCAGGAGTTTTGTGGTCACTTGGTTCTGATTTCGTGGGTTTAGATCCAATCTTGTGTCTCTATATTTGTTGTTGATCTATGGCCAAGCAGAAGCTAGCAAGGACATCTAATTTGGGTCAATCGGGGACTCAATCCATCTATGGTTCATTTAAGAAGCCATTTGTTGATTCTATTGCCGAGTTTGCTAAGTCTACACATTACCAGAACTCATCACAAGCATTTTCTTCATCATGCGCGCTTAACTCTATTACAACCATTGCTGGGTCAGGTAACATGAACCATTGTCTTATTTCATCAACTACCAAATCGGTCATAGACTCTGGTGCTACCGACCATATGACAGGTAATCCCAATTTGTTTTCCAATCTTTTGTCATCTACATCCCTTGCTATGGTTACTTTGGCAGATGGATCAACATCTTCTGCTATTGGCTCTAACACAGTAATTTTAACCTCATCTCTTACGTTGTCATCTGTCCTACATTTGCCTCAACTTTCCTTTAATTTGATCTCTGCTAGTAAAATTACTCGTGATCTTAATTGTTCCGTTTCATTCTATCCTGGTTATTGCTTGTTTCAGGATCTAATGACAAAGAAGATTATTGGTAGAGGACATGAATCTGGAGGACTTTATATTTTTGATCATCAAGTGACGAAAGTTGCTTGCTCTGGAGTCGTCACTCCTCTTGATGCCCATTGTCGTCTAGGTCATCCATCTATTTCAGTATTAAGAAAGCTTTGTCCTCAATTTCTTAACTTGTCTTCCTTAAATTGTGACTCGTGTCAGTTTGCCAAATTTCATCGTCTTAGTTCGAGCCCTAGAATCGATAAGCGAGCAAGTGCGCCTTTCGAATTAGTTCATTCCGATATTTGGGGTCCTTGTCCAGTTGTGTCTAAAACTGGATTTCGATACTTCGTTTCCTTTGTTGATGATTACTCTCGTATGACTTGGTTATATTTTATGAAGAATCGTTCCGAGTTACTTTCTCACTTATGTAATTTTCATGCTGAAATTCGAACTCAGTTTGATGTTCCCATTAAAATTTTGAGAAGTGACAATGCTGGTGAGTACTTTTCTGAAGCACTTAGGTCGTACCTATGTAAGCATGGAATTATTCATCAATCATCTTGTGCTGATACTCCATCCCAAAATAGAGTTGCTGAAAGAAAGAATAGGCATCTTCTTGAAACTGCAAGAGCATTATCCTTTCAAATGCATGTTCCAAACTCTTTTGGGTTGATTTCCACGGCCTGTTTTTTGATTAATCGAATGCCTTCATCTGTTCTTAAAGGTCAGATTCCTTATCATGTTTTACATCCAACAAAACCTTTGTTTCCTATTGAGCCAAAAATATTTGGTTGTACTTGTTTTGTTCGGGATGTTCGTCCTACTCTGACAAAATTAGACCCAAAATCTTTGAAATGCATTTTCTTAGGCTATTCCCATGTTAGAAAGGGTACAGATGCTATAATCCTAGTTTGAACAGGTATTTTGTATCTCGTGATGTTACTTTTTTTGAAGACAAGTCTTTCACTCCATCTTTGCCTAGTACGAGTCAGGGGGGGGGATGATGATATTTTTATCTATACACGTGTGTCCATTACATCCTCCCCCGATCAATCTCCTTTGAATGTCCCTACTCGTCCACCGATTACTCAAGTCTACTCTAGACGACAACACCTTTCAAGTGAATGTCTTGTACCAGAAGCTTCTTCGTCATTAGATCCTCAACCAAGTGATGAGCTTCCTATTGCTCTTCGTAAAGGTAAGCGTTCTTGCACTTTCCCTATTTCTTCGTTTGTCTCTTATGACCACTTGTCATCTTCTACATGTTCTTTTGTTGCATCTCTGGATTTTATCTCGATTCCTAAAACTGTTCATGAAGCTTTGTCACACTCTGGTTGGCGCAATGCGATGATAGATGAGATGAATGCCTTAGATGATAATGGTACTTGGGATTTAGTATCTCGTCCTGCAGGGAAGAAGGCTATCAGATGTAAATGGGTGTTTTGCAATTAAGGTCAATCTGGATGGGTCAGTTGCTCGATTAAAAGCGCGCCTTGTTGCCAAAGGCTATGCTCAGACGTATGGGATTGATTATTTTGATACTTTTTCTCCTGTTGCTAAACTAACTTCTGTCAGGTTATTCATTTCCATGGCTGCTTCTCAATGTTGGCCTTTGCATCAGCTTGATATTAAAAACGTCTTTCTCCATGGAGATCCTGAGGAGGAAGTTTATATGGAGCAACCACCAGGGTTTGTTGCTCAGGGGGAGAATGATAGAGTGTGTCGCCTTCGCAAATCTCTATATGGATTGAAACAAAGCCCATGAGCATGGTTTGGAAAATTTAGTCAAGCACTTGAGCAGTTTGGAATGAAGAAAAGCAAGTCAGATCATTCTATCTTCTATCAACGATCTAAGAGTGGTATTATTCTACTTGTTGTATATGTTGATGATATTATAATTACCGAAAATGATATATCTGGCATTTTATCTCTCAAAACTTTTCTCCAAACTCAGTTTCATACTAAAGACTTGGGAACATTAAAGTATTTCTTGGGTATTGAAGTAATGAGAAGTAAGAAAGGTATTTTTATGTCACAAAGGAAATATGTGCTTGATTTGCTATCCGAGACGGGAAAATTGGGAGCCAAGCCATGTAGTACTCCAATGATGCCTAATTTGCAACTTACAAAAGATGGAGAACCATTTATAGATTCAGAGAAATATAGAAGATTGGTTGGAAAGTTGAATTATCTTACAGTGACACGACCAGACATAGCTTATTCGGTAAGTATTGTGAGTCAGTTTATGTCTTCACCTACAGTGGATCATTGGGTTGCAGTACAACAAATTCTATGTTATTTAAAGGCTGCACCTGTACGTGGGATCTTATATAAAGTCCATGGTCATATGAAGATTGAGTGCTTTACAGATGCCGATTGGGCAGGATCAAGAGAAGATAGAAGATCGACTTCTGGCTATTGTGTTTTTGTTGGCGGTAATTTGGTTTCATGGAAGAGCAAGAAACAAAATGTAGTCTCACGATCAAGTGTTGAATCCGAATACAGAGCGATGACACAATCAGTATGTGAAATAATGTGGGTACATCAACTCTTGACCGAGTTAGGCTTCAATATTGCAGTTCCAACCAAGCTGTGGTGTGACAACCAAGCAGCCCTTCATATTGCATCCAACCCAGTGTTTCATGAGCGGACTAAACATATTGAAATTGATTGTCATTTTATTCGTGAGAAAATACAACAAGGTTTGGTGTCTACTGGTTAATTATGTGAAGACTGGAGAGCAATTAGGAGATATTTTCACGAAAGCTTTAAATGGAGTTCGAATAGATTACCTTTGTAACAAGCTGGGCATGATTAACATATATGATCCAGCTTGAGGGGGAGTGTTATAGTATACTTGTGAATATAGGAGCTTATAATGTCCTTTATTGTAATTTACTATTATTAGGGTTAGGGCTTTCATGTATGTCTATATATTGTTAAATCTTCTAAATGGAAAGGTGAATGATTCTCTCATAGTTGGTCTTACGTTATCAATATATACATATAGTTTTCATTTGATCTAGTAGCCAAAATATTGTTCTGCATAACTGTAAGTAAACTTCGATATCTACAATGAATAAAAACCGTAACACTATAATAAAAAACATGAAACACACACACATATATATATATATATATATATATATATATATATGAAGATTTGGATCCATTTCATAAAAACCTTTCATTATTAACTTTCCAAATATGTTTAGAAGTTGTTAGAATTAGTACCAGGAATATTGTTACCATTTGGAGCTTAAATCATTGGTAGGTATTGGTTGAAAGAAAATGTAAAGAGACATTGGTAATGAAACTCAGCTTTAGCATACAAAATTTCCTACAAAAGAAAATGAAGCATATTCAGTCCAAATATTAGTATTAGAAAAAGGGTTTAATAAACTTTTGTCTTAAATTTACAAAGTCTTAAACTTACAAAGGAGTCGGAGGAAACAACATGTTAATTGGAGAGGATTATTAACCGTAGTTGTTAGGGGATATAAAATGAGACTTTGTGGTTTTTTTTAGTGAAGAGGTAGAATCTTAGGCATATTAGCAAAGTTTGAGTGAGCTTGATCTGGGGACCGAGTTAGATTGGAAACAAGTGAAACCTTCAATTTGATGGAAATGAGAAATCAACCTAGCATGAAAAGAAAAATTGTGCAAACATTTAAATTAAGTAAGTTGGACTTTTCGGATTTACTACTAGTAGAGGTAGATTTCAACATAGAGCTCGAATTGGGAAAAACTTTCATTTTTAAGGCTCCATACAAAATGACCGCAACAAAGTTGAAGGAGCTCAAGTTATATCAATTGGTCGAAGAACATGTTTTATTTTCATACAAGTTTAGTTATGTTGATGTTGGTGATACATATTTTATCGTGACAAATAAATAAATAAACCTTCAATTTATGTCAAAAGTTTCTATTGTTTTTACGGATGGCTACCTACATTTGAGATTTTTCATAGAATTAATTTTCAATTACTCTTAAGTCATTCTAATAAAGGACAAAAAAAATCACATATTTTTTCTAAAATGTTTGAAAACCACAATTTCTTTCGAAATTATTATTTCAAAAACCACCCCTCCAAACCTAAATAACCCAAAGTTTAGCCTTTTGAATTTTACCATTTGGGTCTGATTAGTCTACACATAACATAATTCAAAAATGCGAGCAAGGAATAAGCCGATGAAATTTAAATTAGGGGCATATTTTTTTTTTTCATTTTTAGCTACATATAAATAGAATGCTTTAGCGAACATGAGCATAACTCAACCCGCCTATTGTAAAAACTAGTGACCAAAGGCGAGCGAGGAATAAATTTCACACATAACATAAGTAACAAAGGCGAGCAAGGAATAAGCCGATGAAATATAAATTAGAGCATAGAAAATTCTAGAGTATAATGTTTAATTTTTGCCATTTTTAAACTACATAGAAATAGAATGATTTCCATATATATATATAAATAGAATGGTTGAACCAACATGTGCATAGTTCACCCGCATATGGTAAAAACTAGAGATCAAGAGTTTACAAGTTCAATCTTATATCCCCTAAGAAAAATGATTAAATTTAAAAAATAAAAAATAAATAAAAATGTTGAAATAGAAATTTGGTTGAAGTAGAACTTGCGTTTGTTACCTTATAAAATTGAACTTTATTGGGAAACATTTAAACCATTCTATTTATATGCAGGAAAAAATGGAAAATGTGAAATTTAACTATAAAATATTTTACACAAAAAAAAAAAAGGTGTGATGTAGTAACACATCTTAATTAAAACTATCTTTTTAAGATGTAATTTCAACGGATGTGATTCAATGAAACATGTTGCTTTGTGATGCAATAAACACCACCAACACGAACATAGTTCACCGGCATATGGTAAAAACTAGAGATCAAGAGTTCACAAGTTCAATCTTATATTCCCTAAAAAAAATGATTAAATTTTTTTTTAAAAAAAATAAATAGAAATGTTGAAATAGAAATTTGGTTGAAGTAGAACTTGCGTTTGTTACCTTATAAAATTGAACTTTATTGGGAAATATTTAAACCATTCTATTTATATGCAGGGAAAAATTGAAAATGTGAAATTTAACTATAAAATATTTTACCAAATTGTGTCTTCTTGAAACAATTTAACCCAAAAAAAAAAAAAAAAAAGAGGTGTGATGTAGTAGCACATCTTAATTAAAACTATCTTTCTAAGATGTAATTTCAACGGATGTGATTCAATGAAACACGTTGCTTTGTGATGCAATAAACACCACCAACACAAACATAGCTCAATAACATGATACATCGCCTAATGGCCTAGAAGTCCTAGATTCAATCCACCACCCCACTTGTTGTCAAAAAAGAAAACATACACTACCCAACTTTACAAATAAATTTTCCTACAATTTTCTTTGAAAACTTAATATTTTCCTTTTAGCACTTTCAAACCTTTTTTTATTAGATTATTGCACTAGGCATGTATCTATTTTTGTTTTTTAAAAAAAAGGATGTATCAATTTTTGTTTTAAGAAAAAGAGAAATATCTATTATCTTTTTCAGCTAAGATGAAACATGAGAAAAATGAAATAAGAGTAAGAATTATTTTTTTCTTCGTCAAGTCTACTTTAAATTTTATCAATAATTCTCACTAACTTCAGCATAACTCAATTGCCTAATTTGGTTCTCGCATTTATAATTATATTTTTTTATTTAAAAATAAAAAATACATCCGTTATCAAATTTCAAACATCTTAGGACAAACTTGTAATTTCCTCCCATTCATGCATGCATCCATTCCTATAAATACCCACCATCTTTCTCGTTCAACAAACCATCAACTCTTCTCCAACAAATCAAATACTTTTTTTTTACTCCAAATTACATAACCATGGCAAACTTTCTTATTTCCATGGCTTCTCTTCTCCTCCTTGTCTTCCCGTTGTCGCTCGCAGCCACACAACCACGATTAGATTTGGTTGGAAGTTATGAACCAATAAAGAACATAGCAGACCCACAAATTCAAAGCCTAGGAGAGTTTGCAGTGGATGAGCACAATAAACAGGCCAAAACTCAACTGAAGTTTCAAAAAGTGAGTAGTGGACTTTTCCAGATTGTGTCTGGGACCAACTACCAGCTTCAATTAACGGCTCTTGAGGGGACTTTAAGCCGCACCTATGGTACCGTGGTGTACAAAGATCTGAACAACAACAAACACCTCGTCAACTTCTTTGGCATCTCCAACTAAACTTCATTTTCTTTTTCTTATATGAATCACAATGTGTCGTCACTATTTAGCTTTTAGCTTTCCTTTATACTTGGATGTTTTTTTTTATTGAATAAATGATGTCGTTGTTGACGATTGGTGAGTACGACTACATATGATTTATGCACTCTTCATCGAACTAATTTATGTTACTCAAAATAACTTGTTCTTATAAGAAATGGAACAATTACAATAATATTATGTTAAGAAAAAATAGGTAAACTCAGAAAATACTTTTTTTTTTCTATTTAAATTTATATGAATATTTAATGATGGTAAGGATTTATGTTACTCGATTTTATGTTAGGAGTATTTAGTTTATAACTTAGAACATGTTTGAGAGTTGTATTGGAATGGTTAAAACCACTTTTGTCATGTTCAAAATATTCTCAAAACATAAGTTTAATAATTCAAAATGAAATTTTGATTTTATGAAAATCACGTTTAAAAATGTAAAATCAAATATAAAATTAATTTGGAAGGATTGAAGACATGTTTTGAATAAATTTTGAACCTGACAAAAATGATTTTCACCATTTCAAAATCACTCTCAAACATGATGGAATTAACTTAGTTTATTTTAAACAATACTGTAGAAATTAGGTTAGTTTAGGGGCAGTTGTCTTCAAGTTGGCTTTTCTCTACAAAGAAGTTTAAAAGCCACAATTTGTACACTTGAGATGGAAAGGCAATTGTAAAGCCACAATATGCACACTTGAGATGCAGGATTTCCATAGTTTAAAAGTAACTATGATATATGTCTTAACCAATAGAACTATATTCGAATTATGCTCGAGTTGGTGTTCACATGTTACTTATTTTAAAAGAAAAAACATAATTTTTTAATCATAGATAGCTTGTCAACACTATACATTAGAAGAAAAAAACCTTTTAAGACTGTATTTCTATGAGAAATTGTAACAGATGTCAATTTAAAATAAGATAATTAAAAATATAGCATGTTTTTAAAAATTTTGCGGATATGGCAGTTTTTATCGCTGATATCTTATGATTGATAGAAGTCTATCGCTGATCACCTTAGTTTTTGATAGATTTTTGTCAGTGATAATAGTCTATCCGTGATAATAGTCTATCACTAATAGAAGTCTATTAGTGATATGATAAAGTCTATCAGTGATAGAAACAGATTTTTTGCCATATTTGCAAAACATTTTAAAGTTTGCTAAATTTGCAATTAGTTTGGGCCTGATTGCTATTTGTGCAATCAACCCTATTTCTATTTGTAATTTTTTTGATATATGTATAAATAAATAAGAAAAAAAACGTCACCATAAGTCTAGTAGTCAAAAGATTGTCCGGGTTAACTGTAAGTAACCTCGATATCTACCAAGAATAAAAGACATTATAGAAAGATAAATATATGAAGATTTGGATCTGTTACATAAAAATCATTCCATTATTAAATTTCCATATATGATATAGATTTTTAAGTACTTTTATATGGCATGTTGGTATTTCCCTTGTATGGTATTTCATAAAAAGAATTTTTATTTTATTTTATTTTGTTTATTTATATTTTATTCTTTTCTTTTTTTTGGCAAAAGAAACATTTTGTTGTTGGTATATATGATAAAAGATCTATTATTTTCCATTTCTTTGATTTTTTGTTTTTGTTTTTAAATTTCAATTTTTTTTTTTGCAACGGATAAATTTCAATCTTTAAGAAATAGAAACAAAGAAATCTTAGCTAATTGGGTAATTGAAAATTGAAATTTAAAATCTTTCTTAATCTCACATAGCCAACCTTTTGTTCCATCACCTCAAATCTTCTTCCCAATATGCAAAACTTCTACCAAATCTTATTTGCAATTGGCACAATCAAGAGGACAAAGAGCATACAATTCTTCAACCATTTGATTCCTTTCTTCATCTTTGTGGGAGTGGAGGATTTAAAAACTAATCTTTTTTTATCGATGATATATATATTAACCAATCGAGTTAAGTTTAAGTTGATGTTTGTTGAGGATCTCACATCGGAAAGATGAAGAGACCTCACTCATAATATTAACACAACATGAGCTACTCCTCCTATCACCAATTGGTTTTAGGATGGAATCTCATGATGTTTAATTTGTTCACATATTTGTTATTTTAGAAGAATAATTTAGTTTTTAATAATAGCCTTATTATACAACATTATAAACTAGGATAAAAAATTACACACATGAAATTTGGTTTCAATTAATATTCTGTTTTTTTACCACAGCAAATGGAGTATGAGAATTTAAACCTCCAACCTCAAGGAAGGTAATACATGGTCAATTATCGTAGAGCAATTTTCAGTACTTTGACAACTAATAATCTTTGAAGATTAAAAAATTGTGTTTTGAAACATTTTAAGACGTAAAATCTATTCGTAATTTATTTATATATCCAGATAGTTTTCATTTGATCTAGTAGCCAAAATATTGTCCTGCGTAACTGTAAGTAAACTTCGATATCTACAATGAATAAAAAACGTAACACTATAATAAAAAAACATGAAACATATATATATATATATATATATATATATATATATATATGAAGATTTGGATCCATTTCATAAAAAACTTTCATTATTAACTTTCCAAATATGTTTAGAAGTTGTTAGAATTAGTACAAGGAATATTGTTACCATTTGGAGCTTAAATCATTGGTAGGTATTGGTTGAAAGAAAATGTAAAGAGACATTGGTGATGAAACTCAGCTTTAGTATAAAAAATTTCCTACAAAAGAAAATGAAGCATATTCAGTCCAAATATTAGAAAAATGGTTTAATAAGCTTTTGTCTTAAATTTACAAAGTCTTAAACTTACCAAGGAGTCGGAGGAAACGACATGTTAATTGGAGAGGATTATTAACCGTAGTTGTTAGGGGATATAAAATGAGACTTTGTGGTTTTTTTTTAGTGAAGAGGTAGAATCTTAGGCATATTAGCAAAGTTTTAGCGAGCTTGATCTGGGGACCGAGTTAGACAAAGAAACAAGTGAAACCTTCAATTTGATGGAAATGAGAAATCAACCTAGCATGAAAAGAAAAATTGTGCAAACATTTAAATTAAGTAAGTTGGACTTTCCGGATTTACTACTAGTATGAGTGGTAGATTTCAGCATAGAGCTCGAATTGGGAAAAACTTTCATTTTTAAGGCTCCATATAGAATGACCGCAACAAAATTGAAGGAGCTCAAGTTATATGAATTGATCGAAGAACATGTTTTATTTTTATACAAGTTTAGTTATGTTCATGTTGGTGATACATATTTTATTGTGACAAGTACATAAATAAACCTTCAATTTACTATGATTTTTCACTATGTCAAAAGTTTCTATTGTTTTTACAGATGGCTAACTACATTTGAGATTTTTCATAGAAGTTAACGTTCAATTACTCTTAAGTCATTATAGTAGGACAAAAAAAAATCACATATTTTTTCTAAATGTTTGAAAACTACAATTTCTTTCGAAATTATTATTTCAAAAACCACCCCTCCAAACATAAATAACCCAAAGTTTAGCCTTTTGAATTTTACCATTTGGGTCTGATTAGTCTACACTAACATAATTCAAAAATGCGAGCAAGGAATAAGCCGATGGAATTTAAATTTGGGGCATATATTTTTTTTTCCATTTTTAGCTACATAAATATAGAATGATTTAGCGAACATGAGCATAACTCAACCCGCCTATTGTAAAAACTAGTGACCAAAGGCAAGCGAGGAATAAATTTCACACATAACATAAGTAACAAAAGCGAGCGAGGAATAAATTTCACACAAAACATAAGTAACAAAGGCGAGCAAGGAATAAGCCGATGAAATATAAATTAGGGCATAGAAAATTCTAGAGTATAATGTTTAATTTTTTCCATTTATAAACTACATAGAAATAGAATGATTTCCATATATATATATATATATAAATATAATGGTTGAACCAACATGTGCATAGTTCAACCGCATATGGTAAAAACTAGAGATCAAGAGTTCACAAGTCCAATCTTATATCCCCTAAATAAAAATGATTAAATTAAAAAAAAAAAAAAATGTTGAAATAAAAATTTGGTTGAAGTAGAACTTGCGTTTGTTACCTTATAAAATTGAACTTTATTGGAAAACATTTAAACCATTCTATTTATATGCATGGAAAAATGGAAAAATGTGAAATTTAACTATAAAATATTTTACCAAATTGTGTCTTCCTGAAACAATTTAACCAAAAAAAAAAAAGGGTTGTATCAATTTTTGTTTTAAAAAAAAGGAAATATCTATTCTTTTTTCTCTATTTTTTTTTTTTTTTGGCTAAGATGAAACCATAGAAAAATGAAATAAGAGTAAGAATTATTTTTTTCTTGGTCATGTCTACATTAAAATTTATAATTTATCTATAAATTCTCACTAACTTGAGCATAACTCAATTGCCTAATTTCGTTCTCGCATTTATAATTATATTTTTTTATTTAAAAATAAAAAATACATCCATTATCAAATTTCAAACATCTTAGGACAAACTTGTAATTTCTTCCCATTCATTCATGCATCCATTCCTATAAATACCCACCATCCTTTTCGTTCAACAAACCATCAACTCTTCTCCAACAAATCAAATACTTTTTTTTTACTCCAAATTACATAACCATGGCAAACTTTCTTATTTCCATGGCTTCTCTTCTCCTCCTTGTCTTCCCGTTGTCGCTCGCAGCCACACAACCACGATTAGATTTGGTTGGAAGTTATGAACCAATAAAGAACATAGCAGACCCACAAATTCAAAGCCTAGGAGAGTTTGCAGTGGATGAGCACAATAAACAGGCCAAAACTCAACTGAAGTTTCAAAAAGTGAGTAGTGGACTTTTCCAAATTGTGTCTGGGACCAACTACCAGCTTCAATTAACGGCTCTTGAGGGGACTGTAAGCCGCACCTATGGTACCGTGGTGTACAAAGATCTGAACAACAACAACCACCTCGTCAACTTCTTTGGCATCTCCAACTAAACTTCATTTTCTTTTTCTTATATGAATCACAATGTGTCACTATTTAGCTTTTATCTTTCCTTTATATTTGGATGTTTTTTTTATTGAATAAATGATGTCGTTGTTGACGATTGGTGAGTACGACTACATATAGTTTATGCACCCTTCATCGGACTAATTTATGTTACTCGAAATAACTTGTTCTTATAAGAAATGGAACCATTACAATAATATTATGTTATGAAAAAATAAGGTAAACTCAGAAAATACTTTTTTTCTGTTTAAATTTATATGAATATTTAATGATGGTAAGGATTTATGTTACTCGATTTTATGTTTAGAGTATTGAGTTTATAACTTAGAACATGTTTGAGAGTTGTATTGGAATGGTTAAAATCACTTTTGTCATGTTCAAAATATTCTGAAACATAACTTTAATAATTCAAAATCAAATTTTGATTGTATGAAAATCACGTTTACAAATGTAAAATCAAATATAAAATTAATTTGGAAGGATTGAAGACATGTTTTGAATAAATTTTGAACCTGACAAAAATGATTTTCACCATTTCAAAATCACTCTCAAACATGATGAAATTGAGTTAGTTTATTTTAAACAATACTCTAGAAATTAGGTTAATTTAGGGGCACTGGTATTTTGTCTTCAAGTTGGGTTTTCTCTACAAAGAAGTTTAAAAGCCACAATTTGTACACTTGAGATGGAAAGGCAATTGTAAAGCCACAATATGCACACTTGAGATGGAGGATTTCCATAGTTTAAAAGTAAGCTATGATATATGTCTTAACCAATAGAATTATATTCGAATTATGCTCGAGTTGGTGTTCACATGTTACTTATTTTAAAAGAAAAAACATAATTTTTTAATCATAGATAGCCTGTCAATACTATACATTAGAGAAAAAAAACTCATAATTATACACATTCAATTTTGGTAGAACTAATATTCCTTGAAAAATAAAAAAAAGTGTTTTGAAACCTTTTAAGACCGTATTTCTATTTTAATTTGTTTGATATATGTATAAATAAATAAATAAAAAAGAAAAAAAACGTCGCCATAAGCCTAGTAGTCAAAAGATTGTCCGGGATAGCTGTAAGTAACCTCGATATCTACCAAGAATAAAAGACATTATAGAAAGATAAATATATGAAGATTTGGATCTGTTACATAAAAATCTTTCCATTATTAAATTTCCATATATGATATAGATTTTTAAGTACTTTTATATGACATGTTGGTATCTCCTTTGTATGGTATTTCATAAAAAGAATTTTTATTTTATTTTATTTATTTATATAATTTTATTTTATTTTTGGCAAAAGAAACATTTTGTTGTTTGTATATATGATAAAAGATCTATTATTTTCCATTTCTTTGATTTTTTGTTTTCTTAAAACAAAGAAATCTTAGCTAATTCGGTAATTGAAAATTGAAATTTAAAATCTTTCTTAATCTCACATAGCCAACCTTTTGTTCCATCAACTCAAATCTTCTTCCCAATAATGCAAAACTTCTACCAAAACTTATTTCAATTGGCCCAATTGAGAGGACAAAGAGCATACAATTCTTCAACCATTTGATTCATTTCTTCATCTTTGTGGGAGTGGAAGATTTAAAAACTAACATTTCTACAACAAAAACTGAGTTACTTGACGTTTTTACAACCGTCAAGTAATCGCCTGTCAAGAAAAGTGTGATTGAACCTTGACTTATTAGAAGCGTCAAGATATGCAGAAAAAAACGTCAAGACCTACTTGTCTTGATATGTTTTAAACGTCAAGTAGTAAAATCAATGACATGTTTGAAACGTCAAGTAATCGCCTGTCAAGGAAAAGTAACTAAATCTTGACTTATATGAAGCATCAAGATATAAAGAAAAAACGTCAAGTTTTGAATTTATCTTGATGCATTGTGCATGTCAAGATTTCTACAATTTGTATTTCAATTATAATCAATATTCAGCTTCCGCTCAAATTTCCTGTATCACCAATAATAATATATTTGATATATAGAAGAATACATCATTTTTTCAAGCAAATAAATAGTACACATTTACAATGTATGTATAAATCAAATCCACCAATAACATTAATAAAGTTCATATACTTTCAATATTATATAAACTATCCACCTCAGGAAGAATTCCAACATTACAAGAAATGTATCAACTTCGTGGGAATGTAACACTTCCAAGATTACAAAAACTATTCCAAAATTACAAGTATATCAACCTCATTATGAATGATTTTAAAATTACAAGTATGTCAACCCCATATAGACAATTACAAAAATTACAACTCTCATTCGGTTGTATGAACTATATATTCCAAAATGACAAATTATCTATCCTTATATGTCAATCTATAACGGATACTTTTAAGGACCAAAACATCTACTCAAGTATATGCCACTCTCATTGTTAGCCACACCCAAAAGATTCACGTATGAACAATTACAAACTATATGTAACTCACCCATTTGGGTCAATATCAACAACGCTCAACTCCTGCAATTGTTGTAGAATGTGACGGACGATGGCACCACTGCTTTCACAGAAGTATGGTGGGCGACTTCCGTTCCTCTTGCTGCCACCATAAATCCTCTTAAATGCCCCAACACCAAGACCTCCCCTCAAGTAGATCTTCCTCGCCATGGATGTTGAATAAGTTTGAAAAGGCAATCATAAGAATAGAGCACAAACAGAACATACATAAACAACATCAATTAAATAAAGTTCCAAGAATTAAACGAAATACCGACAACGAATCCACCATCACAAGTCTTATTTACTGGATCAAGTGTTTCAACGGTGACCAGATTAGTGCCCCTAATCACCTGAAATGGAATTCCAAAAAATGAATTCTTGCACTATAAAACTAAAGGAATGGAGTATATATAAACAAAACAACTTTACTTGGTAATCACGTGAGGCAAATAATATAATTGTTTGGAATCGCCATGGAGTGTAAAAACATCTTGACCGGATAACTTAGCTAGAGACAATAAAACATCAAATTACCATGAGAGAATATCATCAACTCTAATTTATTGGTTTAAAATATTTTTAAATTACAAAGAATTGGAGATAAAACTATATAAATGACAGGCTTTTTGGGGAGACATTGAACAACAACCCTCCCCACTACCTTTTTGCATTCATGTATTTAATAATCAATCATAGATAAAAGATTATAATTTTGTTGAATCTACACTCTAATTTTCCAAACATGAAGAAAATCTACACTCCCAATAATTATAATTATGTTCAGTCCATTCATTTTCTCAACTATCAACAAGAAAATTGGGCTAACATTCACAAGTAATCAATGAAATGTCAAATTAACTCGAATATTTCAAGCAAGTCAGAGATAAGAGCTAACTAGAATGTGTATGCGAAGATGGGGGCTAATGGATATGGATATCTAACGCCATCAAATGTTACGCACATTACCCTGAGAATTACAGCGCCAAATCACCTCCAATTTCTTCGACAACTTTCTCAACTATGTTCAACATATCTGGCAACCACCAATAATTCAAACCAATAGATCAGTATCTAATTGTCTGCTTGCAATAAAGTAATGGGTAGTGGAAGAAAGTAATAGGCGGTGGAAGCAAAACCTCTAAACTCTTATAATAATGGATAACTTTGAGGAGTCTTTGGGGGAGTAATTTCTTCTATGAAAATTCAAGAATTTAGATGTTAAGAAGATTCTTCAAAATATAGAACAAAGATATTGAAACTAACGGTTGTGTCCATTGTGTCCAGATATAGAACCATTTAGATTGTAGCCAACAAAACGAATTAGTGAAACTAGTGAATAAGAGAGTATGAAATATGGTCACTACCTCATTGAGATTACATCTTCAACCTTAGTATAAAATGCCATGCAATCATGTCCAAGCCCAATAGTGTATTTTCCCTTCCTTGCACCATCATGAACTTCCAATCCTTCCTATGGTTGCCAAAGTAGAAGACATATTAGTTTCAGTAACAAGTATACAAGTAAATGTAAGCACCAAGTACAAGTAATGAGCCTCTCAGATGCAATTCTCTTTTTCACATTACAGTGATGTCAAAATCAAAATCTTATTCGATTCTTTTGTTGAATTCAAATAGTCTTTCGTCTCAAAACTTGATGCAAATCTCAAAAAAAAAAAAGAAAAAAACAAACAAACAGGAAATAGATCAACAAACCAAAATTAATCCAAGAGAAATCGTCAAATGAAGACAACATAAACGTGAGCTCAAAAGCAGCCACCAAACAACTGGGTTTAGTCCCTCAACCTAGAAATTAGCTCAAAAGATGAACTGGACCAACTCATACATTATGAACATACATGTGAAAATGCATAATTTAAAACTAATCCCAATCACAAACAACCAATCAAAAGTAGGGGGAAACAATTTGAAACATTCCAAAAAAAAAAAACCATTTAAGACTGCCAAAACACTACAACTCCAAGACTAGCAAGAAACACAAAATTAAAAAATAAATTCATAGAAAAAAGAAACAAAAAGCTACCCGAGTTGACCCATCTCCATTTGGTTAATAGCTCCTCTAACTAATCCACCTCTTCATTTTGCTCTCAAAATATCTCCTCTCCATCTCAACCTATTAATCCTTAAACAAAAATAGAACAAAAAGTTCATTCATGTTTTCTATTATCTCCCATTTCTCAAATTCAAATCACAATGAGCTTGTTCCATAAAAAAAAAATACACTAAAACTTTCAAGCCAAGCTTCGTAAGTTCGTCATCATTACATTCATCACCCAAAAAAATGCAAAACACCCTCCATATCCTTACGTTTGGGGTCTCCATCATCACCCCGAAAAAACTCGTACAGCAAACAAAACCCATTTTGGATCAATAACTTTTTCCATTTCTATTGCATATAACTTGTTTTCCATTGTTCACAAATGAAGTTCAAAGAGCTCGTTGGCCTAAAATGCAAAAGAGAACACGAGCACCAAAATATGCATTGATCGTACATACAACTTCAAAAGAAAACAATTGTTTTTTACCTCTAAATACAAAATATTAAAGAAACTGAGAAATCTTAAAAAAAAAAAATTAAAATCGAAACTTACCCGAACCTAGTTAAGATTTCCAATGCTAATATTTTCTTTAGTCCAGTTAGTTGAGAACAAGCCCAACTTCCCAATCATATCCTCGCACTTCTGTAATGCATCAGAATCTTTCCTCACAACATCCAACATTTCATTATCTTTCCTTGCAACATAAAAAATTTTCCAAAATGAAAGAGTAAATAAAAATCTCCAAAATCCGGAAAGCATCGAACAAACAAACAAAAAATCGTAATAGAAAGAACACAAAGGTGGGATAAAGGTACCTAATCCGACACAATTTCGGAATAAAACGAAGGGCGGTGACTGACGATGAAGAAGGGCGGCAACTGACGGCGAAGACGACAAAAGGGCGGCGAGGAGTTGCGACGACGAAGGAAGACAAGGAGAACGAAGGGATGAAGTATTGGAGGCAAAATGGGTGACTTGCGGCAAGAAAGTGTCTGCAATGTGAGAAAACCCTAACCCAAAATAAAAAAGGTTAATTAAAAAAACAAATAACTGGAGCCAAAATTCATTCTTTTTCCATTATTTTCATTTTAACTTATTCTTGACGTTTAAAAAGTAGCAAGTGAACTATTAATTTTCTTGATGTTTTCGAAATGTCAAGTTCTATAAATTAAAAAAAATTGCGACAATCTCCGTTTTTTTTTCTTTTTCTTGACGTTTTTTTAAAACCTCCGCTTTTTTTCTTCTTTTTCTTGACGTTTTTTTAAAATTTCATGTGATACTTGACGTTTGTTCATAAAAACGTCAAGTAATTAATTTTACAAACGTCAAGAAATATTGTTTTTGTTGTAGTGTTTTATCGATGATATATATGTTTTAACCAATCGAGTTAGGTTTAAGTTGATGTTCACATATTTGTTATTTTAGAAGAATAAACTTTTTTTTTAATAATAGCCTTGTCATACAACATTATAAACTAGGGGAAAAAAAATTTACACACATGAAATCTGGTTAAAATTAATATTATGTTTTTTTACAACAATAAATGGAGTATGAGAATTTAAACCTCCAACCTCAAGGAAGGTAATACATGGTCAATTATCGTAGAGCTATGCTTAGTACTTTGACAACTAATACTCTTCGAAGATTAAAAAATTGTTTTGAAACATTTTTAGACGTAAAATCTATTCGTAATTTGTTTATATATACGGATTCTTTTGCATTTGATCTAATAGCGAAAATATTGTCCTGCGTAACTTTAAGTAAACCTCGATATCTACAATGAATAACAAACGTAACATTATAATAAAAAACATGAAACTTATATATATATATATATATATATATATATATATATATATGAAGATTTGGATCCATTTCTTAAAAAACCTTCCATTATTAACTTTCCAAATATGTTTAGAAGTTGTTAGAATTAGTACAAGGAATATTGTTACAATTTGGAGCTTAAATTATTATTGGTAGGTATTGGTTGAAAGAAAGTGTAAGAGACATTATTTGTTATGAAACTCTGCTTTAGTATGAGAATTTTCCTACAAAAGAAAATGAAGCATATTCAGTCCAAATATTAGAAAAATGGTTTAATAAGCTTTTGTCTTAAATTTACAAAGGAGTTGGAGGAAACAACATCATGTTATTTGGAGAGGATTATTAACAGTAGTTGTTAGGGGCTATAAAATGAGACTGGTTTTTTTAGTGAAGAGGTAGAATCTTAGGCATATTAGCAAAGTTTGAGCGAGCTTGATTTGGGGACGAGTTAGACAGGAAACAAGTAAAACCTTCAATTTGATGGAAATGAGAAATCAACCTAGCATGAAAACCAAAGTTGTGCAAACATTTAAATTAAGTAAGTTGGACTTTCCGGATTTACTACTAGTATGAGTGGTAGATTTCAGCATAAAGCTCGAATTGGGAAAAACTCTCATTTCTAAGGCTCCATACAGAATGACTGCAACAAAGTTGAAGGAGCTCAAGTTATATAGAATATAAAAACTACTAGACAAGGACTTCATACTCTTGAGTGTGTCACCTTTTGGAACCTAGTTTTGTTTGTAAAGATGAAATACAGGTCCATGTGACTGTGTACTGTGTATCGACTATCGGGTCGTTACTAGTTTAATGGTTAACATCATGTATAAATGAATCTAAGTAGAGAGATCTCCAAACGCCTACCTGTCGGTGTCGTGCTATACCCAAACTAAGCTAGTTATATGTCTACGTGCTAGCTTGTTCATTAACGTACTCTCCTTATATGCGTTTGCAAGTGGTTGTAATATATATATTCCCATTCTAGATACATTGCGCTTCTGTCAAAGTCAATATGTACTATCACTTTTTATTGGATAATCAATGCAGAAAAAAATCAATTTAAATATGTACTATCACTTTTTATTGGATGATCAATAAAAAAAAAAAAAAATTAAATAAGAACTCTTAAGAGAAAGATTCGAAGATGTTTGGTTAAACTAAATTTCACATAAACATATTTGTACTCAACAAGGGCCTATGACCAAGTCTTGAATAAGATTATCAACCCATACTACTTAAGATAAATAACATGTAGTAAGTATTCAACATTAAAGTAAGGAAGTGCAAAGGAAGATAGGAAATATTCGTTCCTAAGTTGGTATGTGTTGAAGGAAAGCTTCTACTATTAAGTCGCAATGGAGATCTATCACTTCCTCTAGATATGTTAAGCTTCAAAATCTAGGAACTTCCTTTTCCAGCTTGGGGTTCAATGGTGGTTTTCCTTTTCTTCTGCCCTACGAAACTTTCTCTAAAAAAACGCTCTAAGTTATATGAAAAACTGATAAAATTTGAGCTTTTTTCATCTTCCGAAAAATGGTGTTTAAACAGGAAAAAGATATCTCAGTCGTGCTCTTCACGCGCTCTAGACAAGGCAACTTTATGCTCAGACGGAAGGTGCCTCAGGTGGTCCTTCACTGGGAATTTTCTATCAGTCGCCTTCTTTGTACAACATCTGCGCCACGTTCCATTATCGTTTGATAGAGGAAAGCAACATTTTGTTTTTCGAATATTCTCTTGATCTGATGTGGTAGAATGCTCGTGCTCCTTCCCTTTCCCGAGGCAAAAAATTATATTATGTCTAACGCAAATTTGTATGATTTTTAAATAATTTTCAATAAAAAAAAAATATATTGTATAGCACATTCTCCAGCTAAAGCATATAATTTTACGAAAATACAACCTGAAACAATCAACGTTAGGCGCTCTCTTCATGCATTAAGTGCAAAACACTTCAATTTTAGGTGCTAAATAACGGTCTTTTGACGCGTAATCATAAGACCAACAAAGAGGCGGTTGCGGAAACTCAAAAGAAGGTCAATCAAATCTTTCAAAGAGTTGGCCCGAGATTTCATCTCCCAATTCGTATGAGGAATAGATGAGCGCAAGTCAACACCACACCTGCTCACCATAAAGCATACTCTCAAGGAAAGTGTTCAAGAATATATAGCTTGTTTCAACAACGAGACTTTGAAAATGGAGGGATACAGTAGACAATCACGATCACAGGCAGAGGGATACAGTAGACAATCACGATCACAGGCAGAGGGATACAATAGACAATCACGATCACAGGCAGAGGGATACAATAGACAATCACGATCACAGGCACTCCATCTTTAGGACCTGACCGCTCAAAATAATTAAAGGAAAATAAAATCAACAATCGGGTTCGAACTCAAGACGCAACTCATGAAAAATTTTCATCTGTTGCTCAACTAACACGACCAACAAAAGAATATAATAATATATCAAAACAACAAAGTTACATTATTCTTCACCCACACCAGATTTTCAGCCCCCTACAGCTGCAACATAGTTCATGTGCGCCCGCCACACCCAATCGGATCCCCCATATTTACCAATTCCAGTTTTTATACTATTTTTTTTAATCTAAAATGTGATATAAATACATATTTTTGAGGATTTTTTTAGAGAGCCAATTTTGGAGAGTGAACCCCAATCTCGATATTAGTTTTATTCTTCTTTCCCTTTTAATTTGTAGTTTATTATTGAGTTTATATTTTAAATTATTCAAATGATTAACTAAACTCTTTTGACTTAGAGCCTTGATGTAATCGTTGATTGAATTTTATTCTTCTTAATTAATAGTTGGTATTTGAATTTTATATTGGTTTTGAGAACTTTTCTGAGGTTAATGCATGTTAGGATTTGACCATTCTTTGCATGTTTTTTATATCAATGATTTATACATGAGATAGACATATCCGTGTTGGTTTTGTGGCAGTTGTAGTTTTACGTTCTTCATATTTGGATTGTCTGAATTGTTATAGAAATATAGTCAAATTTACTTTTCAAATAATATTGTTATTGCTCGAGAGAGAATAGGAAGTCTATAGGGTAAAACTTGTCAACGATCTAGAAATTGATTAATTCCTGCTTTTAATGAATGAAAAATAGGAGGAGATAACAGTGAAGTCATTGCTCAATTAAATTCCCTAAGACATGTCTCTCCTTATTGTTCTCCATATTCTATTTTATTTTAATCATATTCTTTTATTCCGTTCTCTAAATAAGATTGAGTGATAGTATTTGTGGTAATTAGGTGAACTAGAAAATCAATCCTAATGACAATATTCTTATTTTCATACACTATATTAAAACTTGACTCGTACACTTGCGGTATTTTATTACAAAAAAGTTGCACAACAAGTTTTTGGCGTCGTTGTCGGGGATTGACATTTATTTAGTTCGCCGAATATTGTGGAGAACTCACTCGATCTTACTTTAGAGTTTTATTTGATTTATTTTTTTTTCCTTTTTATTTTATTATTTATATTTGTATTTTTGTCCTTATATCTTGACTATATTTTTTTTATTGGTGTTTGCATTTATTTGGAAGCCTAACTCTAGGTGTTTATTTTATTTGATGGCTTTTAATAATTATTATGAGTGGCCTGATAGGGTGTTCCAATCCACCCAAGAACCAACACCAACTTTCAATTCATACCCATTGAACTACACTTCTTATGACAATGTGAATTATAATGATAATTATGGCTTTCAGGGATATCAAATGTCTAATTCATTATCATTTTGAATCTATGAGTTATGGAAATTATTTTTATGATAATGATGAGGGTATTCATAACCAAATTTTCAGTTAGCCCATAAGAGGTTGTAAAATATCTATTACCGACCTAGTGGTTTACAACTCATTCTCATTCTTCTCTAGTGTTTCCATACACAGAGCTCCTTCTGACAACTCTATGTACTGTAGACCCTTAAATTTGTCCAGCCTTTTATTTCTTCACTTTTACTTTCAAGATTTTTTTTGTGTTTTTTTCCATAATTTTGTAATTTACTAATTTTTTGGAAAAGTAAACAAAATAAATAAATAAATAAGTATTTGATTAAACAAAAATTAAAATAAAATAAAATAAAAGATTTTTTTAGAGCAATAATTCTACAAACTAGATTTGCCACCAATCTCGAAATAAATCTCATTTGAAGATTTTTTTTCCATAACTTTGGTTCACGATCAAAATACATGAAGATATTGTTAGTTTAATATTGTTATGTTTTAGGGGTTTACTTATGCAAGGATAAACTAGTCTTTTGCACTATTATTATAAATAAGTCCCTAAGTATGTATTTCTTATTAAGGCCCCATTCGAGGTTGCGTTTGAAGGTGATTAAAGTGATTTTTAAATAATTTTAACCATTTTTTTGTTTGGTAAATCTGATTTTATATTAATTTAAATCAAATCACTTTTTTAATTCCTTGCTTTTCTAAAATCCAATAAAGAGTAGCTTTTGAAATTGGATTCCGAAACAATCTGGTGTCTCTTCCAACTAACTTTCATAATTCCTATTTTATCCCTCCATAACTTCCATCTTCTCCCACGATCCATTAGTCCAAAACAAATTCATCCATTTTTTTTTTTGTTACTTTCTAACTCTATTTTTTTGGAAACTTTTTTCTAAAGACAACTCTATCTTTTTGTTCTATAATTTTATTGAAGTAATATATCAACTAATTTAAAATGGTGGATAAAATTAAAATTAAAAATAAACTAACATTAATTTATTTTTCTTATATATTTTTTTAATTAAATTTGGAATAATAAAAATTATTTCTCACACTATTTTATCAAAATAAATTTAATTAAAAAAATTATATTTTGTAATTTTAATTATTATATTAAATTTTATTTTTAATTCTTTGAAATTATATGTCTATTTTGGTCATTATAGTTAAATCTCCCAAAATTCCGTATTAGTTTACCAAACATTACCACCTATTTTTTTAGGTTTAAAATTGAAATTTCCCAAACACTTATTTACTCCTTATTACAACTGATTTTTCTAAAAGCACAACTAGAAGCAATTATTTTCAAAGTCACCGCAATCCCAAACAGAGCCTAAGTCATTCTAATACAATGTAGCCTCTATACATTCTATCAATTCTCAGAAATTTACATGGTATCCGAGCCTAAATTAGAATTTGGAATTGATAGAAATCGATGAGGTATTTTGGGTACTTGTCTTCGTTTGGTTTGATTCGTGTTTGTTTTGAGTTGTTGGCCATTTTGTTTTTGTGTGTTGGCCAATTTATTTTTCTGTTTAGTATTGGTCGGGAGTTTTGAGGGCCAACGCGGAAAGAAGAGAAGGTTTGCGGCGGTGGTGTGTGAAGGGCGTGCGTTCAGGTAGGCAACGGAGAAATTTGGGCTGGTACGACGGCGTGGTGCGAAATCGACGGTCTGGTTGGCGGCAGACAACGATGTTTGTGCGGTGCGCGAGCGGCGGAGAGGTTTGAGCGACGGAGGTGCGTGGTGGTTCGGCTGACGGCAGGAGGCGGACACAGACATATCTGTAGAAGACAGAGGTTGGCGGTGTGCTGTGCGGAAGACGAAATTCGCAGCAATCGTGCGAAGAATATAAAGCTATGGCACCATTTTGGTCTGATTTTGGCTGTTTTGGTTCGATTTTGGCTTGTGAAATTTGCAGCAATCGAAATTTGCACTAACATATGTAGCTGAAAATTTACAATTGGTTTGACAATTGAAATTCGCAGCATTGACATTGGCATTGGTTGAAATCTTTCGTTTGACAATCGCATCGACATTTTGAATTTAGCATTCTGCATTTACTGGTTTATTTTTTTTGTTTTGTCTCTTGGAAAACTCAAATATGAGTATTATGAGAGTTTGAGAGGGAGGTTAGTTTAGGTGTTATGTTTTAGGGTTTACCTATGTAAAGGTAGACTAGTCTTTTGCATTATTATTTTATTTTAGTATAAATAGGTATGTATTTCTTATTAAGCTCTTCTAATACAATGTAGCCTGTGTACATTCTATTAATTCTCTGAAATTTACAATTGAGCGCGCATTTCGTTGGAGACTACCGTTTTGGAACAAAGAACGCATTTTGCTTGAAATCAAAGTAGAACTTATTTGAGTAAAACATAAAGTGTCAAAGTAATGTGATACAATTACTTGAAAAAAAAAAATATGCTGACATATTGCTTAAACTCTCAGCATACTTTGACAACTAAACTTTCCATATCATAAGCAATAGAGTTATCTTTGGTTTACAAAGGAACTAAGTAATGAACAAATATATGGTCGAAGACTGAAATTTAGAAAGTACACGTGTCAAGGAGTCATGAGAGAGGATCCACATTTTTCTGACCATAGTGATAAGCTTTGACATTCAGATTTGGTGATGTTATCTCTCACAAATTATGTTAGACCCAATTACCGATTCTCAAAGCAAGAGTGTAGAAAATAGTCCTTGCAAAAAAATAAAAATATAATAATAAAAAGAAGAAAAAAAAATCAAGGACTAACATTGCCACTACATTCCTTTCATATTGAAGCAAATAGATTGAGGATGGCATACCTATAGCTGGGGCATTACCATTTGTTGAGAAACCCACAACTCCGATTGAGTTCTGAATAAGCTTGACATATATGCTGGGCCAAACACGAGAAATGTGAAAGAGAAAATAAAAAATAAAAAAGGTTATATTTTGCTCAATTTTGGCGACGTTTTGAAGACTCTTCTCTCCAAGTAGTGCATGACACATACAATATTTTAAACGTTTTGAAGTTATCCAGCTCAACATGAGAAGGAGTAGTCCCCTACATGGTTATCTATAATTTAAAGCATTCAACTTGAAGCACTGAAATATCTTCAAAGTCATATGATCAATTGTGCCAACACATGTCATCATCAAGACCTCAACTAGGTTCCGTCGAGAGAACTATCTATCTCGACAGTTTAAGTCAACCTGTCGAGAGAATATGTTCTCTCGACGATCGCCAAAAAACCATCGAGAGAGGCTCTCCCGACGGTCTTCTCTCGACGATTCACCCCGACGGTTTTTTTTTCCGTCGAGAAAGCCTATCTCGACGGTTTAGTAGCTTCTCTCCACGATTTTTTTGCGTCGAGAAAAACTAAAATTCTTGTAGTGTCAACTAGAGTAGTAAAATGTTTCAAATGGAACGAGTTTTCACAACAAGGATTGAAGTTGAGTTACCATTGACGGAATATATATCCGCATACCATTTCTGATCAATTTCTCAAGAATCCATTTAAAATAGAAGTAGTGTTAAAAAAAAAATTAAAAGAAATAAAAAAATAAATAATAACCACTTTTTCAATCAAGACTTAGGAAAGTTTATCACATCAAACTTGAGTAAAAGACCCTCTATTTGCCAACATACATGGCCTGCTGACCACATTAAATTTATCACATCATCCTATTCCCACATTAATTTTTTTTCCATCTTTTATTTTCCGTTTCCAGTTTTTAGAAACGTATGCATATTTGAATTAAAATGTATCATTTTGATAATTTTTTTTTTTTTTAAAAATCAATACTGACATTATAATTTCGATCGAGATTTTCTCAAAGCTCAGAAACAATTATCAAACATGTTTTCACTAGAAAACAAGAAACAAAAGTATAATCAAACACACATTTACAATCTCAAATAAAACACAACTATAACATGATGGATATGAAATTTTCATTTATTTATAAATATTGGTAAGCCAACATTGGAAAATGATCGTTTTTTGTTTTTAAGAAGGGAAAATCATGAACTAAGGTCCCCACTTATGAACCAAGTCTTCAAGATTATCAGGAATGTTTTTCAAGTAAACTCCATCATCTCTAGCAATCCAATTACAAGTTCCTGCTATGGTGCATCTATAATGGAGCCAATAATGCTCAGTTTCATGCCAAAACACTTCAAAAGAGGCAGACGCATTATTTGGCTTCCTTAAAAAGCACCAAAACAACGTTGTTGCCCAAGTATTTTCCTTAAAGCTCCATTCGATATCATCTCCTGGCTTAATATTCTGCTCTCCAATATCGTTATCTCTGGACTTGCAGTGAGCAAACAAAATGCCATTGCTCAGCCCATTAACAACACGAATGTGCCACTTATCAACGTATAACTTTCGGTGTTGTTCTCTTTTCCCTCATCTTTATTATTGTATTTTGTGATCGATAACTTATTTGATTCTAACCTGTGAAGTGGGAACGTGAGATATAATATTGTTGTTATTCCGCGTTTTTTATATCTCGTGTATTTTTTCCAACAAGTGGTATCAGAGCCTTTGGTTCAGGAATCATGGGAGCGACGAATCCTAAAATTTTCGAGGGAGTCACAAAATTTGATGGAGAAAATTTTGGTTATTGGAAGATGCAGGTGATCAAGGATTTTCTAACCTGCAAGAAAGTGCACAAGGCACTTAAGAAGAGACCGAAAGATATGTCAGATGGAGATTGGGAGGACCTAGATGAACAAGCATTTGCAAACATAAGAATGTGTTTGTCAAGGGAAGTTGCTAGTCTTGTAGCCAACGAGACTACTGCAATCAAACTAATGGAAGCACTTACAAACAGGTACGAGAAATCGTCTGCTAACAGTAAAGCCTATCTTCTTAAGAATTTTTTTAACATGCAAATGGTTGAAGATGCATCTATTAAATTCCTATATCAATGAGGTTACCACTTTGATAAATCAGTTGAAGCCTGTTAAGATAGAATTTACTGATTAAGTATACGTTATTCAGTTATTAATGTCTCTACCTGAAAGTTGAGAAACGATGAAGACAGTTGTGTCTAATTCGGTAGGGGAACATACTCCGAAGTTTTCAGAGGTTTGTGATCTAGCTCTAGCTGAAGAAATTTGTAGAAAGAGTAGTGGTGGAGAGTCATTTACTACAGGATCAACTTTAGCTTTGACTAAGGGTAAAGAATTTATGAAACTGAGTAGTAGTGGGAAGAAGTGGGGTCATGGGAACAAGGAGATAAAAAAAAATTACTGTCACAAAATGGGTCACTATAAGAGTCAGTGTAGAAAACTAAGAGAGGATCGAGAGGAAAACATAGTTGATGATGTCAATGTTTGTGTTGTTGGAAATGACACAGAGAGTTGTAGTAATTCATCTTAGTGGATTCTAGAAAGTGCAGCTACTGTACACATAATTTTAGATAGAAATTTATTCACATAATTCATAGGTGGACATCATAGTCTAGTGAGAATGGGTGATGGTAGAGTCTCCAAAACCAGTGGGATTAGGGATGTTAGTCGGAAGTCAGAATGTGGTAGTGTTCTAGTGTTGCAGGATGTCAGGTTTGTGCCCAGTATTAAGATGAATCTCATCTCTACTAGCAAGTTGGCAGATGAAGGCTACATGAGTGAGTTTGGCCGTAGCCAGTGTAAACTCATACTAGGATTCCAGGTAGTGGCAGTTGGCCACAGAAATTCTACATTGTACATATGTCAGTTGGATGGTGTCAAAGGATCAAAGAGACGGTGGATGCTAGTTAAAGCTGCAGATGGTTGTTTTAGAGGTACAGGTGAGCCAGCAGCATTGATAGCCAAGTTTGATCAGTCAGATCATTATCCTTCAATTCAGAAACAATTGGGAAGTTTAGAAGAGAAAGTTGATGGCTATTGTCAACCCTCAATTGTTGTCAGACGCTCGAATGAATTGAAGAAGTCGCCTAGGCGAGTGGAGGCATCAAAGTGGAAGGTCAGAGTAGTTGCTAAGGTCAAAGGAAAGGTCTCAATCTTGGAAACAGGTTTGAATAGAAGATTATTCAAACCTTTCTCAAAATATATTTTCTTCATGAATAGTGATTCAGGGTTGAAGAAGATGTCAGTTGTTACCACTTAGTTGAAGTGGGAGTACGTGTCTGTCTTTTTCGTTTGGGAGACAGATCCACGTAGCGAGCCCATTCCTCAGGGCGAGCACATATGCACTACAGTTACTTTCTGATGGTTGCCTGATAGCACACTAAATGAGCTATCTTTAGAGCCTTTATTATGCTAGTTTTGGAGTTTAAAGGAATGTTTTAATGATATTATTTATCTAAATTTTAGATTTCGAGCATTTGGAGCAAACCAGAGCATTTTAGAAGTTATGACATGAAAAATTAGCTTAAAATGTGTATTTTGATGACCAAGAGCCAAGAAAAAGAAGGAATCAAACCGAAAATACCGAGGGGATAGCGTCTCGACGCTCCAAAATGAAGCCAATAAGCCAGAAAACCCGAGGGGACAGCGTCGAGACGCTGTAATCCTTTAGGAAAATAAATAAATAAAAAGTTTATACTAACCTCAAATTTGAACCCAGGCCAGCCAGCGCACTAAATTAAAACAAGGAATGCCTCATCCACCACGTCATTCAACCAATTTTGATATTTATTTTGCATCAGTAATATTTATAGATGTAGCGTCGAGCTACAACGTCTCCACGTTGTGCTCGATGCTAGTTTTCCTAAATAATTTTCACACGTTTTTAAGGGCAGCGTCGAGACGTTGTCACGATTTTTCCTATAAATACATTTGATTCTTATACGATTAGGGGAGACCAATTTTTGGAATATTTGAACCCTATTTTCAAAATACACTATTGGGAAAGGCTGAGGGACACTTTAGAGAGCTGAAGAAGAGATTTGGAGGCTCGGGAACATGCAGATCACATCGGGAACGGGGCTTGGCACGCTACAAGAGTTTTTCTCCTTTACCTTTGATTTTATTGCTTTATTTTATGGATTCTAAACTTTGTCTAAGCATTATTTTAGTGATTATGAGTAGCTAGACTCTTACTTAGGGGATTGATGTAATCGTTTTAGTTTTCTTGTTTGATTAATCTAAGTTCTTCATATTGCAACAATTATTCATGTGTTTGTTTGGTTAATGTTTTTATCCTTTCGGCCAAAATATAAATTGTTGATTGTTTAAATTCTAGCTTGAAAAAGTAGATTTTAGAGTAGAACCTCAAACACACGACTACTTGTAAATTCTTGCATGAACATGAAGAATTCTCTTAGAGACTGTTAATAGAAGTTGCATAATGCCTTTCTTTTCTATTAAAAACTAGACAGACATGTTAGTTTTATAAAAAAGAAAGAGAATTAATTGAGCTTTGGCGAGTCTTTTATGATTTTATTCTTCTTGGCCTATAATTGTATGCATGACTATTTTTGGACTGATAGATTAATTAAGCATGAATCTATTCGATGAAATCAATTCCCTATGTTACTTTCTTATGGTTGCCTGTTTCTTAGTTTGTTATTTTACAGGTTTTTTTGTTGAACCTTGGAGTTTGCCAAGATGACCAGTTTCGCTGCAGTGAGAGGCAAGATCGTTGTTTTGTCTCCAAGTGGGAAATTATTAAGAAATTGTGAAACCCAAAATAATTCTTCAAAGCCCATATTAACTTCATTAAGCAATCAATTTAATTGGCTTAAATATTGGTGGATTATAATATTAAGATTTTTTGATTGGCCAAATTTGAGGTTAATATGCTTATAAAAGGCACAAACCCAAGAAGTTTTACCTTCTTTTTTAAAATCAACAAAAGGGAATAGATATTGTGCAACCCGTTAGTGTTCATTGAAGAAAAGAAAGTTTGAATTTTTCTTTTTTCTTTTGTGTGACACTAGCTCATAGAGGGTTTAAGTGGTTTTCTCTTATGTTGTTAATCTCAACTTATGGGGTTGTAATACTTAGAAGTCAATAGTCATTGTTAGGCTATTGAGGTTAGTTTGTAGCGCTGAGTTGAGACTTCTTGTAATCTTTGTCGCAACGTCATTGCGACGCGGAGCGGCCGACGTCCTCTTTTAAGGGTTTTGTTTAAAAAATAAAAGAGATGGAGTCGCCACCAACCATTTTGGGTGTGATTGGTCACCTTAAAATAAAAACTGGTCTACGGAAAGAGAAATTAGGTTCGGGGGTCGATTGAGCGTAGGGAAGGTATTAGCACCCTACAACACCCGTTAAAAACGGTAGCCATATTTTATCTTATATTATTCAGTTAATTTTAAAATGTCCTTAATTTGAGAAAATAAATAAATAATAGTTTTGTTAAAAATGAATGTCTTATTTAATCAAATCTTAACCTTAAAAATAAGGTAAGAGTTTGATATATTGAGTGAATTTAACTTTAATTAATTATCATATCTAAATTTCCTTTTATTTAAAGGAAATTATTTACCTCAAGAATTTGAGAAATTTATCCCAACTCCGTCATAGGATTTATATGATAATATTTTATTTTAAAAACATATTGATTTGTTATTTTTAGAAGTGGTTGGGAGGATTTTCGTGTGCTTGCACGAGAGTCGAAACTCTACGAAAGTCACATTACTCAGCCCTCAAAACAAATATTATTTTATTTTACAAACGTTATTTTTAAACGGAAATATGACTTTGATTATAAAATCAAATTAAGATTTAGGAAATTTAAATTAAAGATAAAGTTGAAATTTGTTTGAAATATATTAAAACAAATAATTAAAATTTATTTACAAGACTTAAATTAAGGTAAAATTGAAATATGCCTTAAAATATTAAATCTAAAAAGGAAAATATATCCTAACTTAATTGAAAAATAAAAAAAAAGGTCAAACATTAACTTCGGGTCAAATGTCAAAATTGGGAGTGAATAAATAAAAACAAGGAATGACAGTTTTGTAATTAAGCATGCAATGACAAACTTGTAAATAATATAAAAGTAATGACATTTTTGTACATAAAAACCTAAAAATATACCTCCTTCTTCAATCGAGTGTGTCGCGGTCTATGCCTTCCATCACCATGAGGGAGTTATCGTTTGTTCAAGCTCGTGGTTGCCGATATCCGCAGAAGATTATAGTTGGATGAAGATGGTGGTTGTTGGTTTCTTTTGCTTGAGATGGGAGGAATGGAGGAAAGTGGTTGTGAAGTTTGGAGGGAAGAGAAAGTTATTTTAAATTAGTCAAATAAGAGTTTTGACCATTAAAATTAACATTTTCTCTCCAACTTGGTAGCCTTTCGCCTTAATCTTTTTTTTCTCTCCTTCGAGCCCTTCGCTCTGATCTTCTCTTCGTGTCTTTACCTATTTCTCTTAGTCGGTATTTATAGGCCATTGAAAATCACATCAAAGGTAAAAATCTCAATGAATTTATTACTCAAAATGTTTTCTCAATTGAAATAGATTTTAGGCCAAAAATGAACAAATATTTTATATCATAAATGAATATCAAATTTTAAACCAAAAATGAATTAAATATTTTATTCTCATAAATGAATACCAAATTTTAACCCAAAAATAAATTAAAGATTTTATATTCATTGAAGTAAATAAATGAATATCAAACTTTAGCCAAATGACTTAAAATTTTATACTCATTAAATGTTAATTTTATTTGTCAAAATAGGTAAAAACTTTTCCAAACAACCAAAACGTTCTTTTTCTTATTTTTCTTGAATTTTCGGAATTAATAAATTAAAAAAAATAAAAGGTGAATTTTAAAAGTTTAAAAATGGTTTAAAGAATGATGACAAAAATACATAAAAATAGGGAAAAATAAATTTAATAATAAACAAATGGCCGGACCAAATACGGTGTGTACAGCTTGCTCCCATTTGTGTATCTTTGAAGAATTGAAAGGGTAGACAAAGGATGAAGACAAAGTATTGGGAAGGCGGAAATTTGTTTATTATTAATAAAAAGACAGACCTAGGTTTACAAAGGATACGACCCTTAATCTTGGATTAGGGTTTGATTTAACCAATAAAGAAATGAAATGGACCTGGATTATGTCCACAGGCTTCGACCGCTAATCTTGGATTAGGGTTCGATTTAACAAACAATGATTTTTTTTTTTTGGACTTGGGCTATCTCCCGGGTTTCGACCGCTAATCTTGGATTAGGGTTCGATTTAACCAATAATGAAATGAAATGGACCTGGGTTATGTCCACAGGCTTCGACCGCTAATCTTGGATTAGGGTTCGATTTAACCAACAATAATTTTTTTTTTTTTTTTTTAAATAGCAAAACAATTGAACGGACCTGGGTTATGTCCACAGGCTTCGACCGCTAATCTTGGATTAGGGTTCGATTTAACCAACAAAAGAATTTTTTTTTATATTTTTTTTTAAATCAACAAAGGAATTGAAACGGACCTGGGTTATGTCCACAGGCTTCGACCGCTAATCTTGGATTATGGTTCGATTTAACCAACAAAGGAAATGAAACGGACCTGGGTTATGTCCACAGGCTTCGACCGCTAATCTTGGATTAGGGTTCCATTTCAAAACTTAGTTGTCAAAATGAAAGATATTTTTAAAACAGGGACTTCGTATTTCAGAAATTTGCTTTAAAAGCGACAACGGTTTTTATTTCAAAACTTAGTTGTCAAACAAAGGATTCTTTTAAAACAGGGACTTCGTATTTCAGAAATTTGTTTTAAAGGGACGACGGTTTTTATTTCAAAACTTAGTCGTCAACACAATAGACACTTTTAAAACAGGGACTTCGTATTTCAGAAATTTGCTTTAGAAGAGACAACGGTTTTTATTTCAAAACTTAGTTGTAAAATAAACGCTCCTTTAAAACAGGGACTTCGTATTTCAGAAATTTGTTGTAAAGGGACGACGATTTTTATTTCAAAACTTAGTCGTCAACACAATAGACACTTTTAAAACAGGGACTTCGTATTTCAGAAATTTGCTTTAAAAGAGACAACGGTTTTTATTTCAAAACTTAGTTGTCAATATGAAGGACTCTTTTAAAACAGGGACTTCGTATTTCAGAAATTTTCTTTAAAAGGGACGACGATTTTTATTTCAAAACTTAGTCGTCAACACAAAGGACGCTTTTAAAACAGGGACTTCGTATTTCAGAAATTTGTTTTAAAAGAGACAACGGTTTTTATTTCAAAACTTAGTTGTAAAATAGAAGACAACGGTTTTTATTTCAAAACTTAGTTGCTGAACAAAAGACAACGGTTTTTATTTCAAAACTTAGCTGCAAAACAAAAGACAACGGTTTTTATTTCAAAACTTAGTTGCCGCTAAAGACAGTGGTTTTTATTTCAAAACTTAGCTGCAAAACAGAAAACAACGGTTTTTATTTCAAAACTTAGCTGCAAAACCAAAGACAACGGTTTTTATTTCAAAACTTAGTTGCCGAACAAAAGACAGCGGTTTTTATTTCAAAACTTAGCTGTAAAACAAAAGACAACGGTTTTTATTTCAAAACTTAGTTGCCGAACAAAAGACAGCGGTTTTTATTTCAAACTTAGCTGCAAAACAGAAAAGAACGGTTTTTATTTCAAAACTTAGCTGCAAAACAAAAAACAGCGGTTTTTATTTCAAAACTTAGCTGCAAAGCAAAAGACAACGGTTTTTATTTCAAAACTTAGTTGTCAACACAATAGACACTTTTAAAACAGGGACTTCGTATTTCAGAAATTTGCTTTAAAAGGGACAACGGTTTTTATTTCAAAACTTAGTTGCAAAACAAAAGACAACGGTTTTTATTTCAAAACTTAGGTGCCGAACAAAAGACAGCGGTTTTTATTTCAAAACTTAGCTGTAAAACAGAAGACAACGGTTTTTATTTCAAAACTTAGTTGCTGAACAAAAGACAGCGATTTTTATTTCAAAACTTAGCTGCAAAACAAAAGACAACGGTTTTTATTTCAAAACTTAGTTGCCGAACAAAAGACAGCGGTTTTTATTTCAAAACTTAGCTGCAAAACAGAAAACAACGGTTTTTATTTCAAAACTTAGCTGCAAAACAAAAGACAACGGTTTTTATTTCAAAACTTAGTTGCCGAACAAAAGACAGCGGTTTTTATTTCAAAACTTAGCTGCAAAATAAAAGACAACGGTTTTTATTTTAAAACTTAGTTGCCGAACAAAAGACAGCGGTTTTTATTTCAAAACTTAGCTGCAAAACAGAAAACAACGGTTTTTATTTCAAAACTTAGCTGCAAAACAAAAGACAACGGTTTTTATTTCAAAACTTAGTTGCCGAACAAAAGACAACGGTTTTTATTTCAAAACTTAGCTGCAAAACCAAAGACAACGGTTTTTATTTCAAAACTTAGTTGCCGAACAAAAGACAACGGTTTTTATTTCAAAACTTAGCTGCAAAACAAAAGACAACGGTTTTTATTTCAAAACTTAGTTGCCGACACTGAATTCTCTGAAACGTTCTTTTGATAATGTTATGTATGTGATCAATGAATGCAACATGTATGCATGTGTTTGATAAATGATTTTTTTTTATTTTTTATTTGAAATAATGATGTGAATTGTTTCAAACTGGTAAACGAAATGCAAGATATCAAAATGATCTTCATGTTTAAGGAAAATGATTATCCTTGTCTACTCTCCTTGTTGTTGTTAGCTGACATTTAACAAAGAATCAAAAGAGAAAATGTTATCATCATCAGATAGGATTTTTTTTTTTTTTTTTTTTTGAATGCTTTCACTCGAACGGGATTATGTATGTCAATCATAGAGTACTCAACCATATTAGGCATGGTAAATATTTTGGAAGTGTCTCATGTGCTAGGTTAGAGAACTATCAAAAGTAATTTGTAGAATTGAATATCTTACTTGATTAACTGCTTCATAATTTAGTCTTGTAATTGACACAATAATGTGAATGCAAGAAAATGAGTTTGAGTTCGAATTAAGTATGAAATGGTAAACAATACATGTTTTCTTCATAAGGAAGAAAAACAGAGGAGAATGTGGTCTTCAAATCTCTTGAACAATAAGAGATTGATTATAAATTTTTAATGTTCGAGTAAAAGATTGGAATATGATCCAATGGAAGACGAATGAAGTGATTTCAATTCTTTGGACGATAATTTTCAGAACATGAAGCAGCTCCTTAGGAAATCATCTCATGTATATATTCTCTTTCTTTGAGCAAGCTCGAGGTCTTCGATAAATGTGATAATATCTCCATCTTGACTTGGTCTGGTTGTGTGACGAAGATGAATGATTTTTCCCAAATGTGGCAAAGGCGACACTTTAGCCCGGTTTGTTGATGGTAGCTTTGCTCCAGTATGATAAAGATGAAGACTTTGCTCTAGTTTTGCAAAGATGAAGACTTTGCTCCAATTTTGCAAAGATGAAGGCTTTGCTCCAGTTTGTTGATGGCAGTCTTGCTCCAGTATGGCAAAGATGAAGGTTTTGCTCCAATGTTTATTTAAAGGTGAGATTTTAAAGCATTTCACCATCAAGTTTATTTTTATGTCTTGATTGCACCAATCTTGTAATTTTTTTTTTTTTTTTTTTTTTTTAAAAATGGTGCAATCAAATGTTTCAGCTTGTTGATGTCGATTTTGCCCCCAGTGTGGATGGTGACCTTGCTCTAGTGTGGCAAAGACGGTGACTTTGCTCTAGTTTTGAGATGATGGCTTTGCTCTAGTGTGACAAATGCGAAGACTTTGCTCCAGTTTAGAGATGATGGCCTTGCTCCAGTGTGGCAAGGATGAAGGCTTTGCTCCAGTTTAGATATGATGACCTTGCTCCAGTGTGGCAAAGATGAAGGCTTTGCTCCAGTGTGGCAAAGTTGGAAGTTTTGTCCCAGCTTGGCGAAGATAGAGGCTTTGCCCCAATTGGTTGCTTTGCAAAGGATATTTTCCAAGCATTCCGAGATGTAGTTCCTTGCTCTACTGATTTGCACAAATCTTGCATTTTTTTTTTTTTTTTTTTTTTTTTGCTAAACATTGTTTCTTTTATTTAGCAAGAACTTGTGCAATCATATAGAAAAAAAATGATAATCTATTCTCTTCTTTGCAAACTCCAATTGTCTTCTCAGGTTGTTTCTTTGGCCATGATTCTTGGTATCGAGGATGTCCCGCGAGTAAAACTCATTTAAAGAAATTGAGACTTCGAGATGATTTTCACAGTTACCAATTCATTAGTTCTCAAAACTATTATTTTAGAACTTGAAATCACTTTTTAATCGAGGAAAGAGAAATATCAAATGATAAGAATGCAAAGAAATGAGAATTTGGATCAAATGAAGTTGAATATGAGAAATATATGAGAAATTACAAGTCTTAATTATGAAGCAGTAGGTCACTAGAGTTCAATACTATTTTATTACCTTTGAAGTTCTCATGAATAATTTGGAACGTTTGCCATCTAATTAAACGTGGCGGCTTAGCAAAAGGCTAGATGGGTATATAAATGTAGAGAAACATCATATAAATGTAGATGTTGAGTTTAGTCAAGGATTTTATGGTGAATCCACAAATCAAGGTAAATTGCCTCAAAATTGATGTGGTATGCAAGTTCAAGGTTTTACCGTGAGTGATTAGGAACTTTCACTGCAAAAGGGTGTTTGCCCCAGTATGAAGATTAAAACCTTGTTCGGGAGTGTATAGTAGTATAATGTTTAGCACATGAGAAATTTGAAGGTTAAAATGGAGTTCTCTCAATTTAGAGCTTAACCCAACAATGAAGGCTGAGAAAAATATTTTCAAGAAGGTCATAAAATGGTTGAGAATTTACAATTTCTCATAATAGAGTAGTGAAAAAACTCAATTTTTTTTTTTTTTTTTTTTTTTTTTTTTTTTTTTTTTCAGTGATGATTCAACATTTTTGCTCAAAATTCTTGCTCAGTTTTTCAGCTAACAAGAACAACCAAAGTAAACACAAAGATGATCAGAATAAACATGAAAACTATCAGTTTTTTTTTTTTTTTTTTTTTTAATGATATAATGAAGGATGTGATAAAATTCGAGAATATTTTATAAAACATGTATGAGATGATATTGTGAAAATGAAAAAAATAATTTTTTTTTTTTTGATGGGAAATGAGATAACAAATGCATGAGCATTTTTATCATGTTGGAGAATAAAAATTTAATTTTATTTTTCCGTGATGTATGCATGTGTACGATAAAAATGATTTTTTTGTTTTTGTTTTTTAATATATGTATGCATGTGTGATATGATGCAATTGATGATTTGACATGCGAAATGATGCATAAAATTTATTTTGATGGTGTGATGTAGGATGTGATAACAAATGATTTTTTTTGTTTTTATTTTTTATGTATGCATGTGTGAGATGATATGATGTAATTGGTGAGTAAATTATGATTTGACATGCAGAATGATGCATACAATTTATTTTGATGGTGTGATGTAGGATGTGATAACAAATGATTTTTTTTTGTTTTTATTTTTATGTATGCATGTGTGATAATATATGATGTAATTGGTGAGTAAATTATGATTTGACATGCGGAATATTCATAAAATTTTATTTTGATGGTGTGATGTAGAATGTGATAACAAATGATTTTTTTGTTTTTATTTTTTATGCATGCATGTGTGATAATATATGATGTAATTGGTGAGTAAATTATGATTTAACAAGCGGAATATGCATAAAATTTATTTTGATGGTGTGATGTAGGATGTGATAACAAATGATTTTTTTGTTTTTATTTTTTTATGTATGCATGTGTGATATGATTCAATCGATAAATAACAATTTAAATTTCTCTAAAACTTACGACTCGATATGCAAAATGAGATGCATGAACTTATTTTTTTTATATATGCATGTGTGAGATGATATGACTTGACATGCGGGATGAGATAATGAATGAATTTCTTTTGTGTTAATGAGATTTATGTGAATGATGTGACATGTAGTTTTTTTTTCCTAAAAAAGAAACCATGGAAAGTTTAAAGAGATTCATTTTTTTAAAAGAGGGAAAAAAAATTAGAAAGAATATATACACAACTCTATTACTTTTTTTGTTTTACAAAAAAGAAACATGGAGACTTCATTTTTTTGTAATTTTTTTGTTTTCTTTTCTTTTCCCTTTTTTAGGAGGGAAAAATAAATCGAATAAAAATAAAATAATAGATCCAAAATTAATCCCAACGTTATTGATATAACAATGGAATTACTTGAGAACGTAAAAAAAAATAAAAATGATGTAAGGATAATACTCTAACCCTAAAAGATAGATGCCCCTAAATTAATTCTAATGTTATAAGAATAACAAATGAATTAATTTGAGCGAGAATTTTCGTGTGTCTACCCGAGACAAATTAAATCCCCTCGAAGGTAGACACCACTACATTCTCAATCATAATTTTAGAGGGTAAAGATTGAGTATAGATCAACTGTGATTAGTATTTTAACATTTTGATTTAAAAATAAAAAATAAAAAAATAAAAAATAATAGTTTTTTTACTTTTTTTTTCATAAGGAAACAAACAATTTTTTTATTTTTTTTAACCAACAGGGATTTTTTATTATTATTTTTAAGGAAACAAAGCAAAAAAGACAATAATTATATACAAAAGAATAAATATATCACATGAATGCATGAATAAGATTTGCAATATATGTTATACATTAAGTTTAAGGATCAACATGTGAAATAACCAAGTATGTGTATCCTAAAGTTCAAAACTTTGAATAATAATTGGTTGGCTCTAGGATGCGTATGAGTGTAATTTATGTTCTAATCATTCCTAGAAGTAAATGGTCCCCAAGCTTTCTATCTGATTAAACAGCGTAGTTGGCTTGAGTGGAGAATTTCATGCGCCTGCACGGGAACCGAAATTCCACGAAGGTCACACTACTCAGTCTCCGAATCTAATCCTAAAGGTAAAGCCCGGGTAGGAGGCTCGTGAATGTGTGTGTGATGCATGACAATGCAAAAATGTAAATTGCAATAAATATATTAATACAATAATAATAAATAAACATGTTAAATAAAAAACTAATAATAAAAATAAATAAACAAAGAAATAAAAGAAAAAAACAAAGGACAAAAAAATTGAAAACTGGATAATAAAAAGATAAAATGCAATGGCCTGACCCTCTAAAAAAAAGTTCCCCAGTGGAGTCGCCATGCTGTCGCAACGTCATTGCGACGCGGAGCGGCCGACGTCCTCTTTTAAGGGTTTTGTTTAAAAAATAAAAGAGATGGAGTCGCCACCAACCATTTTGGGTGTGATTGGTCACCTTAAAATAAAAACTGGTCTACGGAAAGAGAAATTAGGTTCGGGGGTCGATTGAGCGTAGGGAAGGTATTAGCACCCTACAACACCCGTTAAAAACGGTAGCCATATTTTATCTTATATTATCCAGTTAATTTTAAAATGTCCTTAATTTGAGAAAATAAATAAATAATAGTTTTGTTAAAAATAAATGTCTCATTTAATCAAATCTTAACCTTAAAAATAAGGTAAGAGTTTGATATATTGAGTGAATTTAACTTTAATTAATTATCATATCTAAATTTCCTTTTATTTAAAGGAAATTATTTACCTCAAGAATTTGAGAAATTTATCCCAACTCCGTCATAGGATTTAAATGATAATATTTTATTTTAAAAACATATTGATTTGTTATTTTTAGAAGTGGTTGGGAGGATTTTCGTGTGCTTGAGAGTCGAAACTCTACGAAAGTCACATTACTCAGCCCTCAAAACAAATATTATTTTATTTTACAAACGTTATTTTTAAACGGAAATATGACTTTGATTATAAAATCAAATTAAGATTTAGGAAAATTTAAATTAAAGATAAAGTTGAAATTTGTTTGAAATATATTAAAACAAATAATTAAAATTTATTTACAAGACTTAAATTAAGGTAAAATTGAAATATGCCTTAAAATATTAAATCTAAAAAGGAAAATATATCCTAACTTAATTGAAAAATAAAAAAAAATGTCAAACATTAACTTCGGGTCAAATGTCAAAATTGGGAGTGAATAAATAAAAACAAGGAATGACAGTTTTGTAATTAAGCATGCAATGACAAACTTGTAAATAATATAAAAGTAATGACATTTTTGTAAATAACATAAAAACCTATAAATATACCTCCTTCTTCAAGCTCGTGGTCTATGCCTTCCATCACCATGAGGGAGTTATCGTTTGTTCAAGCTCGTGGTTGCCGATATCCGCAGAAGATTATAGTTGGATGAAGATGGTGGTTGTTGGTTTTTTTTGCTTGAGATGGGAGGAATGGAGGAAAGTGGTTGTGAAGTTTGGAGGGAAGAGAAAGGTATTTTAAATTAGTCAAATAAGAGTTTTGACCATTAAAATTAACATTTTCTCTCCAACTTGGTAGCCTTTCGCCTTAATCTTTTTTTTCTCTCCTTCGAGCCCTTCGCTCTGATCTTCTCTTCGTGTCCTTACCTATTTCTCTTAGTCGGTATTTATAGGCCATTGAAAATCACATCAAAGGTAAAAATCTCAATGAATTTATTACTCAAACTGTTTTCTCAATTGAAATAGATTTTAGGCCAAAAATGAACAAATATTTTATATCATAAATGAATATCAAATTTTAAATCAAAAATGAATTAAATATTTTATACTCATAAATGAATACCAAATTTTAACCCAAAAATAAATTAAAGATTTTATATTCATTAAATAAATGAATATCAAACTTTAGCCATAAAATGACTTAAAATTTTATACTCATTAAATGTTAATTTTATTTGTCAAAATAGGTAAAAACTTTTCCAAACAACCAAAACGTTCTTTTTCTTATTTTTCTTGAATTTTCGGAATTAATAAATTAATAAAAATAAAAGGTGAATTTTAAAAGTTTAAAAATGGTTTAAAGAATGATGACAAAAATACATAAAAATAGGGAAAAATAATTTTAATAATAAACAAATGGCCGGACCAAATACGGTGTCTACAATCTTCATTCACTACAAGAAAAAAGGTCTACGATAGCTTTGAAAAAACGCTATTATATGCATTTTATAGCATTTTCGTCAAAGTCGTGGTAGCCCACGCTATTAAAAGTCTAAGACTGTTCATAGCATTTCTAAAATGCTATAGACACTCGATGTTTTTATAGCCTTTTATAAAGGCTATGAAAAGTCTGTCTTTTAATAGCTTTTATAAAACACTATAAAATCTCAAGACTTTTTATAGCATTTTATAAAGGCTATTTAAAGTTCAAAACTTTTAATAGCGTGGGCTACCACGACTTTGTAGAAAAGGCTATATAGGACATATAATAGCATTTTTTCAAAGTTGTCGTAGATGTTTTAATATTTATAGCTTCTATAACCTTTGTATAGCTTTTCAAATATGTTCATAATTCTACTGATAAAGTTTCGTAACTTGTTATAAATCAGTAATAAAATAATAAAATTTATTTGAAGATCTAACAATACGTCATAAGAATATTTTTCTCAAATTTCAAATGAGAGAGTATAGCAAATGAGAGAGTATAACTAAATGTAATGTTTACAAAGAAAGATCATTCAAGCCTTTGGAAAGTTTAGTGAACACAAATACAAAATTCATAAATCTCAATGTACTTGTTACAAATTCTAAACAGTATAATCGTATGGATCTTAGATTGATCTAATTCATATATAACTGACTCGATTGTTGTAGACCATTCCTTCCATGAACCTACAAAAAAATATCAAGAAAGAAATATATAAGGTGCCTTGTAAAAGTATAAATAATCACAACCACAACCAAATAAATAAAAAAATATACAACACACAACCCCTCTTCTACAAAAACAAATATGAGGAAAAATTTGAAAAGAAATGTTTCCTCATTGAAATTAAACAAGCCAAAACTCAACAAGAGGAAAACTTAAAATAGTAGAAATTAACTGTATTACAGTGTAACAACTACATGTTCTCCTGGCAGATTTCCTAGCTTGTGACTATGCTATTTGAACTTCCACAAATCTATCACCTTATGGTGTAGTTCCTTTGTCTAATTACGTCTAAATACAAAGTTAAAAGATAAAAAATGGTTAAACTTACAGTTAATAATCACAATGAAGCTTTCCAATTAGATTGTTTCAAGCATTTACAAAAACTAATTACATAGTTAGTAACAACAAACCCGAAGGTGCTTATCCCAACCCCCAAGAATTAAAGAAGTGGTGCCTTTACAAGAAAAGGAAAATAACGACCACAAGAATTCAAGAAGTTTGATAATTACCCGGCCTTCCCCTAAAAAATGGTAAACCTTCAGAAACCATTAATAGAGAATGTGAATCTAAAATAATTCTTCCAAAAAGTTTGTTTGATAGAGAGGTGAGTGCTACAGTTCTACTAACATCATTTAACAATACTACATAATAAAATTGCATCCAACCACTTTGTGAGATCAGTTCAATCCCTCACTTTTTGAGTATTGAATAAGATAGGCCCAAAATTCATAACAAAAAGGGAATTTTTTTGAAGTGTAACAAAAAAGGGGCATTTCAAAAGTATTTCAAAATCATAATTATGATAGCAATTGATAATACATAACAATTGCCAATTGGAAGAGGTGCAATACAATTATTGTGAATCTAAAACACTTCATCAATCGGAATGATCCAAACTTGAAGTGAAGCTATAAAATAACACAAGTAAATAATATATCCAACTTACATTTGGAGTTTTTACTTTGAGAGAACTGTAAATAAAGAATGCTTAAAGTGCAAATCTTACAACAAATATATGCAACATTATATTCAGCACCAGAATGTTACTCACAAGTGAAGTGAAAGATAGATAAACAATCTAGTCTACTATAAAATAAAAAGGTTGCGTTGTGTACAAACGCTCTAATTAAAAGCAATTATATCCATAATTTGTTGTAGTGATTATAGTTGAACCTGCAGTTGCAGAAGACTGAACGTAGTCCGAGATCGGGGCGAACCAGTATAACTTTCGGTGTTGTTCTCTTTCCCCTCATCTTTATTATTATATTTTGTGATCGATAACTTATTTGGTTCTAACCCGTGAAGTGAGAACGTGAGATATAATATTGTTGTTATTCCGCGTTATTTATATCTCGTGTATTTTTCCCAACAATGATAACCTTAAAACAATAGAAACATTTTAATGGAACAATGAGATCACATTTATAACAACACACCCAAAGTAGGATTTCTTAAGGATGGAGAGGTCCAAAAGACAAAATGTCAATAACTCAAAGAAAATAAACATGCAATTAGGACATGTTAAATGTGTCTATTATTTCTTATTGAAAGGTACAAGACCCTCAAGTAAGTTTAAAGTTTGTTCCACTTATGTACCAATTCATCAATTTGTTTAGGATTGTTTCTTATGTAAATTCCATCTTCTTTAGCAGTCCAAAAGCAAGTATTGTCGCCAAAGCACCTAAACGCGAGCCAAATGTGAGTTTTTTCAACCCAATATGCATCAAACGACACATCGAAATGTGGTCTTTGCAAGTAGCACCAATACAACGTTGTTCCCCAAAAGTTGTCTTTAAAACTCCAGTGGACTTCATCTCCTTTGGCAGCCAAAGTGTGGTTGCCCAAATCATCATCTTTGGACTGACAATGCACCATTAGGGCTTCTTTGTTCAGCCCATTGATCACATGAATGTGCCACGCTGGGAGTGGCAGTGGAACCGCCGAGCACGGCTGAACCACCGCAAGAACCGCCAAGGCAAGTAAGAGAACCATTGCCAAATGCATCTTTTCTTCATACATTGCACCCATTTTGCTTTAAAGTAAACACTTGTTGTTTGATTGTCTTTGCTTCATCAACAATGCACTCCTATATATATATATACACACACGTTGTTGAAGAGATATGGGTGACATTATTCTTGTGAATCTGTATGTGCTTTAATTAACCATCTTTCAAAGGAAAAACTAATAATAAATGACATGCAAGCACCCAATAGAGTTTAGAAACTGTTCGAATATAATAAAAGGAAAGTAATTAACTTCATTTCATTACTTGTCCATGTGTGTGTGTTTTTTTTTTTGTAATTTTTTTTTTTACAAGCGCCTCTTTCATTGTAAGATGTTCATCTATGTATAATTGCCACGAGCTTTCATAAAACAATTTAGGTTCATACCGAAATTTGGTATAAACTTAATTTGATTGGTGGAACGAACTTGACCTTACAACACTTGGAAAGAAATAGAGTAAGCTAGGACATGTGGGGGCACTCCACACCAGCTACGCTCAAATTAGCTCTAGAGAGAGAAACGGAGAGAGAGGGAGATAATTGAATATGAAATGTTTGTATAATATGGAATTGAAAAATCTCAGATCACCTTACCCAATAGGTTATGGATCATATCCTTATATATAGGGATCCATAACTGACCATTAGGGACTATTAAATGGCATTTAGGTGGGGAGTTTATGATTCATAACTCCTGAACGTTATAAAGGTTGTGAAACGGCCCTAGGAATGCAAATTTGCCAAAAACCATGACTGCTTGAGGGAGATGAGAACATGTATTTCTTTCATAAAGTTTGTATGGCAAAAAGAAGGTTCAGTTTCATAACAGAGCTCTTTGACTCTACCAACAACAATCTTGTCACGGATCATCAGATCGAGATGACAATCATTGATCATTTTAATGCGATTTATAAAGGAAGAGCTGGGGGGACATTGGATGATCAAAAATCTAGATTGGAATCCAATATCTTCTCACATTGGATGATCAAAAATCTAGATTGGAATCCAATATCTTCTCACAAGCGATCAAGATTACAAAGTCTTTCAGTGAAATCAAAGTTCATAACTATATTAAAAGCCTCGGCCATAATAAATCACCAGGTTCGGATGACTTTACTATCGAATTTCTTTAAAAGTATTGAAACATTTTCAAGCAGAATTTGATGGACATGTTCCTGTTAGGTTTTATGTCCTAAAACTCGTAGTTTCTAAACAGTTGTGTTTGTAATCGTTCTATTTAGCAATAAAGTGTTATTGAGTTTTATTCAAGTAAAGTGTTTTTGAATAAAGTGAAACGAGTTAGCATTAACCTATTCCAATAACAAACACTCATGGCGAAGCATGAGTACTTCAGCTTCATGTGTTTCATGAATGTGGATTGGGTTCAAGTAGACAGTCAAAACGATCTATAGTATATGGATAAGGTTGGGTACCTTATTCTGGTAACACTATTGGATGTAGCTCGCTTTGTATTGTACAAAACGATGTGATCTGAATCGTTTCACATTGAGATGTGCGAGTGAGGGCGTCCTGTGCAATGAATTTTCATAAGACTGAACCGTGAAATCAAGTCGCTCTCTCTTTATAACACCGTTTACTAAAAATATCGACTTTTTCATATGATGACCTAGGCAACTCGATCTTAATCCTGAGCTCGCTGTGAACTCCTGTTTATTCGAGAGTATCCTTTGACTTACACGGGTGAGAGTGGCCAGATCGCCGACTCAATAAGCCTACCATCTTGGAGATAAACTCGAATAGGTAGTTGTGGACATAGTATAACAAGACAGAATTCACTCATACTGGCCCTTAAGGGATAGTAGAGAGGTTGTTCCCTTAGCTGACTCTAGGTCTTGAACAAGAGTCCACCCTCTCCTTGACAAGAGAGGGATTTGATCTGCTGGTTGGACCACAAATCAAACGTTCATTAGAGGTGTCAGTGGTACTTAAAGGAAAACAAGAGGTAATGCAGGGGTTTAAACAGTATAAATGACCCGCTGTGATTACGAACGACCTATGAAGGATCGACTTGTCTGTGATGGTTATATCAAGAGAACATAATATATCTACAGTGAGGAGAGTTCAGCCCCTGGACTATAGTGGAGTTTCTAGGGGTTTACGAATGCTGATTAGATCGGTTAAAAGTGTTTAACCGGATAATCTCAGATCGTAGTAGCTCATGATCTGTAGGTTCTTTAGGTTCTCCTCGTTAGCTCGGATAAAGCGGTGTAACAATGCAAAAGGAAAGAATTTGGAGAAATTAAAATTCGGTTTTGAAGACGAGGTTGGACATATTTAAATATGTGTTTGGAAGAAAATATGAATAGGGATTCATATGCAAAAAATCGGTTTTCGAAAAACTAGGATTAGTCATATTATTTAATTAATATTTGATATTATATTAAATAATAAAAGAATTAATTAAAATGTTTAATTAATTATATATTTATTATTAAATATTTATTTATAAATTAATTTTGAATTAATTTTATAATAAATATTAGAATAATATTATATATGTTAATGGGTATAAAACATGCATGTTTGACACCTATGAAGTTTTGACTAATCATGCTTAATGAATAAGCAAGTTTTGTTTGAAGTTTAAAATGAAGAAAATCTTCATTTGGCTTAGACTAATGCAAAAATGGAAAAATGGTTTTCCTTATCCCTTCTATCTCCGTTGTTCTTCAATGGTTGAAGAAATTCTATGAAGATTTGAGTTTTGGTGCTAAAGCTTGAGGGATTTCTTGTGAAGACTTGAAGAATTGAAAAGTTCATTATATTCTTCCTCCCTCGATTTATTCTTCAATTTGTTGAAGATTTATGAGAAATGGTAAGATGAGAAACTTGTGGTTTGGTGAAGTGTTCATCATACTCAAGTAATATTTCATCTTCTTTCTCATAAACACCGTCATCTTCTTCTTGCTCCCTTACCTCCACACAAAACTCCTTTGCTCAAAGGAGTCCGACAACTCCGCTACTAAGCCCGAGGATAGCTGGGACTTCTCTGAGGGTGGTTCTCACCTTGCTCGTGATCAAATTGAGCTTCATAGGATTTTATAAAGGTGGTTGCTGCGGAGACGAGAAGACAAATCCAAAAAAGGTACGTTTTTTTTTGTTTTTCAAGCTTTCTGGTAAATTTATCGGTGAAGCTTACCGGTGTGATATTTATCGGTGCTTGGCCAACGTTATTGGATAGCGTTTTCGCGTGGTATTCGGTCTAGAATTTACCGGTCGGTTTACCTGTTTATTCTTTACCGATGCTCAAGACCGGTAATGGTTAACGGTCCACCGATTTACCCGTATAAACTTATGAAGTTTATTTGACCGGTTTACCGATCTAAGCTTACCGATCCGGTTTACCAATGGTAGCTTACCAGTCCGGTTTTACCGATACGAATTTACCGGTGCTGATTTATTCGTATGGTTTTACCGGTCGTGGCTTACCGGTCAACCTTTATCGGTTTACTTTTACCGGTCGGTTTTACCAGTCGGTCTGGGAAGCAGTTTCTTCAACTATTTGATTGCTGTTCAATTGACTTTCCTCTTTGTTGCTTATTGATTGCTGAAGATCCTCAGCCAGTTTAACCTTCTTTTCGTTGCGCCTCTGGTTGTTTTAGGACCTGAGTTCCATCAACTGGTATCAGAGCATGCTTTAAGCTCTCAATTTGCTACAAATTGAGTTTCCTAGGTGGGTTGTATTGATTTCTTTTCTTGGGTGGCTGAAGCGTTCTCAGTATTTGGCATCCCCTTTACTTTTGTTTTTATTTTCAGATTGTAAATAGCCTATTTCTGTTAAAGGCTTAATGTTTGGCTTGGAGTCTGTAATTCGTGAGTCTTTAGAGTCTTTAGGTTGTTGCAAATCCGAAGAGTCAAGGTGCAAAGGAGCAAAGAGCTTGGAGAAGTTCGAAGAGTTCGAAAAAGCTTCAAAAAACCTAGCTTGGGGTTGAACAAGCTTGTAATAAATTAGTATTGCTTGCTTGATGCCAAAAACCAAATCACTTTAGTGTGTTTAATTTTGTGATGCATGAGATGTATGGTTTAAATTAAAGCCCTTGCTTATGCATAAAGTATGTCATGTAGATTTCAAATCTCACGTTAGATAGCATGTTTCATGCATAAAGTATGTTATAATTGTTATAATGTATAGGATGCATGCTTAATTCATGAGAATTGATATAAATGTTATATTGATTTATGAATTAGGAGTCATGTTTAAGAGTATAATTGATATAATTGTTATATTGATTATAAAGTTACATTCAATTTGCCATGCCTTAGTGATGCATGTTTTGAGAAGCATGTAGATCTTTGTTGTAGTAAGTCTTATGTTTTGCAAAGCGTTGTAAAATTTATTTAGACTTTTAAAATTTATAACAAAAAAAAACAGCATGTTCATTTAGGGTTAAAAGATTCGATCCATTTCATTAGATGAATAGGTCGATATCTCGTAAATGCTAAGGTTATGAGACACTCACCCGGTGAAATCCTGTCTAAGGTTGGAGGATCTTGAATTGACGGAACACCTCCTACCTGGGGACGATCCGGTACTAGAGTAAAGTTAACACGGCTTTATGAGCATGCGTTAGAGGTGTGAGGTTAGTAAACTGTTTATAACCTAGACATCTTAGGTAAATTGTTTACCTAGACTTAAGGTTTTATTTTCTTAGTCGGATAAAGCCTGAGTTTTTACCCTTCCGTCAAAAATACTTAGTAGAGGTGTTGAGAAGGAATATATGATATATCCCTCTCCTCCTACCCTCTCCATGAAGTTCACAAAACTCTCAGCCTCGTGATGTCAATAGGGCATCCCCCCACGGATAGTATTTGCATCTTTCAATAGCAAGGTGAATGGAGAAAGTATTTATAGTAAGTGGGAGAAGGAAGTACGTCAGTACATCCTGTGGTCTCCTCTATTGGATTGAACTGTGAGATTCTCATGTTCCGCCTGCAGGCTGCCCTAGGGGCACCATCCAAACGGAGGGTCGTTTCATGGGAGTCGGAACATCTCGATCTCCATTTATGGATAAGAAACATAGGGTCATTCCCAACACTGACATTCCTTACGGTTGCACTGTTGGCAGGGGCGGATCCAGAAATTTTAGTCAGGAGGGGCACAATTCTAATAAGATTAACGACAAGTTTAGTTATTAAAATTTTCGATTTATGTCTATATAGTCCTTGAACTTTAAATTGTTCGTAAAAGAGTCTTAAACTTTCAATTTTTTGTCAACCTTCAAATTTTAATTTTGTGTCTAATAGATCCTTAAACTCTCAATTTTGTATATAATAAAGACATATTAAAAAAAAATTAAAATATTAAACGTTTTGTTAGACATTAAATTAATGGGTCCTCAACTTATTCGACATCTTAAATAAAAATCACGTATCTATTAGATACAAAATTAAAAATTTTAAATGTAATTGAGTCCTCAACATTTGATTTTTTCAACAAAAAAAAAAAAAAAATTAATATGCCTAACATCTATATACAAAAATAAAGTTAACGAATCTAAACCGTTTAAATTTCGCGAATCTATTAAACACAATATTAAAAATTGAAGGACTAAATTTGTAATTCTACATTCATATAAATATAATTTAAAACATTTATATATAATATTTTTGTTAGAAGATATAATATTTATATTAAATAATATTAATTAAAAAATAATAATAAACCATTTTAGAATTCTCTACTTAAATATATATGATTAAATAATAAAATTTGAAATATTTATCATTTAATATATATGATTAAATAATAAAATTTGAAATATTTATCATTTTTTAAAGGGAAATTGTAACAGATGTCAATTTAAAATAAGATAATTAAAAATATAGCATGTTTTAAAAAAAATTGCGGATATGGCAATTTCTATCGCTGATATCTTATGGCTGATAGAAGTGTATCGCTGATCACCTCAACTTTTTATAGATTTTTGTCAGTGATAATAGTCTATCAGTGATAATAGTCCATCACTGATAGAAGTCTATCAGTGATATGATAAAGTCTATTAGTGATAGAAACGAATTTTTTTGTCATATTTGCAAAACATTTTAAAGTTTACTAAATTTGCAATTAGTTTGGGTCTGATTGCTATTTGTGCAACCAGCCCTTTTTTTAAATTAAGATTATGTTTTTTTAAAATCTAAAATAAATTACCAAACTGAAAAATAAAATAAAATACTATAAAATATTGGGAATCCCATGCAAAACATTTTAAAGTTTGCTAAATTTGCAATTAGTTTGAGTCTGATTGCTATTTGTGCAACCAGCCCTTTTTTAAAATTAGGATTATGTTTTTTTAAAATCTAAAATAATTTACCAAACCGATGGCTATTTGTGCAACCAGCCTTTTTTTAAAATTAGGATTATAATTTACCAAACTGAAAAATAAAATAAAATACTACTCTTGCTACATTTTTCGATAAAATACTGAAGGGAGCAAACTCAAAAATCGTGCCCACTTACCATCAGCCCAGAAGGTACTTTTGCTACATTTTTCGATTTTTTATAAACAAATATATCACATATGGTTATTTTTTTCGAAATATTATATATAAATATATAAAACTAATAAATTTGAGGGGGGCACGTGCCCCCTGGCCCCAACGTGGCTCCGCCCCTGATTGTTGGGGTTGTCCTATGAATTCTAAAAATGGAGGGTCACACTTACAGGATTTGCTAAGGAGTTAGTAAATCTTGACCAAAAACGATAACTAAGATGCTATAGGAATATGGGTTATTCTTGTATTAGCATTTAGTCAAGAATGTCAAGTTTAGTGAATGAGTTTCGTCAATCTTTAGTCAATTCCATGCTAGTGGCCAATCTTCTTCTTCAATCTTCGACCCGCACTTCGACCCCTCCTCTAGAATTCCTATCAAAGTTATTTATGGATCTTCTCCTTCCACTACAAGAAAACAGGGCTATTGCAGGGTTTTTTTTAAGCTATTGCAGCGGTTTTGAACCCCTGCAACACTTTTTGCAACACTTAAAGAACCTCTGCCTAAACCAGTGTTGAAAGGGATCTAGCAACACTTTTTAAAAGTGCTGGAATGACTTCTCACAACCGTTGCAATAACACTCACCCTATTGCAACAGTTTTAAAATAAATAACAACACTTTTTTCATACTTAAATGACTTCTTACAACTGCTACAATAAGACCCCTATTGCAACAGTTTTGAATTAAATAGCATCATTTTTTTTAAAACTACTAGCTTCTCACAACCGTTGCAAATAACACCCATATTGCAACAATTTTGAAATAAATAGCAACAAATTTATAAATATTCTAGTTGATTTGTGACGGAAGAAAAGATTTGTGACGGAATTGAGCAAAACTGTTTTAGGGTTTTCGTTGGTCTGTGAGGGCCAATCGGTTTTAGGGTTTTTTTTTTTTTTTTTTTTTTTTGTTTTGTAATTTTTGAACATATCTTTCATTCGGTTGTTTGAAATGAATTTTCTAAGAAATGAATAAGAGTTGGGCTAAACAGAAAAGAAATAAATTGGGCTGAGCACCAAAATTTGAAATAAAATTTGGGCTTAACGAATTGTTCTAAAATAAAAAATGTACTACATATTGCAACACATTATTTGACCGCTGCAAGCAAACCGCTGCAATACATACATTTTGCAACAGTTAGCTTTTTGTTACGAAAAACTGTTGCGATTTTATTAAATCTTGCAACACTTTTTAAACCGCTGTAAAAAAACTGATGCAATAGACTCGTTTTCTTGTAGTGTTCTATTTTTTGGACTCCATGTTTTCTAAAAAATCGTGCCCACTTACCATAATCCTAAAAATGAAATAAGAAATGGAACCATTACAATAATATTATGTCATGAAAAAAATAGGTAAACTCAGAAAATACTTTTTTTCTGTTTAAATTTATATGAATATTTAATGATGGTAAGGATTTATGTTACTCGATTTTATGTTTAGAGTATTTAGTTTATAACTTAGAACATGTTTGAGAGTTGTATTGGAATGGTTAAAACCACTTTTGTCATGTTCAAAATATTCTGAAACCGAACTTTAATAATTCAAAATCAAATTTTGATTGTATGAAAATCACGTTTAAAAATGTAAAATCAAGTATCAAATTAATTTGGAAGGATTGAAGACATGTTTTGAATAAATTTTGAACCTGACAAAAATGACTTTACATGTTTTGAATAAATTTTGAACCTGACAAAAATGACTTTCACCATTTCAAAATCACTCTCAAACATGATGGAATTAACTTAGTTTATTTTAAACAATACTCTAGAAATTAGGTTAGTTTAGGGACAGTGGTATTGTGTCTTCAAGTTGGCTTTTCTCTACAAAGAAGTTTAAAAGCCACAATTTGTACACTTGAGATGTAAAGGCAATTGTAAAGCCACAATATGCACACTTGAGATGGTGGATTTCCATAGTTTAAAAGTAACCTATGATATATGTCTTAACCAATAGAACTATATTCGAATTATGCTCGAGTTGGTGTTCACATGTTACTTATTTTAAAAGAAAAAACATAATTTTTTAATCATAGATAGTCTGTCAACACTATACACATTAGAAAAAAAAAACTTATAATTATACACATGCAATTTTGGTAGATCTAATATTCCTTGAAAAATAAAAAAAAAAGTGTTTTGAAACCTTTTAAGACCGTATTTCTATGGAAAATTGTAACCGATGTCAATTTAGAATAAGATAATTAAAAACATAGCATGTTTTTAAAATTTTTGCGGATATGACAGTGTTTATCACTGATATCTTATGACTGATAGAAGTCTATCACTGATCACCTCAGTTTTTTATAGATTTTTGTCAGTTATAATAGTCTATCAGTGATAATAGTTTATCACTGATATAAGTCTATCAGTGATATGATAAAGTATATCAGTGATAGAAACAGATTTTTTGCCATATTTGCAAAACATTTTAAAGTTTGCTAAATTTGCAATTAGTTTGGGCCTGATTGCTATTTGTGCAATCAGCCCTATTTATATTTGTAATTTTTTTGATATATGTATAAATAAATAAGAAAAAAAACGTCGCCATAAGTCGAGTAGTCAAAAGATTGTCCGGGGTAACTGTAAGTAACCTCGATATCTACCAAGAATAAAAGACATTATAGAAAGATAAATATATGAAGATTTGGATCTGTTACATAAAAATATTTCCATTATTAAATTTCCATATATGATATAGATTTTTAAGTACTTTTATATGGCATGTTGGTATTTCCCTTGTATCGTATTTCATAAAAAGAATTTTTATTTTGTTTTGTTTATTTATATTTTATTCTTTTTTTTTGGCAAAAGAAACATTTTGTTGTTGGTATATATGATAAAAGATCTATTATTTTCCATTTCTTTGATTTTTTGTTTTTGTTTTTAAATTTCAATCTTTAAGAAATAGAAACAAAGAAATCTTAGCTAATTGGGTAATTGAAAATTGAAATTTAAAATCTTTCTTAATCTCACATAGCCAACCTTTTGTTCCATCACCTCAAATCTTCTTCCCAATATGCAAAACTTCTACCAAATCTTATTTGCAATTGGCACAATCGAGAGGACAAAGAGCATACAATTCTTCAACCATTTGATTTCTTTCTTCATGTTTGTGGGAGTGGAGGATTTAAAAAGTAATCTTTTTTTTATCGATGATATATATATTAACCAATCGAGTTAGGTTTAAGTTGATGTTCACATCTTTGTTATTTTAGAAGAATAATTTTGTTTTTAATAATAGCCTTGTTATACAACATTATAAACTAGAAAAAAAAAATTACACACATGAAATTTGGTTTCAATTAATATTCTGTTTTTTTACCACAACAAATGGAGTATGAGAATTTAAACCTCCAACCTCAAGGAAGGTAATACATGGTCAATTATCGTAGAGCAATGCTCAATACTTTGACAACTAATAATCTTTGAAGATTAAAAAATTGTGTTTTGAAACATTTTAAGACGTAAAATCTATTCGTAATTTGTTTATATATACAGATAGTTTTCATTTGATCTAGTAGCCAAAATATTGTCCTGCGTAACTGTAAGTAAACTTCGATATCTACAATGAATAAAAAACGTAACACTATAATAAAAAACATGAAACATATATATATATATATATATATATATATATATCAAGATTTGGATCCATTTCATAAAAACCTTTCATTATTAACTTTCCAAATATGTTTAGAAGTTGTTAGAATTAGTACAAGGAATATTGTTACCATTTGGAGCTTAAATCATTGGTACGTATTGGTTGAAAGAAAATGTAAAGAGACATTGGTAATGAGACTCAGCTTTAGTATAAAAAATTTCCTACAAAAGAAAATGAAGCATATTCAGTCCAAATATTAGAAAAATGGTTTAATAAGCTTTTGTCTTAAATTTACAAAGTCTTAAACTTACAAAGGAGTCGGAGGAAACGACATGTTAATTGGAGAGGATTATTAACCGTAGTTGTCAGGGGATATAAAATGAGACTTTGTGTTTTTTTTTAGTGAAGAGGTAGAATCTTAGGCATATTAGCAACGTTTGAGCGAGCTTGATCTGGGGACCGTGTTAGACAGGAAACAAGTGAAACCTTCAATTTGATGGAAATGAGAAATCAACCTAGCATGAAAAGAAGAATTGTGCAAACATTTAAATTAAGTAAGTTGGACTTTCCAGATTTACTACTAGTATGAGAGGTAGATTTCAACATAGAGCTCGAATTGGGAAAAACTTTCATTTTTAAGGCTCCATACAGAATGACCGCAACAAAGTTGAAGGAGCTCAAGTTATATGAATTGGTCGAAGAACATGTTTTATTTTTATACAAGTTTAGTTATGTTCATGTTGGTGATACATATTTTATTGTGACAAGTACATAAATAAACCTTCAATTTATGTAAAAAGTTTCTATTGTTTTTAGAGATGGCTAAATACATTTGAGATTTTAAAGTTAATGTTCAATTACTCTTTAAGTCATTCTAATAAAGGACAAAAAAAAAATCACATATTTTTTCTAAAATGTTTGAAAACCACAATTTCTTTCGAAATTATTATTTCAAAAACCACCCCTCCAAACCTAAATAACCCAAAGTTTAGCCTTTTGAATTTAACCATTTGGGTCTGATTATTCTACACATAACATAGTACAAAAATGCGAGCAAGGAATAAGCCGATGGAATTTAAAATAGGGGCATATATTTTTTTTTCTTTCCATTTTTAGCTACATATAAATAGAATGATTTAGCGAACATGAGCATAACTCAACCCGCCTATTGTAAAAGGTAGTGACCAAAGGCGAGGGAGGAATAAATTTCACACATAACATAAGTAACAAAGGCGAGCAAGGAATAAGCCGATGAAATATAAATTAGGGCATAGAAAATTCTAGAGTATAATGTTTAATTTTTGCCATTTTTAAACTACATAGAAATAGAATGATTTCCATATATATATATATATAAATAGAATGGTTGAACCAACATGTGCATAGTTCACCCGCATATGGTAAAAATTAGAGATCAAGAGTTCACAAGTTCAATCTTATATCCCCTAAAAAAAATGATTAAATTTTTTTAAAAAAAAATAAATAAAAATGTTGAAATAAAAATTTGGTTGAAGTAGAACTTGGCGTTTGTTACCTTATAAAATTGAACTTTATTGGGAAACATTTAAACAATTCTATTTATATGCAGGGAAAAATGGAAAATGTGAAATTTAACTATAAAATATTTTACCAAATTGTGTCTTCCTGAAATACAATTTAACACAAACAAAAAAAATAAAAAAAGGTGTGATGTAGTAACACATCTTAATTAAAACTATCTTTCTAAGATGTAATTTCAACTGATGTGATTCAATGAAACATGTTGCTTTGTGATGCAATAAACACCACCAACACGAACATAGCTCAATAACATGATACATCGCCAAGTGACCTAGAAGTCCTAGATTATTCAATCCACCACCCCACATGTTGTCAAAAAAAAAAAAACGTACACTACCCAACTTTACAAATAAATTTCCCTACAATTTTATTTGATTACTTAATATTTTTCTTTTAGCACTTTCAAACCTATTTTTATTAGATTATTGCACTAGGCATGTATTTATTTTTGTTTAAAAAAAAAAGGGATGTATCAATTTTTGTTTTAAAAAAAAGAGAAATATCTATTATCTTTTTCCGCTAAGATGAAACATGAGAAAAATGAAATAAGAGTAAGAATTATTTTTTTCTTCCTCAAGTCTACATTAAAATTTATCAATAATTCTCACTAACTTCAGCATAACTCAATTGCCTAATTTCATTCTCGCATTTATAATTATATTTTTTAATTTAAAAATAAAAAATACATCCATTATCAAATTTCAAACATCTTAGGACAAACTTGTAATTTCCTCTCATTCAAGCATGCATCCATTCCTATAAATACCCACCATCCTTCTCATTCAACAAACCATCAACTCTTCTCCAACAAATCAAATACTTTTTTTTTACTCCAAATAACATAACCATGGCAAACTTTCTTATTTCCATGGCTTCTCTTCTCCTCCTTGTCTTCCCATTGTCGCTCGCAGCGACACAACCACGATTAGATTTGGTTGGAAGTTATGAACCAATAAAGAACATAGCAGACCCACAAATTCAAAGCCTAGGAGAGTTTGCAGTGGATGAGCACAATAAACAGGCCAAAACTCAACTGAAGTTTCAAAAAGTGAGTAGTGGACTTTTTCAGATTGTGTCTGGGACCAACTACCAGCTTCAATTAACGGCTCTTGAGGGGACTGTAAGCCGCACCTATGGTACCGTGGTGTACAAAGATCTGAACAACAACAACCACCTCGTCAACTTCTTTGGCATCTCCAACTAAACTTCATTTTCTTTTTCTTATATGAATCACAATGTGTCACTATTTAGCTTTTATCTTTCCTTTATACTTGGATGTTTTTTTTTATTGAATAAATGATGCCGTTGTTGACGATTAGTGAGTACGACTACATATGGTTTATGCACTCTTCATCGGACTAATTTATGTTACTCGAAATAACTTGTTCTTATAAGAAATGGAACCATTACAATAATATTATGTCATGAAAAAAATAGGTAAACTCAGAAAATACTTTTTTTTTCTGTTTAAATTTATATGAATATTTAATGATGGTAAGGATTTATGTTACTCGATTTTATGTTTAGAGTATTTAGTTTATAACTTAGAACATGTTTGAGAGTTGTATTTGAATGGTTAAAACCACTTTTGTCATGTTCAAAATATTCTGAAAAATAACTTTAATAATTCAAAATCATAATTTGATTGTATGAAAATCACGTTTAAAAATGTAAAATCAAATATAAAATTAATTTGGAAGGATTGAAGACATGTTTTGAATAAATTTTGAACCTAACAAAAATGATTTTCACCATTTCAAAATCACTCTCAAACATGATGGAATTAACTTAGTTTATTTTAAACATACTCTAGAAATTAGGTTAGTTTAGGGGCAGTGGTATTTTGTCTTCAAGTTAGCTTTTCTCTACAAAGAAGTTTAAAAGCCACAATTTGTACACTTGAGATGGAAAGGCAATTGTAAAGCCACAATATGCACACTTGAGATGGTGAATTTCCATAGTTTAAAAGTAACCTATGATATATGTCTTAACCAATAGAACTATATTCGAATTATGCTCGAGTTGGTGTTCACATGTTACTTATTTTAAAAGAAAAAACTTAATTTTTTAATCATAGATAGCATGTCAACACTATACATTAGAAAAAAAAAACTTATAATTATACACATGCAATTTTGGTAGAACTAATATTCCTTGAAAAAAAAAAAAAAGTGTTTTAAAACCTTTTAAAACCGTATTTCTATGGGAAATTGTAGCAGATGTCAATTTAGAATAAGATAATTAAAAATATAGCATGTTTTTAAAAATTTTGCGTATATGGCAGTTTATATCGCTGATATCTTATGATTGATAGAAGTCTATCGTTGATCACCTCAGCTTTTTTATAGATTTTTGTCAGTGATAATAGTCTATCAGTTATAATAGTCTATCACGGATAGAAATTCTATCAGTGATATGATAAAGTCTATCAGTGATAGAAACGAATTTTTTGCCATATTTGCAAAACATTGTAAAGTTTGCTAAATTTGCAATTAGTTTGGGCCTGATTGCTATTTGTGCAATCAGCCCTATTTCTATTTGTAATTTGTTTGATAAATGTATAAATAAATAAATAAATAAGAAAAAAAACGTCGTCATAAGTCTAGTAGTCAAAAGATTGTCCGGGGTAACTGTAAGTAACCTCGATATCTACCAAGAATAAAAGACATTATAGAAAGATAAATATATGAAGATTTGGATCTGTTACATAAAAATCTTTCCATTATTAAATTTCCATATATGATATAGATTTTTAAGTACTTTTATATGGCATGTTGGTATTTCCCTTGTATGGTATTTCATAAAAAAAAAAAAAATTATTTTATTTTGTTTATTTATATTTTATTCTTTTTTTTTTTGGCAAAAGAAACATTTTGTTGTTGGTATGTATGATAAAAGATCTATTATTTTTCCATTTCTTTGATTTTTTGTTTTTGTTTTTAAATTTCAATATTTAAGAAATAGAAACAAAGAAATCTTAGCTAATTCGGTAATTGAAAATTGAAATTTAAAATCTTTCTTAATCTCACATAGCCAACCTTTTGTTCCATCACCTCAAATCTTCTTCCCAATATGCAAAACTTCTACCAAATCTTATTTCCAATTGGCACAATCAAGAGGACAAAGAGCATACAATTCTTCAACCATTTGATTCCTTTCTTCATCTTCGTGGGAGTGGAGGATTTGAAAACTAATCTTTTTTTATCGATGATATATATGTATTAACCAATCGAGTTAGGTTTAAGTTGATGTTCACATATTTGTTATTTTAGAAGAATAATTTTGTTTTTAATAATAGCCTTGTTATACAACATTATAAACTAGGAAAAAAAAATTACACACATGAAATTTGGTTTCAATTAATATTCCGTTTTTTTACCACAACAAATGCAGTATGAGAATTTAAACCTCCAACCTCAAGGAAGGTAATACATGGTCAATTATCGTAGAGCAATGCTCAGTACTTTGACAAATAATAATCTTTGAAGATTAAAAAATTGTGTTTTGAAACATTTTAAGACGTAAAATCTACTCGTAATTTAGTTATATATCCAGATAGTTTTCATTTGATCTAGTAGCCAAAATATTGTCCTGCGTAACTGTAAGTAAACTTCGATATCTACAATGAATAAAAAACGTAACACTATAATAAAAAACATGAAACATATATATATATATATATATATATGAAGATTTGGATCCATTTCATAAAAACCTTTCATTATTAACTTTCCAAATATGTTTAGAAGTTGTTAGAATTAGTACAAGGAATATTGTTACCATTTGGAGCTTAAATCATTGGTAGGTATTGGTTGAAAGAAAATGTAAAGAGACATTGGTAATGAAACTCAGCTTTAGTATAAAAAAAATTCCTACAAAAGAAAATGAAGCATATTTCAGTCCAAATATTAGAAAAATGGTTTAATAAGCTTTTGTCTTAAATTTACATAGTCTTAAACTTACAAAGGAGTCGAGGAAACGACATGTTAATTGGAGAAGACTATTAACCGTAGTTGTTAGGGGATCTAAAATGAGACTTTGTGGTTTTTTTTAGTGAAGAGGTAGAATCTTAGGCATATTAGCAAAGATTGAGCGAGCTTAATCTGGGGACCGAGTTAGACAGGAAACAAGTGAAACCTTCAATTTGATGGAAATGAGAAATCAACCTAGCATGAAAAGAAAAATTGTGCAAACATTTAAATTAAGTAAGTTGGACTTTCCGGATTTACTACTAGTATGAGAGGTAGATTTCAGCATAGAGCTCGAATTGGGAAAAACTTTCATTTTTAAGGCTCCATACAGAATGACCGCAACAAAGTTGAAGGAGCTCAAGTTATATGAATTGGTCGAAGAACATGTTTTATTTTTATACAAGTTTAGTTATGTTCATGTTGGTGATACATATTTTATTGTGACAAGTACATAAATAAACCTTCAATTTAATATGATTTTTCACTATGTCAAAAGTTTCTATTGTTTTTACAGATGGCTAACTACATTTGAGATTTTTCATAGAAGTTAACGTTCAATTACTCTTAAGTCATTCTAATAAAGGACAAAAAAAATCACATATTTTTTCTAAATGTTTGAAAACTACAATTTCTTTCGAAATTATTATTTAAAAAACCACCCCTCCAAACCTAAATAACCCAAAGTTTAGCCTTTTGAATTTTACCATTTGGGTCTGATTAGTCTACACTAACATAATTAAAAAATGCGAGCAAGGAATAAGCCGATGGAATTTAAATTTGGGGCATATATATTTTTTCCCATTTTTAGCTACATAAATATAGAATGATTTAGCGAACATGAGCATAACTCAACCCGCCTATTGTAAAAACTGTGACCAAAGGCGAGCGAGGAATAAATTTCACACATAACATAAGTAACAAAGGCGAGCAAGGAATAAGCCGATGAAATATAAATTAGGGCATAGAAAATTCTAGAGTATAATGTTTAATTTTTTCCATTTATAAACTACATAGAAATAGAATGATTTCCATATATATATATATATATATATATATATATATATATATATAAATAGAATGGTTGAACCAACATGTGCATAGTTCACCGGCATATGGTAAAAGCTAGAGATCAAGAGTTCACAAGTTCAATCTTATATCTCCTAAATAAAAATGATTAAATTTCAAAAAAAAAAAAAAATGTTGAAATAAAAATTTGGTTGAAGTAGAACTTGCGTTTGTTACCTTATAAAATTGAACTTTATTGGAAAACATTTAAACCATTCTATTTATATGCAGGGAAAAATGGAAAATGTGAAATTTAACTATAAAATATTTTACCAAATTGTGTCTTCCTGAAACAATTTAACCAAAAAAAAAAACAAAGGAATGTATCTATTTTTGTTTTAAAAAAAAAAGGATGTATCAATTTTTGTTTTAAAAAAAAGAGAAATATCTATTATCTTTTTTTTTTTTGGCTAAGATGAAACATAAGAAAAATGAAATAAGAGTAAGAATTATTTTTTTCTTGGTCAAGTCTACATTAAAATTTATAATTTATCTATAATTCTCACTAACTTCAGCATAACTTCCTAATTTCGTTCTCGCATTTATAATTATATTTTTTTACTTAAAAATACATCCATTATCAAATTTCAAACATCTTAGGACAAACTTGTAATTTCTTCCCATTCATGCATGCATCCATTCCTATAAATACCCACCATCGTTCTCGTTCAACAAACCATCAACTCTTCTCCAACAAATCAAATACTTTTTTTTTACTCCAAATTACATAACCATGGCAAACTTTCTTATTTCCATGGCTTCTCTTCTCCTCCTTGTCTTCCCGTTGTCGCTCGCAGCCACACAACCACGATTAGATTTGGTTGGAAGTTATGAACCAATAAAGAACATAGCAGACCCACAAATTCAAAGCCTAGGAGAGTTTGCAGTGGATGAGCACAATAAACAGGCCAAAACTCAACTGAAGTTTCAAAAAGTGAGTAGTGGACTTTTTCAGATTGTGTCTGGGACCAACTACCAGCTTCAATTAACGGCTCTTGATGGGACTGTAAGCCGCACCTATGGTACCGTGGTGTACAAAGATCTGAACAACAACAACCACCTCGTCAACTTCTTTGGCATCTCCAACTAAACTTCATTTTCTTTTTCTTATATGAATCACAATGTGTCACTATTTAGCTTTTATCTTTCCTTTATACTTGGATGTTTTTTTTTTTATTGAATAAATGATGCCGTTGTTGACGATTGGTGAGTAAGACTACATATGGTTTATGCACGTACTCTTCATCGGACTAATTTATGTTACTCGAAATAACTTGTTCTTATAAGAAATGGAACCATTACAATAATATTATGTTATGAAAAAAATAGGTAAACTCAGAAAATACTTTTTTTTTCTGTTTAAATTTATATGAATATTTAATGATGGTAAGGATTTATGTTACTCGATTTTATGTTTAGAGGATTTAGTTTATAACTTAGAACATGTTTGAGAGTTGTATTGGAATGGTTAAAATCACTTTTGTCATGTTCAAAATATTCTGAAACATAACTTTAATAATTCAAAATCAAATTTTGATTGTATGAAAATCACGTTTAAAAATGTAAAATCAAATATAAAATTAATTTGGAAGGATTGAAGACATGTTTTTGAATAAATTTTGAACCTTACAAAAATGATGTTCACCATTTCAAAATCACTCTCAAACATGATGAAATTGAGTTAGTTTATTTTAAACAATACTCTAGAAATTAGGTTAGTTTAGGTGCACTGGTATTTTGTCTTCAAGTTGGCTTTTCTCTACAAAGAAGTTTAAAAGCCACAATTTGTACACTTGAGATGGAAAGGCAATTGTAAAGCCACAATATGCACACTTGAGATGGAGGATTTCCATAGTTTAAAAGTAAGCTATGATATATGTCTTAACCAATAGAACTGTATTTGAATTATGCTCGAGTTGGTGTTCACATGTTACTTATTTTAAAAGAAAAAACATAATTTTTTAATCATAGATAGCCTGTCAATACTATACATTAGAGAAAAAAAACTTATAATTATACACATGCAATTTTCGTAGAACTAATATTCCTTGAAAAAAAAAAAAAAAAGTGTTTTGAAACCTTTTAAGACCGTATTTCTATTTGTAATTTGTTTGATATATGTATAAATAAATAAATAAAAAAGAAAAAAAACGTCGCCATAATTCTAGTAGTCAAAAGATTGTCCAGGGTAGCTGTAAGTAACCTCGATATCTACCAAGAATAAAAGACATTATAGAAAGATAAATATATGAAGATTTGGATCTGTTACATAAAAATCTTTCCATTATTAAATTTCCATATATGATATAAATTTTTAAGTACTTTTATATGGCATGTTGGTATCTCCCTTGTATGGTATTTCATAAAAAGAATTTTTATTTTATTTTATTTTTTTATATAATTTTATTTTATTTTTGGCAAAAGAAACATTTTGTTGTTTGTATATATGATAAAAGATCTATTATTTTTCCATTTCTTTGATTTTTTGTTTTTTTTTTAAATTTCAATCTTTAAGAAATAAAAACAAAGAAATCTTAGCTAATTCGGTAATTGAAAATTGAAATTGAAAATCTTTCTTAATCTCACATAGCCAACCTTTTGTTCCATCACCTCAAATCTTCTTCTCAATATGCAAAACTTCTACCAAATCTTATTTGCAATTGGCACAATCGAGAGGACAAAGAGCATACAATTCTTCAACCATTTGATTCCTTTCTTCATCTTCGTGGGAGTGAAGGATTTAAAAACTAACATTTTTTTTATCGATGATATATATGTTTTAACCAATCGAGTTAGGTTTAAGTTGATGTTCACATATTTGTTATTTTAGAAGAATAAACTTTTTTTTAATAATAACCTTGTTATACAACATTATAAACTAGGGGAAATTTTTTTTACACACATGAAATCTAGTTAAAATTAATATTACGTTTTTTTACAACAATAAATGGTGTATGAGAATTTAAACCTCCAACCTCAAGGAAGGTAATACATGGTCAATTATCGTAGAGCTATGCTTAGTACTTTGACAACTAATACTCTTTGAAGATTAAAAAATTGTTTTGAAACATTTTAAGATGTAAAATCTATTCGTAATTTGTTTATATATACGGATTTTTTTGCATTTGATCTAATAGCGAAAATATTGTCCTGCGTAACTTTAAGTAAACCTCGATATCTACAATAAATAACAAACGTAACATTATAATAAAAAACATGAAACTTTTATATATATATGAAGAATTGGATCCATTTCTTAAAAAACCTTCCATTATTAACTTTCCAAGTATGTTTAGAAGTTGTTAGAATTAGTACAAGGAATATTGTTACAATTTGGAGCTTAAATTATTATTGGTAGGTATTGGTTGAAAGAAAGTGTAAGAAACATTATTTGTGATGAAACTCTGCTTTAGTATGAGAATTTTCCTACAAAAGAAAATGAAGCATATTCAGTCCAAATATTAGAAAAATTGTTTAATAAGCTTTTGTCTTAAATTTATAAAGTCTTAAACTTACAAAGGAGTTGGAGGAAACGACATGTTATTTGGAGAGGATTATTAACAGTAGTTGTTAGGGGCTATAAAATGAGACTGGTTTTTTTAGTGAAGAGGTAGAATCTTAGGCATATTAGCAAAGTTTGAGCGAGCTTGATCTGGGGACGAGTTAGACAGGAAACAAGTGAAACCTTCAATTTGATGGAAATGAGAAATCAACCTAGCATGAAAACCAAAGTTGTGCAAACATTTAAATTAAGTAAGTTGGACTTTCCGGATTTACTACTAGTATGAGTGGTAGATTTCAGCATAAAGCTCGAATTGGGAAAAACTCTCATTTCTAAGGCTCCATACAGAATGACTGCAACAAAGTTGAAGGAGCTCAAGTTATATAGAATATAAAAACTACTAGACAAGGACTTCATACGCTTGAGTGTGTCACCTTTTGGAACCTAGTTTTTTTTGTAAAGATGAAATACAGGTCCATGTGACTGTGTACTGTGTATCGACTATCGGGTCGTTACTAGTTTAATAGTTAACATCATGTATTAATGAATCTAAGTAGAGAGATCTCCAAGCGCCTACCTGTCGGTGTCGTGCTATACCCAAACTAAGCTAGTTATATGTCTACGTGCTAGCTTGTTCATTAACGTACTCTCCTTATATGTGTTTGCAAGTGGTTGTAATATATATATTCCCATTCTAGATACATTGCGCTTCTGTCAAAGTCAATATGTACTATCACTTTTTATTGGATGATCAATCAGAAAAAAATTAATTTAAATAAGAACTCTTAAGAGGAAGATTCGAAGATGTTTGGTTAAACTAAATTTCACATAAACATATTTGTACTCAACAAGGGCCTATGACCAAGTCTTGAATAAGATTATCAACCCATACTACTTAAGATAAATAACGTGTAGTAAGTATTCAACATTAAACTAAGGAAGTGCAAAGGAAGATAGGAAATATTCGTTAGTAAGTTGGTATGTGTTGAAGGAAAGCTTCTACTATTAAGTCGCAATTGAGATCTATCACTTCCTCTAGATATGTTAAGCTTCAAAATCTAGGAACTTCCTTTTCCAGCTTGGGGTTCAATGGTGGTTTTCCTTTTCTTCTGCCCTACGAAACTTTCTCTAAAAAAACGCTCTAAGTTATATGAAAAACTGATAAAATTTGAGCTTTTTTCATCTTCCGAAAAATGGTGTTTAAACAGGAAAAAGATATCTCAGTCGTGCTCTTCACGCGCTCTAGACAAGGCAACTTTATGCTCAGACGGAAGGTGCCTCAGGTGGTCCTTCACTGGGAATTTTCTATCAGTCGCCTTCTTTGTACAACATCTGCGCCACGTTCCATTATCGTTTGACAGAGGAAAGCAACATTTTGTTTTTCGAATATTCTCTTGATCTGATGTGGTAGAATGCTCGTGCTCCTTCCGTTTCCCGAGGCAAAAAATTATATTATGTCTAACGCAAATTTGTATGATTTTTAAATAATTTTCAATAAAAAAAAAAGTATTGTATAGCACATTCTCCAGCTAAAGCATATAATTTTACGAAAATACAACCTCAAACAATCAATGTTAGGCGCTCTCTTCATGCATTAAGTGCAAAAACACTTCAATTTTAGGTGCTAAATAACCGTCTTTTGACGCGTAATCATAAGACCAACAAAGAGGTGGTTGCGGAAACTCAAAAGAAGGTCAATCAAATCTTTCAAAGAGTTGGCCCGAGATTTCATCTCCCAATTCGTATGAGGAATAGATGAGCGCAAGTCAACACCACGCCTGCTCACCATAAAGCATACTCTCAAGGAAAGTGTTCAATAATTCAAGAATATATAGCTGGTTTCAACAACGAGACTTTGAAAATGTTCAATTCAAGAATATATAGCTCGTTTCAACAACGAGACTTTGAAAATGGAGGGATACAGTAGACAATCACGATCACAGGCAGAGGGATACAGTAGACAATCACGATCACAGGCAGAGGGACAATCACGATCACAGGCAGAGGGATACAGTAGACAATCACGATCACAGGCAAAGGGATACAATAGACAATCACGATCACAGGCACTCCATCTTTAGGACCTGACCGCTCAAAATAATTAAAGGAAAATAAAATCAACAATCGGGTTCGAACTCACGACGCAACTCATGAAAAATTTTCATTTGTTGCTCAACTAACACGACCAACGAAACAATATAATAATATATCAAAACAACAAAGTTACATTATTCTTCACCCACACCAGATTTTCAGCCCCCTACAGTTGCAACATAGTTCATGTGCGCCCGCCACACCCAATCGGATCCCCCATATTTACCAATTCGAGTTTTTATACTATTTTTTTTTTTATCTAAAATGTGATATTAAATACATCTTTTTGAGGATATTTTAGAGAGCCAATTTTGGAGAGTAAACCCCAATCTCGATATTAGTTTTATTCTTTTTTCCCTTTTAATTTGTAGTTTATTATTGAGTTTATATTTTGAATTATTCAAATGATTAGCTAAACTCTTTTGACTTAGAGTCTTGATGTAATCGTTGATTGAATTTTATTCTTTTTAATTAATAGTTAGTATTTGAATTTCATATTGGTTTTGAGAACTTTTCTGAGGTTAATGCATGTTAGGATTTGACCATTCTTTGCATGTTTTTTATATCAATGATTTATACATGAGATAGACATATTCGTGTTGGTTTTGTGGCAGTTGTAGTTTTTTACGTTCTTCATATTTGGATTGTCTAAATTGTTATAGAAATATAGTCAAATTTACTTTTCAAATAATATTGTTATTGCTCGAGAGAGAATAGGGAGTCTATAGGGTAAAACTTGTCAACGATCTAGAAATTGATTAATTCCAGCTTTTAATGAATGAAAAATAGGAGGAGATAACAGTGAAGTCATTGCTCAAGTCAATTCCCTAAGACATATCTCTCCTTATTGTTCTCCATATTCTATTTTATTTTAATCATATTCTTTTATTTCGTTCTCTAAATAAGATTGAGTGATAGTATTTGTGGTAATTAGGTGAACTAGAAAATCAATCCTAATAACAATATTCTTATTTTCATACACTATATTAAAACTTGACTCGTACACTTGCGGTATTTTATTACAAAAAAGTTGCACAACAAGTTTTTGGCGTCGTTGTCGGGGATTGACATTTATTTAGTTCGCCGAATATTGTGGAGAACTCACTCGATCTTACTTTAGAGTTTTATTTCATTTATTTTTTTTTTCCCTTTTTATTTTATTATTTATATTTGTATTTTTGTCCTTATATCTTGACTATATTTTTTTTATTGGTGTTTGCATTTATTTGGAAGCCTAACTCTAGGTGTTTATTTTATTTGATGGCTTTTAATAATTATTACGAGTGGCCTGATAGGGTGTTCCAATCCACCCAAGAACCAACGCCAACTTTCAATTCATACCCATTGAACTACACTTCTTATGACAATGTGAATTATAATGATAATTATGGCTTTCAGGGATATCAAATGTCTAATTCATTATCATTCTGAATCTATGAGTTATGGAAATTATTTTTATGATAATGATGAGGGTATTCATAACCAAATTTTTTACTCTCCCAACAAAATTTATTTAAAATCTGTCTTAGAAGCAAATAAAATCTTATTGTAAGAGCTCGTTGTTGAACGAATAACTAGTTGTCTGCGCATGAATGAATTGAGAGAGAGACTTAATACCCAAATAGAAGCTCTTCCAACAAGATTCAATTTCATGGGATATCAAGTTAGTCCAATAATTGCCTCACTAGTAGCTTTACTAGAGGAAAATTGTGTTTATGTCGATGAGGTTGATAGTTCAAAATATTGTGAAGCCATACACATTGATAATATGGATGAGAAAATTCAGGTAATAGAGTATGAGGCTGAAAATTCTCACCTTATTTTATTTCCATTATTTTCTCCTAAAGTTATATTTCTTTTCTTTATTCTGACGAATCTTGTAATTTTGATTTTGATTTTTTGTATTTTTCTTCTTTTATTTCTTTAAACAAAAATATTTATTCTTCAAGTACCCATGAGAAACAAGTGAGCCTACTAGACTTAGTATGTTACATCGATTCAAGTAAGAAGGGACCGGAGAAAATAGAAGAAGTTTTATGTACCCTAACGCATAAATGTTCCTAAATGTCTGAACTAATACATCTAAAGCAACGAGGGACCTTCAAATACTTCCCTTCTGGTATTGTATTAAGCTTCCGTGGTTATTTGGCAAGCAACCTACAACATGTCATCAACGTACCTCTCATCTTCAGTTAGCCCATAAGAGGTTGTAAAATATCTATTACCGACCTAGTGGTTTACAACTCATTCTCATTCTTCTCTAGTGTTTCCATACACAGAGCTACTTCTGACAACTCTATGTACTGTAGACCCCTAAATTTGTCCAGCCTTTTATTTCTTCACCTTTATTTTCAAGATTTTTTGTGTTTTTTCCATAATTTTGTAATTTACTAATTTTTGAGAAAAGTAAACAAAATAAATAAATAAATAAGTATTTGATTAAACAAAAATTAAAATAAAATAAAATAAAAGATTGTTTAGAGCAATAATTCTACAAACTAGATTTGCCACGAACCTCGAAATCAATCTCATTTGAAGAGTTATGTTCAGGATCAAAATACATGAAGATATTGTTAGTTTAGGTGTTATGTTGTAGGGGTTTGCAAGGGTAAACTAGTCTTTTGCATTATTATTCTATTTTAGCATAAATAGGTCCCTAGGTTTGTATTTCTTATTAAGTCATTCTAATACAATGTAGCCTTTATACATTCTATCAATTATCATAAATTTACATGGTATCCGAGCCTAAATTAGAATTTGGAATTGATAGAAATCGGTGAGGTATTTTGGGTACTTGTCTTCGTTTGGTTTGATTCGTGTTTGTTTTGAGTTGTTGGCCATTTTGTTTTTGTGTGTTGGGCAATTTATTTTTATGTTTGGTATCGGTCAGGAGTTTTTTGGGCCAACGCGGAAAAAAGAGAAGGTTTGCGGCGGGGGTGGGTGAAGGGCGTGCGTTCAGGCAGGCAACGGAGAAATCTGGGTTGGTACGGCGGCGTGGTGCGAAATCGACGGTCTGGTTGGCCGCAGAAAACGATGTTTGTGCGGTGCGCGAGAGGCAGAGAGGTTTGAGCGACGGAGGCGCGTGGTGGTTCGGCTGACGACAGGAGATGAACACGGACATATTTGTAGAAGACAGAGGTTGGCGGTGGGTTGTGCGGAAGACGAAATTCGCAGCAATCGTGCGAAGAATATAAAGCTATGGCACCATTTTGGTCTGATTTTGGTTGTTTTGGTTTGATTTTGTCTGTTTGGGTCGTTTTGGTTCGATTTTGGCTTGTGGAATTTGCAGCAATCGAAATTTGCACTAACATCTGTAGCTGAAAATTTACAATTGGTTTGACAATTGAAATTCGTAGCATTGACATTGGCATTGGTTGAAATCTTTCGTTTGACAATCGCATCGGCATTTTGAATTTAGCATTATGCATTTAATGGTTTATTTTTTTTGTTTTGTCTCTTGTCAAACTCAAATATGAGTATTATGACTTTGAGAGGGAGGTTGGTTTCGGTGTTATGTTTTAGGGTTTACCTATGTAAAGGGGTAGACTAGTCTTTTGCATTATTATTTTATTTTAGTATAAAGAGGTCCCTAGGTATGTATTTCTTATTGAGCTCTTCTAATACAATGTAGCCTCGGTACCTTCTATCAGTTCTCTGAAATTTACAATTGAGCGCGCACTTCGTTGGGGACTACCGTTTTGGAACAAAGAACGCATTTTGCTTGAAATCAAAGTAGAACTTATTTGAGTAAAACATAAAGTGTCAAAGTAATGTGATACAATTACTTAAAAAAAAAATGATGACGTATCGCTTCAACTCTCATCATACTTTGACAACTAGACTTTCCATATCATAAGCAATGGAGTTATCTTTGGCTTACAAAGGAACTAAGTAATGAACAAATATATGGTCGAAGACTGAAATTTAGAAAGTACACGTGTCAAGAAGTCATGATAGATGATCCACATTTTTTTGACCATAGTGATAAGCTTTGACATTCAGATTTTGTGATGTTATCTCTCGCAAATTATGTTAGATCCAATTACCGATTCTCAAAGCAAGGGTCTAGAAAATAGTCCTTGCAAAAAAATAAAAATATAATAATAAAAAGAAGAAAAAAAAATCAAAGACTAGCATTGCGACTACACTCCTTTCATATTGAAGCAAATAGATCGAGGATGACATACCTATAGCTGGGGCATTACCATTTGTTGAGAAACCCACAAGTCCGATTGAGTTCTGAATAAGCTTGACATATATGCTGGGCCAAACACGAGAAATGTGAAAGAGAAAATAAAAAATAAAAAAGGTTATCTTTTGCTCAATAATTTTGGCGACGTTGAAGACTCTTCTCTCCAAGTAGTGCATGACACATACAATATTTTAAACGTTTTGAAGTTATTCAGCTCAACATGAGAAGGAGTAGTCCCCTACGTGGTTATCTACAATTTAAAGTATTCAACTTGAAGCACTGAAATATCTTCAAAGTCATATGATCAATTGTGCCAACACATGTCATCATCTTCAAGACCTCAACTAGAGTAGTAAAATGTTTCAAATGGAATGAGTTTTCACAATAAGGATTGAAGTTGAGTTACCATTGACGGATTATATATCGGCATGCCATTTTTGATCAATTTCTCAAGAATCCATTTAAAAGAGAAGTAGCGTTAAAAAAACAAAAAACAAAAAAAACACTTTTTCAAACAACATTGATGACTTAGAAAAGTTTATCACATAAACCTTGAGTAAAAACCATCTATTTGCCAACACACATTGCCTGCTTACCACATTAAATTTATCACATCAACCTACATTAATTTTTTTTCCAGTTTTTAGAAACGTATGCATATTTGAATTAAAATGTATCATTTTGATAAAAAAAAAAAAAAAAATTGTTTTTTTAAAATCAATAATCGAGATTTTCTCAAAACTCAGACACAATTATCAAACTCATTTTCATTTCTTTGTCCAACAAACAAAAGCGACAATCAAGAAATAATCATTAAACATGTTTTCACTTTTGTTTCTTTCTCTTACATGGAACACAATAAATGAGAGAAAACAAGAAACAAAAGTATAATCAAACACACACTTACAATCTCAAATAAAACACAACTATAACATGATGGATATGAAATTTTCATTTATTTATAAATATTGGTAAGCCAACATTGGAAAATGATCCTTTTTTGTTTTTAAGAAGGGAAAATCATGAACTAAGCTCCCCACTTATGAACCAAGTCTTCAAGATTATCAGGAATGTTTTTCAAGTAAACTCCATCATCTCTAGCAATCCAATTACAAGTTCCTGCTATGGTGCATCTATAATGGAGCCAATAATGCTCAGTTTCATGCCAAAACACTTCAAAAGAGGCAGACGCATTATTTGGCTTCCTTAAAAAGCACCAAAACAACGTTGTTGCCCAAGTATTTTCCTTAAAGCTCCATTCGATATCATCTCCTGGCTTAATATTCTGCTCTCCAATATCGTTATCTCTGGACTTGCAGTGAGCAAACAAAATGCCATTGCTCAGCCCATTAACAACACGAATGTGCCACTTATCAACGTATAACTTTCGGTGTTGTTCTCTTTTCCCTCATCTTTATTATTGTATTTTGTGATCGATAACTTATTTGATTCTAACCTGTGAAGTGGGAACGTGAGATATAATATTGTTGTTATTCCGCGTTTTTTATATCTCGTGTATTTTTTCCAACAAGTGGTATCAGAGCCTTTGGTTCAGGAATCATGGGAGCGACGAATCCTAAAATTTTCGAGGGAGTCACAAAATTTGATGGAGAAAATTTTGGTTATTGGAAGATGCAGGTGATCAAGGATTTTCTAACCTGCAAGAAAGTGCACAAGGCACTTAAGAAGAGACCGAAAGATATGTCAGATGGAGATTGGGAGGACCTAGATGAACAAGCATTTGCAAACATAAGAATGTGTTTGTCAAGGGAAGCTGCTAGTCTTGTAGCCAACGAGACTACTGCAATCAAGCTAATGGAAGCACTTACAAACAGGTACGAGAAATCGTCTGCTAACAGTAAAGCCTATCTTCTTAAGAATTTTTTTAACATGCAAATGGTTGAAGATGCATCTATTAAATTCCTATATCAATGAGGTTACCACTTTGATAAATCAGTTGAAGCCTGTTAAGATAGAATTTACTGATTAAGTATACGCTATTCAGTTATTAATGTCTCTACCTGAAAGTTGAGAAACGATGAAGACAGTTGTGTCTAATTCGGTAGGGGAACATACTCCGAAGTTTTCAGAGGTTTGTGATCTAGCTCTAGCTGAAGAAATTTGTAGAAAGAGTAGTGGTAGAGAGTCATTTACTACAGGATCAACTTTAGCTTTGACTAAGGGTAAAGAATTTATGAAACTGAGTAGTAGTGGGAAGAAGTGGGGTCATGGGAATAAGGAGATAAAAAAAATTTACTGTCACAAAATGGGTCACTATAAGAGTCAGTGTAGAAAACTAAGAGAGGATCGAGAGGAAAACATAGTTGATGATGTCAATGTTTGTGTTGTTGGAAATGACACAGAGAGTTGTAGTAATTCATCTGAGTGGATTCTAGAAAGTGCAGCTACTGTACACATAATTTCAGATAGAAATTTATTCACATAATTCATAGGTGGACATCATAGTCTAGTGAGAATGGGTGATGGTAGAGTCTCCAAAACCAGTGGGATTAGGGATGTTAGTCGGAAGTCAGAATGTGGTAGTGTTCTAGTGTTGCAGGATGTCAGGTTTGTGCCCAGTATTAAGATGAATCTCATCTCTACTAGCAAGTTGGCAGATGAAGGCTACATGAGTGAGTTTGGCCGTAGCCAGTGTAAACTCATACTAGGATTCCAGGTAGTGGCAGTTGGCCACAGAAATTCTACATTGTACATATGTCAGTTGGATGGTGTCAAAGGATCAAAGAGACGGTGGATGCTAGTTAAAGCTGCATATGGTACAGGTGAGCCAGCAGCATTGATAGCCAAGTTTGATCAGTCAGATCATTATCCTTCAATTCAGAAATAATTGGGAAGTTTAGAAGAGAAAGTTGATGGCTATTGTCAACCCTCAATTGTTGTCAGACGCTCGAATGAATTGAAGAAGTCGCATAGGCGAGTGGAGGCATCAAAGTGGAAGGTCAGAGCAGTTGCTAAGGTCAAAGGAAAGGTCTCAATCTTGGAAACGGGTTTGAATAGAAGATTATTCAAACCCTTCTCAAAATATATTTTCTTCATGAACAGTGATTCAGGGTTGAAGAAGATGTCAGTTGTTACCACTTAGTTGAAGTGGGAGTACGTGTCTGTCTTTTTCGTTTGGGAGACAGATCCACGTAGCGAGCCCATTCCTCAGGGCGAGCACATATGCACTACATTTTCTTTCTGATGGTTGCCTGATAGCACACTAAATGGGCTATCTTTAGAGCCTTTATTATGCTAGTTTTGGAGTTTAAAGAAATGTTTTAATGATATTATTTATCTAAATTTTAGATTTCGAGCATTTGGAGCAAACCAGAGCATTTTAGAAGTTATGACATGAAAAATTAGCTTAAAATGTGTATTTTGATGACCAAGAGCCAAGAAAAAGAAGGAATCAAGCAGAAAATACCGAGGGGATAGCGTCTCGACGCTCCAAAATGAAGCCAATAAGCCAGAAAACCCGAGGGGACAGCGTCGAGACGCTGTAATCCTTTAGGAAAATAAATAAATAAAAAGTTTATACTAACCTCAAATTTGAACCCAGGCTAGCCAGCGCACTAAATTAAAACAAGGAATGCCTCATCCACCACGTCATTCAACCAATTTTTATATTTATTTTGCATCAGTAATAGTTATAGATGTAGCGTCGAGCTACAACGTCTCCACGTTGTGCTCGATGCTAGCTTTCCTAAATAATTTTCACACGTTTTTAAGGGCAGCGTCGAGACGTTGTCACGATTTTTCCTATAAATACATTTGTTTCTTATACGATTAAGGGAGACCAATTTTTGGAATATTTGAACCCTATTTTCAAAATACACTATTGGGAAAGACTGAGGGACACTTTAGAGAGCTGAAGAAGAGATTTGGAGGCTCGGGAACATGCAGATCACATCGGGAACGGGGCTTGGCACGCTACAAGAGTTTTTCTCCTTTACCTCTGATTTTATTGCTTTATTTTATGGATTCTAAACTTTGTCTAAGCATTATTTTAGTGATTATGAGTAGCTAGACTCTTACTTAGGGGATTGATGTAATCGTTTTAGTTTTCTTGTTTGATTAATCTAAGTTCTTCATATTGCAACAATTATTCATGTGTTTGTTTGCTTAATGTTTTTATCCTTTTGGCCAAAATATAAATTTTTGATTGTTTAAATTCTAGCTTGAAAAGTAGATTTTAGAGTAGAACCTCAAACACACGACTACTTGTAAATTCTTGCATGAACATGAAGAATTCTCTTAGAGACTGTTAATAGAAGTTGCATAATGCCTTTCTTTTCTATTAAAAACTAGACAGACGTGTTAGTTTTATAAAAAAGAAAGAGAATTAATTGAGCTTTGGCGAGTCTTTTATGATTTTATTCTTCTTGGCCTATAATTGTATGCATGACTATTTTTGGACTGATAGATTAATTAAGCATGAATCTATTCGATGAAATCAATTCCCTATGTTACTTTCTTATGGTTGCATGTTTCTTAGTTTGTTATTTTACAGGTTTTTTTGTTGAACCTTGGAGTTTGCCAAGATGACCAGTTTCGTTGCAGTGAGAGGCAAGATCGTTGTTTTGTCTTCAAGTGGGAGATTGTTAAGAAATTGTGAAACCCAAAATAATTCTTCAAAGGCCATATTAACTTCATTAAGCAATCAATTTAATTGGCTTAAATATTGGTGGATTATAATATTAAGATTTTTTGATTGGCCAAATTTGAGGTTAATATGCTTATAAAAGGCACAAACCCAAGAAGTTTTACCTTCTTTTTTAAAATCAACGAAAGGGAATAGATATTGTGCAACCCGTTAGTGTTCATTGAAGAAAAAAAGAAAGTTTGAATTTTTCTTTTTTCTTTTGTGTGTCACTAGCTCATAGAGGGTTTAAGTGGTTTTCTCTTATGTTGTTAATCTCAACTTATGGGGTTGTAATACTTAGAAGTCAATAGTCATTGTTAGGCTATTGAGGTTAGTTTGTAGCGCTGAGTTGAGACTTCTTGTAATCTTCCTTCACTACAAGAAAAAAGGTCTACGATAGCTTTGAAAAAACGCTATTATATGCATTTTATAGCATTTTCGTCAAAGTCGTGGTAGCCCACGCTATTAAAAGTCTAAGACTGTTCATAGCATTTCTAAAATGCTATAGACACTCGATGTTTTTATAGCCTTTTATAAAGGCTATGAAAAGTCTGTCTTTTAATAGCTTTTATAAAACACTATAAAAACTCAAGACTTTTTATAGCATTTTATAAAGGCTATTTAAAGTTCAAAACTTTTAATAGCGTGGGCTACCACGACTTTGTAGAAAATGCTATATAGGACATATAATAGCGTTTTTTCAAAGTTGTCGTAGATGTTTTAATATTTATAGCTTCTATAACCTTTGTATAGCTTTTCAAATATGTTCATAATGCTACTGATAAAGTTTCGTAACTTGTTATAAATCAGTAATAAAATAATAAAATTTATTTGAAGATCTAACAATACGTCATAAGAATATTTTTCTCAAATTTCAAATGAGAGAGTATAGCAAATGAGATAGTATAACTAAATGTAATGTTTACAAAGAAAGATCATTCAAGCCTTTGGAAAGTTTAGTGAACACAAATACAAAATTCATAAATCTCAATGTACTTGTTACAAATTCTAAACAGTATAATCGTATGGATCTTAGATTGATCTAATTCATATATAACTGACTCGATTGTTGTAGACCATTCCTTCCATGAACCTACAAAAAAATATCAAGAAAGAAATATATAAGGTGCCTTGTAAAAGTATAAATAATCACAACCACAACCAAATAAATAAAAAAATATACAACACACAACCCCTCTTCTACAAAAACAAATATGAGGAAAAATTTGAAAAGAAATGTTTCCTCATTGAAATTAAACAAGCCAAAACTCAACAAGAGGAAAACTTAAAATAGTAGAAATTAACTGTATTACAGTGTAACAACTACATGTTCTCCTGGCAGATTTCCTAGCTTGTGACTATGCTATTTGAACTTCCACAAATCTATCACCTTATGGTGTAGTTCCTTTGTCTAATTACGTCTAAATACAAAGTTAAAAGATAAAAAATGGTTAAACTTACAGTTAATAATCACAATGAAGCTTTCCAATTAGATTGTTTCAAGCATTTACAAAAACTAATTACATAGTTAGTAACAACAAACCCGAAGGTGCTTATCCCAACCCCCAAGAATTAAAGAAGTGGTGCCTTTACAAGAAAAGGAAAATAACGACCACAAGAATTCAAGAAGTTTGATAATTACCCGGCCTTCCCCTAAAAAATGGTAAACCTTCAGAAACCATTAATAGAGAATGTGAATCTAAAATAATTCTTCCAAAAAGTTTGTTTGATAGAGAGGTGAGTGCTACAGTTCTACTAACATCATTTAACAATACTACATAATAAAATTGCATCCAACCACTTTGTGAGATCAGTTCAATCCCTCACTTTTTGAGTATTGAATAAGATAGGCCCAAAATTCATAACAAAAAGGGAATTTTTTTGAAGTGTAACAAAAAAGGGGCATTTCAAAAGTATTTCAAAATCATAATTATGATAGCAATTGATAATACATAACAATTGCCAATTGGAAGAGGTGCAATACAATTATTGTGAATCTAAAACACTCATCAATCGGAATGATCCAAACTTGAAGTGAAGCTATAAAATAACACAAGTAAATAATATATCCAACTTACATTTGGAGTTTTTACTTTGAGAGAACTGTAAATAAAGAATGCTTAAAGTGCAAATCTTACAACAAATATATGCAACATTATATTCAGCACCAGAATGTTACTCACAAGTGAAGTGAAAGATAGATAAACAATCTAGTCTACTATAAAATAAAAAGGTTGCGTTGTGTACAAACGCTCTAATTAAAAGCAATTATATCCCTAATTTGTTGTAGTGATTATAGTTGAACCTGCAGTTGCAGAAGACTGAACGTAGTCCGAGATCGGGGCGAACCAGTATAACTTTCGGTGTTGTTCTCTTTCCCCTCATCTTTATTATTATATTTTGTGATCGATAACTTATTTGGTTCTAACCCGTGAAGTGAGAACGTGAGATATAATATTGTTGTTATTCCGCGTTATTTATATCTCGTGTATTTTTCCCAACAATGATAACCTTAAAACAATAGAAACATTTTAATGGAACAATGAGATCACATTTATAACAACACACCCAAAGTAGGATTTCTTAAGGATGGAGAGGTCCAAAAGACAAAATGTCAATAACTCAAAGAAAATAAACATGCAATTAGGACATGTTAAATGTGTCTATTATTTCTTATTGAAAGGTACAAGACCCTCAAGTAAGTTTAAAGTTTGTTCCACTTATGTACCAATTCATCAATTTGTTTAGGATTGTTTCTTATGTAAATTCCATCTTCTTTAGCAGTCCAAAAGCAAGTATTGTCGCCAAAGCACCTAAACGCGAGCCAAATGTGAGTTTTTTCAACCCAATATGCATCAAACGACACATCGAAATGTGGTCTTTGCAAGTAGCACCAATACAACGTTGTTCCCCAAAAGTTGTCTTTAAAACTCCAGTGGACTTCATCTCCTTTGGCAGCCAAAGTGTGGTTGCCCAAATCATCATCTTTGGACTGACAATGCACCATTAGGGCTTCTTTGTTCAGCCCATTGATCACATGAATGTGCCACGCTGGGAGTGGCAGTGGAACCGCCGAGCACGGCTGAACCACCGCAAGAACCGCCAAGGCAAGTAAGAGAACCATTGCCAAATGCATCTTTTCTTCATACATTGCACCCATTTTGCTTTAAAGTAAACACTTGTTGTTTGATTGTCTTTGCTTCATCAACAATGCACTCCTATATATATATATACACACACGTTGTTGAAGAGATATGGGTGACATTATTCTTGTGAATCTGTATGTGCTTTAATTAACCATCTTTCAAAGGAAAAACTAATAATAAATGACATGCAAGCACCCAATAGAGTTTAGAAACTGTTCGAATATAATAAAAGGAAAGTAATTAACTTCATTTCATTACTTGTCCATGTGTGTGTGTGTTTTTTTTGTAATTTTTTTTTTACAAGCGCCTCTTTCATTGTAAGATGTTCATCTATGTATAATTGCCACGAGCTTTCATAAAACAATTTAGGTTCATACCGAAATTTGGTATAAACTTAATTTGATTGGTGGAACGAACTTGACCTTACAACACTTGGAAAGAAATAGAGTAAGCTAGGACATGTGGGGGCACTCCACACCAGCTACGCTCAAATTAGCTCTAGAGAGAGAAACGGAGAGAGAGAGGGAGATAATTGAATATGAAATGTTTGTATAATATGGAATTGAAAAATCTCAGATCACCTTACCCAATAGGTTATGGATCATATCCTTATATATAGGGATCCATAACTGACCATTAGGGACTATTAAATGGCATTTAGGTGGGGAGTTTATGATTCATAACTCCTGAACGTTATAAAGGTTGTGAAACGGCCCTAGGAATGCAAATTTGCCAAAAACCATGACTGCTTGAGGGAGATGAGAACATGTATTTCTTTCATAAAGTTTGTATGGCAAAAAGAAGGTTCAGTTTCATAACAGAGCTCTTTGACTCTACCAACAACAATCTTGTCACGGATCATCAGATCGAGATGACATTCATTGATCATTTTAATGCGATTTATAAAGGAAGAGCTGGGGGACATTGGATGATCAAAAATCTAGATTGGAATCCAATATCTTCTCACAAGCGATCAAGATTACAAAGTCTTTCAGTGAAATCAAAGTTCATAACTATATTAAAAGCCTCGGCCATAATAAATCACCAGGTTCGGATGACTTTACTATCAAATTTCTTAAAAAGTATTGAAACATTTTCAAGCAGAATTTGATGGACATGTTCCTGTTAGGTTTTATGTCCTAAAACTCGTAGTTTCTAAACAGTTGTGTTTGTAATCGTTCTATTTAGCAATAAAATGTTATTGAGTTTTATTCAAGTAAAGTGTTTTTGAATAAAGTGAAACGAGTTAGCATTAACCTATTCCAATAACAAACACTCATGGCGAAGCATGAGTACTTCAGCTTCATGTGTTTCATGAATGTGGCTTGGGTTCAAGTAGACAGTCAAAACGATCTATAGTATATGGATAAGGTTGGGTACCTTATTCTGGTAACACTATTGGATGTAGCTCGCTTTGTATTGTACAAAACGATGTGATCTGAATCGTTTCACATTGAGATGTGCGAGTGAGGGCGTCCTGTGCAATGAATTTTCATAAGACTGAACCGTGAAATCAAGTCGCTCTCTCTTTATAACACCGTTTACTAAAAATATCGACTTTTTCATATGATGACCTAGGCAACTCGATCTTAATCTTGAGCTCGCTGTGAACTCCTGTTTATTCGAGAGTATCCTTTGACTTACACGGGTGAGAGTGGCCAGATCGCCGACTCAATAAGCCTACCATCTTGGAGATAAACTCGAATAGGTAGTTGTGGACATAGTATAACAAGACAGAATTCACTCATACTGGCCCTTAAGGGATAGTAGAGAGGTTGTTCCCTTAGCTGACTCTAGGTCTTGAACAAGAGTCCACCCTCTCCTTGACAAGAGAGGGATTTGATCTGCTGGTTGGACCACAAATCAAACGTTCATTAGAGGTGTCAGTGGTACTTAAAGGAAAACAAGAGGTAATGCAGGGGTTTAAACAGTATAAATGACCCGTTGTGATTACGAACGACCTATGAAGGATCGACTTGTCTGTGATGGTTATATCAAGAGAACATAATATATCTACAGTGAGGAGAGTTCAGCCCCTGGACTATAGTGGAGTTTCTAGGGGTTTACGAATGCTGATTAGATCGGTTAAAAGTGTTTAACCGGATAATCTCAGATCGTAGTAGCTCATGATCTGTAGGTTCTTTAGGTTCTCCTCGTTAGCTCGGATAAAGCGGTGTAACAATGCAAAAGGAAAGAATTTGGAGAAATTAAAATTCGGTTTTGAAGACGAGGTTGGACATATTTAAATATGATTTAAATATGTGTTTGGAAGAAAATATGAATAGGGATTCATATGCAAAAAATCGGTTTTCGAAAAACTAGGATTAGTCATATTATTTAATTAATATTTGATATTATATTAAATAATAAAAGAATTAATTAAAATGTTTAATTAATTATATATTTATTATTAAATATTTATTTATAAATTAATTTTGAATTAATTTTATAATAAATATTAGAATAATATTATATATGTTAATGGGTATAAAACATGCATGTTTGACACCTATGAAGTTTTGACTAATCATGCTTAATGAATAAGCAAGTTTTGTTTGAAGTTTAAAATGAAGAAAATCTTCATTTGGCTTAGACTAATGCAAAAATGGAAAAATGGTTTTCCTTATCCCTTCTATCTCCGTTGTTCTTCAATGGTTGAAGAAATTCTATGAAGATTTGAGTTTTGGTGCTAAAGCTTGAGGGATTTCTTGTGAAGACTTGAAGAATTGAAAAGTTCATTATATTCTTCCTCCCTCGATTTATTCTTCAATTTGTTGAAGATTTATGAGAAATGGTAAGATGAGAAACTTGTGGTTTGGTGAAGTGTTCATCATACTCAAGTAATATTTCATCTTCTTTCTCATAAACACCGTCATCTTCTTCTTGCTCCCTTACCTCCACACAAAACTCCTTTGCTCAAAGGAGTCCGACAACTCCGCTACTAAGCCCGAGGATAGCTGGGACTTCTCTGAGGGTGGTTCTCACCTTGCTCGTGATCAAATTGAGCTTCATAGGATTTTATAAAGGTGGTTGCTGCGGAGACGAGAAGACAAATCCAAAAAAGGTACGTTTTTTTTTGTTTTTCAAGCTTTCTGGTAAATTTATCGGTGAAGCTTACCGGTGTGATATTTATCGGTGCTTGGCCAACGTTATTGGATAGCGTTTTCGCGTGGTATTCGGTCTAGAATTTACCGGTCGGTTTACCTGTTTATTCTTTACCGATGCTCAAGACCGGTAATGGTTAACGGTCCACCGATTTACCCGTATAAACTTATGAAGTTTATTTGACCGGTTTACCGATCTAAGCTTACCGATCCGGTTTACCAATGGTAGCTTACCAGTCCGGTTTTACCGATACGAATTTACCGGTGCTGATTTATTCGTATGGTTTTACCGGTCGTGGCTTACCGGTCAACCTTTATCGGTTTACTTTTACCGGTCGGTTTTACCAGTCGGTCTGGGAAGCAGTTTCTTCAACTATTTGATTGCTGTTCAATTGACTTTCCTCTTTGTTGCTTATTGATTGCTGAAGATCCTCAGCCAGTTTAACCTTCTTTTCGTTGCGCCTCTGGTTGTTTTAGGACCTGAGTTCCATCAACTGGTATCAGAGCATGCTTTAAGCTCTCAATTTGCTACAAATTGAGTTTCCTAGGTGGGTTGTATTGATTTCTTTTCTTGGGTGGCTGAAGCGTTCTCAGTATTTGGCATCCCCTTTACTTTTGTTTTTATTTTCAGATTGTAAATAGCCTATTTCTGTTAAAGGCTTAATGTTTGGCTTGGAGTCTGTAATTCGTGAGTCTTTAGAGTCTTTAGGTTGTTGCAAATCCGAAGAGTCAAGGTGCAAAGGAGCAAAGAGCTTGGAGAAGTTCGAAGAGTTCGAAAAAGCTTCAAAAAACCTAGCTTGGGGTTGAACAAGCTTGTAATAAATTAGTATTGCTTGCTTGATGCCAAAAACCAAATCACTTTAGTGTGTTTAATTTTGTGATGCATGAGATGTATGGTTTAAATTAAAGCCCTTGCTTATGCATAAAGTATGTCATGTAGATTTCAAATCTCACGTTAGATAGCATGTTTCATGCATAAAGTATGTTATAATTGTTATAATGTATAGGATGCATGCTTAATTCATGAGAATTGATATAAATGTTATATTGATTTATGAATTAGGAGTCATGTTTAAGAGTATAATTGATATAATTGTTATATTGATTATAAAGTTACATTCAATTTGCCATGCCTTAGTGATGCATGTTTTGAGAAGCATGTAGATCTTTGTTGTAGTAAGTCTTATGTTTTGCAAAGCGTTGTAAAATTTATTTAGACTTTTAAAATCTATAACAAAAAAAAACAGCATGTTCATTTAGGGTTAAAAGATTCGATCCATTTCATTAGATGAATAGGTCGATATCTCGTAAATGCTAAGGTTATGAGAAACTCACCCGGTGAAATCCTGTCTAAGGTTGGAGGATCTTGAATTGACGGAACACCTCCTACCTGGGGACGATCCGGTACTAGAGTAAAGTTAACACGGCTTTATGAGCATGCGTTAGAGGTGTGAGGTTAGTAAACTGTTTATAACCTAGACATCTTAGGTAAATTGTTTACCTAGACTTAAGGTTTTATTTTCTTAGTCGGATAAAGCCTGAGTTTTTACCCTTCCGTAAAAAATACTTAGTAGAGGTGTTGAGAAGGAATATATGATATATCCCTCTCCTCCTACCCTCTCCATGAAGTTCACAAAACTCTCAGCCTCGTGATGTCAATAGGGCATCCCCCCACGGATAGTATTTGCATCTTTCAATAGCAAGGTGAATGGAGAAAGTATTTATAGTAAGTGGGAGAAGGAAGTACGTCAGTACATCCTGTGGTCTCCTCTATTGGATTGAACTGTGAGATTCTCATGTTCCGCCTGCAGGCTGCCCTAGGGGCACCATCCAAACGGAGGGTCGTTTCATGGGAGTCGGAACATCTCGATCTCCATTTATGGATAAGAAACATAGGGTCATTCCCAACACTGACATTCCTTACGGTTGCACTGTTGGCAGGGGCGGATCCAGAAATTTTAGTCAGGAGGGGCACAATTCTAATAAGATTAACGACAAGTTTAGTTATTAAAATTTTCGATTTATGTCTATATAGTCCTTGAACTTTAAATTGTTCGTAAAAGAGTCTTAAACTTTCAATTTTTTGTCAACCTTCAAATTTTAATTTTGTGTCTAATAGATCCTTAAACTCTCAATTTTGTATATAATAAAGACATATTAAAAAAAAATTAAAATATTAAACGTTTTGTTAGACATTAAATTAATGGGTCCTCAACTTATTCGACATCTTAAATAAAAATCACGTATCTATTAGATACAAAATTAAAAATTTTAAATGTAATTGAGTCCTCAACATTTGATTTTTTCAACAAAAAAAAAAAAAAAATTAATATGCCTAACATCTATATACAAAAATAAAGTTAACGAATCTAAACCGTTTAAATTTCGCGAATCTATTAAACACAATATTAAAAATTGAAGGACTAAATTTGTAATTCTACATTCATATAAATATAATTTAAAACATTTATATATAATATTTTTGTTAGAAGATATAATATTTATATTAAATAATATTAATTAAAAAATAATAATAAACCATTTTAGAATTCTCTACTTAAATATATATGATTAAATAATAAAATTTGAAATATTTATCATTTAATATATATGATTAAATAATAAAATTTGAAATATTTATCATTTTTTAAAGGGAAATTGTAACAGATGTCAATTTAAAATAAGATAATTAAAAATATAGCATGTTTTAAAAAAAATTGCGGAGATGGCAATTTCTATCGCTGATATCTTATGGCTGATAGAAGTGTATCGCTGATCACCCCAACTTTTTATAGATTTTTGTCAGTGATAATAGTCTATCAGTGATAATAGTCCATCACTGATAGAAGTCTATCAGTGATATGATAAAGTCTATTAGTGATAGAAACGAATTTTTTTGTCATATTTGCAAAACATTTTAAAGTTTACTAAATTTGCAATTAGTTTGGGTCTGATTGCTATTTGTGCAACCAGCCCTTTTTTTAAATTAAGATTATGTTTTTTTAAAATCTAAAATAAATTACCAAACTGAAAAATAAAATAAAATACTATAAAATATTGGGAATCCCATGCAAAACATTTTAAAGTTTGCTAAATTTGCAATTAGTTTGAGTCTGATTGCTATTTGTGCAACCAGCCCTTACCAGCCTTTTTTTAAAATTAGGATTATAATTTACCAAACTGAAAAATAAAATAAAATACTACTCTTGCTACATTTTTCGATAAAATACTGAAGGGAGCAAACTCAAAAATCGTGCCCACTTACCATCAGCCCAGAAGGTACTTTTGCTACATTTTTCGATTTTTTATAAACAAATATATCACATATGGTTATTTTTTTCGAAATATTATATATAAATATATAAAACTAATAAATTTGAGGGGGGCACGTGCCCCCTGTCCCCAACGTGGCTCCGCCCCTGATTGTTGGGGTTGTCCTATGAATTCTAAAAATGGAGGGTCACACTTACAGGATTTGCTAAGGAGTTAGTAAATCTTGACCAAAAACGATAACTAAGATGCTATAGGAATATGGGTTATTCTCGTATTAGCATTTAGTCAAGAATGTCAAGTTTAGTGAATGAGTTTCGTCAATCTTTAGTCAATTCCATGCTAGTGGCCAATCTTCTTCTTCAATCTTCGACCCGCACTTCGACCCCTCCTCTAGAATTCCTATCAAAGTTATTTATGGATCTTCTCCTTCCACTACAAGAAAACAGGGCTATTGCAGGGGTTTTTTTAAGCTATTGCAGCGGTTTTGAACCCCTGCAACACTTTTTGCAACACTTAAAGAACCTCTGCCTAAACCAGTGTTGAAAGGGATCTAGCAACACTTTTTAAAAGTGCTGGAATGACTTCTCACAACCGTTGCAATAACACTCACCCTATTGCAACAGTTTTAAAATAAATAACAACACTTTTTTCATACTTAAATGACTTCTTACAACTGCTACGATAAGACCCCTATTGCAACAGTTTTGAATTAAATAGCATCATTTTTTTTAAAACTACTAGCTTCTCACAACCGTTGCAAATAAGACCCATATTGCAACAATTTTGAAATAAATAGCAACAAATTTATAAATATTCTAGTTGATTTGTGACGGAAGAAAAGATTTGTGACGGAATTGAGCAAAACTGTTTTAGGGTTTTCGTTGGTCTGTGAGGGCCAATCGGTTTTAGGGTTTTTTTTTTTTTTTTTTTTTTTTGTTTTGTTATTTTTGAACATATCTTTCATTCGGTTGTTTGAAATGAATTTTCTAAGAAATGAATAAGAGTTGGGCTAAACAGAAAAGAAATAAATTGGGCTGAGCACCAAAATTTGAAATAAAATTTGGGCTTAACGAATTGTTCTAAAATAAAAAATGTACTACATATTGCAACACATTATTTGACCGCTGCAAGCAAACCGCTGCAATACATACATTTTGCAACAGTTAGCTTTTTGTTACGAAAAACTGTTGCGATTTTATTAAATCTTGCAACACTTTTTAAACCGCTGTAAAAAAACTGATGCAATAGACTCGTTTTCTTGTAGTGTTCTATTTTTTGGACTCCATGTTTTCTAAAAAATCGTGCCCACTTACCATAATCCTAAAAATGAAATAAGAAATGGAACCATTACAATAATATTATGTCATGAAAAAAATAGGTAAACTCAGAAAATACTTTTTTTCTGTTTAAATTTATATGAATATTTAATGATGGTAAGGATTTATGTTACTCGATTTTATGTTTAGAGTATTTAGTTTATAACTTAGAACATGTTTGAGAGTTGTATTGGAATGGTTAAAACCACTTTTGTCATGTTCAAAATATTCTGAAACCGAACTTTAATAATTCAAAATCAAATTTTGATTGTATGAAAATCACGTTTAAAAATGTAAAATCAAGTATCAAATTAATTTGGAAGGATTGAAGACATGTTTTGAATAAATTTTGAACCTGACAAAAATGACTTTACATGTTTTGAATAAATTTTGAACCTGACAAAAATGACTTTCACCATTTCAAAATCACTCTCAAACATGATGGAATTAACTTAGTTTATTTTAAACAATACTCTAGAAATTAGGTTAGTTTAGGGGCAGTGGTATTGTGTCTTCAAGTTGGCTTTTCTCTACAAAGAAGTTTAAAAGCCACAATTTGTACACTTGAGATGTAAAGGCAATTGTAAAGCCACAATATGCACACTTGAGATGGTGGATTTCCATAGTTTAAAAGTAACCTATGATATATGTCTTAACCAATAGAACTATATTCGAATTATGCTCGAGTTGGTGTTCACATGTTACTTATTTTAAAAGAAAAAACATAATTTTTTAATCATAGATAGTCTGTCAACACTATACACATTAGAAAAAAAAAACTTATAATTATACACATGCAATTTTGGTAGATCTAATATTCCTTGAAAAATAAAAAAAAAAGTGTTTTGAAACCTTTTAAGACCGTATTTCTATGGAAAATTGTAACCGATGTCAATTTAGAATAAGATAATTAAAAACATAGCATGTTTTTAAAATTTTTGCGGATATGACAGTGTTTATCACTGATATCTTATGACTGATAGAAGTCTATCACTGATCACCTCAGTTTTTTATAGATTTTTGTCAGTTATAATAGTCTATCAGTAATAATAGTTTATCACTGATATAAGTCTATCAGTGATATGATAAAGTATATCAGTGATAGAAACAGATTTTTTGCCATATTTGCAAAACATTTTAAAGTTTGCTAAATTTGCAATTAGTTTGGGCCTGATTGCTATTTGTGCAATCAGCCCTATTTATATTTGTAATTTTTTTGATATATGTATAAATAAATAAGAAAAAAAACGTCGCCATAAGTCGAGTAGTCAAAAGATTGTCCGGGGTAACTGTAAGTAACCTCGATATCTACCAAGAATAAAAGACATTATAGAAAGATAAATATATGAAGATTTGGATCTGTTACATAAAAATATTTCCATTATTAAATTTCCATATATGATATAGATTTTTAAGTACTTTTATATGGCATGTTGGTATTTCCCTTGTATCGTATTTCATAAAAAGAATTTTTATTTTGTTTTGTTTATTTATATTTTATTCTTTTTTTTTGGCAAAAGAAACATTTTGTTGTTGGTATATATGATAAAGGATCTATTATTTTCCATTTCTTTGATTTTTTGTTTTTGTTTTTAAATTTCAATCTTTAAGAAATAGAAACAAAGAAATCTTAGCTAATTGGGTAATTGAAAATTGAAATTTAAAATCTTTCTTAATCTCACATAGCCAACCTTTTGTTCCATCACCTCAAATCTTCTTCCCAATATGCAAAACTTCTACCAAATCTTATTTGCAATTGGCACAATCGAGAGGACAAAGAGCATACAATTCTTCAACCATTTGATTTCTTTCTTCATGTTTGTGGGAGTGGAGGATTTAAAAAGTAATCTTTTTTTTATCGATGATATATATATTAACCAATCGAGTTAGGTTTAAGTTGATGTTCACATCTTTGTTATTTTAGAAGAATAATTTTGTTTTTAATAATAGCCTTGTTATACAACATTATAAACTAGAAAAAAAAAATTACACACATGAAATTTGGTTTCAATTAATATTCTGTTTTTTTACCACAACAAATGGAGTATGAGAATTTAAACCTCCAACCTCAAGGAAGGTAATACATGGTCAATTATCGTAGAGCAATGCTCAATACTTTGACAACTAATAATCTTTGAAGATTAAAAAATTGTGTTTTGAAACATTTTAAGACGTAAAATCTATTCGTAATTTGTTTATATATACAGATAGTTTTCATTTGATCTAGTAGCCAAAATATTGTCCTGCGTAACTGTAAGTAAACTTCGATATCTACAATGAATAAAAAACGTAACACTATAATAAAAAACATGAAACATATATATATATATATATATATATATATCAAGATTTGGATCCATTTCATAAAAACCTTTCATTATTAACTTTCCAAATATGTTTAGAAGTTGTTAGAATTAGTACAAGGAATATTGTTACCATTTGGAGCTTAAATCATTGGTACGTATTGGTTGAAAGAAAATGTAAAGAGACATTGGTAATGAGACTCAGCTTTAGTATAAAAAATTTCCTACAAAAGAAAATGAAGCATATTCAGTCCAAATATTAGAAAAATGGTTTAATAAGCTTTTGTCTTAAATTTACAAAGTCTTAAACTTACAAAGGAGTCGGAGGAAACGACATGTTAATTGGAGAGGATTATTAACCGTAGTTGTCAGGGGATATAAAATGAGACTTTGTGTTTTTTTTTAGTGAAGAGGTAGAATCTTAGGCATATTAGCAACGTTTGAGCGAGCTTGATCTGGGGACCGTGTTAGACAGGAAACAAGTGAAACCTTCAATTTGATGGAAATGAGAAATCAACCTAGCATGAAAAGAAGAATTGTGCAAACATTTAAATTAAGTAAGTTGGACTTTCCAGATTTACTACTAGTATGAGAGGTAGATTTCAACATAGAGCTCGAATTGGGAAAAACTTTCATTTTAAGGCTCCATACAGAATGACCGCAACAAAGTTGAAGGAGCTCAAGTTATATGAATTGGTCGAAGAACATGTTTTATTTTTATACAAGTTTAGTTATGTTCATGTTGGTGATACATATTTTATTGTGACAAGTACATAAATAAACCTTCAATTTATGTAAAAAATTTCTATTGTTTTTAGAGATGGCTAAATACATTTGAGATTTTAAAGTTAATGTTCAATTACTCTTTAAGTCATTCTAATAAAGGACAAAAAAAAAATCACATATTTTTTCTAAAATGTTTGAAAACCACAATTTCTTTCGAAATTATTATTTCAAAAACCACCCCTCCAAACCTAAATAACCCAAAGTTTAGCCTTTTGAATTTAACCATTTGGGTCTGATTATTCTACACATAACATAGTACAAAAATGCGAGCAAGGAATAAGCCGATGGAATTTAAAATAGGGGCATATATTTTTTTTTCTTTCCATTTTTAGCTACATATAAATAGAATGATTTAGCGAACATGAGCATAACTCAACCCGCCTATTGTAAAAGGTAGTGACCAAAGGCGAGGGAGGAATAAATTTCACACATAACATAAGTAACAAAGGCGAGCAAGGAATAAGCCGATGAAATATAAATTAGGGCATAGAAAATTCTAGAGTATAATGTTTAATTTTTGCCATTTTTAAACTACATAGAAATAGAATGATTTCCATATATATATATATATAAATAGAATGGTTGAACCAACATGTGCATAGTTCACCCGCATATGGTAAAAGTTAGAGATCAAGAGTTCACAAGTTCAATCTTATATCCCCTAAAAAAAATGATTAAATTTTTTAAAAAAAAAATAAATAAAAATGTTGAAATAGAAATTTGGTTGAAGTAGAACTTGGCGTTTGTTACCTTATAAAATTGAACTTTATTGGGAAACATTTAAACAATTCTATTTATATGCAGGGAAAAATGGAAAATGTGAAATTTAACTATAAAATATTTTACCAAATTGTGTCTTCCTGAAATACAATTTAACACAAACAAAAAAAATAAAAAAAGGTGTGATGTAGTAACACATCTTAATTAAAACTATCTTTCTAAGATGTAATTTCAACTGATGTGATTCAATGAAACATGTTGCTTTCTGATGCAATAAACACCACCAACACGAACATAGCTCAATAACATGATACATCGCCAAGTGACCTAGAAGTCCTAGATTATTCAATCCACCACCCCACATGTTGTCAAAAAAAAAAAACGTACACTACCCAACTTTACAAATAAATTTCCCTACAATTTTATTTGATTACTTAATATTTTTCTTTTAGCACTTTCAAACCTATTTTTATTAGATTATTGCAATAGGCATGTATTTATTTTTGTTTAAAAAAAAAAAGGGATGTATCAATTTTTGTTTTAAAAAAAAGAGAAATATCTATTATCTTTTTCCGCTAAGATGAAACATGAGAAAAATGAAATAAGAGTAAGAATTATTTTTTTCTTCCTCAAGTCTACATTAAAATTTATCAATAATTCTCACTAACTTCAGCATAACTCAATTGCCTAATTTCGTTCTCGCATTTATAATTATATTTTTTAATTTAAAAATAAAAAATACATCCATTATCAAATTTCAAACATCTTAGGACAAACTTGTAATTTCCTCTCATTCAAGCATGCATCCATTCCTATAAATACCCACCATCCTTCTCATTCAACAAACCATCAACTCTTCTCCAACAAATCAAATACTTTTTTTTTACTCCAAATAACATAACCATGGCAAACTTTCTTATTTCCATGGCTTCTCTTCTCCTCGTCTTCCCATTGTCGCTCGCAACGACACAACCACGATTAGATTTGGTTGGAAGTTATGAACCAATAAAGAACATAGCAGACCCACAAATTCAAAGCCTAGGAGAGTTTGCAGTGGATGAGCACAATAAACAGGCCAAAACTCAACTGAAGTTTCAAAAAGTGAGTAGTGGACTTTTTCAGATTGTGTCTGGGACCAACTACCAGCTTCAATTAACGGCTCTTGAGGGGACTGTAAGCCGCACCTATGGTACCGTGGTGTACAAAGATCTGAACAACAACAACCACCTCGTCAACTTCTTTGGCATCTCCAACTAAACTTCATTTTCTTTTTCTTATATGAATCACAATGTGTCACTATTTAGCTTTTATCTTTCCTTTATACTTGGATGTTTTTTTTTATTGAATAAATGATGCCGTTGTTGACGATTAGTGAGTACGACTACATATGGTTTATGCACTCTTCATCGGACTAATTTATGTTACTCGAAATAACTTGTTCTTATAAGAAATGGAACCATTACAATAATATTATGTCATGAAAAAAATAGGTAAACTCAGAAAATACTTTTTTTTTCTGTTTAAATTTATATGAATATTTAATGATGGTAAGGATTTATGTTACTCGATTTTATGTTTAGAGTATTTAGTTTATAACTTAGAACATGTTTGAGAGTTGTATTTGAATGGTTAAAACCACTTTTGTCATGTTCAAAATATTCTGAAAAATAACTTTAATAATTCAAAATCATAATTTGATTGTATGAAAATCACGTTTAAAAATGTAAAATCAAATATAAAATTAATTTGGAAGGATTGAAGACATGTTTTGAATAAATTTTGAACCTAACAAAAATGATTTTCACCATTTCAAAATCACTCTCAAACATGATGGAATTAACTTAGTTTATTTTAAACATACTCTAGAAATTAGGTTAGTTTAGGGGCAGTGGTATTTTGTCTTCAAGTTAGCTTTTCTCTACAAAGAAGTTTAAAAGCCACAATTTGTACACTTGAGATGGAAAGGCAATTGTAAAGCCACAATATGCACACTTGAGATGGTGAATTTCCATAGTTTAAAAGTAACCTATGATATATGTCTTAACCAATAGAACTATATTCGAATTATGCTCGAGTTGGTGTTCACATGTTACTTATTTTAAAAGAAAAAACTTAATTTTTTAATCATAGATAGCATGTCAACACTATACATTAGAAAAAAAAAACTTATAATTATACACATGCAATTTTGGTAGAACTAATATTCCTTGAAAAAAAAAAAAAAGTGTTTTAAAACCTTTTAAAACCGTATTTCTATGGGAAATTGTAGCAGATGTCAATTTAGAATAAGATAATTAAAAATATACATGTTTTTAAAAATTTTGCGTATATGGCAGTTTATATCGCTGATATCTTATGATTGATAGAAGTCTATCGTTGATCACCTCAGCTTTTTTATAGATTTTTGTCAGTGATAATAGTCTATCAGTTATAATAGTCTATCACGGATAGAAATTCTATCAGTGATATGATAAAGTCTATCAGTGATAGAAACGAATTTTTTGCCATATTTGCAAAACATTGTAAAGTTTGCTAAATTTGCAATTAGTTTGGGCCTGATTGCTATTTGTGCAATCAGCCCTATTTCTATTTGTAATTTGTTTGATAAATGTATAAATAGATAAATAAATAATAAAAAAAACGTCGTCATAAGTCTAGTAGTCAAAAGATTGTCCGGGGTAACTGTAAGTAACCTCGATATCTACCAAGAATAAAAGACATTATAGAAAGATAAATATATGAAGATTTGGATCTGTTACATAAAAATCTTTCCATTATTAAATTTCCATATATGATATAGATTTTTAAGTACTTTTATATGGCATGTTGGTATTTCCCTTGTATGGTATTTCATAAAAAAAAAAAAATTATTTTATTTTGTTTATTTATATTTTATTCTTTTTTTTTTTGGCAAAAGAAACATTTTGTTGTTGGTATGTATGATAAAAGATCTATTATTTTTCCATTTCTTTGATTTTTTGTTTTTGTTTTTAAATTTCAATATTTAAGAAATAGAAACAAAGAAATCTTAGCTAATTGGGTAATTGAAAATTGAAATTTAAAATCTTTCTTAATCTCACATAGCCAACCTTTTGTTCCATCACCTCAAATCTTCTTCCCAATATGCAAAACTTCTACCAAATCTTATTTCCAATTGGCACAATCAAGAGGACAAAGAGCATACAATTCTTCAACCATTTGATTCCTTTCTTCATCTTCGTGGGAGTGGAGGATTTGAAAACTAATCTTTTTTTATCGATGATATATATGTATTAACCAATCGAGTTAGGTTTAAGTTGATGTTCACATATTTGTTATTTTAGAAGAATAATTTTGTTTTTAATAATAGCCTTGTTATACAACATTATAAACTAGGAAAAAAAAATTACACACATGAAATTTGGTTTCAATTAATATTCCGTTTTTTTACCACAACAAATGCAGTATGAGAATTTAAACCTCCAACCTCAAGGAAGGTAATACATGGTCAATTATCGTAGAGCAATGCTCAGTACTTTGACAAATAATAATCTTTGAAGATTAAAAAATTGTGTTTTGAAACATTTTAAGACGTAAAATCTACTCGTAATTTAGTTATATATCCAGATAGTTTTCATTTGATCTAGTAGCCAAAATATTGTCCTGCGTAACTGTAAGTAAACTTCGATATCTACAATGAATAAAAAACGTAACACTATAATAAAAAACATGAAACATATATATATATATATATATATATATGAAGATTTGGATCCATTTCATAAAAACCTTTCATTATTAACTTTCCAAATATGTTTAGAAGTTGTTAGAATTAGTACAAGGAATATTGTTACCATTTGGAGCTTAAATCATTGGTAGGTATTGGTTGAAAGAAAATGTAAAGAGACATTGGTAATGAAACTCAGCTTTAGTATAAAAAAAATTCCTACAAAAGAAAATGAAGCATATTTCAGTCCAAATATTAGAAAAATGGTTTAATAAGCTTTTGTCTTAAATTTACATAGTCTTAAACTTACAAAGGAGTCGAGGAAACGACATGTTAATTGGAGAAGACTATTAACCGTAGTTGTTAGGGGATCTAAAATGAGACTTTGTGGTTTTTTTTAGTGAAGAGGTAGAATCTTAGGCATATTAGCAAAGATTGAGCGAGCTTAATCTGGGGACCGAGTTAGACAGGAAACAAGTGAAACCTTCAATTTGATGGAAATGAGAAATCAACCTAGCATGAAAAGAAAAATTGTGCAAACATTTAAATTAAGTAAGTTGGACTTTCCGGATTTACTACTAGTATGAGAGGTAGATTTCAGCATAGAGCTCGAATTGGGAAAAACTTTCATTTTTAAGGCTCCATACAGAATGACCGCAACAAAGTTGAAGGAGCTCAAGTTATATGAATTGGTCGAAGAACATGTTTTATTTTTATACAAGTTTAGTTATGTTCATGTTGGTGATACATATTTTATTGTGACAAGTACATAAATAAACCTTCAATTTAATATGATTTTTCACTATGTCAAAAGTTTCTATTGTTTTTACAGATGGCTAACTACATTTGAGATTTTTCATAGAAGTTAACGTTCAATTACTCTTAAGTCATTCTAATAAAGGACAAAAAAAATCACATATTTTTTCTAAATGTTTGAAAACTACAATTTCTTTCGAAATTATTATTTAAAAAACCACCCCTCCAAACCTAAATAACCCAAAGTTTAGCCTTTTGAATTTTACCATTTGGGTCTGATTAGTCTACACTAACATAATTAAAAAATGCGAGCAAGGAATAAGCCGATGGAATTTAAATTTGGGGCATATATATTTTTTCCCATTTTTAGCTACATAAATATAGAATGATTTAGCGAACATGAGCATAACTCAACCCGCCTATTGTAAAAACTGTGACCAAAGGCGAGCGAGGAATAAATTTCACACATAACATAAGTAACAAAGGCGAGCAAGGAATAAGCCGATGAAATATAAATTAGGGCATAGAAAATTCTAGAGTATAATGTTTAATTTTTTCCATTTATAAACTACATAGAAATAGAATGATTTCCATATATATATATATATATATATATATATATATATATATAAATAGAATGGTTGAACCAACATGTGCATAGTTCACCGGCATATGGTAAAAGCTAGAGATCAAGAGTTCACAAGTTCAATCTTATATCTCCTAAATAAAAATGATTAAATTTCAAAAAAAAAAAAAAATGTTGAAATAAAAATTTGGTTGAAGTAGAACTTGCGTTTGTTACCTTATAAAATTGAACTTTATTGGAAAACATTTAAACCATTCTATTTATATGCAGGGAAAAATGGAAAATGTGAAATTTAACTATAAAATATTTTACCAAATTGTGTCTTCCTGAAACAATTTAACCAAAAAAAAAAACAAAGGAATGTATCTATTTTTGTTTTAAAAAAAAAAGGATGTATCAATTTTTGTTTTAAAAAAAAGAGAAATATCTATTATCTTTTTTTTTTTTGGCTAAGATGAAACATAAGAAAAATGAAATAAGAGTAAGAATTATTTTTTTCTTGGTCAAGTCTACATTAAAATTTATAATTTATCTATAATTCTCACTAACTTCAGCATAACTTCCTAATTTCGTTCTCGCATTTATAATTATATTTTTTTACTTAAAAATACATCCATTATCAAATTTCAAACATCTTAGGACAAACTTGTAATTTCTTCCCATTCATGCATGCATCCATTCCTATAAATACCCACCATCGTTCTCGTTCAACAAACCATCAACTCTTCTCCAACAAATCAAATACTTTTTTTTTACTCCAAATTACATAACCATGGCAAACTTTCTTATTTCCATGGCTTCTCTTCTCCTCCTTGTCTTCCCGTTGTCGCTCGCAGCCACACAACCACGATTAGATTTGGTTGGAAGTTATGAACCAATAAAGAACATAGCAGACCCACAAATTCAAAGCCTAGGAGAGTTTGCAGTGGATGAGCACAATAAACAGGCCAAAACTCAACTGAAGTTTCAAAAAGTGAGTAGTGGACTTTTTCAGATTGTGTCTGGGACCAACTACCAGCTTCAATTAACGGCTCTTGATGGGACTGTAAGCCGCACCTATGGTACCGTGGTGTACAAAGATCTGAACAACAACAACCACCTCGTCAACTTCTTTGGCATCTCCAACTAAACTTCATTTTCTTTTTCTTATATGAATCACAATGTGTCACTATTTAGCTTTTATCTTTCCTTTATACTTGGATGTTTTTTTTTTATTGAATAAATGATGCCGTTGTTGACGATTGGTGAGTAAGACTACATATGGTTTATGCACGTACTCTTCATCGGACTAATTTATGTTACTCGAAATAACTTGTTCTTATAAGAAATGGAACCATTACAATAATATTATGTTATGAAAAAAATAGGTAAACTCAGAAAATACTTTTTTTTTCTGTTTAAATTTATATGAATATTTAATGATGGTAAGGATTTATGTTACTCGATTTTATGTTTAGAGGATTTAGTTTATAACTTAGAACATGTTTGAGAGTTGTATTGGAATGGTTAAAATCACTTTTGTCATGTTCAAAATATTCTGAAACATAACTTTAATAATTCAAAATCAAATTTTGATTGTATGAAAATCACGTTTAAAAATGTAAAATCAAATATAAAATTAATTTGGAAGGATTGAAGACATGTTTTTGAATAAATTTTGAACCTTACAAAAATGATGTTCACCATTTCAAAATCACTCTCAAACATGATGAAATTGAGTTAGTTTATTTTAAACAATACTCTAGAAATTAGGTTAGTTTAGGTGCACTGGTATTTTGTCTTCAAGTTGGCTTTTCTCTACAAAGAAGTTTAAAAGCCACAATTTGTACACTTGAGATGGAAAGGCAATTGTAAAGCCACAATATGCACACTTGAGATGGAGGATTTCCATAGTTTAAAAGTAAGCTATGATATATGTCTTAACCAATAGAACTGTATTCGAATTATGCTCGAGTTGGTGTTCACATGTTACTTATTTTAAAAGAAAAAACATAATTTTTTAATCATAGATAGCCTGTCAATACTATACATTAGAGAAAAAAAACTTATAATTATACACATGCAATTTTCGTAGAACTAATATTCCTTGAAAAAAAAAAAAAAGTGTTTTGAAACCTTTTAAGACCGTATTTCTATTTGTAATTTGTTTGATATATGTATAAATAAATAAATAAAAAAGAAAAAAAACGTCGCCATAATTCTAGTAGTCAAAAGATTGTCCAGGGTAGCTGTAAGTAACCTCGATATCTACCAAGAATAAAAGACATTATAGAAAGATAAATATATGAAGATTTGGATCTGTTACATAAAAATCTTTCCATTATTAAATTTCCATATATGATATAAATTTTTAAGTACTTTTATATGGCATGTTGGTATCTCCCTTGTATGGTATTTCATAAAAAGAATTTTTATTTTATTTTATTTTTTTATATAATTTTATTTTATTTTTGGCAAAAGAAACATTTTGTTGTTTGTATATATGATAAAAGATCTATTATTTTTCCATTTCTTTGATTTTTTGTTTTTTTTTAAAATTTCAATCTTTAAGAAATAAAAACAAAGAAATCTTAGCTAATTCGGTAATTGAAAATTGAAATTGAAAATCTTTCTTAATCTCACATAGCCAACCTTTTGTTCCATCACCTCAAATCTTCTTCTCAATATGCAAAACTTCTACCAAATCTTATTTGCAATTGGCACAATCGAGAGGACAAAGAGCATACAATTCTTCAACCATTTGATTCCTTTCTTCATCTTCGTGGGAGTGAAGGATTTAAAAACTAACATTTTTTTTATCGATGATATATATGTTTTAACCAATCGAGTTAGGTTTAAGTTGATGTTCACATATTTGTTATTTTAGAAGAATAAACTTTTTTTTAATAATAACCTTGTTATACAACATTATAAACTAGGGGAAATTTTTTTTACACACATGAAATCTAGTTAAAATTAATATTACGTTTTTTTACAACAATAAATGGTGTATGAGAATTTAAACCTCCAACCTCAAGGAAGGTAATACATGGTCAATTATCGTAGAGCTATGCTTAGTACTTTGACAACTAATACTCTTTGAAGATTAAAAAATTGTTTTGAAACATTTTAAGATGTAAAATCTATTCGTAATTTGTTTATATATACGGATTTTTTTGCATTTGATCTAATAGCGAAAATATTGTCCTGCGTAACTTTAAGTAAACCTCGATATCTACAATAAATAACAAACGTAACATTATAATAAAAAACATGAAACTTTTATATATATATGAAGAATTGGATCCATTTCTTAAAAAACCTTCCATTATTAACTTTCCAAGTATGTTTAGAAGTTGTTAGAATTAGTACAAGGAATATTGTTACAATTTGGAGCTTAAATTATTATTGGTAGGTATTGGTTGAAAGAAAGTGTAAGAAACATTATTTGTGATGAAACTCTGCTTTAGTATGAGAATTTTCCTACAAAAGAAAATGAAGCATATTCAGTCCAAATATTAGAAAAATTGTTTAATAAGCTTTTGTCTTAAATTTATAAAGTCTTAAACTTACAAAGGAGTTGGAGGAAACGACATGTTATTTGGAGAGGATTATTAACAGTAGTTGTTAGGGGCTATAAAATGAGACTGGTTTTTTTAGTGAAGAGGTAGAATCTTAGGCATATTAGCAAAGTTTGAGCGAGCTTGATCTGGGGACGAGTTAGACAGGAAACAAGTGAAACCTTCAATTTGATGGAAATGAGAAATCAACCTAGCATGAAAACCAAAGTTGTGCAAACATTTAAATTAAGTAAGTTGGACTTTCCGGATTTACTACTAGTATGAGTGGTAGATTTCAGCATAAAGCTCGAATTGGGAAAAACTCTCATTTCTAAGGCTCCATACAGAATGACTGCAACAAAGTTGAAGGAGCTCAAGTTATATAGAATATAAAAACTACTAGACAAGGACTTCATACGCTTGAGTGTGTCACCTTTTGGAACCTAGTTTTTTTTGTAAAGATGAAATACAGGTCCATGTGACTGTGTACTGTGTATCGACTATCGGGTCGTTACTAGTTTAATAGTTAACATCATGTATTAATGAATCTAAGTAGAGAGATCTCCAAGCGCCTACCTGTCGGTGTCGTGCTATACCCAAACTAAGCTAGTTATATGTCTACGTGCTAGCTTGTTCATTAACGTACTCTCCTTATATGTGTTTGCAAGTGGTTGTAATATATATATTCCCATTCTAGATACATTGCGCTTCTGTCAAAGTCAATATGTACTATCACTTTTTATTGGATGATCAATCAGAAAAAAATTAATTTAAATAAGAACTCTTAAGAGGAAGATTCGAAGATGTTTGGTTAAACTAAATTTCACATAAACATATTTGTACTCAACAAGGGCCTATGACCAAGTCTTGAATAAGATTATCAACCCATACTACTTAAGATAAATAACGTGTAGTAAGTATTCAACATTAAACTAAGGAAGTGCAAAGGAAGATAGGAAATATTCGTTAGTAAGTTGGTATGTGTTGAAGGAAAGCTTCTACTATTAAGTCGCAATTGAGATCTATCACTTCCTCTAGATATGTTAAGCTTCAAAATCTAGGAACTTCCTTTTCCAGCTTGGGGTTCAATGGTGGTTTTCCTTTTCTTCTGCCCTACGAAACTTTCTCTAAAAAAACGCTCTAAGTTATATGAAAAACTGATAAAATTTGAGCTTTTTTCATCTTCCGAAAAATGGTGTTTAAACAGGAAAAAGATATCTCAGTCGTGCTCTTCACGCGCTCTAGACAAGGCAACTTTATGCTCAGACGGAAGGTGCCTCAGGTGGTCCTTCACTGGGAATTTTCTATCAGTCGCCTTCTTTGTACAACATCTGCGCCACGTTCCATTATCGTTTGACAGAGGAAAGCAACATTTTGTTTTTCGAATATTCTCTTGATCTGATGTGGTAGAATGCTCGTGCTCCTTCCGTTTCCCGAGGCAAAAAATTATATTATGTCTAACGCAAATTTGTATGATTTTTAAATAATTTTCAATAAAAAAAAAAGTATTGTATAGCACATTCTCCAGCTAAAGCATATAATTTTACGAAAATACAACCTCAAACAATCAATGTTAGGCGCTCTCTTCATGCATTAAGTGCAAAAACACTTCAATTTTAGGTGCTAAATAACCGTCTTTTGACGCGTAATCATAAGACCAACAAAGAGGTGGTTGCGGAAACTCAAAAGAAGGTCAATCAAATCTTTCAAAGAGTTGGCCCGAGATTTCATCTCCCAATTCGTATGAGGAATAGATGAGCGCAAGTCAACACCACGCCTGCTCACCATAAAGCATACTCTCAAGGAAAGTGTTCAATAATTCAAGAATATATAGCTGGTTTCAACAACGAGACTTTGAAAATGTTCAATTCAAGAATATATAGCTCGTTTCAACAACGAGACTTTGAAAATGGAGGGATACAGTAGACAATCACGATCACAGGCAGAGGGATACAGTAGACAATCACGATCACAGGCAGAGGGACAATCACGATCACAGGCAGAGGGATACAGTAGACAATCACGATCACAGGCAAAGGGATACAATAGACAATCACGATCACAGGCACTCCATCTTTAGGACCTGACCGCTCAAAATAATTAAAGGAAAATAAAATCAACAATCGGGTTCGAACTCACGACGCAACTCATGAAAAATTTTCATTTGTTGCTCAACTAACACGACCAACGAAACAATATAATAATATATCAAAACAACAAAGTTACATTATTCTTCACCCACACCAGATTTTCAGCCCCCTACAGTTGCAACATAGTTCATGTGCGCCCGCCACACCCAATCGGATCCCCCATATTTACCAATTCGAGTTTTTATACTATTTTTTTTTTTTATCTAAAATGTGATATTAAATACATCTTTTTGAGGATATTTTAGAGAGCCAATTTTGGAGAGTAAACCCCAATCTCGATATTAGTTTTATTCTTTTTTCCCTTTTAATTTGTAGTTTATTATTGAGTTTATATTTTGAATTATTCAAATGATTAGCTAAACTCTTTTGACTTAGAGTCTTGATGTAATCGTTGATTGAATTTTATTCTTTTTAATTAATAGTTAGTATTTGAATTTCATATTGGTTTTGAGAACTTTTCTGAGGTTAATGCATGTTAGGATTTGACCATTCTTTGCATGTTTTTTATATCAATGATTTATACATGAGATAGACATATTCGTGTTGGTTTTGTGGCAGTTGTAGTTTTTTACGTTCTTCATATTTGGATTGTCTGAATTGTTATAGAAATATAGTCAAATTTACTTTTCAAATAATATTGTTATTGCTCGAGAGAGAATAGGAAGTCTATAGGGTAAAACTTGTCAACGATCTAGAAATTGATTAATTCCAGCTTTTAATGAATGAAAAATAGGAGGAGATAACAGTGAAGTCATTGCTCAAGTCAATTCCCTAAGACATATCTCTCCTTATTGTTCTCCATATTCTATTTTATTTTAATCATATTCTTTTATTTCGTTCTCTAAATAAGATTGAGTGATAGTATTTGTGGTAATTAGGTGAACTAGAAAATCAATCCTAATAACAATATTCTTATTTTCATACACTATATTAAAACTTGACTCGTACACTTGCGGTATTTTATTACAAAAAAGTTGCACAACAAGTTTTTGGCGTCGTTGTCGGGGATTGACATTTATTTAGTTCGCCGAATATTGTGGAGAACTCACTCGATCTTACTTTAGAGTTTTATTTCATTTATTTTTTTTTCCCTTTTTATTTTATTATTTATATTTGTATTTTTGTCCTTATATCTTGACTATATTTTTTTTATTGGTGTTTGCATTTATTTGGAAGCCTAACTCTAGGTGTTTATTTTATTTGATGGCTTTTAATAATTATTACGAGTGGCCTGATAGGGTGTTCCAATCCACCCAAGAACCAACGCCAACTTTCAATTCATACCCATTGAACTACACTTCTTATGACAATGTGAATTATAATGATAATTATGGCTTTCAGGGATATCAAATGTCTAATTCATTATCATTCTGAATCTATGAGTTATGGAAATTATTTTTATGATAATGATGAGGGTATTCATAACCAAATTTTTTACTCTCCCAACAAAATTTATTTAAAATCTGTCTTAGAAGCAAATAAAATCTTATTGTAAGAGCTCGTTGTTGAACGAATAACTAGTTGTCTGCGCATGAATGAATTGAGAGAGAGACTTAATACCCAAATAGAAGCTCTTCCAACAAGATTCAATTTCATGGGATATCAAGTTAGTCCAATAATTGCCTCACTAGTAGCTTTACTAGAGGAAAATTGTGTTTATGTCGATGAGGTTGATAGTTCAAAATATTGTGAAGCCATACACATTGATAATATGGATGAGAAAATTCAGGTAATAGAGTATGAGGCTGAAAATTCTCACCTTATTTTATTTCCATTATTTTCTCCTAAAGTTATATTTCTTTTCTTTATTCTGACGAATCTTGTAATTTTGATTTTGATTTTTTGTATTTTTCTTCTTTTATTTCTTTAAACAAAAATATTTATTCTTCAAGTACCCATGAGAAACAAGTGAGCCTACTAGACTTAGTATGTTACATCGATTCAAGTAAGAAGGGACCGGAGAAAATAGAAGAAGTTTTATGTACCCTAACGCATAAATGTTCCTAAATGTCTGAACTAATACATCTAAAGCAACGAGGGACCTTCAAATACTTCCCTTCTGGTATTGTATTAAGCTTCCGTGGTTATTTGGCAAGCAACCTACAACATGTCATCAACGTACCTCTCATCTTCAGTTAGCCCATAAGAGGTTGTAAAATATCTATTACCGACCTAGTGGTTTACAACTCATTCTCATTCTTCTCTAGTGTTTCCATACACAGAGCTACTTCTGACAACTCTATGTACTGTAGACCCCTAAATTTGTCCAGCCTTTTATTTCTTCACCTTTATTTTCAAGATTTTTTGTGTTTTTTCCATAATTTTGTAATTTACTAATTTTTGAGAAAAGTAAACAAAATAAATAAATAAATAAGTATTTGATTAAACAAAAATTAAAATAAAATAAAATAAAAGATTGTTTAGAGCAATAATTCTACAAACTAGATTTGCCACGAACCTCGAAATCAATCTCATTTGAAGAGTTATGTTCAGGATCAAAATACATGAAGATATTGTTAGTTTAGGTGTTATGTTGTAGGGGTTTGCAAGGGTAAACTAGTCTTTTGCATTATTATTCTATTTTAGCATAAATAGGTCCCTAGGTTTGTATTTCTTATTAAGTCATTCTAATACAATGTAGCCTTTATACATTCTATCAATTATCATAAATTTACATGGTATCCGAGCCTAAATTAGAATTTGGAATTGATAGAAATCGGTGAGGTATTTTGGGTACTTGTCTTCGTTTGGTTTGATTCGTGTTTGTTTTGAGTTGTTGGCCATTTTGTTTTTGTGTGTTGGGCAATTTATTTTTATGTTTGGTATCGGTCAGGAGTTTTTTGGGCCAACGCGGAAAAAAGAGAAGGTTTGCGGCGGGGGTGGGTGAAGGGCGTGCGTTCAGGCAGGCAACGGAGAAATCTGGGTTGGTACGGCGGCGTGGTGCGAAATCGACGGTCTGGTTGGCCGCAGAAAACGATGTTTGTGCGGTGCGCGAGAGGCAGAGAGGTTTGAGCGACGGAGGCGCGTGGTGGTTCGGCTGACGACAGGAGATGAACACGGACATATTTGTAGAAGACAGAGGTTGGCGGTGGGTTGTGCGGAAGACGAAATTCGCAGCAATCGTGCGAAGAATATAAAGCTATGGCACCATTTTGGTCTGATTTTGGTTGTTTTGGTTTGATTTTGTCTGTTTGGGTCGTTTTGGTTCGATTTTGGCTTGTGGAATTTGCAGCAATCGAAATTTGCACTAACATCTGTAGCTGAAAATTTACAATTGGTTTGACAATTGAAATTCGTAGCATTGACATTGGCATTGGTTGAAATCTTTCGTTTGACAATCGCATCGGCATTTTGAATTTAGCATTATGCATTTAATGGTTTATTTTTTTTGTTTTGTCTCTTGTCAAACTCAAATATGAGTATTATGACTTTGAGAGGGAGGTTGGTTTCGGTGTTATGTTTTAGGGTTTACCTATGTAAAGGGGTAGACTAGTCTTTTGCATTATTATTTTATTTTAGTATAAAGAGGTCCCTAGGTATGTATTTCTTATTGAGCTCTTCTAATACAATGTAGCCTCGGTACCTTCTATCAATTCTCTGAAATTTACAATTGAGCGCGCACTTCGTTGGGGACTACCGTTTTGGAACAAAGAACGCATTTTGCTTGAAATCAAAGTAGAACTTATTTGAGTAAAACATAAAGTGTCAAAGTAATGTGATACAATTACTTAAAAAAAAAATGATGACGTATCGCTTCAACTCTCATCATACTTTGACAACTAGACTTTCCATATCATAAGCAATGGAGTTATCTTTGGCTTACAAAGGAACTAAGTAATGAACAAATATATGGTCGAAGACTGAAATTTAGAAAGTACACGTGTCAAGAAGTCATGATAGATGATCCACATTTTTTTGACCATAGTGATAAGCTTTGACATTCAGATTTTGTGATGTTATCTCTCGCAAATTATGTTAGATCCAATTACCGATTCTCAAAGCAAGGGTCTAGAAAATAGTCCTTGCAAAAAAATAAAAATATAATAATAAAAAGAAGAAAAAAAAATCAAAGACTAGCATTGCGACTACATTCCTTTCATATTGAAGCAAATAGATCGAGGATGACATACCTATAGCTGGGGCATTACCATTTGTTGAGAAACCCACAAGTCCGATTGAGTTCTGAATAAGCTTGACATATATGCTGGGCCAAACACGAGAAATGTGAAAGAGAAAATAAAAAATAAAAAAGGTTATCTTTTGCTCAATAATTTTGGCGACGTTGAAGACTCTTCTCTCCAAGTAGTGCATGACACATACAATATTTTAAACGTTTTGAAGTTATTCAGCTCAACATGAGAAGGAGTAGTCCCCTACGTGGTTATCTACAATTTAAAGTATTCAACTTGAAGCACTGAAATATCTTCAAAGTCATATGATCAATTGTGCCAACACATGTCATCATCTTCAAGACCTCAACTAGAGTAGTAAAATGTTTCAAATGGAATGAGTTTTCACAATAAGGATTGAAGTTGAGTTACCATTGACGGATTATATATCGGCATGCCATTTTTGATCAATTTCTCAAGAATCCATTTAAAAGAGAAGTAGCGTTAAAAAAACAAAAAACAAAAAAAACACTTTTTCAAACAACATTGATGACTTAGAAAAGTTTATCACATAAACCTTGAGTAAAAACCATCTATTTGCCAACACACATTGCCTGCTTACCACATTAAATTTATCACATCAACCTACATTAATTTTTTTTCCAGTTTTTAGAAACGTATGCATATTTGAATTAAAATGTATCATTTTGATAAAAAAAAAAAAAAAAAAATTGTTTTTTTAAAATCAATAATCGAGATTTTCTCAAAACTCAGACACAATTATCAAACTCATTTTCATTTCTTTGTCCAACAAACAAAAGCGACAATCAAGAAATAATCATTAAACATGTTTTCACTTTTGTTTCTTTCTCTTACATGGAACACAATAAATGAGAGAAAACAAGAAACAAAAGTATAATCAAACACACACTTACAATCTCAAATAAAACACAACTATAACATGATGGATATGAAATTTTCATTTATTTATAAATATTGGTAAGCCAACATTGGAAAATGATCCTTTTTTGTTTTTAAGAAGGGAAAATCATGAACTAAGCTCCCCACTTATGAACCAAGTCTTCAAGATTATCAGGAATGTTTTTCAAGTAAACTCCATCATCTCTAGCAATCCAATTACAAGTTCCTGCTATGGTGCATCTATAATGGAGCCAATAATGCTCAGTTTCATGCCAAAACACTTCAAAAGAGGCAGACGCATTATTTGGCTTCCTTAAAAAGCACCAAAACAACGTTGTTGCCCAAGTATTTTCCTTAAAGCTCCATTCGATATCATCTCCTGGCTTAATATTCTGCTCTCCAATATCGTTATCTCTGGACTTGCAGTGAGCAAACAAAATGCCATTGCTCAGCCCATTAACAACACGAATGTGCCACTTATCAACGTATAACTTTCGGTGTTGTTCTCTTTTCCCTCATCTTTATTATTGTATTTTGTGATCGATAACTTATTTGATTCTAACCTGTGAAGTGGGAACGTGAGATATAATATTGTTGTTATTCCGCGTTTTTTATATCTCGTGTATTTTTTCCAACAAGTGGTATCAGAGCCTTTGGTTCAGGAATCATGGGAGCGACGAATCCTAAAATTTTCGAGGGAGTCACAAAATTTGATGGAGAAAATTTTGGTTATTGGAAGATGCAGGTGATCAAGGATTTTCTAACCTGCAAGAAAGTGCACAAGGCACTTAAGAAGAGACCGAAAGATATGTCAGATGGAGATTGGGAGGACCTAGATGAACAAGCATTTGCAAACATAAGAATGTGTTTGTCAAGGGAAGCTGCTAGTCTTGTAGCCAACGAGACTACTGCAATCAAGCTAATGGAAGCACTTACAAACAGGTACGAGAAATCGTCTGCTAACAGTAAAGCCTATCTTCTTAAGAATTTTTTTAACATGCAAATGGTTGAAGATGCATCTATTAAATTCCTATATCAATGAGGTTACCACTTTGATAAATCAGTTGAAGCCTGTTAAGATAGAATTTACTGATTAAGTATACGCTATTCAGTTATTAATGTCTCTACCTGAAAGTTGAGAAACGATGAAGACAGTTGTGTCTAATTCGGTAGGGGAACATACTCCGAAGTTTTCAGAGGTTTGTGATCTAGCTCTAGCTGAAGAAATTTGTAGAAAGAGTAGTGGTAGAGAGTCATTTACTACAGGATCAACTTTAGCTTTGACTAAGGGTAAAGAATTTATGAAACTGAGTAGTAGTGGGAAGAAGTGGGGTCATGGGAATAAGGAGATAAAAAAAATTTACTGTCACAAAATGGGTCACTATAAGAGTCAGTGTAGAAAACTAAGAGAGGATCGAGAGGAAAACATAGTTGATGATGTCAATGTTTGTGTTGTTGGAAATGACACAGAGAGTTGTAGTAATTCATCTGAGTGGATTCTAGAAAGTGCAGCTACTGTACACATAATTTCAGATAGAAATTTATTCACATAATTCATAGGTGGACATCATAGTCTAGTGAGAATGGGTGATGGTAGAGTCTCCAAAACCAGTGGGATTAGGGATGTTAGTCGGAAGTCAGAATGTGGTAGTGTTCTAGTGTTGCAGGATGTCAGGTTTGTGCCCAGTATTAAGATGAATCTCATCTCTACTAGCAAGTTGGCAGATGAAGGCTACATGAGTGAGTTTGGCCGTAGCCAGTGTAAACTCATACTAGGATTCCAGGTAGTGGCAGTTGGCCACAGAAATTCTACATTGTACATATGTCAGTTGGATGGTGTCAAAGGATCAAAGAGACGGTGGATGCTAGTTAAAGCTGCATATGGTTGTTTTAGAGGTACAGGTGAGCCAGCAGCATTGATAGCCAAGTTTGATCAGTCAGATCATTATCCTTCAATTCAGAAATAATTGGGAAGTTTAGAAGAGAAAGTTGATGGCTATTGTCAACCCTCAATTGTTGTCAGACGCTCGAATGAATTGAAGAAGTCGCATAGGCGAGTGGAGGCATCAAAGTGGAAGGTCAGAGCAGTTGCTAAGGTCAAAGGAAAGGTCTCAATCTTGGAAACGGGTTTGAATAGAAGATTATTCAAACCCTTCTCAAAATATATTTTCTTCATGAACAGTGATTCAGGGTTGAAGAAGATGTCAGTTGTTACCACTTAGTTGAAGTGGGAGTACGTGTCTGTCTTTTTCGTTTGGGAGACAGATCCACGTAGCGAGCCCATTCCTCAGGGCGAGCACATATGCACTACATTTTCTTTCTGATGGTTGCCTGATAGCACACTAAATGGGCTATCTTTAGAGTCTTTATTATGCTAGTTTTGGAGTTTAAAGAAATGTTTTAATGATATTATTTATCTAAATTTTAGATTTCGAGCATTTGGAGCAAACCAGAGCATTTTAGAAGTTATGACATGAAAAATTAGCTTAAAATGTGTATTTTGATGACCAAGAGCCAAGAAAAAGAAGGAATCAAGCAGAAAATACCGAGGGGATAGCGTCTCGACGCTCCAAAATGAAGCCAATAAGCCAGAAAACCCGAGGGGACAGCGTCGAGACGCTGTAATCCTTTAGGAAAATAAATAAATAAAAAGTTTATACTAACCTCAAATTTGAACCCAGGCTAGCCAGCGCACTAAATTAAAACAAGGAATGCCTCATCCACCACGTCATTCAACCAATTTTTATATTTATTTTGCATCAGTAATAGTTATAGATGTAGCGTCGAGCTACAACGTCTCCACGTTGTGCTCGATGCTAGCTTTCCTAAATAATTTTCACACGTTTTTAAGGGCAGCGTCGAGACGTTGTCACGATTTTTCCTATAAATACATTTGATTCTTATACGATTAAGGGAGACCAATTTTTGGAATATTTGAACCCTATTTTCAAAATACACTATTGGGAAAGACTGAGGGACACTTTAGAGAGCTGAAGAAGAGATTTGGAGGCTCGGGAACATGCAGATCACATCGGGAACGGGGCTTGGCACGCTACAAGAGTTTTTCTCCTTTACCTCTGATTTTATTGCTTTATTTTATGGATTCTAAACTTTGTCTAAGCATTATTTTAGTGATTATGAGTAGCTAGACTCTTACTTAGGGGATTGATGTAATCGTTTTAGTTTTCTTGTTTGATTAATCTAAGTTCTTCATATTGCAACAATTATTCATGTGTTTGTTTGCTTAATGTTTTTATCCTTTTGGCCAAAATATAAATTTTTGATTGTTTAAATTCTAGCTTGAAAAGTAGATTTTAGAGTAGAACCTCAAACACACGACTACTTGTAAATTCTTGCATGAACATGAAGAATTCTCTTAGAGACTGTTAATAGAAGTTGCATAATGCCTTTCTTTTCTATTAAAAACTAGACAGACGTGTTAGTTTTATAAAAAAGAAAGAGAATTAATTGAGCTTTGGCGAGTCTTTTATGATTTTATTCTTCTTGGCCTATAATTGTATGCATGACTATTTTTGGACTGATAGATTAATTAAGCATGAATCTATTCGATGAAATCAATTCCCTATGTTACTTTCTTATGGTTGCATGTTTCTTAGTTTGTTATTTTACAGGTTTTTTTGTTGAACCTTGGAGTTTGCCAAGATGACCAGTTTCGTTGCAGTGAGAGGCAAGATCGTTGTTTTGTCTTCAAGTGGGAGATTGTTAAGAAATTGTGAAACCCAAAATAATTCTTCAAAGGCCATATTAACTTCATTAAGCAATCAATTTAATTGGCTTAAATATTGGTGGATTATAATATTAAGATTTTTTGATTGGCCAAATTTGAGGTTAATATGCTTATAAAAGGCACAAACCCAAGAAGTTTTACCTTCTTTTTTAAAATCAACGAAAGGGAATAGATATTGTGCAACCCGTTAGTGTTCATTGAAGAAAAAAAGAAAGTTTGAATTTTTCTTTTTTCTTTTGTGTGTCACTAGCTCATAGAGGGTTTAAGTGGTTTTCTCTTATGTTGTTAATCTCAACTTATGGGGTTGTAATACTTAGAAGTCAATAGTCATTGTTAGGCTATTGAGGTTAGTTTGTAGCGCTGAGTTGAGACTTCTTGTAATCTTCCTTCACTACAAGAAAAAAGGTCTACGATAGCTTTGAAAAAACGCTATTATATGCATTTTATAGCATTTTCGTCAAAGTCGTGGTAGCCCACGCTATTAAAAGTCTAAGACTGTTCATAGCATTTCTAAAATGCTATAGACACTCGATGTTTTTATAGCCTTTTATAAAGGCTATGAAAAGTCTGTCTTTTAATAGCTTTTATAAAACACTATAAAAACTCAAGACTTTTTATAGCATTTTATAAAGGCTATTTAAAGTTCAAAACTTTTAATAGCGTGGGCTACCACGACTTTGTAGAAAATGCTATATAGGACATATAATAGCGTTTTTTCAAAGTTGTCGTAGATGTTTTAATATTTATAGCTTCTATAACCTTTGTATAGCTTTTCAAATATGTTCATAATGCTACTGATAAAGTTTCGTAACTTGTTATAAATCAGTAATAAAATAATAAAATTTATTTGAAGATCTAACAATACGTCATAAGAATATTTTTCTCAAATTTCAAATGAGAGAGTATAGCAAATGAGATAGTATAACTAAATGTAATGTTTACAAAGAAAGATCATTCAAGCCTTTGGAAAGTTTAGTGAACACAAATACAAAATTCATAAATCTCAATGTACTTGTTACAAATTCTAAACAGTATAATCGTATGGATCTTAGATTGATCTAATTCATATATAACTGACTCGATTGTTGTAGACCATTCCTTCCATGAACCTACAAAAAAATATCAAGAAAGAAATATATAAGGTGCCTTGTAAAAGTATAAATAATCACAACCACAACCAAATAAATAAAAAAATATACAACACACAACCCCTCTTCTACAAAAACAAATATGAGGAAAAATTTGAAAAGAAATGTTTCCTCATTGAAATTAAACAAGCCAAAACTCAACAAGAGGAAAACTTAAAATAGTAGAAATTAACTGTATTACAGTGTAACAACTACATGTTCTCCTGGCAGATTTCCTAGCTTGTGACTATGCTATTTGAACTTCCACAAATCTATCACCTTATGGTGTAGTTCCTTTGTCTAATTACGTCTAAATACAAAGTTAAAAGATAAAAAATGGTTAAACTTACAGTTAATAATCACAATGAAGCTTTCCAATTAGATTGTTTCAAGCATTTACAAAAACTAATTACATAGTTAGTAACAACAAACCCGAAGGTGCTTATCCCAACCCCCAAGAATTAAAGAAGTGGTGCCTTTACAAGAAAAGGAAAATAACGACCACAAGAATTCAAGAAGTTTGATAATTACCCGGCCTTCCCCTAAAAAATGGTAAACCTTCAGAAACCATTAATAGAGAATGTGAATCTAAAATAATTCTTCCAAAAAGTTTGTTTGATAGAGAGGTGAGTGCTACAGTTCTACTAACATCATTTAACAATACTACATAATAAAATTGCATCCAACCACTTTGTGAGATCAGTTCAATCCCTCACTTTTTGAGTATTGAATAAGATAGGCCCAAAATTCATAACAAAAAGGGAATTTTTTTGAAGTGTAACAAAAAAGGGGCATTTCAAAAGTATTTCAAAATCATAATTATGATAGCAATTGATAATACATAACAATTGCCAATTGGAAGAGGTGCAATACAATTATTGTGAATCTAAAACACTTCATCAATCGGAATGATCCAAACTTGAAGTGAAGCTATAAAATAACACAAGTAAATAATATATCCAACTTACATTTGGAGTTTTTACTTTGAGAGAACTGTAAATAAAGAATGCTTAAAGTGCAAATCTTACAACAAATATATGCAACATTATATTCAGCACCAGAATGTTACTCACAAGTGAAGTGAAAGATAGATAAACAATCTAGTCTACTATAAAATAAAAAGGTTGCGTTGTGTACAAACGCTCTAATTAAAAGCAATTATATCCATAATTTGTTGTAGTGATTATAGTTGAACCTGCAGTTGCAGAAGACTGAACGTAGTCCGAGATCGGGGCGAACCAGTATAACTTTCGGTGTTGTTCTCTTTCCCCTCATCTTTATTATTATATTTTGTGATCGATAACTTATTTGGTTCTAACCCGTGAAGTGAGAACGTGAGATATAATATTGTTGTTATTCCGCGTTATTTATATCTCGTGTATTTTTCCCAACAATGATAACCTTAAAACAATAGAAACATTTTAATGGAACAATGAGATCACATTTATAACAACACACCCAAAGTAGGATTTCTTAAGGATGGAGAGGTCCAAAAGACAAAATGTCAATAACTCAAAGAAAATAAACATGCAATTAGGACATGTTAAATGTGTCTATTATTTCTTATTGAAAGGTACAAGACCCTCAAGTAAGTTTAAAGTTTGTTCCACTTATGTACCAATTCATCAATTTGTTTAGGATTGTTTCTTATGTAAATTCCATCTTCTTTAGCAGTCCAAAAGCAAGTATTGTCGCCAAAGCACCTAAACGCGAGCCAAATGTGAGTTTTTTCAACCCAATATGCATCAAACGACACATCGAAATGTGGTCTTTGCAAGTAGCACCAATACAACGTTGTTCCCCAAAAGTTGTCTTTAAAACTCCAGTGGACTTCATCTCCTTTGGCAGCCAAAGTGTGGTTGCCCAAATCATCATCTTTGGACTGACAATGCACCATTAGGGCTTCTTTGTTCAGCCCATTGATCACATGAATGTGCCACGCTGGGAGTGGCAGTGGAACCGCCGAGCACGGCTGAACCACCGCAAGAACCGCCAAGGCAAGTAAGAGAACCATTGCCAAATGCATCTTTTCTTCATACATTGCACCCATTTTGCTTTAAAGTAAACACTTGTTGTTTGATTGTCTTTGCTTCATCAACAATGCACTCCTATATATATATATACACACACGTTGTTGAAGAGATATGGGTGACATTATTCTTGTGAATCTGTATGTGCTTTAATTAACCATCTTTCAAAGGAAAAACTAATAATAAATGACATGCAAGCACCCAATAGAGTTTAGAAACTGTTCGAATATAATAAAAGGAAAGTAATTAACTTCATTTCATTACTTGTCCATGTGTGTGTGTTTTTTTTTTTGTAATTTTTTTTTTTACAAGCGCCTCTTTCATTGTAAGATGTTCATCTATGTATAATTGCCACGAGCTTTCATAAAACAATTTAGGTTCATACCGAAATTTGGTATAAACTTAATTTGATTGGTGGAACGAACTTGACCTTACAACACTTGGAAAGAAATAGAGTAAGCTAGGACATGTGGGGGCACTCCACACCAGCTACGCTCAAATTAGCTCTAGAGAGAGAAACGGAGAGAGAGAGGGAGATAATTGAATATGAAATGTTTGTATAATATGGAATTGAAAAATCTCAGATCACCTTACCCAATAGGTTATGGATCATATCCTTATATATAGGGATCCATAACTGACCATTAGGGACTATTAAATGGCATTTAGGTGGGGAGTTTATGATTCATAACTCCTGAACGTTATAAAGGTTGTGAAACGGCCCTAGGAATGCAAATTTGCCAAAAACCATGACTGCTTGAGGGAGATGAGAACATGTATTTCTTTCATAAAGTTTGTATGGCAAAAAGAAGGTTCAGTTTCATAACAGAGCTCTTTGACTCTACCAACAACAATCTTGTCACGGATCATCAGATCGAGATGACATTCATTGATCATTTTAATGCGATTTATAAAGGAAGAGCTGGGGGACATTGGATGATCAAAAATCTAGATTGGAATCCAATATCTTCTCACAAGCGATCAAGATTACAAAGTCTTTCAGTGAAATCAAAGTTCATAACTATATTAAAAGCCTCGGCCATAATAAATCACCAGGTTCGGATGACTTTACTATCAAATTTCTTAAAAAGTATTGAAACATTTTCAAGCAGAATTTGATGGACATGTTCCTGTTAGGTTTTATGTCCTAAAACTCGTAGTTTCTAAACAGTTGTGTTTGTAATCGTTCTATTTAGCAATAAAGTGTTATTGAGTTTTATTCAAGTAAAGTTTTTTTGAATAAAGTGAAACGAGTTAGCATTAACCTATTCCAATAACAAACACTCATGGCGGAGCATGAGTACTTCAGCTTCATGTGTTTCATGAATGTGGATTGGGTTCAAGTAGACAGTCAAAACGATCTATAGTATATGGATAAGGTTGGGTACCTTATTCTGGTAACACTATTGGATGTAGCTCGCTTTGTATTGTACAAAACGATGTGATCTGAATCGTTTCACATTGAGATGTGCGAGTGAGGGCGTCCTGTGCAATGAATTTTCATAAGACTGAACCGTGAAATTAAGTCGCTCTCTCTTTATAACACCGTTTACTAAAAATATCGACTTTTTCATATGATGACCTAGGCAACTCGATCTTAATCCTGAGCTCGCTGTGAACTCCTGTTTATTCGAGAGTATCCTTTGACTTACACGGGTGAGAGTGGCCAGATCGCCGACTCAAAAAGCCTACCATCTTGGGGATAAACTCGAATAGGTAGTTGTGGACATAGTACAACAAGACAGAATTCACTCATACTGGCCCTTAAGGGATAGTAGAGAGGTTGTTCCCTTAGCTGACTCTAGGTCTTGAACAAGAGTCCACCCTCTCCTTGGCAAGAGAGGGATTTGATCTGCTGGTTGGACCACAAATCAAACGTTCATTAGAGGTGTCAGTGGTACTTAAAGGAAAACAAGAGGTAATGCAGGGGTTAAACAGTATAAATGACCCGCTGTGATTACGAACGACCTATGAAGGATCGACTTGTCTGTGATGGTTATATCAAGAGAACATAATATATCTACATTGAGGAGAGTTCAGTCCCTAGACTATAGTGGAGTTTCTAGGGGTTTACGAATGCTGATTAGATCGGTTAAAAGTGTTTAACCGGATAATCTCAGATCGTAGTAGCTCATGATCTGTAGGTTCTTTAGGTTCTCCTCGTTAGCTCGAATAAAACGGTGTAACAATGCAAAAGGAAAGAATTTGGAGAAATTAAAATTCGGTTTTGAAGACGAGGTTGGACATATTTAAATATGATTTAAATATGTGTTTGGAGGAAAATATGAATAGGGATTCATATGCAAAAAATCGGTTTTCGAAAAACTAGGATTAGTCATATTATTTAATTAATATTTGATATTATATTAAATAATAAAAGAATTAATTAAAATGTTTAATTAATTATATATTTATTATTAAATATTTATTTATAAATTAATTTTGAATTAATTTTATAATAAATATTAGAATAATATTATATATGTTAATGGGTATAAAACAGGCATGTTTGACACCTATGAAGTTTTGACTAATCATGCTTAATGAATAAGCAAGTTTTGTTTGAAGTTTAAAATGAAGAAAATCTTCATTTGGCTTAGACTAATGCAAAAATGGAAAAATGGTTTTCCTTATCCCTTCTCTCTCCGTTGTTCTTCAATGGTTGAAGAAATTCTATGAAGATTTGAGTTTTGGTGCTAAAGCTTGAGGGATTTCTTGTGAAGACTTGAAGAATTGAAAAGTTCATTCTTCCTCCCTCGATTTATTCTTCAATTTGTTGAAGATTTATGAGAAATGGTAAGATGAGAAACTTGTGGTTTGGTGAAGTGTTCATCATACTTAAGTAATATTTCATCTTCTTTCTCATAAACACCATCATCTTCTTCTTGCTCCTTTACCTCCACACAAAACTCCTTTGCTCAAAGGAGTCCGACAACTCCGCTACTAAGCCCGAGGATAGCTGGGACTTCTCTGAGGGTGGTCCTCACCTTGCTCGTGATCAAATTGAGCTTCATAGGATTTTATAAAGGTGGTTGCTGCGGAGACGAGAAGACAAATCCAAAAAAGGTACGTTTTTTTTTGTTTTTCAAGCTTTCTGGTAAATTTATCGGTGAAGCTTACCGGTGTGATATTTATCGGTGCTTGGCCAACGTTATTAGATAGCGTTTTCGCGTGGTATTCGGTCTAGAATTTACCGGTCGGTTTACCGGTTTATTCTTTACCGATGCTCAAGACCGGTAATGGTTAACGGTCCACCGATTTACCCGTATAAACTTATGAAGTTTATTTGACCGGTTTACCGATCTAAGCTTACCGATCCGGTTTACCAATGGTAGCTTACCAGTCTGGTTTTACCGATACGAATTTACCGGTGCTGATTTATTCGTATGGTTTTATCGGTCATGGCTTACCGGTCAACCTTTATCGGTTTACTTTTACCGGTCGGTTTTACCAGTCGGTCTGGGAAGCAGTTTCTTCAACTATTTGATTGCTGTTCAATTGACTTTCCTCTTTGTTGCTTATTGATTGCTGAAGATCCTCAGCCAGTTTAAGCTTCTTTTCGTTGCGCCTCTGGTTGTTTTAGGACCTGAGTTCCATCAACTGGTATCGGAGCATGCTTTAAGCTCTCAATTTGCTACAAATTGAGTTTCCTAGGTGGGTTGTATTGATTTCTTTTCTTGGGTGGCTGAAGCGTTCTCAGTATTTGGCATCCCCTTTACTTTTGTTTTTATTTTCAGATTGTAAATAGCCTATTTCTGTTAAAGGCTTAATGTTTGGCTTGGAGTCTGTAATTCGTGAGTCTTTAGAGTCTTTAGGTTGTTGCAAATCCGAAGAGTCAAGGTGCAAAGGAGCAAAGAGCTTGGAGAAGTTCGAAGAGTTCGAAAAAGCTTCAAAAAACCTAGCGGGGTTGAACAAGCTTGTAATAAATTAGTATTGCTTGCTTGATGCCAAAAACCGAATCACTTTAGTGTGTTTAATTTTGTGATGCATGAGATGTATGGTTTAAATTAAAGCCCTTGCTTATGCATAAAGTATGTCATGTAGATTTCAAATCTCACGTTAGATAGCATGTTTCATGCATAAAGTATGTTATAATTGTTATAATGTATAGGATGCATGCTTAATTCATGAGAATTGATATAAATGTTATATTGATTTATGAATTAGGAGTCATATGTTTAAGAGTATAATTGATATAATTGTTATATTGATTATAAAGTTACATTCAATTTGCCATGCCTTGCCTTAGTAATGCATGTTTTGAGAAGCATGTAGATCTTTGTAGTAAGTTTTATTTAGACTTTTAAAATCTATAACAAAAAAAAAAAACAACATGTTCATTTAGGGTTAAAAGATTCGATCCATTTCATTAGATGAATAGGTCGATATCTCGTAAATGCTAAGGTTATGAGAAACTCACCCGGTGAAATCCTGTCTAAGGTTGGAGGATCTTGAATTGACGGAACACCTCCTACCTGGGGACGATCCGGTACTAGAGTAAAGTTAACACGACTTTATGAGCATGCCACTACAACAAATTCCACCTAAGATGACAGTTAGAAAATGGAAGAGACCCTACGAGGGCGGTTTTTAGAATTGTTTTTTATTTTTTCGAAAATTAAACATATAAGGGCGGTTTATTGAAAAATTAAAAAAAAAAGAATTAAAACAAAAAGGAAACAAAATCCCTAACTTTTTTTTTTGTCAATCTTCTCCCCACGTTTAGCCGCACAACCAACCCCCTCACTCTCTCCATCAACCTCCCATTTTTGGCGAATCCCACATCCGGCCAACGACATAGGCGATGTCGTCTCCTTCTCCTCAGACGAGTGGCGCAAGCGACCTTCGACGACTTCTCATCCACGCCGGCGACGCGACGAGCAAAGAAAGGCAGCGGTCCTTCGTCCCCAAGCGTACGCTCGACGATCCCTTAGCGCGGCGGCGATGTCCCACCTCCGACAAGCAAGGCGGCGAGCGGCGGCTTTACCACGACAGATCCAGATCTGCGCAACCGCAACACCCACCTCGACGGCGTTCGGCGTTCGCTATCACCCGCAAGCAGACGACGGTGTGATTCCGACAGCCCACGCCAGATCTGCTACGCGTCACCCCTCCGACGAACATCAGCGGTGCAACCCCGAGCTTGCGTGAACACGGCGGCGACCCCTCCCTCGTTTCAGCGACGACGCTCCAATCAGTGGCGCTACATATGAAGTAGGTATGGAACTTTTTGTTGGAAGGTGGGCAGTTGTGATTCATCTCCCATTGAATTTTCAACAATCATCTTCCCTACATTACAATTTCTTTTAATGATCGATCTCTGGATCTGTTGATTTCTCTTGAAATTGCGACTGATTTTTGTTGGGGTTTTGTTTTCATTGTTTGTGTGATTTATTTAGTATTGTGCAAGTGATGATAAAATAGACAGGGACATCATCACTCTCTATGAGGATGACGATTTGTCGTTGGGAATCTCTCTGATGCACTTTTACAGTTTTTTTTTTATTATTAATTTGTGTGATGATGCATATTATTTCATGTATTATCAGATGAACAATTAATATTAATGATTAATGATTGTCACTACCTCTAAGGATGAGGTTCTTCTGTTAGTTTGATTTAACTGTTAATATGTTTGTTGCTGAAAAAAGTATGTAGATAAAATTTGAGATTCGATTCGAATGGTGATTTTATAGAAGCTTGGCAAACGTTTGTCTTGGGGGAACACTACTGAAGGGAGCCAATTTCAAACATAACCCAGACTTTTGCTTTCTGTGATAAGCTAAACATCACTGGAAGTAGGTATCTTTTTCAACTTTATATATGTTTGTTATAACAGTCTTCATTGGAGCTTAATGGTCATATGCCATCCTGGTGAAGTGGCTAGATATAGCGGTAAGTTTTGAGAAGAGGGAAATTTCATTGATTCTTCATTCATTGGGCCAATATGTGTCTCCCATAAATCATAACTTCTGTCTTGTTACAGATGAAGACCCGATGAAGTCGATGAAAGTACCATGTATTGCATATGGATTCTATTAAAGGAAGTCACGCAGGTCTTAAAAATCTCATTCAAAGGTATTCCTTTGTTTTTATAGCTTTTATTAATTTCAGTTTATTGGTTTGAACAATGCATTTAAGTTATCCGAATAAAAGTGAATCTTTTCATGTCATGGTTAGTTTGACATTGCATCTTATTTTTATTTACTTATATGGAATTAGTCTCTTCCTTATTAAGAAGTTTGATGAAGACTTCTGAAGTGTCCTTTTTACTTCGTCTTAGATTATAAGAATTATTTTAAGAATCGAGATTTTAAAGTTTTTTTCTCTCGAATTTGTTCCTTTTAAATGTTTTAGAAATTAGAATTGAGAGATAGAATAATGTAAAATTTTACTTCTTTTTTTATGAAAATTTCTGACTCTACCCTTGATCAAATAATAATTATGCAGAGACAAACATGCTCCTTTATCCTTCTCTATGATCCTTGGCTTCTTTCTCCTTGGGCTAAATGGGTAACATAATTTATATTATTTTCTTCTCTCTCTCAATATTTTCTCTTTTTCCCTGAAAGTTGTTAAATTTTGTTATGATTAGGAGTGTGGGTGCTCTTTTATCAGCAATGGCAAATCTCATCCCCATTTTCACCTTCTTGCTTGCAGTTGTTTTCAGGTAATTTAATTATACTCTAATTATACGAAAAACTACTATTCAATAGACGCCACAATGTGTCTGCCTCATAATAATTGTTGAATAATATAGATTTGCAAATCTGCATGCCCCTAATAATAAAACCCTTGGATACAATTTCTAGACATTTCTTCAGTTTTCTCACATGTGTATATGAATTTAAGGTGCAAAATTGTCAGTCACATTGTAGGCGGTCTCCTCCAAAAATTGATTTGGGATAATGGTTTTAGGGTTTTGGTTGTTTTGTGTTGAAATTGATAAGAATTCTGATATGGGTTTTTAGAATGGAGAAGCTTGATTTGAAGAAAAGCAGTGGGAAAGCCAAATGTGTGGGAACCATTTTAGCAGTGTCAGGAGCTTCCTTAGTGACTATACAAAGGACCAGTCTTAATCTTCTTGTCTTCTTCTTCTGATCAGTTTGTGAAACAAGAACAAGTGTCACAGAAATCAAACGGGGTGTTTGGGGATTTTCTCTTTCTAATTGTTTGTTTTCTCTCATTTCTATCATTTTTATCACAGAACAAGCATTTGTTAGCTTGCTTTCTCTTAAATTTCTTCTTTGTTTTGGCAATGTGGAATCTGAATGTTTCTAAGAAAATGCATTATCTACTTAGTCTAAAGTTAATTGATTGAACAATTTTCGTAACAGGTTGTTGGATGTCTATTGATTGAACTATTTTCAGAATTAGCTTTGAATGAACACGTTCGCAAGATGGTGCGGAACTACACTAGGGCGTGTGTACAAGGGGAAGAAGATGCTCAGAAGGATGGGAGGAATTACACTAGGGCGTGTATATATATTCTCCTAACGTATGTGAACAAACTAGCTAGTTATATTTTTACATATACATTGTATTTTTTTTCATTTAGTCATAATATTTATCTTTTGTTTTCGTGTAGTTTAATATATAGTAAGAAGTCATTTACACGAGAAGAACTCGACGCAGTACAATAGAATGGGTATATCATGTTGCAAGCTTCGCATTTGGGTAAAGTAGTGTACTTTGTAACTTTTGTGCCAATTTTGGATGTAAATATGAAATATGGGTACTGTACTTTGTATTTAGACTCTTTTCAAGAACTATGATAGTTTTTGTAGCAATTTTGGATGTAATATGAAATATTTTGTTGTTCTGAATCAAATGACTAGAATTCTAGTTTATTCCACACATTTAACATTGTATTCATCGAATTAGCAGAATGTCAGTTATGCAACGTCACTGAAACAACAGCATTATATTGTTTGCATCTGGGGGCGAAATAATGATTTTTTGTCCGTCATCAAAAGTACTTTCAGTGACGGTTTAAGCCCGTCATTAAAAGAACTTACAATGGCGGTTTAAAACTGCCATCGTATCCTTACAATGGCGGTTTGTAGCCGTCATCTTATCCCTAAGATGGCGGTTTGAACCGCCATCTTATGCCTACGATGGCGGTTTGTAACCGCCATCTTAGGGATAAGATGGCAGTTACCTAAGATGGCGGTTTGTAACCGTCATTAAAAGATAACCGCCATCATACCCCTAAGATGGCACCACTTTAGAGGGCGGTCGTAAAACCGCCATCATATACCTAAGATGGCAGTTCAGAACTGCCATCGTAGGTCAAATTTGTTGTAGTGTGCGTTAGAGGTGTGAGGTTAGTAAACTGTTTATAACCTAGACATCTTAGGTAAATTGTTTACCTAGACTTAAGGTTTTATTTTCATAGTCGGATAAAGCCTGAGTTTTTACCCTTCCGTCTAAAATACTTAGTAGAGGTGTTGAGAAGGAATATATGATATATCCCTCTCCTCCTACCCTCTCCATGAAGTTCACAAAACTCTCAGCCTCGTGATGTCAATAGGGCATCCCCCCACGGATAGTATTTGCATCTTTCAATAGCAAGGTGAATGGAGAAAGTATTTATAGTAAGTGGGAGAAGGAAGTACGTCAGTACATCCTGTGGTCTCCTCTCTATTGGATTGAACTGTGAGATTCTCATGTTCCGCCTGCAGGCTGCCTTAGGGGCACCATCCAAACGGAGGGTCGTTTCATGGGAGTCGGAACATCTCGATCACCATTTATGGATAAGAAACATAGGGTCATTCCCAACACTGACATTCCTTACGGTTGCACTGTTGGCAGGGGCGGATCTAGGAATTTTAGTCAGGAGGGGCACAATTCTAATAAGATTAACGACAAGTTTAGTTATTAAAATTTTCGATTTATGTCTATATAGTCCTTGAACTTTAAATTGTTCGTAAAAGAGTCTTAAACTTTCAATTTTTTGTCAACCTTCAAATTTTAATTTTGTGTCTAATAGATCCTTAAACTCTCAATTTTGTATATAAGAAAGACATATTAAAAAAATATATATATATTAAACGTTTTGTTAGACATTAAATTAATGGGTCCTCAACTTATTCGACATCTTAAATAAAAATCACGTATCTATTAGATACAAAATTAAAAATTTTAAATGTAATTGAGTCCTCAACATTTGATTTTTTCAACAAAAAAATAAATAAATTAATATGCCTAACATCTATATACAAAAATAAAGTTAACGAATCTAAACCGTTTAAATTTCGCGAATCTATTAAACACAAATTTAAAAATTGAAGGACTAAATTTGTAATTCTACATTCATATAAATATAATTTAAAACATTTATATATAATATTTTTGTTAGAAGATATAATATTTATATTAAATAATATTAATTAAAAAATAATAATAAACCATTTTAGAATTCTCTACTTAAATATATATGATTAAATAATAAAATTTGAAATATTTATCATTTAATATATATGATTAAATAATAAAATTTGAAATATTTATCATTTTTTAAAGGAAAATTGTAACAGATGTCAATTTAGAATAAGATAATTAAAAATATAGCATGTTTTTAAAAAAATTGCGGATATAGCAATTTCTATGGCTGATATCTTATGGCTGATAGAAGTGTATCGCTGATCACCTCAACTTTTTATAGATTTTTGTCAGTGATAATAGTCTATCAGTGATAATAGTCTATCACTGATTGATAATAGTCTATCACTGATAGAAGTCTATCAGTGATATGATAAAGTCTATCAGTGATAGAAACGGATTTTTTTGTCATATTTGCAAAACATTTTAAAGTTTGCTAAATTTGCAATTAGTTTGGGTCTGATTGCTATTTGTGCAACCAGCCCTTTTTTTAAATTAAGATTATGTTTTTTTAAAATCTAAAATAAATTACCAAACTGAAAAATACATTAAAATATTGGGAATCCCATATTTGCAAAACATTTTAAAGTTTGCTAAATTTGCAATTAGTTTGAGTCTGATTGCTATTTGTGCAACCAGCCCTTTTTTAAAATTAGGATTATGTTTTTTTAAAATCTAAAATAATTTACCAAACTAGTTTGGACCTGATGGCTATTTGTGCAACCAGCCTTTTTTTAAAATTAGGATTATGTTTTTTTTAAAATCTAAAATAATTTACCAAACTGAAAAATAAAATAAAATACTGGAGGTACTCTTGCTACATTTTTCGATAAAATACTAAAGGGAGCAAACTCAAAAATCGTGCCCACTTACCATCAGCCCAGAAGGTACTTTTGCTACATTTTTCGATTTTTTATAAACAAATATATCACATATGGTTATTTTTTTCGAAATATTATATATAAATATATAACACTAATAAATTTGAGGGGGGCACGTGCCCCCGTGGCCCTAACGTGGCTCCGCCCCTGACTGTTGGGGTTGTCCTATGAATTCTAAAAATGGAGGGTCACACTTACAAGATTTGCTAAGGAGTTAGTAAATCTTGACCAAAAACGATAACTAAGATGCTATAGGAATATGGGTTATTCTCGTATTAGCATTTAGTCAAGAATGTCAAGTTTAGTGAATGAGTTTCGTCAATCTTTAGTCAATTCCATGCTAGTGGCCAATCTTCTTCTTCAATCTTCGACCCGCACTTCGTCCCCTCCTCTAGAATTCCTATCAAAGTTATTTATGGATCTTCTCCTTCTATTTTTTGGACTCCATGTTTTCTAAAAAATCGTGCCCACTTACCATAATCCTAAAAATAAAATAAGAAATGGAACCATTACAATAATATTATGTCATGAAAAAAATAGGTAAACTCAGAAAATACTTTTTTTCTGTTTAAATTTATATGAATATTTAATGATGGTAAGGATTTATGTTACTCGATTTTATGTTTAGAGTATTTAGTTTATAACTTAGAACATGTTTGAGAGTTGTATTGGAATGGTTAAAACCACTTTTGTCATGTTCAAAATATTCTGAAACATAACTTTAATAATTCAAAATCAAATTTTGATTGTATGAAAATCACGTTTAAAAATGTAAAATCAAATATCAAATTAATTTGGAAGGATTGAAGACATGTTTTGAATAAATTTTGAACCTGACAAAAATGACTTTCACCATTTCAAAATCACTCTCAAACATGATGGAATTAACTTAGTTTATTTTAAACAATACTCTAGAAATTAGGTTAGTTTAGGGGCAGTGGTATTGTGTCTTCAAGTTGGCTTTTCTCTACAAAGAAGTTTAAAAGCCACAATTTGTACACTTGAGATGTAAAGGCAATTGTAAAGCCACAATATGCACACTTGAGATGGAGGATTTCCATAGTTTAAAAGTAACCTATGATATATGTCTTAACCAATAGAACTATATTCGAATTATGCTCGAGTTGGTGTTCACATGTTACTTATTTTAAAAGAAAAAACATAAATTTTTAATCATAGATAGCCTGTCAGTCAAGAATTCAAGAGAGAGAGAGAAAAGAGGTAAATGAATAATACGTACTTCTCTTGTATTGAATTAAGAAGAAGGGCCATCTTTAAATAAGCCCAAATACAAACAAACTAACTGTATTCACAACCATATAGCCCAAACAGAACAATATGAAATAACTAAACTTTAAGTTTATAACAAACTAAACTTCATTATAACTGCAGCCCATTTAATCTCAATGAGCTCTCTTCACACACCCCCGCAAGCCAATGGATGTTGAAGAAGATACATTCAGCTTGTTCAAGATAGGCAAGAAACTTGCAGCTGTTAATGGTTTAGTGAAAATGTCTGCAACTTGAGCTGTGGCCGGAAGATGATGAATACATAGTTGTTTCCTTAAAACAAGATCCCGAACAAAGTATATATCGAGTTCAACATGCTTAGTACGCGAATGTAACACAGGATTTGCACTTAAATGAACCGCCCCTAGATTATCACACCACACAACAGGGGGATGATCAAGATCTATCTTTAGTTCAGTAAATAATGATCGTAACCATATTATCTCCGCAGAAACATGAGCAAGACTTCTATACTCAGCCTCAGTACTTGAACGTGAAATAATGTTTTGCTTCTTTGAGGACCATTGAATCAGATTGCCTCCGAAGAAAACACAATAACCGGATGTAGATTTACGATCGTCTGGATCAGACGCCCAATCAGAGTCTGCATATCCCTGAAGTTGAAGATGTCTAGGTTTGCGAAAAATTAGTCCATGATCAATAGTACCACAAAGATACCGAAGGATTCTTTTAACTGCCATCTAGTGAAGATTGGTTGGAGAGTGCATGAATTGGCATACTTTGTTCACACAATAAGCAATCTCAGGTCGGGTTAAAGTTGCATATTGTAATGCACCTACTGTACTTCTATAGAGCTTAACATCATGAAATTTCTCTCCATTATAGGCTGATAAAATTGCCCCACTAACCATTGGTGTTGAAATGCCATTAGCAAGATGCATCTGATTTTTAAACAATAACTCAGAGATGTACTTCTTCTGAGATAAAAACAATCCTCCGGAAGGAATGCTACTGACTTCTACTCCCAAAAAGAAACTTAATATCCCAAGATCCTTGAGAGAAAATTTAAGATGAAGTTGTTTAACTAGACATTCAATGGCAGATGGGTCACTTCCTGTGATGACAATGTCATCAACATACACTAGAACATAGCAGCAAGACTCATGCTTATGACAGATCAATAGCGATGAATCAGATTTAGAATTTCTAAAACCAAGGGTATGAAGAAACTCACTCAGGCGTTCAAACCACGCTCTTGGCGCTTGCTTAAGCCCATATAAAGCTTTCTTTAGTTTACATACACCATTCGGTTGAGCAGAGGAGATCATTCCAGGGGGCTGTGCCATGTAAACTTCATCAGTTAAAAAACCATGAAGAAAAGCATTATTAATGTCTACTTGTCTTAGAGACCAACCATATGCAAGTGCAAGTGTAAATAATACGCGTATAGTCATAGGTTTGACAACCGGACTGAATGTCTCTGTGTAATCAAGATCAGCTTCTGGTCGAAACCCCTGAGCCACAAGTCGTGCTTTATAACGAGATATCGAGCCATCGGAATTTCTTTTGATTTTAAAAATCCACCTACACCCAATCACCTTCTTGTCTATGGTAGGAGTTTCAATGGACCAAGTCTCATTATCAATCAAGGCATTATACTCTTCTTGCATAGCTTTGACCCAATGTGGGCATTTGAGGGCTTCTTTAACATTTGGAGGTTCATCCTCTTTATACTCAGTCAAGAAAACTCTAGGTTTAAACACACCAACTTTGGCCCTTGTAACCATAGAGTGAGTATTTGAAGTGGTAGAGACATCTTTTGAAACCGTGGTTAATGTAGGCAAAGTCACAGGTGGATACTCAACTTGACTGATCACAGGAGGAGGTGTGGATGAAGAATTTGGTGAGAGATTTTCAGGAGTAGATGAGGGAACAATCTCCACGGATGAGGATTGAAAATTGGTCGTGGAGGAAGATGAAGGATTGGTAGATAAATTCGGATTTGACAAAGACAACTCATGTCCACTAGAGGATAAGGATGTAGTACTTTTCTCATGTGATGTACTATTTGATGGAGACAAGTCATTTAGGCCATGTGACATAGGACAAGAGGCAGCTGATTTTAAGGGAATAGTGATAGGAGTAGGTAAAAGTGGGGGAAGAGGAGGGAGAACAACCGGCCAATTTGTAAGAGGTTTAGAGAATGAGGGAGAATATGAGGCTGTACAAAAAAAAGACTGTGTGGGAAAAGCACTTTCATCAAATAGTACATGTCTTGAAATGTAGAGTCTACCCGAGGATGTGATACATTTGTATCCTTTATGTAAGGTACTATAACCAAGAAATAGGCATGGAATGGACCGAGGTTCAATTTTATGGCGATTATAAGGCCGAAGGTTTGGATAGCAAAGGCATCCAAACGTTTTGAAAAAGGAATAGTTTGGTTTGAGATTAAACAATTTTTCCAAAGGAGATACTCGCTGATGGACTATAGTTGGGAGTCTATTAATCAAATACGTAGCAGTGGAAAAGGCATCGTCCCAGAACTCTAAGGATATCGAAGCATGTGATAGAAGAGTGAGCCCCATTTCAACTATTTGTCTATGTTTGCGCTCAACAATCCCATTTTGTGGAGATGTATAAGGACACGATAGTCTATGTTCTATACCATGCTTTTTAAGGAGTGGAATAAATGGTTTGAATTCACCCCCACCATCAGTTTGTAACCTAAGTATGGATCTACCAATAAGTTTTTCAACATGGGTTTTGAAGGATAAAAAAGTAGACAAGGCTTCAGACTTAGTTTTGAGAAAATATATCCATGTATATCTAGAATATGCATCGACAAAGCTAATATAAAATCGAGACTCATTTCTAGATAATTGACATGCTGGTCCCCAAATATCTGCAACAATTAGTTGAAGAGGTGCATTATACACAGTTAAGGATTTAGAGAAAGGAAGATTATGACTCTTTCCCATTGCACAAGCATGACAAATGGATGAGGTATTATTTGTGGAAAAGGAAATACTGCATTGATTTAATATGGTTTGTACAGTGGATATAGCTGGATGTCCTAGCCTATTGTGCCATAGAGTAAAGGTATTACAGTATTTGGCTACACATAAAGGTCTACCAGCAGAAGAAGATGAAAAATCCATATGTAAAGCTTGAGATGAGTTTTTGAGAAGGGAAGACCGTGAATGAGGCAGATTTCCCAAGTTCTTAGGTCGATCCTTTTCCACTTTTCGTAAGTCAAAACTATATAGCCCATCAGTGAGTTTGCCTTGAAGAAGAACCTTGCCATTGTGAAGATCCTTCACAAAACAATGAGAATGAGTAAACTCAAATGACACATGATTATCTTTAGAGAATTGACTGACACTTATAAGATTTTTTGTTATAAGAGGAACATGAAGTAGGTTATGAAGTTGAAAAACAGAATTAGATGAAGATTTAAGAGTAGATGAACCAATATTGAGAACATCCAAACCTGTGCCATTGCCCACATGAACCTTGTTATCTCCAAGATATTCATTGCTGCTAGAGAGATTAGTCAAGTCATTAGTAACATGATTCGATGCCCCTGAATCTGGATACCATTGGTTTTCTTTATTCAAGTCATTCTGAAGTACATATGCAGAGGCTGTTTGAGAAGATGAGTATTGAGGAGAAACTTGACCAGATGAGGAATTCCACTGACCTTGAACATTTGAATTTGGCCCTTGATATGCTCTTTCGAATCTAAGGAAACATTTAACCACAGTATGACCATATTTCCGGCATAACTGACATTGTGGCTTGTTTGAATTCCATCTTCTATTTGACCTTTGTCCAGATTGCTTGTCTCTTTTATTACCATCATTGGACCCAGTAGCAGGTAAAGTATTCTGAGAATGTGAAGTGAGGTTCACCGATGGTAAAGAACCATCCGGATTGATAGTGATATGTCGAAGCAACCTACTTTCTTGAGTCAATAGCATAGAATAGACTCTTTGAAGCGATGGTGTCTCAACATTACCAGAGAGCACAGACACTGTTGGATCATATTCTGGTCCTAATCCCGCAAGAATGTGCATTACATGGTCATCGAGGGAAAGTTTCTTCCCGGCAGCGGCTAAAGAATCTACAAGATTCTTGATCTGAGCAAAGTATTCAGACAAAGAGGAAGTACCTTTCTTGGCTGTTTCTAATTTCGATTTCAACTCCATCACTCGAGCAAGAATGCGTGACGAGAATCTCCCAGCTAGAATCGCCCATACTTCACTAGCGGTTTGACAATCCAGCATCTCAGAAATTAAAGAATTGGGCATAGAACTTACCAGCCACGCTGTTATGAGGTTGTCCTGACGAAGCCATTGAAGGTATGCTGGGTTTGGAGTAGGAGAAGATTCATCTGACTCAGATGAAGGAAGATGCTTGGCAGGAACTACTACTTTGGGAGCAACAAAATCTTCCAATCCATGGCCACGGAGCGTAATGAGACTCGGGAATTTCCAGAACAGATAGTTGTCTTCATCGAGTTTGGGAAGCGCCGATTTGCTTGCCGGATTGATCAATTTTACAGAGGCTATACCATTTACCAAATCAGAGACCAAATGTTCTGATGATGCTGAATCCATGATCGAAATCCCCACGCGAGCGGAAGCAAGACGATTAATTTGGGGAAAAAAAAAAATGTCGTTAGACCTAACAGCTGTGATACCAAGTCAAGAATTCAAGAGAGAGAGAGAAAAGAGGTAAATGAATAATACGTACTTCTCTTGTATTGAATTAAGAAGAAGGGCCATCTTTAAATAAGCCCAAATACAAACAAACTAACTGTATTCACAACCATATAGCCCAAACAGAACAATATGAAATAACTAAACTTTAAGTTTATAACAAACTAAACTTCATTATAACTGCAGCCCATTTAATCTCAATGAGCTCTCTTCACACAACACTATACACATTAGAAAAAAAAAACTTATAATTATACACATGCAATTTTGGTAGATCTAATATTCCTTGAAAAATAAAAAAAGTGTTTTGAAACCTTTTAAGACCGTATTTCTATGGAAAATTGTAACCGATGTCAATTTAGAATAAGATAATTAAAAATATAGCATGTTTTTAAAAATTTTGCGGATATGACAGTGTCTATCACTGATATCTTATGACTGATAGAAGTCTATCGCTGATCACCTCAGTTTTTTATAGATTTTTGTCAGTGATAATAGTCTATCAGTGATAATAGTTTATCACTGATATAAGTCTATCACTGATATGATAAAGTATATCAGTGATAGAAACAGATTTTTTGCCATATTTGCAAAATATTTTAAAGTTTGCTAAATTTGCAATTAGTTTGGGCCTGATTGCTATTTGTGCAATCAGCCCTGTTTCTATTTGTATTGTTTTTGATATATGTATAAATAAATAAATAAATAAGAAAAAAAATGTCGCCATAAGTCGAGTAGTCAAAAGATTGTCCGGGGTAACTGTAAGTAACCTCGATATCTACCAAGAATAAAAGACATTATAGAAAGATAAATATATGAAGATTTGGATCGGTTACATAAAAATATTTCCATTATTAAATTTCCATATATGATATAGATTTTTAAGTACTTTTATATGGCATGTTGGTATTTTCCTTGTATCCTATTTCATAAAAAGAATTTTTATTTTGTTTTGTTTATTTATATTTTATTCTTTTTTTTTTGGCAAAAGAAACATTTTGTTGTTGGTATATATGATAAAAGATCTATTATTTTCCATTTCTTTGATTTTTTGTTTTTGTTTTTAAATTTCAATCTTTAAGAAATAGAAACAAAGAAATCTTAGCTAATTGGGTAATTGAAAATTGAAATTTAAAATCTTTCTTAATCTCACAAAGCCAACCTTTTGTTCCATCACCTCAAATCTTCTTCCCAATATGCAAAACTTCTACCAAATCTTAATTATTTGCAATTGGCACAATAGAGAGGACAAAGAGCATACAATTCTTCAACCATTTGATTCCTTTCTTCATGTTTGTGGGAGTGGAGGATTTAAAAAGTAATATTTTTTTTATCGATGATATATATATTAACCAATCGAGTTAATTAGGTTTAAGTTGATGTTCACATCTTTGTTATTTCAGAAGAATAATTTTGTTTTTAATAATAGCCTTGTTATACAACATTATAAACTAGAAAAAAAAAAATTACACACATGAAATTTGGTTTCAATTAATATTCTGTTTTTTTTACCACAACAAATGGAGTATGAGAATTTAAACCTCCAACCTCAAGGAAGGTAATACATGGTCAATTATCGTAGAGCAATGCTCAATACTTTGACAACTAATAATCTTTGAAGATTAAAAAATTGTGTTTTGAAACATTTTAAGACGTAAAATCTATTCGTAATTTGTTTATATATACAGATAGTTTTCATTTGATCTAGTAGCCAAAATATTGTCTTGCGTAACTGTAAGTAAACTTCGATATCTACAATGAATAAAAAACGTAACACTATAATAAAAAACATGAAACATATATATAGATATATATATATATATATATATATATATATATATCAAGATTTGGATCCAATTCATAAAACCCTTTCATTATTAACTTTCCAAATAAGTTTAGAAGTTGTTAGAATGAGTACAAGGAATATTGTTACCATTTGGAGCTTAAATCATTGGTACGTATTGGTTGAAAGAAAATGTAAAGAGACATTGGTAATGAGACTCAGCTTTAGTATAAAAAAATTCCTACAAAAGAAAATGAAGCATATTCAGTCCAAATATTAGAAAAATGGTTTAATAAGCTTTTGTCTTAAATTTACAAAGTCTTAAACTTACAAAGGAGTCGGAGGAAACGACATGTTAATTGGAGAGGATTATTAACCGTAGTTGTCAGGGGATATAAAATGAGACTTTGTGTTTTTTTTTTAGTGAAGAGGTAGAATCTTAGGCATATTAGCAACGTTTGAGCGAGCTTGATCTGGGGACCGTGTTAGACAGGAAACAAGTGAAACCTTCAATTTGATGGAAATGAGAAATCAAACCTAGCATGAAAAGAAAAATTGTGCAAACATTTAAATTAAGTAAGTTGGACTTTCCAGATTTACTACTAGTATGAGAGGTAGATTTCAACATAGAGCTCGAATTGGAAAAAACTTTCATTTTTAAGGCTCCATACAGAATGACCGCAACAAAGTTGAAGGAGCTCAAGTTATATGAATTGGTCGAAGAACATGTTTTATTTTTATACAAGTTTAGTTATGTTCATGTTGGTGATACATATTTTATTGTGACAAGTACATAAATAAACCTTCAATTTATGTCAAAAGTTTCTATTGTTTTTAGAGATGGCTAAATACATTTGAGATTTTAAAGTTAATGTTCAATTACTCTTTAAGTCATTCTAATAAAGGACAAAAAAAAAAATCACATATTTTTTCTAAAATGTTTGAAAACCACAATTTCTTTCGAAATTATTATTTCAAAAACCACCCCTCCAAACCTAAATAACCCAAAGTTTAGCCTTTTGAATTTAACCATTTGGGTCTGATTATTCTACACATAACATAGTACAAAAATGCGAGCAAGGAATAAGCGATGGAATTTAAAATAGGGCCATATATTTTTTTTTTTCCATTTTTAGCTACATATAAATAGAATGATTTAGCGAACATGAGCATAACTCAACCCGCCTATTGTAAAAAGTAGTGACCAAAGGCGAGGGAGGAATAAATTTCACACATAACATAAGTAACAAAGGCGAGCAAGGAATAAGCCGATGAAATATAAATTAGGGCATAGAAAATTCTAGAGTATAATGTTTAATTTTTGCCATTTTTAAACTACATAGAAATTGAATGATTTCCATATATATATAAATAGAATGGTTGAACCAACATGTGCATAGTTCACCAGCATATGGTAAAAATTAGAGATCAAGAGTTCACAAGTTCAATCTTATATCCCCTAAAAAAAAATGATTAAATTTTTTTTTAAAAAAATAAATAAAAATGTTGAAATAGAAATTTGTTTGAAGTAGAACTTGGCGTTTGTTACCTTATAAAATTGAACTTTATTGGGAAACATTTAAACCATTCTATTTATATGCAGGGAAAAATGGAAAATGTGAAATTTAACTATAATATATTTTACCAAATTGTGTCTTCCTGAAACAATTTAACCCAAAAAAAAAAAAAAAAAAAAGGTGTGATGTAGTAACACATCTTAATTAAAACTATCTTTTTAAGATGTAATTTCAACGGATGTGATTCAATGAAACATGTTGCTTTGTGATGCAATAAACACCACCAACACGAACATAGCTCAATAACATGATACATCGCCAAGTGACCTAGAAGTCCTAGATATTCAATCCACCACCCCACATGTTGTAAAAAAAAAAAACGTACACTACCCAACTTTACAAATAAATTTCCCTACAATTTTCTTTGATTACTTAATATTTTTCTTTTAGCACTTTCAAACCTTTTTTTATTAGATTATTGCACTAGGCATGTATTTTTTTTTGTTTAAAAAAAAAAGGGATGTATCAATTTTTGTTTTAAAAAAAAGAGAAATATCTATTATCTTTTTCGGCTAAGATGAAACATGAGAAAAATGAAATAAGAGTAAGAATTATTTTTTTCTTCCTCAAGTCTACATTAAAATTTATCAATAATTCTCACTAACTTCAGCATAACTCAATTGCCTAATTTCGTTCTCGCATTTATAATTATATTTTTTAATTTAAAAATAAAAAATACATCCATTATCAAATTTCAAACATCTTAGGACAAACTTGTAATTTCCTCTCATTCACGCATGCATCCATTCCTATAAATACCCACCATCCTTCTCATTCAACAAACCATCAACTCTTCTCCAACAAATCAAATACCATTTTTTTACTCCAAATAACATAACCATGGCAAACTTTCTTATTTCCATGGCTTCACTTCTCCTCCTTGTCTTCCCATTGTCGCTCGCAGCGACACAACCACGATTAGATTTGGTTGGAAGTTATGAACCAATAAAGAACATAGCAGACCCACAAATTCAAAGCCTAGGAGAGTTTGCAGTGGATGAGCACAATAAACAGGCCAAAACTCAACTGAAGTTTCAAAAAGTGAGTAGTGGACTTTTTCAGATTGTGTCTGGGACCAACTACCAGCTTCAATTAACGGCTCTTGAGGGGACTGTAAGCCGCACCTATGGTACCGTGGTGTACAAAGATCTGAACAACAACAACCACCTCGTCAACTTCTTTGGCATCTCCAACTAAACTTAATTTTCTTTTTCTTATATGAATCACAATGTGTCACTATTTAGCTTTTATCTTTCCTTTATACTTGGATGTTTTTTTTTTATTGAATAAATGACGCCGTTGTTGACGATTGGTGAGTACGACTACATATGGTTTATGCACTCTTCATCGGACAAATTTATGTTACTCGAAATAACTTGTTCTTATAAGAAATGGAACCATTACAATAATATTATGTCATGAAAAAAAATAGGTAAACTCAGAAAATACTTTTTTTTTCTGTTTAAATTTATATGAATATTTAATGATGGTAAGGATTTATGTTACTCGATTTTATGTTTAGAGTATTTAGTTTATAACTTAGAACATGTTTGAGAGTTGTATTTGAATGGTTAAAACCACTTTTGTCATGTTCAAAATATTCTGAAAAATAACTTTAATAATTCAAAATCAAAATTTGATTGTATGAAAATCACGTTTAAAAATGTAAAATCAAATATAAAATTAATTTGGAAGGATTGAAGACATGTTTTGAATAAATTTTGAACCTAACAAAAATGATTTTCACCATTTCAAAATCACTCTCAAACATGATGGAATTAACTTAGTTTATTTTAAACATACTCTAGAAATTAGGTTAGTTTAGGGGCAGTGGTATTTTGTCTTCAAGTTGGCTTTTCTCTACAAAGAAGTTTAAAAGCCACAATTTGTACACTTGAGATGGAAAGGCAATTGTAAAGCCACAATATGCACACTTGAGATGGTGGATTTCCATAGTTTAAAAGTAACCTATGATATATGTCTTAACCAATAGAACTATATTCGAATTATGCTCGAGTTGGTGTTCACATGTTACTTATTTTAAAAGAAAAAACATAATTTTTTAATCATAGATAGCATGTCAACACTATACATTAGAAAAAAAAAACTTATAATTATACACATGCAATTTTGGTAGATCTAATATTCCTTGAAAAAAAAAAAAAGTGTTTTAAAACCGTATTTCTATGGGAAATTGTAGCAGATGTCAATTTAGAATAAGATAATTAAAAATATAGCATGTTTTTAAAAATTTTGCGTATATGGCAGTTTCTATCGCTGATATCTTATGACTGATAGAAGTCTATCGCTGATAACCTCAGTTTTTTTATAGATTTTTGTCAGTGATAATAGTCTATCAGTTATAATAGTCTATCACTGATAGAAACTCTATCAGTGATATGATAAAGTCTATCAGTGATAGAAACGGATTTTTTGCCATATTTGCAAAACATTTTAAAGTTTGCTAAATTTGCAATTAGTTTGGGCCTGATTGTTATTTGTGCAATCAGCCCTATTTCTATTTGTAATTTGTTTGATAAATGTATAAATAAATAAATAAATAAGAAAAAAAACGTCGTCATAAGTCTAGTAGTCAAAAGATTGTCCGGGGTAACTGTAAGTAACCTCGATATCTACCAAGAATAAAAGACATTATAGAAAGATAAATATATGAAGATTTGGATCTGTTACATAAAAATCTTTCCATTATTAAATTTCCATATATGATATAGATTTTTAAGTACTTTTATATGGCATGTTGGTATTTCCCTTGTATGGTATTTCATAAAAAAAAAAAATTATTTTATTTTGTTTATTTATATTTTATTCTTTTTTTTTTTTTTTTTGGCAAAAGAAACATTTTGTTGTTGGTATGTATGATAAAAGATCTAATTATTTTCCATTTCTTTGATTTTTTGTTTTTGTTTTTAAATTTCAATATTTAAGAAATAGAAACAAAGAAATCTTAGCTAATTCGGTAATTGAAAATTGAAATTTAAAATCTTTCTTAATCTCACATAGCCAACCTTTTGTTCCATCACCTCAAATCTTCTTCCCAGTATGCAAAACTTCTACCAAATCTTATTTGCAATTGGCACAATCGAGAGGACAAAGAGCATACAATTCTTCAACCATTTGATTCCTTTCTTCATCTTCGTGGGAGTGGAGGATTTAAAAACTAATCTTTTTTTATCGATGATATATATGTATTAACCAATCGAGTTAGGTTTAGTTGATGTTCACATATTTGTTATTTTAGAAGAATAATTTTGTTTTTAATAATAGCCTTGTTATACAACATTATAAACTAGGAAAAGAAAATTACACACATGAAATTTGGTTTCAATTAATATTCCATTTTTTTACCACAACAAATGCAGTATGAGAATTTAAACCTCCAACCTCAAGGAAGGTAATACATGGTCAATTATCGTAGAGCAATGCTCAGTACTTTGACAAATAATAATCTTTGAAGATTAAAAAATTGTGTTTTGAAACATTTTAAGACGTAAAATCTACTCGTAATTTAGTTATATATCCAGATAGTTTTCATTTGATCTAGTAGCCAAAATATTGTCCTGCGTAACTGTAAGTAAACTTCGATATCTACAATGAATAAAAAACGTAACACTATAATAAAAAAACATGAAACATATATATATATATATGAAGATTTGGATCCATTTCATAAAAACCTTTCATTATTAACTTTCCAAATATGTTTAGAAGTTGTTAGAATTAGTACAAGGAATATTGTTACCATTTGGAGCTTAAATCATTGGTAGGTATTGGTTGAAAGAAAATGTAAAGAGACATTGGTAATGAAACTCAGCTTTAGTATAAAAAAATTTCCTACAAAAGAAAATGAAGCATATTTCAGTCCAAATATTAGAAAAATGGTTTAATAAGCTTTTGTCTTAAATTTACATAGTCTTAAACTTACAAAGGAGTCGGAGGAAACGACATGTTAATTGGAGAAGATTATTAACCGTAGTTGTTAGGGGATATAAAATGAGACTTTGTGGTTTTTTTTAGTGAAGAGGTAGAATCTTAGGCATATTAGCAAAGATTGAGCGAGCTTGATCTGGGGACCGAGTTAGACAGGAAACAAGTGAAACCTTCAATTTGATGGAAATGAGAAATCAACCTAGCATGAAAAGAAAAATTGTGCAAACATTTAAATTAAGTAAGTTGGACTTTCCGGATTTACTACTAGTATGAGAGGTAGATTTCAGCATAGAGCTCGAATTGGGAAAAACTTTCATTTTTAAGGCTCCATACAGAATGACCGCAACAAAGTTGAAGGAGCTCAAGTTATATGAATTGGTCGAAGAACATGTTTTATTTTTATACAAGTTTAGTTATGTTCATGTTGGTGATACATATTTTATTGTTTTATTACTATGATTTTCACTATGTCAAAAGTTTCTATTGTTTTTACAGATGGCTAACATGGCTAACTACATTTGAGATTTTTCATAGAAGTTAACGTTCAATTACTCTTAAGTCATTCTAATAAAGGACAAAAAAAATCACATATTTTTTCTAAATGTTTGAAAACTACAATTTCTTTCGAAATTATTATTTCAAAAACCACCCCTCCAAACCTAAATAACCCAAAGTTTAGCCTTTTGAATTTTACCATTTGGGTCTGATTAGTCTACACTAACATAATTCAAAAATGCGAGCAAGGAATAAGCCAATGGAATTTAAATTTGGGGCATATATTTTTTTTTTCCATTTTTAGCTACATAAATATAGAATGATTTAGCGAACATTTGCATAACTCAACCCGCCTATTGTAAAAACTGTGACCAAAGGCGAGCGAGAAATAAATTTCACACATAACATAAGTAACAAAGGCTAGCAAGGAATAAGCCGATGAAATATAAATTAGGGCATAGAAAATTCTAGAGTATAATGTTTAATTTTTTTCATTTATATACTACATAGAAATAGAATGATTTCCATATATATATATATATATATATATATATATATATATATAAATATAAATAGAATGGTTGAACCAACATGTGCATAGTTCACCGGCATATGGTAAAAGCTAGAGATCAAGAGTTCACAAGTTCAATCTTATATCTCCTAAATAAAAATGATTAAATTTCAAAAAAAAAAAAAAAATGTTGAAATAAAAATTTGGTTGAAGTAGAACTTGCGTTTGTTACCTTATAAAATTGAACTTTATTGGAAAACATTTAAACCATTCTATTTATATGCAGGGAAAAATGGAAAATGTGAAATTTAACTATAAAATATTTTACCAAATTGTGTCTTCCTGAAACAATTTAACCAAAAAAAAAACAAAGGAATGTATCTATTTTTGTTTTAAAAAAAAACAAAGGAATGTATCTATTTTTGTTTTTAAAAAAAAAAAGGATGTATCAATTTTTGTTTTAAAAAAAAGAGAAATATCTATTATCTTTTTTTTTGGCTAAGATGAAACATGAGAAAAATGAAATAAGAGTAAGAATTATTTTTTTCTTGGTCACGTCTACATTAAAATTTATAATTTATCTATAATTCTCACTAACTTCAGCATAACTTCCTAATTTCGTTCTCGCATTTATAATTATATTTTTTTACTTAAAAATACATCCATTATCAAATTTCAAACATCTTAGGACAAACTTGTAATTTCTTCCCATTCATGTATGCATCCATTCCTATAAATACCCACCATCCTTCTCCTTCAACAAACCATCAACTCTTCTCCAACAAATCAAATACTTTTTTTTTACTCCAAATTACATAACCATGGCAAACTTTCTTATTTCCATGGCTTCTCTTCTCCTCCTTGTCTTCCCGTTGTCGCTCGCAGCCACACAACCACGATTAGATTTGGTTGGAAGTTATGAACCAATAAAGAACATAGCAGACCCACAAATTCAAAGCCTAGGAGAGTTTGCAGTGGATGAGCACAATAAACAGGCCAAAACTCAACTGAAGTTTCAAAAAGTGAGTAGTGGACTTTTTCAGATTGTGTCTGGGACCAACTACCAGCTTCAATTAACGGCTCTTGATGGGACTGTAAGCCGCACCTATGGTACCGTGGTGTACAAAGATCTGAACAACAACAACCACCTCGTCAACTTCTTTGGCATCTCCAACTAAACTTCATTTTCTTTTTCTTATATGAATCACAATGTGTCACTATTTAGCTTTTATCTTTCCTTTATACTTGGATGTTTTTTTTTTATTGAATAAATGATGCCGTTGTTGACGATTGGTGAGTACGACTACATATGGTTTATGCACTCTTCATCGGACTAATTTATGTTACTCGAAATAACTTGTTCTTATAAGAAATGGAACCATTACAATAATATTATGTTATGAAAAAAATAGGTAAACTCAGAAAATACTTTTTTTTTCTGTTTAAATTTATATGAATATTTAATGATGTTAAGGATTTATGTTACTCGATTTTATGTTTAGAGGATTTAGTTTATAACTTAGAACATGTTTGAGAGTTGTATTGGAATGGTTAAAATCACTTTTGTCATGTTCAAAATATTCTGAAACATAACTTTAATAATTCAAAATCAAATTTTGATTGTATGAAAATCACGTTTAAAAATGTAAAATCAAATATAAAATTAATTTGGAAGGATTGAAGACATGTTTTTGAATAAATTTTGAACCTGACAAAAATGATTTTCACCATTTCAAAATCACTCTCAAACATGATGAAATTGAGTTAGTTTATTTTAAACAATACTCTAGAAATTAGGTTAGTTTAGGGGCACTGGTATTTTGTCTTCAAGTTGGCTTTTCTCTACAAAGAAGTTTAAAAGCCACAATTTGTACACTTGAGATGGAAAGGCAATTGTAAAGCCACAATATGCACACTTGAGATGGAGGATTTCCATAGTTTAAAAGTAAGCTATGATATATGTCTTAACCAATAGAACTGTATTCGAATTATGCTCGAGTTGGTGTTCACATGTTACTTATTTTAAAAGAAAAAAACATAATTTTTTAATCATAGATAGCCGGTCAATACTATACATTAGAGAAAAAAAACTCATAATTATACACATGCAATTTTGGTAGAACTAATATTCCTTGAAAAATAATAAAAAAAAGTGTTTTGAAACCTTTTAAGACCGTATTTCTATTTGTAATTTGTTTGATATATGTATAAATAAATAAATAAAAAAGAAAAAAAACGTCGCCATAATTCTAGTAGTCAAAAGATTGTCCGAGGTAGCTGTAAGTAACCTCGATATCTACCAAGAATAAAAGACATTATAGAAAGATAAATATATGAAGATTTGGATCTGTTACATAAAAATCTTTCCATTATTAAATTTCCATATATGATATAAATTTTTAAGTACTTTTATATGGCATGTTGGTATCTCCCTATGTATGGTATTTCATAAAAAGAATTTTTATTTTATTTTATTTATTTATATAATTTTATTTTATTTTTGGCAAAAGAAACATTTTGTTGTTTGTATATAGGGCTGGTTGCACAAATAATAGCAATCAGGCCCAAACTAATTGCAAATTTAGCAAACTTTAAAATGTTTTGCAAATATGGCAAAAAAACCCGTTTCTATCACTGATAGTCTTTATTATATCACTGATAGACTTCTATCAGTGATAGACTATTATCACTGACAAAAATCTATAAAAAGCTACGGTGATCAGCGATAGACTTCTATCAGTCATAAGATATCAGCGATAAAAATTGCTATATCCGCAAAATTTTTAAAAACATGCTATATTTGCAAACAATAAGTCTTAAATTGTCATTTACTACAATTTCCCTTGTATATATGATAAAAGATCTATTATTTTTCCATTTCTTTGATTTTTTGTTTTTGTTTTTAAATTTCAATCTTTAAGAAATAAAAACAAAGAAATCTTAGCTAATTCGGTAATTGAAAATTGAAATTGAAAATCTTTCTTAATCTCACATAGCCAACCTTTTGTTCCATCACCTCAAATCTTCTTCCCAATATGCAAAACTTCTACCAAATCTTATTTGCAATTGGCACAATCGAGAGGACAAAGAGCATACAATTCTTCAACCATTTGATTCCTTTCTTCATCTTCGTGGGAGTGGAGGATTTAAAAACTAACATTTTTTTATCGATGATATATATGTTTTAACCAATCGAGTTAAGTTTAAGTTGATGTTCACATATTTGTTATTTTAGAAGAATAAACTTTTTTTTAATAATAACCTTGTTATACAACATTATAAACTAGGGGAAAAAATTTACACACATGAAATCTAGTTAAAATTAATATTATGTTTTTTTACAACAATAAATGGAGTATGAGAATTTAAACCTCCAACCTCAAGGAAGGTAATACATGGTCAATTATCGTAGAGCTATGCTTAGTACTTTGACAACTAATACTCTTTGAAGATTAAAAAATTGTTTTGAAACATTTTAAGACGTAAAATCTATTCGTAATTTGTTTATATATACGGATTTTTTTGCATTTGATCTAATAGCGAAAATATTTTCCTGCGTAACTTTAAGTAAACCTCGATATCTACAATAAATAACAAACGTAACATTATAATAAAAAACATGAAACTTTTATATATATATATATATGAAGAATTGGATCCATTTCTTAAAAAACCTTCCATTATTAACTTTCCAAGTATGTTTAGAAGTTGTTAGAATTAGTACAAGGAATATTGTTACAATTTGGAGCTTAAATTATTATTGGTAGGTATTGGTATATTGTTACAATTTGGAGCTTAAATTATTATTGGTAGGTATTGGTTGAAAGAAAGTGTAAGAAACATTATTTGTGATGAAACTCTGCTTTAGTATGAGAATTTTCCTACAAAAGAAAATGAAGCATATTCAGTCCAAATATTAGAAAAATGGTTTAATAAGCTTTTGTCTTAAATTTACAAAGTCTTAAACTTACAAAGGAGTTGGAGGAAACGACATGTTATTTGGAGAGGATTATTAACAGTAGTTGTTAGGGGCTATAAAATGAGACTGGTTTTTTTAGTGAAGAGGTAGAATCTTAGGCATATTAGCAAAGTTTGAGCGAGCTTGATCTGGGGACGAGTTAGACAGGAAACAAGTGAAACCTTCAATTTGATGGAAATGAGAAATCAACCTAGCATGAAAACCAAAGTTGTGCAAACATTTAAATTAAGTAAGTTGGACTTTCCGGATTTACTACTAGTATGAGTGGTAGATTTCAGCATAAAGCTCGAATTGGGAAAAACTCTCATTTCTAAGGCTCCATACAGAATGACTGCAACACAGTTGAAGGAGCTCAAGTTATATAGAATATAAAAACTACTAGACAAGGACTTCATACGCTTGAGTGTGTCACCTTTTGGAACCTAGTTTTGTTTGTAAAGATGAAATACAGGTCCATGTGACTGTGTACTGTGTATCGACTATCGGGTCGTTACTAGTTTAATAGTTAACATCATGTATTAATGAATCTAAGTAGAGAGATCTCCAAGCGCCTACCTGTCGGTGTCGTGCTATACCCAAACTAAGCTAGTTATATGTCTACGTGCTAGCTTGTTCATTAACGTACTCTCCTTATATGCGTTTTCAAGTGGTTGTAATATATATATTCCCATTCTAGATACATTGCGCTTCTGTCAAAGTCAATATGTACTATCACTTTTTATTGGATGATCAATCATAAAAAAATCAATTTAAATAAGAACTCTTAAGAGGAAGATTCGAAGATGTTTGGTTAAACTAAATTTCACATAAACATATTTGTACTCAACAAGGGCCTATGACCAAGTCTTGAATAAGATTATCAACCCAAACTACTTAAGATAAATAACGTGTAGTAAGTATTCAACATTAAACTAAGGAAGTGCAAAGGAAGATAGGAAATATTGGTTCGTAAGTTGGTATGTGTTGAAGGAAAGCTTCTACTATTAAGTCGCAATTGAGATCTATCACTTCCTCTAGATATGTTAAGCTTCAAAATCTAGGAACTTCCTTTTCCAGCTTGGGGTTCAATGGTGGTTTTCCTTTTCTTCTGCCCTACGAAACTTTCTCTAAAAAAACGCTCTAAGTTATATGAAAAACTGATAAAATTTGAGCTTTTTTCATCTTCCGAAAAATGGTGTTTAAACAGGAAAAAGATATCTCAGTCGTGCTCTTCACGCGCTCTAGACAAGGCAACTTTATGCTCAGACGGAAGGTGCCTCAGGTGGTCCTTCACTGGGAATTTTCTATGAGTCGCCTTCTTTGTACAACATTTGCGCCACGTTCCATTATTGTTTGACAGAGGAAAGCAACATTTTGTTTTTCGAATATTCTCTTGATCTGATGTGGTAGAATGCTCGTGCTCCTTCCGTTTCCCGAGGCAAAAAATTATATTATGTCTAACGCAAATTTGTATGATTTTTAAATAATTTTCAATAAAAAAAAATGTATTGTATAGCACATTCTCCAGCTAAAGCATATAATTTTACGAAAATACAACCTCAAACAATCAATGTTAGGCGCTCTCTTCATGCATTAAGTGCAAAAACACTTCAATTTTAGGTGCTAAATAACCGTCTTTTGACGCGTAATCATAAGACCAACAAAGAGGTGGTTGCGGAAACTCAAAAGAAGGTCAATCAAATCTTTCAAAGAGTTGGCCCGAGATTTCATCTCCCAATTCGTATGAGGAATAGATGAGCGCAAGTCAACACCACGCCTGCTCACCATAAAGCATACTCTCAAGGAAAGTGTTCAATAATTCAAGAATATATAGCTGGTTTCAACAACGAGACTTTGAAAATGTTCAATTCAAGAATATATAGCTCGTTTCAACAACGAGACTTTGAAAATGGAGGGATACAGTAGACAATCACGATCACAGGCAGAGGGATACAGTAGACAATCACGATCACAGGCAGAGGGACAATCACGATCACAGGCAGAGGGATACAGTAGACAATCACGATCACAGGCAGAGGGATACAATAGACAATCACGATCACAGGCACTCCATCTTTAGGACCTGACCGCTCAAAATAATTAAAGGAAAATAAAATCAACAATCGGGTTCGAACTCACGACGCAACTCATGAAAAATTTTCATTTGTTGCTCAACTAACACGACCAACGAAACAATATAATAATATATCAAAACAACAAAGTTACATTATTCTTCACCCACACCAGATTTTCAGTCCCCTACAGTTGCAACATAGTTCATGTGCGCCCGCCACACCCAATCGGATCCCCCATATTTACCAATTCGAGTTTTTATAGTATTTTTTTTTTATCTAAAATGTGATATTAAATACATCTTTTTGAGGATATTTTAGAGAGCCAATTTTGGAGAGTAAACCCCAATCTCGATATTAGTTTTATTCTTTTTTCCCTTTTAATTTGTAGTTTATTATTGAGTTTATATTTTGAATTATTCAAATGATTAGCTAAACTCTTTTGACTTAGAGTCTTGATGTAATCGTTGATTGAATTTTATTCTTTTTAATTAATAGTTGGTATTTGAATTTCATATTGGTTTTGAGAACTTTTCTGAGGTTAATGCATGTTAGGATTTGACCATTCTTTGCATGTTTTTTATATCAATGATTTATACATGAGATAGACATATTCGTGTTGGTTTTGTGGCAGTTGTAGTTTTTTACGTTCTTCATATTTGGATTGTCTGAATTGTTATAGAAATATAGTCAAATTTACTTTTCAAATAATATTGTTATTGCTCGAGAGAGAATAGGAAGTCTATAGGGTAAAACTTGTCAACGATCTAGAAATTGATTAATTCCAGCTTTTAATGAATGAAAAATAGGAGGAGATAACAGTGAATCATTGCTCAAGTCAATTCCCTAAGACATATCTCTCCTTATTGTTCTCCATATTCTATTTTATTTTAATCATATTCTTTTATTTCGTTCTCTAAATAAGATTGAGTGATAGTATTTGTGGTAATTAGGTGAACTAGAAAATCAATCCTAATAACAATATTCCTATTTTCATACACTATATTAAAACTTGACTCGTACACTTGCGGTATTTTATTACAAAAAAGTTGCACAACAAGTTTTTGGCGTCGTTGTCGGGGATTGACATTTATTTAGTTCGCCGAATATTGTGGAGAACTCACTCGATCTTACCTTAGAGTTTTATTTCATTTATTTTTTTTTCCCTTTTTATTTTATTATTTATATTTGTATTTTTGTCCTTATATCTTGACTATATTTTTTTTATTGGTGTTTGCATTTATTTGGAAGCCTAACTCTAGGTGTTTATTTTATTTGATGGCTTTTAATAATTATTACGAGTGGCCTGATAGGGTGTTCCAATCCACCCAAGAACCAACGCCAACTTTCAATTCATACCCATTGAACTACACTTCTTATGACAATGTGAATTATAATAATAATTATGGCTTTCAGGGATATCAAATGTCTAATTCATTATCATTCTGAATTATGAGTTATGTAAATTATTTTTATGATAATGATGAGGGTATTCATAACCAAATTTTTTACTCTCCCAACAAAATTTATTTAAAATCTGTCTTAGAAGCAAATAAAATCTTATTGTAAGAGCTCGTTGTTGAACGAATAACTAGTTGTCTGCGCATGAATGAATTGAGAGAGAGACTTAATACCCAAATAGAAGCTCTTCCAACAAGATTCAATTTCATGGGATATCAAGTTAGTCCAATAATTGCTTCACTAGTAGCTTTACTAGAGGAAAATTGTGTTTATGTCGATGAGGTTGATAGTTCAAAATATTGTGAAGCCATACACATTGATAATATGGATGAGAAAATTCAGGTAATAGAGTATGAGGCTTAAAATTCTCACCTTATTTTATTTCCATTATTTTCTCCTAAAGTTATATTTCTTTTCTTTATTTTGACGAATGCTTGTAATTTTGATTTTGATTTTTTGTATTTTTCTTCTTTTATTTCTTTAAATAAAAATATTTATTCTTCAAGTACCCATGAGAAACAAGTGAGTCTACTAGACTTAGTATGTTACATCGATTTAAGTAAGAAGGGACCGGAGAAAATAGAATAAGTTTTATGTACCCTAACGCATAAATGTTCCTAAATGTCTGAACTAATACATCTAAAGCAACGAGGGACCTTCAAATACTTCCCTTCTGGTATTGTATTAAGCTTCCGTGGTTATTTGGCAAGCAACCTACAACATGTCATCAACGTACCTCTCATCTTCAGTTAGCCCATAAGAGGTTGTAAAATATCTATTACCGACCTAGTGGTTTACAACTCATTCTCATTCTTCTCTAGTGTTTCCATACACAGAGCTACTTCTGACAACTCTATGTACTGTAGACCCCTAAATTTGTCCAGCCTTTTATTTCTTCACCTTTATTTTCAAGATTTTTTGTGTTTTTTCCATAATTTTGTAATTTACTAATTTTTGAGAAAAGTAAACAAAATAAATAAATAAATAAGTATTTGATTAAACAAAAATTAAAATAAAATAAAATAAAAGATTGTTTAGAGCAATAATTCTACAAACTAGATTTGCCACGTCGAAATAAATCTCATTTGAAGAGTTAAGTTCAGGATTAAAATACATGAAGATATTGTTAGTGTAGGTGTTATGTTTTAGGGGTTTACGTCTGCAAGGGTAAACTAGTGTTTTGCATTATTATTCTATTTTAGTATAAATAGATCCCTACATATGTATTTCTTATTAAGTGATTCTAATACAATGTAGCCTCTATACATTCTATCAATTCTCGGAAATTTACATAGTATCCGAGCCTAAATTAGAATTTGGAATTGATAGAAATCGGTGAGGTATTTTGGGTACTTGTCTTCGTTTGGTTTGATTCGTGCTTGTTTTGAGTTGTTGGCCATTTTGTTTTTGTGTGTTGGGAATTTTATTTTTTTGTTTGGTATTGGTCGGGAGTTTCTTGGGCCAACGCAGAAAGAAGAGAAGGTTTGCGACTATTCTCAAAAGAAAACATTTGATATTCAAAGAACATTGATGAATTACGAAAGTTTATCCCATCAAACTTGAGTAAAAGACCCTCTATTTGCCAACATACATGGCCTGCTTACCACATTAAATTTATCACATCATCCTAATTCCTACATTAATTTTTTTTCCATCTTTTATTTTCCGTTTCCAGTATTTAGAAACGTATGCATATTTGAATTAAAATGTATCATTTTGATAATTTTTTTTTTTTTTTTTTAAATCAATACTGACATTATAATTTCGATCGAGATTATCTCAAAGCTCAGAAACAATTATCAAACATGTTTTCACTTTTGTTTCTTTCTCTTAAAACATGGAACACAATAAATGAGAGAAAACAAGAAACAAAAGTATAATCAAACACACACATACAATCTCAAATAAAAAACAACCATAACATCATGGATATGAAATTTTCATTTATTTATAAATATTGGTAAGCCATAACATTGGAAAATGATCCTTTATGTTTTTAAGAAGGGAAAATCATGAACTAAGGTCCCCACTTATGAACCAAGTCTTCAAGATTATCAGGAATGTTTTTCAAGTAAACTCCATCATCTCTAGCAATCCAATTACAAGTTCCTGCTATGGTGCATCTATAATGGAGCCAATAATGCTCAGTTTCATGCCAAAACACTTCGAAAGAGGCAGACGCATTATTTGGCTTCCTTAAAAAGCACCAAAACAACGTTGTTGCCCAAGTATTTTCCTTAAAGCTCCATTCGATATCATCTCCTGGCTTAATATTCTGCTCTCCAATATCGTTATCTCTGGACTTGCAGTGAGCAAACAAAATGCCATTGCTCAGCCCATTAACAACACGAATGTGCCACTTATCAACGTATACTGCAGGTGGCACAGCTGCAACCAATACACCAATTGACAAAACCAAAACCATCAACAAATTACTTCTTCCACCCATTTTTTCTCTTTCGCCAAAAGTACTTCTTTCCTTTGTATTTGTTGTGATTTATGTTGGAAGATGAATGAATTTATATACAACTTTTTCACATGCAAGAAACGGAAACAACTTGGGGCTTTTATCAAAAGTTAAATCACTTACTTGAAAAGTTAAATCACTTACTTAATTTTGCGTTGCATGTATGGGAATAACCTAGAATGAAAATTATTGTGTTATCTATCTTACCATCCAAAATAATAACACATTTATTTGATAAATTAACTACTAGCACAAGTTTCTGTTTTGTACTATGTAGAAGATTTTTTTTTTTAATGAAAACATTCAAATAAAAATTGTTATAGAATCTAACTTTAATAAATTTATGATAACAAAAATAAAACTATATAATATTTATTTATTACACGTTAAAATATCCAATATTTTTCATTTTTTTTAATTAAAACAAACGTGCATGACAAATGTTTCCAAACTAATATGTAAAAAAAAAGTACAAATAACAAACATTATATTAATATTTATATGAACAATACAAGCAGGGGCGGATCCAGACATTGATATTTGGGGGGGCCAAAAAATTAGAGTATATAAATATTAAAAAAATATCGCCAAAATCCAGATGTTCGAATTCACTATGTTGACATTAAAAAAAAGTTAATAGTGATAAACATATGTGAGTGTATCAAAGACTTACGGACTAAGTTTAAATAAACTTAATACCATCATATCATTTTGTTCATCTAAAAAAAAAAATTATTAAGTCTCTAAACTCTAAAAAGTCTTTAATGCATCCCTATACTTTCAATTTTGTTTCTAATGAATTCCTAGATTTTAAAAAAATGTCAAATAAATACAAGGATATATTAGACTTAAACTTGAAAATTTGAAGACCAATTAAATACAAAATTGAAAGTTGAAAAATATATTGAACTCTTTTTGAAGTTCGTGGTCTATTAAACACAAAATTAAAAGTTCAAAGATTTATTAGACATTTTCTTAAAAAAAATTATTAAACAAAAAAAAACACAATATAACATGAATTTGTTTACAAAATTTATAAAAGGAAGGTTAATATAGTCTAAATTACTTTTGAAAATGTTAATAAATAAATTAATACTAAGAGTTAATAAATTTTTTTAAAGTATGAAAATACTAAATTTAGATATTTGAAATTACAATGACTAAAATAATATAACTCTTTTTAAGAATAAAATTTATATATTTTTAAATATATATAAACAAAACATTAAAAGAGAACCATTTTTTTAAAAAAAATATACATATATGGAAGAAAATGTAAAGCAAATAAATTATTGTTGTGGTTGAGTTTCGAACTCAGGCACAACAAAATATAAATTATGCACATGACCACTGCAGCAGAATAAGATTTTGTTAATTTGGGGGGGCCAAAATGTATTTAATAATAACAGTATATATTTAAGGCATTAATTTTGCCTACGAGTATGAGAAAATCAAAAATTTTGGGGGGGCCGTGGCCCCCCTAGTCCCTTCAGAGGTCCGCCCCTGAATACAAGTATATTACAAAAAATGTTAAATTTGATTACGATCTAAATATTATTCTTTAATTTTACTCGTGGAAAAAACTATGTATTTAATTTCAAGCTAAAATATTGGTAACCATTTTTATGAGTGTTATAAGGTAATAATATATACCTTCTTTGCACACAAAGGACTCTTAAATCAATATAGTTAATACTGACATTTAAAAAAAAAAAAAAAAGTGATCAATTACACTGTTGACATGATATTTGTAACGACTTCAAACTTCTCTTGATTAGAAAGAATCGAACATCCACGGCCCCAAATTAAATTTAAGTTACATTGTTAATTTTGTTATATCGACCTCATGGTCACTAGACGATACATCATGTCGTTGAACTATGCTCTTGTTGGTTGTTATATCTTTTAATATATTATCTAAAAACATGTTTTTTACAATTCATAATGTGGGATAAGAATTCCAACCTCTAAAACATACTATATTAATTACTATTTGTCTTGGGTGAAAAACTTAAATTTCGAAAAATCATTTATTTTGGTTCACTGTTTTCTTTATATATATTAACAACTATTATTAATGAAATTGACAAGACTCGAACCATAAATTAAAACAAGAATTTATTCCTATACATATGGATGGTGCGTGGCTTTCTTATTTTTTTCAACAAAAGTATAAGTAAAAGTAGATAGATTCAAAAAAATAAATGATAACTTTTTTTTTCCAAAGATATTTAATTAATGAGGAGATCAAACTCTTGACCACTTAATCAAGAGCACGATCTTATATCAATTGAGTTATGTTGAGTTTTACCATAAAATTGTTAAGAAATTGTTAAGAAATTGTGAAGAAACACTTCTTCAAAGCCCATTAAAAACCCATATTTGAAGCAATCAATTTAATTGGCTTAAATATTGGTGGATTACCATATTAAGATTTTTTGATAGGTCAAATTTGAGGTAAATATGCTTATAAAAGGAAGAAACCCAAAGAGAAGTTTTACCTTCATTTTTAAAATCAACAGAAGGGAATAGATATTGTGCAACCCGTAAGTGTTCATTAATGAAGAAAACAAAGTCTGAGGTTTTTCTTTTTTTCTTTTCTGTGACACTAGCTCACGGAGGGTTTTAGTGATTTTCTCTTTTGTTGTTAATTCCAAGCTATCGAGTTGTGATATTTGGAAGTCAATAGTCATTGTTAGGCTATTGAGGTAGTTTGTAGCGCTGAGTTGAGACTTCTTGTAATCTCCATTATAGTTGAACCTGCAGTTGCAGAAGACTGGACGTAGTCTCGAGATCGGGGCGAACCAGTATAACTTTCGGTGTTGCTCTCTTTTTCCTCATCTTTATTATTGTATTTTGTAATCGATAACTTATTTGGTTCTGACCTGTGAAGTGGGAACGTGAGATATAATATTGTTTTTATTCCGCGTTTTTTATATCTCGTGTATTTTTCCCAACAAGTGGTATCAGAGCCTTTGATTCAGGAATCATGGGAGCGACGAATCCTGAAATTTTCGAGGGAGTCACAAAATTTGATGGAGAAAATTTTGGTTATTGGAAGATGCAGGTGATCAAGGATTTTCTAACCTGCAAGAAAGTGCACAAGGCACTTAAGAAGAGACCGAAAGATATGTCAGATGGAGATTGGGAGGACCTAGATGAACAAGCATTTGCAAACATAAGAATGTGTTTGTCAAGAGAAGTTGCTAGTCTTGTAGCCAACGAGACTACTGCAATCAAGCTAATGGAAACACTTACAAACAGGTACGAGAAATCGTCTGCTAACAGTAAAGCCTATCTTCTTAAGAATTTTTTTAACATGCAAATGGTTGAAGATGCATCTACTAAATTCCTATATGAATGAGGTTACCACTTTGATAAATCAGTTGAAGCCTGTTAAGATAGAATTTACTGATTAAGTATACGCTATTCAGTTATTAATGTCTCTACCTGAAAGTTGGGAAACGATGAAGACAGTTGTGTCTAATTCGTTAGGGGAACATACTCCGAAGTTTTCAGAGGTTTGTGATCTAGCTCTAGCTGAAGAAATTTATAAAAAGAGTAGTGGTAGAGAGTCATCTACTACAGGATCAACTTTAACTTTGACTAAGGGTAAAGAATTTAAGAAACTGAGTAGTAGTGGGAAGATGTGGGGTCATAGGAACAAGGAGATAAAAAAAATTTACTGTCACCAAATGGGTCACTATAAGAGTCACTGTAGAAAACTAAGAGAGGATCGAGAGGAAAACATAGTTGATGATGTCAATGTTTGTGTTGTTGGAAATGACACAGAGAGTTGTAATTTATCTGAGTGGATTTTATAAAGTGCAGCTACTGTACACATAATTTCAGATAGAAATTTATTCACATAATTCATAGGTGGACATCATAGTCTAATGAGAATGGGTGATGGTAGAGTCTCCAAAACCAGTGGGATTAGGGATGTTAGTCGGAAGTCAGAATGTGGTAGTGTTCTAGTGTTGCAGGATGTTGGGTTTGTGCCCAGTATTAAGATGAATCTCATCTCTACTAGCAAGTTGGCAGATGAAGGCTACATGAGTGAGTTTGGCCGTAGCCAGTGTAAACTCATATTAAGATCCCAGGTAGTGGCAGTTGGCCACATAAATTCTACACTGTACAGATGTCAGTTGGATGGTGTCAAAGGATCAAAGAGACGACGGATGCTAGTTAAAGCTGCAGATGGTTGTTGTAGAGGTACATGTGAGCCAGCAACACTGAGCCCAGTTTGATTAGTCAGATCATTATCCTTCAATTCAGAAACAATTGGGAAGTTTAGAAGAGAAAGTTGATGGCTATTGTCAACCCTCAATTGTTGTCAGACGCTCGAATGAATTGAAGAAGTCGCCTAGGCGAGTGGAGGCATCAAAGTGGAAGGTCAGAGCAATTGCTAAGGTCAAAGGAAAGGTCTCAATCTTGGCAACATGTTTGAATAGAAGATTATTCAAACCCTTCTCAAAATATATCTTCTTCATGAACAGTGATTCAGGGTTGAAGAAGATGTCAGTTGTTACCACTTAGTTGAAGTGGGAGTACGTGTCTGTCTTTTTCGTTTGGGAGACAGATCCACGTAGCGAGCCCATTCCTCAGGGCGAGCACATATGCACTACAGTTACTTTCTGATGGTTGCCTGATAGCACACTAAATGGGCTATCTTTAGAGCCTTTATTATGCTAGTTTTGGAGTTTAAAGGAATGTTGTAATGATATTATTTATCTAAATTTTAGATTTCGAGCATTTCGAGCAAACCGAAGAATTTTAGAAGTTATGACATGAAAAAATAGCTTAAAATGTGTATTTTGATGACCAAGAGCCAAGAAAAAGAAGGAATCAAGCTGAAAATGTCGAGGGGATAGCGTCGAGACGCTATGGGAGCGTCGAGACGCTCCAAAATGAAGCCAATAAGCCAGAAAACCCGAGGGGACAGCGTCGAGATGCTGTAATCCTTTAGAAAAAGAATAAATAAAAAGTTTATACTAACCTCAAATTTGAACCTAGGCCAGTCAGGGCACTAAATTAACACAAGGAGTGCCTCATCCACCACATCATTCAACTAATTTTGATATTTATTTTGCATCAGTAATATTTATCGATGTAGCGTCGAGCTACAGCGTCTCGACGTTGTGCTCGACGCTAGCTTTCTTAAACAATTTTCACACATTTTTAAGGGCAGCGTTGAGACGTTGTCACGATTTTTCCTATAAATACATTTTATTCTTATACGATTAGGGTAGACCAATTTTTGGAATATTTGAACCCTATTTTCAAAATACACTATTGGGAAAGGCTGAGGGACACTCTAGAGAGCTGAAGAAGAGATTTGGAGGCTCGGGAACGTGCAGATCACATCGGGAACGGGGCTTGGCACGCTACAAGAGTTTTTCTCCTTTACCTTTGATTTTATTGCTTTATTTTATGGATTCTAAACTTTTTCTAAGCATTATTTTAGTGATTATGAGTAGCTAGACTCTTACTTAGGGGATTGATGTAATCGTTTTAGTTTTCTTGTTTGATTAATCTAAGTTCTTCATATTGGAACAATTATTCATGTGTTTGTTTGCTTAATGTTTTTATCCTTTTGGCCAAAATATAAATTGTTGATTGTTTAAATTCTAGCTTGAAAAAGTAGATTTAAGAGTAGAACCTAAAACACATGACTATTTGTAAATTCTTGCATGAACATGAAGAATTCTCTTAGAGACTGTTAATAGAAGTTGCATAATGCCTTTTTTTTCTATTAAAAACTAGACATACATGTTAGTTTTATAAAAAAGAAAGAGAATTAATTGAGCTTTGGCGAGTCTTTTATGATTTTATTCTTCTTGGCCTATAATTGTATGCATGACTATTTTTGGATTGATAGATTAATTAAGCATGAATCTATTCGATGAAACTAATTCCCTAGGTTACTTTCTGATGGTTCCCTGTTTCTTAGTTTGTTATTTTACAGGTTTTTTTTGTTGAACCTTGGAGTTTGCCAAGATGACCAGTTTCGTTGCAGTGAGAGACAAGATCGTTGTTTTGTCTTCAAGTGGGAGATTGTTAAGAAATTGTGAAACCCAAAATAATTCTTCAAAGCCCATATTAACTTCATTAAGCAATCAATTTAATTGGCTTAAATATTGGTGGATTATATTATTAAGATTTTTTTATTGGCCAAATTTGAGGTTAATATGCTTATAAAAGGCACAAACCCACGAAGTTTTACCTACATTTTTTAAAATCAACAAAAGGGAATAGATATTGTGCAACCCGTTAGTGTTTATGGAAGAAAAGAAAGTTTGAATTTTTCTTTTTTCTTTTGTGTGACACTAGCTCATAGAGGGTTTAAGTGGTTTTCTCTTATGTTGTTAATCTCAAGCTATCGGGTTGTGATACTTAGAAGTCAATAGTCATTGTTAGGCTATTGATGGTAGTTTGTAGCGCTGAGTTTAGACTTCTTGTAATCTTCATTCACTACAAGAAAAAAGGTACAAGAAAAAAGGTCTACGATAGCTTTGAAAAAACGCTATTATATGCATCTTATAGCATTTTCGTCAAAGTCGTGGTAGCCCACGCTATTAAATGTCTAAGACTTTTCATAGCATTTATAAAATGCTATGGAACTCGATGTTTTTATAGCCTTTTATAAAGGCTATGAAAAGTCTGTCTTTTAATAGCTTTTATAAAACACGATAAAAACTCGAGACTTTTTATAGCATTTTATAAAGGCTATTTAAAGTTCAAAACTTTTAATAGCGTGTGTGCTACCACGACTTTGTAGAAAACGCTATATAGGACATATAATAGTGTTTTTTCAAAGTTGTCGTAGATGTTTTAATATTTATAGCTTCTATAACCTTTGTATAGCTTTTCAAATATGTTCATAATGCTACTGATAAAGTTTCGTACCTTGTTATAAATCAGTAATAAAATAATAAAATTTATTTGAAGATCTAACAATACGTCATAAGAATATTTTTCTCAAATTTCAAATGAGAGAGTATAGCAAATGAGAGAGTATAACTAAATGTAATGTTTACAAAGAAAGATGATTCAAGCCTTTGGAAAGTTTAGTGAACACAAATACAAAATTCATAAATCTCAATGTACTTGTTACAAATTCTAAACAGTATAATCGTATGGATCTTAGATTGATCTAATTCATATATAACTGACTCGATTGTTGTAGACCATTCCTTCCATGAACCTACAAAAAAATATCAAGAAAGAAATATATAAGGTGCCTTGTAAAAGTATAAATAATCACAACCACAACCAAATAAATAAAAAAATATACAACACACAACCCCTCTTCTACAAAAACAAATATGAGGAAAAAATTGAAAAGAAATGTTTCCTCATTGAAATTAAACAAGCCAAAACTCAACAAGAGGAAAACTTAAAATAGTAGAAATTAACTGTATTACAGTGTAACAACTACATGTTCTCCTGGCAGATTTCCTAGCTTGTGACTATGCTATTTGAACTTCCACAAATCTATCACCTTATGGTGTAGTTCCTTTGTCTAATTACGTCTAAATACAAAGTTAAAAGATAAAAAATGGTTAAACTTACAGTTAATAATCACAATGAAGCTTTCCAATTAGATTGTTTCAAGCATTTACAAAAACTAATTACATAGTTAGTAACAACAAACCCGAAGGTGCTTATCCCAACCCCCAAGAATTAAAGAAGTGGTGCCTTTACAAGAAAAATAAAATAACGACCACAAGAATTCAAGAAGTTTGATAATTACCCGGCCTCCCCTAAAAAATGGTAAACCTTCAGAAACCATTAATAGAGAATGTGAATCTAAAATAATTCTTCCAAAAAGTTTGTTTGATAGAGAGGTGAGTGCTACAGTTCTACTAACATCATTTAACAATACTAAATAATAAAATTGCATCCAACCACTTTGTGAGATCAGTTCAATCCCTCACTTTTTGAGTATTGAATAAGATAGGCCCAAAATTCATAATAAAAAGGGAATTTTTTTGAAGTGTTACAAAAAGGGGCATTTCAAAAGTATTTCAAAATCATAATTATGATAGCAATTGATAATACTTATAACAATTGCGAATTGGAAGAGGTGCAATACAATTATTGTGAATCTAAAACACTCATCAATCGGAATGATCCTAACTTGAAGTGAAGCTAACTATAAAATAACACAAGTAAATAATATATCCAACTTACATTTGGAGTTTTTACTTTGAGAGAACTGTAAATAAAGAATGCTTAAAGTGCAAATCTTACAACAAATATATGCAACATTATATTAAGCACCAGAATGTTACTCTCAAGTGAAGTGAAAGATAGATAAAAAATCTAGTCTACTATAAAATAAAAAGGTTGCGTTGTGTACAAACGCTCTAATTAAAAGCAATTATATCCCTAATTTGTTGTAGTGATTATAGTTGAACCTGCAGTTGCAGAAGACTGAACGTAGTCCGAGATCGGGGCGAACCAGTATAACTTACGGTGTTGTTCTCTTTCCCCTCATCTTTATTATTGTATTTTGTGATCGATAACTTATTTGGTTCTAACCCGTGAAGTGAGAACGTGAGATATAATATTGTTGTTATTCCGCGTTATTTATATCTCGTGTATTTTTCCCAACAATGATAACCTTAAAACAATAGAAACATTTTAATGGAACAATGAGATCACATTTATAACAACACACCCAAAATAGGATTTCTTAAGGATGGAGAGGTCCAAAAGACAAAATGTCAATAACTCAAAGAAAATAAACATGCAATTAGGACATGTTAAATGTGTCTATTATTTCTTATTGAAAGGTACAAGACCCTCAAGTAAGTTTAAAGTTTGTTCCACTTATGTACCAATTCATCAATTTGTTTAGGATTGTTTCTTATGTAAATTCCATCTTCTTTAGCAGTCCAAAAGCAAGTATTGTCGCCAAAGCACCTAAACGCGAGCCAAATGTGAGTTTTTTCAACCCAATATGCATCAAACGACACATCGAAATGTGGTCTTTGCAAGTAGCACCAATACAACGTTGTTCCCCAAAAGTTGTCTTTAAAACTCCAGTGGACTTCATCTCCTTTGGCAGCCAAAGTGTGGTTGCCCAAATCATCATCTTTGGACTGACAATGCACCATTAGGGCTTCTTTGTTCAGCCCATTGATCACATGAATGTGCCACGCTGGGAGTGGCAGTGGAACCGCCGAGCACGGCTGAACCACCGCAAGAACCGCCAAGGCAAGTAAGAGAACCATTGCCAAATGCATCTTTTCTTCATACATTGCACCCATTTTGCTTTAAAGTAAACACTTGTTGTTTGATTCTCTTTGCTTGATCAACAATGCACTCCTATATATATATATACACACACGTTGTTGAAGAGATATGGGTGACATTATTCTTGTGAATCTGTATGTGCTTTAATTAACCATCTTTCAAAGGAAAAACTAATAATAAATGACATGCAAGCACCCAATAGAGTTTAGAAACTGTTCGAATATAATAAAAGGAAAGTAATTAACTTCATTTCATTACTTGTCCATGTGTGTGTTTTTTTTTTGTAATTTTTTTTTTACAAGCGCCTCTTTCATTGTAAGATGTTCATCTATGTATAATTGCCACGAGCTTTCATAAAACAATTTAGGTTCATACCGAAATTTGGTATAAACTTAATTTGATTGGTGGAACGAACTTGACCTTACAACACTTGGAAAGAAATAGAGTAAGCTAGGACATGTGGGGGCACTCCACACCAGCTACGCTCAAATTAGCTCTAGAGAGAGAAACGGAGAGAGAGAGGGAGATAATTGAATATGAAATGTTTGTATAATATGGAATTGAAAAATCTCAGATCACCTTACCCAATAGGTTATGGATCATATCCTTATATAGGGATCCATAACTGACCATTAGGGCTATTAAATGGCATTTAGGTGGGGAGTTTATGATTCATAACTCCTGAACAAGGTTGTGAAACGACCCTAGGAATGCAAATTTGCCAAAAACCATGACTGCTTGAGGGAGATGAGAACATGTATTTCTTTCATAAAGTTTGTATGGCAAAAAGAAGGTTCAGTTTCATAACAGAGCTCTTTGACTCTACCAACAACAATCTTGTCACGGATCATCAGATCGAGATGACATTCATTGATCATTTTAATGCGATTTATAAAGGAAGAGCTGGGGGACATTGGATGATCAAAAATCTAGATTGGAATCCAATATCTTCTCACAAGCGATCAAGATTACAAAGTCTTTCAGTGAAATCAAAGTTCATAACTATATTAAAAGCCTCGGCCATAATAAATCACCAGGTTCGGATGACTTTACTATCGAATTTCTTAAAAAGTATTGAAACATTTTCAAGCAGAATTTGATGGACATGTTCCTGTTAGGTTTTATGTCCTAAAACTCGTAGTTTCTAAACAGTTGTGTTTGTAATCGTTCTATTTAGCAATAAAGTGTTATTGAGTTTTATTCAAGTAAAGTGTTTTTGAATAAAGTGAAACGAGTTAGCATTAACCTATTCCAATAACAAACACCCATGGCGAAGCATGAGTACTTCGGGTTCATGTGTTTCATAAATGTGGATTGGGTTCAAGTAGACAGTCAAAACGATTATAGTATATGGATAAGGTTGGGTACCTTATTCTGGTAACACTATTGGATGTAGCTCGCTTTGTATTGTACAAAACGATGTGATCTGAATCGTTTCACATTGAGATGTGTGCGAGTGAGGGCGTCCTGTGCAATGAATTTTCATAAGACTGAACCGTGAAATCAAGTCGCTTGTTAAGTGATATTTTGACGTATTAAAGCAAGGTGTTTTTAGAGTTTTAATTGAGCAAGAAGACGTTTTATCTCTTGTTTCTATCTAATTGTTGCTTATTTTGCGTGTAGGTGAAGAAAGAAGGAAGTTAGATGAAGATCGGAAATAAGAGTGAAAAGAGGGGCAAAACAGCTGGAAATTGAGGGTAAAAGCCTAGCGCCTAGGCGCTGATGAGAAGAGTTGGACAGTAGCTGTAGCGCCTAGGCGCTGTTGAGAAGAATTGGACAGAAGGCCTAGCGCCTAGGCGCCCGAACGAAGAAATGGGCAGTAGCTGTAGCGCCTAGGCGCTGCCTTCTAGCGCCTAGGCGCTACGAAGTCTGAAGCGGTGATTCCTCCTAGCGCCTAGGCGCTGTATTTGGGCGCCTAGGCGCTGCGACGACTTTTTGCCCTAAGTTTAAAAGCAGTTTATTAAATTTTAAAGGGGGATCGGCTGGAGATTGGAGAAGGGACATAGAGCAACGGCTGAGCATGGATTTTGAAGATCCGAGCACCCAAACAGAGCGAGAGCAACGTTAGGAAACTCGTGGAATCGCCAGAATTTGTTTCTTCTCTTCTTTTCTTCCTCTATTTTCTTACTTGTTATGAACATGTTAAACTTTGAGATTGTTGTTGAGTTTTTCATTATGAACTAACTCTCTTATCTAGAGCGTTGATGTAGTTGTTATTGAACCCTATTCTTCATTATTGATTGTTAAGAACTTGATTCCATATTAGGTTGTGAAAACCCTTATGAGCTTAATGCATGTTAGGATTTGGCCAATCTTAGTGTGACTTTACATCAATGTTTTGAGGTCGATAGACGATAATCATTGACGAACCTTAATTGTTTTCCCTAATTTATATGAGCGATAGACATATCCTTGTAGGTTTTGTGGCAATGCTAGTTTTACAACCTTCATAGTTGAATTGTTCCGATTGTCATAGAAATATAGGCAATTGACATTTTAATGAATATTGTTATTACTCGAGAGAGAGTAGCAAGCCATTTGAGTAGAACTTGCCAACAGTCTAGAAATCAAACTTTTTATAACTTTCAATTATTGAAGAATAGGGGGAGATAGCGATGAAGTCTTTGCTCTAGAGTCTCAATCATCTACATTTATCATAACGGTTGTTAGTTTTAGTATTTTAATTACTTTAGTTCAAAGCTTTTTAATAGTTCATTTATCCTTGACTGATCGATTGCTCAGATAAAATTGAAGCTAAGGAATTTGGTAATTAGTAACTTTCATTCCCTGTGGAGAACGATAATCAGTACTTACACTACTATATTACTTGAAACGATTCGTACACTTGCGATTTCGGACAACAAGTTTTTGCCGCCGCTGCCGGGGAATGATTGTTTTATTTTACTAATATCAAAATCAAGAGCGTTAGTCTTAATCTGAGTTTTGTTTTACTTTTATTGATTTTGTTCTTTTGTTTTTGGTCGCAGGAGTTAGAGAGAGTGCATGCGAAAATTTGGAAGTAGCAGCCTACTTCCAATTAATCTCGAAATCGAACGTACCTGTCGAAAGAACAGAAAAGAAAAGAGAGAGCGTGTTGCACAAGAAAAGTTGAAAATGGCGGACAACCAAGAGGTCGAAACCAGGACTTTGAGGGATTATGTATTGCCAAATGTAACGGGGTTACATTCTGCAATCCAGAGACCCGCAATTCAGGCGAACAACTTTGAGATTAAACCGGCCACGATTCAAATGATCCAAACCTCAGTGAACTACAGTGGTTTGAGGAATGAGGATCCAAACTCTCATATTTCAGATTTCCTGGAACTCTGCGATACATTCAAGATGAATGGAGTGACAGATGATGCCATTAGACTTAGGTTGTTTCCCTTTACTCTTAGGGGACAAGCTAAACAATGGTTGAGCTCGTTACCAGCAGGGTCAATAGAGACTTGGAATGATCTTGCCCAAAAGTTTCTCGCCAAGTTCTTCCCACCAGCAAAAACAGCAAAGATTCGGAGTGAGATTGGAAATTTTCTTCAAGAAGATGGAGAGTCTCTGTATGATGCATGGGAAAGATTTAAGGAACTTTTAAGAAAGTGTCCTCATCATGGGTTTCCTCGATGGATGCAAGTGCACAACTTTTACAATGGGTTAGATGGTGGTACTAGAACCACAATCGATGCAGCAGCTGGGGGATCTTTCATGAAGAAAACAAAGAATGATGCTTTTGAATTGTTGGAAGAGATGACGGTAAATCATTATGAATGCCCAAGCCGGAGAATGACTCAGAAACAACCGATGGGAGTTAATGAAGTGGATTCAATAGCCGCGTTGACTGCACAGGTTGCCTCACTTACTAGGCAACTTCAGTCAAACCAATTTGCGGTAAACTCGATTCAAGCTCCTACTTTATTCTGTGAAAATTGCAATGGAAGTCATAGGAGTGAAGATTGTCAGGTGGGGAATCCATTTATGCAAGGTCAAGTTGAGCAAGCTCAATTTGTTGGGAATTATAATCGCCAACAAAACAACCCCTACTCCAATACATTTAATCCAGGGTGGCGAAATCATCCTAACTTCGCATGGAAGCAGAATCAGACACAATATCCACCCCCTCCAGGATTCCATCAACCAGAAAAGAAAACTAGCCTTGAGGAGGCAATGATTCAGATGGCAAACACTACGAGTCAGTTCATGGCTGAAACAAGGACCAACTTCCAAAATCAAGGTGCCGCAATTAAGAATTTAGAAGTACAAGTTAGTCAGCTAGCCAATATGATGGTGGATAGGCTTCCAGGAAATTTACCAAGCACAACCGAAGTAGATTCAGTTGGACAACGAGCTGTTGATTTTAATATACTAAAAAAGGGAAAGGCTCATGTGGTTAGTGATCAAACTCAAATTGAGCATTGTAATGTCATCAGGGTGCATCACATGGATAAAAGTCAAGAAGATGATCAAGAAAAGATTGAGGAGCCAACGTCAATCATTGAAAAAGAAGTAGAAATAGTATCACATTTACTTGAGGCCGAAAAGCCTATTACTTCTACTTTATCTACTTCTTCTATTCCTTCAGCTAATCCTCAACTCAAGAAAAAGAAAAAGACGAATTTAAATTCTGAGGTTGTTAAATTTATGGATATTTGCATGAAACATAACATTAATCTTCCTTTTTCAGATCCTCTAAAGCAAATGCCTAACTACGTCAGGTTCATGAAGGAATGACTCTCGAAGAAGAAGAAGAATAAAAAGGTTGAGATAGTGCATCTCGCCGAGGCATGCAGTGCTAGACTTAAGAAGAAACTACCACATAAATTGAATGATCCAGGGAGTTTTTCTATTCCTTGCAGTTTTGGTAGTCATTCTTTTAGAGCTTTATGCGATCTAGGTGCTAGCATTAATTTACTCCCTTTGTCACTATGCAGGAAATTAAAAATTGGGGAGTTAAAGCCCACTACTGTGAAACTCCAGTTAGCTGATAGATCCATAGTTTGTCCATATGGGGTTGTGGAGAATGCACTAATTAAAGTGGGAAAATTCTTTATCCCAATTGACTTTTATGTGATAGATGTGAAGGAAGACAGTGCACTACCCGTTATTCTTGGAAGGCCATTCCTGGCAACTGGGAGAGTTTTAATTGATGTGGATAAAGGAGAGTTGACCATTAGAGTCCAAAATGAAAAAGAACTTTTTAAAGCCATAGTGGACTCTAAATCTCAAACTGAAACATTAATGTTGGTCTACAAAAAGGGTGCAAGAAAGCGAGCTCGTGATATATTAAATGTCTTTCGACCACCTTAATGCTTAAACGTTTATTGCGTCTAGCTAGAGACGTTAAATAAAGCGCTTTTTGGGAGGCAACCCAAGTTTACGTTATTTGATTTTTTTTTTTTTAGTCTTTGTATTTTCTATCTTTTGTTGTGTATCGTTGTCCTTATGTTTCTGTTGATTTTTTTTATTTTGTAGGAGTTTGATCACCATATTCCCCATTCCAAACTCTGATGAATATGTTGGTTCTCTTATTTAATCAGGGCAGTATTATTCACCTTCTCTTTTATTTGTCAGATATATATGCTTTAGTAGTTTCGCATTGAGGACAATGTTGAATTTTAAGTTGGGGGTGGGAATAAATTCTGTTGAGTATGTTTTTGAGGATAGGTGTGACATTCTATATGATTTCTACATTCTAAGAAGTGTGTCTCTTCAATTTTTCGAGATATTTTGGAAAACTATGTAAGTTAGGGACACATTGGTTGTTGGGTTATATTGCATAAGAGAGAAGAGCTTGATTCATGTTTTTACTTAAAAGGAATGCATGATAGTGTTTGTTGAACTATTGAATGACGAATGCGCAAGATCTATTGCCAAAACAACCTGTTTTCATGTGAGTTTTTGAGCCTTTAAGCACATTCATTACATGGTGCTTTCAATTCTTAAAGTGTGTGATTGCCATGCATATTTAGATTTTTTGTAGGACTTGCTTTGTTATGCATGTCTGTAGCCTCTGAATAGTTTTGAATGCTTAAATTTTAAGGGTAATTTAGGTGAAGCCAATGTTTAGCTTTCTAAAATAGCCTACCTCAACATTGAGTCCTTAGTTAAGCCAAATATTGACCCTTAGACTTTTTTTTCATTGGAAGATTACCGCACTAAAAGCCAAAAATACCATTTGTTGTAATCTTTTTCTGTGAATCCTAGATTGAAAGATTACATATGCTTACCACATGAAGTTTTTAAATTTGTTGGGAAAGTTGCAACATGTGAATTAAGGGATTCCTAAATGGAAGCGTGATTAGAAAAGAAAAAAAAAAAAAAAAATGGTGTGGATGAAAAGAAGTCTATTCTTCAACCAAGCTAAAAAAAAAAAAAAAATCGTGCTTAAGTTTAAATTCCTTGGAAGTAGAAGTGTTAGCTTCATGTGGATAAGCGGTGTAAAATTCTTTCAATAAAAGAGCTTAAAAATTTCCTTTTCCATCCACCCGTCCTAAGCCAAATTACATCCAAAACGAAACCCTCAATTTTTGTGCATTCATTATGTTCATCGATGGCTTGGATGTGATATATGAGCAAGTTTATGACAAAAGTTTTGTATGTATTGGTGTGAGAGTCATTGAAATATGCCTTAAACAGTTGAGCGTTATGAGTGAATCCCTGTGAGGGTAGTAGACCTTGTGCATTCAATTTTGATAGTTTGATGAGATACTTGAGTTTTAGTTAAAATTGTACTCGATGAATGCTTATTCTCTTGACTGTTTGTATAACCGAAGTAATTGATGTGTACTTAGCTTACCACTATTCTTAGATATTAAGAAATTTGAAAAGAACACTTGGAATTGTAAGGAATCTAGAAGTCTCACTGGTTGATTGTACTCAATTGTTTCACTTACTTTCGTGTGCCTTTAGGTCGTCAATAAATGCGTGAGATTTGAGTCATTTGAATGTAATTGTCTTTCTTTAGAATCCTGTTGCTCTTTGCTCGAGGGCGAGCAAAATCATAAGTTGGGGGTAGTTTGTTAAGTGATATTTTGACGTATTAAAGCAAGGTGTTTTTAGAGTTTTAATTGAGCAAGAAGACGTTTTATCTCTTGTTTCTATCTAATTGTTGCTTATTTTGCGTGTAGGTGAAGAAAGAAGGAGTTAGATGAAGATCGGAAATAAGAGTGAAAAGAGGGGCAAAACAGCTGGAAATTGAGGGTAAAAGCCTAGCGCCTAGGCGCTGATGAGAAGAGTTGGACAGTAGCTGTAGCGCCTAGGCGCTGCCTTACAGCGCCTAGGCGCTGTTGAGAAGAATTGGACAGAAGGCCTAGCGCCTAGGCGCTGCCTTTCGGCGCCTAGGCGCCCGAACGAAGAAATGGGCAGTAGCTGTAGCGCCTAGGCGCTGCCTTCTAGCGCCTAGGCGCTACGAAGTCTGAAGCGGTGATTCCTCCTAGCGCCTAGGCGCTGTATTTGGGCGCCTAGGCACTGCGACGACTTTTTGCCCTAAGTTTAAAAGCAGTTTATTAGATTTTAAAGGGGGATCGGCTGGAGATTGGAGAAGGGACATAGAGCAACGGCTGAGCATGGATTTTGAAGATCCGAGCACCCAAACAGAGCGAGAGCAACGTTAGGAAACTCGTGGAATCGCCGGAATTTGTTTCTTCTCTTCTTTTCTTCCTTTATTTTCTTACTTGTTATGAACATGTTAAACTTTGAGATTGTTGTTGAGTTTTTCATTATGAACTAACTCTCTTATCTAGAGCGTTGATGTAGTTGTTATTGAACCCTATTCTTCATTATTGATTGTTAAGAACTTGATTCCATATTAGGTTGTGAAAACCCTTATGAGCTTAATGCATGTTAGGATTTGGCCAATCTTAGTGTGACTTTACATCAATGTTTTGAGGTCGATAGACGATAATCATTGACGAACCTTAATTGTTTTCCCTAATTTATATGAGCGATAGACATATCCTTGTAGGTTTTGTGGCAATGCTAGTTTTACAACCTTCATAATTGAATTGTTCCGATTGTCATAGAAATATAGGCAATTGACATTTTAATGAATATTGTTATTACTCGAGAGAGAGTAGCAAGCCATTTGAGTAGAACTTGCCAACAGTCTAGAAAGCAAACTTTTTATAACTTTCAATTATTGAAGAATAGGGGGAGATAGCGATGAAGTCTTTGCTCTAGAGTCTCAATCATCTACATTTATCATAACGGTTGTTAGTTTTAGTATTTTAATTACTTTAGTTCAAAGCTTTTTAATAGTTCATTTATCCTTGACTGATCGATTGCTCAGATAAAATTGAAGCTAAGGAATTTGGTAATTAGTAACTTTCATTCCCTGTGGAGAACGATAATCAGTACTTACACTACTATATTACTTGAAACGATTCGTACACTTGCGATTTCGGACAACATCGCTCTCTCTTTATAACACCGTTTACTAAAAATATCGACTTTTTCATATGATGACCTAGGCAACTCGATCTTAATCATGAGCTCGCTGTGAACTCCTGTTTATTCGAGAGTATCCTTTGACTTACACGGGTGAGAGTGGCCAGATCGCCGACTCAATAAGCCTACCATCTTGGGGATAAACTCGAATAGGTAGTTGTGGACATAGTACAACAAGACAGAATTCACTCATACTGGCCCTTAAGGGATAGTAGAGAGGTTGTTCCCTTAGCTGACTCTAGGTCTTGAACAAGAGTCCACCCTCTCCTTGGCAAGAGAGGGATTTGATCTGCTGGTTGGACCACAAATCAAACGTTCATTAGAGGTGTCAGTGGTACTTAAAGGAAACCAAAAGGTAATGCAGGGGTTAAACAGTATAAATGACCCGCTGTGATTACGAACGACTTATGAAGGATCGACTTGTCTGTGATGGTTATATCAAGAGAACATAATATATCTACAGTGAGGAGAGTTCAGCCCCTGGACTATAGTGGAGTTTCTAGGGGTTTACGAATGCTGATTAGATCGGTTAAAAGTGTTTAACCGGATAATCTCAGATCGTAGTAGCTCATGATCTGTAGGTTCTTTAGGTTCTCCTCGTTAGCTCGGATAAAGCGGTGTAACAATGCAAGAGGAAAGAATTTGGAGAAATTAAAATTCGGTTTTGAAGACGAGGTTGGACATATTTAAATATGATTTAAATATGTGTTTGGAGGAAAATATGAATAGGGATTCATATGCAAAAAATCGGTTTTCGAAAAACTAGGATTAGTCATATTATTTAATTAATATTTGATATTATATTAAATAATAAAAAAATTAATTAAAATGTTTAATTAATTATATATTTATTATTAAATATTTATTGATAAATTAATTTTGAATTAATTTTATAATAAATATTAGAATAATATTATATATGTTAATGGGTATAAAACATGCATGTTTGACACCTATGAAGTTTTGACTAATCATGCTTAATGAATAAGCAAGTTTTGTTTGAAGTTTAAAATGAAGAAAATCTTCATTTGGCTTAGACTAATGCAAAAATGGAAAAATGGTTTTCCTTATCCCTTCTCTCTCCGTTGTTCTTCAATGGTTGAAGAAATTCTATGAAGATTTGAGTTTTGGTGCTAAAGCTTGAGGGATTTCTTGTGAAGACTTGAAGAATTGAAAAGTTCATTCTTCCTCCCTCGATTTATTCTTCAATTTGTTGAAGATTTATGAGAAATGGTAAGATGAGAAACTTGTGGTTTGGTGAAGTGTTCATCATACTCAAGTAATATTTCATCTTCTTTCTCATAAACACCATCATCTTCTTCTTGCTCCCTTACCTCCACACAAAACTCCTTTGCTCAAAGGAGTCCGACAACTCCGCTACTAAGCCCGAGGATAGCTGGGACTTCTCTGAGGGTGGTCCTCACCTTGCTCGTGATCAAATTGAGCTTCATAGGATTTTATAAAGGTGGTTGCTGCGGAGACGAGAAGACAAATCCAAAAAAGGTACGTTTTTTTTTGTTTTTCAAGCTTTCTGGTAAATTTATCGGTGAAGCTTACCGATATGATATTTATCGGTGCTTGGCCAACGTTATTAGATAGCGTTTTCGCGTGGTATTCGGTCTAGAATTTACCGGTCGGTTTACCGGTTTATTCTTTACCGATGCTCAAGACCGGTAATGGTTAACGGTCCACCGATTTACCCGTATAAACTTATGAAGTTTATTTGACCGGTTTACCGATCTAAGCTTACCGATCCAGTTTACCAATGGTAGCTTACCAGTCCGGTTTTACCGATACGAATTTACCGGTGCTGATTTATTCGTATGGTTTTACCGGTCGTGGCTTACCGGTCAACCTTTATCGGTTTACTTTTACCGGTCGGTTTTACCAGTCGGTCTGGGAAGCAGTTTCTTCAACTATTTGATTGCTGTTCAATTGACTTTCCTCTTTGTTGCTTATTGATTGCTGAAGATCCTCAGCCAGTTTAAGCTTCTTTTCGTTGCGCCTCTGGTTGTTTTAGGACCTGAGTTTCATCAACTGGTATCGGAGCATGCTTTAAGCTCTCAATTTGCTACAAATTGAGTTTTCTAGGTGGGTTGTATTGATTTCTTTTCTTGGGTGGCTGAAGCGTTCTCAGTATTTGGCATCCTCTTTACTTTTGTTTTTTATTTTCAGATTGTAAATAGCCTATTTCTGTTAAAGGCTTAATGTTTGGCTTGGAGTCTGTAATTCGTGAGTCTTTAGAGTCTTTAGGTTGTTGCAAATCCGAAGAGTCAAGGTGCAAAGGAGCAAAGAGCTTGGAGAAGTTCGAAGAGTTCGAAAAAGCTTCAAAAAACCTAGCTTGGGGTTGAACAAGCTTGTAATAAATTAGTATTGCTTGCTTGATGCCAAAAACCGAGAATCACTTTAGTGTGTTTAATTTTGTGATGCATGAGATGTATGGTTTAAATTAAAGCCCTTGCTTATGCATAAAGTATGTCATGTAGATTTCAAATCTCACGTTAGATAGCATGTTTCATGCATAAAGTATGTTATAATTGTTATAATGTATAGGATGCATGCTTAATTCATGAGAATTAATATAAATGTTATATTGATTTATGAATTAGGAGTCATATGTTTAAGAGTATAATTGATTTAATTGTTATATTGATTATAAAGTTACATTCAATTTGCCATGCCTTAGTGATGCATGTTTTGAGAAGCATGTAGATCTTTGTTGTAGTAAGTCTTATGTTTTGCAAAGCGTTGTAAAATTTATTTAGACTTTTAAAATCTATAACAAAAAAAAACAGCATGTTCATTTAGGGTTAAAAGATTCGATCCATTTCATTAGATGAATAGGTCGATATCTCGTAAATGCTAAGGTTATGAGAAACTCACCCGGTGAAATCCTGTCTAAGGTTGGAGGATCTTGAATTGACGGAACACCTCCTACCTGGGGACGATCCGGTACTAGAGTAAAGTTAACACGACTTTATGAGCATGCGTTAGAGGTGTGAGGTTAGTAAACTGTTTATAACCTAGACATCTTAGGTAAATTGTTTACCTAGACTTAAGGTTTTATTTTCTTAGTCGGATAAAGCCTGAGGTTTTACCCTTCCGTCTAAAATACTTAGTAGAGGTGTTGAGAAGGAATATATGATATATCCCTCTCCTCCTACCCTCTCCATTAAGTTCACAAAACTCTCAGCCTCGTGATGTCAATAGGGCATCCCCCCACGGATAGTATTTGCATCTTACAATAGCAAGGTGAATGGAGAAAGTATTTATAGTAAGTGGGAGAAGGAAGTACGTCAGTACATCCTGTGGTCTCCTCTATTGGATTGAACTGTGAGATTCTCATGTTCCGCCTGCAGGCTGCCCTAGGGGCACCATCCAAACGGAGGGTCGTTTCATGGGAGTCGGAACATCTCGATCATCATTTATGGATAAGAAACATAGGGTCATTCCCAACACTGACATTCCTTACGGTTGCACTGTTGGCAGGGGCGGATCCAGGAATTTTAGTCAGGAGGGGCACAATTCTAATAAGATTAACGACAAGTTTAGTTATTAAAATTTTCGATTTATGTCTATATAGTCCTTGAACTTTAAATTGTTCGTAAAAGAGTCTTAAACTTTCAATTTTTTGTCAACCTTCAAATTTTAATTTTGTGTCTAATAGATCCTTAAACTCTCAATTTTGTATATAATAAAGACATATTAAAAAAAAATTAAAATATTAAACGTTTTGTGTTAGACATTAAATTAATGGGTCCTCAACTTATTCGACATCTTAAATAAAAATCACGTATCTATTAGATACAAAATTAAAAATTTTAAATGTAATTGAGTCCTCAACATTTGATTTTTTCAACAAAAAAAAAAAAAAAATTAATATGCCTAACATCTATATACAAAAATAAAGGGAGAATTGTACGACTGACCCCCTATTTTGGCCCATTTGTCAAAATGACCCGGATCTGAAAAAAAGGGGCAAACTGACCTTTTGCTTGCGTCAGGTGAGGATCCCGAGGAATACAGAGATAATTTGGGGGATTTTTGTTCCAATAGTACCCTCACCTTTTTAATTTTTCTAGGCAACCCACAACATAGCGAGAGGAAAAAATAAATAAGAAATGAAAAAATAAATAAGAAATGGCGGTCGCTTTTAAAAAAAATTGGCGGTCGCTCTAATTTTTAGATACTCGATCGCTCTCGCTAGATACCCGATTTACTCGCTCTAGTTTATAGATACTCGATCGCTCTCGCTAGATACCCGATTTACTCGCTCTAGTTTATAGATACTCGATCGCTCTCGCTAGATACCCGATTTACTTGCTCAAGTTTCTTATACACTTACTCGCTTTAGTTTCTTACACACTTACTCGCTCTAGTTTTTAGATACTCGATCGCTCTCGCTAGATACCCGATCGCTCTAGTTTATAGATACACTTACTCGTTTTTAGTTTCTTATACACTTACTCGCTTTAGTTTCTTACACACTTACTCGCTCTAGTTTTTAGATACTCGATCGCTCTCGCTAGATACCCGATCGCTCTAGTTATTCTAGTTACTCGTTAATATCCTTTTTTTTTTTTTTTGATGTTTTTAAGTAATATTCTAATTTAAATCAGAGCTAGTATCTATCTATTACTCATTTTCATGGCAAATGATGCAAATGATGAAAGAGCGAGTAATTTAAAATAGCATATTATATAAAAACATAAAAAAAAAAACGGAAAAAATAAAACTTCAACAACCCCAACGAAGCATCCTCCCTACTACTCTGATTCACTGTCATCGATGATGACAAATGGAGCAGGCTTCCTTTTCTTTCCAATGTTGTCTGCTACGCTTGGTCCAGCTCTTTTTAACGTTTCCTGCGGCGGTGAAGGTTTGTTTACTTCAACCTCCATAGCACGAGAGAGCATGGTAGGCGGGGACGGCGGATGAGGTTGGTTCACACTTGGGCTGGAAACCTCACGTTCTTCAATAGGAGAGGTCTCCCGCTCGTTAGGTGAAGCCCCGCGTGGATTCGGTGGTGAAAGAGCGGATGACTGAGATGATGCAGGTCTGCTGTGGTAAGATGGATCTTCGCTATCAGATGAAGTTCCGCGTGACTTCGGCGGTGAGGAGTAAAATGGATCTTCTTCTGATTCGCTATCAGTGTTCACGTCATTCGGACCATTATCCCGTCCGAAGATGTCTTCGAATGAGTCGTCTGAACACATATTGGTAAATATTTTTGAAGGTCTGAAGAGAGAATTTGGAAGCTCTGAAGAAAGAATGTGGAAGGTTTAAAGACGTTTGAGTTGAAAGGAGGAGTAATACCAGTTTATATTGTAAAAAGAATGTGTCGTTTCGTATGCAAGTGTCGTTGGGGACAAAGTTGTTTTAATTTTAGATTACAATTAATATCGTTGAATCATTCGAGCGAGCGCCACCAGAACGAGTTCCATCAATTAACATCGTCCAATCCAATCGTTCGAGCGAGCGCCACCAGAACGAGTTCAATGATGATGACACTGTCATCAGAATCCTTCCATGAGATTTTCCATTAATACCGAGCGTTGGAATCAATTAATTTTGTACGGATCGTTCTAGCTAGAGCGATGCACTTAATCAAAATTGAAATATTTGAAATCCTACACAGCGTGTGCAATGATTACAAAGATTTTTTCCCACCTTCTGTACGCATCGTTATAATCAAAATTGAATTGAACAAAAACGGAGCGTTGATGATGGTTACGAGAGCGACCAAAGACGTAGCTAGAGCGAGATATGAAATCGTTCAATATGGTGGATGTACCTGTAGCTAGAGCGAGAAACAAAATTAGAACGGAAAAGTTTACTCGTTCAATATGGTGGAGGTACCTGTAGCTAGAGCGAGGTACCTGTAGCTAGAGCGAGAAACAAAATTAGAACGGAAAAGTTTACTCGTTCAATATGGTGGAGGTACCTGTAGCTAGAGCGAGGTACCTGTAGCTAGAGCGAGAAACAAAATTAGAACGGAAAAGTTTACTCGTTCAATATGGTGGAGGTACTTGTAGCTAGAGCGAGAAACAAAATTAGAATGGAAAAGTTTACTCGTTCAATATGGTGGAGGTACCTGTAGCTAGAGCGAGGTACCTGTAGCTAGAGCGAGAAACAAAATTAGAATGGAAAAGTTTACTCGTTCAATATGGTGGAGGTACCTGTAGCTAGAGCGAGGTACCTGTAGCTAGAGCGAGAAACAAAATTAGAATGGAAAAGTTTACTCGTTCAATATGGTGGAGGTACCTATAGCTAGAGCGAGGTACCTGTAGCTAGAGCGAGAAACAAAATTAGAATGGAAAAGTTTACTCGTTCAATATGGTGGAGGTACCTGTAGCTAGAGCGAGGTACCTGTAGCTAGAGCGAGAAACAAAATTAGAATGGAAAAGTTTACTCGTTCAATATGGTGGAGGTACCTGTAGCTAGAGCGAGGTACCTGTAGCTAGAGCGAGAAACAAAATTAGAATGGAAAAGTTTACTCGTTCAATATGGTGGAGGTACCTGTAGCTAGAGCGAGGTACATGTAGCTAGAGCGAGAAACAAAATTAGAATGGAAAAGTTTACTCGTTCAATATGGTCGATGTACCTGTAGCTAGAGCGAGGTACCTGTAGCTAGAGCGAGAAACAAAATTAGAATGAAACTCGCTCTTTCAAATCAATTGATGTTGCTTACCCACCTTCAGAAAGAATTAAAGGCTAGACGAAGTACCGCCACCCTGCCTTTCAAATCAATTGATCTTGTGAAAAATAGTATAATATTATGTGGATGAGAGATAACGAGATACATACACAAGTGATAAATTGTTCAACGAAGGTATTTGTGTCCCTTCTACTATCATTTATGTCGCTTGTTCATTGAGGATCGAGGAAGATGGCCATGAAAAAATTGTTTATTCGATACGATGGTCTGTGGGATGAGGAAAATAATTGTTACGAACGTGGTATACTAAAAGGTATTTATGTCCCTTCTACTATCAATTATGAAGAACTATGCCAAAGAATTTATCAGGTTTCCAATATCAGCCACGAAGATTACAACATAGTAATGAGGGTTTCCTACCAGTTGGCTTTAGCCTCACCGCCATTCATGTTGAATACTGATTATGATGTTTGGTTTTTTATGCAAGAACCTAATGTTGACCAGTTTCAGATTTTTATAACAAAGGAACCGAAGCATGTAGAAGATAGTTTTAATAATAACGATACACTTGATATGAATTTGGCACAACATGGGGACCCAACAGATGAAGCTGATGAGGAATATGACGATGAAGATGATGACGAAAATGAAGGACAAAATGAAGGATGGTTAAATGGAGATTGGTTCGATACAGCTGATGAAGATGATGAGGAATATACACCTGCTGATGCGGTCGAAGAAGTGACAACTGACAGTGAAGATGAGATGTATGAACCGGATGACGATGAAGAGGATGAGACAAGCAACGAAGAAAATGATGAACAGTACTGTAGTGATGATGAATCGGTCGAAGATGAAGCTGGTTCTGAACAACATGAGCAAACTCCACCAAGTGGTAGAGTTTGTAGTGAATTGATTGTTCAAAATCATGCAGGTTCTGATTTGGATGTTCACGAAGGACAAATATTCTTTTCAAAGACAGATTTAAAAACGAGGATGCATGTGTACGCAATGAAGCGTAATTTTGAATTTCGAGTTAAGAAGTCTACTACTATATTGTACACATTAGGTTGTATCGATTTAGAGTGCACTTGGAGACTACGAGGTATGAAGATGGATGGTTGCGATCTGTTTCGTATATCAAAGTATGTTGGTACACATACGTGTTCAATAGACTCTCTCAATCAAGACCACAGACAAGCAACTGCCAGGGTCGTTGGTGAGTTAATAAAAGGAAAATTTGCAGGAATAGGACGTGTGTATACCCCTAAAACAATTATTGAGGATATGCAAAAAGACTTTGGGGTGAATATAAGCTACGACAAGGCGTGGATGGCGAAAGAAATAGCACAGAGCCTTGTGAGGGGATCTCCTGAAGAATCGTATGACATATTACATGCGTATGGGGAAGCCCTAAAACTTGAAAATCCTGGAACTGTTTTTGAGATTGAGTTGGAAGATTCAATTCACTTCAAATACGTCTTCATGGCACTAGGACCTTGTGTAAGGGGATACTTGAGTAGCATTCGCCCAGTGGTGATTGTCGATGGTGCACATTTAAAAGGAAAATACAAGGGTTGTATGCTCTTAGGTGTTGCAATGGATGGCAACAACCAGTGTTATCCATTAGCTTTTGCAGTTGTTGATAATGAGAACGACCGTTCGTAGAAATGGTTCATGACCAATTTGAAGACTTGTATAGGAGAAAATGGAAATTTAGTTATTTTGTCAGATCGTCATGCCACCATAGCGAATGCAATTGAAGAGGTATTTCCGAATGCATTCCATGCACTCTGTACATACCATATCAAAGGGAATCTAGAAAGACTTTTTAAAAACTCGGCGATTGTGGAGTTGTTTAAGAAGGCTTCTAGAGCGTATCGTGAGTCCGAATTTCTAGTTTATTGGGATCAGATACGTCTATTCCGTAATGGCTTGGTTGCATCCTATCTTGAAGCCGCTGGCATAGAGAGATGGGCTAGATGTCGTCAGATAGACAAACGATATGACAATATGACCAGTAACAGTGCGGAGTGTCTGAATGCATTAACAAGGGAAGCAAGGTATTTGCCAGTTACCGCTCTGCTAGATTTCGTTCGATCGTTCATTCAAAAATGGTTTAGGGTTAGGCGTGAGCAATGGGTGGCACGCACAACCACATTATCAGATTACGCTCGTTCTATATTAGCCAAAGCTTCAGACATGGGGAGACGATGCTAAATAGAACCAATTAATCAGTGGAGATTCAACGTTCAAGACGCAAATTTTGGGGGTATTGTGGACATTGAAAATCGTACGTGCACTTGTAAGTTTTTCGATTCCATGGAAATTCCTTGTAGTCATGCTATAATGGCTGCGAGGTTCAGACACAAAGAACCCCAAACACTATGCAGCAACCTATATACCGTGGAATCTCTCGTATCCGCATACGCAGAACCAATATGTCCGGTTGGACATGTATCTGAATGGAAGAAACCCCCAGGCTACATTCCTGTTCATATCCTACCTCCGAAGACCGTAATTCGAATTGGTCGCCGCAGAGTTCAACGTATTCCTTCTGCTGGTGAACGACCACGTCGAACACGTAGATGTGGTCGTTGTGGGAATACCGGACACAATAGACAGAGATGTAATGCCCCACTGTCGGCAAGTAGGTTCGATCATGACCCTAGTACTTCCGGTATGAGAAGAAATGTTTTATAATGTACGGTATTCATTTTATTTCATTAAGCAGAATACTAAATAAAAAAAGGTTCATATTAATATTACCAAAAAAATTTGTCTGCCCAAAGTTGAACAGCATATTGTTTTTTGAATAACGGCATGTTTGTTTGAACAATGTCGTCAAACTCACTAGCGGTCGCTACAGACTCAAAAAATTTTGCACAGAAATAACCACAATCTTTGCTACCCTTCTGAGGAGTTCCAACATCAACCCTACGTACTGGCCAAATAAGTTTTTTCACCCTTCCCTGTTCTTCGTACATTTTACATGCATGCAACAGTGATGGTAACCCGATGGACAACGGATGCGTACGTACTTTAAACTCCAGTGCGGGGACATGCCATGGAAGTGAATCGTATACATTTATTACCTGTTTCTTTAAGTCAATGCACGCGAGCATCCAGTGTTCATGAACATTGATTGGGCCAAAAACGAATGTGAGGTCAGACCAAGGTGTGGAACAGTCTTCATGGTCTCCCAATACGTAGTCCATGAAAGATTGATCGGTCCCTGCCCACCAAGAATTAATTGCGGCCTCGTCTTTTGACCTGGCGGCCTTAGCGGGACCGTGTGGCTCCATTAAAAAATCCTACGCATAGTAATTTGTTAGAACTGAGAATAACAGTGTGCTAACGAGGCGTCATTAAAAATTCGTACGAGAAAAATTATTGCATACCATAAACGAAGTGTTGACAGATGTAAATTTAACAGGACATAAATCTGGACGTGAAGCAAGCTTGCGACGCACGAACATCATTAGAATGTCCATTTCCTAATATTAAGTAAGAAACATTTAGATAGACAAAAACTGAAAAAATGTGACACATACCTGAATTCAAGTCACAGGGTACTTACATCTCCTTCAACATATGCATTCATTTCGAACTTTCGGAAATACGCCTTGCCCCTACTCCAAAATAAAACATTACGTTCGTGTTTATTTGTTTTCCTTGACTTCATCCATCCCTTATAAACGGTGGAAACATTTTCCGGTATCGGAAACATTAGATTATACACCGTGACGTGCGAAGTTATAAAGTCTGGTACCACAAACTCACCCGGGGCTATACTAATATTTTGTCTCCTCTTCTTCTTTTCAGGGTGTGTTTCTTCCTTCGAAATCACTACTACTGCTTTACGTTTTTTATTCTCCTCTGGGGTATATTTTTTGACGTCCTTCTTCGACCTTTTACTAAGGCGACGTACCAAGGCCGCCTCCTGCATCCCAAAAATATCATGTTATTTCTTATGTACATGGTCATTCCGTTGTTACGAACAAACAAAAAGATTACCTTGTCATCAATGTGATCTGTTTGGTCTACAACATCAACGTCCATGGTAAATTTATCAACATCAACCTCCTTAGGGCCAGACTGCAAATGGTTACTGTTAGTGTAATTGATTATGTATACAAAGTCAATGTAGGAAAAATACTAAATACCTGAGAGTCGGATGACGAAATCGCTTTGTATTGCATTCGCTTTTCATTGAAGATGGCCAGCTGCTTAGCGATAACAGTTTCTGTTACATCCTCCTCAACCGTTTCACCGCACTCATTGCTGCAAGACTCACCGATAATAGCTACAATATCATCATCGTGACTCCGTTCACGTGCAGGTGCAACCATATCACCTCCACGACTGTTGCAAGATTCATCAACAACAACTGCATCAGGAGCAGTTTTTGTTACTTCTGTACCCAACTCAGGTTCCACATTCAAAACACCAGGCACAAATGATGGAGATGCATCGGTTGTTTGTGCTTCAACATTGCGAAGCTCTTCTACAACCAAGGTAGCAGACTCATCCACCTTTGACAAGGTGGTGCAAATCAACTTTTGACCATCATCTTCAACCGGCGGGTCATTAAATAATGTTTGTGAAGTTTCACAATCAGATAAACGATCCACAGTCTGTAATTGAACCTGGTGATGAACGTCCCCAATGTCACGACCAATTTCTATTGTCCTCGAGGTTGTTGGACTGGACCGTCCTTCATCAAATCCAATATTGTCCTCGTGTTCATTCTTTTCCCCAGCTTCAGCAACATCATCTACTACTACGTTTGTTGCCTAGACAATGAGAAAATAGTTAGAGGAAAATAATCTGTGTATTAAAGAAGTCTAAGCAAACACCTTACAAAACCCTCAAAACACACACCTTACAGAACCGGCTAAGCATCTGAATGACCGTATCCATTTTCTTGTTCATGTCATTCTTCATGTCTTTGATTTGCTCCTCAATCCCTTCAACACGCATCCTTAATGAATGCAATTCCAACCTCACTTCCTCCATCCCACGTCGGTCGTCAGCAAGTGGGGTTCGTGGACTTTGAATATTGGGTATCACCGATTCAGTTGCTTCTAAAGTGACTCGGTTTTCATCCCCTGCCCGTTCAGGTGTTACTACAACATTCTCCCTCCCACTTTGGTTCTCAACGCCTACCAGTTCCGCTGTTTCTAAGCTCGGTTCCTCCATGTAACCCCGGTGGTCACCAAATACCATTTCTGATGTTTCTACAACCAATGTTCCGGTACTTGGTTCTGAAGGTAGGGTGGCACCGACCGACTGATATAGATGTGGTGGTGGATTCACAGGTGTTGGTACAAAAATAGCCCTGCGGGACAACTCTGTATCCATAAAATCCCGCTCTGCCTCAGACATGTGTAGGTCTTGGGTCACAACAGTCTACAATACAAACATAATTAGTATTATTATTACACAACTATGTTATCAAATTGTCTATTAATATTTTAACCTTAGGAGATTTGAAGACATCTTCTTCCAAGCGCTTGGCCGACAATGAGTGGCTGCACGACCATCGAAGCATACGAGGAATTGCATCCCCGTTCGTTCTAACAGTAATCTTTCCTTCCATAGTAGATACTGTCTCGTAAGCCCAAACCTGTGAACAACATATTATCACCACTGTAAAAATAACGTGCAAATAGATCAATTACAGAATCTACATTACCTGGAAGGCATGGGGTAGCCCTGTGAGGCTATACTTCGTCACATAGCTCGCCTTATGTGCTACTTTCTCTTTAAACTTTTCTACCTTGTCTGACATAGCCTTCTTAAGACTTGACAATGTCTGGTCCCATACTATTGTTCCCCAGTCAATAGAATTAAAGTATTCTAAATTATCAACTGCATCTAATAGGGTAAGGTCAACAATTCCCTTACTTTTCTCCTTCCCCATCAAGGACATCTCAGCAAAATATACAAGGGTAAGTTTCACCGCATCCTCGTCACTTTCGAATGCAACATTCTTATAAGTTTCTTCAAAATCTTTAAGAAGGCATGTATCCTTCTTCCTCAAATGATTGAAGTACTTGTTACGCAGCCGTGTAGACAACTCCCCCTTCTCAACTGAATCATGAGGGGGCCAGAGTCCGCACATTAACAGGAACTCATTCTTTGAAAATGTGACAATCTTGCCATTAAGATTGAAAGACATGACATCTGGTCTGTGATCACTGACCTCCCTCAACAAAATATAATGAACAACGGGACTGTTGAAAACCAAATCAACGTCCACCAGCCGACCGAAGACAGTGGTCCTAAACAATTTAATTTGTTCCGTAGAGAGCTTCTTCTTGATTACTTTGTTTGCGGCTGAAATGTGTGATAAACTTGTTACTTGTCCTGGGAATCGATCATCTTCGCTAATCTTCAGAACATGTGCCATTTTACTCAATTCTACGTCCAGAGAGAACACATGTGTAAAATAATTAATTCAACGTTCAAATCGCTGTGAAATACAAAATAGTCTGGCAAAACAATACTCTCGCTCTAGCTACTACACAATATCGCTCTCGCTAAACAGTACTCGCTCTCGCTACTACACAATATCGCTCTCGCTATACAGTACTCGCGCTAGCTACTACACAATATCGCTCTCGCTAAACAGTACTCGCGCTAGCTACCACACAATATCGCTCTAGCTAAATAGTACTAGCTCTAGCTACTACACATTTTCGCTCTCGGAATACACTACTCGCTCTAGCTACTAAGCCATTTCGCTCTCGGAATACACTACTCGCTCTAGCTACAATAGATCGCTCTCGCAAAACAATACTCGCTCTAGGTTATTCGGAAAATCGCTCTCGCTAAAAAATGGTAGCTCTCGGTATAAATTACTCGCTAGTTGTTAGTGCATAGTCGCTCAACGTGTCACAATACTCGCTCTCGGTTTGCCATTAAATCGCTCTAGTTACCGAATCCTTCACGCCCTAAATCGCTCTAGTTACAAAACCTACCAATATCTTGTTTAGACCAAAACGAACTCCTGTCGTGACTACATTGAACAATGCACAAAATCTGAATAAGCCTCCACCCTTTCAGAAAGGGGTGAACTTATATATATATATATATATATAACAGACAAAATCAACGGGCCAACGAAAAAATAAACCGTAGAATGGAAAAACAGAGAATGGAAAAATCACTGGTGGAATTTGATGAAGGTGCAGTCGCCTCAATGGAACTCGGAGAATGGAAAAACAGAGAGTTCAGACTGAATGAAGTGAAAAAAATACTCAATGCAATCAATAAATTTTGAAATTACCAGATATAGGTAGAAGATACTCGATAATAGAAGATTCAAAGCTGTGAGATTGAACTCTGAGATTGAATCGAAACTCGGAGAATCGCAAACCTGAGATTGAATGGAGAATCGGAGAATCGCCGGAACGAGGGGAGAGGGGAATGGGAAATACGAATTCTTTCGAATGGGAAATACGGAAAGTCTTTCAGGCGGTTTATCAGGGGGTTTTGAATTGAAACAATGGCAGAAAAGACAATATTGGGATTTTCATGGGTAAATGAAGTCAAATGTCCCTAGCGAGAAGTTTCATACTCGCTTAGCTGACGCAAGCAAAAGGTCAGTTTGCCCCTTTTTTTCAGATCCGGGTCATTTTGACAAATGGGCCAAAATAGGGGGTCAGTCGTACAATTATCCCCAAAAATAAAGTTAACGAATCTAAACCGTTTAAATTTCGCGAATCTATTAAACACAAATTTAAAAATTGAAGGACTAAATTTGTAATTCTACATTCCTATAAATATAATTTAAAACATTTATATATAATATTTTTGTTAGAAGATATAATATTTATATTAAATAATATTAATTAAAAAATAATAATAAACCATTTTAGAATTCTCTACTTAAATATATATGATTAAATAATAAAATTTGAAATATTTATCATTTAATATATATGATTAAATAATAAAATTTGAAATATTTATCATTTTTTAAAGGGAAATTGTAACTGATGTCAATTTAGAATAAGATAATTAAAAATATAGCATGTTTTTAAAAAAATTGCGGATATGACAATTTCTATCGCTGATATCTTATGGCTGATAGAAGTGTATCGCTGGTCACCTCAACTTTTTATAGATTTTTGTCAGTGATAATAGTCTATGAGTGATAATAGTCTATCACTGATAGAAGTCTATCAGTGGTATGATAAAGTCTATCGGTGATAGAAACGGATTTTTGATTATGTTTTTTTAAAATCTAAAATAAATTACCAAACTGAAAAATAAAATAAAATACTATAAAATATTGGGAATCTCATATTTGTAAAACATTTTAAAGTTTGCTAAATTTGCAATTAGTTTGGGTCTGATTGCTATTTGTGCAACCAACCCTTTTTTAAAATTAGGATTATGTTTTTTTAAAATCTAAAATAATTTACCAAACTAGTTTGGGTCTGATGGCTATTTGTGCAACCAGCATTTTTTTAAAATTAGGATTATGTTTTTTTTTAAATCTAAAATAATTTACCAAACTGAAAAATAAAATAAAATACTGAAGGTACTCTTGCTACATTTTTCGATAAAATACTGAAGGGAGCAAACTCAAAAATCGTGCCCACTTACCATCAGCCCAGAAGGTACTTTTGCTACATTTTTCGATTTTTTATAAACAAATATATCACATATGGTTCTTTTTTTCTAAATATTATATATAAATATATAAAACTAATAAATTTGAGGGGGGCACGTGCCCCCTGGCCCCAACGTGGCTCTGCCCCTGACTGTTGGGGTTGTCCTATGAATTCTAAAAATGGAGGGTCACACTTACAGGATTTGCTAAGGAGTTAGTCAATCTTGACCAAAAACGATAACTAAGATGCTATAGGAATATGGGTTATTCTCGTATTAGCATTTAGTCAAGAATGTCAAGTTTAGTGAATGAGTTTCGTCAATCTTTAGTCAATTCCATGCTAGTGGCCAATCTTCTTCTTCAATCTTCGACCCGCACTTCGTCCCCTCCTCTAGAATTCCTATCAAAGTTATTTATGGATCTTCTCCCTCTATTTTTTGGACTCCATGTTTTCTAAAAAATCGTGCCCACTTACCATAATCCTAAAAATAAAATAAGAAATGGAACCATTACAATAATATTATGTCATGAAAAAAATAGGTAAAGGCAATTGTAAAGCCACAATATGCATACTTGAGATGGAGGATTTCCATAGTTTAAAAGTAACCTATGATATATGTCTTAACCAATAGAACTATATTTGAATTATGCTCGAGTTGGTGTTCACATGTTACTTATTTTAAAAGAAAAAAACATAATTTTTTAATCATAGATAGCCTGTCAACACTATACACATTAGAAAAAATAAAAAACTTATAATTATACACATGCAATTTTGGTAGATCTAATATTCCTTGAAAAATAAAAAAAGTGTTTTGAAACCTTTTAAGACCGTATTTCTATGGAAAATTGTAACCGATGTCAATTTAGAATAAGATAATTAAAAATATAGCATGTTTTTAAAAAATTTGCGGATATGACAGTGTCTATCACTGATATCTTATGACTGATAGAAGTCTATCGCTGATCACCTCAGTTTTTTATAGATTTTTGTCAGTGATAATAGTCTATCAGTGATAATAGTTTATCACTGATATAAGTCTATCAGTGATATGATAAAGTATATCAGTGATATGATAAAGTATATCAGTGATAGAAACAGATTTTTTGCCATATTTGCAAAACATTTTAAAGTTTGCTAAATTTGCAATTAGTTTGGGCCTGATTGCTATTTGTGCAATCAGCCCTATTTTTATTTGTAATTTTTTTGATATATGTATAAATAAATAAATAAATAAATAAGAAAAAAAACGTCGCCATAAGTCGAGTAGTCAAAAGATTGTTCGGGGTAACTGTAAGTAACCTCGATATCTACCAAGAATAAAAGACATTATAGAAAGATAAATATATGAAGATTTGGATCTGTTACATAAAAATATTTCCATTATTAAATTTCCATATATGATATAGATTTTTAAGTAATTTTATATGGCATGTTGGTATTTCCCTTGTATCGTATTTCATAAAAAGAATTTTTATTTTGTTTTGTTTATTTATATTTTATTCTTTTTTTTTTTGCAAAAGAAACATTTTGTTGTTGATATATATGATAAAAGATCTATTATTTTCCATTTCTTTGATTTTTTGTTTTTGTTTTTAAATTTCAATCTTTAAGAAATAGAAACAAAGAAATCTTAACTAATTGGGTAATTGAAAATTGAAATTTAAAATCTTTCTTAATCTCACATAGCCAACCTTTTGTTCCATCACCTCAAATCTTCTTCCCAATATGCAAAACTTCTACCAAATCTTATTTGCAATTGGCACAATCGAGAGGACAAAGAGCATACAATTCTTCAACCATTTGATTCCTAATTTCTTCATGTTTGTGGGAGTGGAGGATTTAAAAAGTAATCTTTTTTTTTATCGAATGATATATATATTAACCAATCGAGTTAGGTTTAAGTTGATGTTCACATCTTTGTTATTTTAGAAGAATAATTTTGTTTTTAATAATAGCCTTGTTATACAACATTATAAACTAGAAAAAAAAAATTACACACATGAAATTTGGTTTCAATTAATATTCTGTTTTTTTACCACAACAAATGGAGTATGAGAATTTAAACCTCCAACCTCAAGGAAGGTAATACATGGTCAATTATCGTAGAGCAATGCTCTGTACTTTGACAACTAATAATCTTTGAAGATTAAAAAATTGTGTTTTGAAATATTTTAAGACGTAAAATCTATTCGTAATTTGTTTATATATACAGATAGTTTTCATTTGATCTAGTAGCCAAAATATTGTCCTGCGTAACTGTAAGTAAACTTCGATATCTACAATGAATAAAAAACGTAACACTATAATAAAAAACATGAAACATATATATATATATATATATCAAGATTTGGATCCATTTCATAAAAACCTTTCATTATTAACTTTCCAAATATGTTTAGAAGTTGTTAGAATTAGTACAAGGAATATTGTTACCATTTGGAGCTTAAATCATTGGTACGTATTGGTTGAAAGAAAATGTAAAGAGACATTGGTAATGAGACTCAGCTTTAGTATAAAAAAATTCCTACAAAAGAAAATGAAGCATATTCAGTCCAAATATTAGAAAAATGGTTTAATAAGCTTTTGTCTTAAATTTACAAAGTCTTAAACTTACAAAGGAGTCGGAGGAAACGACATGTTAATTGGAGAGGATTATTAACCGTAGTTCTCGTTGGATATAAAATGAGACTTTGTGTTTTTTTTTAGTGAAGAGGTAGAATCTTAGGCATAATTAGCAACGTTTGAGCGAGCTTGATCTGGGGACCGTGCTAGACAGGAAACAAGTGAAACCTTCAATTTGATGGAAATGAGAAATCAACCTAGCATGAAAAGAAAAATTGTGCAAACATTTAGATTAAGTAAGTTGAACTTTCCAGATTTACTACTAGTATGAGAGGTAGATTTCAGCATAGAGCTCGAATTGGGAAAAACTTTCATTTTTAAGGCTCCATACAGAATGACCGCAACAAAGTTGAAGGAGCTCAAGTTATATGAATTGGTCGAAGAACATGTTTTATTTTTATACAAGTTTAGTTATTTTTATACAAGTTTAGTTATGTTCATGTTGGTGATACATATTTTATTGTGACAAGTACATAAATAAACCTTCAATTTATGTCAAAAGTTTCTATTGTTTTTAGAGATGGCTAAATACATTTGAGATTTTAAAGTTAATGTTCAATTACTCTTTAAGTCATTCTAATAAAGGACAAAAGAAAATCACATATCTTTTCTAAATTGTTTGAAAATCACAATTTCTTTCGAAATTATTATTTCAAAAACCACCCCTTCAAACCTAAATAACCCAAAGTTTAGCCTTTTGAATTTAACCATTTGGGTCTCATTATTCTACACATAACATAGTACAAAAATGCGAGCAAGGAATAAGCCGATGGAATTTAAATTAGGGGCATATATATATTTTTTTTTTTCATTTTTAGCTACATATAAATAGAATGATTTAGCGAACATGAGCATAACTCAACCCGCCTATTGTAAAAAGTAGTGACCAAAGGCGAGGGAGGAATAAATTTCACACATAACATAAGTAACAAAGGCGAGCAAGGAATAAGCCGATGAAATATAAATTAGGGCATAGAAAATTCTAGAGTATAATGTTTAATTTTTGCCATTTTTAAACTACATAGAAATAGAATGATTTCCATATATATATATAAATAGAATGGTTGAACCAACATGTGCATAGTTCACCCGCATATGGTAAAAATTAGAGATCAAGAGTTCACAAGTTCAATCGTATATCCCCTAAAAAAAATGATTAAATTTTTTTAAAAAAAATAAATAAAAATGTTGAAATAGAAATTTGGTTGAAGTAGAACTGGGCGTTTGTTACCTTATAAAATTGAACTTTATTGGGAAACATTTAAACCATTCTATTTATATGCAGGGAAAAATGGAAAATGTGAAATTTAACTATAAAATATTTTACCAAATTGTGTCTTCCTGAAACAATTTAACCCAAAAAAAAAAAAAAAAAAAAGGTGTGATGTAGTAACACATCTTAATTAAAACTATCTTTTTAACATGTAATTTCAACGGATGTGATTCAATGAAACATGTTGCTTTGTGATGCAATAAACACCACCAACACTAACATAGCTCAATAACATGATACATCGCCAAGTGACCTAGAAGTCCTAGATTTAATCCACCACCCCACATGTTGTCAAAAAAAAAAACGTACACTACCCAACTTTACAAATAAATTTCCCTACAATTTTCTTTGATTACTTAATATTTTTCTTTTAGCACTTTCAAACCTTTTTTTATTAGATTATTGCACTAGACATGTATTTATTTTTGTTTAAAAAAAAAGGGATGTATCAATTTTTGTTTTAAAAAAAAGAGAAATATCTATTATCTTTTTCCGCTAAGATGAAACATGAGAAAAATGAAATAAGAGTAAGAATTATTTTTTCTTCCTCAAGTCTACATTAAAATTTATCAATAATTCTCACTAACTTCATCATAACTCAATTGCCTAATTTCGTTCTCGCATTTATAATTATATTTTTTAATTTAAAAATAAAAAATACATCCATTATCAAATTTCAAACATCTTAGGACAAACTTGTAATTTCCTCCCATTCACGCATGCATCCATTCCTATAAATACCCACCATCCTTCTCATTCAACAAACCATCAACTCTTCTCCAACAAATCAAATACTTTTTTTTTACTCCAAATAACATAACCATGGCAAACTTTCTTATTTCCATGGCTTCTCTTCTCCTCCTTGTCTTTCCATTGTCGCTCGCAGCGACACAACCACGATTAGATTTGGTTGGAAGTTATGAACCAATAAAGAACATAGCAGACCCACAAATTCAAAGCCTAGGAGAGTTTGCCGTGGATGAGCACAATAAACAGGCCAAAACTCAACTGGAGTTTCAAAAAGTGAGTAGTGGACTTTTTCAGATTGTGTCTGGGACCAACTATCAGCTTCAATTAACGGCTCTTGAGGGGACTGTAAGCCGCACCTATGGTACCGTGGTGTACAAAGATCTGAACAACAACAACCACCTCGTCAACTTCTTTGGCATCTCCAACTAAACTTCATTTTCTTTTTCTTATATGAATCACAATGTGTCACTATTTAGCTTTTATCTTTCCTTTATACTTGGATGTTTTTTTTTTATTGAATAAATGATGCCGTTGTTGACGATTGGTGAGTACGACTACATATGGTTTATGCACTCTTCATCGGACTAATTTATGTTACTCGAAATAACTCGTTCTTATAAGAAATGGAACCATTACAATAATATTATGTTATGAAAAAAATAGGTAAACTCAGAAAATACTTTTTTTTTCTGTTTAAATTTATATGAATATTTAATGATGGTAAGGATTTATGTTACTCGATTTTATGTTTAGAGGATTTAGTTTATAACTTAGAACATGTTTGAGAGTTGTATTGGAATGGTTAAAATCACTTTTGTCATGTTCAAAATATTCTGAAACATAACTTTAATAATTCAAAATCAAATTTTGATTGTATGAAAATCACGTTTAAAAATGTAAAATCAAATATAAAATTAATTTGGAAGGATTGAAGACATGTTTTTGAATAAATTTTGAACCTGACAAAAATGATTTTCACCATTTCAAAATCGCTCTCAAACATGATGAAATTGAGTTAGTTTATTTTAAACAATACTCTAGAAATTAGGTTAGTTTAGGGGCACTGGTATTTTGTCTTCAAGTTGGCTTTTCTCTACAAAGAAGTTTAAAAGCCACAATTTGTACACTTGAGATGGAAAGGCAATTGAAAGCCACAATATGCACACTTGAGATGGAGGATTTCCATAGTTTAAAAGTAAGCTATGATATATGTCTTAACCAATAGAACTGTATTCGAATTATGCTCGAGTTGGTGTTCACATGTTACTTATTTTAAAAGAAAAAACATAATTTTTTAATCATAGATAGCCTGTCAATACTATACATTAGAGAAAAAAAACTCATAATTATACACATGCAATTTTGGTAGAACTAATATTCCTTGAAAAAAAAAAAAAAGTGTTTTGAAACCTTTTAAGACCGTATTTCTATTTGTAATTTGTTTGATATATGTATAAATAAATAAATAAAAAATAATAAAAAACGTCGCCATAATTCTAGTAGTCAAAAGATTGTCCGGGGTAGCTGTAAGTAACCTCGATATCTACCAAGAATAAAAGACATTATAGAAAGATAAATATATGAAGATTTGGATCTGTTACATAAAAATCTTTCCATTATTAAATTTCCATATATGATATAAATTTTTAAGTACTTTTATATGGCATGTTGGTATCTCCCTTGTATGGTATTTCATAAAAAGAATTTTTATTTTATTGAATTTATTTATATAATTTTATTTTATTTTTGGCAAAAGAAACATTTTGTTGTTTGTATATATGATAAAAGATCTATTATTTTTCCATTTCTTTGATTTTTTGTTTTTTTTTTAATTTCAATCTTTAAGAAATAAAAACAAAGAAATCTTAGCTAATTCGGTAATTGAAAATTGAAATTGAAAATCTTTCTTAATCTCACATAGCCAACCTTTTGTTCCATCACCTCAAATCTTCTTCTCAATATGCAAAACTTCTACCAAATCTTATTTGCAATTGGCACAATCGAGAGGACAAAGAGCATACAATTCTTCAACCATTTGATTCCTTTCTTCATCTTCGTGGGAGTGAAGGATTTAAAAACTAACATTTTTTTATCGATGATATATATGTTTTAACCAATCGAGTTAGGTTTAAGTTGATGTTCACATATTTGTTATTTTAGAAGAATAAACTTTTTTTTAATAATAACCTTGTTATACAACATTATAAACTAGGGGAAAAAAAATTTACACACATGAAATCTAGTTAAAATTAATATTATGTTTTTTTACAACAATAAATGGAGTATGAGAATTTAAACCTCCAACCTCAAGGAAGGTAATACATGGTCAATTATCGTAGAGCTATGCTTAGTACTTTGACAACTAATACTCTTTGAAGATCATTAAAAAATTGTTTTGAAACATTTTAAGACGTAAAATCTATTCGTAATTTGTTTATATATACGGATTTTTTTGCATTTGATCTAATAGCGAAAATATTTTCCTGCGTAACTTTAAGTAAACCTCGATATCTACAATAAATAACAAACGTAACATTATAATAAAAAACATGAAACTTTTATATATATATATGAAGAATTGGATCCATTTCTTAAAAAACCTTCCATTATTAACTTTCCAAGTATGTTTAGAAGTTGTTAGAATTAGTACAAGGAATATTGTTACAATTTGGAGCTTAAATTATTGTTGGTAGGTATTGGTATATTGTTACAATTTGGAGCTTAAATTATTATTGGTAGGTATTGGTTGAAAGAAAGTGTAAGAAACATTATTTGTGATGTCTGCTTTAGTATGAGAATTTTCCTACAAAAGAAAATGAAGCATATTCAGTCCAAATATTAGAAAAATGGTTTAATAAGCTTTTGTCTTAAATTTACAAAGTCTTAAACTTACAAAGGAGTTGGAGGAAACGACATGTTATTTGGAGAGGATTATTAACAGTAGTTGTTAGGGGCTATAAAATGAGACTGGTTTTTTTAGTGAAGAGGTAGAATCTTAGGCATATTAGCAAAGTTTGAGCGAGCTTGATCTGGGGACGAGTTAGACAGGAAACAAGTGAAACCTTCAATTTGATGGAAATGAGAAATCAACCTAGCATGAAAACCAAAGTTGTGCAAACATTTAAATTAAGTAAGTTGGACTTTCCAGATTTACTACTAGTATGAGTGGTAGATTTCAGCATAAAGCTCGAATTGGGAAAAACTCTCATTTCTAAGGCTCCATACAGAATGACTGCAACACAGTTGAAGGAGCTCAAGTTATATAGAATATAAAAACTACTAGACAAGGACTTCATACGCTTGAGTGTGTCACCTTTTGGAACCTAGTTTTGTTTGTAAAGATGAAATACAGGTCCATGTGACTGTGTACTGTGTATCGACTATCGGGTCGTTACTAGTTTAATAGTTAACATCATGTATTAATGAATCTAAGTAGAGAGATCTCCAAGCGCCTACCTGTCGGTGTCGTGTTATACCCAAACTAAGCTAGTTATATGTCTACGTGCTAGCTTGTTCATTAACGTACTCTCCTTATATGCGTTTGCAAGTGGTTGTAATATATATATTCTCATTCTAGATACATTGCGCTTCTGTCAAAGTCAATATGTACTATCACTTTTTATTGGATGATCAATCATAAAAAAATCAATTTAAATAAGAACTCTTAAGAGGAAGATTCGAAGATGTTTGGTTAAACTAAATTTCACATAAACATATTTGTACTCAACAAGGGCCTATGACCAAGTCTTGAATAAGATTATCAACCCAAACTACTTAAGATAAATAACGTGTAGTAAGTATTCAACATTAAACTAAGGAAGTGCAAAGGAAGATAGGAAATATTCGTTCGTAAGTTGGTATGTGTTGAAGGAAAGCTTCTACTATTAAGTCGCAATTGAGATCTATCACTTCCTCTAGATATGTTAAGCTTCAAAATCTAGGAACTTCCTTTTCCAGCTTGGGGTTCAATGGTGGTTTTCCTTTTCTTCTGCCCTACGAAACTTTCTCTAAAAAAACGCTCTAAGTTATATGAAAAACTGATAAAATTTGAGCTTTTTTCATCTTCCGAAAAATGGTGTTTAAACAGGAAAAAGATATCTCAGTCGTGCTCTTCACGCGCTCTAGACAAGGCAACTTTATGCTCAGACGGAAGGTGCCTCAGGTGGTCCTTCACTGGGAATTTTCTATCAGTCGCCTTCTTTGTACAACATTTGCGCCACGTTCCATTATCGTTTGACAGAGGAAAGCAACATTTTGTTTTTCGAATATTCTCTTGATCTGATGTGGTAGAATGCTCGTGCTCCTTCCGTTTCCCGAGGCAAAAAATTATATTATGTCTAACGCAAATTTGTATGATTTTTAAATAATTTTCAATAAAAAAAATGTATTGTATAGCACATTCTCCAACTAAAGCATATAATTTTACGAAAATACAACCTCAAACAATCAATGTTAGGCGCTCTCTTCATGCATTAAGTGCAAAAACACTTCAATTTTAGGTGCTAAATAACCGTCTTTTGACGCGTAATCATAAGACCAACAAAGAGGTGGTTGCGGAAACTCAAAAGAAGGTCAATCAAATCTTTCAAAGAGTTGGCCCGAGATTTCATCTCCCAATTTGTATGAGGAATAGATGAGCGCAAGTCAACACCACGCCTACTCACCATAAAGCATACTCTCAAGGAAAGTGTTCAATAATTCAAGAATATATAGCTGGTTTCAACAACGAGACTTTGAAAATGTTCAATTCAAGAATATATAGCTCGTTTCAACAACGAGACTTTGAAAATGGAGGGATACAGTAGACAATCACGATCACAGGCAGAGGGATACAGTAGACAATCACGATCACAGGCAGAGGGACAATCACGATCACAGGCAGAGGGATACAGTAGACAATCACGATCACAGGCAGAGGGATACAATAGACAATCACGATCACAGGCACTCCATCTTTAGGACCTGACCGCTCAAAATAATTAAAGGAAAATAAAATCAACAATCGGGTTCGAACTCACGACGCAACTCATGAAAAATTTTCATTTGTTGCTCAACTAACACGACCAACGAAACAATATAATAATATATCAAAACAACAAAGTTACATTATTCTTCACCCACACCAGATTTTCAGCCCCCTACAGTTGCAACATAGTTCATGTGCGCCCGCCACACCCAATCGGATCCCCCATATTTACCAATTCGAGTTTTTATACTATTTTTTTTTTATCTAAAATGTGATATTAAATACATCTTTTTGAGGATATTTTAGAGAGCCAATTTTGGAGAGTAAACCCCAATCTCGATATTAGTTTTATTCTTCTTTCCCTTTTAATTTGTAGTTTATTATTGAGTTTATATTTTGAATTATTCAAATGATTAGCTAAACTCTTTTGACTTAGAGCCTTGATGTAATCGTTGATTGAATTTTATTCTTTTTAATTAATAGTTGGTATTTGAATTTCATATTGGTTTTGAGAACTTTTCTGAGGTTAATGCATGTTAGGATTTGACCATTCTTTGCATGTTTTTTATATCAATGATTTATACATGAGATAGACATATTCGTGTTGGTTTTGTGGCAGTTGTAGTTTTTTACGTTCTTCATATTTGGATTGTCTGAATTGTTATAGAAATATAGTCAAATTTACTTTTCAAATAATATTGTTATTGCTCGAGAGAGAATAGGAAGTCTATAGGGTAAAACTTGTCAACGATCTAGAAATTGATTAATTCCAGCTTTTAATGAATGAAAAATAGGAGGAGATAACAGTGAAGTCATTGCTCAAGTCAATTCCCTAAGACATATCTCTCCTTATTGTTCTCCATATTCTATTTTATTTTAATCATATTCTTTTATTTCGTTCTCTAAATAAGATTGAGTGATAGTATTTGTGGTAATTAGGTGAGCTAGAAAATCAATCCTAATAACAATATTCCTATTTTCATACACTATATTAAAATTTGACTCGTACACTTGCGGTATTTTATTACAAAAGAGTTGCACAACAAGTTTTTGACGTCGTTGTCGGGGATTGACATTTATTTAGTTCGCCGAATATTGTGGAGAACTCACTCGATCTTACTTTAGAGTTTTATTTCATTTATTTTTTTTTCCCTTTTTATTTTATTATTTATATTTGTATTTTTGTCCTTATATCTTGACTATATTTTTTTTATTGGTGTTTGCATTTATTTGGAAGCCTAACTCTAGGTGTTTATTTTATTTGATGACTTTTAATAATTATTACGAGTGGCCTGATAGGGTGTTCCAATCCACCCAAGAACCAACGCCAACTTTCAATTCATACCCATTGAACTACATTTCTTATGACAATGTGAATTATAATGATAATTATGGCTTTCAGGGATATCAAATGTCTAATTCATTATCATTCTGAATCTATGAGTTATGGAAATTATTTTTATGATAATGATGAGGGTATTCATAACCAAATTTTTTACTCTCCCAACCAAATTTATTTAAAATCTGTCTTAGAAGCAAATAAAATCTTATTGTAAGAGCTCGTTGTTGAACGAATAACTAGTTGTCTGCGCATGAATGAATTGAGAGAGAGACTTAATACCCAAATAGAAGCTCTTCCAACAAGATTCAATTTCATGGGATATCAAGTTAGTCCAATAATTGCCTCACTAGTAGCTTTACTAGAGGAAAATTGTGTTTATGTCGATGAGGTTGATAGTTCAAAATATTGTGAAGCCATACACATTGATAATGGGGATGAGTTGGAGAATTTTGATTCACACCAAGATTAGGTTTGTGAGATAAAAGAAAAAAAATGAGCCTAATATGGATGAGAAAATTCAGGTAATAGAGTATGAGGCTGAAAATTCTCACCTTATTTTATTTCCATTATTTTCTCCTAAAGTTATATTTCTTTTCTTTACTCGGACGAATCTTGTAATTTTGATTTTGATTTTTTGTATTTTTCTTCTTATATTTCTTTAAACAAAAATATTTATTCTTCAAGTACCCATGAGAAACAAGTGAGCCTACTAGACTTAGTATGTTACATCGATTCAAGTAAGAAGGGACCGGAGAAAATAGAAGAAGTTTTATGTACCCTAACGCATAAATGTTCCTAAATGTCTGAACTAATACATCTAAAGCAACGAGGGACCTTCAAATACTTCCCTTCTGGTATTGTATTAAGCTTCCGTGGTTATTTGGCAAGCAACCTACAACATGTCATCAACGTACATCTCATCTTCAGTTAGCCCATAAGAGGTTGTAAAATATCTATTACCGACCTAGTGGTTTACAACTCATTCTCATTCTTCTCTAGTGTTTCCATACACAGAGCTACTTCTGACAACTCTATGTACTGTAGACCCCTAAATTTGTCCAGCCTTTTATTTCTTCACCTTTATTTTCAAGATTTTTTGTGTTTTTTTCCATAATTTTGTAATTTACTAATTTTTGAGAAAAGTAAACAAAATAAATAAATAAATAAGTATTTGATTAAACAAAAATTAAAATAAAATAAAATAAAAGATTGTTTAGAGCAATAATTCTACAAACTAGATTTGCCACGAACCTCGAAATAAATCTCATTTGAAGAGTTATGTTCAGGATAAAAATACATGAAGATATTGTTAGTTTAGGTGTTATGTTGTAGGGGTTTGCAAGGGTAAACTAGTCTTTTGCATTATTATTCTATTTTAGCATAAATAGGTCCCTAGGTTTGTATTTCTTATTAAGTCATTCTAATACAATGTAGCCTTTATACATTCTATCAATTATCATAAATTTACATGGTATCCGAGCCTAAATTAGAATTTGGAATTGATAGAAATCGGTGAGGTATTTTGGGTACTTGTCTTCGTTTGGTTTGATTCGTGTTTGTTTTGAGTTGTTGGCCATTTTGTTTTTGTGTGTTGGGCAATTTATTTTTCTGTTTCGTATTGGTCAGGAGTTTTTTGGGCCAACGCGGAAAAAAGAGAAGGTTTGCGGCGGGGGTGGGTGAAGGGCGTGCGTTCAGGCAGGCAACGGAGAAATCTGGGTTGGTACGGCGGCGTGGTGCGAAATCGACGGTCTGGTTGGCCGCAGAAAACGATGTTTGTGCGGTGCGAGAGAGGCAGAGAGGTTTGAGCGACGGAGGCGCGTGGTGGTTCGGCTGACGACAGGAGATGAACACGGACATATTTGTAGAAGACAGAGGTTGGCGGTGGGCTGTGCGGAAGACGAAATTCGCAGCAATCGTGCGAAGAATATAAAGCTATGGCACCATTTTGGTATGATTTTGGTTGTTTTGGTTTGATTTTGTCTGTTTGGGTTGTTTTGGTTCGATTTTGGCTTGTGGAATTTGCAGCAATCGAAATTTGCACTAACATCTGTAGCTGAAAATTTACAATTGGTTTGACAATTGAAAATCGTAGCATTGACATTGGCATTGGTTGAAATCTTTCGTTTGACAATCGCATCGGCATTTTGAATTTAGCATTATGCATTTAATGGTTTTTCTTTTTTTGTTTTGTCTCTTGTTAAACTCAAATATGAGAGCCAAAGCGAGCATAACTCAGCTGGCATATGTATGACTTGATGACCAAGAGGACTGTGGTTCGAATCCCCCTACCCCCAATGTACTCAAAAAAAAAACTCAAATATGAGTATTATGACTTTGAGAGGGAGGTTGGTTTAGGTGTTACCTATGTAAAGGGGTAGACTAGTCTTTTGCATTATTATTTTATTTTAGTATAAAGAGGTCCCTAGGTATGTATTTCTTATTGAGCTCTTCTAATACAATGTAGCCTCGGTACCTTCTATCAATTCTCTGAAATTTACAATTGAGCGCGCACTTCGTTGGAGACTACCGTTTTGGAACAAATAACTCATTTTGCTTGAAATCAAAGTAGAACTTATTGAAGTAAAACATAAAGTGTCAAAGTAATGTGATACAATTACTTAAAAAAAAAAATGATGACGTATCGCTTAAACTCTCATCATACTTTGACAACTAGACTTTCCATATCATAAGCAATGGAGTTATCTTTGGCTAAAAAGGAACTAAGTAATGAACAAATATATGGTCGAAGACTGAAATTTAGAAAGTACACGTGTCAAGAAGTCATGATAGATGATCCACATTTTTTTGACCATAGTGATAAGCTTTGACATTCAGATTTTGTGATGTTATCTCTCGCAAATTATGTTAGATCCAATTACCGATTCTCAAAGCAAGGGTCTAGAAAATAGTCCTTGCAAAAAAATAAAAATATAATAATAAAAAGAAGAAAAAAAAATCAAGGACTAGCATTGCCACTGCACTCCTTTCATATTGAAGCAAATAGATGGAGGATGACATACTTATAGTTGGGGCATTACCATTTGTTGAGAAACCCACAAGTCCGATTGAGTTCTGAATAAGCTTGACATATATGTTGGGCCAAACACGAGAAATGTGAAAGAGAAAATAAAAAATAAAAAAGGTTATCTTTTGCTCAATTTTGGCGACGTTGGAGACTCTTCTCTCCAAGTAGTGCATGACATACAATATTTTAAATGTTTTGAAGTTATCCAGGTCAACATGAGAAGGACTAGTCCCTACATGGTTATCTACAATTTAAAGCATTCAACTAGAGCAGTGAAATATCTTCAAAGTCATATGATCAATTGTGCCAACACATGTCATCATCAAGACCTCAACTAGAGTAGTAAAATGTTTCAAATGGAACGAGTTTTCACAACAAGGATTGAAGTTGAGTTACCATTGACGGAATATATATCGGCATGCCATTTCTGATCAATTTCTCAAGAATCCATTTAAAAGAGAAGTAGCGTTAAAAAAACAAAAAAAAAGAACTTTTTCAAACAACATTGATGACTTAGGAAAGTTTATCACATCAACCTTGAGTAAAAAACCATCTATCTGTGCCAACATACATTGCCTGCTTACCACATTAAATTTACATCAACCTACATTAATTTTTTTTCCAGTTTTTAGAAACGTATGCATATTTGAATTAAAATGTATCATTTTGATAAAAAAAAAAAAAAAAAAATGTTTTTTTAAAATCAACACTGACATTATAATTTCGATGGAGATTTTCTCAAAGCTCAGAAACAATTATCAAACTCATTTTCATTTCTTTGTCCAACAAACAAAAGCGACAATCAAGAAATAATCATTAAACATGTTTTCACTTTTGTTTCTTTCTCTTAAAACATGGAACACAATAAAGGAGAGAAAACAAGAAACAAAAGTATTATCAAACACACACATACAATCTCAAATAAAAAACAACCATAACATCATGGATATGAAATTTTCATTTATTTATAAATATTGGTAAGCCATAACATTGGAAAATGATCCTTTTTGTTTTTAAGAAGGGAAAATCATGATCATGAACTAAGGTCCCCACTTATGAACCAAGTCTTCAAGATTATCAGGAATGTTTTTCAAGTAAACTCCATCATCTCTAGCAATCCAATTACAAGTTCCTGCTATGGTGCATCTATAATGGAGCCAATAATGCTCAGTTTCATGCCAAAACACTTCGAAAGAGGCAGACGCATTATTTGGTTTCCTTAAAAAGCACCAAAACAACGTTGTTGCCCAAGTATTTTCCTTAAAGCTCCATTCGATATCATCTCCTGGCTTAATATTCTGCTCTCCAATATCGTTATCTCTGGACTTGCAGTGAGCAAACAAAATGCCATTGCTCAGCCCATTAACAACACGAATGTGCCACTTATCAACGTATACTGCCGGTGGCACAGCTGCTACCAATACACCAATTGACAAAACCAAAACCATCAACAAATTACTTCTTCCACCCATTTTTTCTCTCACCAAAAGTACTTTTTTCCTTTGTATTTGTTGTGATTTATGTTGGGAGATGAATGAATTTATATACAACTTTTTCACATGCAAGAAACGGAAACAACTTGGGGCTTTTATGAAAAGTTAAATCACTTACTTAATTTTGCTTTATGGGATGGAATTAATTATATAGTGTCAAAGGGGTATGAACTTTTCGATAACAATATTCATTTGAATAGAAATTTTTTTATGCGACTGTTATAGGACATAATTAATAGAAAAATAATCACTGATTTAAGAGAGTTGATGAATCTAGCCTCTCGTTTACTATACATCCGTTATCGTTATAAATGTTTTATTTGGTTAAATTATAAATTTAGATTATGATGTTTTAAGATTTGTGTGTAATAGGTCCTACATGCACTTTAAATTTTTTTTTAATATGTTATTTTGAATTCCCAATTGGAGATTTGAGAGAAATGTCTAGAATAAATAACTCAAAATAAAAATGTCTAAATATTGAAACTATTTGCATTCTATGTCTAGAGTACTTTTTTTTTTTTTTTTTTTTGAGTACATTGGGGGTGGGGGGATTCGAACCACAGACCTCTTGGTCATGAACACATACATGTGTCAGCTGAGCCATGCTCGTTTTGGCATGTCTAGAGTACTTTTAGGGAGGATGGTAGACGACATTTCTCGATATTCATTATAACCCCACTATTTATCAACTACTCTATATTTTAGAATTAAGTAATCTTAAAATGAAGAAAATAATAAAATCAAAAATATTTTTGTCACATTGTTTTAGACTTAAATGGTCTGTGGTGGTGTTTTCTTCCCCTTAAGTTCAGATTGAGGTATGTACGCATGTATACCTCTTCAGATTAATTAAGTGTCGGCAGACTACCAAATATTTATACACAGACCTACACTTGTGAAGTGACTATATACATTTTAATACAACTATGAAAACGCTAAAAATAGTAAACAAAATCTTGTTCTAAACACCTAGGTCCGTAAGTCAACATCTATAAGATATTTCATGCATTTGTAAACAAAATCCATCTAGAAGGGTTCGTGTCTTAAAACATCATTTCCAAATTTCTAACTACCCGAACCTATTTTCATGTCTTTCAAACTTTGAATATTTAAAATTTCGAAATCAAATCCCTAAATCTTAATATTTAAATCCAGAAACAGAACAAACAAGAAGTTATTTGTGTAAAACCCCAGGAAAAAGAGATGGGATCCGCCAGCACGGTGTTTTCCATCCTTCGCAGTTTCGTTCACGCGTCGGCCAAATAAAACCCAAAAAACTACTATCCAAATGTATACATTCCTATGGAAAAAGGGAGCATATACCTGGAAGGGATGGTAGATACGAGAGCGGGGACTTGAATCGACCAATTCGGCAAACAAGCAAGTCACTGTAGAAGGAGGGGATTTTTAGCGGCGAATGTGGGTGTAGGGCATGTTGGGAGAGCTGAATTCTTTGGCCTTAATGTATGGTATATAGCTGCTCGGAGAAATTAGTGAGTGTTGGAATGGTTTAGACTTTTGAATTTCCCAATTTTTATCGTTGCAGGATTGTTGGAAGACGATACCTGATGTAACCACTTCTCATTTTAATACAAATGTAGCGACACTTAATGCCTATGTGTCACACCAATACCTACCGTGGTTGGCAAAGAGCTGTGAGGGTTATTATTGCATTGTATACAAACCAATATACAAACTCGGTAGACCTTGTCGCGAGTGTACAAAATTATGTTTGCATGTATACAATACCTTCATATGCAATTTTTTCATTGTTCTTCTTAAGTGTGTAGTGCATGTCTAACCATGTAAATTTTACTCATTAGTTATCAATTATTTTATTTTGACCTTATCTTCCCATCAATTACTTGTCTCTCTCCTCCTCAACCATTCCCTATTTTGAAGGACCATTTTCATTAATTGTTAACTTGTAGAAATATTTGTAGAAATATAGTAGGAGATTATTTTTGTCCAATTTTGATTATGATTTCTTACTAGATTTAGGGTTTAGACATTTTTTTCAAAATGGGATCGGTTTAGACATTTTTTTTAAAATGGAAGTGGTTTAGACATTTTTTAAGTTGCCCTCTATACGATTTTAGACAATCTTTTTGTTAGCCCTTCTCAATTTTATGTCGTATAGGTATATCAGACACAAAATTAAAAATTTAGAATCTTATTAGACGTACAATTATATTTTACATATTTAATAGATTCGTAAATTTTAAAAGATGTCAAAGTATGTCAAGACTTAATTAGAAACAAAATTTAAGGTTAGATGATCTACTAGACACTTTTAAAGTTGATGGATCAATAAGACACAAAATTAAAAGTTTTGAATTCATTAGACAATTTTTAAAATTCAGGAATTTATTAAATAAAAATCTTAAAGTTGACCTACTCAACTGCGTTTTTTTAATGATTTTTTTCCTAATAAACAAATAAATCAAAATGCGTTTTTTTTTAATGATTTTTTTTTTTTTTTTTTTGTGTCCTTATATAGATCCATGAATTTATTCAAAAAAGAAAAAAGAAAAAAGAAAAAAGAAAAAAAATATATATATATATATATAGATCCATGAATTCAAAAGTTTTTGAAAATAATATTTATAGATTATTATCTGTACTTTAAAAAGATTTACAAACCTCGTCTTTCTTTTCCGCGTTGCACATTTAATTTGTTCATTATTAAGACTGTTTTCTTTCCATGGTTATTGTTTATTTTGATAGAAAATGGAAAATAAAACCTTCTTTTTTTGTTTGGTGTGTTCCTATATTAATACAACAATAATGATTCTTTTGTCTTTTAAAAAAAAAAGAACAATAACGGAAAATAGCTGAATCTAGAGTATTTTTTAAAAAAAGAACAATAACGTAAAATAACTTTTTTTTTTTTTTTTTTTAGTTCAACAAGGAAAAATATTTTCCATTAGTCAAAAAGCAAATATCCCCACCCACCCACCAATGCTCCCGAGGTGGAGCTGCTGGGGAACTGGGGACCTTTTTATGTTCATGTTGGCATAAAATAATTGAATTTAGACGGTGTAATCAGGGGCGGACCCAAGGGACCTTCTTTTGTTCATGTTGGCATAAAATAATTGAATTTAGACGATGTAATAAGGGGCGGACCCAAACATCAATGTTTAGGGGAGCCAAAAAATTATGTTAAATAAATATAAAAAAAATTATTACAAAAAAAATCGGAGGTTCGAAATTATATACTCCCACTTTATTTTGACCTTCAAAAAAGAGTTATTGGAGATAACGGATAAAAATATGTAAATGTACCAAAGGTTTGAATTCATCATATAAGTTAGCTGATCTCGATGTCTTATCGAATAGAGAAAAAATAGTTAAATTACGAGTTTAGTCCATAAACTTTAAAAAGTATTTAATGGGTTCCTAAACTTTCAATATATTATCTTATCCGTTTCTAAACTTTAAACGTATTCGATATGTCCAAAAACATTCAATTTTATTTCTAATGAATCTCTGAAATTTTAAAAAATGACGAATAAGACAAGAATATATTAGACTTGAACTTGAAAATTTGAGAATTAAAAGTTTAAAAATAGAAAAATGTCGAATAAGACAAGAATATATTAGACTTGAACTTGAAAATTTGAGGATTAAAAGTTTAAAAATATATTGAACACTTTTTAAAGTTATTAAACATAAAACTGAAAGTTCAAAATCTTATTAGACAGTTTGAAAAAAAAAACACAATATAATATGAATAGGTTTCTATAATTTGGCAGTGTTCATATAGACCAAATGAAGAGTTAATTTAATTTTATGAAGAGTTAATTTAATTTTATGATAGATTCAAAGTATGAACACAAAACAGACATTTGAAATTACAATGACTAAAATACGACAATTCTCCAACTAAAGACTAATTCTTCATTTTAATAAATTTTTAAGTATGAATATATAAAATATATATATATATATATATATATATATATATATATTTTAAATGTAATTAATAAAAAATATGGTCTAAATTATTCTTAAGAATAAATTTGTATATATTTTTAAACCAATAAAATAGTTACATTTTATAAATATATAAACAAAAAAGAGTATTAAAATGAGAGAAAACATAAAAGAAATAAGGTTGTGTTAGGATTTGAACTCAAGACAACACATCAAGACAAGAGATATAGAGCAATAATCATTTGAGCTCTTACTACGAGAAGAAATGCTCAAACAATAATATTTGTTCTAATTACTAATTAGTTGGCTGGGGCTTTCCAGAAATGAATGAACTCATCCGTATTTTCACTGTTATCTCTAAGGTAAATTCCATTGTCTTCCACAATCCAATGGCAGATGTGACCGTCGCATTTGACGCGCAGCCACTCGGTCTTCTTCTCGACCCAGAAGGCGTCGAATGTCATCTCATGCCCATTCGGCTTGCGCAAGTAGCACCAAAACAATGTTGTATCCCAAATGTTCACTTTGAAATCCCAATTGAACTCGGCTCCGACGCTAAGGCTTCGCTCGCCCAAGTTCGAGTCTTTAGACCTGCAACGTACGAATAGCGGTTGTCCATTGCTCAATCCATTCTTAATGTGGATCTCCCATTTGCTCAATGGCTTCGAGCAAGCTAGGACGAACAAGGCCGACACGACCAAGAAGGCCAAAAGTTGATTCTTGAAAGAGATGGCGCCCATTGAATAATGATTGTGTAATAGCACAAGTTGAGTTTAGGTTATAAATAAGGGATTGTGTGGTGGATTGATGGATCTCTGTATGGAAGTTCTTAGATAAGGTAATTATTTTTAGGCAACTATTTTTTATGGATATTTATAAATTAATGGTGGGTTTTGAAAGATATTTGAGAATAATTTCTAAACTTGTCAAGATTGTTATTTTTTATTTATTTTTGGTAATGTATTTCTTCTTTGAAACTACTAATCTGTTATACGTGTTGGATTTAAATGCGTGGTTTTATCTAATTAATTACTAATTCTTTCCTTACTAAAATTAGATCCTTGGTTGGGAGAAATTCTTCACCGGCGGCCACAATGCGGCTGCCCTGGAGGATTACAGGTGGTATAAATCCTGTTTTTCATTTTCTGGTTTTTATCCCTTTATTATTAATTTATTTTTTTTATAAAGAATGCTTTTCAATTTATCTCTCAAAATCGATACCACAATGTTATCGGTGTTCTTGGCCTCGGATCGGAGGATGTCACGTGACAATTTTTTTTTTTTTTTTTATAAAAAATATTTTTAAATTTATCTCCTTCAATTTTAAAATTTAGTATTTAATGGATTCAAAGTTTAGAATTTCGTATTTAGGATGAGTTTAGTATTTATGATTTAGGGTTTAGATTTTAAAATTTAGAGTTTGCGGTTTAAGGTTTATGGTTTAGTATTTATCCTAAATCTAAACTCTAACCCTAAATACTAAACTCTAAACTCTAACAAAAGATAAATTTTAAAAATTTTAAAAAAAATTAATAATTTAAATGTCACGTGGTATCATATGGGACAATCGCTACATTGTGGCGGCCTTCAATAATTTTTCCTCTCGGAGACATATGTGAATTAAATTAGTGGTAAGATGTAACTTATGATAACTGATGTCAACATGAGCATAACTCAAGTGATATATTGTATAGACTTGTAATTAAGAAATCACAGATTCGATCTCCACCCCACATGAAAAAGGAAAAAAAAAAAAAAAAAAAAATTGATAGTGGGATATATTAGAGTTATTGCATCAATAGTGAAAATAATCGGACATTAATTGACATGATTTTATTGATCAATTAAGTGAAATTCTCTAGAAGCATGTTATCCCTATACCTTTATCTTTATTTTATCTTTATTTTATTTTCTTAGTTTTAATTATTTAAATAAATATATAGTTCAACAAATAGGAATGAGGAGATTTAAATTTGGGAGAATTGTACAATTGACCCTATTTTAACCCATTTGTCAAACTCACTCGGATCTGGAAAGAAAAAAAAAAGACAAATTAACCTTCTGCTAACATCATCATTTTTATTTTAATATTATTTTCTAGCACTAGCTGCGAGCGCGGCTTGATTACGCTCTAACTGCGAGGTCTCGAATCTGAAAAAAAAAAAAAAAAAAAACTTCGGATCTTGAAATTTTCAAATCTGAAATGAAGCTAGAGCTAAAGCGAGGCTCGCCCGCGTCCGCAGCTATGGCTAGAAAATAATATTAAAAAAAATGATGATGTCAGCGAAAGATCAATTTATCTTATTTTTCAGATCCGGATCATTTCGACAATTCACCCAAAATACCATATCAATTGTACAATTTTCCCTTTAAACTTCGGGTCTTAAGGAGGAGTGCGTATGAGTTAGTTAGAGTTAAAGCCTTAAAGGTTGACAGTTTTAATTATTTATATATCCTTTAATTTTGTTTAGCCAAAGTTAGGGTCTATTCAATTCATATACTTTAGAGGATGATAACAACTCTTTTCTTATCATCTATATCGACACTTAACAATATGAAAGTACTAACATATTTACGAATTCATTATTTTTATGTTATCATATACAAAGATGTTTCCTTTAAAAGTTAAGGAATTAAAATGAAATAAACAGTTTATTAAAAAAAAAAACAAAAACAGGAAAGTTCAAGGGAGTATTGTACTCACCCCTATTTTAGTTCATTTGTCAAACTGGCTCGGATTTAAAAAATAAGTCAAATTGACCTCTACTAACATCGTCATTTTTTTTTGTAATATTATTTTCTAGTTCTAGCCGCTAGCGCGGGCTGATCTCGCTCTAGCTTGGACGCGGGCTGGTCTCGCTCTAGCTGTGGGCTGGTCTCAAATCTGAAAAAAACTTCAGATCTTAAATGAAGCTAGAGCTAGAGCTAGAGCGAGACCAGCCCGCGCCCGTAGCTAGAGCGAGATCAGCCCGCGCCCGCAGCTAGAGCTAGAAAATAATATTAAAAAAAATGATGATGTCAATAGAAGGTCAGTTTGTTTTTTTTTCAAATCCGGGTCATTTTGACAATCCGCTTAAAATAACAGGTCAATTGTACAATTCTCCCCAAACTCAAACACAATAGGATTCAAACAAAAATAGAAGGTCAGTTTGCCTTTTTTTTTAGATCCGGGTCATTTTGAGAATCCGCTTAAAATAACAGGTCAATTGTACAATTCTCCCCCAACTCAAACACCAAGAGAATAGGATTCAAACAAAAATTATATCTTAGAAATATAAAAATAATTGAGGATATTACATTAAAATTATAAATAGGAATCTCACAAAACTTGTTAATATTGCAGTTTTTAGAAGATCGTCTTGATAAGAAAAATCGAACCTCCACATTGGTATGATATTGTCCACCTTGAGCATAGCCCTCATGACTTTGCTTTTGGACACCCCAAAAGGCCTCATACCAATGGAGAATGTTGTTCTTCCTTATATGCCCATGATCTTCCCCTCTCCTAACCGATGTGGGACTTTGGTCGCACTCCTCGCACTCCCAACAATCCTCCCCTCGAGCGAAGTACCACCGAGCCTCCCCTCAAATAGTCATCCATATTCGTCTAGATACTCATATCTAGGCCCTTCCGGCACCACGACATATCCGTCTAGATACTCATATCTAGGCCCTTCCGACACTAGGGCATATCCGTCTAGATACTCATATCTAGGCCCTTCCGACACCACGGCATATCCGTCTAGATAGACTTATCTAGGCCCTTCCGACACCACGGCATATCCGTCTAGATACTCATATCTAGGCCCTTCCGACACCACGGCATATCCGTCTAGATAGACTTATCTAGGCCCTTTCGGCACCACAGATCTATGTCAATGACTACACCTTGGAGGCTCTCCTTTGTTCGACACTTGAGGATTTTATCACACGGCTAAGTTTGGGGGCACGGCTCTGATACCACTTGGAGCCTCCCCTCGAACAAAGATCTACTCTTCCTATCTTCTTGATAGGGCTACTCCTTCTATCAATCTAGCCGACTTGATAGAGTTATACTTGTTGCTTGTCACTCAAGCACTTTTTGTTCGATCCGGGGAGTTCTCTTTGTTCGGAATCTGAGGAACATTCCACACAGCTAGGATACCATGACTCTGATCGTCTATCTTCTCATGTGCATCCACGTAAAGCAACATCATCTTTTGAAAAGACGATTTACGTCCACGTGTCTTTTTGCACGTCATCTTTTGAACAATGTGCATTCAAAGATCGATAACGTTTTACTCAAATATGCAAAAAATTCGAAAAAGATATGACTAGAAAGCTAACACAGAGAGCTCCAATTTGATATTTGATTTCACTATTTTTCGAGTTTTATATCAAAAGATAAAGATCGTCAAATTTGAACTATAGTTCTGAAAGTTGCAGAACCATAGTTCAACTTTGATGATCTTTATTTTCGAGTTTTATATCAAAAGATAAAGATCGTCGAATTTGAACTATAGTTCTGAAAGTTCAGAACCATAGTTCAACTTTGATGATCTTTATTTTCGATAAACAACTCAAAAAATAGATAAACTAGGTAACAAATTGAAGGTCTCTGCGTTAGCTTTCCAACCATAACTTTTTTGAAATTTTTGCATATTTGAATAAAAAGATATCAATTTTTAGTCAAAATGCTCAAAAGACTCTTTTCGTGAATACAAAGATGATATGTGTAAAAGTCGATGTTTGCTTGTGTGAGAAGATCGTCTTTTAAGACAATATTTAATAAAACCTGCTATGTTTTTTTAAATAGTTTGAAAGATGCAATATTTTTATAAATAATTTTGAAAATTACAATATTAAAAGAAAAACGCGGTTTGAGAAGTGCCCAAGTTTGTAAATATCTACTTTATTTTGTCTTCTTTGTTGTAGATGATACGGATATATGAAAATTTGTAATTTTTTTTGGGTTAAACCAAAAAGGAAAGAAAAGAAAAGCTTTCACTCAAGTTTTTAGGTTAAACGTTATATCAAGGGAGAGAGAAGATGGGAGGCAGGTTTGATGGGAGAGAAAGGGAGAATCAATTGCGAAAATTCCTCCTAAATGTCACTTTAGAGAATCGCTTTGTAAAAATGTCCAAAATTAAATTCATCAGATAGTGTTCACACTTTTCTCCCACGAGAGTTTAATATTCCACACTTCCGATCATTTTATCTTTCTTACATAATTCGTAGAGTCTCGTGTATCAGCAGACTATTCTTAAAATTAAGTTAACTACCAAATCTTATTTTGATATCTTTTTTCAAAATCCAGATATTACGTTTGAATATTTTTTTGAAATTCTGAAAAAACTGTGATCCTACGTTTTAAAAGCTACAATACAAAGACTCATCTCAAACTTTAATTCCAAGAGCAACCAATTGGGTATTCCAAGAGCAATCAAATGAGTAGTCCAAATTTTGAGAGTGTTATGGAACCGACACGCAATTTCTTCATCTTTGATGGTTTCTCCGTTGGTTGAATAAGGCAAAACAGAGGTTCCTACTCGATTTTCGATGGAGAGTTGGTACGGTTTAATTTGACAAATGTGATTGCTTCAGAAAATGGTCGTTATGTGACTATGGATGTATCTTTCCATGTGGTTAATGTTCATTTGTATTACAATCTTTTTTTGTCGATGCAACGAGGTGGGGTGATTTCTAAGGAAGCTCGAGCTTGTGGTTATTTTTTCGGTCGGAGAATTTGACAGCAAGGTAAAATGTATTTGTTTATGGACGACGATGAACGGTTGGAGATGGAAATTGCGGAAGGTAATTATATTGAAAATGAAAGAAGTTTGAGCCAATAACACATAACATGGAGAAATTTGTGTGTCAATTCAATTGAATATGATTATCTCAGTATTCTAACATTCTTCTATATATACTATACGTAGAGAGGAGAATCAGATTTATATAATAAAAATGAAGGCAGAGAAGAAATTTTGTATCAATTTAGACCTAAAATTGATACTAATTTGCAGCAATCGATTTAAGCTTGATTTTTTTATTTGAAAATTCAGAAAGCTTCTATGAAGCACCCAAAAGGAAGGTAAAAGAGGCTGCAATTCTCTTACTGTTAGTTCCATATTTGTTGAGAATTTGTTTGTCTACTCAGTTGGGCTATGGAGCGATTGTTGGTGTAAATTTTGATTATTTGCAGCGGGAGCATTTTACTCTGTATAATACTGTGGAGTGATTGTTGGTGTAATTTTTTATTATTTTTAGATGGAGCATTTTACTCTGTATTTAAATACTCTTATGTTACATATACACTGTAATTTTTTTTCCCCCTAATTACAGTACCTTTACGACTTTGTAGGCACATATACAACACAAAAAGTGGATACTTCCCCATCTTCCTTTTTGCTTCATGTCCATTTGTTTAAATGAGTATTCAAATACTGTAAAAAAGAGAGGTAATTGTGAATGTTTGGTTTGCTTTTTCTCGGGTTGTTTCACCTCATATTCTCATACTTTCGAATTTTTTTTTGGAGGATATTATTAGAAGGTCAACTATCAATTATTTTGAGACCCATTTTTTGGAGGATATTATTAGAAGGTCGACTATCAATTATTCTGAGACCCATGAATGTTACTGTTCCAAAATTAGGTTCCGAGATTCTAACGGACGAGACTGAATCAATTTATTGCAAGAAAAAAAAGTAAAAATAGTTGATTCTATGGTGGTTTTATTGGTAAAATTACGATCAAACTTGCAGGGAATACAATGTGTGTTTCATGTTGGTACAAAGCATATTGAAACACATTTTCAAATTTTGTTTAAGATAATTGTTTTTACGCAAGACATCTAATTGGAGAAGGTACATTCCAAAGAGCAAATTGCTAATATATTTATCAAGACGCATCCATAATTAGGAGTGCACATTAATGTTGTTATGCACTAAGGAGAGTGTTTAAAATTAATTAGTGCAAATTTTTAGGTAGGTTAATTTGACTTGGTTAATTTTTATATGTAAGAAATTAAGGTTAGTCTCCACTTATTTTTTGTGGTGCCTGGATGTAACTTAGTAGCTTAGTGAATGATAAGAAGATTTTTAAGGTTAGTTTTATAGTTTATGGGTTACTCGTTTCTTATTTGTTTTTCTATAAATATTTGAAATGTTTTCACTTCAAAGCATACAACACAATTGAATCACTCTCTTCATCATGCAATTACTCTCTTATTTTCCAAACTTTAAAGAGCGGTCAATAATTGAGCTCTTAAATAACACAAGAAATGATCAAACATTATTTGAAATTACTAATTAGTTCTTGGGGCTTTCCAGTACTGAATGAACTCGTCCTGGTTTTCACTGTTATCTTTTAGGTAAATTCCATTGTCTGCCGCAGTCCAATTGCAGATGTTACCATCGCATTTGGCGCGTAGCCACTCGGTCTTCTTCTCGACCCAGAAGGCGTCGAACGACATTTCATCCCCATTCGGCTTGCGCAAGTAGCACCAAAACAATGTCGTATCCCAAATGTTCACTTTGAAGTCCCAATTGAACTCGTCCCCGACACTAATGTTTCGCTCGCCCAAGTCGTCGTCTTTGGACTTGCAATGTGCGAATAACACTTGCCCATTGCTCAACTCATTCTTAATGTGGATCTCCCATCTGCTGAATGGCTCCGAGCGAGCCAGGGCCAACAAGGTCGAGACGACCAGGAAAACCAAAAGTTGATTCTTGAAAGAGATGGCACTCATTATTGTGTAGTGTTTATTTGAAGGATAGATGTTGCAATAGCACAAGTTGAACTTGGTTTATAAATAAGAGAATGTGAAGTTCTTATTATGGGAAGTTCTTATACAACGCAATTCTAGTAGGCAACTATTTTATTATGGGAAGTTTTTATACAAAGCAATTCCAGTAGGCAGCTATTTTATATGGGAAGTTTTTATACAAGGCAATTTTATAGGCAGCTATTTTTTTCTTGGATATTTACAAATTAATGGTGGGTTTTGAAGCTAATATGAGCATACCTTTAATCCGCATATTGTATAGATTAGTTACTAAGAGATCACCAAGTTCGATCCTCTCACTCCACATGTTGTAAAAAAAAAAATGGTGAGTTTTAAATGATACTTGAGAATAATTTCTAATTTTGAAAATATTCTTTTTTTGAAAAGATAATTTATTAGCATATGTGAGGACATACAAATTTATTTCCAATTATTATTATTTTTCTTTTGGTAATTCATTTCCTTCTTTGTAAATTACTATTTATTTATTTATTCATTTTTTTTTTTAGTACAACTCTAGTTCTAGTGGGATAGAGTGCATTAGAGCGAGTAGATTCATTTTGATTATGTCTAATTATTAATTATTTTTCTTACTAAAATAGGATCCATGATTTGATTTTTCTAATCTCCATGGCTGGATATTTTTTCCCTTTTTTGGAGAAATTTCTTTTATCCATATGACACCAAGGATTAAAATGTCGATGTCGACGGAAATGTCGAGATCCAGATCTTGCGGAAATGTCGATGGAAATTTCGAAATTTTTTTATGGAAATCATGGAAATGGATGGAAATTGACTGAAGTAATCAATGAAATTTTAATTGTGGCTTAATTAGACTATAATTGACTATTTTTAATTATCATATCTAAGAACTAAGACAATTTTGATGCAAAATGTCGATGAAAGTGTCGATGCGAGCATAAATTTTGAAAAAAAATATGCAAATTGATTAAAAAAATTTAAATTATTTCATGAAGCTTTAATTGTGGCTTAATTATACTAGAATTGTGTTAACCATGATATCTAAAATATATATAATATTTATATTGAAATGTTGATGTTAGCTAAATAAATTTGAAAAAAAATATAAAAATTAATGAAAATTGTTTTAATTAGTAAATGAGATTTAAGTATAAATTTACTATTTTTAATCATCATATTAAAAATATATTTAAGTACTATTAATATGAAAATGTAAATGACTAGTCAAATAATTTCTTTTATAAAATTTTAATTGATTATATTGATTTGAGTTTTAAAATTTGGCATACTACTCAAAGTTCCAAAACCATATAATTTAATTAAAATATATAAAAATAAATAAAACAAAAGAATTTAAAAAATATAATAAAAATACAGAAATGCAGAGGAAAAAAATGTGAAAAGAAATAAGTGTTGCAGTGAAGGGAAAAAAAAGAAAGAAAGAAAGGGGGAGAATCCCACATCGGTGAAATTGAATGAAGTAGTAGGGTTAAGAAATATTATAAATATTCATCTTTCCTTTCTATACTACAATTATTATATGGATTTTAAAAGTGGGCTTTATAAAACCTTGTTTGAAGCAGGGCCAGTAAAGTAATAATTTTTTTGGTGATACAAGTTTCGATATTTCCAGCGAAATATTGTCAATTTCTTGAGATTTCGAGAATTTTTCATTATCTCGTCGAAATGTGGGGAAAATACCGACGCAGATCTCTTCGCGTCACCTTGCAATCTCGGGAACAAACCACTATTTACCTCTCGATAGTGATTAGTTGTGTCGCCTACCCAAATTGCATGCCTACGCCAAACTCACCTCGTCGAACTCACTCTCGGATACCCCACGCCATCATCGATCTCCTACTCGGAAATCGAATCCACTTCATCGCCAATATCTCGGACAAGCTTCTGCAAACTCGGTCCGCTCCGTCCTCTCGAAAGCATTTTGTAGTCGCCACAACTCTCTATAAAGTTTTTCAAAAATTACCTAAAACTTTGATACCATACGAAACCAACATCTTATTTCATTTTGTTCACACGAGAATTCGAACGACGAATGGAAATTCGACACGTGTAAATGCAATTCGAATTTGAATTTGTATTGATGTATTGTATCAGTGCGTAGTGGATTACAATCTCTAATGTTTGATCCTCTGATTCTCTCTCTTAAATGTAACGTACTCGAGGGCTTCGTAGCTTGTTCTCGAGGTTGAATCTTCAGCTTCGCGTAGCGGTGAAGTCTTCAGGTGTTTGATCTTGAAGTGACGTTCAGTCTTCAGGATTCAAAGAGTCTTTCGCTGTTTTGGAATTCTCTCTGAGTTCTTAGGAGAAAAAATTTTCTGAACCTTAAAAATGAAAATGAACTCTCTATTTATAGAGTTCTCATGGGCCTGGTGGGCTTGGGCCTGGATCCAATGGGCTTGGGCTTTGGGCCCAATGGGCTTTTGAATCTTGGGCCTGGGCTTGATCTTTGGGCCAAATTGTCTTTTGCATATCTTTCTAGCCCGATTCGATTTCGAGCCCAATTGCAGTTTGACCGAATTTGCTCGGTCAAGTCTACCTGATCCCCGGTCGTGATGGAGACACGTGGCGACCGCTGATTGGCCGAAATTTCTCGGTCAACAAATGCCCCCTTTTTCGAGAGTTATGCACAAGTATGTGTGGGTGAGTCTCGGAAAAGTTAAATAGATAAATCGAAACGTAGGACACCCCTAATTTCGACTCCGCTTAGACGTATCAATTTTATCAAAATATGAGGTTTGATTCATAAATCAATTATTTTAATTGACGCCTCTTTCCATGTCAATCGATCAAAAGTATGAATTTGGCTCGTAGTTTTGATCTTTCTTATCTGACAGAAATTTGATTTAAACTTCGGTAGAGTTTTTTTTCTACCTTAGTTTATCTTGGGATGTAGAGTAGAGACCTGTGTCTGCCCAATTGAATTTTGAATAGGGTTTGACTTTGAACTTTACTCTAATTTCGACGTGGATAAAATATACCCAAACCGCCAATTTTGATTTGAGACTCGGATTTAGATAACTTTTGACTCTAAATCATGCTCGGGAGTGAGATTTGGAATATGTCCTTCCTTCAAGTCCAAGTAAATTTAGTTTACGTTCAAAAATTTGCTGGAACGTGAAGAAAAATTGATGGACATTTGACGGATCTGAAGCTTGAATTTTGAGATGAAATTTGAACTCAACTGGTGCTCATGGAACGTGATTTAGAACACGCCCCAAATTTCAATTCAACGAATGGATTAAAATTTCTCATCCAGGTGGAACGAAATATTAAGATCTGAAGCCAAATGATAACATTGAATCTTGTTTGGCAAAGTAGAACTTGGACAATCATTACTTTCCCTGGTCTTAAGTTCGAAACTCAACTTTGAAAACATTTTAGATAGATTTTCTTAACCCTTTAAATGAAGGGTATTTCTGTATTTTCATAATCATAACAAAACCCTAATTCCAAATAAAGCGTAAGGTTCATTCGTGAATTTTTTTTTTTTTACAGAAGCTTTTTCCTTTTCTATTTTTTTTCTTGAGACTTTTTTTTGTTACAGAACCCTTTTCCGCTAGCTCGGCCACCCGCCTGCACGCCTTGTTGCCGCCTCGCCACGCCGCTCTGCTACGCCGCAAATCAAGCGTAAGGTTCATTCGATTTTAATTTTTTTTTTTTTTTTTTTTTTTTTTTTCAAAAGTCAGAAACGTGATGAAGTTTCTTCTCTTGTGTTTTGTGTGTTTTTTTTTAAAAAAAAAAAATCAAAAAAAATCAAGCTTGCATTCTTTTTTTTTTTCCGATTTGTGTTTTTTTTTACTGGTTTGTTTTTTTTTCGAAAATCTTAAACCCACTTCTATTTGGGCTGTAATTTGTTTTACTGTAATTTACTGATTTTTTACTGATTTTTGTTTTGGAATGCAATTTTTTTGTACAGGAAGTTTTTTTTTTTGTTGTTGTTTTTTTGTTACAAAAGTTTTTTTTTTATTTATATTGTGTATATATATATTTTTTTTACAACTCTTAATATATATCTCTTTTTTTACAGCCACCATCCTGATTTGGGTAAATTAATTTTTTTATTATTATTTGATTTGGTCGTAATTTGTATTTTGGATTGTATTATCTTGTACTGTATTATTTGTTGGCCTCTAATTTAAATTTGGGTGGTTTAATGTACTTTAATTTGGGTATGAGATTGGTAGATTAGATTTTATGTAATGTGTAATGGGATTGGTAAATTAAATTTTATTTGTGATGATTTGGTAAATTAGATTTTATTTGTGATAGACATTTAATTTAGTTTATGGAATGGGCTTTTAATTTAGTGATTAGGTGTTATGTAATTCAAGATTGGGCTTTAGAAATCTTGAATTTGAGATTTTGTGATTAAATAGCAAATAATTTTTTTAATTTGAAATTAAGGCTTTTAAAATTAGTTAAGTAATTTTGAATTTGAGATTTTATTATTAAATAAAGTAATTCAGGAATTGGGGGTTAGGAATTTTAAAATTAGTTAAACGATCTTAAATTTGGGATTTTATAATTAAATAGCAAGTAAATTTTTTTTTTTTTTTTAATATGAAATTAAGAATTAAAATTAGTTATATAATTTTGAAATTGAGATTTCATAAATATATTATTTTATTATATATATACACATATTGATTTGAAATTTGTTCACTTTTCGATTTTAAAATGGAATAAACAAATGGGGGAGCGTTGCGACATTTTTTTTTTGTAGGCGCGCCATTTCTTTTACCGCCGATTCAGGGTTTGGCGTACTGATTTGGGCGTTACTTCTTCTTTGCAGAGGCTTCGATTCTTACTTTGTGTGAGATCGGAGTGTTTGCTTGAGGAACGTACTCCGTCCTTGTTGGTGCGCCGAATCGTCATGTTCAGCTCCCGTGGCCTCGACGTAACAATCTAAGGGCGTTACTTCTCCTATGCAGATGCACGTCTGCTTAGGGAACGTATTCCGTCCTAGGTTGTGCGTTGAGTCGTTATGTTCGGTTCTCGTGACCTCGGCGTAACAACTTAAGGGCGTTATTTCTCTTATGCAGATGCACGTCTGCTTAGGGAACGTATTCCGTCCTAGGTTGTGCGTCGAGTCGTTCTGTTCGGTTCTCGTGGCCTTGGCGTAACAACTTAAGGGCGTTACTTCTCTTATGCAGATGCACGTCTGCTTAGGGAACGTATTCCGTCCTAGGTTATGCGTCGAGTCGTTCTTGTCGGTTCTCGTGGCCTCGGCGTAACAACTTAAAGGCGTTACTTCTCTTATGCAGATGCACGTCTGCTTAGGGAACGTATTCCGTCCTAGGTTGTGCGTCGAGTCGTTCTGTTCGGTTCTCGTGGCCTCGGCGTAACAACTTAAGGGCGTTACTTCTCTTATGCAGATGCACGTCTGCTTAGGGAACGTATTTCGTCCTAGGTTGTGCGTCGAGTCGTTCTGCTCGGTTCTCGTGGCCTCGGCGTAACAACTTAAGGGCGTTACTTCTCTTATGCAGATGCACGTCTGCTTAGGGAACGTATTCTGTCCTAGGTTGTGCATCGAGTCGTTCTGTTCGGTTCTCGTGGTCTCGGCGTAACAACTTAAGGGCGTTACTTCTCTTATGCAGATGCACGTCTGCTTAGGGAACGTATTCCGTCCTAGGTTGTGCGTCGAGTCGTTCTGTTTGGTTCTCATGGCCTCGACGTAACAACTTAAGGGCGTTACTTCTCTTATGCAGATGCACGTCTGCTTAGGGAACGTATTCCGTCCTAGGTTGTGCGTCGAGTTGTCTGCTCGGTTCTCGTGGCCTCGGCGTAACAACTTAAGGGGCGTTACTTCTCTTATGCAGATGCACGTCTGCTTAGGGAACGTATTTCGTCCTAGGTTGTGCGTCGAGTCGTTCTGTTCGGTTCTCATGGCCTCGGCGTAACAACTTAAGGGCGTTACTTCTCTTATGCAGATGCACGTCTGCTTAGGGAACGTATTTCGTCCTTGGTTGTGCGTCGAGTTGTTATGTTCTGTTCTCGTGGACTCGGCGTGACAATTCAAGGGCGTTACTTCTCTTATGCAGATGCACGTCTGCTTAGGGAACGTATTCCGTCCTAGGTTGTGCGTCGAGTCGTTCTGTTCGGTTCTCGTGGCCTCGGCGTAACAACTTAAGGGCGTTACTTCTCTTATGCAGATGCACGTCTGCTTAGGGAACGTATTCCGTCCTAGGTTGTGCGTCGAGTCGTTCTGCTCGGTTCTCGTGGACTCGGCGTGATAATTTAAGGGCATTACTTCTTTTATGCAGATGCACGTCTGCTTAGGGAACGTATTCCGTCCTTGGTTGTGCGTCGAGTTGTTATGTTCAGTTTTGTTTCCGTGAGAGAGGTTCAGTGGACGGCGTGTTTTCTTTTTTATCTGCCGACTTACTCAACTTTGAAATACTGATTGTTGTGAGAGAGGTTCAGTGGACGGCGTGTTTTCTTTTTTATCTGCCGACTTACTCAACCTTTGAAGAACGGAAGATCTGATGGGATTAGGTGTTGAGTGCGAACTGTCTTCTTCTGTCACAGCCGCTTTCAATCGTTGGAAGGCTGAAGCGCGCGTAGCCGGCGGCTTGATGCGCTTAAAGATAGAGATCCTTGGTTTGACAGCTTCCTCTTCTTTTGAGTTGTGTGCCTCTTTGGTCGTTATGTTATTACTGTTGACCACTTTCTCTTTTCCTTTTCGGGTGATCCGGACTGGTTCAGGCGACTTATATCCAAGCCCCTTTCTTGATGCCGGTATAGGATATCCCTCCTTTAGGAGTTTCTTCTGTGTCAAAGAAAGCTCTGACCTGCCCTCGAGGATTTTCAGGCCCTTGAACTCAGTGTGAGTTGTGAAGTCATATCCTGCCTTTGCTAGCAGTTTATATGCCTTGGGATCGTATCCTTCTTTCGTTCGTTTCTCAAGTAGGACCATCCCTTTCTGAGTCTCTTTGGACTTCGTGACCTCTTGTTTCGTTATCTTCGTAAGAGGGGTGACAAAGTTTTCTTTCAGGATCTTAATGTCACCGACTTTCAAACTTTTAGTACATTCTGCGAATGGTGATTCACCTTTCTTACGCCGGGACAAGGGAACGTAGCGCAGAACAGAAGGGTTCGAACTTTTCTCGTCTTTCAAGGCCTTAGCCTTCGTAGGGCTGACGGATGTCTTGCTTTCGCAAAACTTGGGAACATTTTCTTCTTTGATTGATTCTTTCCCTGCGCAAGTCTTCTGCTCCCCGCTGATCAAAGGGATTTCTTTTGGCATTATTTCTTCTATGTTGCTGTTATTTATATAAAACTTTGCATCCGCGAAATGAGACTCGGCCTCTGAAAATAGCTTAGTGTCTGCCTCAACCTTTTTGACGCCGTTCTGATAAAACTTGAAGCACTGATGCAAAGTGGAAGTTATTACCCCATTTCCATGAATCCAAGGGCGACCCAATAATATTTTATAGGTAGTCCTGGAGTCTATGACATGAAATAAGGTATGTGCTTTTAAGTCTCCGATGATAAGCTGTAGGCGAATCATGTCGATCGCTCGTTGTCCTCCCTGATTGAAACCCTGGATTACCAGCTTGCTGTTAAGTCTCTGAAAGTGACTTATTTAGGACCCATTTAGCTTAAGAAGATGTACACTTTTAGGTGTTTTTGATAGCATTTAGCCTAAACCTATGCTTTAACATGAGAATTAGAAGAAGGTAGCTAATTTAGGACTTATGCACAATAGGTAGAAAAAGGGTTGAAAACCGAAGGAAAAGAATGAAAAATGAGCATTGCGAATGAATTGCGAAAACATTGCGGTGACCGCAATTATTCAAGTGAAAACCGTAAGTTGACTGATCTTTTTCTGTTAATTTCCGTATTTTCAGGGATTCGTTCTTTCTCCTCCATCCATTCTGATATATGACGTTGAAGATTGATGGTTCTCCTTGGCCCAAACGCGCCTGCAAACTACTATAAAAGGGGGCCAAAGTCGGAGGTTTGATCATCATCCGAAAGCGTGAAGTCGTCTAGCAGTCCATCTGTTCCACTGTTTTTCCTTTGCCGTCTGTTGGTTTGCGAAGCTCAGCTGCTGGAGTCGATAATCTGATAGGAAGGAGAGTAGATTCTTCTTCTCTCCCGATTGGATTCATCCACGCAAGGCTGTCTTTTTGATCCTTCATTCGAGGCGATTGCGACGAGGCTTTAAGCGCCATTTTACAAGCTTTCTGTCTTTCTTTTCTGTTTTACATTTCTGCTTCGTGCTGTCCTTTTCTTAAGTAGCTAGATTAGTTATTTCGTTGCTTTCTGCCTTGTTGCTATTTACTTTAAAGCTTTCATCTGTTCGTCAAACAATTTCAGTAATCGAAGTACGTTTCTGCATTTCTCACTTCCCATTTCCTGCTACGGTTTTACTTCCTGTTCTAAGTTTATTCCTCTTCTAAGCATGTCTGTTTTATCGTCCATTTCTGTTCACCTTGCATCCATGAGTAGCTAAGCCACTTAGGGGCATGCTAATGACAGAACTATAGGCTAAAAAACGTGCATCAAGTATGTAGGATAGCTCTCGAATCATTGATTGTATGTAAGCTTCATCCCACGGGCAATTTCGATTGGCCATCCATTTTGTCCAAAGAACTCCTAACCTCTGGAAGGAGTAAGAGTTCAGAGTCATATAATCATGCTAGCCTTTCATGGTAATCAGGAAACGGCCTAGGAATAGGCGTTTCCCTAGTACAAACTAAACACTCCTGCTTAAACAAGATGCTTAAGTCCTTACTTTGAAGTCGAGTAAACTTAAGACTCTAATGCATGGAATCGGACGATACTTGAGATAGAGTGAGTTTGATGTATAGAGAGTTGATCCAATGCTTGAGAATCGTAATAAAATGCCTATAGGATAGTCATTAGTAGCCCTTAATTCACCCATTTACTCAGTTTCGCTGTTATTTAATTGCGGTAACATTGCGGTCCTCGCAATTCTGCCAGATTTTCATTCTGTTTAGCTGTTTTCTTCTTCGTTTATCAATTCCATCTCTTATCCTTTGAGTCTGATTTCAACTTTAATTCGTTTATGTTATATCCTTTTTTACATTCAGCAAAAAGTAGATAATTAAAAACCAATTTTACCCCATCAAATTCATCCCATCTTTCTTAACAATCACACTTCGCGAATAGCTAAAAATTAGTCTCTGTGGAAAAAACGAATGAAATATACTTACTACTTGCTGTGAGACCATGTATGCTTGCATGTTCTAAGTGCTCTCTCTACCCTTTTGCATATTTATCTTTACACATTGAGCACGCAACAAGTTTTTGGCGCCGCTGCCGGGGACTTATTTTAAGTAAAAACGAAGTTTGTTAAGTCTGAAACATCAAAGTATTTTCCATTGAATTTGATCCATCTTCATTTCTTTTTCAGGTACCATTTAGGGTAGTTTATGAATGAGACTCCATCTAGTGATCTAGAGTTCAACCCTGAGCCCGAGAGATTACTTAGAGCTAGGAATAGAGCCAAGAAACGTCTCTTTAAACAAACCCTTTTACCTCCAATCATTGCAGAGACTACAATTCCTCCGCAATTACCTCAAGAAGAAATGGCTGGAGTAAATCAAAACCTGGTGCCTGTCACTCGCAATCCCATTGAAATAGCGAATGACAAGGATAACGCCATCCTTTCATATTTAGTACCTATGCCTGGGGAGCTGAACCCCAGCATAATCCGTCCTGAAATCACTGCCAACTCATTCGAGTTAAAGCCAGTGATGTTCCAAATGTTGTCCACTGTGGGACAATTCTTTGGAATAGAAAATGAGGACCCCCATAACCACCTTAGGAACTTCCTAGGAGTTAGTGACACATTCCTAATCCCTGGAGTTTCCCAAGAAGCCCTGAGGCTATATCTTTTCCCTTACTCTTTAAGGGACAAAGCCAAAACATGGTTAAATTCCTTACCCTCAGGATCTGTCCGCAATTGGACAGATTTAGCAGAAAAATTCCTAGTCAAATATTTCCCACCGGATAGGAATTCGACCTTTCGTGATGATATCATAAAATTCAAACAAGCTCCAAGTGAGTCTCTTCACGAAGCTTGAACAAGATTCAAAGACCTTCTCATTAAATGTCCACACCATGGCATTCCATGGTGTATCCAAATAGAAGTCTTCTTTAAAGGATGCAACCCCAGCACCAGACAAGTTCTAAATTCATCTGCTGGTGGTTCCATGTTGTCCAAGAGTTACAACGAAGCTTATGAGATCTTGGAGAAGATCTCAACATCTCATTGTAGGTGGTCAGACGATCCAGTAGAGCCAACTAGGGCTCAAGACAAAGATGCTCTAAGCGCCATGAGCACCCAAATAAACGCCCTGACCAACCTAGTTAAGCAAATGGCTCAGGCCAATCTCCAAACCAGTGCCAATACCGCCACAGCCATGTCAATGGGCACCCAACCAAATCAAGGCGAGGCACTGTTGCGTGCTCAATGAGTAAAGATAAATATGTGAAAGGGTAGAGAGAGAGCACTTAGAACATGCAAGCATACATGGTCTCACAGCAAGTAGTAAGTATATTTAATTCGTTTTTTCCACAGAGACTCATTTTTAGCTATTCGCGAAGTGTGATTGTTAAGAAAGATGGGATGAATTTGATGGGGTAAAATTGGTTTTTAATTATCTACTTTTTGCTGAATGTATAAAGGGATATAACATAAACAAATGCAAGTTGAAATTAGGTGCAAAGGACAAGAGATGGAATTAATAAACGAGGAAGAAAACAGCTAAACAGAATGCAATTTAGCAGAATTGCGAGAACCGCAATTAATCCGCAATTAACTCAACAGCAAAAGTGTGTAAATGGGCGAATTAAGGGCTACTAATGACTATCCTATAGGCAGTTTATTACGATTATCAAGCTTTGGATCAATTCTCTATACATCAAACTCACTCTATCTCAAGTATCGTCCGATTCCATGCATTAGAGTCTTAAGTTTACTCGACTTCAAAGTAAGGTCTCAAGCATCTTATTTAAGCAGGAGTGTTTAGTTTGTACTAGGGAAACGCCTATTCCTAGGCCGTTTCCTGATTACCATGAAAGGCTAGCATGATTATATGACTCTGAACTCTTACTCCTTCCAGAGGTTAGGAGTTCTTTGGACAAAATGGATGGCCAATCGAAATTGCCCGTGGGATGAAGCTTACATACAATCAATGTTCGAGTGTTAATCTGCCTACTTGATTCACGTTTTTTAGCCTATAGTTCTGTCATTAGCATGCCCCTAAGTGACTTAGCTACTCATGGATATATAGAGAACAGAAATGGTAGATAAGATAGACATGCTTAGAAGGGAAATGTGTTAAAAACAGTAAGCAAAACCCGTAGCAGAACAAGGTAGAAACTGTGAAGTGCAGAATTTTACTTTGATTACTTTGAACGTTTGAATGACAAAGGAAAGCTTTAAAAGAACTGAATCCAAGACAGACAACAACGAAATGCAGTAAGTAAAATACTAAACTAAGAACAACAGTGATCAGAAATGAAAATAAGAAGAACAGAACAGAAAAGCAGTAAGGATTGCTGGAAAACTTCGTGGCAGTCGCCTCGAATGATGGTGATGAGAAGTCAGCCTTGCTTGGATGAATCCAATCGAGAGAGAAGAAGAATCTTCTCTCCTTCCTATCAGATTATCGATTCCAACAGCTGAGACTCTCACTCCAACAGACGGCAAAGGAAAACAGATGGAAATGGTGGACTGCGAGAAGACTTCTGCGCTTCGAGTGATGACTGAACCTCCGACTTTGACCCCCATTTATAGTAGTTTGCAGGTGCGTTTGGGCCAAGGAGAACCATCAGTCTTCAACGTCATATATCAGAATGGATGGAGGAGAAAGAACGAATCCCTGAAAAGTCGGATCTAAACAGAAAAAGATCAGCCAACTTACGGTTTTAACTTGAATAATTGCGGTCACCGCAATGTTTTCGCAATTCATTCGCAATGCTCATTTTTTCATTCTTTTCCTTCGGTTTTCAACCCTTTTTCTACCTATTGTGCATAAGTCCTAAATTAGCTACCTTCTTCTAATTCTCATATTAAAGCATAGGTTTAGGCTAAATGCTATCAAAAACACCTAAAAGTGTACATCTTCCTAAGCTAAATGGGTCCTAAATAAGTCACTTTCAGAGACTTAACACACCCCCAAACTTAAGGCTTTGCTTGTCCTCAAGCATACTAAGGACTTACCTAGGCTGTTTATTTTATCTTCTTTAACTACTTACCGACTCCCCTATATCCCTATCTCTAGCAGTGCTGTCCTGTGACACACTTCTAAGTTTAGAATTAACCTCTTTATCAAGCTTCTTCTGACTTCACCTGCCTACTATACCCGCTGCTTTTGTTAACCCCCTACTACTGATCTAACTACTTCTATGATATCATGCTATTATCCCTAAGGTTTCAAATTCTACCAAGCTTTACTCCAGACTCAGTACATGCTTCTAGCTTATTTTTAATGAGTCTAGGATTCCTTAGAGTCATGCCAGTCTTAGTATTAACGGTGACAGTGGTACTTTTAGAGAACAACCTAAACCCTGGCATCACTACATTGGATATACATTCATCTCCCTAGACAAACCTAAAAGCTACAACCTTGTGCTTAGCTCATTAAGGATCAGAGTTCTTTTTACATAGGACATCTAAGCCACAAGATTATAACTCCCAAGCATACATTCTTCTTCCCCTATTTCTCCCTTTTTCCTTTTTTACTTAGGTGGAGTCTCCCCTTGGTTTGCCTTTTGATGCAATGCCACTTGTGGTTTACACACTTGGCACTGATTACTCAGCAACTTGAGAAAGACTCCCCTCTTTATTCTATTTTTCACTTTTTTTTTTTTTTTTTTTTTTTTTTTTTTTTTTTTTAGGAGAAGAAGAATGCTTATGTCCTAAGGAAGAGAGGAATGTTCCTAGGCCTAGGGTGGCCTCCCCCAAACTTCAACTACTCATTGTCCCCAATGAGTGTTTGAGGTGGCACACCCCCAAACTTGTCCTAGAAGCATCTAGTCTAAAGCAAAACAAAGAGAATCTAAAAATCCTAGGCATAGGCAAAACATTCTAAAAGCAATTATCCCAGCAGCAGAAAATTTGAACATAACAGAAAGTTTTAAGGACTTATGGTTTCTGCATACTGAGCACTATTTAGAGGCAAATTTAAACTATCAAAGGGTGTCCTATGACACTCATCCAGCATGCTTCAAGATCAGCTATATAAGGTAGTCATGCTAGCAGCAAAAGATAGAATTTAACAGATCACAGCCTAACTAAACAGACAGTCCAAAACATGCAATCAGTCACAAAAATTGCGGGAACCGCAATTATTTCGCAATTCAATCTGGGCAGATTTAACATTGATTCAGGCCCCTAGCATGTTTTTTCCTGTTACTCATGCATCCTAAAAATAAAACTAAACTATCCTACCTAAACAGCTAACATCAGACTAGACTAAGCAAAAGAAAAAACATAAAACTAAACATTAAAAACAGATCAAAAATTGAATACAAAACAGCATACTATACATGATTCTATCAAAAAAACAGGAAAATTGTCTTTTGTTTCTTAAGGGATCAGTAATACTCCCTCTAGTGCTCTTCAAACCAGCACTCAATTCTCATCATCCTCATCTGGTTGCCTTGGTCGTGGGGGCACCCATGGAGTTAGGAGGTTGGTGGGGAAGTCTGGGAAGATGCACCCCAACTGGTCTGCAACTTCTCTGTCCCTCGCCTGCACATAGTTGGCCCATTGAGCCATTCTCCTCTGCATGTCCATCAAGCAGGCCATGGATAGGGACTGTTCAGCAGCCAGCCTATCCAACTCAAATTCCATGTTGCCCTTTCTTCTCAGCCTTAGGTGTGCAGGCAACTCCAAATGGCCTGTGTAAGGCAGCTGCTGCTCCAAGCGCTCGGTGGGAACTCCTGCAAGCAAACACAACTTTGTTATAGTGTTGGGGAAAAATAATGGTCCCTTACCCTTTTTAGCACACTCAGCTATGGCAGCAGTGATGACTTCTCCCACGTTGATCGTGAGACCTCTCATTATAGCATAAACCAGCAGCGAACGGCTCTGGTTAATTGTAGTCTCATGAGTTACTGGGGAGAGTCTTCGTCTGACGAATGAAAACCACACAGCTGCCTTAGCCGTGAGGTTGGCACTCATGAGAGTGTGCCGCCCATTGCGTGACACTGTCCAGGAGGCCTCAGGCTGGCCAATTGTGCGAATGGCCTCTTCCAGCACAGCCTCGGTCGGCTCATCAACTATCCGTGCATAATCTGTGTGCGCTTGGCCCTTGAGACCAAAGGCTTCATTGATGGCCTTGGCTGAGAAATCAACTTCCACCCCTCTGACCACAGATAGGCCATCCTCAGGGCTGAGCACATTGGCGTAGAAATCGTACACCATGCTCGTGTAGGCTGGATTGGGAGGTCTGCAGAATTCCTCCCAGCCATGGTTGAGCACCCCTGCGCGCAAGAACTGTGGCAGGTCAGCAAGTCGATCAAGGAAACCTTTCTCGTGCAATAGGTCCCTCTTCCTCAGCTCCACACCCCTGGATTCAGCATCCGATGAGACATACCTCACTGATGGAGGTTCATCTTCAGGGTAGAGTTTAGCCTTCCCCTTATCGGCTGGTTTGGATGATTCAGCAGCCTCCACCTTGAGGCGTTTGAGTGATGGCTCCGTGCTTTCTTCGTCTGCTGAAGGCACTCTTTTGGCCTTCTTCTTCTTCAGCTTCTTGGATTTCTTGGCCTTGACAATCTTGGCCTTCTTCTTCTTTTTCTTAATGTTGATCTGCTGGAGGCAAGCCCCCAACGTCTCCTCCATGGAATCATCCTGCTGGGCAGGAACATCAGGGCTGTCTTCTCTCATGGGAGAGAAGACTTCTTCTTCCCCAGCATCTCCACTACCTTGCGTAGACTCCTGATAATCCCCATAAGGGAATTCAGGATCAGGCCGTGGAGGATTGTACTCTGCCGATGGTGTCTGCGCAGAACTAAATGGCGAAGATGGCAGCTCAGGGCTCTGCGCTGCTGCAGGCGTCGGATCAGAACTCTGAGGTGCTGGAGACAACTCGGCGCTCTGTGCAGGTGGTGACAACTCTGCGCTTGGCACTGGTTCAGACGAGAGGGGACGGCGCGCAGGTGACACAGACAGCGACGAACCTTCTTTGGCTGACTCGTGGGCTGCACGATCAGTTTCTTGACTCTCCACAGAGGGAGTCCTGGCGGTGCTTGGTTCGGCGGCAGTCTTGACACTCCACCGTCGTTTCTTGGGCGTGCCCACTGGCTCAGATGGGCCAGCAGGGATCTCAGTGACCACCCTCCACTTCTTCCTACGAATAGGAAGCTTGGACAGACGGCCAGTGCGTACAGCACCCTCATCAGCAAGGGTGAGAAGCGCTTCCCTCGCAGCCGCTTCAGCTGCGTCATCGGCCTTCTTCTTGGCTGCGGATCTTTCAGCCCTAGTGGAAACCATTGTCGAATCTTGAAGGTTTGGAGAGAAGAATCAAAGATGGAGAGAATCGCAGAAATCTTGGAGAGCAAAGAATGAGAGAATCGTATCGATCGAGCGCCTTCTAACGGCTATAAAAGCAACGGGAAAATCCCAACGGCTCTTTTTTGCGGATCCAGCAATTTTTGCGCAATTCTAGGGATATCTTTTCATCAAAATCTTCAACTTCGCTCATCCGTATCTTTTATTTGGCTCAACCATTTCTTGATTTTTAAAGCTTGATTTACTCCCCTTGATACCCTCTTTCGATTCCCTACAACAACAAATAAAACAAACATCAAATACGCAATTAAAATCACACCACAAAACATACAAACGATACTCGAAAAAAACAGAAAAAATAAACTAAGGCATTGGCCTTGACTAAACGAGCACAGTAACCACTCGTTCTCTCTCGTTCTCTTTGTCATGCTTCAGTCAAGAGGAAGGCCGAGAGAGTCTTCACATCTCCTTCCTCATAGTAGTGCTTCAACCTGGCACCATTGACCATAAATGGCTGTCCTTGCTGCAAATTTTTAATCTCTATCGCACCATGAACAAAGACATTAGTAATAATAAATGGACCTGACCATCTAGACTTTAGTTTGCCTGGAAACAGTTTTAATCGTGAGTTAAATAATAGTACAAGTTGGCCCTTCCTAAAGTCTTTGATCCTGAGTCTACTGTCGTGCCATATTTTTGTCTTTTCTTTATACATTTTGGCATTCTCATAGGCCATATGCCTAAGCTCGTCAAGTTCATGTAGCTGTAAAGATCTTAATGTCCCCGCATCCTTCACACAAAAATTTAATTCTTTCATGGCCCAAAATGCCTTGTTTTCTAACTCAAGTGGCAAGTGGCAAGCCTTGCCATACACCAACCTATAGGGAGACATTCCTAGAGGTGTCTTATATGCTGTTCTATAAGCCCAAAGTGCATCCTCAAGCTTAAATGACCAGTCTTTTCTATTAGGTTTAACTACCTTTTCTAGGATGTTCTTTATCTCCCTATTGGAAATTTCCGCTTGACCATTTGAGTGTGGGTGGTAGGGAGTAGCTACCCTATGTCTGATGTTATACTTAGCCAATATTTTCTCCATAGCCTTATTAATGAAATGTGACCCCTCATCACTAATGATAGCACGAGGAGTCCCAAATCTTGTGAAAATGTGCCTATGCAAGAAGTTAGTGACTGTTTTAGCATCATTCTTAGAACATGCCTTAGCTTCTACCCACTTTGACACGTAGTCTACTGCTACTAAGATGTACAGGTTACCTGATGATGGAGGGAAGGGTCCCATGAAATCAATGCCCCACACATCGAAGAGCTCCAACTCTAAGATGTAGGTGAGGGGCATCTCATCCTTGCGACTGAGGTTACCTGTCCTTTGGCATTCGTCACAGTTGTGGGCATAGTTGTGGGCGTCCTTGAAGATTGTTGGCCAGTAGTAGCCACTCTGAAATACTTTAGCAGCTGTTCTTTGACCACCAAAGTGCCCACCGTAAGGAGATGAGTGACAGTGCTGCAACACAGACTTTGCTTCAGCAGCTGAAACACACTTCCTCAACAACCCATCAGCACAGGTTCTATAAAGTATGGGGTCATCCCAGATGAATTTCCTTGCTTCATGGAGGAACCTCTTCTTTTCTTGTCCTCCCTTGAACACTGGTAATACCTGTGATGCACGGAAGTTAGCAATGTCAGCAAACCAAGGTTCCTCATCGTTATCACGATGAGTCAAAGCAAAGATATGTTCATCTATAAAAGCATCAGTAATTGCGGGGTCCGCAATTTCTTCGCAATTGTGCTGCAATCGAGACAGGTGATCTGCAACCACGTTTTCACATCCCTTCTTGTCCCGAATGTCCAAATCGAATTCCTGCAGCAATAACACCCATCTAATCAATCTAGACTTAGCATCAGCCTTCCTCATAAGATATTTTAAAGCAGAATGGTCAGTATATACAATGGTCCTAGTTCCTACAATATAGTTCCTAAATTTTTCACAAGCAAATACTACAGCAAGCATCTCCTTCTCTGTAGTTGTATAATTACATTGAGCCTCATTCAAGGTCTTACTAGCATAATAGACAGGGTGTGTGAGCTTGTTAATCTTCTGTCCTAACATGACTCCTACAGCATAGTCACTGGCATCACATAGCATCTCAAATGGGAGATCCCAATTTGGTCCTACTATGATTGGTGCTGTGACCAGTGCTTCCTTAAGGGTTTTCCAAGCTACTACACATTCCTTAGAGAAGATAAATGGTCTATTTAGCTCTAGAAGCTCGCACAGGGGCTTGGCTATCTTAGAAAAGTCCTTGATGAACCTTCTGTAGAAGCCAGCGTGCCCTAAGAAGCTTCTAATGGCCTTGACATTCTGGGGCTCTACCAACTTCTCTATAACCTCTATTTTTGCCCTATCCACTTCTACACCTGCCCTTGACACTCTATGTCCTAAGACAATCCCTTCATCTACCATAAAATGGCACTTTTCCCAATTCAGGACTAGGTTGGTCTCTTCACACCTAGCCAGGACTTGTCCTAGGTTTTCTAGACAGGTTTTAAATGAGTCCCCAAAGACTGAGAAGTCATCCATGAATATTTCTATTATGGACTCATCCAACTCAGAGAAGATTGCCATCATGCACCTTTGGAAAGTTGCCGGTGCATTGCATAAGCCAAAAGGCATTCTGCGGAAGGCAAACGTTCCAAAAGGGCAAGTGAAGGTAGTCTTCTCTTGATCCTTAGGGTCTATAGTGATTTGATTATAGCCAGAGTACCCATCTAAAAAACAATAGTAGGCTCTACCAGCTATTCTGTCTAACATCTGGTCAATGAATGGTAGAGGGAAATGGTCTTTTTTAGTTTCTTTATTTAACTTCCTGTAATCCATACACACTCTCCACCCTGTGACAGTCCTTGTTGGAATCAGTTCGTTGTTCTCATTGACTACCACAGTTATTCCCCCCTTTTTAGGTACACATTGGATGGGGCTCACCCACTGGCTACTAGCTATGGGGAAAATTACTCCTGCATCTAACCACTTTATTATTTCTTTCTTTACTACCTCTTTCATAGAGGGGTTTAACCTACGCTGGTGATCTACCCTAGGTGTGTGCTCTTCCTCTAGTATGATTTTATGCATGCAATAAGAAGGGCTAATGCCTCGAATATCAGCAATAGTCCATGCTATAGCCTTCCTATGTTGCTTAAGCAGTAAAATTAAATCAACCTCATGCTGTTCACTTAGCTTAGAAGAAATAATTACAGGCAGCGTATCATTATCTCCTAGATATGCGTATTTGAGGTGAGTTGGTAGTGGTTTCAGTTCTAAAACAGGTGGATGCTCAATGGAGGGCTTTAACGGATTTACAGTTCTATCAGTTAAGTCTATAGTCATACATACATGCTGAGGTCTATCTACAGGCATATTCATTATGTCAGATACATTTAGATCATCTACATCTAATCCTACATATTCGTTAGCATGCTTGGTTAATAATACATGCTCTAATTGTTCTTCCATTAGTGAGTCAACAACATCAATGCTAGCACAAGACTCAGAATCAGAGGGATACCTTAAAGCTTTGTAAACACTAAATTTTACCTCTTCATCATGAACCCTCATAGTTAACTCACCTTTTTGCACGTCTATTAGTGCCCTACCTGTGGCTAGGAATGGTCTACCTAGCAGGATGGGAACCTCCTTGTCTGCCTCATAGTCCAGGACAATGAAATCTGCAAGGAAAATAAATTTGTCAACTTTAACTAGAATATCCTCAATCTTACCTTCTGGATATGCGATGGATCTGTCTGCTAGTTGTAAAGTGACTGTGGTTGGACGTGCTTCTCCCATTCCCAACTGGCGAAATAGGGACAGGGGCATGAGGTTTATGCTGGCGCCCAGGTCACAAAGCGCTCTGCCCACGTGCTTGCCTCCAAGTTCTACAGGTAAGGTGAAGGAACCAGGATCCTTCTCCTTCTTGGGCAGCTTGTTCTGGAGGATGGCACTGCACTCCTCGGTGAGGTTTACTGTTTCAAACTCACCAATTATTTTTTTGTTAGTAATAATGTCCTTCAAAAACTTTACATATGAAGGCATAGACTGTAAAACCTCTACAAAAGGAATGTTAACATGCACTTGCTTAAGTATTTCTAAGAATTTATTAAAATGAACTTCCTGTTCCTGCTTCTTCTTCAGCCTTCGAGGATATGGAGGTGGTGGCACATATGCAGGCACGTCAGGACGCCTTAGGATAGGTGGAGGCCTTGGAATTTCTTCTACGTCCTCTACAATTGGCTCTAGCCTGGCTCCTGATGTGCTAGTTGGTGGTGGACCTTGGCTCGGCAGAGACTCCAGTGGAGCACTAGACTCAGTGTTCTCTACTCTCTTTGGTGTGTCCTTTGTGTTGCTCACCAATGGTCTTCCACTCCTAAGTTCAATGGCTTGAACTTGTTCTTTGCCATCTCTCCTTGGTACCTCGGTATCAGCAGGGAGTCTACCTTGGGGCCTACTTTTAAGTTCATTGGCTAATTGGCCTATTTGGTTCTCTAGGCTCCTAAGAGTAGCTTGCTGGCTCTGAAGAGTAGCATCATTCTTAGCTATATATTCCTTGAGTAGGTTTTCTACAGAAGATCCTACAGGTTGATTGTAAGGCTTTTGGTACATTGACTGGTTATGTTGGGGAGTGAAACCAGGTGTTCCACTCGGTCTAGGTTGGTTAGAATTTTGATTAGTGTTTTGCTGGCCACCCCATGACAGGTTAGGGTGGTTTCTCCAACCAGGGTTATAGGTGTTGGAGTAGGGGTTATTCCTAGGCTGCTGCTGGCTTCCTACATAGCAGACTGAGGATGGATTCCCAGGGCAGTATTCATAAGGGTGCCCTTCCCCACAGAATCCACAGATAGGTGCCTCGCCTTGATTTGGTTGAGTGCCCATTGACATGGCTGTGGCGGTATTGGCACTGGTTTGGAGATTGGCCTGGGCCATTTGCTTGACTAAGTTGGTCAGGGCATTTATTTGGGTGCTCATGGCGCTTAGAGCATCCTTGTCTTGAGCCCTAGTTGGCTCTACTGGATCATCCGACCACCTACAGTGAGATGCTGAGATCTTCTCCAAGATCTCATAAGCTTCGTTGTAACTCTTGGACAACATGGAACCTCCAGCAGATGAATTTAAGACTTGTCTGGTGCTGGGGTTGCATCCTTTAAAGAAAACTTCTATTTGGATACACCATGGAATGCCATGGTGTGGACATTTAATGAGAAGGTCTTTGAATCTAGTCCAAGCTTCGTGAAGAGACTCATTATCAGCTTGTTTAAACTTTATGATATCATCACGAAAGGTTGAATTCCTATCAGGTGGGAAGTATTTGACGAGGAATTTTTCTGCTAAATCTGTCCAATTGCGGACAGATCCTGAGGGCAATGAATTTAACCATGTTTTGGCTTTGTCCCTCAAAGAGTAAGGGAAAAGATATAGCCTCAGGGCTTCTTGGGAAACTCCAGGGATTAGGAATGTGTCACTAACTCCTAGGAAGTTCCTAAGGTGGTTATGGGGGTCCTCATTTTCTATTCCAAAGAATTGTCCCACAGTGGACAACATTTGGAACATCACTGGTTTTAACTCGAATGAGTGGGCAGTGATTTCAGGACGGATTATGCTGGGGTTCAGCTCCCCAGGCATAGGTACTAGATATGAAAGAATGGCACTATTCTTGTCATTCGCTATTTCGATGGGGTTGCGAATGGCTTGTGCCGGATTTGGAACTATATCGCCCATTTCTTTAGTTTCAGGTGTGGTTTGAGGTACAGGAGGTTGTTTAAAGAGACGTTTCTTTGCCTTATTCCTAGCTCGAAGTGATCTTTCAGGTTCAGGATCAAACTCTAAATTACTATGTGAACGCTCACTCATAAACTACCTTAATAGCACCTGCAAAAGAAATGAAACAGATTAGTTTCACTCAATGATAAACTTGATTTTTCAAACTTAACAACTTCGTTTTCACTTAAAATAAGTCCCCGGCAGCGGCGCCAAAAACTTGTTGCGTGCTCAATGAGTAAAGATAAATATGCGAAAGGGTAGAGAGAGAGCACTTAGAACATGCAAGCATACATGGTCTCACAGCAAGTAGTAAGTATATTTAATTCGTTTTTTCCACAGAGACTCATTTTTAGCTATTCGCGAAGTGTGATTGTTAAGAAAGATGGGATGAATTTGATGGGGTAAAATTGGTTTTTAATTATCTACTTTTTGCTGAATGTATAAAGGGATATAACATAAACAAATGCAAGTTGAAATTAGGTGCAAAGGACAAGAGATGGAATTAATAAACGAGGAAGAAAACAGCTAAACAGAATGCAATTTAGCAGAATTGCGAGAACCGCAATTAATCCGCAATTAACTCAACAGCAAAAGTGTGTAAATGGGCGAATTAAGGGCTACTAATGACTATCCTATAGGCAGTTTATTACGATTATCAAGCTTTGGATCAATTCTCTATACATCAAACTCACTCTATCTCAAGTATCGTCCGATTCCATGCATTAGAGTCTTAAGTTTACTCGACTTCAAAGTAAGGTCTCAAGCATCTTATTTAAGCAGGAGTGTTTAGTTTGTACTAGGGAAACGCCTATTCCTAGGCCGTTTCCTGATTACCATGAAAGGCTAGCATGATTATATGACTCTGAACTCTTACTCCTTCCAGAGGTTAGGAGTTCTTTGGACAAAATGGATGGCCAATCGAAATTGCCCGTGGGATGAAGCTTACATACAATCAATGTTCGAGTGTTAATCTGCCTACTTGATTCACGTTTTTTAGCCTATAGTTCTGTCATTAGCATGCCCCTAAGTGACTTAGCTACTCATGGATATATAGAGAACAGAAATGGTAGATAAGATAGACATGCTTAGAAGGGAAATGTGTTAAAAACAGTAAGCAAAACCCGTAGCAGAACAAGGTAGAAACTGTGAAGTGCAGAATTTTACTTTGATTACTTTGAACGTTTGAATGACAAAGGAAAGCTTTAAAAGAACTGAATCCAAGACAGACAACAACGAAATGCAGTAAGTAAAATACTAAACTAAGAACAACAGTGATCAGAAATGAAAATAAGAAGAACAGAACAGAAAAGCAGTAAGGATTGCTGGAAAACTTCGTGGCAGTCGCCTCGAATGATGGTGATGAGAAGTCAGCCTTGCTTGGATGAATCCAATCGAGAGAGAAGAAGAATCTTCTCTCCTTCCTATCAGATTATCGATTCCAACAGCTGAGACTCTCACTCCAACAGACGGCAAAGGAAAACAGATGGAAATGGTGGACTGCGAGAAGACTTCTGCGCTTCGAGTGATGACTGAACCTCCGACTTTGACCCCCTTTTATAGTAGTTTGCAGGTGCGTTTGGGCCAAGGAGAACCATCAGTCTTCAACGTCATATATCAGAATGGATGGAGGAGAAAGAACGAATCCCTGAAAAGTCGGATCTAAACAGAAAAAGATCAGCCAACTTACGGTTTTAACTTGAATAATTGCGGTCACCGCAATGTTTTCGCAATTCATTCGCAATGCTCATTTTTTCATTCTTTTCCTTCGGTTTTCAACCCTTTTTCTACCTATTGTGCATAAGTCCTAAATTAGCTACCTTCTTCTAATTCTCATATTAAAGCATAGGTTTAGGCTAAATGCTATCAAAAACACCTAAAAGTGTACATCTTCCTAAGCTAAATGGGTCCTAAATAAGTCACTTTCAGAGACTTAACAGGCACCTATCTGTGGATTCTGTGGGGAAGGGCACCCATATGAATACTGCCCTGGGAATCCATCCTCAGTCTGCTATGTAGGAAGCCAGCAGCAGCCTAGGAATAACCCCTACTCCAACACCTATAACCCTGGTTGGAGAAACCACCCTAACCTGTCATGGGGTGGCCAACAAAACACTAACCAAAATTCTAACCAACCTAGACCGAGTGGAACACCTGGTTTCACTCCTCAACATAACCAGTCAATGTACCAAAAACCTTACAATCAACCTGTAGGATCTTCTGTAGAAAACCTACTCAAGGAATATATAGCTAAGAATGATGCTACTCTTCAGAGCCAACAAGCTACTCTTAGGAGCCTGGAAAACCAAATAGGCCAATTAGCCAATGAACTTAAAAGTAGGCCCCAAGGTAGACTCCCTGCTGACACCGAGGTACCAAGGAGAGATGGCAAGGAACAAGTTCAAGCAATTGAACTTAGGAGTGGAAGACCATTGGTGAGCAACACAAAGGACACACCAAAGAGAGTAGAGAACACTGAGTCTAGTGCTCCACTGGAGTCTCTGCCAAGCCAAGGTCCACCACCAACTAACACATCAGGAGCCAGGCTAGAGCCAATTGTTGAGGAGGTAGAGGAAATTCCAAGGCCTCCACCTATCCTAAAGCGCCCTGACGTACCTGCTTATGTGCCACCACCTCCATACCCTCGAAGGCTTAAGAAGAAGCAGGAACAGGAAGTTCATTTTAATAAATTTTTAGAAATACTTAAGCAAGTGCATGTTAACATTCCTTTTGTAGAGGTTTTACAGTCTATGCCTTCATATGTAAAGTTTTTGAAGGATGTCGCAACGTCATTGCGACGCGGAGCGGCCGACGTCCTCTTTCAAGGGTTTTGTTTTAAAAAATAAAAAGAGATGGAGTCGCCACCAATCATTTTGGGTGTGATTGGTCACCTTAAAATAAAAACTGGTCTACGGAAAGAGAAATTAGGTTCGGGGGTCATTTGAGCGTAGGGAAGGTATTAGCACCCTACAACACCCGTTAAAAACGGTAGCCATATTTTATCTTATATTATCCAGTTAATTTTAAAATGTCCTTAATTTGAGAAAATAAATAAATAATAGTTTTTTAAAAATGAATGTCTCATTTAATCAAATCTTAACCTTAAAAATAAGGTAAGAGTTTGATATATTGAGTGAATTTAACTTTAATTAATTATCATATCTAATTTTCCTTTTATTTAAAGGAAATTATTTACCTCAAGAATTTGAGAAATTTATCCCAACTCCGTCATAGGATTTATATGATAATATTTATTTTTTAAATGCATTGATTTATTTTTAGGAGGATTTTCGTGTGCTTGCACGAGAGTCGAAACTCTACGAAAGTCACATTACTCAGCCCTCAAAACAAATATTATTTTATTTTTACAAAACGTTATTTTTAAATGAAAATATGACTTGATTATAAAATCAAATTGAGATTTAGGAAACAAATCAAATTAAAGATAAAGTTGAAATTTGTTTGAAATATATTTACAAAAAATATTAAAGTTTATTTACATACTTGAATTAAGGTAAGATTTAAGGATACCTTAAAAATACTAAAGTTGAAAAGGAAAATACATTATAACTAAAAATAAAATTTAAGTATTTGAATCAAAAATCAATTGGAGGAGAAAAAAAATAATTCGTAAATGATATAATGGCATGCTTGTAATTTAAAACCAATAATAAAAATGTAATTAAACATGCAGGGGCATAAAAGTAATTAGAAATCGGAGCAAATAAATCGGGGTATATTTGAAACTCATATAGACCATGGATATATTTGAAACTCATATAGACCGGGGTTTATATTTGAAATTTCATATAAACCATGGAATATATTTAGAAATTAAATCAGTAATTAAACTTAAATCTAAAATGAAAAAAAAATAAAAATTAAATCAATGGCAAACTTGTAATAAAACCTAAATCTAAAAAATGAAAAGAAAAGTTCATACCCACGGGAAGAAGAAGCTTCAATCGCTGCAACTGTTGGGTTTCTTCCGCTGCAGATTCCGCCGTGCGCCGCCGCGTTGAAGTTCGTCTGCTGCTGTGAGTTCGCCGCCGCAGCCGAGGTCCGCCGCCGTGAAGGTCCGCCGCCGCTCGTGGACGCCGCAAGCCGTGGATCGCCGCTGCAGGAGTCTCCGCCGTAGATCGAAGGTCGCCGCTGCAGAAGGGGTTCGCTGCTGTCGAAGTCTACCGCCGCTGTCGAGGTTCGTTGAGTCGTGGGGTTATGGGATGACTATTGAATGGTGGGAAGAAGATGAAGTTTGGGGAAGAAGATGAAGTTGGGGAAGAAGATGAATAGTAAGAAAAGACAAAAAATAAGGCCTCGGTTTCCGTGAAAAGCTTTGGAGAGAGAGGGAAAAAATAATTTAGTCAATCAAAATTTCTCCCAAAATACCAATCTTTTTCTCCTTTCCTTTCAATATGATTTACCTCGATATTTATAGACGACAAATTGTCGATTATGGTTAGAATAAAACATTAATGTCTCGAAATTTCGCCCTTAAATGAAAACGGATTTTCGACCAAAAATGAAAATAAAAATCAAATCCTATCATTAAATGAATATCAAATTTGATCCAAAATGGATTAAAGATTTATACTTTTTTAATAATAAAATTTAATTTTTATAAGCAAAATTTATATATTAAATGAATATCAAATTTTGATCCAAAAATGGATTAAAATTTTATACTCATTCAATTTAATGAATGAATATCAAATTTTAGCCATAAGAGGATTAAAAATATTATACTCATTTAAAGCTCGATGTCAAAAATTATTTCCAAATAATTAAAACGTTTCTTTTTTTGTTTTTTGTTTTTCTTTCTAATTTTCGGAATTAAACACTAAAATAAAAAATAAATTTTAAAAAAAATAAAAGTGGCCAAACAAAAGGTGACAAAAATAAAAAATAAAAAATAAAAAAGTATTAATAATAAACAAATGGCCGGACCAAATACAGTGTCTACAGCTTGCTCCCCTTTGTGTATCTTTGAAGAATTGAGAAGGTAGACAAAGGACGAAGACAGAGTATTGGGATGGTTTAAATTTGTTTATTATTAAAACTAAAATGAAACTGGTTTCACACCGGCTACAAACTCTAATCTTGGATTAGGGTTCGTCTTTAATCAACAAGGGAATTGAACGGACCTGGGTTATGTCCACAGGCTTCGACCGCTAATCTTGGATTAGGTTTGATTTAACCAACAAAGGATTTTTTTATATATATATATATATTTTTTTTTTTTTTTTTTTTTTTTTTTTTGTTCTTTTTTGTTTTTTTTTTTTCTTTTTAAATGAACACAGGAAATGAAACGGACCTGGGTTATGTCCACAGGCTTCGACCGCTAATCTTGGATTATGGTTCGATTTAACCAACAATTTTTATTTTATTTTTTCTATTTTTTTCAACAAAGGAAATGAAACGGACCTGGGTTATGTCCACAGGCTTCGACCTATAATCTTGGATTATGGTTCGATTTAACCAACAAAGTAAATGAAACGGACCTGGGTTATGTCCACAGGCTTCGACCTATAATCTTGGATTATGGTTCGATTTAACCAACAAATGAAATGAAACGGACCTGGGTTATGTCCACAGGCTTCGACCTATAATCTTGGATTATGGTTCGATTTAACCAACAAAGTAAATGAAACGGACCTGGGTTGTGTCCACAGGCTTCGACCTATAATCTTGGATTATGGTTCGATTTAACCAACAAATGAAATGAAACGGACCTGGGTTATGTCCACAGGCTTCGACCTATAATCTTGGATTATGGTTCGATTTAACCAACAAATGAAATGAAACGGACCTGGGTTATGTCCACAGGCTTCGACCTATAATCTTGGATTATGGTTCGATTTAACCAACAAATGAAATGAAACGGACCTGGGTTATGTCCACAGGCTTCGACCTATAATCTTGGATTATGGTTCGATTTAACCAACAAATGAAATGAAACGGACCTGGGTTATGTCCACAGGCTTCGACCTATAATCTTGGATTATGGTTCGATTTAACCAACAAATGAAATGAAACGGGCCTGGGTTATGTCCACAGGCTTCGACCTATAATCTTGGATTATGGTTCGATTTAACCAACAAATGAAATGAAACGGACCTGGGTTATGTCCACAGGCTTCGACCTATAATCTTGGATTATGGTTCGATTTAACCAACAAAGTAAATGAAACGGACCTGGGTTATGTCCACAGGCTTCGACCTATAATCTTGGATTATGGTTCGATTTAACCAACAAATGAAATGAAACGGACCTGGGTTATGTCCACAGGCTTCGACCGCTAATCTTGGATTAGGTTCGATTTAACCAAAATATTTTTTTGTTTTTCGAAAGACAACGGTTTTTATTTCAAAACTTAGCTGCCTGAATTCTCTAAAATGCTCTTTTGATAATGTTATGCATGTGATGAATGAATGCAACATGTATGCATGTGTATGATAACAAATGATTTTTTTTTGTTTTTATTTAAAATAATGATGTGAATTGTTTCAAACTGGTAAACGAAATGCAAGATATCAAAATGATCTTCATGTTTAAAGAAAATGATTATCCTTGTCTACTCTCCTTGTTGTTGTTAGCTGACATTTAACAAAGAATCAAAAGAGAAAATGTTATCATCATCAGATTTTTTTTTTTTTTTTTTTTTTTTTTTTTTTTTTGAATGCTTTCACTCGAAAGGGATTATGTATGTCAATCATAGAGTACTCAACCATATTAGACATGGTAAATATTTTGGAAGTTTCTCATGTGCTAGGTTAGAGAACTATCAAAAGTAATTTGTAGAATTGAATATCTTACTTGACTAACTGCTTCATAATTTAGTCTTGTAATGGACACAATGATTTGAATGAATTTAGTTTTGAAGTAAGTATAAAAAAGATAAAAAGTACATGTTTTCTTCCAAAGGAAAAAAACAGCGGAGAATGTGGTTTTCAAATCTCTTGAACAATAAGAGATTGATGATATATTTCAAATATTTGAATATGATCCAAATGAAGTGATTCCAATTCTTTGGACAATAGTTTTGAGAACATGAAGCAACTTCTTAGGAAATCATCTCATGTATATATATTCTCCTTTCTTTGAGTAAGCTCGAGGTCTTCGATAAATGTGATAATATCTCCATCTTGACTTGGTCTGGTGGTGCGACGAAGATGAATGATTTTTCCCAAATGTGGCAAAGGCGACACTTTAGCCCGGTTTGTTGATGGTAGCTTTGCTCCAGTATGATAAAGATGAAGACTTTGCTCTAGTTTTGCAAAGATGAAGACTTTGCTCCAGTTTTGCAAAGATGAAGGCTTTGCTCCAGTTTGTTGATGGCGGTCTTGCTCCAGTATGGCAAAGATGAAGGTTTTGCTCCAATGTTTATTTAAAGGTGAGATTTTAAAGCATTTCACCATCAAGTTTATTTTTATGTCATTGCACCAATCTTGTAATTTTTTTTTTTTTTTTTTTTTTTTTTTTTAAATGGTGCAATCAAATGTTCCAGCTTGTTGATGTTGATTTTGCCCCCAGTGTGGATGGTGACCTTGCTCTAGTGTGGCAAAGACGGTGACTTTGCTCCAGTTTTGAGATGATGACCTTGCTCCAGTGTAGCAAAGATGAAGACTTTGCTCCAGTTGTTGATGGTGATTATGCTCCAATGTGCAAAGTTTGAAAGAATTATCTCGGTTTAGCGAAGATGGAGGCTTTGCCCCAATTGGTTGCTTTGCAAAGGAGATTTTCTAAGCATTCCGAGACATAGTTCCTTGATCTATTGATTGCACAAATCTCGCTATTTTTTTTTTTTTTTTTTTTTTTTTTTTTTTTTTTTGGCAAGAAACTATGCGATCATATGCGAAAGATATGTGGTTACTCCTTTACAACTCTTGTAGTTCTTCTGTTTCGTTTCTTTGCCCATGACTCTTGGTATCGAGGATGTCCCGCAAGCAAAACTCATTGAAAGAAATTGAAACTTCGAGACGATTCTCACAGTTACCGACTCATTAGTTCACAAAACTATTATCTTAGGTCTTGGAATCACTTTCTAAGGAAAGAGAAATAACAAATGATAAGAATAGAAAGAAATGAGAATTTGGATCAAATGAAGTTGAATATGAGAAATGTATGGGAAATTACAAGTCTTAATTATGAAGCAGTAAATCATAAGAGTTTAATACTATTTCATTACATTTGAAGCTTCCTCGAATAATTTGGGGATGTTTGCCATCTAATTAAATGTGGCAGGTTGAACAAAAGTCTAGATAGGTAGAGAGACACCATAAAACGTAGATGGTGAGCTTGATATAGGTTTAAAGGTGAATCCACAAAATCAGGGTAAATTGCCTCAAAACTTATGTGGCATGCAGGTTCAAGGTTTTACAGTGATTAATTTTGGACTCTCACTGCAAAAGGGTGTTTGCTCGAGTATAAAGATTAAAATTCTACTCAACTGTTGCGTGGCGACAAAGTGTTTAGCACATGAGAGATATATAGGTTGAAATAAGGTCGTCTTCAACTACGAATTCGTCTCAATTATGAAACTTGAGAGAAGTATTTTTCAAAGAAGACATAAAAATGTTGAGATTTGACAATTTCCTCATAAGAGTAGTGAAAGCACTCATTCCCTTTTTCTTTTTCTTTCTTTATTTTCTATTTTTCATTCCCTCCAAATGATGATTCAACATTTTTGCTCAAAATTCTTGTTAAGTTTTCAACTAACAAGAATGACTAAAGTAAACTCAAGGGTAATCAAAGTAAAAAATGTTTTATTTTTTTATTTTTAAATGATGTGATGAAGAATATGATAAAAAATGATAATGTTTTGTGAGAAAACATGTGTGAGATGATATTATGAAATTGATGAATAACAAATGATTTTTTTTATGTGAAATGAGATAATGATGCATGAGCATTTTTATCATGTGTGAGATAGAAGTGAAACTTGATTTTTGTGATGTATGCATATGCATGATAACAATGATATTTTTGTTTTTTTTTTTTAAATATATGTATGCATGCGTGATATGATGCAATTGATGATTTAAACATGCGAAATGATGCATAAAATTTATTTTGATTGTGTGATGTAGGATGTGATAACAAATAATTTTTTATTTCTTTATGTATGCATGTGTGATATGATGCAATTGATGATTTGACATGCAAAATGATGCATAAAATTTATTTTGATGGTGTGATAGCAAATGATTTTTTTTTGTGTTTATTTTTTTATGTATGCATGTGTGAGATGATATGATGTAATTATTTTGTGAAAACATGTCTATCTAAGATGTCAAAACTTGAAAATATGCAAGTGATGTGATAGATGACATAATTACTTTGTCAAATATGTGGTTTTTTTTTTTTTTTTTAAAAAGCTCAAACACCACATTCGCACTAGGACTTTGCTAAAATCTTGGTTGGATACTGACCTTGAACCACAGATAAAGCGTACCAATGATGACCTTTTCAATAAAGGTTGACTATTTGAACTCATATGAATTTCTTTTGAACTACTAATGTTAATTTGAAAATATCCAGTACTTGCACCTTTTTGTTTTCTATTAAATGCAAAGATAACAAAGAACTATATCAACATTTTAAAGGATGAGCAGCATGTGATACGCTAAATAGATTTCAATTTATGGTCAAAAAGATAAGAGTACATGTCTTCATGCTAAGATGTGAGGAGAGATATTCGAAAGCTTGAAAGACGACGTAGTTCTTTTAAACATGATAATGAATTTGGAATGCTATCTTTCCTAATTACAACGTTGCAATCTAGTTACACAAACGAGCCTTCTAGGGTATTGATGAGTCATGCGTAATACTTCCGAACGTAGTCTGAGCTAGTTGGATTTGGTAGCTCATTCCCATCCATATTGGTTAAAATCAAAGCTCCTCCTGAGAAAGCCTTTTTTACGACGAAAGGTCCTTCGTAATTGGGAGTCCATTTTCCTCGATGATCTTTCTGGCATGGGAGAATTCGCTTCAAAACTAAATCTCCTTCTTTGAATACTTTAGGACGCACCTTCTTGTCATAGGCTTTCATCATTCGTCGTTGGTAGAGTTGCCCTCTACACAGTGCAGTCAACCTCTTCTCTTCCACGAAATTGAGTTGCTCGTAACGATTCTGGATCCATTCAGCTTCTTCTAACTTAGTTTCCATGAGGATCCTTAATGATGGAATTTCTACTTCAATAGGAAGAACAACTTCCATACCGTAGACTAATGAAAATGGCGTTGCTCCAGTCGAAGTGCGAACCGATGTACGGTATCCATGCAATGCAAAAGGGAGCATGTCGTGCCAATCTTTGTACGTCGTGGTCATTTTCTGTATGATCTTCTTTATATTCTTATTGGCGGCTTCTACTGCTCCATTCATCTTCGGTCTGTACGGAGTTGAGTTCAAATGCTTGATTTTAAATTGTTCGCATAATTCGTGCATCAATTTGTTGTTCAAATTCTTTGCATTATCAGATATTATAACCTCTGGAAGACCATAACGACATATGATCTCCTTCCTTATGAACTTGACCACAACTCCTTTTGTCACCTCTCGATATGTCATTGCCTCCACCCACTTAGTAAAATAATCTATGACCACTAAAATGAATCGATGCCCATTTGAAGCTTTAGGTTCAATAGGACCTATAACGTCCATTCCCCACATAGAGAATGGCCAAGGGGCTGTCATGACGTGCAAATGAGACGAAGGGGTATGGACCCTGTCTGCGTAAATCTGACATTTATGGCATTCTCTCGCATATTTGATACAATCAGAATCCATGGTTAACCAGTAATACCCAGCTCTTAGTGCTTGCTTAGCCATCATATGTCCATTGGCATGTGTGCCGCAGATTCCCTCATGAATTTCTTCCATGATTGTATTGGCTTCACTTGTATCCACACATCTTAGAAGTACCATGTCTTGGTTCCTTTTGTAGAGTAATTCTCCGTTTAGGAAGAACTTCATTGCTAGTTTTCTGAGGGTGCGCTTGTCATTTTCTAAAGTATCATGTGGATATTCTCCATGCTTGATATAACGTTTTATATCATGGTACCAAGGCTTACCATCAGGTTCCTGTTCAATATACATGCAAGATGCTGGAACATCTCGTTTTCCGATTTTGATAGGTTCAATCTCTTGATCCGAATTTATGTTGAGCATGACCGCCAATGTGGCCAGAGCATCTGCTATTTGATTGCTTTCCCTCGGTAAATAGTCAAAAGTGATTTCTTCGAAGCTTTGAGCCAATTCTGTTATAAGTTTCTTATATGGCAACAATTTGGAGTCTCTTGTCTCCCATTCCCCTCTTAATTGATGAATCACTAACATTGAATCTCCCAGGACCCGGAGTTTCTTAATTCTCATATCTAAGGCAAACTGAATCCCCATAGAGCACGCTTCATATTCAGCCATATTATGAGTACAGTCAAAGCTTAATTTTGCAGTGAGAGGAAATAGCTTCCCCTTAGGTGATATTAAGATAGCTCCTATTCCGTTACCAAACTCATTAGAAGCCCCGTCAAATAACATGGTCCATTCTTCTGATTCCGGGATTTCCTCTTCCTTCATCACGGTAGATATGAATTCATCTGGAAAATCAAACTTCATTGGTTCATAATCTTCAACGGGTTGTTCGGCCAAATAATCAGCTAGTGCACTTCCTTTTATTGACTTTCGAGTGACATAAACGATATCATACTCAGATAGAAGGACTTGCCATCTCGCAATTCTGCCGGAAAGGAATGGTTTCTCGCAAATGTATTTAATGGGATCCATTTTCGAGATGAGCCAAGTCGTGTAGTATAGCATGTATGGTCTGAGACGACGAGCGGCCCAGGCTAGTGCACAACATGTCTTTTCTAACATGGTGTATTTAGCTTCACAACTAGTAAATTTCTTGCTCAAGTAATATATGGCTTGCTCTCTTCTTCCTGATTCATCATGTTGTCCTAGTACACACCCCATTGAATTTTCCGTCACAGTGATATATAAAATAAGTGGGCGACCTGGAGTTGGCGGTACAAGAATAGGAGGATTCTGTAAGTATTGTTTTATCTTTTCGAATGCATTTTGACAATTTTTGTCCCATACTCCTGCATCATTCTTACGAAGTAGCTTGAAGATTGGTTCACATGTTGCTGTTAGATGTGATATGAATCTTGCAATATAATTCAGTCTTCCTAGGAATCCTCTAACTTCCTTTTGAGTATGCGGTGGTGGCATCTCTATAATAGCTTTGACTTTATCAGGATCGACCTTGATTCCTTCCTGGCTTACAACAAAGCCTAATAATTTTCCAGAAGTTGCTCCAAATGTGCATTTACTTGGATTCAACTTTAATTTAAACTTCCTCAACCGATCGAACAACTTCCGAAGAATGGTTGTATGCTCTTCTCCTTGTCTTGACTTAGCAATCATGTCGTCCACATACACTTCAATCTCTTTATGCATCATATCGTGGAAGAGAGCGACCATGGCTCGCTGATAGGTTGCCCCAGCATTTCTCAATCCAAATGGCATGACCTTATAGCAGAAAGTTCCCCACAATGTAATGAACGTCGTCTTCTCTTGATCCTCTTGTGCCATTTTTATTTGGTTATAGCCAGAGAATCCGTCCATGAAGGAAAAAGTGGAAAACCCTGCGGTATTATCCACTAGCACATCTATATGAGGAAGAGGGAAATTGTCTTTAGGACTTGCTCGATTCAAATCTCTGTAATCAACACACATCCGCACTTGCCCATTCTTTTTTGGTACAGGTACAATATTTGCTACCCATTCAGGATAATTTGCCACTGTCAAGAATCCTGCATCCATCTGTTTGCTAACTTCTTCTTTTATTTTAATCAGCATATCTGGCTTCATTTTACGCAATTTTTGTCTTACTGGTTTACATTCGGATTTAAGTGGTATGTGATGTGCTACTATGTTTGTGTCTAAACCCGGCATGTCTTGATAAGACCAAGCAAAAATATCAGCATATTCGTGGAGTAAATTTATCAACATTCGACGACTTTCAGTAGACATGCTTGTTCCAATTTTAACGTCTTTGACCTCTGTTTGGGACCCTAGATTGATTGTCTCTATCAACTCCTCATGTGGTCCTAATATGTTTTCCTCTTCATCAATCATTCTTAGTAACTCAGGGGTAAGCTCAACATCCTCTTCATCATCACTTATTTCATTATCAGATTCAACGTTGCATGTAGGGGTGTCCCGTTCATGTTTATAACCAATGGCGCTTTCAATGTCATTATCACTGTTTAAAAGAACAATTATTTGGTATGATGAAAAGAAAAAAAAAAAAAAGTATAGAGAAATCAAAGAAACTGGGATATAGTAGGGAAATTGACAAAGAGTTGAAACGAAATGCTGATTCTTTTACTGAAATATTGAAATATTGAAATGTTGACATAGAAATTTAAAATACCAAAACATCTAAAGTAAACAAAAATAAGTTAAACAATTACTTTGATATTTCATTAGTAACAAAAGGTAGCTCGAAAATAGTCCAATTGTTGAGTTCAAAATCCTCCGGGCATAGGTATACTAGAGGATCTGCTTCCTCCACTTCTTCAATTATTGCCATAACCACAGAGTCTTGGCCCTCAGGATAAATTGCACCCGCAGATTTGAATGAATCATAAAGATGAGGAATAAAATTCATCTGATGTTCAGACTCGTGATCCTCAGACTTTGTCAAACGATTTCCTCTTTTATATCCATTCGCACTGATCATGTCCCCTTTGCTTGGTTTATATCCCAATCCAAACCTCTTCATATTCTTTTGCATATTTAACAGATCGTCTAAACTTTTACTGCTCCCGTTCAGAGAAAGCTTGTTCAGTCGCAACTGCACCTTTTCTATTTCTCTCGGTAGAGTTGTTGTATTTGCAATCTCGAACGATTGAAATGAAGATTCAAAGGCCTCTTCTGCTGCTTCTATGTAAGGCATTGATGAAGGCTTTGAGATTAAAATGTCCTCTTGTCCGGATATGATTACTAATTTGTGATTAACAACGAATTTAAGCTTCTGGTGTAGTGACGATGGAACCACCCCAGCAGAATGAATCCAAGGGCGTCCCAATAGGAAACTGTAGGCTGAATTAATATTCATGACCTGAAATGTTATGTTAAAAGTGCAAGGTCCTATTTGAATAGGAACATCTATGTCACCGATCACTTCACTGCGTGCCCCATCAAAAGCTCTTACTATCATAGTGCTTGGCCTAATGTGAGACATGTCCACTGGCAACCTTTCCAATGTGGATTTAGGCATTATATTCAGAGAGGAGCCGTTATCAACAAGAACTTTGGCCACAGCAAACCTTTTGCATTTGACTGTAATATGAAGGGCCTTAGTGTGACATGTTCCTTCTGGTGGTAGTTCATCGTCTGTGAATGTCACAGAACTTGCTGCATTAATGTTTCCGATGATATTATCTAAATTGTCCACCGTGATGTCTTGCGGTACATAAGCCTGGTTTAGTATATTTAGCAAAGTCTTGCAATGTGCCTCCGAAGACAGCAGCAAAGTTAATATGGAGATTTTCGCAGGTGTTCGGCTTAACTGCTCTATCACTTTGTAATCGCTCTGTTTGACCAGCTTTAAAAATTCTCGGATGTCCTCCTCAGCTGCTGGTTGCTTAGCCTCCGAGTTTTTCACTATGATGGAATCTCCTGCCTCATTATCGATATCCTCGTAGACTTTGGCTTTCCCTTTTTCCTTGTTTTTGTCCTTCAGTAGTTCCTGGGGTGTATAACACCTCCCACTTCTTGTCAGGCTTCCCACTCCTGTGATGTTCTCCACTGGAAGTGAGTCACTACCAACAATGACCTCATATCCGTATTTCCAGGGTACTGCTTTAGAACTTTCATACTCAAAGGGAGACGGTATTTGGATAGTAATTGGCCTTGGATTGGTAATGGTGGTGCCCATTTTCTCTTGATAAAAAATGGTTAAAGGCTTCGCAACCCTGGAACTTCCATTGGGAGAGAACACTTCTGCCGCATTTACTTCGCCTTCTTGTGATGATTGAGAGATTTTTTTCTGCAATACTGCTAGGATATGTGAATCTAGCAGCCCTTGGACCTTTTGGCGAAAATGATGGCATTGGTCAATGGAATGACCCTTTGCTCCAGCATGGTACGAACATGTCAAATTATCTTCATATTTATCATGAGCCGAATCAGGTTGAAGATATTCTATCTCAATGCACCCGTTGCTAAATAAAATCTCAAACAGTTCTTCCATAGAGATCTTCATTCCCTTGACATCTTTCGTCACGCTTGGTTCGTGAACTTCTATTGCGTTCACACGAGGATTCTGGTGATTTGGTAGAGGATTGTTGTTGATATTGGGCTCATTTCCCTTCTTGAAGTTCAACCATCCTGCTTTGATCAGCTCTTGTACCCTATATTTCAATGTGATACAATTTTCTGTCGAGTGTCCTGCTGCTCCTGCATGATAGTCACAGCGGGCATTTGCGTCGTACCACTTTGGATAAGGAGGTTGTATAGGTACTGCAGGTACAGGTGATAATTGATTATTTTGAAATAACTGGGGTAACAACTCAGCGTATGTCATTGGTATCGGGTCAAACTGAGTCTGCTTATAAGCTCCTCTATTACTTTGTTGCCCCTGAGCATAGACAGGTGCTTGTTGATTCCTAGGCTGGTAGCCTTGATTACCTTGAGGTCGTGAGTTTTGAGGGAAAGCCGAAGGGTATTGTGTTGTCGTGTTGTTAACATACGGCTGATGAGTCGTGTAGTAATTCGGATGATATTGCGGCATCCTGGAGTTGGAGTACGGCTGCTGGCTCCAATTGGGGTGATTTGCATTGCTCACCATTTGAACTTCTCCCTTCTTTGGAAAACTTCCTTTCTTTGTGACTGACGACTCAGATGCGTCGGTTATCCTACCATGCTTGATTCCATATTCAATTCTCTCTCCGATCGTCATTATGTCGGAAAAATTGGTTGAAGCGCTCCCAATCATCTTATCGTAGAAAGGAGATTTGAGAGTGTTCATGAACATGGCTGATAACTCCTTATCGGTTAAAGGAGGTTGTATTTGTGCAGCGACATCTCTCCACCTTTGTGCGTACTCCTTGAAGCTTTCTGCACTCTTCTTTTCCATTCTTTGCAAATCCATTCGATCAGAGGCCATGTCTATGTTATGCTTGTATTGCTTTAGGAAAGAGTCGGCTAAATTCTTCCATGAGTAGATATGAGTATTGTCTAACTGCATGTACCAACGAGACGCTGGACCAGTCAAACAGTCTTGGAAACAGTGGATTAATAATTTTTCATTCTGAACATGTGCAGCCATTTTCCTGCAATACATGATGAGATGACTCCTTGGACATGATGTCCCCTCATACTTTTCGAATTCTGGCACCTTGAACTTAGGTGGAATTACAACATCAGGAACAAGACATAACTTGGAGGCGTCAATATTTCCAAAAACGTCTGTCCCTTCAATTGCTCTTAACCTTTCCTCAAGGATTTCAAGTGTTCCGTTGTTAGGGGTTTTGCATTCTTCTTTTGTTGAATCCTTCTTGACCTCAAGGTTTTCCAGATTAGGAACTGTGATAGTTACCTTAGATGGTCCTTCTCTAGGGTGTACAAACCCAGCCTGATCATTCATAGAGACTCCTTCTCCTTTGAAGAACTGGAAAGGGTATTGTCCTGATGACGAATGGTACATCGGGTCACACGATGTATATGGTGGCGGAACGAACCCTTCATTTCGGATGTGCATAGAGGGATTGACTTCGAAGGAGTCACTAGCAGTATTGTTGGGTTGTGCGAGATCAGCCACCGTTTTCCCCTTTTCTAACAAACTGAGGATTGATTCTACCTTCTCTCGCAACTCGTTCATTTCTTTTCTTGTTTTTTCTATTTCCACCTGTTGTTCTTCCATAATTCTTGTTGTTCGTCTAGTGCCGTGAATGCGACGAATTGGTGGTGGTTGAGCTATTTTTTATTCTGTTTTTTAATTGAGTAAACTTTAGTGGGGTGTATGATATGTATATAATAACGAACATGTGGATGAATGTGGTGAGAGAATAAAAAGAACTCGCGACTTGCTTTTCATAAATTAGAAAATAAAAGGAACTTAAATTATGCAATTTGAAGTACAAGATATGCGAAAAATTGAAGTGACATAACTTAAACAAAAGTTTAATAAAATTGTCCCCAGTATTCTAAACTTGTACGGAGTTTCCCCAAGAATCTGAGCATATTCCTGCTGTTTGGTTGTGTGGGTGCGATGGCTCTTGTGAGGGTGCGTGCGTCTTCTGCCAACTCATCTGCCCTTCTAGTGACCTTCGTAATCTGAGTGATCATGCTCTTTGCTTTGTCATGCAGCGTTATATTGCTACATTTCAAAAACTCATAGTCCTTCTCTAATATGCCATACTGCTCCTTTATGTAAGTGTGCTCTTTCATTAAATTTCCAGCGACATTTTGATACTTACTGAGACGAGTACCGAGTAACTGGGTAGATTCTCTTAGAGTTATGTTTTCCTGGCTGACCCTGTTTAACTGCTCTTCTTTTGTATTGAGCAACAATTGTAAGTCTTCAACTGTTTGGTATAATGATCTGTTCTTTTCTTCTATTTCTACAATCACTTTGTTCTTCAAACTAATACCTTCTTCAAAATTCTTTACCAACTCATGGAGTGTGGTGATCTCGGATTGCTGCCTGGTAATCTGTTCGTTTCGTGACCTTATCGTAGCTTGTAGGGCCTCGTTGTCCTTCCTTGAACGATACCATCTTCTGTTTAAGTCACGAGCTTCCGTGTCTAAAGAGGATATATCTTTTTCTAATTTTCTCTGGTCGTTTAGGTCACCTCTTGTCTGATTTAATTCTCTTTCCAGCTCAAAATTTCGCCGCAATCCTTGTTCTACCTCTACCTGTAGTCTTTTATTTTCTTGGGCTAGCGAAGAATTCATCCTCTGTAATTCGCCACGCTCTGCTTCATGCGTTTCTTGCTCTGTCGGTTGAGCTGCCATTGTTTTTATAATTACTTCTTCCTTGGTCTTGACTCTTAGCGGTGCAGCCCTGGTTTTAGCTTTGTTCGAATGCCACATCCTGTATGCCTCTGAAGTGTCATCATGGTGTTGACCGCTTTGAATTTTAGTGACAAACTTCCATGCTTTTACTATCTCCTGGACTTTATCTTTGCAAAAACTATCATCATAGCTAAATTCTGTATCTTTCAATTCATGCGTAGCGGGGACGAATTGTCGTACCCAAATCTGTCGTAATACTAACAGGGGAGCGTAGGCTATACACCCCCATGGTCCTAAGAGAGGTAGATTTTGAAACTTACCACATCTATACATCATAGGCTTTGTCGACATCCAAGGGGCTTTCCACACTATATCTTCTACTCTTAATTCAGCAAAGAGAGCTTCCCAAGCGCATTTCTCAGGAAAAACGGGACTCCAATTTGACTGCACGAACTCCCAGATAGGATTTTGCAACCTATTCCATGAATTTGAAAACTTGACTTGAGGACATTTGAATTCTGGTGGACATTTTACATGATTGAGGATCCAAATATACAACAATGGAGAACATCCGACGAAAGTCCCTGTACCCTTCATTCTGCAATAATTCAGACTTCGAAAAGTTTCTGCCAATATGGGTATAACAGGGTCGACTCCTGCTTCCACCTTAAAAAATAATTTGACTATACGTTCTTCAATGTGTCCACATACTCCTGGAAATAAAACTGTATTGAAGATACATAAAGCTAGCAGCATTAATTCCTTATCCTCATTTGCAAACCTTTTTTGGAGGGTAAATATGTATTCTAATGGCAAACATAATTTGTTCTTTTTTCTCTTGATCTGTTTTTCAATTTCACCAGTGCGAATTTTGCCTAGAAGTGTGGATAGCGCTCTTTTCATTGTGAGCCCTTCATCATAAGAGTAAACCTTAATTTCTGCTGGTGATGGCATACGCAATAGGGATTGATATTCTTCGATGGTGGGAGTCATATCTGAGGACCCGAATGTAAAACACCGGTAAGCTGGGTCCCAATGTTGCGCCAATGCTCTTAATACTGACGGGTTGACTTGTACGTACATGAGTTGAGCTATGTGCCCATACTTGCTTATGAACCTAGTTTTCCTGTCTGCATTTAAACCCTCCCATGTTTGCTTCAAAGAATCCACTTGGTTTTCTGGAAAATTTATACTTTTGAATGGAATTATCACAGGAGTTGATAGACAGTTCCCCTGGGTGTGTTGTATATTCTCTGACCACTGACGCACCGTAGCTTGATCTACCACATTCAATTCTAGTGGGGTAGGAACCATGGAAGACAATTTCATGAAACTCATGTTTTTATTTGCTGTCAAAATCAATGATCGAATATTTTGTCAAATCTATACTTGCACAATTCTCGTAATTATTTCAAAAGATTATATACATATTTTTTTTAACGCTTTCCAAAAGTAAAGTAGAAAAAATAATAAATATGGAAAAGAAAAAAATGTATGAAGAAAGAGAGAAGAGAAAGCGACCACTTCCTTTTGCAAACAAATGAAATTCCAAAAAAGAAAAGTTTCCTTTATGACTCAATGAACTAAACGAAAAAATGTTTTTTTTTCTTTTTGTTTAAAAAAAATAAATGAATAAATAAAATAACCTTAAAGATCGAACCACCAAAAAAAAAACAAACAAAACTATACAACATAACAAACCCTCATAAATTAAATTCATAGGATAATGCTAATAGAGAATATGGGTGTGGAGTTAAGCTCTAATGCATCCTAGAAGGAAACGGTCCTCAAGCCTCCTATCTGATTAAACAGCGTAGTTGGCTTGAGTGGAGAATTTCATGCGCCTGCACGGGAACCGAAATTCCACGAAGGTCACACTACTCAGTCTCCGAATCTAATCTTAAAGGTAAAGCCCGGGTAGGAGGCTTGTGAAGGTGTGTGCAATGCATGACAATGCCAAATATAAATTGCAGTAAATACATTATAACGGTGATAACAAATAAAACATATTAACTAATATATAACAAAAAAAAACTAACAATAAATAAACAAGATATAAAAAATTGAAAACTAAAAATTGAATGCATGTTAAATAAAAAACCAATAATAAAATAAAGAAACAAGAACAATAAAAAAAATAAATAAAAAATAAAAAAATAAAGAAAAACAAAGGACCAAAAATAAAAATTGGATAATATAAAAAAAATGCACTGGCTTGACCCTCTAAAAAAGTCCCCAGTGGAGTCGCCATGCTGTCGCAACGTCATTGCGACGCGGAGCGGCCGACGTCCTCTTTCAAGGGTTTTGTTTTAAAAAATAAAAAGAGATGGAGTCGCCACCAATCATTTTGGGTGTGATTGGTCACCTTAAAATAAAAACTGGTCTACGGAAAGAGAAATTAGGTTCGGGGGTCATTTGAGCGTAGGGAAGGTATTAGCACCCTACAACACCCGTTAAAAACGGTAGCCATATTTTATCTTATATTATCCAGTTAATTTTAAAATGTCCTTAATTTGAGAAAATAAATAAATAATAGTTTTTTAAAAATGAATGTCTCATTTAATCAAATCTTAACCTTAAAAATAAGGTAAGAGTTTGATATATTGAGTGAATTTAACTTTAATTAATTATCATATCTAATTTTCCTTTTATTTAAAGGAAATTATTTACCTCAAGAATTTGAGAAATTTATCCCAACTCCGTCATAGGATTTATATGATAATATTTATTTTTTAAATGCATTGATTTATTTTTAGGAGGATTTTCGTGTGCTTGCACGAGAGTCGAAACTCTACGAAAGTCACATTACTCAGCCCTCAAAACAAATATTATTTTATTTTTACAAAACGTTATTTTTAAATGAAAATATGACTTGATTATAAAATCAAATTGAGATTTAGGAAACAAATCAAATTAAAGATAAAGTTGAAATTTGTTTGAAATATATTTACAAAAAATATTAAAGTTTATTTACATACTTGAATTAAGGTAAGATTTAAGGATACCTTAAAAATACTAAAGTTGAAAAGGAAAATACATTATAACTAAAAATAAAATTTAAGTATTTGAATCAAAAATCAATTGGAGGAGAAAAAAAATAATTCGTAAATGATATAATGGCATGCTTGTAATTTAAAACCAATAATAAAAATGTAATTAAACATGCAGGGGCATAAAAGTAATTAGAAATCGGAGCAAATAAATCGGGGTATATTTGAATCTCATATAGACCATGGATATATTTGAAACTCATATAGACCGGGGTTTATATTTGAAATTTCATATAAACCATGGAATATATTTAGAAATTAAATCAGTAATTAAACTTAAATCTAAAATGAAAAAAAAATAAAAATTAAATCAATGGCAAACTTGTAATAAAACCTAAATCTAAAAAATGAAAAGAAAAGTTCATACCCACGGGAAGAAGAAGCTTCAATCGCTGCAACTGTTGGGTTTCTTCCGCTGCAGATTCCGCCGTGCGCCGCCGCGTTGAAGTTCGTCGTCTGCTGTGAGTTCGCCGCCGCAGCCGAGGTCCGCCGCCGTGAAGGTCCGCCGCCGCTCGTGGACGCCGCAAGCCGTGGATCGCCGCTGCAGGAGTCTCCGCCGTAGATCGAAGGTCGCCGCTGCAGAAGGGGTTCGCTGCTGTCGAAGTCTACCGCCGCTGTCGAGGTTCGTTGAGTCGTGGGGTTATGGGATGACTATTGAATGGTGGGAAGAAGATGAAGTTTGGGGAAGAAGATGAAGTTGGGGAAGAAGATGAATAGTAAGAAAAGACAAAAAATAAGGCCTCGGTTTCCGTGAAAAGCTTTGGAGAGAGAGGGAAAAAATAATTTAGTCAATCAAAATTTCTCCCAAAATACCAATCTTTTTCTCCTTTCCTTTCAATATGATTTACCTCGATATTTATAGACGACAAATTGTCGATTATGGTTAGAATAAAACATTAATGTCTCGAAATTTCGCCCTTAAATGAAAACGGATTTTCGACCAAAAATGAAAATAAAAATCAAATCCTATCATTAAATGAATATCAAATTTGATCCAAAATGGATTAAAGATTTATACTTTTTTAATAATAAAATTTAATTTTTATAAGCAAAATTTATATATTAAATGAATATCAAATTTTGATCCAAAAATGGATTAAAATTTTATACTCATTCAATTTAATGAATGAATATCAAATTTTAGCCATAAGAGGATTAAAAATATTATACTCATTTAAAGCTCGATGTCAAAAATTATTTCCAAATAATTAAAACGTTTCTTTTTTTGTTTTTTGTTTTTCTTTCTAATTTTCGGAATTAAACACTAAAATAAAAAATAAATTTTAAAAAAAATAAAAGTGGCCAAACAAAAGGTGACAAAAATAAAAAATAAAAAATAAAAAAGTATTAATAATAAACAAATGGCCGGACCAAATACAGTGTCTACAAAGGACATTATTACTAACAAAAAAATAATTGGTGAGTTTGAAACAGTAAACCTCACCGAGGAGTGCAGTGCCATCCTCCAGAACAAGCTGCCCAAGAAGGAGAAGGATCCTGGTTCCTTCACCTTACCTGTAGAACTTGGAGGCAAGCACGTGGGCAGAGCACTTTGTGACCTGGGCGCCAGCATAAATCTCATGCCCCTGTCCCTATTCCGCCAGTTGGGAATGGGAGAAGCACGTCCAACCACAGTCACTTTACAACTAGCAGATAGATCCATCGCATATCCAGAAGGTAAGATTGAGGATATTCTAGTTAAAGTTGACAAATTCATTTTCCTTGCAGATTTCATTGTCCTGGACTATGAGGCAGACAAGGAGGTCCCCATCCTGCTAGGTAGACCATTTCTAGCCACAGGTAGGGCACTAATAGATGTTCAAAAAGGTGAGTTAACTATGAGGGTTCATGATGAAGAGGTAAAATTTAGTGTTTACAAAGCTTTAAGGTATCCCTCTGATTCTGAGTCTTGTGCTAGCATGGATGTTGTTGACTCACTAATGGAAGAACAATTAGAGCATGTACTGTTAACCAAGCATGCTAGTGAATATGTACAAGTAGATGTAGCTGACTTAAATGTATCTGACATAATGAATATGCCTGTAGAAAAACCACAGCATGTATGTATGAATATAGATTTAACTGATAGAACTATAAATCCGTTAAAGCCCTCCATTGAGCATCCACCTGTTTTAGAACTGAAACCACTACCCACTCACCTCAAATATGCATATCTAGGAGATAATGATACGCTGCCTGTAATTATTTCTTCTAAGCTAAGTGAACAGCATGAGGTTGATTTAATTTTACTGCTTAAGCAACATAGGAAGGCTATAGCATGGACTATTGCTGATATTCGAGGCATTAGCCCTTCTTATTGCATGCACAAAATTATACTAGAGGAAGAGCACACCCCTAGGATAGATCATCAGCGTAGGCTAAACCCCTCTATGAAAGAGATAGTGAAGAAGGAAATAATAAAGTGGTTGGATGCAGGAGTGATTTTCCCCATAGCTAGTAGCCAGTGGGTGAGCCCCATCCAATGTGTACCTAAAAAGGGGGGAATAACTGTGGTAGTCAATGAGAACAACGAACTGATTCCAACAAGGACTGTCACAGGGTGGAGGGTATGTATGGATTACAGAAAACTAAATAAAGAAACTAAAAAAGACCATTTCCCTATACCGTTCATTGACCAGATGCTAGACAGAATAGCTGGTAGAGCCTACTATTGTTTCTTAGATGGCTATTCAGGCTATAATCAAATTACTATAGACCCTAAGGATCAAGAGAAGACCACTTTCACTTGCCCTTTTGGAACGTTCGCCTTTCGCAGAATGCCTTTTGGCTTATGCAATGCACCGGCAACTTTCCAAAGGTGCATGATGGCAATCTTCTCTGAGTTGGATGAGTCCATGATAGAAATATTCATGGATGACTTCTCAGTCTTTGGGGACTCATTTAAAACCTGTCTAGACAACCTAGGACAAGTCCTGGCTAGGTGTGAAGAGACCAACCTAGTCCTAAATTGGGAAAAGTGCCATTTTATGGTAGATGAAGGGATTGTCTTAGGACATAGAGTGTCGAGGGCAGGTGTAGAAGTGGATAGGGCAAAAATAGAGATCATAGAGAAGTTGGTAGAGCCCCAGAATGTCAAAGCCATTAGAAGCTTCTTAGGGCACGCTGGCTTCTACAGAAGGTTCATTAAGGACTTTTCTAAGATAGCCAAGCCTCTGTGCGAGCTTCTAGAGCTAAATAGACCATTTATCTTCTCTAAAGAATGTGTAGTAGCTTGGAAAACCCTTAAGGAAGCACTAGTCACAGCACCTATCATAGTCGGACCAAATTGGGATCTCCCATTTGAGATGCTATGTGATGCCAGTGACTATGCTGTAGGAGTCATGTTAGGACAGAAGATTGACAAGCTAACACACCCTGTCTATTATGCTAGCAAGACCTTGAATGAGGCTCAATGTAATTATACAACTACAGAGAAAGAGATGCTTGCTGTAGTATTTGCTTGTGAAAAGTTCAGAAACTATATTGTAGGCACTAGGACAATTGTATACACTGACCATTCTGCTTTAAAATATCTTATGAGGAAGGCTGATGCTAAGCCTAGATTGATTAGATGGGTGTTATTGCTGCAGGAATTTGATTTGGACATTCGGGACAAGAAGGGATGTGAAAACGTGGTTGCGGATCACCTGTCTCGATTGCAGCACAATTGCGAAAAAATTGCGGCGACCGCAATTTCTGATGCTTTTATAGATGAACATGTCTTTGCTTTGGCTCATCGTGATAACGATGAGGAACCGTGGTTTGCTGACATTGCTAACTTCCGTGCATCACAGGTATTACCAGTGTTCAAGGGAGGACAAGAGAAGAAGAGGTTCCTTCATGAAGCAAGGAAATTCATCTGGGATGACCCCACACTCTACAGAACCTGTGCTGATGGCTTGCTAAGGAAATGTGTTTCAGCTGCTGAAGCGAAGTCTGTGCTGCAGCACTGTCACTCATCTCCTTATGGTGGACACTTTGGTGGCCAAAGAACAGCTGCGAAGGTATTTCAGAGTGGCTACTATTGGCCAACAATCTTCAAGGATGCCCACAACTACGCCCACAGCTGTGATGAGTGCCAAAGGACAGGTAACCTCAGTCGCAAGGATGAGATGCCCCTCACCTACATTTTAGAGTTGGAGCTCTTTGATGTGTGGGGCATTGATTTCATGGGACCATTCCCTCCATCGTCAGGTAACCTATACATATTAGTGGCAGTGGACTACGTGTCCAAGTGGGTAGAAGCAAAAGCATGTCCTAATAATGATGCTAAAACAGTCACTAGCTTCTTGCATAGGCACATTTTCACTAGATTTGGGACTCCTCGTGCTATCATTAGTGATGAGGGGTCACATTTCATTAATAAGGCTATGGAGAAGATATTGGCTAAATATAACATTAGACATAGGGTAGCTACTCCCTACCACCCACACTCAAATGGCCAAGCTGAAATTTCCAATAGGGAGATAAAAAACATCCTAGAAAAGGTAGTCAAACCTAATAGGAAAGACTGGTCCTTCAAGCTTGAGGATGCACTTTGGGCTTATAGGACAGCATATAAGACACCCCTAGGCATGTCTCCCTATAGGTTGGTGTATGGCAAGGCTTGCCACTTGCCACTTGAGTTAGAAAACAAAGCATTTTGGGCCATGAAGGAATTGAATTTTTGTGTAAAGGATGCGGGGACATTGAGATCTTTGCAGCTACATGAACTTGATGAGCTTAGGCATATGGCCTACGAGAATGCCAAAATGTATAAAGAAAAGACCAAAATATGGCACGACAGTAGACTCAGGATCAAAGACTTTAGGAAAGGCCAACTTGTACTCTTATTTAACTCACGATTAAAGTTATTTCCAGGCAAATTAAAGTCTAGATGGTCGGGTCCATTTGTTATTACTAATGTTTTTGTTCATGGTGCGATAGAGATAAAAAACTTGCAGCAAGGACAGCCATTTATGGTCAATGGTGCTAGATTGAAGCACTACTATGAGGAAGGAGATGTGAAGACTCTCTCGGCCTTCCTCTTGACTGAAGCATGACAAAAAGAACGAGAGAGAACGAGTGGTTACTGTGCTCGTTTAGTCAAGGCCAATGCCTTAGTTTATTTTTAATGTTTTTCCGATTATCGTTTGTATGTTTTGTGGTGTGTTTTTAATTGCGTATTTAATGTTTGTTTTATTTATTTTTGTAGGGAATCGAAAGAGGGAATCAAGGAGAGTAAATCAAGCTTTAAAAATCAAGAAACGATCGAGCCAAATAAAAGATACGGACGAGCAAAGTTTGAGATTTTGATGATAAAATATCCCTACAATTGCGCTAAAATTGCTGGATCCGCAAAAAAAGAGCCGTTGGGATTTTTCCGTTGCATTTATAGCCGTTAGAACGCGCTCGTTCGATACGATCCTCTCATTTTCTGATTTTCAAGAAATCTGCGATTCTCTCCATCTCTGATCCTTCTCTCCAAACCTCCAAGATTCGACAATGGTGTCCACACGTGCTGAAAGATCCGCAGCCAAGAAGAAGGCTGATGACGCAGCTGAAGCGGCTGCGAGGGAAGCGCTTCTCACCCTTGCAGACGATGGTGTCGTTCGCACCGGTCCTCTTCCCAAGCTTCCTATTCGTAGGAAGAAGTGGAGGGTGGTCACTGAGATCCCTGCTGGACCATCTGAGCCAGTGGGCACGCCCAAGAAACGCCGGTGGAGTGTCAAGACGGCCGCCGAACCAAGCACAGCAAAGACTCCCTCTGTGGAGAGTCAAGAAACTGATCGTGCATCCCACGAGGCAGCCAATGAAGGTTCGTCGCCGTCTGCATCACCTGCGCGCAGCCCTCTCCCATCTGAACCAGTGCCAAGCGCAGAGTCGTCACCGCCTGCACAGAGCCCCGAGTTGTCTCCAGCACCTCAGAGTTCTGATCCGACACCTGCAGCAGCGCAGAGTCCTGAGCTGCCATCTTCGCCACTGAGTTCTGCGCAGACACCATCAGCAGAGCACAATTATCCACGGCCTGATCCTGAATTCCCTTATGGGGATTATCAAGAGTCCACGCAAGGCAGTGGAGATGCTGGGGAAGACGAAGTCTTCTCTCCTATGAGGGAAGATAGCCCTGCCGAGCCTGCACAGCAGGACGATTCTATGGAAGAAACGTTGGGGGCATGCCTCCAGCAGATCAACATCAAGGCCAGGCTCAAGAAGAAGAAGAAGGCCAAGATTGTCAAGGCCAAGAAGTTGAAGAAAAAGGCCAAGAAGGTGCCGTCAACGGACAAGGAGAGTACTGAGCCTTCGCTCAAACGCCTCAAGGTGGAGGCTGCCGAATCATCCAAACCAGCAGATAAGGGGAAGGCTAAACTCTACCCTGAAGACGAACCTCCGTCAGTGAGGTATGTCTCATCTGATGCTGAGTCCAGGGGTGCTGAGCTGAGGAAGAGGGACCTGTTGCACGAGAAAGGATTCCTCGACCGACTTGCTGACCTGCCGCAGTTCTTGCGCGCAGGGGTGATAAACCACGGCTGGGAGGAATTCTGCAGACCGCCTAATCCAGCATACACGAGCATGGTGTATGATTTCTACGCTAATGTGCTCAGCCCTGAGGATGGCCTGTCTGTGGTCAGAGGGGTAGAAGTAGATTTCTCCGCCAAGGCCATCAATGAAGCATTTGGTCTCAAGGGCCAACCTCATACAGATTATGCACGGATAGTTGATGAGCCGACTGAGGCAGTGCTGGAAGAGGCCATTCGCACAATTGGCCAGCCTGAAGCAGCGTGGACTGTCTCACGCAATGGGAGGCACACCTTAATGAGTGCCAATCTGACAGCAAAGGCAGCTGTGTGGTTTGCCTTTGTGAGGAGAAAGCTGTCCCCTGTGACCCACGAGACGACAATCAACCAGAGTAGATCACTGCTGGTCTATGCTATCATGCGCGGTCTCACGGTCAATGTGGGGGAAATCATGTCAGCTGCCATTGCTGAATGCGCAAAGAAAGGTAAGGGACCCTTGTTTTTCCCTAATACCATAACCAAGCTATGTTTGCTTGCAGGAGTCCCCACCGAGCGCTTGGAGCAGCAGCTGCCTTACACAGGCCATTTGGAGCTGCCTGCTAACCTGAGGCTGAGAAGAAAGGGGAATATGGAGTTTGAATTGGATAGGTTGGCTGCTGAACAGTCCCTATCCATGGCCTGCTTGATGGACATGCAGAGGAGAATGGCTCAATGGGCCAACTATGCGCAGGCAAGGGATAAGGAAGTTGCCGACCAGCTGGGGTGCATCTTCCCGGACTTCCCTACCAATCTCCTAACTCCATGGGTGCCCCCACGACCAAGGCAACCAGATGAGGATGATGAGAATTGAGTGCTGGTTTGAAGTGCACTAAAGGGAGTATTGCTGTTCCCTTAAAAAAAAAAAAAAACAATTTTTCTGCTTTCTGATAGGATCATGTGCAGTATGCTGTTTTGTGTTCAACTTTTGTTCTGTTTTTAATGTTTAGTGTTATGTTTTTTCTTTTGCTTAGTCTAGTCTAATGTTAGCTGAATAAGTAGGATAGTTTAGATTTATTTTTAGGATGCGTGAGTAACAGGAAAAAGCATGCTAGGGGCCTGAATCAATGTTAAATCTGCCCGGATTGAATTGCGAAATAATTGCGGTTCCCGCAATTTTTGTGACTGATTGCATGTTTTGGACTGTCTGTTTAGTTAGGCTGTGATCGGTTATATTCTATCTTTTGCTGCTAGCATGACTCCCTTATATAGCTGATCTTCAAGCATGCTGGATGAGTGTCATAGGACACCCTTTGCTAGTTTAAATTAGCCTCTGAATAGGGCTCAGCATGCATAAACCATCAGTCCTTAAACTGTCTGTTTTGTTCAAATTTTCTGCTGCTGGAATAATTGCTTTTAGAATGTTTTGCCTATGCCTAGGATTTTTAGATTCTCTTTGTTTTACTTTAGACTAGATGCTTCGAGGACAAGTTTGGGGGTGTGCCACCTCAAACACTCATTGGGGACAATGAGTAGTTGAAGTTTGGGGGAGGCCACCCTAGGCCTAGGAACATTCCTCTCTCCCTTAGAAACATAAGCATTCTTCTTCTCCTTTAAAAAAAAAATGATGATGAACTGAAAAACAATGAAAAAAGAATAAAGGGGGGGAGTTTCTCTTAGGTTGCGGAGTAATCAGTGCCAAGTGTGTAACCCACAAGTGGCGTTGCATCAAAAGGCAACCAAAGGAGAGGCTCCACCTAAGTAAGAAAAAGGAAAGAATAGGGAAGAAGAATGTATACCTAGGAGTTATAACTTTGTGGCTTAGATGTCCTATTTAAAAAGAACTCTGATCCTCAATTAGCTAAAGCACAAAGTTGTAACTTGTAGGGTTGTTTAGGGAGATGAGTGTTTATCCAATGAAGTGATGCCAGGGTTTAGGTTGTTCTCTAAAAGTACTACTGTCACTGTTAATACTAAGACTGGCATGACTCTAAGGAATCCTAGACACATTAAAAATAAAGCTAGAAGCATGTACTGAGTCTGGAGTAAAGCTTGGTAGAATTTGAAACCTTAGGGGTAGTGGCATGATGTCATAAAAGAAGCTAGATCAGTAGTATGGGGTTAATAAAAACAGCAGGTATAGTAGGCAGGTGAAGTCAGAAGAAGCTTGATAAAGAGGTTAGTTCTAAACTTAGAAGTGTGTCACAGGACAGCACTGCTAGAGATAGGGGTATGGGGGAGTCGGTAAGTAGTTAAAGAAGATAAAATAACAGCCTAAGTAAGTCCTTAGTATGCTTGAGGACAAGCAAAACCTTAAGTTTGGGGGTGTGTTAAGTCTCTGAAAGTGACTTATTTAGGACCCATTTAGCTTAAGAAGATGTACACTTTTAGGTGTTTTTGATAGCATTTAGCCTAAACCTATGCTTTAACATGAGAATTAGAAGAAGGTAGCTAATTTAGGACTTATGCACAATAGGTAGAAAAAGGGTTGAAAACCGAAGGAAAAGAATGAAAAATGAGCATTGCGAATGAATTGCGAAAACATTGCGGTGACCGCAATTATTCAAGTGAAAACCGTAAGTTGACTGATCTTTTTCTGTTAATTTCCGTATTTTCAGGGATTCGTTCTTTCTCCTCCATCCATTCTGATATATGACGTTGAAGATTGATGGTTCTCCTTGGCCCAAACGCGCCTGCAAACTACTATAAAAGGGGGCCAAAGTCGGAGGTTTGATCATCATCCGAAAGCGTGAAGTCGTCTAGCAGTCCATCTGTTCCACTGTTTTTCCTTTGCCGTCTGTTGGTTTGCGAAGCTCAGCTGCTGGAGTCGATAATCTGATAGGAAGGAGAGTAGATTCTTCTTCTCTCCCGATTGGATTCATCCACGCAAGGCTGTCTTTTTGATCCTTCATTCGAGGCGATTGCGACGAGGCTTTAAGCGCCATTTTACAAGCTTTCTGTCTTTCTTTTCTGTTTTACATTTCTGCTTCGTGCTGTCCTTTTCTTAAGTAGCTAGATTAGTTATTTCGTTGCTTTCTGCCTTGTTGCTATTTACTTTAAAGCTTTCATCTGTTCGTCAAACAATTTCAGTAATCGAAGTACGTTTCTGCATTTCTCACTTCCCATTTCCTGCTACGGTTTTACTTCCTGTTCTAAGTTTATTCCTCTTCTAAGCATGTCTGTTTTATCGTCCATTTCTGTTCACCTTGCATCCATGAGTAGCTAAGCCACTTAGGGGCATGCTAATGACAGAACTATAGGCTAAAAAACGTGCATCAAGTATGTAGGATAGCTCTCGAATCATTGATTGTATGTAAGCTTCATCCCACGGGCAATTTCGATTGGCCATCCATTTTGTCCAAAGAACTCCTAACCTCTGGAAGGAGTAAGAGTTCAGAGTCATATAATCATGCTAGCCTTTCATGGTAATCAGGAAACGGCCTAGGAATAGGCGTTTCCCTAGTACAAACTAAACACTCCTGCTTAAACAAGATGCTTAAGTCCTTACTTTGAAGTCGAGTAAACTTAAGACTCTAATGCATGGAATCGAACGATACTTGAGATAGAGTGAGTTTGATGTATAGAGAGTTGATCCAATGCTTGAGAATCGTAATAAAATGCCTATAGGATAGTCATTAGTAGCCCTTAATTCACCCATTTACTCAGTTTCGCTGTTATTTAATTGCGGTAACATTGCGGTCCTCGCAATTCTGCCAGATTTTCATTCTGTTTAGCTGTTTTCTTCTTCGTTTATCAATTCCATCTCTTGTCCTTTGAGTCTGATTTCAACTTTAATTCGTTTATGTTATATCCTTTTTTACATTCAGCAAAAAGTAGATAATTAAAAACCAATTTTACCCCATCAAATTCATCCCATCTTTCTTAACAATCACACTTCGCGAATAGCTAAAAATGAGTCTCTGTGGAAAAAACGAATGAAATATACTTACTACTTGCTGTGAGACCATGTATGCTTGCATGTTCTAAGTGCTCTCTCTACCCTTTTGCATATTTATCTTTACACATTGAGCACGCAACACTTGCTACTTGATAGTTCTTCCATCAGGATGCCAATCTCCTTCATGACTGATTTCAGCATTATGTTGAAGGCCGATCCATCATCAATGAGGATTCGACCGACCCTCTGTTCTCGAATGTATCCTGAGACAAACAAAGGTCTATTGTGAGGTTTTGACCCCAACATCAAATCATCATCGGTGAAGCTTATGGACATGCAATCAGACGTGCATGCATGTGCTGTAGAGGTTGAAGGTTCTGAAACATTAGAGTCCTTCAACGTGTTGATGTGAGCAGTTTTGTCCATTTGAGGCAAATCTACTACATTGAGGGAAGGTGTATCGTCCAGCTTTATTACCAACTCCGTTGAACTTGGAGTGGCGTTGTCATCCTCGATTGCCACAACGACATGGCACGTAGCAGCTTCAACTATTTCTTCCTGCTTCTCATTAAAGAATCCCTTGGGGAAAAATTCTCGTAGGGTCATAGGCTGCTGGGGTCGAGGGAGGTCTTTGTTTTCCTCCACGACAAGTTTTGGCCTTCTCATACTCTTTCTTCCTTTTCTCTTTGGAAGTTTGCTTTTTCGCCTATACTCTCGGAGTAGGCGGGCTTCTTTCTGGACAAGTCTCTGTCGCCGCATTTTTCGACGAGTTACGACGGTCCATCCTTCATCCTCATCCCCAACGGGTTCGGGCTTCACCCGCGAAGTCTCCTGTAGGATTTCATGTTCGTATCGAACGATTACAGGTTCGCAAGTCCCGAACTGGATCAAACTCTCCTCTTGCTTCTTAGGAGAAACAGGAGATAATTGAACGCCGGAGTTCAATGTTACGGCGGCGTGATTTGCTTGAGCTATCTCGTCGAGATCCAGCTCAATCTTCTTTTCACTAGCTAACTTCATGATTAGCTCTTTCAAGACGAAGCATTTGCCTACAGGATGACTGACGACCCGGTGGTATTTGCAGTAGTTAGGATCATTTACCTTTCCTAACTCCTCCGGTCGTTTGCACTCTGGCAGTTGGATGAGTTGCGTTTCCAGCAATTGCTCTAACATATCAGGAATGTCAGAGTCTGGAAACGGGTAGATCTTTTCTTGTCTTTCTTTCAACGTAAGGCGACGTCTTTCGCCTTTGTCATTTCTTGCTTCCGTTTTGTTTTCCTTTGCTTTGGAGGAAAACCTTAAAGGGGCCGTGTTGACGACCATGGATTCTTTCACGACATTCTTCGTGATCTTCCCAACGCTCATCATTTCTGTATTTGTTTTCTTTACGTCGGGGATTAAGAGGTCTTTGTTTCCTCTATTGGCAATACTCAACTCCATATCATGGGCGCGAGTTGCCAACTCCTCGAATGTTTGGGGCTTTATCCCTTGCAGGATGTAGTGAAGTCCCCAATGCATGCCGCCGATGCACATCTCGACAGCAGACACTTCCGTGAGTCGGTCCTTGCAGTCAAGACTCAACGATCTCCAGCGGTTAATGAAGTCGACGACAGGCTCGTCCATTCTTTGGCTAGCATGCGAGAGTTCAGACATGCTGACTGTTCGCCTCGTGCTGTAGAAGCGATTCAAGACGTCTCTTTCAAACTGCTCCCAACTGTCGATCGTCTCGGGTTCCAAGTCGGTGTACCAGTCAAAGGCGTTTCCTTTCAAGGTTCGGACGAATTGCCTAACCAGCAAGTCTCCGCGAGTTCCAGCATTCTCGCATGTTTCGATGAAGTGGGCAATGTGTTGTTTAGGATTGCCCTTCCCATCGAATTGTTGAAACTTTGGCGGCTGATACCCAATGGGCATTCTCAAATTGTCGATCCTCTTGGAATACGATTTGGTATACAAGAGGGTGCTTTGGGCTGGTCCACCGTACTGAACTCGGATGATGTTGGTAATCATGTCCTGCAGTTGTTGGACAGATAAGGAAGCGACTGACGTCGAGTGTTGCGCTTGGTCTTCCTAGATGACCATTTTTTCTTTGTCACTCTTTCTGGCCGCAGGAGTTAGACTTGACTCCGCGATCTCACGACCTTGCATCTGACTCCTCAGTTGGGCAATCTCGAAGGCTTTGTCCTCGACTGCTTTCATCACGAAGCTGATTTTCTTTTCCATTTCAGCCATCGCTTCGTCGTTAGTGCGTGCATCCGCCATCATTACAGATACGTTGGAGTCAGACACCTTCTCCGGCTGATCAGAGGAGGGAACAACCTCATCGAATAAAGGATTGTCCTTGATGATTATCCAAACCCGCTCGGACTCCGTCAGTCGTTTGTATATTTTGCGCACGATGGCAGGAGTGTGTTCGCCCGTCTGCGAGACTTCTTTGATGACGCGGCTGCGGGTGACAGGTCCTCTGTAAGGGCTGTTGGAACTGACAGCCTTGAATGTTGTTTTCTTTGATGCCATTGTAAAGAATTTTTTTTTGTTGAGAGAGAGAGATGAAAGGTAGAGTGGTCCCACTGGGCGTGCCAATCTGTTCACACGAGAATTCGAACGACGAATGGAAATTCGACACGTGTAAATGCAATTCGAATTTGAATTTGTATTGATGTATTGTATCAGTGCGTAGTGGATTACAATCTCTAATGTTTGATCCTCTGATTCTCTCTCTTAAATGTAACGTACTCGAGGGCTTCGTAGCTTGTTCTCGAGGTTGAATCTTCAGCTTCGCGTAGCGGTGAAGTCTTCAGGTGTTTGATCTTGAAGTGACGTTCAGTCTTCAGGATTCAAAGAGTCTTTCGCTGTTTTGGAATTCTCTCTGAGTTCTTAGGAGAAGAAATTTTCTGAACCTTAAAAATGAAAATGAACTCTCTATTTATAGAGTTCTCATGGGCCTGGTGGGCTTGGGCCTGGATCCAATGGGCTTGGGCTTTGGGCCCAATGGGCTTGGGTTTGAACCCAATGGGCTTTTGAATCTTGGGCCTGGGCTTGATCTTTGGACCAAATTGTCTTTTGCATATCTTTCTGGTCCGATTCGATTTCGAGCCCAATTGCAGTTTGACCGAATTTGCTCGGTCAAGTCTACCTGATCCTCGGTCGTGATGGAGACACGTGGCGACCGCTGATTGGCCGAAATTTCTCGGTCAACACATTTATCTCGCAAGAGAGAAATATATATCATCGAAAAAGAGAGTAATCTCAACCAATGAAAAAACTATACCAAGAAAATTACATTGATAATAATAATAATGGTAAACATCTTAACAAAATTACTCAAAGTCGAAATTAGTTGAAAAATGTATTGTTTTTTTTAAAAAAAATTGTATATTGTAAATTTTCATTTTATTTTAAAAAAAAAAAATATTTTTTTTATATATATAATTATTTATGTCTTTTGTACATAGAATAAAAGGGAGAAAAATTACAACTTTGGTTAAATTTAAATGAATATTTAGATCACAGTAACCATAATTAATAGTTAAACCGAATCGAACTCAATTGACATAAAATTATGCCCTTCGCTTAGAGATAAGGTTAAATCTGCACCTAAATTAATTAAATATCTTTAAAAAAAAAAAAATTAATCTATTGCAAAATAAATATCTTATAAAAATGTATTAAATTATTAGATGAATTTGATAGAGAAAATGTAATTAATTTTAGGTAATAATGATACATTTTAAAAATCTAATTAAATTAAAAGTTTAATTCCTCAATTTTAGTTGCAGGGCTACAACTATTTGCTTGCAGCCCGTGTCTCAATTTTAATGGCCAAATATTTATGCTATTTTTTAAATAAAAAAAATCTTAAGGCTGTTTATTATTGTTCTCCTTCTTTTTTTTCTTTACTTTGTAACTCTCCCCATTTGGCTAGAAAAATCAAGTTCCAACCTCCAATAAATTAACTTCTCCCATTGTAGAGAAAAATACAAAATGAACAAAGAAAGAGTATATTTATTTCTTTCACTTTCGTTTTCTTATTAATTCTTTATATGTTTTTCCTTCTTCCCTCTCCACTTTTTCATCCATTTTTTTTTTCAATCGTCTTTTTAAGGTGGATGAAAATTGAAGAACAAACACAATTAAAAAATAATATAATAATAAGAAAAATATCTTCCTCTGCTCTCTGTTATGCAATAACTTTTTTATTCTTACTGTCTTACTGATAATGGAATTGAAGCCGAGTGGATGAAGTTTGCATTATTTGAGACAATTGAGATTTATGTCTCGCGATTAATCTATTGGAGGTTGAAGTTAAATTTCCATGGCGGATGGAAGAATGAAAGTCAGTAAAGTGAAAAAAAAACAATAAAGGAAGAAAAAAAAACAATAAACAGTGTGAAAAGCTAAGAAGGACTTTTTTTAATTTTAAAATAGAATAAATATTTAGCCAATAAAATTGTGACATGTGGCTGGGCTGCAAAAGATAGTTGTAGCTCCCCCTACGACTAAGTTTTACTCTATCTTTTATAGCTCGTTGCAACATTATATTTTTTTTCTACAAATAATCATATTTATATATTTTTTTATAAAGATCTCCACATATTATTTCCTAATAAAAAAAAAAATCTCAAATTTTAAGATAATGTCAAATAGGTGTAGGTATATAAGTAAAGGACAATATATTTATTAATATGAAGATTTCAAATAAAATCAAAATCAAAATCACCAAAGTGTGTATCCAAAATAGACAATATGATATCAAATATATATCATTACAAAAAAAATGTAAATAATTCTATTGTGCCATATATCTATAAAGAGTTAAAAAAAAAAATATAGAGAGACGGGTTGCATTATAAAACGGGAAATTGTAACCGATGTCAATTTAGAGTAAAATAATAAAAAAATATAGCATTTTTTTTTTAAAAATTTGCGGATATAACAATTTCTATCACTGATAGGATGGTCTATCGCTGATAGACTCAGTTTTTTTCTAGAATTTTGTCAGTGATAGTAGTCTCTATCAGTGATAGAAGTCTATCAGTGATAGTCATATATCAACGATAAAGTCTATCGATGATAGAAACTGAATTTTTGGCCATATTTTTAAAATGTTTTAAACTTTGTAATTATTTTGAACCTGATTGCTATTTGTGCAACAAGCCCTTATAAAATGATATATAATTTAGGGTAAAATCCAATTTATACCCTCAAACTTTGAAGGTTGTATCGATTAAAACCCTAAACTAATAATTGTATCAATTTAAACCCTGAATTTTCATAAGTGTATCAATTTACACATTCTTTTAGGAAAATGTAATTTTCATACGTGTGAAGACTTATAATTTATCAATTAAACCCCTAAACTTTCATATAATAGGTTCACTTATGAAAGTTTAGAGATTTAATTGTTAAGATTATAAGTCTCCACGTGTTTAAATTAACGTTTTTAAAATAAAATTCTAACATAAGGTGTTAAAATAAAATTATAACATAAGGTGTAAATTTATCCAGTTTTGAAAGTTTGGGGTTTAAATTGATACAATCAATAGTTTAGGGTTTTAATTGATACAACTTTCAAAGTTTAAGGGTATAAATTGATTTTTTCCCTATAATTTATCACCATAAAGACTAACACGATTAATGCAATAAGAGAGAGAGAGGGGTTGCATTATAAAACGATTCTGAAATTTGTAAAATTTTCAAAACTTTTAAATTGTCCAACTTCCACGATTTTTACCCTTCGCTATACAGCTTCAAAAATAGTGAAACCATATATTAAATTGAAGCTCTCTGTGTTAACTTTCCAACCATACATTTTTCAAAAAATTTGCATATCTGAATAAAAAGATATCGATCTTTAATGCACACTGCTCAAAAGAGGTATTGTCTACGATGTGTGTTGGGTGGAGGCCCGTCTTTACAAAAGACAATGTGTACTAAATTTTTACTATATTTTTATAAATAGTTTGCTTTTTGTTATAATTTTATAAATAATTTTAAAAATTAGAATATTAAAAAAAATTATCTCATCTTTGCCTATTGTTAGGATATATGTATTTTTTTTTAAGGATCGATATATGTGATGGAGCGCATAACGCTGCGGAAGCGATTTGGATCGTTGATACTCTAATTTCATCAATTTAACTAAAAAAAATTATGTTGGAACCTTTGAAAAAGAGAAATTATAGCACATACCTTTGTAATTCTAAATTTCTTCAAATTCGCCGCTTAAATCTTCTCACGAATTCTTCGAAGACCACCTTTCGATAGTCCTGCTATCTTCGGGTCGAGCAACGGAGTGGTGAGACTCCTTTAAAGAGAAAAGATGGAAGAATGAAGGACTCTTTTTGAAGAAGATAAAAGTTAAGTGAAAAAAATTCTCAAAAACACAAAAATTTATCAAAATAAGTTTTTTTTTTTTTTTTTTTTTTTTTGCCGAGAGCTCTAAGCTAGGCCAAAAAGAAAGAAGAACATCATCTAAAAAATTATCAACCAAATTATAAGAAAAAAAAATGAAACTTTACAAAAGAATTTTAATTTTTTTATAAAGGATTAGTTGAATACATATGGCATGTTAACCATTATGTATTTATATATATTATTTTATTATTTATTTAAAAATTAATTTATAATTAATTTTAAATAAATATAATATATTTTTTAATTAATATTATTTAATTCAATATCAAATATTAATTAAATAATATGACTAATTCTGGTTTCCGAAAACCGACTTTTTGCACATGAATTCCTATTCATTTTTTAGACCAATCTCATATTTAAATATTTCCATCATTCTTCCAAAAACCGAATTTGAATAAATTCAAATTTCTTTTCTCTTATATTGTTACACGTCTTAATCCGAGCTAGCCAGTAGAACCTAAAGCACCTACAGATCATGAGCTCCAACAATACGAGATTATCCGACTAAACTCTTTTAACCGAACTAATCAACATTCGTTAACCCCTTGAGACTCCACTAAAGTTCAAGGGCTATACTCTCATCACTGTAGATATATTGTGTCCTCTTGATATAACCATCATCAGTGAGTTGATCCTTCACAGGTCGTTCGTAATCACAGCGGGTCATTTATACCGTTTAACCCCTGCATTACATCTTCTTCCTTAAGTACCACTGACACCTCTAATGAACAATTAATTTGTGGTTCAACCAGCAAATCAGATCCCTCTCGGATCAGGAGAGGGCGGGCCTGTTGTTCAAGACCTGGAGTCATCTATTAAGGGAACAACCTCTCTATTATCCCTAAAAGCGGATAGAAGTGAATTCCGTCTTGCAAAATTATGTCCCCAGCTATCTATTTGGTCTTATCCACAAGATGGTAGGCTTATTGAGTCGGCGATCTGGCCACTCTCACCCATACAAGTCAAAAGATAAGCTTGAATAAACAAGAGTTCATAGCGAGCTCAGGATTGAGATCAAGTTACCTAGGTCATCATATGAAAAAGTCGGTCTTTACAGTAAACTATGTTATAAAGAAAGAGCGACTTGATTTCTCGGTTCAGTCTTATGCAAACCCATTGCACAGGACGCCCTCACTCGTATGTCTCCAGATGAAACGATTTTGGATCACATCGTTTTGTATAATACAAAGTGAGTCGCGTTCATAATGTTACCATGATAAGATACCCGACCTTATCCCTATACTATAGATTGTTTTGGCTTTCTACTTGAACTTTATCCACATTCATGTCATACATGAAGCTCAAGTACTCATGTTATCACCATGGGTGTTTGTTATTGGTACAGGTTAATGCAAACACAATTTCACTTTATTCAATAACAACTTTACTGAATAAATCTCAATAACACTTTATTACAAAATAGAATAATTATATTCAAATAATTTACAAACTACGAGGTTTAGGACATAAAACCCAACAAACTCCCACTTGGACTAAAACGTCCATGGTGTACATGCTGGTCGGGAAAACTGGAATATCATATATCCATAACTTCTCCCACTGTCCTACTATACAGCTCGCAACCCTATATTCACTAGGTTTCCCTCAAACACTTTAGCCGTGAGAGACTTAGTAAACAGATCAGCAATGTTGTGCTCCGAGGCGATTTGTGTGACGATCACCATCTCCTCGTTGCACTATCTCCCGGATGAGGTGATACTTCCGCTCTATGTGTTTTTCACGCTAATGACTTCGAGGTTCTCTAGAATTTGCCACTGCACCGCTATTATTACAATAAAGGGTGATTGACAAGTTCATATTTGGAACAATTTCCAAATCTGTCAAGAACTTCCTAGGCGACAGAGCTTCTTTCGCTGCTTCAGAAGTTGCGACGTACTCAGCTTCTATGGTGGAGTCAGCAATACAACCTTGATTTATACTCCTCCGTTAAGAGTGAACACTGATCCTGATGTAGATTCCTCGAATCTATATCAGTCTAAAAATCAGAGTCAGTGTATCCTAGAAGGAACAAATTATCCGCGCCATACACGAGCACATAGTCTCTCGTTCTCCTAAGATACTTGAGGATATGTTTAACGGTTGTCCAGTGATTGTCGCAACGTCATTGCGACGCGGAGCGGCCGACGTCCTCTTTCAAGGGTTTTGTTTTAAAAAATAAAAGAGATTGAGTCGCCACCAATCATTTTGAGTGTGATTGGTCACCTTAAAACAAAAACTAGTCTACGAAAAGAGAAATTAAGTTCGGGGGTCGTTTGAGTGTAGGGAAGGTATTAACACCCTACAACACCCGTTAAAAACGGTAGCCATATTTTATCTTATATTATCTAGTTAATTTTAAAACGTCCTTAATTTGAGAAAATAAATAATAGTGTATTAAAAAATAATGTCTCATTTAATCAATTCTTAACTTTAAAAATAAAATAAGAATTTGATGTATTGAGTGATAATTTACTCTTAATTAATTATCATATTTAAATTTCCTTTTATTTAAAAGAAATTATTTACCTCAAGAATTTGAGAAAATTCATCTCAACTCCGTCATAATTTTATATGATAATATTTAAAATTTAAAATAAGTTAGATTTAATATTTTAAAAATGATTGGGAGGATTTTCGTGTGTTGCACGAGAGTCGAAACTCTACGAAAGCCACATTACTCAACCCTCAAATAAATTCATAGTTATAGAAATAAATTTATTAACATTTATTTTTAAAACAAAAACGGGGTGATTATCAAAAATAGAAATTACATCGAAATTCCATCTCAAACAAAATCCAATTAAGAGATAAATTAAATTTTACTTTAAATACCTAATTTTAATCCTACTTAAAAGATGTAAAGAATAATGAAAATCACTTAAAGCAATATTTGTAAAAACTTATACCTTAGACAAAAAAAACTAAAAATTAGGAAAAACCTATACCTTACATAAAAATTCTAAATATTAGGATTGACATAAAAGGAAGAAGAAATAAAACATTAAAATTAATACTAAAATAAGATTAAAAGTTTTATTTTTCAAATTTAATTTTGAAAACAAAGTCAATCATTATTTGAAATAAAGAGACAACATATGTCATTTAAGACTAAAAGTGAATTTGTATATCTAAATTTGATAAAGGGTGAACTTGTAAATGTGTAAAAAGAAAACATAGCAAACTTATAAATATACAAGAAAATTAGAAAACAAACTATCATCTCTTACCCTTGAAAATTTGATAAATGGTGAACTTGTAAATGTGTAAAAAGAAACATAGCAAACTTATAAATATACAAGAAAATTAGAAAACAAACTATCATCTCTTACTCTTGAAGCCTCTTCCAAAATTTTAGAACTTCAAGCTCTAACCTTGTCTTGTTGTTCAGGTCAGTATAGTGGGAGGAGAAGATATTGATTTTTTTGCATGAGATAGGAGGAATGGAGCAAATAGGTGGTGGGGTTTGGAGGAAAGAGAAAGTTATTTTTAATTAGTCAAATAAGAGTTTTGACCCTTAAAACTAACATTTTTCTCCAACTGGCTAGCATTTCGCTCTAATATTTTTTTGTCTCCCTTTCGAGCATTTCGCTCTGATCTTCTCTTTTGGTCCTTTACCTATTTCTCTTAGTCGGTATTTATAGGCTATTGAAAATCACATCAAAGGTAAAAATCTCATTTATTACTCGAAATGTTTTCTCAATTGAAATAGATTTTAGGCAAAAAATGAACAAATATTTTATATCATAAATGAATATCAAATTTTAAACCAAAAATGAATTATTTTAACCCAAAAATAAATTAAAGATTTTATATTCATTGAAGTAAATAGATGAATATCAAACTTTAGCCATAAAATGACTTAAAAATTTTATACTCATTAAATGTTAATTTTATTTGTCAAAATAGGTAAAAACTTTTCCAAACAACCAAAACGTTCTTTTTGTTATTTTTCTTGAATTTTCTGAATTAATAAATTAAATAAATAAAAAGGTGAATTTTAAAAGTTTAAAAATGGTTTAAAGAATGTAGACAAAAATACATAAAAATAGGGAAAAATAACTTTAATAATAAACAAATGGCCAGACCAAATACGGTGTCTACAACTTGCTCCCTTTGTGTATCTTTGAAGAATTGAAAGGGTAGACAAAGGATGAAGACAAAGTATTGGGAAGGCGAAAATTTGTTTATTATTAATACTAAGACGGACTTGGGCTCCACTACCCAGCATCAAATTAATTAGATGTATCCCTCTAGCATACTTACTAGTACCAGGCTTCGACCGCTAATCTTGGATTAGGGCTCGATTTAACCGATAATGATTTTTTTAAGGACCTGGGTTTACACAGGCAACGACCTCTAATCTTGGATTATGGTTCGATTTAACCAACAAAGGAATTGAACGGACCTGGGTTATGTCCACAGGCTTCGACCGCTAATCTTGGATTAGGGTTCGATGTAACCGATAATGATTTTTTTGAAACAGACCTGGGTTTACACAGGCTACGACCGCTAATCTTGGATTAGGGTTCGATTTAACCAATAATGATTTTTTGATGGACCTGGGTTTACACAGGCTACGACCTCTAATCTTGGATTAGGGTTCGATTTAACCAATAATGATTTTTGATGGACCTGGGTTTACACAGGCTACGACCTCTAATCTTGGATTATGGTTCGATTTAACCAATAAGATTTTTGATGGACCTGAGGCTACGACTTCGAATCTTGGATTATGGTTCGATTTAACCAACAAAGTAAATGAAACGGACCTGGGTTATGCCCAAAGGCTTCGACCGCTAATCTTGGATTATGGTTCGATTTAACGAACAAAGTAAATGAAACGGACCTGGGTTATGTCCACAGGCTTCGACCGCTAATCTTGGATTATGGTTCGATTTAACCAACAAAGAAAATGAAACGGAGCTGGATTATGTCCACAGGCTTCGACCGCTAATCTTGGATTGTGGTTCGATTTAACCAACAAGGGAAGTGAACAGACCTGGGTTATGTCCACAGACTTCGACCGCTAATCTTGGATTATGGTTCGATTTAACCAATAAGTAAATGAAACGGATGAGTGATAAATTTTGATTTTTTTGATTTTGATTTTGATTTTGGTTTTGATTTTGGTTTTAGTTTTGATTTTGATTTTGATTTTGATTTGGTTTTGATTTTGGATTTTTTTTATTTTGAATTTAAAGGGGGCAACGGTTTTTATTTCAAAACTTAGTTGTCAAAATGAAAGATATTTTTAAAACAGGGACTTCGTATTTCAAAAAATTGCTTTAAAAGGGACAACGATTTCTATTTCAAAACTTAATTGTCAAACAAATGACTCTTTTAAAACAGGGACTTCGTATTTCAGAAATTTGCTTTAAAGGACGACGGTTTTTATTTCAAAACTTAGTCGTCAACATAATAGACACTTTTAAAACAGGGACTTCGTATTTCAGAAATTTGCTTTAAAGAGAAGACGATTTTTGTTTCAAAACTTAGTCGTCAAAACAAAAGACACTTTTAAAACAGGGACTTCGTATTTCAGAAATTTGCTTTAAAAGGAACAATGGTTTTTATTTCAAAACTTAGTTGTCAAACAAATTACTCCTTTAAAACAGGGACTTCGTATTTCAGAAATTTGCTTTAAAGGGACGACGATTTTTATTTCAAAACTTAGTTGTCAAAAAAAAGACTCCTTTAAAACAGAGATTTCGTATTTCAGAAATTTGCTTTAAAAGGGACAACGGTTTTTATTTCAAAACTTAGTTGTCAAACAAAAGACTCCTTTAAAACAGGGACTTCGTATTTCAGAAATTTGCTTTAGAGGGACGACGATTTTTATTTCAAACCTTAGTCGTCAACACAATAGACACTTTTAAAACAGGGACATCGTATTTCAGAAATTTGCTTTAAAAGGGACAACGATTTTTATTTCAAAACTTAGTTGTCAAACAAATGACTCCTTTAAAACAAGGACTTCATATTTCAGAAATTTGCTTTAAAGGGACGACGATTTTTATTTCAAAACTTAGTCGTCAACACAATAGACTCCTTTAAAACAGGGACTTCATTTTTCAGAAATTTGCTTGAAAGGGACGACGGTTTTTATTTCAAAACATAGTCGTCAACACAAAAGACACTTTTAAAACAGGGACTTCGTATTTCAGAAATTTGCTTTAAAAGGGACAACGATTTTTATTTCAAAACTTAGTTGTCAAACAAAAGACTCCTTTAAAACAGGGACTTCGTATTTCAGAAATTTGCTTTAAAGGGACGACGGTTTTTATTTCAAAACTTAGTCGTCAACACAATAGACACTTTTAAAACAGGGACATCGTATTTCAGAAATTTGCTTTAAAAGGGACAACGATTTTTATTTCAAAACTTAGTTGTCAAACAAAAGACTCCTTTAAAACAGGTACTTCGTATTTCAGAAATTTGCTTTAAAGGGACGACGGTTTTTATTTCAAAACTTAGTCGTCAACACAATAGACTCCTTTAAAACAGGGACTTCGTTTTTCAGAAATTTGTTTTAAAGGGACGACGATTTTTATTTCAAAACTTAGTCGTCAACACAATAGACACTTTTAAAACAGTAACTTCGTATTTCAGAAATTTGCTTTAAAAGGGACAACGGTTTTTATTTCAAAACTTAGTTGTCAAACAAATGACTCATTTAAAACAGGGACTTCGTATTTCAGAAATTTGCTTTAAAGGGACGACGATTTTTATTTCAAAACTTAGTCGTCAAACAAAAGACATTTTTAAAACAGGGACTTCGTATTTCAGAAATTTGTTTTAAAGGGACAACGGTTTTTATTTCAAAACTTAGTCGCCAACACAAAAGACATTTTTAAAACAGGGACTTCGTATTTCAGAAATTTGCTTTAAAGGGACGACGATTTTTATTTCAAAACTTAGTCGTCAAACAAAACACTCCTTTAAACAGGGATTTCGTATTTCAGAAATTTTCTTTAAAAGGGACAACGGTTTTTATTTCAAAACTTAGTTGTCAAACAAAAGACTCTTTTAAAATAGGGACTTCGTATTTCAGAAATTTGCTTTAAAAGGGACAACGGTTTTTATTTCAAAACTTAGTTGTCAAACAAAAGACTCCTTTAAAACAGGGACTTCGTATATCAGAAATTTGCTTTAAAGGGACGACGATTTTTATTTCAAAACTTAGTCGTCAACACAAAAGACACTTTTAAAACAGGGATTTCGTATTTCAGAAATTTGCTTTAAAAGGGACAACGGTTTTTATTTCAAAACTTAGTTGTCAAACAAATGACACTTTTAAAACAGGGACTTCGTGTTTCAGAAATTTGCTTTAAAAGATCAACGGTTTTTATTTCAAAACTTAGTTGTCAAAAATAAAACTTCTTTTTTTTTTTAGGGATTTTTTAAAATGTTCTTTCGAAAACATCAAGACTTCATGAATATGAAGAAGACTGAAATGTATGAGTTATGAGATATGAGTTGGTCAAATGATGTGAAAACTAGAATGAATTGATGACTGACTCTCAACAGAGAATGTGATGACATGCAAATGTAAAAATGTCAAATGCAAATGGATTAATTTTGCCCAGCGTTACGGTGAAACATGTGTATGATAAGGTGTGCCTTCATTTGTTTTGGTTGGACTAATCAGATTGATTTTGAAAACGTGACGTATTGATCATATGCACGCCAAGGGTAAAAAAAATGAATATCATGAGTGTAATGAATGCAAAAATGTTCGCATGTGCATATCAATGGTAGATTAAAAAATATCATGAATGCAACATGTATGCACGTGCATACAATGGTAGATAAAAATGTCATGAATGCAACATGTATGCATGTGCATGTCAGTGGTAGATTTAAATGCAACTGCAACATGTATGCATGTGTATGTGAATGGTTCTCACCATCTAACCATGATGAAGGATTTTTTTTTTTTTTTTTTTTTTTTTGAAATAATGATGTGAATTGTTTCAAACTGGTGAACGAAATGCAAGATATGTGAAAATTATGACATCAAAAGGATTTTCATGTTTAAGAAAAATGATTATCCTTGTCTACTCTCCTTGTTGTTGTTAGCTGACATTTGGCAAATAATCAAAAGAGAACATGTTGTCATCATTGGAGATTTTTTTTTTTTTTTTTTTTTTTTTTTAAATGAATGCTTTCACTCGAAAGGGACTATGTATGTCAATCGTAGATTACTCAACCATATTAGGCATGGTAAATGTTTTGGAAGTGTCTCATGTGCTAGTTTAGAGAACTATCGAAAGTAATTTGTAGAATTTAATATCTTACTTGATTAACTGCTTCATAATTTAGTCTTGTAATAGACACAATAGTTTGAATACAAGAAAATGAGTTAGGAAGATAAACAGAAGAGAATGTGGTCTTCAAATCTCCTGAACTATAAAAGATTGATTATAAAGTTTTAATATTCGAGTAAGAGATTGAAATATGATCCAAATGGAAGACGAATGAAGTGATTCCAATTCTTTGGACGATAATTTTGAGAACATGAAGCAGCTCCTTAGGGAATCATCTCATGTATATATTCTTTTTCTTTGAGTAAGCTCGGAGTCATCGATTATCTCCACCTTGACATGGTCTAGTGTGACGAATATGAACGATTTTGCCCAAATGCGGCAAAGGTGAAGGCTTTGCCCAGTGTCGATTTGTAAGTAGTAGTTTCTTGATCTATTGATTGCACCAATCTCGTTTTTTTTTTTTTTTTTTTTTATTTACAAATAGAGATGGTGCGATCAATTACTCTAGTTTGTTGATATCGAATTTACCCCAGTATTACAAAGATGAAGTCCTTGCTCCAGTTTGCAAAGATGAAGACTTTGCTCCAGTCTTTTTATGGTAGCGATGTTCCGGTGTGGCAAAGACAAAAGCTTCGCTTCAGTTTGATGATAATTTTGCTCCATTTTGGCAAAGACAGCTGCTTTGCTCCAGTTTTGTTGATGATGACTTTGCAACAGTGTGGCAAAGGCGAAGACTTTGCTCCAGTTTAGAGATGGTGGTCTTGCTCTAGTAGGGCAAAAATGAAGGCTTTGCTCCAGTGTGGCAAAGTTGGAAGTTTTGTCCCAACTTGGCGAAGATAGAGGCTTTGCCCCAATTGGTTGCTTTGCAAAGGAAATTTTCCAAGCATTCCGAGATGTAGTTCCTTGATCTACTGATTTGCACAAATCTTGCAGTTTTTTTTTTTTTTTGTTTTTTTGCTTTTGCTAAACATTGTTTCTTTTATTTAGCAAGAACTTGTGCAATCATATAGAAAAAAATGATAATCTATTCTCTTCTTTGCAAACTCCAATTGTCTTCTCAGGTTGTTTGTTTGGCCATGATTCTTGGTATCGAGGATGTCCCGCGACCAAAACTCATTCAAAGAAATTGAGACTTCGAGATGATTTTCACAGTTACCGATTCATTAGTTCTCAAAACTATTGTCTTAGAACTTGGAATCACTTTTTAATCGAGGAAATAGAAATGACAAATGATAAGAATGGAAAGAAATGAGAATTTGGATCAAATGAAGTTGAATATGAAAAATATATGAGAAATTACAAGTCTTAATTATGAAGTAGTAGATCACAAGAGTTCAATACTATGTATTACATTTGAAGGTTCTTTCGAATAATTTGGTATGTTTGCCATCTAATTAAATATGGCAGGTTTAGCAAAAGGCTAGGTGGGCAGATAAATGTAGAGAAACATAATATAAGTGTGGATGTTGAGTTTAGTCCAGGATTTTGTGGTGAATCAGGGTAAATTGCCTCAAAGTTTATGTGGCGTGAGGTTCATGGTTCTACACTGAGTAATTTGGACTCTCACTACAAAAGGGTGTTTGCCCCAATGTGAAGATTAAAAATTTGTGTTCTATTGGTATATGGTGGTATGATGTTTAGCACATGAGAAAATTTGAAGGGCAAAATAAACCTTGAGAAAGGTATTTTCGAGAGGTCATAAAATGGTTGAAACTTCAAAAAATTCTTATATAAGAGTAGTGAAAGCACTCATTTTGATGCTAAGTTTAAGCTAACAAGAACGACCAAAGTAAACACAAGAATATTCAAAATAAACATAAAAACTATCAAAAAAAAATTTCAATGATATAATGAAGGATGTGATAAAATTCGAGAAATTTTTGTGAAACATGCATGAGATGATATTGTGAAATTAAAAAAAAAAACATTTTTTTTTATATATTTATTTTTTTAGATGTGAAATGAGATAACGATGCATGAACATTTTATCATGTTGGAGATGAAAATAAAAATTTGATTTTCCTTTTTGTGATGTATGCATGTGCATGATAACAAATGATTTTTTTATATGCATGTGTGAGATGATATGATGCAATTGATGACAACTAATGATTTTTTTTATTGTAAAAAGTAACTCAAACACCACGTTCGTACTTGATTTCCATGATATATCCTGTCGATTTATGAATTCGGACCATAGACTAGTTCTTGTGCTTTTTTTATTACGAGAAAATTGTAACGTACCAATGATAGTTTTTCCCAATTTGATGATGAGAACACGATAAATTCTTGACCATCTATATTTTTCCTTCATTGGTTTATGACAACCCTATTTCATGTTGGATTCGTATGAATCTTTGAACTCCGAATATTGATTTGACAATATCGTGTATGAATCGTAAGGATAATAAAGTCTACCATATCAACATTCAAAGATGAGCAGAACAAAAGATTGAATGAAATGACGACCCTTTTACGAAATGTTGACACCACCATTGATATTATAAAAGATTAAAGTAACTCTAAGATAGCCCGATTGTTGAACTCAATGTCCTTTTGAGACTCCACTTCTTTGCCACTTTCAAACTCGGCTCATGAACCTCTATTGATGATTTGGAAGAGGATTGTTGTTGACATCTGGTTCATTTCTCTTTTTAAAGTCCAACCAACATGCCTTGATCAGATCTTGCACCCTATACTTGAGTGCGGTACAATTCTCCGTTGAATGTCCAGATGCTCCTGCATGATAATCACAACGTGCATTCACATCATACCATTTCGGGTAAGGTGGCTGCATAGGGTTCATAGGTGCCGGTGTCAGTTGGTTACTTTGGAATAATTGATGTAAAAGCTCAGTGTAGGTCATCGGGATTGGATCAAATTGAGCTTGTTTACAAGCTCCCTTATTATTTTGTTGACCCTGAGTATGTAGTAGCGTATGTTGATTTCGGGGTTGGTAACCTTGATTAATCGGATGCCGCTGATTTTGAGGAAAATGTGAGGGATACTACGCTGACGTGTTGTTGACATAAGGTTGATGATGCGAAGTGGTGTAATAATTTGAGGGATATTGTGGTATCCCAACATTAGGATATGGTTGATGTCTTGAATTGACGTGGTTCCCATTGCCCACCATTTGAACCTCACCTTCCGTTTTCTTTGGAAAACTTTTGTTTTTCATAGCTGACGTCAGTGTCAGTTATTTTACCATGTTTGATTCCGTATTCGATCCTCTCTCCAATTGTCATTATGTCAGAAAAATTGGTCGAGGCGTTCCCAATCATTCTGTCATAGAAGGGAGCCTTAAGAGTATTCATAAACATGGCTGACAATTCTTTATCAGTTATGACAACGTGTGCCCTGATTTGTTTTGGTTTGATTAATGAAATTGAATTTGAAGGCATGATGATCAATGGTAGAAAAAATGAATGTCATTGAATGCAATATATATGCACGTGCATGCAGATGGTAGATTTTAAAATGTCATGAATGCAACATATATATGCATGTGCATGCCAATGGTAAATTGAAAAGTCGTAAATGCAGCATGTATGCATGATCCTTATATGACCAACTTTCTCTATCTAACCATGATATACGAGAATAATTTTTTTTTTTTTTTTTTTTTTTTTTTTTTTTTTTTTTTTTTTGAGAAATAATGATGTGAATGATGCAAGATATGTGAAAATTATGGCATCATAATGATTTTCATGTTTAAGAAAAAAATGATTATCCTTGTCTACTCTCATCGTTCTTGTTAGCTGATGTTTAGCAATGAATCAAAGAGAAAATGTTGTCATCATTAGAGAAGTTTTTTTTTTTTTTTTTTTTTAATGCTTTCACTCGAAAGGGATTATGTATGTCAATCGTAGATCACTCAACCATATTAGGCGTGGTGGACTTTGGGTAGTATCTCATGTGCTAATTTAGAGAACTATCAAAAGTAATTTGTAGAATTTTACTCGATTAACTGCTTCGTAACTTTAGTCTTGTAATAGACACATTGATTTGAATGAATTTAGCTTCGAAGTAAGTATAAAATGATAAAAAGTACATGTTTTTTTCGAAAGGAAAAAAACAGCGGAGAATGTGATTTTCAAATCTCTTGAACAATAAGAGATTGATGATATATTTCAAATATTTGAGTAAGAGATTGAATATGATAAAATGGAAGACGAATGAACGAATGAAGTGATTCCAATTCTTTGGACAATAATTTTGAGAACCTGAAGTCAGCCCCTGAGGAAATCATCTCATATATGCTTCTTTCTTTGGGTAAGCTCGAAGTCCTTGATAATTTGATTATCTTCATCCTGACTTGGTCTGGTGGTGTGACGAAGATGAATGATTTTGCCCAAATGTGGCAAAGGCAACACTTTTGCCCGATTTGTTGATGGTAGCTTTGCTCTAGTATGACAAAGATGAAAACTTTGCTCCAGTATGATAAAGATGAAGACTTTGTTCCAGTTTTGCAAAGATGAAGGTTTTGCTCCAGTTTGTTGATGGCGGTCTTGCTCCAATGTTGAATTAAAGGTGAGATTTTAAAGCATTTCGCCATGAAGTTTTTTTTTTTTTTTTTTTTTTTTTTTTTTTTTTTTAAGAAATGGCGCAATCAAATGCTCCAACTTGCTGATGTTGATTTTGATCCCAGTGTGGATAGTGGCCTTGCTTCAGTGCGGCAAAGGCGACGACTTGGCTCCAACTTGGTAATGGTGGTCTTGCTCCAGTATGGCAAAGACGAAGACTTTGCTCCAGTTTGCAAAGTTTTGAGAGTTTTTGTCCCAGTTTGGCGAAGACGAAAGCTTTGCTCCAGTTTACAATGGTGGTCTTGCTCCAGTATGGCAAAGGCGAAGACTTTGCTCCAGTGTCACAAAGATGAAAATTTTGTCCCAGATTGGCGAAGATAGAGGCTTTTGCCCAATTGGATACTTTGCAACGGAGATTCTTAATCTATTGATTGCACAAATCTTGCGACATTTTTTTTTTTTTTTTTTTTTTTTGAAAAACATTGCTTATTTTATTTAGCAAGAGATTGTGCAATCACATACACAAGATTGATGATATATGGTTACTCCTTTACAACTCTTGCAGTCCTTCTATGTCGTTTCTTTGTCTATGACCCCCGACACCGTGATGAAGATCCTTCAAGCAAAACTCATTGAATGAAGATGAAATTTTCAGATAATTTCCAAAGTTGCTGACTCATTTATGCTTAAAACTATTATCTCTAGTCTTGGAATCACTTTCAAATTTTGGGAAGAGAAATGACAAATGATAAGAATGAAAAGAAATGAGAATTTGGATAAAATGAAGTTGAATATGAGAAATGTATGAGAAATTACAAGTCTTAATTATGAAGCAGTAGATCATAAGAGTTTAATACTATTTCATTACATTTGAAGTTCTCTCGAATAATTTGGGATGTTTGCCATCTAAATAAATGTGGCAGGTTTAACAAAAGGGCTAGGTGGGTAGAGAGGCACCATATAATGTAGATGGTGAGTTTGGTATGGATTTAAAGGTGGATCCACAAAATTAAGGTAAATTGCCTCAAAGTTTATGTGGCATGCAAGTTCAAGGTTTTACCGTGAGTAATTTTGGACTCTCACTATAAAAGGGTGTTTGCCCAGTATGAAGATTAAAATCTTGCTCAACTGTTGTGTGGTGATAAAGGGTTTAGCACATGAGGGATATATAGGTCGAAATAAGGTCGTCTTCAACTACGAATTCGTCTCAATTATGAAACTTGAGAGAAGTATTTTTCAAAGAAGACGTAAAATGGTTGAGATTTGACAATTTCTTTTATAAGAGTAGTGAAAGCACTCATTCCCCTTTTTTTTCATTTTTTTTTTCATTTTCTATTTTTTTTCATTCCCTCCAAATGATCATTCAACATTTTTGTTCAAAATTTTTGTTAAGTTTTCAGCTAACAAGAACGACCAAAGTAAACACAAGGGTAATCAAACTGAACACAAAAATGTTTTATTTTTTTTATTTTTAAATGATGTGATGAAGAATATGATAAAAATCGATAATGTTTTGTGAAAAAACATGTGTGAGATGATATTATGAAATTGATGAATAACAAATGTTTTTTTTTATTTTGATTTTTTTTATGTGAAATGAGATAATGATGCATGAGCATTTTTATCATGTGTGAGATAGAAGTGAAACTTGATTTTGTGATGTATGCATGTGCATGATAACAAATGATTTTTTTGTTTTGTTTTGTTTTTTATATATATGCCTCTGTGAGATGATATGATGCAATTGATGATTTGACATGCAAAATGATGCATCAAATTTATTTATTTCTTTTAATTTTTTTATGATGGGATAACAAATAATTTTTTTTGTTTTTATTTTTTATGGATGCATGTATGAGATGACTTTATGCAACTAACAAATATTTTTTCCCTTTTTTTTTTTAAATGTATGACTTGACATGGGTAATGATAGAATGCATGAATATTTTTTATTTTTTTATGATGCATATATGAGATGACTTTATGCAACTTAACAAATATTTTTTTTCCTTTTTTTTTAAAAAAAAATGTTATGACTCGACATGCGAAATTAGATAATGATGCATGGAATTTTTTTATTTTTTTATGATGCATATATGAGATGACTTTATGCAACTAACAAATAATTTTTTTAAAATGTTATGACTTGACATGCAAAATGAGACAATGCAATGAAGTTTTATTTTTATATGCATGTAAATATGCCTAGACCCTAAATGTATTTAGAAAGAGAAAAAAAAAGTATTCACGAGAGAAATTTTGTACTTGCATGAGAGCCCAATGACTCACCAATTTATGAACGTGAAAAATGCACCATGCTTATATCCTAGAGTATGCTAAAACTTAATGGACTCTTTGGATTTAATGTGATGACTGAACCCAAATAAGAAAATGATCCTATGGAAGCGTATGGAGATGTCTAAACATGTCTTACTCCTAGATGAGATGTGTATGAATGATGTGCTATGCAATTTTTTTTTTTTTTTTTTTTTTTTTTTTTTTTTTTTATAAATAAAAAAAAATGGAAGAAAATTATAAACAAAATTTTTAGAAAATAAGACTCAACACTTAATTTCTTTGTTATAAAATAACAAATGAAATAACTTAAGTAAAACACTTCATGCGCCTATACGGGGCATTTACATTCCCTCGATGGTCGACACTACTCAATCTTAAAGATTTTTCATTCGCCTATACAGGGCATTTACATCCCTCGATGGTCGACACTACTCAATCTTGAATTTTTTATTTTTTATTTATTAATTTTAAATGAGCGTATGTGAAAAAAAAAATGGAAATAGCAAATTCACTCAGATTTTTCATGCGCCTATAGGAGGCATTTATATATCCCTAGGGTCGACACTACTCAATCTTGATTTTTTTATTTTTTTTTTATTAATTTTAAATGATTATGTGAAAATATATTTATTTATTTTTTTAAAAAAATGGAAATAGCAAATTCACTCAGATTTCTCATGCGCCTATAGGAGACATTTATATCTCTGACGGTCGACACTCCTAAATCTAAAAAATCAATTAAAATAATGAAAAATTGTTTTGAAATAAAATTTAAGAAATAACACAATCATGGAAAATGAAATATGACTTTTCATGTGCCTATCATTAACAATCTTTTTGCGGTCGACACTACTAAGTTTTAAAATAATTATAAAAAGATCAACGTTATTTTGAAATAAGAATGAATGATAATGAGATAAGATTTATAAAAAGATCAACGTTATTTTGAAATAAGAATGAATGATAATGAGATAAGATTTTTCATGTGCCAACACAAAGGTAATTCTTTTGAAAGTCAACATTACTAAATCTAAAAATGAAATTAAAATGATGGAAGTTGTTTTGAATTTAAAAAAGAACAATAGAATAATAATAGAAAATGAAATAAGACCTTTCATACGCCTATTATTCACAATTATTTTCAAGGTCGACACTACTTAATCTTAAAACAAAGTAAAAAAAATACTACTAAATCTTGAAATGAAATTAAAATGACAACAAAAATTTGATGGAATATATTTTTTATTTTTTTTAAAATTTGGTTTAAAAATGAAATGAACAAAAGAAAGATAAACTCAAGACTATACAAATGCAACAATAATTATAAAAAAAAAATGACCTAAAACAAATTACTTCAACAGCAAAGTAAATAAATTGTACAATAATAAGAATGGTGTGATGGTAAAATTCTAAACCTAAATGACAAAGGTCCCCAAATTAATTTCAATGTTATAAAATAACAAATGAATTAACTTGAGCGAAATTTTTTCATGCGCCTATGCGGGGGCAATTAAATCCCCTCGAAAGTCGACACTACTAAATTCTCAATTCTAATCCTAAAAGGTATAGCTCGGGTATAGAGCCGTGATTGTGTGTGAAATGCATGATTATGCAAATTGAGATGCAATAAATAATAACGCTAAATAAGACAAGCTAAATAAAATAATACAAAAATAAATAGACAAAAACAAAAACAAAAACAAACAAAGGACCAACAAAAAATGAAAACGGGATAATAAAAGATAAATACAATGGCCTTGACCCTCTAAAAAAAAGTCCCCAGTGGAGTCGCCATGCTGTCGCAACGTCATCGCGACGCGGAGCGGCCGACGTCCTCTTTTACGGGTTTTGTTTTAAAAATAAAAGAGATGGAGTCGCCACCAACCATTTTGGGTGTGATTGGTCACCTTAAAACAAAAACTGGTCAATGAAAACAGAAATCAAGTTCGGGGGTCGGTTGAGTGTAGGGAAGGTGTTAGCACCCTACAACACCCGTTAAAACGGTAGCCAAATTTTATCTTATATTATCCAATTAACTTTAAAACGTCCTTAATTTTAGAAAATAAACAAATAGTTTTAAAAAAAAAAACAATGTCTCATTTAATCAATTCTTAACTTTAAAAATAAAGTAAGAGTTTGATATATTGAGGGAAAATTATCCTTAGTTAATTATCATATTAAATTTCCTTTTATTTAAAGAAAATTTTTACCTCAAGAATTTGAAAAATTTATCCCAATTCCGTCATAGGATTTATATGATAATATTTTATTTTAAAACATGTTGATTTGCCCTTTTTTTAAAAAGTGATTGGAAGAATTTTCGTATGCTTGCACGAGAGTCGGAACTCTACGAAGTCACACTACTCAGCCCTCAAATAAAATACAATATTTTTTAAAAAGACATTACTTAAAAAAATATTATTAACTATGAACTATAAGGCTACATTGAAGTTTATTTGGAAAATTTTTAATTTAGGGCAAATCTAAAATTTATTTGGAAAGGAAAAATAAATAAAGAATCAATAATTAAAATTTATTTACAAACTTAAATTAAGGTAAAGTTAAAGATACCTAAAATCTAAAATTTGAAAAGGGAAATATATCATAACTTCATAGAAAAATAAGATGTCAAACATTAAATTGCAAACGAAATGTCAAAATTGTAAACAAACATTAAATTGTAAATCAAATGTCAAAATTGTAAACAAATAATTAACAAGGAGAGGCAATTTTGTAATTAAACATGCCATGGCAAATTTATAAATAACATAATTTATGACATTTTTGTAAATAATTCAAAACTTACAAAATCAGTCCTTCTTCTTCTTTATTCGAGCACGTTGTTTGTGTCTTCCATCACCATGAGGGAGTTGTCATTCGTTCAAGTTGGTGGTTCGCCGTTGTCGTGCTTGTGGTTGCCGATTTCAGATGATAGTTGGATGAAGATGGTGATTGTTGGTTTTTTTGCATGAAATAGGAATGGAGAAAAGAAGAAGTTATTTTAAATTAGTCAAATAAGAGTTTTGACTATTAAAACTAACTTTTTCTCTCCAAATGGCTAGCCTTTTACTCTAATATTTTTTTTGTCGTTTTCGAAGCCTTTCGCTCTGATCCTCTCTTCCTTTTTTGAATGATTTTTTACCCGATATTTATAGACGATGAGAACGTCAAACAAGGTTAAAATCAAACAATTAATGACTCGAAATTTTATTCTTAATTGAAATGGATTTTGACCAAAAATGAACAAATATGTTATACTCATAAATGAATATCAAATTTTTAATCCAAAAATGAATTAAATAATTTATACTCATAAATGAATATCAAATTTTAACCCAAAAAAGGATTAAATATTTTATACTCATTGGATAGAAATAAATGAATATTAAATTTTAGCCATAAAATGACTTATCAATTTTATACTCATAAAATGCTAATTTTATTTGTCAAATTAGGTAAAAATCCTTCCCAAACAATTAAAACATTATTTTTGTTATTTTTCTCAAATTTTCGAAATTAATTAAATACATAATAAAAAAAATGAATTTACAACTTAAAAAGACTCAATCAAATATGATAAAAATAAATAAATAAATAAGGTAAAAACATTAATAATAAACAAATGCCCGGACCAAATACGGTGTCTACAATAAAAATGGGTGATGAACATTAAATGGAATAAGAATCGACACTACTAATTTTTAAAATATGATGCATGGTCCTTTTATTCTAAGATATGTCAAAATACAAATGAACTTTTTTTTGGATTTCTTACAATGAATGGATCAATATGAGAATGTGATTTTATGTATGTATGAGGGTATATAAAGAAAGTTCATGAGATATATGTGAATGATGTGACATGTAGTTTTTTTTTTTTTTTTTTTGAGAAAAAAAAAACAATGGAAGAATATATACAAAAATCTATTACCTTTTTTGTTTTACCAAAAGGAAACATGGTTACTTTCCTTTTTGTAAATTTTATTGTTTTCTTTTTTTTTTCTTTTTTAGGGGAAAAAAATAAATTGAATAAAATAAAAGAATGGATCAAAAATTAATCCCAACGTTATTGATATAACAATGGAATTACTTGAGAACGTAAAAAAAAAAAAACAAAAATGATGTAAGGATAATACTCTAACCCTAAAAGATAGATGCTTCTAAATTAATTCTAATGTTATAAGAATAACAAATGAATTAATTTGAGCGAGAATTTTCGTGTGTCTACCCGAGGCAAATTAGATCCCTCGAAGGTAGACAACACTACATTCTCAATCATAATCTTAGAGGGTAAAGATTGAGTATAGAAACTGTGATTAGTATTTTAACATTTTGATTTTTTTTTAAAAACTAAAAATAAATAAATAACAGTTTTTTTACTTTTTTTTCCATGAGGAAACAAGCAATTTTTTTATTTTATATTTTTTTAAAAAAACAACAGGGGATTTTTTTTTATTATTATTTTTAAGGAAACAAAGCAAAAAAGACAATAATTATATACAAAAGAATAAATATATCACATGAATGCATGAATGAGATTTGCAATATATGTTATACAATAAGTTTAAGGATTAACATGTAATATAACCAAATATGTGTATCCTAAAGTTCAAAACTTTGGATAATAATTGGTTGGCTCTAGGATGCATATGAGTGTAATTTATGTTCTAATCATTCCTAGAAGTAAATGGTCCCCAAGCCTTCTATCTGATTAAACAGCGTAGTTAGCTTGAGTGGAGAATTTCATGCGCCTGCACGGGAACCGAAATTCCACGAAGGTCACACTACTCAGTCTCCGAATCTAATCTTAAAGGTAAAGCCCGGGTAGGAGGCTTGTGAAAGTGTGTGCGATGCATGACAATGCAAAATGTAAATTGAAATAAATATATTAATACTGTAATAATAAATAAAACATGCTAAATAAAAACTAACAATAAAATAAATAAACAACGAAATACAAGAAAAACAAAGGACAAAAAAATGAAAATTTAAAACTGAAAACATGTTAAATAAAAAAAACTAACAATAAAATAAATAAACAAAGAATTAAAAGAAAAAACAAAGGACAAAAAATGGAAAACTGGATAATAAAAAGATAAAATGCAATGGTCTGACCCTCTAAAAAAAGTCCCCAGTGGAGTCGCCATGCTGTCGCAACGTCATTGCGACGCGGAGCGGCCGACGTCCTCTTTCAAGGGTTTTGTTTTAAAAAATAAAAGAGATGGAGTCGCCACCAATCATTTTGGGTGTGATTGGTCACCTTAAAACAAAAACTGGTCTACGAAAAGAGAAATTAAGTTCGGGGGTCGTTTGAGTGTAGGGAAGGTATTAACACCCTACAACACCCGTTAAAAACGGTAGCCATATTTTATCTTATATTATCCAGTTAATTTTAAAACGTCCTTAATTTGAGAAAATAAATAATAGTTTATTAAAAAACAATGTCTCATTTAATCAATTCTTAACTTTAAAAATAAAATAAGAATTCGATGTATTGAGTGATAATTTACTCTTAATTAATTATCATATTTAAATTTCATTTTATTTAAAGGAAAATATTTACCTCAAGAATTTGAGAAAATTCATCTCAACTCCGTTAGGATTTTATATGATAATATTTAAAATTTAAAATAAGTTAGATTTAATATTTTAAAAATAATTGGGAGGATTTTCGTGTGCTTGCACGAGAGTCGAAACTCTACGAAAGACACATTACTCAGCCCTCAAATAAATTCATAGTTATAGAAATAAATTTATTAACATTTATTTTTAAAACAAAAACGGGGTGATTATCAAAAATAGAAATAACATCGAAATTCCATCTAAAAAAATCCAATTAAGAGACAAATTAAAATTTACTTTAAATACCTAATTTTAATCCTACTTAAAAGATGTAAAGAATAATGAAAATCACTTAAAGCAATATTTGTAAAAACTTATACCTTAGACAAAAAAAACTAAAAATTAGGAAAAACCTATACCTTACATAAAAATTCTAAATATTAGGATTGACATAAAAGGAAGAAGAAAAAAAATATTAAAATTAATACTAAAATAAAATTAAAAGTTTTATTTTTCAAATTTAATTTTGAAAACAAAGTCAATCATTAGTTAAAATAAAGAGACAACATATGTCATTTAAGACTGAAAGTGAATTTGTATATCTAAATTTGATAAATGGTGAACTTGTAAATGTGTAAAAAGAAAACATAGCAAACTTATAAATATACAAGAAAATTAGAAAACAAACTATCATCTCTTACCCTTGAAGCCTCTTCAAGCTCTAACCTTGTCTTGTTGTTTAGGTTATAGTGGGAGGAGAAGATATTGATTTTTTTGCATGAGATAGGAGGAATGGAGCAAATAGGTGGTGGAGTTTGGAGGAAAGAGAAAGTTATTTTTAATTAGTCAGTTTTGACCATTAAAACTAACATTTTTCTCCAACTGGCTAGCATTTCGCTCTAATATTTTTTTGTCTCCCTTTCGAGCCTTTCGCTCTGATCTTCTCTTCTGGTCCTTTACCTATTTTTCTTAGTCGGTATTTATAGGCTATTGAAAATCACATCAAATGTAAAAATCTCAATGAATTTATTACTCGAAATGTTTTCTCAATTGAAATAGATTTTAGACAAAAAAATGAACAAATATTTTATATCATAAATGAATATCAAATTTTAAACAAAAAATGAATTAAATATTTTATACTCATAAATGAATATCAAATTTTAACCCAAAAATAAATTAAAGATTTTATATTCATTGAAGTAAATAAATGAATATCAAACTTTAGCCATAAAATGACTTAAAAATTTTATACTCATTAAATGTTAATTTTATTTGTCAAAATATGTAAAAACTTTTTCAAACAACCAAAACGTTATTTTTGTTATTTTTTTTGAATTTTCGGAATTAATAAATTAAATAAATAAAAAGGTGAATTTTAAAAGTTTAAAAATGGTTTAAAGAATGATGACAAAAATACATAAAAATAGGGAAAAATAACTTTAATAATAAACAAATGGTCGGACCAAATACGATGTCTACAATGATCATATCCTGGATTAGACTGATACCTACTGACAATTCCTACTGCATAGCATATGTCGGATCGTGTGCATAACATGGTATACATCAGACTACCGACTGCAGATGCATAGGGAATTCTTCTCATATCCTCAACCTCTTGAGGTGTCTTAGGAGACTGTTCCTTAGACAAATGAATTTCATGCCTAAACGGGAGCGAACCCTTCTTGGAATTCTGCATCGAATATCTTAACAACACACTTTGTCAATATAAGATGCTTGAGACAACGCTAGCGTTTTGTTCTTACGATTCCTTACGATCTAAATCCCTAGAACAAACTGAGTCTCTCCCAAATATTTTATTTGGAATTGGGTCGCTAGCCATTTCTTAACGTTAGTCAGGAACCCTATATCATTCCCAATGAGTAGTATGTCGTCTATGTATATGACTTAGAAAGCTACAACAATATTGACTACTTTCTTGTAGACACAAGGTTCGTCAATATTTTGTTCAAAGCCATAAAATTTGATCGTCGTATCAAACCTTATATTCCAGGATCTAGACGCTTGCTTTAACCCATAAATGGATCGATTGAGCTTGCAAACCTTTTGCTCTTGACCCCGAATTATGAGTTCTCTGGTTGAGCCATATAGATACTCTCCTCAAGATTACCATTCAGAAAGGCAGTCTTGACATCCATTTGCCAGATTTCATAATCATAAAATGTGGCAATGGACAAGAGTATTCTAATCGAATTTAACACGACAACAGAAGAAAAAGTTTCTTCATAGTTCACCCCTTCTCGTTGGGAATAACCCTTTGCCACAAGTCGAGCCTTAAAGGTTTGCACCTTACCGGCTTGGTCTCGTCTCCTCTTGTAGATCCACTTGCAACCGATAGGTCTTTCACTATCTGGTTGGTCTACAAGATCCCATACCGAATTGAAGTACATAAACTCCATTTCGAGATCCATGGCTTTGAGCCACTGGTCCTTGTCTATGTCATTCATTGCCTGTTTAAAGGTCAATGGATCATCAACGCCATCATCAGGTATGACGACTTGAGTTTCAGACAAGCCGATGTAGTGGTCAGGTTGTCTAACATCCCTCCCACTACGTCGAGGCATTCTAAACTTTTCTTGATCCATCTGTAGCTTTCTTGGAAAGTTCAGACAAAACAATTTTGCTCGAAGGTTAATGATCTTTCACGTGGTCTTCCTCTAATAACGTGGCATTAGTCAGTACCTTGTGCTCACGAGGATCGTAAAACATACCACCTTTCGTTTCCTTGGGGTAGCCTACAAATAGGCACAATTTTGAACGATGTTTCAACTTCTTTGAATTGGGTACTAGCACATGTGCCGGACACCCCCAAATTCTGAAATGACGTAAACTGCCTTTACGCCCTTTCCATAACTCATAAGGTGTTTCAGAAACACGCTTATAGGGAACCATGTTCAAAATATATACATCAGTATCTACTGCATATCCCCAGAACGAACTAGGCAGTTGAGCATAGCTCATCATAGATCGAACTATGTCTAACAGGGTTCTATTTCTCCTCTCGGACACACCGTTCTGCTGCGGTGTTCTGGGCGCTGAGAGTTGGGATACTATTTTATGTTCTATCATATAGTCTTGGAATCTTGTATCCATATACTCTCCACCTCGATCAGATCAGAGTGTTTTTATCGATTTACCTAACGTGTTCTCAACCTCTGCCTTATACTCTATGAACTTTTCAAGAGCTTCGGACTTACGATGCATTAGGTAAAGATAGTCGTACCTAGAATAATCATCAATGAAGCTGATGAAATATTCATACCCTCCTCGTGCTTTGACATTCAAAGGACTGCAGAGATCCGAATGCACGATTTCTAGAGGTTCTTTGGACCTACGACATTTTTCAGAAAAAGATCGTTTAGTCATTTTTCCCTCAAGACAAGACTCACATGGTGGTAAAGAGTTGTCCTCTAAACGATTTAGGAGACCACTCTTAACCAATCTCCCAATCCTATTGAGATTAATGTGGCCTAATCTCAAGTGCCAAAGATAGGTATTTGGAGAAAGCTTCTGCCTTTTAGTTTGAGTTTCAGCTGTTTTAAACATCTCGGTGTTCAAAATAGTTTCAGCATCTGTTGGTCTTAACACATACAAGTTGTTTCCAAGTTTCGCAGAACAAATTTGTACACCTCTTTTGCTAATGACAACTTCATTAAACTCAAAAGATACTTTATACAGATTTTCGAGTAAACAAGATATAGAGACAAGGTTCCTTTTGAAGTTAGGAACCAATAGTACATTTTCAAGTAAAATGAAACTATCTCTATACACAATAACTTTACAGCTCCCACTGCTTTAGCTGAGACAACCTCTCCAGTTCCAACTCTGAGAGTTATCTTACCTCGAGAAAGTGGTTGTCAGGAACTAGTTTCCTGAAAAGAAGAACAAACATGGTTAGTGGCTATTGAATCCAGTATCTAGGTATGACAATCATGTTCCACTAAGCATGTCTCTAAAACAAGTAAATCATATTTACTTTGTTGTTTCTTCTCAACTTTCCTCGTTATAAGGGTATCTTGACAGACCGATGGTTGTCCAAACATCGCCTGTAATGAAGACATGATCTCCTTAGCGGTGATCATTACCTCATGCATTTTAGCTAACACATCGGATATGTTGGCTAAAATGTAGACTCGGGTTTTATCATTAGCCCTTGTCCATCTATCATATGCATCTGGAACAGTTCGAGTTGCAGATGAGCTAGAAGGGGGAGGACAATCTCCTGTTAATAAGATGAACCTTAGATCATCTAGAACGAGAATCGTATTCAAGTTCGATTTTCAGGTCCCGTAGTTTTTGTCGTTTAGTTTATCGGAAGCGAATAAATGGATAAAAGAGCTAGACATGCTGAAAAAAGAATGAATTCTATTAGTGAAAAGATTTTAACCTAATTTACACACCAATCAAGAATTTAGCAAAAAGTAATAATGTACCCAAAACTCATTATTAAATTGCAACGATACTTCAGTGGGTCAGAATGGTCGCTACCGAGGGGCACTCGAGCACTCCTTCACTGAACCAAGACATTCTTGACTAAATTCTAATACCAGAATATCTCATATTCCTATATCATCTTAGTTATCACTGTTTGGTCAAGATTTACTAACTCCTTAGCAAATCTTGTAAGTGTGACCCTCCATTTTTAGAATTCAAAGGGCGGCCCCAATAGTGCAACCGAATGAAAATGTCAAGGTTGGGAATGGCTTTATGTTTCTTTATCCATAAATGGTGATTGAGATGTTCTGACTCCTATGAAACGACCCTCCGAATGGACGGCGCCTCTAAGAGCAACCAGCAGGCGGAACATAGGAATCTCACGATTCAATCCAATGGAGGAGACCGTAAGATGTATTGACATACTTCCTTCTCCAACTTACTATAAATACTTTCTCCATTCACCTTGCTATTGAAAGATGCAAATACCATCCGAATGGGGATACCCTATTGACATCACGAGGCCGAGCATAATTCTCACGTTGTGAACTTCACAGAGAACGTAGGAGGAGAGGGATATATCATATATACCTTCTCAACACTTCTACTAAGTATTTTAGACGGTTTAGGGTATAAGTTACTCAGGCTTTATCCGGCTAAGACAATAAATTCTAAGTCTAGGAAAAACAAACTTTTACCTATGATGTCTAGGTGATAAACACTTTATTACCTCACGCCACGCACGCTCGCTCATAAAGTCGGGTTAACTTTACTCAAGTACCGGATCATCCCCAGGTAGAAGGTGTTCCGTAAACCGCCAGCTTAAATACCTCAAACCTTAGTACAGGATGTCACCGGGTGAGTTTCTTGTAACCTTAGCATTTAGAAGATATCGACCTATTTTATCTAATAAAACAGTGTGATACATTCAGCCCTAATGTGAGCATGCATTTGTCTTTGTTATAGATTTTAATAGTCTATGCCAATTTTACCACACTTTGCAAAACAAAGACATACTATAACAAACTACATGCTTCTAAAACATATGTTTGAGAAACATGTAGTTTGTTATAGTATGTCTTTGTTTTGCAAAGTGTTGTAAAATTATGCATACTACTAAAGCAGCTATCTTGTATGTTTAATTTCATAATTAATATAACACTTATATCAATTATTCTATTAAGCAAACAACATCTAATTCATGAATTAATATAACTCTTATATCAATACTCATGAATTCCTAAACATGCATACTATATATTATAACACTTATAACATACTTTCAATGCATGGAGTATGCTTCCTATGGTGGGATTTTAAATCTATATGGCATACTTTATGCACATACAATTAGGAAATTTAATTAAAACATAGATTCACAATGCATAAATAATTAAACACACTAAAGTGGACTAGTTTTGGCATCGAACAAGCAAACTAAGCTATTACAAGCTTGTTACAACAAGCTAAAACTTGAGCGGCCTCTTCAAACTGTTTGAACTGTCTCGCTCCCCGAACACTTCGGCTAGCTCCTCTCCATTGCTCTTTGCTTCGAAAAACAACCCTAGGACTCTAATGACTCTAAAGAATACAAACTTCTTAAGCAAACATTAAGTCCATACATTTCGGGCTATTTACAAACCAAAGCAAAACAAACGAAAGCTAAAAGAGATGTCAAAATCGAAAGCATTTTAGACGCCAAACGATTTCTATATTAAAACCCACCAAACTTAAATGGATGCAAATTGAGTGATCAAAATACGCTCTGATACCAATTGATAAGGAAAAAAAATGAAAAATTTACAAAAGAATTTTCATTTTCTTTTATAAAGGATTGGTTGAATCCATATGGTTAGCATATGCATATTAACCATTATGTATTTATATATATTATTTTATTATTTATTTAAAAATGAATTCATAATTAATTTTAAATAAGGAAGATTGTAACCGATGTCAATTTAAAATAAAATAATTAAAAATATAGCATTTTTAAAAAAAAAATTGCAGATATGTAAATTTATATATAGTACGGTCTATATTTCTGATTATTTGAAGGTATGAAAGTAAATGAACTAAAATTGGAGGTGTCTTAAAGTAGAAATATCAAAATAATATTTAACTATGTATATATATAACTGATGTACCTGTAATAAACTATAATAATGATAATCTAATATTAAGTATATCATTTATTTATTTTTAAGATAATTAAGTATATCATTTATACCATTTATAAAGTTATATTAATGATTTACGAACTCTTACATTTATACCATTTGTTAAAGATATCTAATCTTACTATATCTAAAATAGGCTTAATGGGATAAACTTTTTCTTCTCATTTTGCCTCTATCTTTTTTATCTTTATCTTTTATCTTTATAGCTATAAACGCAATTTCTAAAATTTTAAAATTTTAAAATTAATTAAATGTTGTTTTTTTATTTATTATTTAAAAAGTTATTTAAAATGGTTCAACTCCTACAACTCTTCTCATGTGAGAATGATTCAACTTCTTCAAGTATTTACCACATTCAACTTCAATCCAAAAGTTAATGAGATCTAACAACTCTCTAATTCTTCAACTTCCCCAACTCTTCACTACTTGAAATGGTTCAACTTCTACAATTCTTCCCATGTGAGAATGATTCAACTTCAATGCAAAAGTTAATGGAATCTAACAACTCTCCAAGAAGGGTTCGCTGCCGTTTAGGCATGAAATTTGGGGTTTGTCCACTTTTCTACTGGCTCCAAGCTCCAACATAGTCTGAGTATACTATCAAATAACATTTTCTACTGTCGTTGAGAATGTTTATGTGTTGATTGATTTGATATTTTGGGGTTTGTTTATCATGTTAGGATACAAATAATATCCCACATTGGCTAGAAAAGGAAAAGATCATGGGTGTATAAGGGGACAATTAATCTCCAATTGGTATGAGGTCTTTTGGGTGAAACCAAAAGCAAAACCATGAGGGTTTAAGCTCAAAGTGGACAATATCATAGATGTCTGGTTCCCGTTGTCCTTAATAAGTGGTATCAGAGCTATGTCCCTAACTTAGCCATGTTTGTAAAAATCCTCGGGTGTCGAATAAAGATATTGACGAGTCTCCCAAATGACATTGTCATAATTTGAGTCATAGCGAATTCGTGGTTGAGCGGGATGCTTAAGTGTAATTCGGATGGGTGACTATTTGAGGGTCATGGTTGAGCTTTCCAGGTTGCTCAAGTGGGGAGGTCGTGGTACACTACAAGAATTTACACTTTACCCGACACCATCAAGCGTCGGAATAGGTCCATTTTGCGTCGGGTAAACTATGTCCCGACGCACTAATGCGTCGGGATAGAGCGTCGCAATAGACCAGTCGGAAGATGAACATCCGACGCAACGCGTCGGGTTTTTTACTCTAACCCGACGCCTAGTCAAAGCGTCGGGTTAGATATCTTTATCCGACGCGTGGACTATGCGTCGGATAAAGATTTCTAACCCGACGCTTTGACTAGGCGTCGGGTTAGACTAACCCGACGCGTTAAGTATGCGTCGGGTAGCCTATCTAATCCGACGCGTCATTAACGCGTCGGGTTAGGTTTTTTTTTTTTTTTTACAATATAAATAAAATAATTACAGAATTTAAACAATCATTTTAAACTTTTAAGATTGACATAAAACTCTCTTATGATCAACTACAATTAGTCAAATAACACTCCAAAATGAGTTAAGTTACACTTGTTCTTCATAAAAGTTACATTCCAAATAATTACAGAATTAATTACAGAATTAAGTTACACTTGTTCTTCATACATCAAAATACATAGTTCTACCATCAAAATCACCTAAAAAAAAGCGACCATCGACTTCAAAAATGAAAATAAGTCACGATCCCAGCCATGGACTTCATTCACTTCTGCAACTCTTCTTCCAAACTTCTTGGAAGGCTTTCCTAGCTGAACCCTAAAATATAGGCTGTAGCTTCCCTTTGGGAACTCAAACTTCAATTCTCCTCTTATTTCAACCCACCATATTTGTTTCAGATATGCCACTGACTCAAACCTGTGTAAAGTATGGTTCAAATCCAAGCTTACATTTTTGCATCAAAAGAAAAACACCCCACACGCACAAAAACACATCAAACACATCAAACACTAAACAAAAACAAATCATTATTCTTAAATATTGCTATTATGAAAAGCAATGAATTCAGGTGGACCGTAATACTAGAATTTTTCCCGATTTGTTTATTATTGTCATAGATTCGTAGTTTCAATGGTCAAGACATCAATATATATATATATATTTTTTTGAAGAATACTTGGTTGCATACTGATGTGTAGGTATCTTTCTACACGCCAAAATAATGGTAATTGGAAGCTGCCTGAAGATCATGATGTAAAAGCATAGACAAGAATAAAAAAACTATACATTATCAACTGCTTCCATTTTAAAAAGTTACCACACACCACATTTTTAACATGAGTGATCAATTTGTAACAAAACGAAGATAACGGGAAGTGTGGAAACAGAAGAGAAATGACACGAAGGAAAGAATTATATCAATTGAGTTTGATAATTCGATATCTTGAATTGAAAATGTTACAAACATTATATAGTAAATTAATTAGTAAATTAACCCACTAACCTTCTAATTCTCTCGCATAATCCCACTAACACATTTTCTCTCCGTTATAACCACACACATGTCACTAATCCCACTAACACATTTTCTCTCAATTATAACCACACACATGTTAAGATTTAAATTAAATTAAATAAATAAATAGTTTGCACTAATTTTTAACACTCCCCCTTAGTGCAAACATACGATCAACAACACCAACTCCAATCCTGAATTCTTCATACTTGGATTTACCATGCGTCTTGTTAAATATATCAGCAACTTCCAAGGATAACTTCATAGGAGTAGTAATTGATTTTGACTTCTTCATGTCAAACCGAGTTAACAAAGTATTTGCATACCCTTTCTGTGAGACAAAGTATCCACCTGGCTTTTCAACCTTCAAGCCAAGAAAACGTCTCGCTTCACCGAAACTCTTCATTTTAAGACCAATAGACAAACGATCTCGAAAAATAAAATTTTCTCTTCTATTTGGATCCATGCATCTCCATCTTTTTCTGTGAGTACCATATCCAACAAATATCCAACGCCTAACCTTTGGAACATGAACATAACAAACTGACCCAAAAACTCGAACATAACTCACATTGGGTTTACGAATTATGACGTGACAAGCTGACTGAATAGTTGCTGCCCAAAGCTCCTTTGGAAGATTCTTTGCATGCAGCCAAGACAAGCACATAGATGTAAGGCGTTGAATGATATGCTCTTTGCAATATGTCTGAAATTGATCAAACATATATTCTCCCCCATTATCTGTGCGAAAACACTTTATCGGCAGCATAAATTCTTTCTCCACTAACTCCTTGAACTGGATAAACTTGGAGAAAGCCTCACTTTTAGCCTCCAAAAAATACACCCAAGTGAACCGAGTAAAATCGTCCACTATAACCATAACATAATGACAACTAGAATAATTGGGTATTTCCGTCGGCCCCATCAAATCTGAATGAACTAACTGCAATGCAACCATAGCTCTATTATTTGAATTTGGGAAAGAAAGAAGATGTGATTTCCCAAATTGAGAACCAAGACAAACCACATCACGACGAATTTCTTTAAAGATGGGAATACCACCAATAAGTTTCTTCATAGAAATTCTTTGCAACAATTGATAACCAACATGACCCGACCGAGCATGCCAAGGTGTTGCACTATCATTCTCACATGTCTTTTCAACATATGCATCAGTTACAGACAAAACATTGAGGGAATCTTTCCTCTTTCCCGTAAACAAAACATCAACATCAAATTGTTTAATATTAGAAACAATTTTCACATCATCTGGACCAAAGAGAACATACCTCCCAGAGTCGGCAATCTGAGAGACCGAAACCAGATTCTTTTTTAAACCTGGAACATGATAAACATCTTCAAGAGAAATATCACCAACATTTGATGCACCATCCTTAACGTTAACTTGCCCTTCTTGAACAACAGGATGTATGGAATTATCAGCCGTCGCAATGACTCTTCTTCCTTGATGAGTACGTACATCAGAGAGAAGAGAAACATTTCCAGTTGAATGATGAGAACAACCAGAATCAACAATCCAATCCTCATTATAATCTATAAAAGCATTAGCATGCAAGTTATTGGGTTGATCAATAACTTCAATTGATAAGCATTGTTCCCAAGTAACTTGTTCAGGTTTGTTACTTTCCTGTACAACATTTGCTTCTGCTTCTTTGAGAATCACCCGACAATTTTGTCTAATATGGCCGAATTTTCCACAACGTTGACACACCACCTTTATCCGACAATCACGTTTGATGTGTCCCGGCTTGCCGCACCTAAAACATCCTTTTAAATTGCTCTTGGACTGCCCTTCAACCTTGGAATCTTTGCTGTCATTTGAATAAAACCTTGGAGAAGAATTAACTCTTCCCTTTTCTTTTGTATAAAGAACAGCTTCCACCTCAGAGTGAGTTTGCTTGTAGTTGTTAAACATTTGTTTCATCAATGCTTCCTGATTTGAAAGCAAATTCTCCAACTCAATGATAGAAGGTTGAGTTGCCCAACCTTGTATCGATGAAATAAATGGCATAAACTCCTTTCGCAGTCCACGAATAAGATAGCGACGCACACGAGCATCACTAATAGGATCATCCTTGTCTAATTCTGAAATTTCAGAACATAAAGTTTTAATTTTCAGAAAATATTCTGAAACCGACAAATTACCTTGAGTCCTTCCAACAAGTTCGTTCTCCAAATATTGCAACCTCGTCGTGTTCTTTTGAGTGAACAACCTTTCAACTGTGTCCCACACTTTCTTTGGACAACTTACATCACGAACATGCTCAATGTACTCTTTGCCAATGGAAGTCCGCAAAGCAAATAAAGCTTTGCCACACTTGACCTTCCACTTTCTTCGTGCCTCAGCATTCTCCAGAGTATCTTCTGGAATTTCTGCATCATCACCGGAAACAAGATCCCAAAGATCTTGCCCTTGTAGAAAAGCTTCCATACATAGCTTCCAATAGCTATAATTATCACCGGCAAGCTTGTCTACACAAACACTGTTTCCACCGTTCATCTTCAACGAGTATTTAAACTCAAACACTAAACAAAGAAACTTGAAGCTCTGATACCATGTAACAAAACGAAGATAACGGGAAGTGTGGAAACAGAAGAGAAATGACACGAAGGAAAGAATTATATCAATTGAGTTTGATAATTCGATATCTTGAATTGAAAATGTTACAAACATTATATAGTAAATTAATTAGTAAATTAACCCACTAACCTTCTAATTCTCTCGCATAATCCCACTAACACATTTTCTCTCCGTTATAACCACACACATGTCACTAATCCCACTAACACATTTTCTCTCAATTATAACCACACACATGTTAAGATTTAAATTAAATTAAATAAATAAATAGTTTGCACTAATTTTTAACACAATTCACCACCTTGTCTATCTCTGATGTGTTCAAAAGCCAAACATGAGTGATCAATTCACCACCTTGTCTGATGTGTTCTGAATGATATTCCATTTCACATTTACTTGCAGCATATCCCAACATCTCAACCCACATACTACCAATTAGCTTCCATCTGTCTTCATTGCTTAGAGTCGATAAGCTATCTGCAAGTTCTTTTACATCCTTTAGCAGATGCCAATTCCCTACAACTACTTTCTCTGCTTCTGATTCAGGTGGTTCATGTGGCTCTTTTACTTTTGGATGGACATCAATTCGTTCCGCAATGACTCTAAACTCCTTTGCTTAGAATGAGTTAATCGGAGGATTTTGGAACCACAGGTGCTTCACTAACTGTAGGCTCAGGTGGTTCATGTGCCTCTATCTCTCTAAGTTCCGCAACCACAAGGAAACAAACTCCCCCAAAAATGTTTCATTCCCTCTTCATCATTTCCCTCCTCTTCTCTCTTTCCAATGCAGCTGTCCCAGACTTCTGTGTTAGAATTCTAAAACTGGACATACATTTTTGTCTATTATATAAATTCTAAAACTCACACAAACAAACTCCAAATATCACAAACTCCACATTCAACAATTTCTTCAAATGAATTGACAAGGAAATTATAAATCCACATTCAATACTAATTTCAACCTGTCAGATTTAATAACATTTGTCTGGTAACTAATGTCTATGAATTTCGACCATATTAAACCCTAATAGACAATACATGACCCATTTCATCAAATCGCACACATATATATACAAATCACGAAATTAAACAAAATAAAAAGAGAGAGGAATCGCAGTTAGAACATACCTTGGGGATGGAAGTTGAAATGGGTGTTGCGACGGAGTTGAAGAGGAGAGTTGCGACGGAGGGCGAAGGGCGAAAGACGAGCGGCGGAGGGCGAAGGGCGAAAGGCGAGCGGCGGAGGGCGAAGGGCGAAAGGCGAGCGGCGGAGGGCGAAGGGCGAGCGGCGGAGGACAAACGGCGAAGGGCGAAGGGCAGCGGAGGACGAACGACGAAGGGCGAAGGGCAGCGGAGGACGAACGACGAAGGGCGAGGGCGAAGGGTCTGATCGATTTGAGAAAAATGCGAAAATCAGTCTATTTTGCAGATGAACTCTAACCCGACGCCTGGACCGGGCGTCGGGTAAGATATGTCTAACCCGACGCCTGGACCGGGCGTCGGGTTAGATATATCTAACCCGACGCTTGGACCAGGCGTCGGGTTAGATATATCTAACCCGACGCCTGGTCCAAGCGTCGGTTTAGACATATCTTACCCGACGCCCGGTCCAGGCGTCGGGTTAGAGTTCGTCTGGAAAACAATAAATTCTTGTAGTGGTACTTTGTTCGAGGGGAGGATTGTCGGAAACAAAGTCAGGTTGCTCAAGTGGGGAGGTCGTGGTACTTTGTTCGAGGGGAGGATTGTCGGAAACAAAGTAGAAAGTGTGGTACTTTGTATGAGGCCTTTTGGGTGAAACCAAAAGCAAAGCCATGAGGGTTTAGGCCCAAAGTGGACAATATCATACCATTGTGGAGAGATGTATGGGTTCCCGTTGTCCTTAATATATCACTTTACAAATCTTTCTGTTGAGATTAATTAGCAAATTTTAATGTAATTTAGGTACATCGTTTGAGTATACTCTCAAATAACAATTCTGAGAGAAAAGTGGGAAGTTGTTTCGTTATAGGAAGTTTAGACTTTGAATATACTTGTTTTTGGGAGTTGAGAGAAACTGGGAAGAGATAGAGAAGTTCACTAAAACCTGAATTAAGAAATGAACTAATTGACAAAATACATAATTTTCTAGCAACTTACAATTATTTTCGTGATTTCTTTCACCCCTGCAAGTTCAGTCATAAAAAGTGACTAAATTATCAAATCATTTTTCTTCTACGCAGTATACACTAAAGGGGAAGAAGCTAATTTTAACAAGGAAACGTGGCAAAATGAAGGCCCTGCTGCTTCATCATTGCTCCACCCTTCCTTTTTCATCCATGACGTTTGCGACTAAATTATCAAATCCTTGCTCCACTCTTCCCTTTTTCATCCATGGTGGAAACTGACGCAGAGAGGAAAACCCCAAACTCCAAGGCGAAGAGGACGATCATCAGGGCTTCGATCCCGACCTTCACCTTGAAACGGCGCTGGGTGAATGAAGAAAAAGAAATCGGAGGGATTTTAGGGTTTACTTTAGGTAGGTGTAATTATAATACCTCGGTTTGGTTCGGTTTTTGGCTGGATTTTCAAACAAAAACCAAACCGAACCGAACATTTTCGATTTTTTATAAATTCAAACCGAACAGTCCAATATTTTGCTAACAAACCGAACCAAACCACTGGATCAGATCGGTTCGGTTCTATCGATTTTCGGTTATTTGTATCAGCCCTAATATTTTGTATTGAACAATTTTTTTTCTTTACAATATGTGGGGTGGGGGATTCGAATTTCTGACCTTTTGGTCGAAAATATATGTTTTATGATACTTAAGTTATGGATCCGCCACTGGCTTTAGCACTTGCAGTGAATACAATGTGTTTCATGCTTGTACAAAGCATATTGAAACACATTTTCATTAAGGTATTAGGAGTGCACATTAGTGATGTTTCCCCACTTTTTTTTTGTGATGCCTTCTAATTTGGAGGAATGTGACCTTAGTAGGCTTAGTGAATGATAATAAAGATTTTTAAGGTTTTTTTTTTTTTTTGACACATATGTGGGGACTGAGGGATCGAACCCGTGACCTTTTAGTCACTAGTCTATAGTGTATGCCGATTGAGGTATGCTCATGTTGGCTAAAGATTTTTAAGGTTAGTTGTATAGTTTATGGGTTAGTGGTTTCTTATTTATTTTTCTATAAATATTTGAAATGTTTTCACTTCAAAGCATACAACACAATTGAATCACTCTCTTCATGCAATTACTCTCTTATTTCCACACTTTCTTCTCTCCATTTTTTGTTACAAATTTATTGTAAAGAGCGATCGTAATTGAGCTCTTAGATAACAGAAGAAATGATCAAACATTATTTGTTCAAATTACTAATTAGTACTTGGGGCTTTCCAGTAATGAATGAACTCGTCATGGAAGGGTCGAGAAATGGCCAACTTGAACTTCAAGAAATGTTCAAGGCTATGACCGTAAGGATGGATGCAATGGTCATTCAATCAAATGATAACTAGCAGCGTCTCGAAGGAAGAAGGCAGCAAGATTACGCAAGAAACAATCTTCCCACAGCTCAAAACCATTTTCAAGACTACTACAGAGAAGAAGAAGAACAACTTTTTCATCAAAGACCACCTCAAGAATATGCAAGACTGCCCCAAAAAGTGCCAAGAAACAAATTAGAACAACCTTTTTATCAAAGACCACCTCAAGAATTTGCAAGATTGCTCCAAGAAGAGCCAAGAAACAGATTCCCACCTCTCCAAACTCAAGAGCCCACGCATCATATGAGAAAGATTCAAGAAAATACAATGGAGAGACCTCTAGAACATCAATTTTCAAGATTCATAAATCAAGATTCTAAAAGTTCGAGATATTGGAGAATAATGTGTACCTACCTCCTTAGTTGAAGAGTAGTCAAACATATTATTCTCCTAAGTTGTAGAACCATTAACAAGTTCCATCATATTTGGTACTTGGTGTAACTTCCAATAGTTCATAAATAGATAACTTGTAACCTATAAATGCATTCACTTATCAATGGAAAGAGCAACGAATCATTTCATCATTTCCATAACTTTATATGGTATCAGAGCTTTTGCTCCCAATCTCCTTCCTTCCTCAACCGCAACGATCAACTATGGCCATGGTTAATACCCCCACCCCTCAAGGAGTCATCACCCCCAACACAGAAAATCCCACCATTCCGCTCCATAATGCCACTACCCCTCAAGGAGTCATCACCCCCAACACAGAAAATCCCACCCTTCCGCTCCAACTCATCAACATCCCTCATCAAAACATCCTAAAACTTACCTCCACAAACTATCTTGCTTGGAAACTTCAAATTGAAGCCATCCTAATAGGCTATGACCTCCACAAATATATTGATGAATCTCATCAATGCCCACCCAAAACCATCTCCATTGACAACACCTCATCTCCAAACCCAGCCTTTATTCCATGGTTTCGACAAGACAAACTTTTGTTTGGTGCCCTTGTCGGTTCCATCTCCTCTCCTCTTGTACCCCTGATCCAACAAGCTGCCACCTCTTGTGAAGCATGGAAAATTCTTGCCAACACATATGCTCGCCCGACTCGAGGCCACATTAAGCAAATAAAGGATCAGCTCAAACGAGCCACCAAAGGCTCCAAGACAATTTCTGAATACATGCAATTCATTAAGTGTCGATCCGATCAACTCGCTGCTCTAGGAAAACCTCTAGATCATGAAGACCTTATTGAAAAAATACTTGAAGGCCTCGATGATGACTATCGCCATATCGTTGACATTGTTGAAGGTCGAGACACACCTATCTCATTTGATGAGCTCCATGAGAAACTTATCAATCGAGAACTGTTTCTTCAGCAGTCAAAATCAACATCGTCTCTACACCCAATCACAGCGAATCTCACTTCAACACGACCTGGTGGTCAACGTCACCCCTTGACACCTCGATTGGGGTCATTCTCTCAACCTCCTCAGTCAGAGTCAACCCCTCGCCAGCATCGCCCATATCTCGGTAAGTGTCAAGGTTGCCGAAATGTGGGTCATACTGTCGCAAATTGTCCGATTTACCGATTGATTCCCTCCTCCACCCCTGGACGAACGCCCCCACCCACCAACAAGGCAGTAACCTCTCCATGGCAACCGAAGGCACATACAGCCATCGCCACTCCCTCTACGACGCCTAATTGGCTTCTTGATAGTGGTGCATCTCACCATGTAACTGCCGACCTGAGCAATCTCTCCCTCCACACTCCTTATGATGGTCCTGACGACATTGTCATCGGTGATGGTACTGGATTACATATATCACACACTGGCTCTACTTCTCTCTCAACTCCTACAAAACAATTTCAATTGCATGATGTTTTATGTGTTCCTAACATGAAAAGAAATATTATTTCCATATCTCAATTTTGCAAGTCCAATAACACTTCTGTTGAGTTCTTACCCTATTTGTTTCGTGTGAAGGATCTGTTGACGGGGGCAGTATTGCTGGAAGGACAACCTAAAGATGGTGTGTATGAATTGCCTACCTCCTCCTCCTCACCTGGTCCATCTACTTTCACTAGTGTCAAAGTGTCTCACCATGACTGGCATCATCGTTTGGGTCATCCGTCCGAGTCAATCCTACGCCAGATTCTCTCTACATTCCAATTAGCGGTACATTCCTCCAGTAAAAAGACTTCTTATTGCAATGACTGTCTTAGCAATAAAAGTCATAAATTACCTTTCTCTCAATCATCTCTTGTGTCTCACTCCCCTCTCCAAATAATATTCTCTGATGTATGGACTTCTCCTATCTATTCCATTGATGGGTTCAAATATTATGTCATTTTTGTGGATCACTTCACACACTATATCTGGCTTTACCCTATCACACGCAAATCTGAGGTTGCAACAATTTTTCCCCGTTTTAAAGCACTTGTTGAAAACTTCTTTCATAAGAAAATTGTGACTCTATACTCAGATAACGGGGGGGAATATATTGGACTTTCTACCTATTTATCTACAAATGGAATCTCGCACCTCACGTCCCCTCCACATACCCCAGAACATAATGGATTTTCTGAACGTCGTCATCGTCACATAGTAGAAACCGGTCTTTCACTTTTGTCTCGTGCTTCCTTACCTCTCACTTTCTGGTCATATGCATTTCTCACTGCCACTTACCTCATTAATCGTCTTCCCACTCCCACACTCGAGTCAGTCTCCCCTTATCATAAATTATTTGACTCTCCACCAAACTACTCAAAACTACGCGCGTTTGGTTGTCTCTGTTATCCTTGGCTTCGCCCTTACTCACCGCACAAACTTGCTAGTAGATCTATTCCGTGTGTCTTTTTAGGCTACTCGTCCACTCAAAGTGCTTACTTGTGTTACGATCCTCACACTCAGAAACTCTACTCATCTCGTCATGTTCGCTTTATTGAGTCTGAGTTTCCCATGTTAATCTTCGAACCAAGTCTTGCACGACCAACTGAGTCCACCAGTAACACCTGGTTACCACAACATGTCCTCCTTCCAACCATCTACACACCATCTACAAGTTGCTCCCACAGCCCCTCGTCAATCGACCCTGCCACACAACTGGACCTGATCCCACAACAAACCTCTCTCATCCCATCCCTTGCCCCTACCAACCCTGTGCCTCTTCCACCACATGTTTCAGAAATCCATTCTCCCCCACTTCCCTTATCCTCACCAGTGGTACCCACTGATCCTCCTCCTCAGGATCACCTTACAACCACAAACCTATCATCCGTACCATCTACCATCACCCGCACCTCGCCTATAATCACACGCTCCAAAAATAATATCTTCAAACCAATAACCAAACTCAGTCTCTCAGCCCAACTTGCCCAAGATATTGAGCCAACATGTGTCACTCAGGCCATCAAAGACAGCAAATGGCGACATGCAATGTCAGACGAGTTTGATGCCTTGGTTAGGAATGGTACTTGGGAGTTAGTTCCTCCAACGATGGTTCAAAATATAGTGGGATGTAAATGGATTTTTCGAATAAAACGTTCACCTAATGGCTCTGTTGACAGGTACAAAGCTCGATTGGTTGCTAAAGGGTTTCATCAACGCCCCGGCGTTGACTACCATGAGACGTTCAGCCCAGTTGTCAAACCCACGACAATTCGACTTGTCCTTTCTATGGCTGTCAGTAATGGTTGGGATCTTCGTCAACTAGATGTCAACAATGCATTTCTCCAAGGCACTCTTACTGATGATGTATTTATGACACAGCCCCAAGGATTTGTTGATCCTGATCAACCTCACCACGTGTGCCGCCTACGAAAGGCTATTTATGGCCTTAAGCAGGCACCTCGAGCTTGGTACAATGAGCTTCGCCAATTTCTGCTTGCATCTCACTTCTCGAACTCGGTCGCTGACACTTCCCTGTTCATACAGAAAACTAACAATGATACTTTGTTTCTACTTGTATATGTTGATGACATCATTGTCACAGGTAACAATGTTCTAGCAGTCCAGAATTTTGTCTCGGTTCTTGCTCGTCGCTTCTCGCTGAAGGATTTAGGTAATCTCCACTACTTCCTCGGGATTGAGGTGGTTCCTCATTCCCACGGTTTGCTCCTCTCTCAGCGGCGATATGTCATTGACTTACTTGCTCGAACAAAGATGATTGATTCTCGCCCTATCACTACACCTATAGCTACTTCACCAGTCCTTACTCTTCACTCTGGCTCAACACTATCTGACCCAACCGAATTTCGGACCATTGTTGGCAGCCTTCAATATCTCACTCTTACTCGTCTAGACATCGCTTATGCAGTCAATAAGCTGTCACAGTTCATGCATCGCCCGACTACTGATCATTGGAATGCTGTCAAACGACTTCTTCGATACCTATGTGGCACACTTGATCTTGGTGTTCTCCTTCATCGCCAATCACCCCTTACTCTCCATGCGTACTCTGATGCAGACTGGGCAGGCAACAAAGATGACTTTACCTCCACTAGTGCGTATATCATATATTTGGGTAGGAATCCAATCTCTTGGTGCTCGAAGAAGCAACGTACGGTGGCTCGCTCATCCACTGAAGCCGAATATCGCTCTGTTGCCTCTACCGCTGCTGAGGTTCGTTGGATCACTTCTCTTCTAGACGAGCTTGGTCTAAGTTCCACACAGACGCCAATTATCTACTGTGACAACGTTGGAGCAACCAATCTATGCTCCAACCCAGTCTTCCACTCTCGCATGAAACATGTGGCACTTGATTACCACTTTATCCGCGAACAGGTTCAGGGCGGCATTCTTCGTGTCACTCATGTCTCATCAACAGATCAATTAGCAGATGCGTTGACCAAACCACTACCTCGCATCCGGTTCAACCACCTACTTTCCAAGATTGGTCTCTCCTCTCGGAGCTCCATCTTGCGGGGGCATATTGGAGAATAATGTGTACCTACCTCCTTAGTTGAAGAGTAGTCAAACATATTATTCTCCTAAGTTGTAGAACCATTAACAAGTTCCATCATATTTGGTACTTGGTGTAACTTCCAATAGTTCATAAATAGATAACTTGTAACCTATAAATGCATTCACTTATCAATGGAAAGAGCAACGAATCATTTCATCATTTCCATAACTTTATACGAGAAAAGAAGATTTTTACCACGACAATACACATCAAAACTGTGAAGATAGACAAAAAAAAATAATTCAAGAACAAAAAGTCCACCTTCCAAAAAAATTTGGGAACATATTTTATCATGATAAACTCCAAGAATGTCGAAATGAAGGTTTCTTGATTCAAGATTCCAATTGTTCCAACGAAGAAGATCATTTTTTTCATGGATTTGATCTTAAAGATTCTTGTTTTTTCAACAAAGAAGATGAGTGTTTTCTACAATTTAAAAATTATTTTGATGAAGAAGATAAAGTTGAAAAAAAAATTGAAAGAAACGATTGATGTTAATGATATTGATGGTATTATTGGAAAATTTATTTAAGATCTTCATCAGAATGGTTTGTCTGAAAAACACGGAGATTCATTTATTGACCTCAATGATTTACTCTCGGATGATGAACACCATCAGATAAGTTTGAATGTCATGGAAGATCAATTCCTTTTGAATTTTGCTGAGTATTTTGACAAAGAACATGAAATATTAATATGTTTGGATAATCTTTTTACTATTGTGGAAGAAAATTTGGGGCTGGAAAATTTTCAGAACAAAATCCATGAAACTGCAGTCGAGAAAAACCTTGTTGAAATTCTTGAAGTTGATGTTGGAAGATATTCAAAGAAGGGTACTATTGTTAAGTTTAAAACTTCAAGAAAATTTTCAAAAAAATTCCTTCAAGAATCTAATTTTGATTTGTTGCATGAAAGACTAAATCCTTCACAAATTTCGTCAAATCAAGAAGATATTTTTATGAAAGCAGTTGAACTTTGTTTCAGTAAAAAGGTATGTGCATTTGGAGGAATTTTTGAAGACTACTGGATCCTATTACATAAGATTTTGGATTGACAAGACTTTTTTTTTTATAGAAACCAAACTTTGGGGAGCATTGGTACACCTTGGCGTGTTGATGAAATTAGAACGCAATTTTCAGTTGGAGTCTTTTGCAACCATCGACTGAAACATGTTTCTACCTATCTTCATTTTCTTTTTAAAACTCGAGGACGAGTTTTTTTTTTAGGGATAGAATGATGTAGTAGGAGTAGGGGTAAATTCATAGTACTCATGGTTAATCCTTTTAGTTTAACTTCTCATTCTCTATAAATAGAGAATCTCTCTCATGTATTCATTAACTTTTGATTCATAAATAATACTTGGTTGGGTTGATTGTTGGAGAGAGTTCTATTAAGTCTTAGTTTGTTAGAATAAAACTCTATTAGGGAGTTTGAATTGACTTTTTAGTTTGCACCATCATTAATGGTGGATTGTTAATCTGTTTGTTATTCATTTGTAATGGATATATAAGCCCATTTCTTATGCTCAATAAAGCACAATCATTCAATTTTAATTTGCATATTTATTCCATACAAATTGATATCGGAGCCAAGTTCCAAGGCCTTGAGAATAAAAACAGCAGTTTTTGAGTGATTTCTATAGAGGATGAGTGAGGATAAACATTTCATGCAGCCATCCATTCCAATTTTTTATGGTCACTATGACTATTGGAGTATGCTTATGGAGAATCTGTTGAAATCCAAAGGATATTGACACCTTATTGTGACTGGTTATAAAGAACCAGAAGATGGAGTGATATTGCCCGAGGTGCAGCAAAAGGAATTAGAAGAGTTGATGTTGAAGGATCTCAAAGCCAAGATTTATCTATTCCAAGCTATAGATAGAACCACTCTTGAGAAAATTTTGGAGAAACGCACAACAAAGCAAATATGGGATTCCATGAAAAAGAAATAAGAGGGAAATGCAAGAGTCAAACACTCAATTCTCCAAGCTTTGTGAAGAGATTTTGAGATTTTAGAGATGAAATCAAGTGAAACTATCACTGGTTATTTTGCTCGTGTTATGAGTATTGCAAACAAAATGAGAAGCAATGGAGAACAAATGAAGGACATCACTATCGTTGAAAAAATTCTTAGAACCTTAACTGAAAAATTCAACTATGTTGTGGTCTCAATTGAAGAATCTAAGGATACCGATACACTCTCAATTGATGAACTACAAAGTTCTCTCATTGTGCATGAACAAAAGTTTCATTGAAGCAAAGTTGAGGAACATGCTCTCAAAGTGACCATAGATGATCGAAATGGAAATCAAAGTCGAGGTCGAGGAGGCTATAGAGGCAGAGGTCGAGGATGACAATATTTCAATAAAGCAACTGTTGAATGTTACAAATGTCATAAATTTGGTCATTTTCAGTATGAGTGTCCAACACTAGGGAGGCCAACTATGCTGAATTAAATGAAGAAGAAGAAATGTTGTTGATGTCTTATGTTGAGGTGAATCATGCTTCACAAGAAGGCATATGGTTTCTTGATTCAGGCTGCTCAAACCATATGAGTGGAAATAAAGGTGCATTCTGTGAGTTGGATGAAACTTACTGGGAATCGGTAAAATTGGGAAATAATTCCAAAATGAGTGTACATGGAAAAGGAAATGTGAGATTATATATGAATGATAATTATCATGTGGTTACTGATAATTTTTATGTTCCAGAGCTAAAGAACAATCTCTTAAGCATTGGACAACTCCAAGAGCGTGGTTTTGCTGTTTTAATCCAGCCAGGAAGATGCAGTATCTACCTCCCGGACAAAGGGCTAATTATTGAATCAGAGATGACAACCAATAGAATGTTTATTGTAAAAGCGCGTTTTCAGTTCAACGAAGAGGAAGATACTTGCTTTTACACTACCTCAACAAATCTTACTCATCTCTGGCATTGTCGATATGGGCACTTAAGCCACGAAGGCTTGAGAACACTTTATGCTAAAAATATGGTTCGCGGACTACCACAACTAAGTGCTGAAACTGTTACGTGCACTGATTGTATAGTTGGAAAACAACATAGAGATCCAATTCAAAAAAGAAGCACATGGAGAGCAACACAAAAATTGCAGTTGGTACACGCAAATATTTGTGGCCCGATCTCTCTCATGTCAAACAGTAAGAAGAAGTATTTTTTATGCTTCATAGACGAATTTACTAGGAAAGCTTGGATATATTTTTTAGAGGAGAAATCTGAAGCATTCGACATGTTTAAGTCCTTTAAAAAACTTGTTGAAAAAGAAATTGGCTTGCCCATTGTATGTTTACGAACTGATAGAGGGGGAATTTAACTCACGAAATTTTAATGAGTTTTGTAAGCAGCGTGGTATTAAAAAACAGTTAACAACAACCTATTCTCCACAACACAACGGAGTAGCATAACGAAAAAATCGAACAGTGATGAACTTAGTGAGAAGCATGTTGTCCGAGAAGAAAGTGCCAAAAGAATTTTGGCCTAAAGCCGTTAATTGGGCAAATTATGTGATAAACATAAGTCCTACATTAGCAGTAAAAGACGTTACACCGCAAGAAGCATGAAGCGGAGTAAAACCCACAGTGGAGCATTTCAGAATATTTGGGTGCATTGCTCATGTGCACATTCCTGATGAAAAAAATAGTGAAATTGAGCAACAAGAGTTTTACTTGTGTTCTTCTGAGGATCAACAAAGAATCAAAGGCATATCGACTATATGATCCCTCCACAAAAAAAAATGTAGTAAGTCGAGATGTCATCTTTGACGAGGAGAAACAATGTGACTGGGATAAAAACATAGTTAAACAGAGTGTGGTGGATCCTGAATGTCGAGATAGTGAGTGATGGAGCGCATGTAGCGCAGCGGAAGCGAGTCGGATCATTGGCACTCTAATTTCATCAATTAAGCTAAACTAGAAACATGCTCAAAACTAGAAATAAAATAAATTAGAACACATACCTCTTGTAGTTCTAAAACCTTCTAATCCCGATGCTCGAATCTCCTCACGAACACCTTCAAAGTTTCCCTCGAACTCCTCGAGAACCACCTCCGGTAGTCCCGCTATCCTCAGGCCGAGCAACGGAGTGGTGGGACTCCTTTATGAAAGAAAAAGTTTGGAAGAAGAAGATGGAAAGATGAAAGTGATGAGAATTTTGTGAGAAATATCTAACACTTAGCTTTCTAATTTCTCAAGTAACATGAATTTTTTCATGCTCATCCAAATATTCAAACTCTTTGAAAATTCATCAACCTCAAACCATTTGAACTTCATCCAATTTATAGGCAATTCACATGCAACAAACTCTTTGCTTAGCATGACACCTCAAATTGAATGGATTGATCTTCAACCAAGTGTTCCAAAATTAATGAGTTTATGCATGTGGTTGGTGATTCACAATCCACTTCACAACTTGGATAAACCCACTCAACTTGGATAATCCCACTTGTAATATTTTGTCATTTTAAAATTAATTCATAATTAATTTTAATAAACAAAATAAATTTTAATTAATTAATATTATTATTTAATTCAATATCAAATATTAATTAAATAGTAAGACTAATCCCGGTTTCTTAAACCGAATCATCACATGTGAATCCCTATTCATGTTTTAGACCGATCCCATATTTAAATCATATTTAAATATGTCCATCATTCTTCCAAAAAACGAATTTGAATAAATTCAAATTCTTTTTTCCCTCATATTGTTACACGGCTTAATCCGAGCTAGCCAGGAGAACCTAAAGGACCTACAATCATGAGCTCCAACGATACGAGATTAATCGGCCAAACTCTTTAGCCAAGCTAACCAACATTCGTTAACCCCCGGAGACTCCACTAAAGTCCAAAGGTTGCACTCTTCTCACCGTAGATATATTTCTGTCCTCTTGATATAACCATCATTAGTAAGTTGATCCTTCACAGGTCGTTCGTAATTACAGCTAGGTCGAAATAACCGTTTTACCACCGTAATTACATCTTGTTCCTTAAGTTCCACTGATCCTCTAATGAACTATTGGTTTGTGGTCCAACCACCAAACCGATTGGTATGTGATCTCATCACTATACCAAGTCGCTCTCGGGCCAATGAGAGGGTGGGATCTCTAGTTCAAGACCCAGAGTCAGCACTTAAGGGAACAATCTCTCTACTAATCCCTCAAGGCGGGTAGGAGTGAATTCCATCTCGCAGGACTATGTTCCCAACTACCTACCCGGTCTTATCCCCAAGATGGTAGGCTTATTGAGTCGGCGATCTCGGGCCACTCTCACCCATACAAGTCAAAAGATAAGCCCGAATAAACAGAAGTTCATAGCATGCTCAGGATTCAGATCGAGTTACCTAGGTGATCATAAGAAAAAGTCGGTCTTTACAGTAAACGGAGTTATAAAGAAAGAGAGATTTGTTTCGCGGTTCAGTCTTATGCAAACTCATTGCATAGGACGCCCCCACTCGCATGTCTCCACATGAACGATTTCGGATCACATCGTTTGTACTATACAAAGTGGGTCGCGTCTAATAGTGTCCCCAAGATAAGGTACCCAACCTTATCCCTATACTATAGACCGTTCTGGCTATTACTTGAACTTGATCCACAATCATGTCACACATGAAGTTCAAGTATACAACCTATAGCAATGGGTTCTTTGTTTATTGGAGTTAGGTTAAAAGTAAACACAATTCACTTTATTCAATAACAACTTTACTGAATAAAACTCAATAACAACTTTATTGCAAAATAGAATATATATTCAAGTTACAAACCACGAGTTTTAGGACATAAAACCCAACAGCGAGAGCGATGCAGGCCTGATTGAAGATGGTGTTCTCGATCATGAAGGAGGTGGAGAAAATACAGAAATGGAGAATGGTGACCTACGATCACACCCAACCTCCTCCTCAAATGTTTCATCATTAGCAAATGAAGAGGGAGGAAGAATACGACGAGCTCCATCTTATTTAAATGACTATGTTACTGGGGAAGGACTTTTAGATGATGAAAACATTGAAGCTCACATGGCTCAAATTGATGCAGACCTAGTCAAATTTGAAGAGGCAATAAAATGTCCTAAATGGAAGCTAGCAATGGATGTTGAGATGGCTGCAATTAAAAAAAATGAAACATGGAAGCTGACTGAATTGCCGACAGGTGCAAGAAGAATCGGAGTAAAATGGATTTATAAAATAAAATTCAATGAACATGGAGAGGTGGACAAATACAAAGCAAGGTTGGTGGCCAAGGGTTATTCACAACAACATGAAGTAGATTATTCTGAAGTTTATGCACCAGTTGCAAGAATGGATACGGTTCGTATGATTTTATCTTTGGCAGCTCAAAGAGGATGGAAGAAATTTCAACTCGATGTAAAGTCTGCCTTTCTTCATGGAAAATTATGTGAAGATGTCTATGTAGAGCAACCGATGGGTTATGTGCAAAAAGGGAATGAACATAAAGTATATAAGTTGAAGAAGGCTTTGTACGGTCTAAAAAAAGCTCCTCGAGCTTGGTTTAGTAGATTGGAAGCACACTTTGAAGGTGAAGGATTTCTGAGATGTCACAGTGAACAAACTTTGTTCATTAAGATTGGCTGCAAAGGTAATATTTTATTGTGAGTGTTTATGTAGATGACTTAATATATACGGGAGATGATGAAGATTTGATGAAGAAATTTAAAGAATCCATGTCGAGGTCATTTGATATGTCTGATTTAGGGAGGATGAGATTGTTTCTTGGCATAGAAGTTTTGCAAAATATAAATGGTATATATATATGTCAAAGAAAATATGCTCTTGATGTTTTAAAAAGATTTGGAATGGAAAATAGCAATGTTGTGTGCAGTCCTATTGTACCTGGTTCTAAACTACATAGTGATGAAGAAGGAGATCTAGTTGATGATACATATTTTAAGCAGATGGTTGGAAGTCTCATGTATCTCACTACCACTAGACCCGACATGATGTTCATTGTAAGTTTAATTACTCGTTATATGTTGAAGCCTACAAAATTACACTTACAAGTAGCTAAAAGAGCACTCATGTACTTGAGAGGGATAGTTAATTTCGGGATATTTTATGCACAAGGTAAAGCTGAAGAACTTCTTGCTTTCACAGACTCTGATTATGCTGGAGATATTGAAGACAAAAAAAGCACGTCTGGATATGTATTTTTAATGAACTCAGGTGTTGTTTCATGGTCCTCAAAAAAAGCAACCATTGGTTACTTTATCAACCACTAAGGCTGAATTTGTAGCCGCCGCAGCATGTGTTTGTCAAGCTGTGTGGATGAGAAGAATTTTAGAGAAAATGGGGCTTAAGCAAGAAGAATGTACAACAATGATGTGTGACAACAGCTCAACTATTAAACTATCAAAAAATCCCGTCATGCATGGGAGAAGCAAACAGATAGACGTACGATTTCATTTTCTTCGAGATTTAGTTAAAATGGTGTCATCAGATTGGAATTCTGTGGGACCAAAGAGCAAGTTGTTGATATGATGACTAAGCCTTTAAAGTTGGAAGACTTTCTAAGACTTCGAGATTTGTTGGGAATACGTGAAATACCAGATAAACTTTACACTTGACAGTGTTTAGTTTAAGAGAGTGAATGTTAAGTCTTAGTTTGTTAGAATAAAACTACAAGTTAGTAGGGAGTTTGAATTGACTTTTTAGTTTGCACCACCATTAATGGTGGATTGTTAATCTGTTTGTTATTCATTTGTAATGGTTATATAAGCCCATTTCATATGCTCAATAAAGTACAATCATTCAATTCCAATTTACATATTTATTCCATACAAGTTCTCCTTTTATCCTCTTAGGCTACACCACCACGCCATCACCGATCTCCTACTCGGAAATCGAATCCACTTCACCGCCAATATTTCGGACAAGCTTCTGCAAACTCTGTCTCCTCCGTCCTCTCGAAAACATTTTGTAGTCACCACAACTCTCTATAAAGTTTTTCAAAAATTACCTAAAGCTTTATACCATATGAAGCATCTTATTTCATTTATCCCGCAAGAGAAATATATATCATGGTAAAATAAAGTAATCTCAACCAATGAAAAAATTATACCAAGAAAATTACATTGATAATAATAATGGTAAACATCTTAACAAAATTACTCAAAGTCGAAATTAGCTGAAAATGTATTTTTTTTTTTTTAAATTGTATATTGTAAATTTTCATTTTATTTTAAAAAATAAATAGTTTTTTTATATATATAATTATTTATGTCTTTTGTACATAGAATAAAAGGGAAAAAAATTACATCTTTGATTAAATTTAAATGAATATTTAGATCACACTAACCATAATTAATAGCCAAACCAAGTCAAATTCAATTGACATAAAATTGTGTCATTTACGAAGAGGTCAGTTTTCAATCTTCACCTACATTAATTAAATATCGTTAAAAAAAAAAAAAATCAATTACGAAATAAATATCTTATAAAAATGTATTAATTTATTAGATGAATTTGATAGAGAAGATGTAATTAATTTTAGGTAATAATGATACATTTTAAAAACCCAATTAAATTAAAAGTCTCCACATTATTTACTAATAAAAAATAAATTCTCAAATTTTAAGGTAATGTCTAATAGATGTAGGTATATCAGTAAAGGACAATATATTTATTAATATGAAGATTTCAGATAAAACCAAAATCAAAAGTGTATATCCAAAATATCAAATATATATCATTACAAAAAAAAATGTATATTATAAGTCTATTGTGTAATATATCTATGTAGAGGTGTTCAAAAAAAAAAAATATATAGAGAGAGAGGTTGCATTATAATACGGTATATAATTTATCACCAGACTAACACGATTAATGCAATAATAGAGAGAGGGGTTGCATTATAAAACGATTATGATAGAATCATGGTCTAACTTCGACCATTTTTACATTTCGCTATATAACTTCAAAAATAGTGAAATCATATATTAAATTGAAACTTTCTGTGTTAGCTTTTCAACCATACATTTTTCAAAACATTCGCATATCTTAATAAAAAAAATATCGTTCTTTAATGCACACTGCTCAAAAGAGGTACTGTCCACGATATGAATTTGGGGTGAGGCTCGTCTTTTCAAAAGACAATGTGTGTACTGAATTTTTACTATATTTTTATAAATAGTTTGCGTTTTGTTATAATTTTATAAGTAACTTTAAAAATGAGAATATTAAAAAAAATTGTCTTGTCTTTGCCTTTGTTAGGATATATGTATTTTTTTTAAGGGTTGATATATGTAATTAAATTAACCTTAACTTACCGTTTCAATTTTTGGTTGATTGTTGATTTAACAGTAATTTTGAAATAGTTAAATCATTTTTGTCCATTTTGAATGATAACTCATGTTTGAGAATGATTTTGAAACTGTTAAAATCATTTTCTTCAGGTTCAAAGTCACTCAATTAGATGTCTTTAATCATTCAGAATAATTTAATGTTTGGTTTTATACAGATTTGAATTTCCTCACTTCCACCTCATCCATCTCACATATTTGACTTCAAAAAAAAAAAAGATATACCGGAATCAGTTGATAATAATTTTATAATTATAAAGTTACCCGAATCAGTTGATAATAATTTTATAATTATAAAGTTACGAGGAGCAATCGACAATGTTTTCATAACTAATAATTTCATATCTCATTAAAAAAATATGTAAAAATTACGCCAAATTCAATTTAAATTGGGTAAGACATTATATATTTAACAAAATGTGACATTATATATTTAATTAAATGTTAGATGTTTTTCAAATCCAAATCCTTCCGTGATCTCTTAAAAAAAATAAATTAAATAAAAAACTTTGGTGAAAACGGTAATAAAAAAAATTAAATAAATAACGTTGGTAAAAGCTGTAATAGTCCTAATTCGCAGGATTTTTTATATTAATAATGTACTTTAAATAACTTAGTATAGAAATAAGGTAGTTTTGAAAGTATTTACAAAACTAGGGTACCTAAATTTTGTACCATGGACACAATTTTCCTAAATCGTGTCCATCATACACAATTTAAGGAGTAACTCGTGTACCATGGACACGATTTACATGACGTGTCAATCTAAGTTGTGTAATATGTACACGAGTTACCCCTAAGTCGTGTATCATGGACACGAGTTACCCCTAAGTCGTGTACCATGGATACGAGTTACATGTGACGTGGCAGATCATAACCCGTGTCCATGGTACACGAGTTACCCCTAAATCGTGTACCATAGACACGAGTTATTTTGAAATTGTGTCCATGGTATACGAGTTACCTCCTAAATTGTGTACCATGGACACGAATCGTGTCCATGGTACACAATTTAGGTACCCTAGTTTTGTAAATACTTTGCAAACTAGTGTATTTTTTAAATTTAAAGTACATTATTAATATAAAAATCCAAATTCGCAATTTTTTTATTTTTTTTTAAATTTTTTTTTATGAGAGACTTTTAACGAATAGGAGATGTTTTATATGAGTTGAGATGCTTGTTGGAGTTATACTTCCAATTTTTAATTTAAATAATTAAACAACAAATTTTGTAAATGGTTGCAATTAAAGTTAAACCATACACGTGTAATCCATTAAATTCCAGGGTGTAATTGTTGCAATTAGAAAGGGTAACAACTCTTATAATTTAAGAGGCATCTTTTATAATTTTACATTTATATTTGAAATATGAAATAATTGTTTTTTCTTTTTTCTTTTCAAGAGAGGTAGGATGGGGGATCCAACTAAGACCTCTTACTCATTATGCCGGTATTGACATAAAATAAATTATTTTCATTAATACTTGTTGTACATAAAAAATATTCTTAAAAAAATAATGTATCTAAATAAATACATTATTATAGTTCATAACTATTCTATATAATAGTATTATGACAACTTATCGGTAATTTTTTTTTTTTTTTAGTTCAACAATTATAAAGTTAGATCAAACTATTGGCCTTTAGATTTGTAAATTGAAGTCTTATATCCACTAAACTATACTCATTGACAACACACTTATAATTTTTTCCTAATCTTTTTATTCTAATCACATAACATAACTTATATTATTATCCCTTTAAGCATAACTCAATTAGTTGACACATTATATTTTAACTTAAAGATTATTAAAGGTTGGAATCCAAACAACCCCACGTGTTCAATTAAAAAAAAAACTATTATATTATTTCATGCAATCTTTATCAACAATGTTGGAGCTATTTGACTCAAGCACAACAAATTTAGCTCTTTGCTAGTGTTTAGAAGGTTCAACATAACTACACAGAACAATCTATCATACTTTTATAAACCAGGTTGTTACCATGGCGGATGCAACACTTTTTTTATAACTCGTTGCTAGTTTAATTTATATCTCACAAGTTCAAAAATCTCTTATTATGTTGATGCCGTTGTTCAGTTTACGAATAAGTCATGTGAAGCTTATTTATCTACAATAAAAAAGATTCTTTGATATGTGGAGAGCACAATTTTTTTTTTTACTTGTTGTATAAACAAGCTCATTTTTTTTTTTACTTGTTGTATAAACAAGCTACATCTTTCGTGTTATGTGATTTTGTTGATGTAGATTTGGCTGATAATGTAAATGATAGACATGCTACAATCATATACTGTTTTAATATAGGTTTAGGGGCTACTTCATGGTGTAAAAAGAAGCAAACTTCTATTACTCTTTCAAGTTGTGAAGTAATATATGTAGTAACTATTATGGCTACTCTCAAGAGTGTACTTAACTGAAAATACTTATGAAAATACTTATGGGAGAATTTTTTTTCCAATTTAGATTATCCAGTTTTCCATTTTTTGTAACAATGGAAGTGAAATCAAACTTGCAGTGAATACAATGTGTTTCATGCTTGTACAAAGCATATTGAAACACATTTTCATTTTGTTTGAGAGTGATTTTTGACACAAGACATCTAATTGCAGAAGATACATTCCAATGAGCAAATTAAATTGTTAGATATATTTATGAAGACACTTGACAAATCCATTATTAGGAGTGCACAATAGGGTTGTTGACCATATATTTGCACTAAGAGGAGTGTTTAAAATTTAGTGCAAATAGTTACGTAAGTTAATTTTTATATATTAGAAATTAAGGTTAGTATGCCCCACTTATTTTTTTTTGTGCCTTCTAATTTGGAGGGATGTGACTTAGTAGCTTAGTGAATGATAATGGAGATTTTTAAGGTTAGTTGTATAGTTAGTGGTTTCTTATTTATTTTTCTATAAATATTTGAAATGTTTTCACTTCAAAGCATACAACACAATTGGATCACTCTCTTCATGCAATTACTCTCTTTTTTCACACTTTCTTCATGCAATTACTCTCTTATTTCCAAACTTTCTTCTCTCCATTTTTTATTACAAATGTATTGTAAAGAGCAAACAATAATTGAGCTCTTAAATAACAGAAGAAATGATCAAACATTATTTGAAATTACTAATTAGTTCTTGGGGCTTTCCAGTAGTGAATGAGCTCGTCGTAGTTTGCTCTGTTATGTTTGAGGTAAGTTCCTTTGTCATCCACAGTCCAATTGCAGATGTTACCATCGCATAGGACGCGCAACCACTCGGTCTTCTTCTCGACCCAGAAGGCGTCGAACGACATTTCGTCCCCATTCGGCTTGCGCAAGTAGCACCAAAACAATGTCGTATCCCAAATGTTCACTTTGAAGTCCCAATTGAACTCCTCCCCGACGCTAAGGCTTCGCTCGCCCAAGTCGTCGTCTTTGGACTTGCAATGTGCAAATAACACTTGCCCATTGCTCAACTCATTCTTAATGTGGATCTCCCATTTGCTGAATGGATTCGAGCGAGCCAGGGCCAACAAGGTCGAGACGACCAGGAAGACCAAAAGTTGCTTCTTGAAAGAGATGGCGCTCATTGTTGTGTAGTTGTTATTTGAAGGATGTTGCAATAGCACAAGTTGAGTTTGGTTTATAAATAAGTGATAATGTGAAGTTCTTATATGGGAAGTTCTTATACAACGAAATTCTAGTAGGCAGCTATTTTATATGGGAAGTTTTTATACAAAGCAATTCCAGTAGGCACCTATTTTATATGGGAAGTTTTTACACAAGGCAATTTTATAGGCAGCTATTTTTTTCTTAGATATTTACAAATTAATGGTGGGTTTTGAAGTCAATATGATGGCTAACCAGGATATTTGATAGATTAGTGACTGAGAGGTCACCAAGTTGGATCCAAACCCACATGTTGTAAAAAAAAAATGGTGGATTTTACAAGATACTTGAGAATAATTTCTATTTTTTTTTTAAAAGATAATTTATTAGCATATGTGAGGAGATAAAATTTATTTCCAATTGTTATTATTTTTCTTTTGGTAATTCATTTCCTTCTTTGTAAATTACTATTTATTTATTTATTCATATTTAGTACAACTCAGTTCTAATGGGATACAGTGCATTAGACAGAGTAGATCCATTTTCATGATGTCTAATTACTAATTATTTTCCTTACTAAAATAGGATCCATGATTTGATTTTTATAAGAGAAATTTCTTTTATCCAGATGGCACACACAAAGTCAATAAAAGAGAACGAATATCCCTCACGAACAACCACTGACCCGCCGCGGATCTCTTCGCACCGCACCTATCAGACCAACGCAGATCTCTACGAGTCACCTTGCAATCTCGGGAACAAACCAGTATTTACCTCTCGATAGTGATTAGTTGTGTCGCCTACCCAAATTGCATGCCTACGCCAAACTCACCTCTTCGAACTCACTCTCAGATACCCCACGCCATCACCGATCTCCTACTCGGAAATCGAATCCACTTCACCGCTAATATCTCGGACAAGCTTCTGCAAACTTCGTCCGCTCCGTCCTCTCGAAAACATTTTGTAGTCGTCACAACTCTCTATAAAAAAATTCAAAAATTACCTAAAACTTTGATACCATATGAAACCAACATCTTATTTCATTTATCTCGTAAGAGAGAAATATATATCATCGTAAAAGAAAGTAATCTAAAAAGAAAGTAATCTCAACCAATGAAAAAACTATACCAAGAAAATTACATTGATAATAATAATGGTAAACATCTTAACAAAATTACTCAAAGTCGAAATTAGCTGAAAATGTATTTTTTTTTTTTAAATTGTATATTGTAAATTTTCATTTTATTTAAAAAAAAAAAAGAATTATATATATAATTATTTATGTCTTTTGTACATAGAATAAAAGGGAAAAAATTAGAGCTTTGGTTAAATTTAAATGAATATTTAGATCACACTAACCATAATTAAAAGGCAAACACTCAATTGACATAAAATTGTGTCTTTCGCATAAAGAGCAGGGTTCAATTTCACCTACATTAATTAAATATCTTTACAAAAAAAAAAGTTAATCTATTGCAAAATAAATATCTTATAAAAATGTATTAATTTATTAGATGAATTTGACATAGAATATATAATTAATTTTAGGTAATAATGATACATGATTAAATTAAAAGTTTAATTCCTCAATTTGTAGGCTAATATTAGTATATAGTTCGTTCACATATTATTTACTAATAAAAAATAAAATCTCAAATTTTACGATAATATCTAATAGGTTTATCTTATGACAATATATCTATTAATATGAAGATTTAAGATAAAATCAAAATCAAAATCACGAAAATGTATATCTAAAATAGACAATATATCTATTAATATGAAGATTTAAGATAAAATCAAAATCAAAATCACGAAAATGTATATCTAAAATAGACAATATGAATATATATCATTACAAAAAAAAAAAATGTAAATAATTCTATTGTGCCATATATCTATATAGAGGTTGCATTGTTAAAAAGAGATAGAGAGAGGGGTTGCATTATAAAACGCTATGTAATTTATCACCATAAAGACACGATTAATGCAATAATAGAGAGCAGGGGCGGATCCAGGAGTTTTTGTCAGGAGGGACACAATTTCAAAATGGTTAACTGAAGTTTAGTCTATGAAAATTTCGATTTATGTCTATATATATATATATAGTCCTTGAACTTTAAAATGTAGGTAAAACACTCTAAAACTTTTAATTTTGAATCTAATAGATCCTTAAACTGTAGACCTCTTAGTCAGGGGCACAACTTTATACCAATTGAGCTATACTCGATTTTGCAATAATAACGTATTTATTAGATACAAAATTAAAATTTTCAAGTTTAATTGAGTCTTCAATAGTTGATTTTTACTGATTTTTTTTTGAATGCCTAAGATCTATTAGATACAAAATTAAAGTTAATGAACCTAAACTGTTTAAATTTCACAAATATATTAAACATAAATTTAAAAATTGAAAAACTAAACGTGTAATTCTCTATCCATATAAATAAAAAAACATTTATATATAATTTTTTTTTAGGAAGTTTTAATATTTATATAAAGTAATTTTAAACATTTAATAATAATAAACCATATTAGAATTCTCTACTTAAATAAATAAATAATTATATATATATATATATATATATATAATTAATGAGATTAAATAATAAAATTTGAAGTATTTATCTTTTTTTCAAAACTAAATTAATTTTTATTTTTTAGAATCTAAAATAATTTACAAGATTTAAAACCTTAAAATAAAATTATGTTTTTTTTTGTTTTGTTAAATCTAAAATAGTTTAACAAACTGAAAAACAAAATGAAAAACAAAATAAAGAAAAAAACATTTGGAGGGCTTGAAATGATTTAACAAACTGAAAAACATGAAAAAAAAAATAAAAAAAAAACATTTGGAAAGCTCGAACTTGGGCTGCAGCAGGTAAATTTCTTGAATTTCGTGCCCTTTACCATCTGACCAGAACATGGTTTTATAACAATTTCCAATTTCTTATGTACAAATAGTCAAACTGTAGTTATATTTTTCAAACTTTTATATATAAATTTATAAAACTAATAATTCGAGAGGGGCACGTGCCCCTGGCCCCATGTGGCTCCGCCCCTGATAGAGAGAGTGGTTGCATTATAAAACGATTTTGAAATTTGTAAATTTTTCAAAAATTTTAAGTTGTCTAACTTGGACGATTTTTACTTTTTGCTATACAATTAAAAAAAAAAAATAGTGATTAATGCAATAATAGAGAGAGCGGTTGCATTATAAAACGATTTTGAAATTTGTAAATTTTTCAAAAATTTTAAGTTGTCTAACTTGGACGATTTTTACCTTTTGCTATACAATTAAAAAAAAAAAATAGTGAAACCATATATTAAATTAAAGTTTTCTGTGTTCAACCATACATTTTTTTTAAAAAAAATTACATATATAAATAAATAGAATATTAAAAAAAATTGTCCACGATGTGTATTGGGGTGAAAGCTTGTCTTTTCAATGAAAACAATGCGTACTATATTTTTATAAATAATTTACTTTTTTTTTTAATTTTATAAATTTAAAAGATTAGAATATTAAAAAAAAATTGTCTCGTTTTTGCTTTGGATATATATATTTTTTTTTAAGAGTCGATATATGTAATTAAATTAACCTTAACAATAATTTTGAAATAGTTAAATCATTTTTTTTTTTTTGTAAATAATAAATCATATTTGGGAATGATTTTGAAATTGTTAAAATCATTTTCGATCACGTTCAAAATGATTCCATTACATGTCTTTAATCATTGAGAATAATTTAATGTTTGGTTTTATACTTTTAACCGCAATTTTTATATCATCAAAATTTATTTTGAATGATTAAAATGTATGTTTAAAAGTGATTTTGAAATGTAGGTTCAAAATCATTCTATTAAAATGTATGTTATAAGTCAAACCGAACATAGTTCAATTGATATAAAGTTGTACATGTGACTAAAATGTATCCCCGCATTAATTAAAATACAAAATGAAAGAGTTGATTTGAATGTCATTTCAAATTTTGAATGATTAAAAAAATATATATATATATATTTTTTAAAACTAACACCATTAAAGCAATAATAGGGTCCAACAGCATTATAGTTTTTTTTTCCTTTATTTTTCTCTTTCCTTTTGGATGCATATGGTTAACTGATGTCCAGAAATAAAAACACAGATTCCCACATCAACACAAATCCTCAGATATAAACAACAAAACTGAATAGTACAAATCTTAAATAAAAATAAAAAACATGTATCTCATTTGTATTTTTTTTTTTTTTAATTGTTAAAATTATTTTTTCAGGTTCAAAATCACTTCATCACATGTCTTTAATAATTCAAAATAATTTAATGTTTGGTTTTATACGGTAAAACCTTATTTTCATACCATCAAAATTAATTTTTGATTTGAAATTTTTTTTTTTGTATTTTAATTAATGCGAGAATTGAACCCATGACCTCTTAGTCACGAGCACAACCTTATGCCAATTGAGCTATGTTCGGTTTGACCGTGATTTGTGAGCTATGTTCGGTTTGACCGTGATTTGAAATATAACAAAACTATTTTTAACTATTTCAAAAAGACTCCTAAACAGGTATATTTTGGAGTTATATTGAACAAATGCCATTTTAAAATCATTTGAATATATGAGACCCTCTTTCATTTATCAAATTGTGATTTCAAACTATGCTTTACTCCATCATAAATGTTGGAATGGCTTGAATCTGTTATGAGACCCTCTACGACTGGTTGGTCCAGGGGTGGAGCGTCCTGGTGGGGATATGGGGAACGCCCCTAAAGAAAAAAATTTGATTTGGGTTTTTACTTATCCGTTTTGAGCTTTGGCTCATTTTGTATTAGGTCATTAGAAGGGTGTCATATATAAACTTTCTAATGACTTCAGTCGCTCCTATCTGTTCATTTGTAATATCTCCTACTTCGTAATAATACTACTCTCCGTTCTGTCTGTGGACGTAGCTAACACGACATTAGTGAATCACGTAAATCTGTGTCGTTCTTCTTCTACGCTTACTTATTGTTTGTTATTGATTTATCGTAACAATAAATACTGGTGGTTGTATGTGGCTTAAGGATGCATTGATTACACCATAAATGTATTAACACTATAAATACTGGTGCTGCATGTGGCTTAGGAGATGCAGCAGTAGAACTGTAGAAAGAACACAATGAAAGTGAATGATATTTGGGTAGTTTTTGGAGTTGTTTTAGGGTTTTATTTGGTTGTGTTTGTGTTTGTTAGGCGATTCAACGAGCTATGGAGTTTTGTTAAATTGGGAAGGAAGGTCTACCAAGCTCTTCCTCCTGGTCATATGGGATGGCCTCTTATTGGCTCTTCCTTGTCCCTTTACAATTCTTATAAATTCAGTCATGATCCCGACTCTTTCCTCAATCATCTCATTTCGACCCATTAAAATGTGGATATATTAATAATTGATAAACTCATAAAATTTAATATTTAAAAAATTGAAACTCTTGAAATATTAAAGACCAAATTAAGAGTAAAAATATATATGGTCTTAATTTTTAGGAAGAATATTGAACAATCTTTTGAACAACAAAAATGTGTCAACAAAACCAAAGCTTTATTTCTAATTTATTTAGTTTGTTTCTTAGTGACTTATAAATTAAGGGCATTTTTTATTCATCTAAACATGTGAGAACTTAATTTATTTAGTTTGTTTCTTAGTGACTTATAAATTAAGGGCATTTTTTATTCATCTAAACATGTGAGAACTTTTCTTAGGCTGCATGTTAGGATTTGGCCATTCTTTTCATGATTTTTATATCAATAATTTGAGGTTGAGAGACAATTATTATTGATGATCCTGAATTGTTTTCTCTGATTTATAAATGAGATAGACATATCCTTGTAAGTTTTGTGACAATTATAGTTTTACGTTCTTTATATTTGAATTGTCTGAATTGCCATAAAAATATAGTTACTTTACTTTTCAAAGACTATTGTTATTCCTCGAGACAATAACAAGTCTATAGGGTAGAACTTGTCAACAATCTAGAAATTGATTAATTCTATCTTTTAATGAATAAAGAATATGAGGAGATAAAGGTGAAGTTATTGCTCAAGTCAATTCCGTAGGATATCTCTCTTATTGTTCTCCAATTTTTATTTTATGTTTTATTTTAATTTTGTATTAATCATATATTTTATTTTCATTCTCTAAATAAAATTGAGTGATAGTGGTAATTAGGTGAACTAGAAAACCAATCATGAGGACGATATCTGTATTTTCAATACCCTATATTAAAATTTGACTCGTACACTTGCGGTATTTTATTGCACTAAAATTGCACAACAATCACTCTTAATTTATTTGTTCCTTTGTATTATATATAATATCAAACAGTAATTTGGAAGAAAAAACTAAGGACACGTTTGATAGCGCAAAACACATTCAATTTTTGGTTAATAGTTTTTGATATTCTAGTTTCTATTTTTGGGGTCTGTTTCTTAAAAACAAAAATCATATATGTTTGATAATTATTTTTTGTTTTTGGTTTTTAAAAACAACAAAAGTTGTTGGATAATTACTAGTTGTTTGGTATTTTTTATAAAATATATTTTTTTAAATAATATAATTTATTAGAATGTAAAGATGACAACATTTATCAAATTTTAAGTAAGATCCAATTATTTGATGAAATTGAAAAATTGAAGTAATTTTTTTCTCTAAAATAAAAATAATTTAATAAATTAGATAATCTTTAGTTCACGTTTATCATCCCTAAAATTAGGAAAATAAAATATGTTGATGATGTAAGGTGGATAGGTATATTGGTGTAACATCACACTAATATTAAAATATAATAAATTAGAAAAAAAAATTAAATAAAATTATAATATATTATATTAATAATATTTTTATACTAAAAAAAATAGATATTTTTTTTCATTTTTAAAATTTGTTAATAATGTAAAAATATTTTCAAAAACTTAAAAACCAAAAACTCAATTACCAATTCTATCTGTTTTTGTAAAAATAAAAAAACTAAAAACTAAAAATAGAAATTAAATGCATTATCAATCTCCTATAAAATTTAAAATTTAAATAATTTAAAATTGCATTATCAAGCTCCTATAAAATTTAAAATTTAAATAATTTAAAATTTGACTTTGGATGCGATCAAACATATTATCCCTTCTTGGGGGTGGAAACTGTTTTTCTAATTATGTTTATTTTTAGTATTATAATTCAACAAGTTAGAGAAAAAAAAAAGTCCTATAATTTTGATAATGTTTCAATTAGTTATAATTTATGACTACATGAGTAGTCCGTTTAAAACATATATTATCAATTATTTATATTCAACTTATTAAGACATTCTAAAAATTGAATTTCTTCACTTCCACTTCATCCATCTCACATATTTGACTTAAAAAAAAAAAAAATATACCCGAATCAGTTGATAATAATTTTATAATTATAAAGTTACGAGAGCAATCCACAATGTTTTCATAACTAATAATTGCATATCTCATTAAAAAAATATGTGAAAATTGTGCCAAATTCAGTTTAAACCGAGTAAGACATTATATATTTAACTAAAGAACATTATATTTAATTAAATGTAAGATTTTTCAAATCCACTTCCTCAATGATCTCTTAAAAAACAAAAATAAATTAAATAAAAAACTTTGGTGAAAACGGTAATAAAAAAATTAAATAAAAACGTTGGTAAAAACGATAATAGTCCTAATTTGCAAGGTGGCGAGGATTGAATCTATGATCTCTTAGTCATAAACACAACCTTATGCCAATTAAACTATACTCTCTTTGGCGAGAAATTTCAACTTTTAACCAATGGTAGATGTTTTATATGTGTAGAGATGCTTGGTTGGAGACTTTGAATTTTTAATTTAAATAATTAAAGAACAAATTTTGTAAATGTTTGCAATTAAAGTTAAACCATATACGTGTAATCCATTAAATTCCAGGGTGTAATTGTTGCCATTAGAAAGGGTAACAACTCTTATAACTTAAGAGCCATCTTTTATAATTTTACATTCATATTTAAAATATGAAATAATTGTTTTTTCTTTTTTCTTTTCTAGAGAGGTACGATGGGGATCGAACAAAGACCTCTTACTCATTATGCCGGTATTGACATAAAATAAATTATTTTCATTAATACTTGTTGTACATAAAAAAAAAAATATTCTTAAAAAAATAATGTATATAAATAAATACATGTTGCATTATAGTTCATAACTATTCTATATAATAGTATTATGACAACTTATCGATAAATTATTATTTTTTTAGTTCAACAATTACAAAGTTAGATTAAACTATTGGCCTTTAGATATTTTAATTGAGGTCTTATATCCACTAAACTATATTCTAATTGACAACACACCTATAATTTTTTTCTAATCTTTTTATTATAATTACACAACATAACTATTATATTATTATATCTTTAAGCATAACTCAATTAGTTGAGACATTATACTTCAACTTAAAGATTATTAAAGGTTGGAATCCACACAACCCCACGTGTTCAATTAAAAAAAACTATTATATTATTTCATGTCATCTTTATGGCCAATGTTGGATCTATTTGACTCAAGCACAACAAATTTAGCTCTTTGCTAGTGTTTAGAAGGTTCAACATATAACTACAGTTTTATAAACTAGGATGTTACCACGGCGGATGCAACACTTTTTTTTTATAACTTGTAGGTAATTTAATTTATTTAACTATCTCACAAGTTCAAAAATCTCTTATTATGTTGATGTCTTTGTTCAGTTTACGAATAAGTCATGTGAAGCTTATTTATCTGCAATAAAAAAGATTCTTTGATATGTGGAGAGCACCATTTTTTTTTTACTTGTTGTATAAACAAGCTACATCTTTCGTGTTATGTGATTTTGTTGATGTAGATTTGGTTGATAATGTAAATGATAGACATGCTACAATCAGATACTGTTTTAATATAGGTTTAGGGGCTACTTCATGGTGTAAAAAGAAGCAAACTTCTATTGCTCTTTCAAGTTGTGAAGTAATATATGTAGTAACTATTATGGCTACTCTCAATAGTGTATTTAACTGAAAATACTTATGGGGGAATTTTTTTTCCAATTTGGATTATCCAGTTTTCCATTTTTTGTAACAATGGAAGTGAAATCAAACTTGCATAGAATACAATGTGTTTCATGCTTGTACAAAGCATATTGAAACACATTTTCATTTTGTTTGAGAGTAATTTTTGACACAAGACATCTAATTGCAGAAGATACATTCCAATGAGCAAATTAAATTGTTAGATATATTTATCAAGACACTTGACAAATCCATTATTAGGAGTGCACAATAGGGTTGTTGACCATATGTTTGCACTGAGAGGAGTGTTTAAAAATTAGTGCAAATGGTTACCTAAGTTAATTTTTATATATTAGAAATTAAGGTTAGTATGCCCTACTTATTTTTTGTGGTGCCTTCTAATTTGGAGGGATGTGACTTAGTAGCTTAGTGAATGATAATGGAGATTTTTAACGTTAGTTGTATAGTTTATGGGTTAGTGGTTTCTTATTTATTTTTCTATAAATATTTGAAATGTTTTCACTTCAAAGCATACAACACAATTAAATCACTCTCTTCATGCAATTACTCTGTTATTTCCACACTTTCTTCTCTCCATTTTTTATTACAAATTTATTGTAAAGAGCAAACAATAATTGAGCTCTTAAATAACAGAAGAAATGATCAAACATTATTTGAAATTACTGATTAGTTCTTGGGGGCTTTCCAGGAGTGAAGGAACTTGTCGTAGTTTTCACTGTTATCTTTGAGGTAAATTCCATTGTCTTCCGCAATCCAATTGCAGATGTTACCATCGCATATGGCGCGCAACCACTCGGTCTTCTTCTCGACCCAGAAGGCGTCGAACGACATTTCTTCCCCATTCGGCTTGCGCAAGTAGCACCAAAACAATGTCGTATCCCAAATATTCACTTTGAAGTCCCAATTGAACTCGTCCCCGACGCTAAGGCTTCGCTCGCCCAAGTCGTCGTCTTTGGACTTGCAATGTGCGAATAACACTTGCCCATTACTCAGCTCATTCTTAATGTGGATCTCCCATCTGCTGAATGGCTCCGAGCGAGCCAGAGCCAACAAGGTCGAGACGACCAGGAAGACCAAAAGTTTATTCTTGAACGAGATGGCGCTCATTATTGTGTAGTGTTTATTTGAAGGATAGATGTTGCAATAGCACAAGTTCAACTTGGTTTATAAATAAGAGATAATGTGACGTTCTTATATGGGAAGTTCTTATACAACACAATTCTAGTAGGCAGCTATTTTATATGGAAAATTTTTATACAAGGCAATTTTATAGTAGGCAGCTATTTTTTTCTTGGATATTTACAAATTAATGGTGGATTTTGAAGCGAATATGATCATAGCCTAACCGGGATATTTGATGGATTAGTGACTAAGAGGTCACTAAGTTCGATCCCAACCCACATGTTGTAAAAAAAAATGGTGGATTTTAAAAGATACTTGAGAATAATTTCTATTTTTTTTTTTTAAAGATAATTTATTAGCATATGTAAGGAGATACAAATTTATTTCCAATTGTTATTATTTTTCTTTTGGTAATTCATTTCCTTCTTTGTAAATTACTATTTATTAATTACTTATTCATTTGTTTTTTTTAGTATAACTCGAGTTCTAATGGGATACCGTGAATTAGACGGAGTAGATCAATTTTGATGATGTCTAATTACTAATTATTTTCCTTACTAAAATAGGATCCCTGATTTGATTTTTCTAATCTCCATGGCTCGATTTTTTTTCCCCTCTTTGGGAGAAATTTCTTTTATCCAAGATGGCACACACAAAGTCAATAAGGGAGAACGAATATCCCTCACGAACCACCACCGACCCGCCGCGGATCTCTTTTCACCGCACCTATCAGATCGACGCAGATCTCTTCGCGTCACCTTGCAATCTCGGGAACAAACCACTATTTACCTCTCGATAGTGATTAGTTGTGTCGCCTACCCAAATTGCATGCCTACGCCAAACTCACCTCATCGAACTCACTCTCGGATACCCCACACCATCACCGATCTCCTACTCGGAAATCGAATCCCCTTCACCGCCAATATCTCGGACAAACTTCTGCAAACTCCGTCCGCTCCGTCCTCTCGAAAAAAATTTGTAGTCGTCACAACTCTCTATAAAAAAATTCAAAAATTACCTAAAACTTTGATACCATATGAAACCAACATCTTATTTCATTTATCTCGCAAGAGAGAAATATATATCATCGTAAAAGAAAGTAATCTACCGCCCAAGTTGGGCACAATTTTAGGCCAAACCGAGCATAGCTTAATTGACATAAGGTTGTGTCTGTGACTAAAAAGTCATGAGTTCAATCCTCGCATTAATTAAAATACCGTTGCAAAAAAAGAAAGTAATTTCAACCAATGCAAAAACTATACCAAGAAAATTACATTGATAATAATAATGGTAAACATCTTAACATGTATATTGTAAAGTCGAAATTAGCTGAAAATGTATTTTTTTTTTTTAAATTGTATATTGTAAATTTTCATTTTATTTAAAAAAAAAAATTATATATATAATTATTTATGTCTTTTTTTTTTGCAAGGTAATATATATTACGAAAAGCAAGCGAGGGGGGCCCCACAGCCCGGGGCCAAGACACTCAACAACGCAGAGCGAAGAAACAGAAAAAACTCAAGGAAACAAGTCTCACGGAGGAGCACTAATAGACATAGGAGACATCAATGCACCTAACCACGAGGCACACCTATAAGACAAGTCATCCTGGGCACTAATAAGAACAGACTGGGGAGAACGATTCCTACCCTCGTGAACCCGAGAATTTCGCTCTCTCCAAACATGATAAATGGCTGCACACCAAGCAAGCCGCCAAACATGACGCCTACGACGGTCACCCCGCCCCATACTACAAATACAAGATAACTCAGTGGACCATATAGCAATACGATGAGTGGACCGACCCCAAGAAAGCAAACCAGACCACACATGCGAACTAAACGGACACTCGAATAAAAGATGATCTTGCGTCTCTTAGGCAGTTGAACACAACACACACCCTGACGGAATTAAAGGATCCCATCTATGGAGGCGAGCCCTAGTAAATAACTGTTAAGTCTCTGAAAGTGACTTATTTAGGACCCATTTAGCTTAAGAAGATGTACACATTTAGGTGTTTTTGTGAGCATTTAGCCTAAACCTATGCTTTAATATGAGAATTAGAAGAAGGTAGCTAATATAGGACTTATGCACAATAGGTAGGAAAAGGGGTGAAAACCGAAGAAAAGAATGAAAAAATAACCCTTGCGAATGCATTGCGGAATAATTGCGGTGGCCGCAATTATTCAAGTTAAAACCGTAAGTTGGCTGACATTTTTCTGTTTAGATCCGACTTTTCAGGGATTCGTTCTTTCTCCTCCACCCATTCTGATATACGACGTTGAAGATTGATGGTTCTCCTTGGCCCAATCGCACCTGCAAACTACTATAAGAGGGGGCCAAAGTCGGAGGTTCAGTCATCATTCAACGTGCAGAAGTCTTCTCACAGTCCACCATTTCTCTCGATTTTCCCTTGCCGTCTGTTGGAGTGAGGTTCTCAGCTTTTGGAGTCGATAATCTGATAGGAAGGAGAGAAGATTCTTCTTCTCTCTCGATTGGATTCATCCAAGCACGGCTGAATTCTCATCACCATCATTCGAGGCGACTGCCACGAAGATTTCCAGCACACCTTTACTGTTTTCTGCTCTTTCCTTCTCAATTCCATTTCTGTTCAATGTTGTTCTTAGCTTAGTCATTTACTTATTGCATTTCGTTGTTGTCTGCCTTGAATTCATTCTGTTTAAGCTTTCCTTTGTCATTCAAACACTTGAAGTAATCAAAGTAAGTTTCTGCATTTCACAGTTATTCCTTATTCTGCTACGAGTTTGGCTTGCTGTTTTAAGCACTTTTTCCTTCTAAGCATGTCTACTTTATCTTATATTTCTGTTCTACATATATCCATGAGTAACTAAATTTATTTAGGGGCATGCTAATGACAGAACTATAGGCTAAAGAACGTAAGTCAAGTAGGTAGATCAACACTCAAACATTGATTATATGTAAGCTTCATCCCACGGGCAATTTCGATTGGCCATCCATTTTGTCCAAAGAACTCCTAACCTCTGGAAGGAGTAAGAGTTCAGAGTCGTATAATCATGCTAGCCTTCCATGGTAATCAGGAAACGGCCTAGGAATAGGCGTTTCCCTAGTATAAACTGAACACTCCTGTTTTAACAAGATGCTTAAGACCTTACTTTGAAGTCAAGTAAACTTGAGTCTCTCATGCATGGAATCGGACGATACTTGAGATAGAGTGAGTTTAATGTATAGAGAGTTGATCCAAAGCTTGATAATCGTAATAAAATGCTTATAGGACAGTCATTAGTAGCCCTTAATTCACCTATCTAACCAGTTTCGCTGCCAATTAATTGCGGATTAATTGCGGTTCTCGCAATTCTGCTAAATTGCTTTCTGTCTAGCTGTTTTCTTCTTCGTTTATTGAGTCCATCTCTTGTCTTTTAAGCCTGATTTTAACTTTAATTTGTTTATGGCATGTTCCTTTATACATTCAGCAAAAAGTAGTTAATTAAAAACCAATTTTACCCCATCAAATCCATCCCATCTTTCTTAACAAACACACTTCGCGAATAGCTAAAATTAAGTCTCTGTGGAAAAAACGAATTAAATATACTTACTACTTGCTGTGAGACCATGTATGCTTGCATGTTCTAAGTGCTCTCTCCATCCTTTTGCTTATTTATCTTTACACACTGAGCACGCAACAAGTTTTTGGCGCCGCTGCCGGGGACTTATTTTTAAGTGAAAACGAAGTTGTTAAGTTTAAGAAAACCAAGTTTATCATTGAGTGAAACTAATCTGTTTCATTTCTTTTGCAGGTACGGTTAAGGTAGTTTATGAGTGAGCGTTCACATAGTAATTTAGAGTTCGATCCTGAACCTGAAAGATCACTTCGAGCTAGAAATAAAGCAAAGAAACGCCTCTTTAAACAACCTCCTATACCTCAAATCTTACCTGAAAACAAAGAAATGGGCGATTTAGTTCCAAATCCGGCACCTGCCGTTCGCAACCCCATAGAAATAGCGAATGACAAGAATAGTGCCATTCTTTCATATCTAGTACCTATGCCTGGGGAGCTGAACCCCAGCATAATCCGTCCTGAAATCACTGCCCACTCTTTCGAGTTAAAGCCAGTGATGTTCCAAATGTTGTCCACTGTGGGACAATTCTTTGGAATAGAAAATGAGGACCCCCATAATCACCTTAGGAACTTCCTAGGAGTTAGTGACACCTTCCTAATCCCTGGAGTTTCCCAAGAGGCCCTTAGGCTATATCTTTTCCCTTATTCTTTGAGGGACAAAGCCAAAACGTGGCTAAATTCTTTACCCTCAGGATCTGTTCGCAATTGGACAGATCTAGCAGAAAAATTCCTAGTCAAATACTTCCCACCTGATAGGAATTCTACTTTCCGTGATGACATAGTCAAATTTAAACAAGCTCCAAGTGAGTCTCTTCACGAAGCTTGGACTAGATTTAAAGATCTTCTCGTTAAATGTCCACACCATGGCATTCCATGGTGTATTCAAATAGAAGTTTTCTTTAAAGGATGCAACCCCAGCACCAGACAAGTCTTAAATTCATCTGCTGGAGGTTCCATGTTGTCCAAGAGTTACAACGAAGCTTATGAGATCTTGGAGAAGATCTCAGCATCTCACTGCAGATGGTCAGACGATCCAGTAGAGCCAACTAGGGCTCAAGACAAGGATGCTCTAAGCGCCATGAGCACCCAAATAAATGCCCTGACCAACTTAGTCAAGCAAATGGCTCAGGCCAATCTCCAAACCAGTGCCAATACCGCCACAGCCATGTCAATGGGCACTCAACCAAGTCAAGGCGAGGCACCAATCTGTGGATTCTGTGGGGAAGGACACCCTTATGAATACTGTCCTGGGAATCCATCCTCGGTCTGCTATGTAGGAAGCCAGCAGCAGCCAAGGAATAACCCCTACTCACAAACCTATAATCCTGGTTGGAGAAACCACCCTAACCTGTCATGGGGTGGCCAACAAAACACTAACCAAAATCCTAACCAACCAAGGCCGAGTGGAACACCTGGTTTCACTCCCCAACATAACCAGTCAATGTACCAAAAGCCTTACAATCAACCTGTAGGATCGTCTGTAGAAAACCTACTCAAGGAATATATAGCTAAAAATGATGCTACTCTTCAGAGCCAGCAAGCTACCCTTAGGAGCCTGGAAAACCAAATAGGCCAGTTAGCCAATGAACTTAAAAGTAGGCCCCAAGGTAGACTCCCTGCTGATACCGAGGTACCAAGGAGAGATGGCAAAGAACAAGTTCAAGCCATTGAACTTAGGAGTGGAAGACCATTGGTGAGCATTACAAAGGACACACCAAAAAGAGTAGAGAACACTGAGTCTAGTGCTCCACTGGAGTCTCTGCCAAGCCAAGGTCCACCACCAACTAGCACATCAGGAGCCAGGCTGGAGCCAATCAGTGAGGAGGTAGAAGAAATTCCAAGACCTCCACCTATCTTAAGGCGTCCTGACGTGCCTGCATATGTGCCACCACCTCCATACCCTCGAAGACTGAAGAAGAAGCAGGAACAGGAAGTTCATTTTAATAAATTCTTAGAAATACTTAAGCAAGTGCATGTGAACATTCCTTTTGTAGAGGTTTTACAGTCTATGCCTTCATATGTAAAATTTTTGAAGGATATCATTACTAACAAAAAGATAATTGGTGAGTTTGAAACAGTAAACCTCACCGAGGAATGCAGTGCCATCCTCCAAAACAAGCTGCCCAAGAAGGAGAAGGATCCTGGTTCCTTCACCTTACCTGTAGAACTTGGAGGCAAGCACGTGGGCAGAGCGCTTTGTGACCTGGGCGCCAGCATAAATCTCATGCCCCTGTCCCTATTCCGTCAGTTGGGAATAGGAGAAGCACGTCCAACTACTGTCACTTTACAACTAGCAGACAGATCCATCGCATATCCAGAAGGTAAGATCGAGGATATTCTAGTTAAAGTTGACAAATTTATTTTCCTTGCAGATTTCATTGTCCTGGACTATGAGGCAGACAAGGAGGTACCCATCCTGCTAGGTAGACCATTTCTAGCCACAGGTAGGGCACTAATAGACGTGCAAAAAGGTGAGTTAACTATGAGAGTTCATGATGAAGAGGTAAAATTTAGTGTTTACAAAGCTTTAAAATATCCCTCTGATTCTGAGTCTTGTGCTAGCATGGATGTTGTTGACTCACTAATGGAAGAACAATTAGAGCATGTACTGTTAACCAAGCATGCTAACGAATATGTAGGATTAGATGTAGATGATCTAAATGTAGCTGACATAATGAACATGCCTGTAAATAACCCTCAGCATGTATGTATGAATATAGATTTAACTGATAGAACTATTAACCCTCTGAAGCCCTCCATTGAGCATCCACCTGTTTTAGAACTGAAACCACTACCAACTCACCTCAAATATGCATATCTAGGAGAGAATGAAACACTGCCTGTAATTATTTCTTCTAAACTTAGTGAACAGCATGAGGTTGATTTAATTCTACTACTTAAGCAACATAGGAAGGCTATAGCATGGTCTATTGCTGATATTCGAGGCATTAGCCCTTCTTATTGTATGCACAAAATTATTCTAGAGGAAGAACACACACCTAGGGTAGATCACCAGCGTAGGTTAAACCCCTCTATGAAAGAGGTAGTGAAGAAAGAAATAATAAAGTGGTTAGATGCAGGAGTAATTTTCCCCATAGCTAGTAGCCAGTGGGTGAGCCCCATCCAGTGTGTACCTAAAAAGGGGGGAATAACTGTGGTAGTCAATGAGAATAACGAACTAATTCCAACAAGGACTGTCACAGGGTGGAGGGTATGTATGGATTACAGAAAACTAAATAAAGAAACTAAAAAAGACCATTTCCCCATACCATTTATTGACCAGATGCTAGACAGAATAGCTGGTAGAGCCTACTACTGTTTCCTAGATGGCTATTCAGGCTACAATCAAATAACTATAGACCCTAAGGATCAAGAGAAGACCACCTTTACTTGCCCTTTTGGAACGTTTGCCTTCCGCAGAATGCCTTTTGGCTTATGCAATGCACCGGCAACTTTCCAGAGGTGCATGATGGCAATCTTCTCTGAGTTGGATGAGTCCATGATAGAAATATTCATGGATGACTTCTCAGTCTTTGGGGACTCATTTAAAACCTGTCTAGAAAACCTAGGACAAGTCCTGACTAGGTGTGAGGAGACTAACCTAGTCCTGAATTGGGAAAAGTGCCATTTTATGGTAGATGAAGGGATTGTCTTAGGACACCGAGTGTCAAGGGCGGGTGTAGAAGTGGATAGAGCAAAAATAGAGGTCATAGAGAAGTTGGTAGAGCCCCAGAACGTCAAAGCCATTAGAAGCTTCTTAGGACATGCTGGTTTCTATAGAAGGTTCATCAAGGACTTTTCTAAGATAGCCAAGCCCCTGTGCGAGCTTCTAGAGCTAGGTAGGCCATTCATCTTTTCTAAGGAATGTGTAGTAGCTTGGAAAGCCCTTAAGGAAGCACTGGTCACAGCACCAATCATAGTAGGACCAAATTGGGATCTCCCATTTGAGATGCTATGTGATGCCAGTGACTATGCTGTAGGAGTCATGTTAGGACAGAAGATTGACAAGCTCACACATCCTGTCTATTATGCTAGTAAGACCTTGAATGAGGCTCAATGTAACTATACAACTACAGAGAAAGAAATGCTTGCTGTAGTATTTGCTTGTGAAAAATTTAGGAACTATATTGTAGGAACTAGGACCATTGTATATACTGACCATTCTGCTTTAAAATATCTAATGAGAAAGGCTGATGCTAAGCCTAGACTAATTAGATGGGTGTTATTGCTGCAGGAATTCGATTTGGACATTCGGGACAAGAAGGGATGTGAAAACGTGGTTGCAGATCACCTGTCTCGATTGCAGCACAATTGCGAAAAAATTGCGGACCCCGCAATTTCTGATGCTTTTATAGATGAACATATCTTTGCTTTAACTCATCGTGATAACGATGAGGAACCTTGGTTCGCTGACATTGCTAACTTCCGTGCAGCACAGGTATTACCAGTGTTCAAGGGAGGACAAGAGAAGAAGAGGTTCCTCCATGAAGCAAGGAAATTCATCTGGGATGACCCCATACTTTACAGGACCTGTGCTGATGGGTTGTTGAGGAAGTGTGTTACAGCTGCTGAAGCGAAGTCTGTGCTACAGCACTGTCATTCATCTCCTTACGGTGGGCACTTTGGTGGTCAAAGAACAGCTGCCAAGGTATTTCAGAGTGGCTACTACTGGCCAACAATCTTTAAGGACGCCCACAACTATGCCCACAACTGTGACGAGTGCCAAAGGACAGGTAACCTCAGTCGTAAGGATGAGATGCCCCTCACCTACATCTTAGAGTTGGAGCTCTTTGATGTATGGGGCATTGATTTCATGGGACCCTTCCCTCCATCATCAGGTAACTTGTATATTCTGGTAGCAGTAGACTACGTGTCAAAGTGGGTAGAAGCTAAGGCATGTCCTAATAATGATGCTAAGACAGTCACTAATTTCTTGCATAGACACATTTTCACTAGATTTAGGACTCCTCGTGCTATCATTAGTGATGAGGGGTCACATTTCATTAATAAGGCTATGGAGAAAATATTGGCTAAGTATAACATCAGACATAGGGTAGCTACTCCCTACCACCCACACTCAAATGGCCAAGCTGAGATTTCCAATAGGGAGATAAAGAACATTCTAGAGAAGGTAGTTAAGCCTAATAGGAAGGACTGGTCTTTCAAGCTTGAGGATGCACTTTGGGCTTATAGAACAGCATATAAGACACCTCTAGGAATGTCTCCCTATAGGTTGGTATATGGCAAGGCTTGCCACTTGCCACTTGAGTTGGAGAACAAGGCATTCTGGGCCATGAAAGAATTAAATTTTTGTGTGAAGGATGCAGGGACATTAAGATCTTTACAGCTGCATGAACTTGATGAGCTTAGGCACATGGCTTATGAGAATGCCAAGATGTACAAAGAAAAGACAAAAATATGGCATGACAGTAGACTCAGGATCAAAGATTTTAAGAAAGGCCAACTTGTACTGTTATTTAACTCACGATTAAAGCTATTTCCAGGCAAATTAAAGTCTAGATGGTCAGGTCCCTTTATTATTACTAATGTCTTTGTTCATGGTGCCATAGAGATTAAAAACTTGCAGCAAGGACAGCCATTTATGGTCAATGGTGCTAGGTTGAAGCACTACTATGAGGAAGGGGATGTTAAGACTCTCTCGGCCTTCCTCTTGACTGAAGCATGACAAAGAGAACGAGAGAGAACGAGTGGTTACTGTGCTCGTTTAGTCAAGGCCAATGCCTTAGTTTATTTTTTCTGTTTTTTTTCGATGATCGTTTGTATGTTTTGTGGTGTGATTTTAATTGCGTATTTGATATTTGTTTTATTTGTTTTTGTAGGGAATCGAAAGAGGGGATCAAGGGGAGTAAATCGCACTTTAAAAATCAAGATTCGGTTGGGCCAAATGAAAGATACGGGCGATCAAAGTTTGGATTTTGTATGAAATCTTGTCCCTAGAATTGCGAAAATATTGCTGACTCCGCAAAAAGAGCCGTTGGGATTTCATCCGTTGCTTTTATAGCCGTTAGAAGGCGCCCGTTCGATACGATCTTCTCATTCTTTGCTCTCCAAGATTTCTGCGATTCTCTCCATCTTTGATCTCTCTCTCCAAACCTCCAAGATTCGACCATGGTTTCCACTAGGGCTGAGAGATCCGCCGCCAAGAAGAAGGCCGACGACGCAGCTGAAGCGGCTGCGAGGGAAGCGCTTCTCACCCTTGCTGATCAGGGTGCTGTACGCACTGGCCGTCTTGGCAAGCTTCCTATTCGTAGGAAGAAGTGGAGAGTGGTCACTGAGATTCCTGCTGGCCCATCTGAACCAATGGGCACGCCCACGAAGCGCCGGTGGACTGTCAAGACTGCCGCCGGACCAAGCAAATCCAAGACTCCCTCTGTGGCGAGTCAAGAATCTGATCGTGCATCCCACGAGTCAGCTAAAGAAGGTGCGACGCCGTCTGCATCACCTGTGCGCAGCCCTCTGCCGTCTGCATCACCTGTGCGCAGCCCTCTGCCGTCTGCATCACCTGTGCGCAGCCCCCTGCCATCTGAACCAGTGCCAAGCACCGAATCATCACCACCTGCGCAGAGCGCCGAGTCATCTCCAGCGCCTCAGAGTGCTGATCTACCACCTGCGGCTGTGCAGAGTCCTGAGCTGCCGTCTTCGCCATGGAGTTCTGCGCATACCCCGTCAGCGGAGCACAATTCTCCACGGCCTGATCCGGAATTCCCTTATGGGGATTACCAAGAATCCACGCAAGGCAGTGGAGAGGCAGAAGAAGAAGAAGTCTTCTCTCCCATGAGAGAAGACAGCCCTGATGAGCCTGCACAGCAAACGCCTGCTGATGATTCTATGGAGGAGACGTTGGGGGCCTGTTTCTCACAACTCCAGGCGAGGCAGAAGGCCAAGAAGAAGGCCAACAAGGAGGCCAAGAAAGCCAAGAAAGCCAAGAAACTGAAGAAGAAGAAGGACAAGCGAGTGCCTTCAGCAGAAGACGACAGTACTGAGCCTTCGCTCAAACGCCTCAAGGTGGAGGCTGCTGAATCTTCCAAACCAGCTGATAAGGGGAAGGCTAAACTCTACCCCGAAGATGAACCTCCATCAGTGAGATATGTCTCGTCTGATGCTGAATCAAGGGGCGTGGAGCTGAGGAAAAGGGACCTGTTGCACGAGAAGGGGTTCCTTGATCGCCTAGCTGACCTGCCGCAGTTCTTGCGCGCAGGGGTGATCAACCATGGCTGGGAGGAATTCTGTCGACCTCCCAATCCAGCATACACAAGCATGGTGTATGACTTCTATGCGAACGTGCTCAGCCCTGAGGATGGCCTGTCTGTGGTCAGAGGGGTAGAAGTGGACTTCTCTGCTAAGGCCATCAATGAAGCATTCGGTCTAAGGAGCCAGCCTCACACAGACTATGCACGGATAGTGGATGAGCCGACTGAGGCTGTGCTAGAAGAAGCCATTCGCACCATTGGCCAGCCTGAGGCCTCCTGGACAGTCTCACGCAATGGGCGGCACACGCTCATGAGTGCCAACCTCACGGCAAAGGCAGCTGTGTGGTTTTCATTCGTGAGAAGAAGACTCTCCCCGGTGACGCATGAGACTACCATTAACCAGAGCCGTTCGCTGCTGGTTTATGCTATCATGAGAGGTCTCACGATCAACGTGGGAGAAGTCATCAATGCTGCCATCGCCGAGTGTGCTAAAAAGGGTAAGGGGCCATTATTTTTCCCCAACATTATAACGAAGTTATGCTTGCTTGCAGGAGTTCCCACCGAACGCGTGGAGCAGCAGCTGCCCTACACAGGCCATCTGGAGTTGCCTGCACACCTGAGGCTGAGAAGGAAGGGCAATATGGAGTTTGAGTTGGATAGGTTGGCTGCTGAGCAGTCCCTATCCATGGCCTGTTTGATGGACCTGCAGAGAAGAATGGCTCAATGGGCCAATTATGCACAGGCGAGGGACAAAGAAGTTGCAGACCAGTTGGGGTGCACCTTCCCGGACTTCCCCACCAACCTCCTAACTCCATGGGTGCCCCCACGACCAAGGCAACCAGATGAGGATGATGAGAATTGAGTGCTGGTTTGAAGAGCACTAGAGGGAGTATTACTGATCCCTCAAGAAACAAAGACAATTTTCCTGTTTTTTTTTATAGATTCATGTATATTATGCTGTTTTGTGGTTAAGTTTTGATCTGTTTTGGATGTTTAGTTTTATGTTTTTCCTTTTGCTTAGGATAGTCTGATGTTAGTTGATTAGGTAGGATAGTTTAGTTTTATTTTTAGGATGCATAAGTCACGGGAAAAAGCATGCTAGGGGCCTGAGTTAATGTTAAATCTGCCCAGATTGTATTGCGAAATAATTGCGGTTCCCGCAATTTTTGTGACTGATTGCATGTTTTTGACTGCCCGTTTAGTTAGGCTGTGATCTGTTAAATTCTATCTTTTGCTGCTAGCATGACTACCTTATATAGCTGATCTTGAAGCATGCTGGATGAGTGTCATAGGACACCTTTTGATAGTTTAAATTTGCCTCTGAATAGTGCTCAGCATGCATAAACCATAAGTCCTTATACCTGTCTGTTATGTTCAAATTTTCTGCTGCTGGGATAGTTGCTTCTAGAATGTTTTGCCTATGCCTAGGATGTTTAGATTCTCTTTGTTTTACTTTAGACTAGATGCTTCTAGGACAAGTTTGGGGGTGTGCCACCTCAAACACTCATTGGGGACAATGAGTAGTTGAAGTTTGGGGGGAGGCCACCCTAGGCCTAGGAACATTCCTCTCTTCCTTAAGACATAAGCATTCTTCTTCTGCTAAAAAAAAAAAAAAAAAAAAAAAAAAAAAAAAATTTGTGATAAATAGAAAAAGTGAAAAATAGAATAAAGAGGGGAGTCTTTCTCAAGTTGCTGAGTAATCAGTGCCAAGTGTGTAAACCACAAGTGGCATTGCATCAAAAGGCAAACCAAGGGGAGACTCCACCTAAGTAAAAAAGAAAGAAAAAAGAGAAATAGGGGAAGAAGAATGTGTGCTTGGGAGTTATAATCTTGTGGCTTAGATGTCCTATGAAAAAGAACTCTGATCCTTAATGCGCTAAGCACAAGGTTGTAGCTTTTAGGTTTGTCTAGGGAGATGAATGTTTATCCAATGTAGTGATGCCAGGGTTTAGGTTGTTCTCTATAAAGTACCACTGTCACTGTTAATACTAAGACTGGCATGACTCTAAGGAATCCTAGACACATTAAAAATAAGCTGGAAGCATGTACTGAGTCTGGAGTAAAACTTGGTAGAATTTGAAACCTTAGGGATATTAGCATGATATCATAGAAGTAGTTAGATCAGTAGTAGGAGGGTTAACAAAAGCAGTGGGTATAGTAGGCAGGTGAAGTCAGAAGAAGCTAGACAAGAGGTTAGTTCTAAACTTGGAAGTGTGTCACAGGACAGCACTGCTAGAGGCAAGAATATAAGGGAGTTAGTGAGTAGTTAAAAGAAGAAGAAACAGCAGCCTAAGTAAGTCCTTAGTATGCTTGAGGACAAGCAAAGCCTTAAGTTTGGGGGTGTGTTAAGTCTCTGAAAGTGACTTATTTAGGACCCATTTAGCTTAAGAAGATGTACACATTTAGGTGTTTTTGTGAGCATTTAGCCTAAACCTATGCTTTAATATGAGAATTAGAAGAAGGTAGCTAATATAGGACTTATGCACAATAGGTAGGAAAAGGGGTGAAAACCGAAGAAAAGAATGAAAAAATAACCCTTGCGAATGCATTGCGGAATAATTGCGGTGGCCGCAATTATTCAAGTTAAAACCGTAAGTTGGCTGACATTTTTCTGTTTAGATCCGACTTTTCAGGGATTCGTTCTTTCTCCTCCACCCATTCTGATATACGACGTTGAAGATTGATGGTTCTCCTTGGCCCAATCGCACCTGCAAACTACTATAAGAGGGGGCCAAAGTCGGAGGTTCAGTCATCATTCAACGTGCAGAAGTCTTCTCACAGTCCACCATTTCTCTCGATTTTCCCTTGCCGTCTGTTGGAGTGAGGTTCTCAGCTTTTGGAGTCGATAATCTGATAGGAAGGAGAGAAGATTCTTCTTCTCTCTCGATTGGATTCATCCAAGCACGGCTGAATTCTCATCACCATCATTCGAGGCGACTGCCACGAAGATTTCCAGCACACCTTTACTGTTTTCTGCTCTTTCCTTCTCAATTCCATTTCTGTTCAATGTTGTTCTTAGCTTAGTCATTTACTTATTGCATTTCGTTGTTGTCTGCCTTGAATTCATTCTGTTTAAGCTTTCCTTTGTCATTCAAACACTTGAAGTAATCAAAGTAAGTTTCTGCATTTCACAGTTATTCCTTATTCTGCTACGAGTTTGGCTTGCTGTTTTAAGCACTTTTTCCTTCTAAGCATGTCTACTTTATCTTATATTTCTGTTCTACATATATCCATGAGTAACTAAATTTATTTAGGGGCATGCTAATGACAGAACTATAGGCTAAAGAACGTAAGTCAAGTAGGTAGATCAACACTCAAACATTGATTATATGTAAGCTTCATCCCACGGGCAATTTCGATTGGCCATCCATTTTGTCCAAAGAACTCCTAACCTCTGGAAGGAGTAAGAGTTCAGAGTCGTATAATCATGCTAGCCTTCCATGGTAATCAGGAAACGGCCTAGGAATAGGCGTTTCCCTAGTATAAACTGAACACTCCTGTTTTAACAAGATGCTTAAGACCTTACTTTGAAGTCAAGTAAACTTGAGTCTCTCATGCATGGAATCGGACGATACTTGAGATAGAGTGAGTTTAATGTATAGAGAGTTGATCCAAAGCTTGATAATCGTAATAAAATGCTTATAGGACAGTCATTAGTAGCCCTTAATTCACCTATCTAACCAGTTTCGCTGCCAATTAATTGCGGATTAATTGCGGTTCTCGCAATTCTGCTAAATTGCTTTCTGTCTAGCTGTTTTCTTCTTCGTTTATTGAGTCCATCTCTTGTCTTTTAAGCCTGATTTTAACTTTAATTTGTTTATGGCATGTTCCTTTATACATTCAGCAAAAAGTAGTTAATTAAAAACCAATTTTACCCCATCAAATCCATCCCATCTTTCTTAACAAACACACTTCGCGAATAGCTAAAATTAAGTCTCTGTGGAAAAAACGAATTAAATATACTTACTACTTGCTGTGAGACCATGTATGCTTGCATGTTCTAAGTGCTCTCTCCATCCTTTTGCTTATTTATCTTTACACACTGAGCACGCAACAATAACCGGTCATGAATCGCCAACCATGCAACGAAGGCGTGACGGGGGATGTTACCATCAAACCACAACAAACTGACCCATCTAACACAATCACGACGAGGACGCAAGACCTCCCAAGCACTAGCCACCGAGAAGACATCGAATCTGCCCGGGTCCTAGATAGCTTGATCAGGCTGAAGAAAATTGGGGACAGTAGCCTGAACCATGGGAAACAGATCCTCCATCTCCCAAGTCACGCAGGGCCACTGCCAAGATCCATCCGGGAGGAGGAAATCCGATACCAAGGCACAAGCCGAACTACCAACCGCATTAACCAAACCCTCCTCGAAACGTTGATTAATGGGGCCACCAGGAAGCCAAGAATCAGCCCACACATGGGTTCGCCGCCCGTCCCCAATGGCAACCCGGACAAGAGGACGAAACTGCTCACGGAGATGAAAAATGGTCCGAGTACACCAAGACCAGCTGGCCAAAATCGGAGCAGACCACAAGGGGCGACCCCGAAGGATATAAGCATCAACCCAGGCCACCCTAACGATCCAGAACGCGTAAAAAGAAGCCAGAGAAGCTTCATGACAGCTGCCACATTCCAAGAACGAATATGGCGGATGCCTAAGCCACCCTCATTTCTAGGAACACAAACGTCCCCCCAAGCCACCTTCGCTCCACCCTTACCAGAAGAGCTCCCACTCCATAAAAAAGCCCGGAGGATACGATCAACCTCGTCTGCTACGCGAAGAGTGAAAACAAAAATACTCGCCCAATAAACCTGAAAGCTCTGCAAGACAGACCGGATAAGCAACAAACGACCAGCATAAGAAAGAGCACGCGCAGACCAGCTCTGAACCAGCACAATGATCTTCTCCATAAGGGGCTTTCAATCCGCATAAGAAAGCCGACCAGAAACGAGAGGAAGGCCCAGATAACGAACATGAAGAGTGCCAAGGGAGAAACCCATCACCCCAGAAAACCCTAAGGCCTCAAACGAGGAAACCCCGACACAAAACAAACTCTCAGAAGAGTTCACACAGAGACCAGACAACCCCTGAAACCTAGGGAGGGCAGAATGGACGAAGGCTAGTGAGGAATAGTCCCCCCTACAAAAGATCATTAAGTCATCAGCGAAGCAAAAATGAGTTAGGCGAATCTTTTCACAACGATGATGAAAATGGAAATCTGCAGGAGGAGAATTCAACAGCCGAGAGAACACCTCCATAGCCATCACAAACAGGTAAGAAGACAAGGGGTCACCCTGGCGAAGCCCACGACGACCTGGGAAAAAACCCTCCTACTAACCATTAACAAGAAAGGAAAACGTAGGGGACGTGATACATGCTCGAATCTAACTAACAAACTGAACGGGAGTCCCGATGGCTAACAGAAGACCAAATAAAAAATCCCAATGGACCGAGTCGTAGGCCTTCTGAAGATCCACCTTCATAACACAACAAGGAAGACCCTTATTAAGGTGGTACCCAGCAACCAACTCCTGGCACAAGAGGACATTATCCACAATACTCTGACCTTTAACAAATGCAGACTGATTAGGGCCAATAAAGTCAGGAAGCCACGAACTCAAGCGACTCACCAGGATCTTCGAGATGCACTTATAAACAACATTGCAACACAAAATGGGTCTATAATCATCAGGATCAATAGGAACGTTCTTTTTCTTAATCAACGTGATAGCCGTAGCATTCACACTAGGAGGAAGAAAATAGGAAGAGAAAAAATGACGCACCGCATTACAGAAATCATTGCCAATAACGCTCCAAGCCGTTTTAAAAAAATCAACAGAGAAACCATCAGGACCAGGGGCCTTACTACTACTCATCGCGAAAATCACACGCTTGACCTCTTCGCTCGAGCCGACCTAACAAGATCGACACAACACTCCTCAGACCAGCGGAAATCCACAATCGAAGACAACTGGTCAGTAAGCTCCCTATAGCCGATCGGTTGGGACCCAAAAATACCGCGAAAATGGGCGACCACCTTGATAACTCCATTTTGGAGCTATTAAATACTTCCTAATTATAGCTAAAGTCCGCTTTCAATTGATTAAATATATCTCTTTTGTAGGAGAAAAGCGGCAAAGAGCTCGTGCGTCCGTTGGGCTTGTTCGAGAGCTTAAAGCAGAGTTTTAGCGCCCCGGGAATGCATCGGGAAGAGGGGAATTTGTTCCGTGAAGAAACGGGCCAAAACAGCCTTGGAGAGGCAAAGCTTCAACCCCAAACCCGAGAGCCAGCGTCGAGACGCTGGCTCGATGCTGGAAAAACCCGAGAGCAAGCGTCGAGTGATAGCGTCGAGACGCTAGCTCGACGCTGCCCTGGCATCGAGACCCTGCTTGGCGTCGAGACGCTCTGGAGGAGGAGCGCGCAGGAATTTTATCGGGGCAGCGTCGCGACGCCATCGCGAGCGCGCGCGCAGAAAACTTAGGGCCTAGCGTCTCGACGCTACGACGATGGCAGCAGCTAAAAGACGATTTTCTGCACATTTTTTGGGAGTTCTTCATTACGGATTTGGCTCTTCTTCATCTTCTTCTTCTCCGTTTTCTCTCTATTTTCCGTGGAGCTCCGCCATTGTTGGCATGCTAGTGAGCTCCACTTTCCATTGTAATAAGTAGATGAATCCTTCCATGGCCGTTGTTGGAGCGGGATTGACGAACCGCGCCATGAGCGGCTAAGGTAAGGGTGAGCGGTTTGGGATTTGTTTAGGGGAATTTTGTTAAACATATTTGGTTTTGATAATCTGAGTTTTGATATGCATATTGGTTCTGTTTACTTTGCATTTATCTACTTTGCTTAATCCAACGCGCATGTTAAAATACGCCGATTGACACTCGAGTAGTTTCGCATGTTGTGTATGTTAAAGAGTAGCGATGCCGTGCCTCTCACTGCTCGACTAAGTAACACAGGTAGATAGAATTAAATCGAAGTATCGGGTCGGGTAGGATAATTGTTGATTGCATACAGCGTTTGCGGGCAATCTACTAGCAATTAGAATTCACGCTCGAATGTTCGTCGCGGTTAGCTAGTGACTGTCTAAATTTACCTTGGGGCTGATCACCTCGACGTGGGATTAGATAAAGTGTAATTAGAACTGTGTGGTCTAATAAAAATCCATGGAGTCGGCTACTTTGGGGCTTCTCTGGTAGTCGTCCGCGTGCTCAGTAAACTGAATTCCATGTTATTAGAATTAAATGATAAACTGAATTTGTTTAACAATTGATCCCGAGACTCCCCAAACCGTACACACGTTCTCTTCTTATTATTCTTTCTTCGTTAGCTTTCTCATTATTTCCCCTTTGAATGATAAAACCCCCCGTTACCAAAAATCTATTAATCAATTAAATCCTAATTTCACTAGTAGATTCAATTTACCTATTCCTTGGATCGACCCTGTTACCACTGGCTGCAAAGCCTTGGTCATAGGCTTTATAAATCGTATTTTGGCAAGCCTCGACAGCTTGAGATTAAGTGGATATTCAAAAATCCGCCCACCACACCTCCCTAGCAATATCAGACTGAGAAGTCAGGATACGACCACTTCCATCAGATAGAGACTGGATACCATTACTAAAAATCCTAGATTTAACACTGCGATGGAAAAAATTAGAATTACGATCACCAAGCGCTAGCCATTGAACCCGGGATTTCTGCCTGAGAGAGGCTTCCTCCTTCCGAGTCAAAGCCCAAAAATCCTGAGAAGCGCTACTGGCTAAGGCCTGGAGACTAGGCGATAACGGATCCTCGACATATGCTAATTGAGCCTCTTCCATGCGAACACGGGCCATAGACACTTGCAGGCTAAGGCTCGAAAGCGAACAACCAAAAACCTGACGAAGAATGGGCTTAAGAGACTTCAGATTCCTCATGAAACCTGCCAACGGAGAAATATCTGGAAACTGAACCCAACTACTAGCCACAGTATCTAAAAAACGAGGGTCCTCCGCCCAATGATTAAAGAACCGAAAAGGGGACGGCCGACGAAGGGAATGACTCACAACATTGAACACCAGCGGATAATGATCTGAAATAACCCAACTATGAGCCCGAACCTCACAAACAGGCAAATAGGACATCCAGCTAGAATTAACTAAAACTCTGTCCAGACGCTTCATAATATCGGACGGCCCCTAAGGAGTTCGAGTCCACGTGTACCAACTACCTGACATAGGAAGCTCCGCCAAATCTGCACGAGATATCATATCGTCAAAACCAGACATTTTTGATTCAACCAAGTTACCTTCAAAGCACTCAATAGAAGCGCGAATGGCATTAAAGTCACCCTTGACCACTCTAGGAAGGGACCAGGACTGACACATAGTAACAATATCATTCCACACCACCCTTCTCTCAACTTCAGAGTTAGGAGCATAAACACAGGCGACATGGAAAGAGATCTGGGAGGAACGATCCACCAGGGTGCCCCAAATCATCTGAGGCCCGATTACCGAAGGGGTAAAAGAGAACCGAGACGTACGCCACATAACCCAAACACGACTCAACCTGGAATCACCATAACTACAGACAGACTGCCAACCTCCACCAAACCTTCGAAGCACTGACTGAAACTGATGAGCTTTAACCTTCGTCTCCAACAAACCACAAAAGCCCACACGAGCAGACTGAAGGAAGGAACGAACAACAAGACCCTTTGCAGGATCAGTAAGCCCCCTCACATTCCAAGAACACTAGTAAGACATAAACAACTGGGGAAATAGGAGTTACTAATCCCTGATCCTGGAGAGGATGATTACGTGCCTTACCCACCACAATGGTCATAGAATCCATACACACATCAGATGGACTAGCAAGACCAACAACCACAACATTCAGATTGGGACCCCCATACGAAGGAATGAGAGGCACTATAACTGACCTTGACTCCATATCAGATTCATCGAGAGCAAGAACAGCAAACGAATTGGACACCGACGGGCCCGTGCCTGATTTAGCCTCTATACGGGAGCCACTCAATCGGGGAGGAACAGAGGGAGCCCTACCCTTATCTGATTTATGAGCTTTTACAACTCTAGAATCCCCCACTCGGTCCACAGGAGACTGGATCAAGGAACCGGCAGACACCGGGACAATACGGGGACCATCATGGATAACACCAGGGGAAACAATCGGACTCACTCTAGTCTCCACAGGAGCCTGTTTGCTACACGTGGACTTAGAGTGCCCGAACACCTGGCAGTGGGTGCACCGCTTCGGCGTCCAAGCATACTCCAGCCTAACCATAACAATCCCTTCCTCAAGCTTAATCGGAACCGACGACGACATCACATCATTCACCCCAATCTCCACTAACACCCTGGCAAAGGAAAGGCGAGCGGTCCACAGTCGTCTGATCCAAACATATAGGTTTACCAGCGGCAGAGACAATAGAGCCTAGCCCATTACGATTCCACAACTCGAGCCTAGCCCAACTTCGACCATTTTTACCTTTTGCTATACAATTTCAAAAATAGTGAAATCATATATTAAATTGAAGTTTTATGTGTTAGCTTTTCAACCATACATTTTTCAATTTGTTTTTTTTGCATATATGAATAAATAGATATCGATCTTTAATGCACACTGCTTAAAAGAAGTATTGTCCACGATGTGTATTGGAGTGGAGGCTTGTCTTTTCAAAAGACAATGCGTGTACTGAATTTTGACTATATTTTAATAAATAATTTGTTTTTTGTTATAATTTTATAAATAATTTTAAAATTTTGAATATTAAAAAAAATTGTCTCGTTTTTACCTTTGTTAGGATATATGTATTTTTTTAAGAGTCGATATATGTAATTAAATTAACCTTAACTTACTGTTTCAATTTTTGGTTGATTGGTGATTTAACAATAATTTTGTGCAAACAATCACGCACGAGACATGAATTTAAGTGCATTATTTACCGCTTAAAAAGGCAAATTTTTAATCCCATAGTGGGGGTTGATTGATCCTGCACCTGTGCAACATTACGCACGGGGCGGGATTACCTACCGCCAACACCTAGATAGCCCATGTAACAAATTACTTACGGGACAGGACGGGGCAAGATTACCTACCAATTGTGCAGTGGGTGAGCTAGCAACAACCACGCACAAGGTGCATTATTTACCGTCTAAAAAAAATAACCACTTGGTGCAGTGGGAATTATCAAACCACCACGGAATGATATTTACAGCCTAAAAAAGGAAAATTTTAATCTGGGAGATGATTAAAAAATGATTAAAAAATCATTTTAAATGATTAAAAAATCTTGTGTTTTAGAGTGATTTGGAATATGACAAAATTTATTTTAACTATTTCAAAATAACTCGTATATTTTGGAGTTATATTGAACAACTACCATTTTAAAATCAATTGAGTATATGGTGGCTCTTTCATTTATCAAATTGTGATTTCAAACTATGTTTTACTTCACCATAAATATTGGAATGCCTTGAATCTGTAATATGAGACCATCTACGACTGGTTGGTCCAGGGGCGGAGCGTCCTGGTGGGGGTATAGGGCAACGCCCCTAAAGAAAAAATTTGATTTGAGTTTTTACTTATCTGTTTTGAGCTTTGGCTCATTTTGTATTAGGTCATTAGAAGGGTGCCATATATAAACCTTTTAATGACTTCAGTCGCCCCTATCTGTTCATTTGTAATCTCTCCTACTTCGTAATAATACTGCTCCCCCTTTTGTCTGTGGACGTAGCTAACACGACGTTAGTGAACCACGTAAATCTGTGTCATTCTTCTTTTGCGCTTACTTATTCTTTGTTATTGATTTATCGTAACAATAAATACTCGTGGTTGTATGTAGCTTAAGGATGCATTGATTAACCCCATATATGTATTAACACTATAAATACTGGTTCTGCATGTGGCTTAGGAGATGCAGTTAGGGGCGGATTTAAGAAGGGGCCAGGGGCACGTGCCCCCCTGAACTTTTGCAATTTAATATTATATATAATGTTTGGTCTATAATAAATAACAAATATGCTTGGTTTGTTGGTTATTGTCTTTTACCAGCTTGTGTGCCCCTTAAGTCCTGAGTTCAAATTCCAAAATTTGCCATGTTTTTAATTTTTGGTTTTCAAATTCTGAACCTCAATGATAAATTATAAATGATAGATAAAAATATATTTCTATTTTAAAAATATACTTTTATCATCAATTAGCTAATTTAATAAATAATTTTTTTTTTAATTTATTAAATTCATTTTAAGGTAAAAAGAATGGTTAAAAATATTATTTGAATACTGACTCATTCTATTTTAGTTTATGTATTTTCAATATTCAATTTTTTTTGCTCATTCAATAAATCTTCAAATTATAAACTTTATAAAATATATAATAAGTTTCTCATTTTTCAATTTTATTTGTAATAATAGGTTCATGGACTCTAAAAATGTCTAATTATACTATTTAAAAAAAAATTGATCTATTAAATATAAAATTGAATTTTATGTCTAATAAGACTCTAAACTTTCAATTTTGTGTTTAGTAAGTTCATAAATTTTGAAAAATGTCAAATAGACCAAGGACATTAGACACAAATTTGAAAATTCAACAAATTTTTGGACACAATTAAAATTTTAAGAAACTATTAGACACATTTTTAAGTTCAAGGACTAAATAAATAAAACTTCGAAAATTAAAGAACCAAATAGACACAAACCTGAACGTTTAGGGATAAAATTTATATGGACTTGTGCCCCCTAATATAAAATCCTGGATCCGCCCCGGGATGCCGTAGTAGAACTGTAGAAAGAACACATTGAAAGTGAATGATATTTGGGTAGTTTTTGCAGTTGTTTTAGGGTTTTATGTTGTTGTATTTGTGTTTGTTAGGCGATTCAACGAGCTATAGAGTTTTGTTAAATTAGGAAGGAAGGTCTACCAAGCTCTTTCTCCTGGTGATATGGGATGACCTCTTATTGGCTCTTCCTTGGCCCTTTACAATTCTTATTAAATTCAGTGATGATCCTGACACTTTCCTCAATCATCTTATTTCCAAGCATTGATTAACCCCATATATTTAGATAGCGAATCCTTCGAACCCGACTATCCTAAGTCGGCAGCGATGTTTACCGGGATTGGCTCTGCCATGAAGATCGACCACAAATCATTCACTAAGACGGGCGCAGACTGGCTTGTAGATGATGTGGATCTCCCATCTGCTGAATGACTTCGAGCGAGCCAGGGCCAACAAGGTCGAGACGACCAGGAAGATCAAAAGTTGCTTCTTGAAAGAGATGGCGCTCATTGTTGTGTAGTTATTTGAAGGATGTTGCAATAGCACAAGTTGAGTTTGGTTTATAAATAAGTGATAATGTGAAGTTATTATATGGGAAGTTCTTATACAACGCAATTCTAGTAGGCAGCTATTTTATTATGGGATGTTTTTATACAAAGCAATTCCAGTAGGCAGCTATTTTATATGGGAAGTTTTTATACAAGGCAATTTTATAGTAGGCAGCTATTTTTTTTTTTTTTTTGGATATTTACAAATTAATGGTGGGTTTTGAAGCCAATATCATCATAGCCTAACTAGGATATTTGATAGATTAGGGGTCGTTTTGTTGGCGTCTTTGAGGGTGAGCATCAAGATGGGAATGACTTTCTGATGGTCATTCCCACGTTTTGTTGGCGTCTTGGCATTTATGCCCGGGCATAGCTGTAGCCCAGGCATCAAAAGTATGGCTTTGCCCTCCATTTTAGGCGACTTTCTCCGAAAGCCATGGTGATGCCTTGTCCATGTATGTCTTCTTCTTCCCATTTTTTTTAAAATCTTCTTCTTCATTCTTTTTTTTAACGTTTCTTCTCCCCAAGTTTTTTTTTAGAGCTCTATGTAATTATTATTGTTTTTTTTTTTGTTAAATCGATTTCAGTAGCTTCTTGATTTAAGATGTACGATAGCTATGTGATCGCATAGTTATGTGATCACATAGGTAGTTGTGCGATAACTATGTGATCGCATAGGTTGGTGTGTGATAGCTATGCGATCGCACAACAACCTATGTGATCGCATAACTACCTATGTGATCGCATAACTATCGCACAACTATCTATGCGATCGCATAACTATCAAACAACAACCTATGTGATCGCATAGGTTGTCAAGTATCGCACATCAACCTATGTTTAGTAATCGATGATAGATTATATTTGGTTTTTGAATTATATAACTTTTATCATTAGTTCTTCAATTTTATTATTATATTAATTAATTAATTAGAATTAAAAATTTGTATAATTTTCAATACAACATAATTATTAAGATTTATTGTTAAATAAAATAAACAACAATTAATTATTTAAAATTTATTTGCAAATCTGATGACATTCCCAGACAGCACCAAACACCAACATCATTTATTCCCACGGAAATCTGATGACATTCCCATGCAGCACCAAACACAGACATCATTGATTCCCAGACATCTTCTATTCTCAGGCATCTACAAATCCTCAAATCAAACGGCCCCTATGACTAAGAGGTCACCAAGTTCGATCCAAACCCATAAAAAAAAATGGTGGGTTTTAAAAGATACTTGAGAATAATTTCTATTTTTTTTTTTAAAGATAATTTATTAGCATATTTGAGGAGATGTTAGCTGAAAGTGTATTTTTTTTTTAAATTGTATATTGTAAATTTTCATTTTATTTATATAAAAAAAAAAGAATTATATATATAATTATTTATGTCTTTTGTACATAGAATAAAAGGGAAAAAAATTACAACTTTGGTTAAATTTAATTGAATATTTAGATTACAGTAACAATAATTAATAGTCAAACCGAGTCGGACTCAATTGACATAAAATTGTGTCCTTCGCGTAGAGGGCAGGATTCAATTCCACCTACATTAATTAAATATCTTTACAAAAAAAAAAATTAATCTATTGCAAAATAAATATCTTATAAAAATGTATTAATTTATTAGATGAATTTAATAGAGAATATGTAATTAATTTTAGGTAATAATTTTAAAAACCCGATTAAATTAAAAGTTTAATTCCTCAATTTGTAGGCTAATATGAGTATATAGTTGGTTACAACATTATATTATATTTTTTTCTAAAAAGTCAAAGATTCAAATAATCATCCTTATATATATTTTTTTTATAAAGATCTCTACATATTATTTACTAATAAAAAATAAAATCTCAAATTTTAGGATAATATCTAATAGGTGTAGCTAAGGACAATATATCTATTAATATGAAGATTTAAGATAAAATCAAAATCAAAATCACGAAAATTTATATCCAAAATAGACAATATGATATCAAATATATCATTACAATTGTGCCATATATCTATATAGAGGTTGCATTGTTAAAAAAAAATATAGAGAGAGAGAGGGGTTGCATTATAAAACGCTATATAATTTATCACCATAAAGATACGATTAATGCAATAATAGAGAGAGGGGTTGCATTATAAAACGATTCTGAAATTTGTAATTTTTTTAAAAATTTTAAATTGTCTAACTTCCAGGATTTTTACCTTTTGCTATACAATTAAAAAAAAAAATAGTGAAACCATATATTAAATTAAAGTTGTATGTGTTAGCTTTTTAATCATACATTTTTCAAATGTTTTTGTATAGATATCGATCTTTAATGCACAGTGCTTAAAAATTTTAAGCACTGTCCACAATGTGTATTGGAGTAGAGGCTTGTCTTTTCAATGAAAACAATGTGTACTGAATTTTGACTATATTTTTATAAATAATTTGTTTTTTTTTTATAATTTTATAAATTTTAAAAATTAGAATATTAAAAAAAAATTGTCTGGTTTTTGCCTTTGGATATATGTATTTTCTTTAAGAGTCGATATATGTAATTAAATTAACCTTAACTTACAGTTTCAATTTTTAGTTGATTGGTGATTTAACAATAATTTTGAAATAGTTAAATCATTTTTGTCGATTTTGAATAATAAATTATATTTGAAAATGATTTTGAAATTGTTAAAATCATTTTCATCACGTTCAAAATCATTCCATTACATATCTTTAATCATTCAGAATAATTTAATGTTTGGTTTTATACTTTTAACCGCAATTTTTATATCATCAAAATTTATTTTGAATAATTAAAATATATGTTTAAAAGTGATTTTGAAATGTAGGTTCAAAATCATTCCATTAAAATGTATGTTATAAGTCAAACCGAACATAGTTCAATTGATATAAGGTTGTACCTGTGACTAAAATGTATCCCCGCATTCATGTATCTGATTTGTATTTTTTATTTTTTTTTAATTGTTAAAATTACTTTTCCAGGTTCAAAATCACTTCATCACATGTCTTTAATAATTCAAAATAATTTAATGTTTGGTTTTATATTGTAAAACCTTATTTTCATACCATCAAAATTTATTTTTAATTTTAAATGATTAAAAAAATTTATTTTAGAGTGATTTGAAATACTTTTTTTGCAACGGTATTTTAATTAATGCGAGAATTGAACCCGAATTGAACCCATGACCTCTTAGTCACGAGCACAACCTTATGCCAATTGAGCTATGTTCGATTTGACCGCGATTTGAAATATGACAAAACTATTTTTAACTATTTCAAAAAGACTCCTAAACCGGTATATTTTGGAGTTATATTGAACAACTGTCATTTTAAAATCATTTGAATATATGATACGTACCATCTTTCATTTATCAAATTGTGATTTCAAACTATGCTTTACTCCATCATAAATGTTGGAATGCCTTAAATCTGTTATGAGACCCTCTACGACTGGTTGGTCCAGGGGTGGAGCGCCCTGGTGGGGATATGGGGAACGCCCCTAAAGAAAAAAATTTGATTTGGATTTTTACTTATCTGTTTTGAGCTTTGGTTCATTTTGTATTAGGTCATTAGAAGGGTGCCATATATAAACTTTCTAATGACTTCAGTCGCCCCTATCTGTTCATTTGTAATCTCTTCTACTTCGTAATAATACTGTTCTCCCTTTTGTCTGTGGACGTAGCTAACACGACGTTAGTGAACCACGTAAATCTGTGTCGTTCTTCTTCTACGCTTACTTATTGTTTGTTATTGTTTTATCGCAACAATAAATACTTGTGGTTGTATGTGGCTTAAGGATGCATTAATTAACACCATAAATGTATTTACACTATAAATACTGGTGCTGCATGTGGCGTAGGAGATGCAGCAATAGAACTGTAGAAAGAACACAATGAAAGTGAATGATATTTGGGTAGTTTTCGGAGTTGTTTTAGGGTTTTATTTGGTTGTGTTTGTGTTTGTTAGGCGATTCAACGAGCTATGGAGTTTTGTTAAATTGGGAAGGAAGGTCTACCAAGCTCTTCCTCCTGGTCATATGGGATGGCCTCTTATTGGCTCTTCCTTGTCCCTTTACAATTCTTATAAATTCAGTGATGATCCCGACTCTTTCCTCAATCATCTTATTTCCAAGTATTCTTTCTTCTCTCTTTTCTAAATTGCTTTGATTCATAAAGAGAGATACTTATAATAAACTTAAAATATCGATATCGAATAGATATATCATCAAGATCTCTATATTACTCAAACCCGAGCATATATCGCAAATAGTTAAGACATTATTATCCTAAGATGAAAGTTTAGAGGGTTTGAATATATATATAATCTAGTTTACGTATATATGGGATAAATGGACAAAAATATGGATATTAACGAGTATTCCAATTCAAAACCAAGACCTTTATAGAAATGATTTGGGTTAATAAATAAGGCAGATTTTGATAACCATTATTTTTTTTTATTTTCTATGTTTTCAAATCAAGCTTATAAATATACTTTCATCATCTAGTGTTCTTGCTTTATCTCATACTTTTTGAAAACGTTTTAAATAATCAAGTCAAAATTTGAAAACTACATAAAGTACGTAATTGGTAGGAGATATTTTGGGTGAAACAAAAAACAAAGTCATGATGGTTATGCTCTCTAACATAACAAGTGGTATTAGAGTCATGTCCCTAAAAAATATGTTGTCCCGAACAGAATCGAGCATAATTTAAAAAAACAGAAAACAAAACAAAAACAAAAAAATACTATCAAATGGAGCCTATTTTATTGATATTTAGTATTTTATGTATCATTGATATTTATTTAAGATATAGAAAATATCGAGTTCAACTCTGTGATTTACGGATATATATATATGAATATATTGCTATATCCACAAATAGTTTAATCTCTGACTGCAAGTATGTTGGTGCAGAAATGGAAGAATTGGGATGTACAAAAGTCATCTTTATGGAAAGCTAGCGATCATTATAACTGATTCAGAAATATGTCGACGCATATATTTAGATAGCGAATCCTTCGAACCCGACTATCCTAAGTCGGCAGCGATGTTTACCGGGAGTGGCTCTGCCATGAAGATCGACCACAGATCTGTGTATCGACTCATCGCAGCTCCCATCAATGGCTCAGAAGCCTTATCTAATTATGTTGATTACATTGAAAAGGAAGTGGTTAAAGGGTTGGAAGAATGGAGCAGCATGAGAGAGCCAATAGAGTTGTTGAATGAAATTAGAAGTCTCTACTTTAAATTATTTTCACGTATTTTCTTAGGGGCTAACCTAAGTGGTTCTCGGAGGGCAGAACTTGAAACATTGTTCACACAAATGGCTCATGCTCTCATGTCCATTTTCCCTTATGACTTGCCTGGATTTGCTTTTCATAGTGCTCTCAAGGTACACAAGTTTTTTTTTTTTTTTTTTCTTCTCTTCAGCTCAACGACATGTATTATCTAGTGACCATGAAGTCTTAGGTTCAATTTCCCTCCAATCTATTGTAAAAAAAATAAAAAATACACAAGGTTTTACTTTTTAGAATTATTTTGAAAATTTTTATCGAGTGAAGGCTAACTATGTGAAAAAAAATTTATCGAGTGAAGGCTAACGTATAGGAAAACTAACTGAAGGCTAACTAAACGCTAACTAGTTTCTTAACATAATAATTCCTTAATAAGTGACAAAATTGATTATCAATATTTATATATATGTTATGTGAAAAAAATAATTTGTAAATATGATGAATTTTTTTTTCATTCGTATGTGATTGACATACCATTTTTATATTATCAAGATTGTTTAAATTTAGTTTATGTACTTTGAAAAAAATTTAAAAATATTTTTGGTCTTTAGTTTGAAGTTAATTTTATTTGACTTTGACAAATAAAATTAATAAATATTTTCAATTCCACAAACGACACAACATTAGGAGGACACTTAAATATTTTAGCCGCGATATATATAAAGATTAAATATTTTTAAGTGCTGAAGATTAATTTTAAAATTTATTAAAGGTATAAAGACTAAATTTGAATATATGAAAAAATAGATGAACTAAAATAGGAGTATAGATCAAAATAATATTTAACTCTAATATATATACCTATGTAATAAACTATAATAATAATAATTTATAATATTAAGTATATCATTTATTTATTTATTTATTTATTAGATAATTAAGTATATCATTTATACCATTTATAAAGTTATATTAATGATTTACGAACTCGTACATTTATACCATTTGTTAAAGATATGTAATCTTTTAAAAAATCTACTATTATTTTGCTCACATCTACTATTAATTACAGATGTTAATTTGTCCCGTTCCAAATGGGACGGAGAATCTCCGATTACACGAAAAATGGGGCAGAGAGCCGGAATTTTTTTTTGCCCCGTTAGCTAAACGGGGCGGGGACGGGTAATAGCATACCCGCCCCGCCCCGAATACCCGTCCCGCCCCGTATACTTTTATATATATACACATATATATATATTATTCATCAAAAAAAAATTAACTACACACTCATTTTTTGGTCTAAAAAAATACAAATCTCACTAATAGAGTTCCAAAAAAACACACATCTTACAAATAAAGTTTATTGAATTGAATATATATAATATTAATCAACTTAACAAGTAACAAAACTTAAAAAAATGGATAAAATTAAATTAAAAGGTAAATTATTCGCGAGAAAAATTACCCACGGAGAATATCCGTTACTCGCGAATTCCTCGCGAGAAATACCCGCCCCGTCCCCGCAAAATTAAACGGGAAATTTTACGGGAACGGGTAATGAAATGAGGGACGGGGACGGGAGCAGAAAAGGCATTACCCGGTCCCGCCCCACCCTGTGGACATCTTACTATTAACACAAAAGCTCCATGATTATGGGCTAAATTAATGCTTTGGTCCTCTATATCTATAACAATTTTAATTTCATCTCTCATGTATTGAGTTTTGTCCAATAGGCCTTTATTATATAAAAACAAAAGTAAAAAAATAAAAATTGTTAAAATATAATAAGAAAATGATTATATAATTTGTCAAACCTATCATAGCTTAATTAAGATAAGATTAAGGTAAGGTTGTGCTATTGACTAAAAGATCATGGGTTCAATCTTACCTAAATACCTTTAAAAAAAATTGATTATATAATCTCAAAAACACTAAAAAAAAAATATTTTATATTTTAATTTATGGAAATAAACATAATACTCACCCTTAAATTTTAAAATTTACTCATTTCATATGATTTAGTAGACCCGAAATTGTTAATTTTTAAAGAAAATTGTCCCATTAAAATGTGAATATATTAATAATTGATACTCATAAAATTTAATATTTAAAAAATTGAAACTCTTAGAAATATTAAAGACCAAATTAAGAGTAAAAATATATATAAGAGTAAAAATATATATGGTCTTACTTTTTAGGAAGAATATTGAACTCTTTTGAACAACAAAAATGTGTCAACAAAACCAAAGCTTTATTTGTAATTTATTTAGTTTGTTTCTTAGTGATTTATAAATTAAGGGCATTTTTTATTCATCTAAACATTAGGTGAAAGAACACCCAATACCTTGTTCTTATAAGGGGGTAACGACTCATATAATCTGATGTGATATTGTTCGCCCTGAACATATATAACTCTCATAACTTTGCTTTTGGTTTCACTCAAAAGACGTCATGTCATTGGAGATAGTTGTCCTCACTTATATACCCATGATTTCTCCCTTTATCTAGCCGATGTGGAACTTTATTTGTATTCCCAACAATTCTTCCCCTCGAACAAAGTTCCATCGAGCCATCGAGCTTCCGTGTTTTTATTGATTTTGAACTTATTATTTAAAGCTCAACATGATACTATGACTAAGTCATTTTTAGCTCACCCACTTCTTTGTTCTAAATCAGAGAATTCTATCGTCACAAGATTTTCTGTCGACAAGGTTAAGTCGAGGGAATGACTCTGATACCATTTATAAGTAGACAATATTATACCATTGTGGAGATATCTTAGTCATGGTCCTCTTATATATATCAAAAAAATGTTTCAGGCAAGAAAAGGGATAGAAAAGATACTCCAAACGATGATAGAAGAGAAGAGAAGAGCAATAAAAAAGAACGAAAGAGAAGAGAATTGTCAAATAGAGGCACTAATTGAGGCCAATGATGGAAATGGAGCAAAATTATTAAGTGAGAATGCAATTATAGACATGCTACTTGCTCCATTTCATGCTGCTAATCATACTGCAGCTCATGCTGCTATGTGGGTTCTTATACACATTTCAGATCACCCTCAAGTTTTTCAAAAGGCAAAGGTTAATATATTTCAACACTTTAATTTTTATAATATATTTACTAAATTATTGTAATGTTTAATATATTAATCTTTCCAGCCTACTAATGATTTAGAGTGAACTTGTCGCCAACCTGAACCTATATAGTTCAACAATAATTGACAAAAAGAAAAAGAAAAAAAAAGGTTAGGAACCAAGTTTTCACAATTTTTGTAGTGTTTGGTTATACATAATCCTCCAAAAAGAAGTTTCTAAAACTATTTAAAAGCACTTTACAAGGAGTATTTATAGAAGTTTGATATGACTTTTGAAAAAAGAAAAAGTAGGATTTTAAGGGAAATGCTTCTATAAACACCATAAGAAGATGCATTTTATAAACTATTTACGGTTGATTAAAAGTTAGTGTTGTTTGTTAAAATTTAAATAGTGATCACAGGTGCTTTTCACCTATTTAAAGCACCTTCCAATTTTTTTAATAATAAAAAGTGGTATAAATTTTTTTAGAGAAGCAATTAGCTAGTTTTTTTTCTTTTTTTTTTTTCAGTACCGAAGTAGCTAACTATTTTCTTTACCAAAGTGCTTATATAATAAGTCTTAATACGAATCATAAAAATTTAAAACTAAAGTATGCCAAACACTAATGTTGCTTCTATAAGCACTTTAGTTATTGTTTTAAAATATCAATAGAATTTTCAAATCATTTTTATTGTCTAATTATATAGTTTAAAAATCTAAAATAATAAATAATGGGGGTTTTAAAGGTTGTTTTTTTTAATATTGTAATTTTTAATTTTTTTTTTTATAAAAATATGGTAGTTTTGAGAGTATTTTTAAAAATAATGTTGTTTTAAAGACGATCTCTACACGCTAGAAAAGGTCATCTCTTGAAAAGACGATCTTGCTCCACATAGATGGAGATCGTCTTTTCAAAAGATGATCTCCTTCAAAAGACGATTTCCTTCTGCCGTTATGAAAAAAGTTCTTTTGGATTAAAAAATTGATATCTTTTTATTTCGATATTCAAAAATTTTGAAAAATGTTTGGTTGGAAAGCTAACAGAGAGAGCTTCAATTTGATACCTAATTTCAATATTTTTGGAGTTGTGTATCAAAAGATAAAAATTAAGTTGGACTATAGTTCTGCAAATTTCAAAACTGAAGATTCTTTTGAGCAGTGTGCATTAAAAAATTGATATTTTTTTACTCAGGTATTCAAATTTTTTGAAAAAGGTACGGTTGGAAAGATAAAGAGCTTCAATTGGATACTTGGTTTCACTATTTGTTGAGTGGTCAAAAGATACAGATCATCGAAGTTGAGCTACAGTTTTGAAAACTTCACTAAATCCAGAATCAAAGATATGGTTGAAAATTTCAAAATTGTAGCTCAACTTCGACCATCTTTTTACACGTGTGAATAGGAATTGAAGATATGTTACGTATTTTTTTAAGTACAAAAAATTGTAGGGTAGAAAAATTTGAATTATTGACCTCAAAGAAATTAGTAAATTTAAATTATCATTCATGTTTACACACACGATATACTCGTGTGAATAGGAATTTGAATGAAGAAAACATTTTGAAGTTATCTTAATCGATCAAAGCATTATAAACATTTCATAAAAGAAAATCAATAAATTGCATAGGTAGCTTCTTCCTTAGATCTTTTTGAAAATAAAGTTACGTTACTAACATTTTATTTGGGGTATTTTCACACCTGACCTTCTTTAGATTTTGTAATATTTTTGGACCCTCGCCTCGAAACTAATGTTTTTGTCTTTTTGCTGACATCATCATCACTTCGCTTTGCTGAGAACGAGCATCATCGTGAAGAAAAATTCTGTAATATCCTTTGCTGAGCACAAGGATACTATAGTCGTCCCCTCGCAATCGTGGTCAATAAAGGGTATTAGCAGACTCTTTTCTCGTGATCGTTCTCAGCAAACGCGTGCTCGTGATCATTAAAGGTAAAAAAACACATTTGTTTTCAAAAATCGGATCAATTTACATTACGATAACCAAAAAGGGGATGGGGTCATCAGTAAAAATACCCCATATCTTATGTTGGGAGGAAAGTTAGAGATCTCAAATCCTCACACTCAGGGGCGGAGCTACACGGGGGCCAGGGGGGGCACGTGCCCCCCCTCAAATTATTACTTTTAAATATTTGTATATAAAATTTTGAAAAATATGCCTACAGTTTGTCTATTAGTATATTCAAAATCGAAAATTCAAGTAAAACTATTGATTGGTTTGTTGGCAAGGGGCACAAATTTCAACCTCCATTCCTGAAGGAGCCCCGAGTTCGAGCCCTCTAGTTGCCAATCCCAACTTTTGTTTTTTATTTTGTTTATCATTTTGTTAAAAAAACATATGTTAAATTTTAATACTTATAAATTATATACAAATATTTAAAATTATATTTATATGAATAGGGAACTACAAGTTTAGTCTTTTAATTTTTAAATTTGTTTTTAATAGATTGTTTAAATATTTAAAATTATATTTATATGAGTAGAGAATTATAAGTTTAGTCTTTCAATTTTTAAATTTGTTTTTAATAGATTGTTTAAACGGTTTAGATTTATTAAATTTAATTTTCTAAATAATAGGTGTTAGACATATAATTTTTTTTTCCTAATAAAAAACAACTTTTGAGGACTCAATTAAATTTATTAACTATAATTTTGTATCTAATATAGACATTTAATTTTTTGTGGAGTAAAAATCAACTTTTGCGAACTCAATTACACTTGAAAGTTTTAATTTTGTATCTAATAAACACATTATTATTTTCAAACCGAACATAACTCAATTGACATAAAATTGTGTCATTGACTAAGAGATTAGGGGTTCGACTCTTGCATTAATTAAATATGTTTGTAAAAAATAAAAAAAAATACGTTATTTTTTTCTAATATGTCTTTATTAGATACAAAATTAAAAGTTTAAGGATCTATTAGGCTTAAAATTGAAAGTTTTAGAACACATTTTAAAGATTAAGAACTATATAGACATAAATCGAAAATTTCAAAGGCTAAACTTGCCGTTAACCCTATTGGAATTGTGCCCCTCCTGACAAAAAATCCTGGATCCGCCCCTGCTCACACTCACCATAAAAATTATTTGATTTTGCAACGATATGTTTAGTTAATGCGAGGACTGAACCCATGACCTCTTAATCAATGACACAACTTTATGCCAATTGAGCTATGCTCGATTTTAATAATAAATGTCGACCATAGCTCAATTGACAGAAAGTTGTGCTCTTGACTAAGAGGTCATGTGTTCAACCCTTGCACTAATTAAAATATTGTTGCAAGAAAAAAGAAAAAAAAAACTTCGTTATAAATTAAATTTCAATCAAACCGAGCATAGCTCAATTGGCATAAGGTTGTGCATTTAACTAAAAAATCAATGAGTTCAGTGATCGCATTAATTAAATATCTTTAAAAAAAAAACAATTAATAGTAAAAGATGCTCTGTTTGTTATGAAGTATATGTAACAACTAATGATATGATTAGTATTTTGATTTTATAGGAAGAACAAGAGTACATTGTGAAAGAAAGGCCATCTACACAGAAAGGATTAAATTTTAAAGAAATTAAACAAATGTCATACCTTACAAAGGTATGTTCTTACCAATATATAATGTTTTCGTTATAGCTAGGTAATTTCTTATTAATTTCGAATCCTTGTTGCCAATGTTTTAAGTATAAATAAGAAAATATATAAGTTAATTGAATTTATTATAATGGGTTATAATAAATTTAATTATATGAATGTTTTTATATTTAAAAAAAAAACGACAATACAAGATCACCTCTTACTCTAATACCATATTAAATCAGAATAACCATAAACCTAAATATAATTCAAATTTGATATTTCCTAATTTTTATTTTAGGTGATAAATGAGACGTTGAGAAAAACTACCCTTGTACCCCAAACTTTTCGCAAGGCAAAAACTGATGTATATATCAATGGTTAGTGAGATTATATCTCTTCCTTTTCTATAATATATTATCATTTTCATTTTAATAATATTATTGAATTTATTGTTAATTGAATGCTTAATTTTTATTACTAGGGTTAAATTTCAAATTTTTGGTTCTAGAACTTGCAATGTTGCGTCCAATGCGTTTTGCAATGCTTTAAAAAGTGTAATAATTTACTCATCTTTCAATATTAGGTTTAATAGGTTATCAAGGGGCCTTTTTCATTTTTTAAGAAACAGATCTGTTTGATAACTGAAAAACGGGAAGTCACTCATTCAAACCTCCCGCCCTCTCCAGTCAGGCGGGCGAAGCCGTTTCTTGTTTTAAATTTTGCAAAACATTTCTAAAAAATCGACAAATTTTAAGAAACTACAAAATTTTGTTTCTCTTTATTCCCTTTCTTTTATAACATTTTTATTCCTAAAATTTTAAGAAATTTGATATTGGGTTTTGTTGGTCAACTTTTTTTTTTTTTTTTTTTTTGAGAATAAGCTCAGTACAAACTATGATAAAGAGACATCACGAAGTACAAAAGACTCAATCTGGGGAGGGACCTCCTCCATCCACACGAAACTCTGACGCAATCTCAGAGCTAACTGCCCTAGCTTATGCGCCACCACATTCCCTTCACGATGAACAAACCTACAGCGACCCTCACATAAGAGAAGTAAACGAGAACCCACCTCCAAAACAAGCACACCCACTTCCGACAAATCTTCGACCCCCTCCTGGAATAAACGGCATATCCGAGAGGAGTCTGACTCAAGCACCAGAGGATGCAACCCAGCCTCCCTTGCCAATCGCAAACCTTCAACCGCTGCCAACCCTTCTGCCATTGCCACACTTCGAACATTCGAGAGCCACGTCACTGCAGCTAACATAACCGCACCACAAGAGTCCCGGACAATCACTCCTACACCAGTCACACCACCCTCCTTTACAAACCCAGCATCCACGTTTACTTTAAACAAACCAGGAGGAGGAGGACACCATTTAGCCCCAGAGCGACCACCTCGAGGAAGAATCCGAGCACCCCCCCTTTCTCCTGCTTCCCGAAAAACCCTCACGTAGTTCGAAGCCCACCCACCAAGGTCCACCGACGCCCGACACCCCAGTGTCCGAACTCGATTCCGATAGCCCCACACCGCCCACAACAATACACATAGTTCCTCGAACTCGCGCCATCCCAACTTCGCTTGAAGGGACCATAACAGAGTAGTCGTGTCCCCCCCAACCTGCAACTGCAACAGACAGCCAAACTTCGAGGCCAACAGGATCCTTCGCACAAACTTACAATGCCAGAAAACATGAACGCCCGCTTCACCCCCCTTACCACAGAGAACACACATATTAAGAACATCAATCCCCCTTCTCCCCAAATTATCCACAGTAGGTAAACGATTCAAACAAAGACGCCAAACAAAAATTCGAATCTTACTCGGTACACCCATCCCCCATACACCCTTCCACCACAGCACCCCCTTCTCGGCAGATGCACCAGAAGCCTCCTGTCGTAAAGACTCCTCTTGGGCCAAACGGTACCCACTCTTAACCGTGAACACCCCTGACTCCTCAGAATGCCAAATAGCCTGGTCCCCTGTATGCATCCGATCAGTCGGGATCGAAAGAATGGCCTTAACTTCCACGGAGCTAAAATGTTGACAAAGTCGAGTCTCATCCCACACTCCCGAACTAGTAATCAAGTCACACACTCGGGTCTCCCGTGGCAGAGACATTGGAGAGAAAATGCGCAAACCAGATTCAGACGGGACCCAGTTTGAACCATAGACTCTAACCCTCTCCCCATTTCCGATACGCCAACGAATCCCTACCTCTAACAGCTCCCGTCCCCACAACAGACTCCGCCAAATCGCCGACGGCCTGGAACCCAATTGAGCAGAGAAAAGGTCAGACTCAGGATAATATCGGCCCCTCATAGCACGGGCAAAGAACGACGTCGGGCACTGCACTAATCGCCAACATTGTTTCGCAAGTAAAGATCTATTAAAAGACTCCAGATCCCGAAAACCCATACCTCCCAAACACTTCGGACGACAGAGAGATTTCCAGCTTACCCAATGTATCCGTCGGTCCTCGTTCGAACCATTCCACCAAAATCGAGCCACCAATCGCTGAATATCAGCCAACAGCCCTTTAGGCAACCTAAAGCAGTTCATAGAATAACAGGGGATAGCTTGAAGAACAGATTTAATCAAAACCTCTCTCCCACCCACAGAAAAGAACTTACCCTTCCACCCCTGTAACAAACGCATAATGCGCTCTTTAATGTAGTTAAAGGTACCTGACCGATTACGCGGCATGAAAGACGGGAGGCCCAAGTACTGCCGATGGAAAGGGGTTCTCCCCACTCCGAGAATCTGACATACACAATCCCGCATGCCCGAAGCCGTACTCATGCTAAAAGATATTACTGACTTTTCGAAATTCACCATTTGCCCTGAGGCCTTCTCATAAGCTCGAAGCAGGGTCTGCACAGCCACCGCTTCACTAGCTTTGGCACGAAAGAAAAGCAGACTGTCATCGGCAAAAAACAAGTGAGATATAGGAACACCCCCCCGAGAGAGAGCTAAACCTGAAATAGCCCTGCGTTCCTCAGCTGCAGACAGAAGGTGGGATAACCCTTCAGCACACAATAAGAATAAGTAGGGCGACAATGGGTCACCTTGCCGCAGCCCCCGACTCGGAGTTACATCCCCACACCGCATACCATTTATGTTGAAGGAATATCTGACAGTGGAGACACACCGCATAAGTAAACTCACCCATGTAGGAGCAAAGCCCATCTTCAACATCAGACCTTCCAGAAACGCCCATTCCACCCTATCGTAGGCTTTGCTCATATCTAACTTCAGGGCAGCCCAACCGATCTTCCCCTTCCGCTTAGACTTCAGAGTGTGCAAACACTCATAGCCCAGAATTGCGTTGTCCACAACACACCTACCCGGGATGAAAGCACTCTGGTTGTCGGAGATAAGAGCATTCAAAATGGGCTTCAACCGGTTAGCCAACACTTTCGACACTAGTTTATATGAAACATTACACAACGCTATAGGCCGAAACTCAGAAACCCGACGCGGTCGCTTCACCTTGGGAATTAGAACAAGCAATGTCTCATTCACAGGCCCCGGGGACACACCTTCATTCAGAATACTCAAACAACACTGGACCACATCAGCCCCCACAACTGGCCAAGCTGAGCGATAAAAAGCCCCTGAAAACCCATCTGGCCCAGGAGCCTTATTGGGGTGGATTTGCGAAAGAGCCTGGAGCACCTCTGACTCCTCGAAAGGCCGCAAAAGGCGGCTATTCATCTCCGCGGTAACAGAAACCTTCAGACCTGTCAGAACCCGACTCAAATCATCCTCTGAGGGACCCGACGAGGTAAACAGACCCCCAAAGAACTCCACAACTGTGTCAACAATAGACCTCGGATCCTCTTGCCAATGGCCGTGATTATCCTCCAACCCCAAGATGGCATTCGTCCTACGCCGCTGCGACGCCCGACGATGGAACCAGCGCGTATTACGATCTCCCCACTGTAACCAGCTTTCCCTAGCCCGCTGTTTCCAATAAACCTCTTCCTCAAGGAGTAGAGACTCTAGGTGAGTCTCTGCAGCCTCCACACTCCCCCGTGAATCCGCTTGATCCAAAGCCGCCAAGGATCTCTGTACCCAGGCTGTCGCTGCACGAATACGCCGCGGGTACTGCCCCACATGTTGGCCACCCCACGTCTGAAGTCCAGTCATGCATCTGTCAGCCGTCTGAGCCAGCTCAGCAGGGCCCACCTTAGGGGCCCCCACCTCCCAATTCTCATTCAACACACTCACAAAGCCTGGCAGTTGCAACCACGCCTCCTCGAAACGTTGTATCTTCCGCCCCCACCGCCAACCCCTTCCACCTACAGAACGCAGGGAGAGGAGAACCGGCCTGTGGTCAGATCTACTGTAATCCAAATGCTCCACCGAGAACTGAGGGAACATATCCCGCCAAGCCGCTGTACTAAAACAACGATCAATACGCTCCCAAATAGTCGCTTGACCTGGACGGCCATTGCACCAGGTAAATGGGTCACCAATAAAGCCCAGATCCACCAAACCACACTCGTCCACCGACTCTCGAAAGCCACTGAGCTCTGTATCCGACTTCGCCCTCCCCCCCTTCTTTTCTGATTGGTAGAGTAAAGCATTGAAATCCCCCCCAATCAGCCAAGGAGCACACTCACTACCCCGCAGCTGGCGTAAGAGAGACCATGTAAAAAATTTCTGCTCTGCCTGTGGGAAGCCATAAAAACCAGTAAACCGCCACTGTTTCCCCAGCCAGTCGACCCACCCATCAATATGATTAGGAGACATCGACAGAAGGCTAAAGTTCACCTCCGGGGACCAAAGGAGTGCCAATCCCCCTCTGCTACCAATACTATCCACACACAGACAATTTGGGTAGCCCAAACGAAACTTAAAACTCTCAAAACGTGCACTACGTACCTTTGTTTCTGACAGGAACAAAAGCTGAGGTCGCTTCGACTGCACCACTTTAAGCAATCGTAGGAATGCGCGGTCCGACCCCAAACCCCGCACATTCCAAAACAGAGCATTCATGACGATTGGCGGGGCTGCAGGTCAGCCACCGCCAAAACAAAAGGATCCATCGGTGCTGAAAGGCCATGCTCCCCCGAAGCAACAACCCCCTTCGCCTTCTTCCCTGCCCCCTTCACCCGGTCAACCCCGTCCCCAGACTCCTCACCCCTACCACGCTTGCCCAACACCCCAGCCCCCTGATTTTCACAACTAGTCACATCACCTACAACCCTACGAGCTCGGTGCTTCCAACCCCGGAGTGGGCGTGAATCCTTTGAGCCACCCCCAAGCTCCCTCGCCTGATCAATCATCATTTGATCCCCACCTTCTTCGGATACCACAGCCCATGACACGGCATCCCCCACCCCCAGTATCTCCTTCCCCGTACCCAACCCTCGCCCTCTTCCCTTCACACATGCCCCTCCGCTTTCCATTAACAAACTGGAAACAGAATCATCCATCTCACCCTCTCTCCGCTTTGGTCCCCCCACTGGCCCAACATGACCCCGAGCTACAGGGGACACTAGGCGCTCCACTGTGCCCAACAGACCCTCCTGATCTCCCACACCATCTCTCACCAGTGACTCCTTTCCCAGACCCACAGGCAGCCCCTCACTACCCTTGACATTATTAGGAGCAAGGTTCTCCACCATACTCCCTACCCTACCTTCACTCAACCCACCCTCCCCCACATCTGCCGCAAGGCCCGGGCCTACCCTTCCACCCTCAGACAAATGGCAGTCTTTGGGTCCAGACTGCTCCCCAACTTCAGGGATATCCCCTCTCACAACCTTTTCCCTCATCACGTCACGACTCCGCCCCTCCTCCCGCCCATCGGCACCACTACCTCCCACCCGACCCCCTATCTTAGAAGACTCTCCCTCTTTTTTGTTACTTACAGAGGACGGCGGAATAGCCCGCATCCAATCACCATACCCTTCCTCCCCAGACAAAACAGCCCCCAAACTCGTATTACACTCACGCCGCACATGGTCCAGACAGCCACAAATATGACAAAAATCAGGTAGTCGTTCATACACAACCGGACACCAGTGTTCCATACCTGTAGAGTCCAGAATGCGGAAGCCTCGGCGCAATGCCCGATCGATCTGTAAAACAATACGAATGCGAAGGATTGGGCCGAGCCACACCCCGGCACCATGCCCGCCAATCTCCTCGACCTGCCCCATCTTACCCCCAAGCAACCGAGCCTTCTCCACCACCTGCCAATTGAGTGGGACATTCAGAATTTGTACCCAAAACGGACAGTGCCGAAAAACCAGCCGAGATACCGTATCCGACCCCTGTGGTTCCACCAGCACCACCAAAGCACGATCGAAACTCCAAGGGCCGGTTCCCATAACCCGCTTCTTTTCCTCAATCGAACGGAATTGGACAGCAAACAAATTATCGCCCGCCGCCTCCACCCTAGTTCCACTGTGCACTCGCCACGCCGTCTTCATCACTGCTCGGAATGCCTCAAGGTTCACTCGGCGCGACGACATCACCTTACCCACCACACACAGATCTGAAAGCGCCGGCGGGAGCAGGTCTCCATCTCCGGACGATTTCAGAAGCTCAGACTCCTCCTCTGTGAGATTCAAGCTCGAGCAACGGTGGACCAACTCCTCCATCGCCCGCGCCTTCAATCAGATCCCGTCGCCGACGACCGTCGCTTTGAGAAGAAGATGAGAGCCCCGCACCGCCTAGCTACCAAACTGAGATGAAGAGAAGAGAGAAGAAACCAACCTGTGATGAAGAGAAGAGAGACAGCACGAAATCGCCGCCGCCGCCCACACCTAGGAGTAGCCCTAGAACACCCTTACGGAGAAGGGAAACCCCGTACTTCAGACGGGAGAGAAAATTTTTTCTTTTGTTGGTCAACTTGAAGGCTCCTTCATGCTCTTTTTATTCATGTGCTTGGATTCAAATATTAGGTAGAACCTTTTTATTTTTATTTTTTAATTGTGCATCATTTTCATATATAATTTACACATTTTTATATATAATTTTAATTTATGGTTTCTTTTTATTTAATTTCTTAATCTTGCATCATTTTTTTTTATATATAATTATAATTTTGAATTTTGCAATATGTATATTTATATATTTTTTGAATTTTAAATTTTTGTAAATATATACCCGTTATATATTTACAAACATATATATATGTAATTTTTAATACACTCAAACCAATTATAAATTTTTAAATATAAATTATGCTCACTAAAACATGCATTTAGTCTCACTTTAATATTTTACAACCACGATATTTACAAAACTATATAATGAGTTGGATCCAAGTCGATATCATTTAAGATAAAATGACTCGAGTGGGAGATGACATTACATGTCAAATTTAACAACATTTAAAAGATAAATACAATACCGTTGTTTTTAATTTTGCATCGAGACTGATTTGTATTAGATTATGTAAACTTTGGATAATTATTTTTTAGATTATGAAAACTAAATTCTATTTAAACTATAAAAAGGTAAAAATAAAAAACATAGAAAAAAATAAAAAATAAACAAAAAATAAAAAATAATTATCAAAAGTATTTATATTTTTTTTTCAAAAAACAAAAAATAATAGTTATCAAACATATTTATGTTTCCAATTCTCAAAATATAAGAAACAAGAAACAGAAAATAAAAAACGGGAACTTGTTATCAAACCAACCCTAAATTTTATAAATCTAATAGGTTGGTCAACTATTAATTTGTGAAAAGAAAAAGAAAAACTAATAAATTTGTGTTCCTACCGAGTCCTTGAACATAAAAAATGTCTTTAGCAAGAACCGTGTATAATAGATTTCTAAGTTTTGAAAAATGTCTATTATGTAATTTGAAATAGATTTCTAAGTTTTGAAAAATGTCTATTATGTAATTTGAACTTTCAATGTTGTGTTTACTAGGTTATTAAATTTTAAAATTCGGGTAATAGGCACCTTAACTATTAATGTATCCAATCCATCATTAAAGTACTTTAAAAAAAATCTCATAAATTAGGGTCCTAATAAGATATGACATTGAAAATTTAGGGATTAGATTTATTAAAGATTTCTTAAAATTTAGGTTTGATTTGATAACCATTTGATTTTTAGTTTTTGGTTTTTGAAAATTAAACCTATAAAACAGTACATGTACCTATGAGTTTCTACCATGAATTTCATCTTTGTTAAGAAAACATTAGAACTCTTAACCAAATTTAAAAAACAAAATCAAATTTTTGAAAGTTGGTTTTTGTTTTTTCATAAATTTGGCTTGAATTTTGAAAACACTCCTAAAGATAGATAATACAACAATAAAACTCATAAGTAGATATATTGTTTATAGGCTTAATTTTTAAAAATAAAAAATAAAAAACCAAATGGTTATCAAAAGCCTTAATAATTTATAAATACATTATTAAAAGGATAAAAATCTATTGAAAGGACCTATTAAACTCTACTCTCAAAGCTAGAGGGCCAAACTTTTTTATTTAAACTAACCTATTAGGCCCCGTTTGTTTAATTATAATTTTCCTTTTTTATGTTTTTGAAAACAAGGGGTACGAAATGAATTGTGAGAATTCATGTTTGGAGGCTTAAATTTAAAAATTATTTTTTGAAAATCGAACCCATTTTAGCACCAAATCAGAAAACAACTTTTAGTCGATATCATTGTTTTTGGATTTGGAAGCCTAAAATTAGAAAACACGAGATATCCTTTTAATTGTCATTTTCAATCTTCTCTCTCATTCCTCCTCCGTTTCAAGTAGCCTCTTGTTTTTTAAAATCAAACCCATTTTAGCACCAAATCAGAAAACAACTTTTAGTCGATATCATTGTTTTTGGATTTGGAAGCCTAAAATAAGAAAACACGGGATATCCTTCTAATTGCGATTTCCAATCTTCTCTCTCATTCCTCCCTCATTTCAAGTAGCCTCTTCTATTGTTCCTCCAACTGTTCGTCTTCCTTCCCACAAAAGAAAAAAAATGTTGAAAACTTGGGGCCATAAAAACGTGTCTCCACGAGGAAGTACTATTTTTAAAATTTAAAATGAATCAAAATGTGTCTTCATGAAGATAAAAATTATGAGTGGATGATTTGTCTCTCCCTAGTTGGCTTTAGTTGATCGGAAAGAAAAAAGAAAGAACACAACTATTCTTAAAATTTAAAATTAACCGAAATAAGGAAGAAGAATACGATTTCTCCTTTCAGCTCTCTCAATAGCCGGATTAGACCAAATTTCTGAAACATATTGAGATAATGGAGAGATTTTTATATGCGAATTATTTGGTGGTTGAGTTGGGTGGCTAGTTGGTGAAGGTGTAATTCGTTTTTGAAATTCTATTTTCTGTTATGATAATCTCTACCCGACCATCTTCTTTTTTCTTTCCCGCAAAAATAATTTCAAATTTACGACCAAACACAATTTTTAAATTTTATATTCAAATTTCAAAGTTTTTAAATTGGAACCAAACGTGTTTTCAAATATTATGGAAATAGGAAATTTATTTTTCGTTTTCTACTAAATCCTTGTTTTCGAAAATAAATTTTCAGATTACAAACCAAACGGGTCGAAATTTTTGGAGACTTAAAATTACGAAATTATAGATGATGTTGACATCCAAAAGTGGATAAATGTCGTATGATATATCACATTACCCCAAAATAAACGTAATCTAGATGTCAATTCCATAAAAAACTTGGCGGCTCAAATTTGCCTAGCTTGTATTTTTAAGAAAGTAGTTATAAATGTCGCATTTTTTAAAATAAGGAATTGTAGTTATATTAGTTTTTCTTCATCATTATTTTATTTATTTATTTGTTATTATTGTTTTTTTAATAATCATGCCACATCACTGATGAATTTAGATATTATTTAGGGTAGCCATCCCGCTCAAAATAATTACAAATTTAGTCAATTTTAAAACATTTTGCATATGACAAAAAATCATTAGTTATCACTGATAGACTCTATCGTTGATATATGACTATCACTGATAGACTACTATCACTGACAAAATTCTATAAAAAAGACTACTATCATTGACAAAATTCTATAAAAAAGATTACTATCAGCAATAGACTTCTATCAACGATAAACTTCTATTAGTGATAGACAATACTATTCGGGCTAGAAATTTTCATATCTACAACTTTTTGAAAAGAGTGCTATATTTTTAATTATTTTATTCTAAATTGATATCGGTTACAATTACCCTATTATTTAACTATGATGATGATAATTCTTCATTGATATTACTGTTTACTATAGTTTAAACTGTTTTTTTAGTTGTTATTTTTGTAATATTTTATTTCAATTAATACTAGATAATATACTACCTCTCCTAATTATTATTTTTTTTAATCACTTTTTTTCAGGCTACATTATACCAAAAGGATGGAGCATACCAATATGGAATAGAGCTGTTCATATGGACCCTCAAATATATCCAAATCCACATAAATTTGATCCTTCACGCTGGGATGTATGTTTTAAGATCTAAATCCCTTTTTTAAAAAAATAAATAAATATAATTTTATTTATTTTAAATTTTAAGTTGTCAACCTGAGCCTAACTCAACTCACCTAATATATTAACTATGAGCAAGAGGTTTAAAGTTCGAATTTCTATCCCCACTGATTGTCAAAAAAAAAAAAAAGTTTATTTTTCATTGTCGAAGTGAGTGTAGTTGAGCAATAATTGACATGTATTTTTTTTTTTTTTATTATTTAAAAAATTAAAGAAGAAGGTTAGTATAGGAGTAGGAAAAATGAATTTTAAAACATGAATTAAAATATTAATGTAATGTTGCAGAATTATAAACCAAAAGCAGGAGAATTCATTCCATTTGGAATGGGAAAAATGTATTGTCCTGGAAGTGAACGTTGTTTGGTCTTGTATATTGCAGAATGGAACAAGTCAATCCAAAAGGCCAACTCACTCACATACCCGTTTCTAGGCCTTTAAACAACTGCCTATGCAAAATTGCCAAGCACCCGTTGGAAAATTGTTTTTTTTTTGCAACGGTATTTTAATTAAAGCAAGAATTGAACCCACGACTTCATAGTCACGGGCACAACCTTATGCCAATTGAGCTATACTCGGTTTGGCATTGAAAAATTGTTGTACTTATAGTTTTTTAAAAAATGTTGGTTCTATATTTGAATAATATGAACTAATATCATATGAGATCACTAATTTGTATGTGTTATGAATATTACTCAAAATAAGATATTATATGTGTTCTACTTCTAAATCATGTCCTTTTTCATGGTCTTTTAGATATCATATTTGGTCACAGTTCATTTTATTCTATTATTCTATTATTTTGTTATTTTCTATTTTTCTTTTACTATTTTTCTTCCTTTATATATTTTTTGTATATATATATATATATAATTAAAATAGCTAGATAGATAAAACAAAAAAAGTAAAAAAAAAAAATACTCATTCCCCTCGTAACCATTTCACACTCATTATTCCTTCTCATAAATAATTTCACATTTTCAAAACCACTTCTTTTTTTTATTTCCAAAAAAAAAAAAAAAAGGTTTTATCAATTTAGAACTCTAAACTAATAATTATATTGATTAAAACTTTAAATTTATCATTATTAGTTCATGATTTTAATTGATATTGTTATTTTTGGAAATGTATTTTAATTAATGCAAGGATTGAACTCATGACCTTGTGGTCACCGACACAACCCTATGCCAATTGAGCTATGCTCGATTTGGCGGCTTTAATTGATCTTGTTGGAAGCTAATTTCTTGATTGATTTGTTTCACAATTGCGTATATTTATACCAGAGTTTAGTGTTATACTCTAGGAAAATCTTGTTCATAACAATCTAATATAACTAACCTAATATAATGAAATCTTTGACCATATTATTTCAACTAACCAAATATAAAGATATAATTACAAAATATATTTACATATATTCTAATACACTCCCACAGTCGAAACGAGAGGTTCACGAACGCTGGGACGGTCCCAAAAATCAAAAAAAAAAAAAAAAAAAAAAAAAAAAAAAAAAAAACATGCAGAAGCTCTTTTGTAAGGATATCGACAATATGATAACAAGACAGAACATGGACGACACACACTTCACCACGTTTCACTTTCTCATGGACAAAGTGAATGTCCATCTCAATGTGTTTAATGCGCTGATGTTGTACAAGATTATGTGAGAGGTATATGGCACCCACATTATCACAATAAATACAAGGTATATGGCACCCACATTATCACAATAAATAAGTGTTGCCTTGTGAACCGAAAAATGCAGCTCTAACAATAAGTTATAGATCCAACAAGACTCAGAAACTACATTAGAAATCCCTCGATACTCAGCTTTGGCACTCGACTTAGACAATGTGGGTTGTCGTTTAGATGACCATGAGATCAAATTATCATCAACGAAAGCGCAATAACCAGAAGTGGAACAACAAGTATCGGGGCATCCTCTTCAATCTGCATCTGTATAAGAAAAACAAGAGAATCAAGTGATGGCTTATACAGATGTAAACCAAAATGAATTGTGCCACTAACATAGGAGTGTGCGCTTGAGAGCATCCACGTGCCCAATTTTTGGATCAGGCATGTAGCAAACCTGTTGAAATGTTGAATCGCATAAGAGATGTCTGGCCTAGTAAAAGTGAGGTGTTACAATGCACCTGCTAGGCGAGAATACTTAGTAGGATCCTCATAAGACTCACCGGCGGAAGCACTAAGTTTCCATTTAGTATCAACAGAAGTAAAAGCATGATTTGTTGCCTATCATCTTGGCTCTTTCGAGAATTTATTCAGCATATTTTGTTGGTGAAAGAAATAGGTCATTATTATTTTGAGTGACCGCAATGCATTTTTGACGTCGAGCGGATAGATTGACCAAGAATAATTTGCTAAAGTAATGTTGAACATAGTTCGAATAGTGGCCAGTTTAATAACCAGACGGAATGTCTTATCACAATCAATTTCTTTTTGTGACTTGTCATCACCTATAAGATAGACTTTATGCCTCTCAAAAGAACCATATGATTTTTTCTTATGTTGAAAAGAACACGTTGAACGAATAACATTAACATCATGAGGACAAAGGTGTTAAATCTCATGTCTTATTTCTACTTAGAGCATCAAATTTATCTTTCATGTTAATTTTCAATTTGGGTCATTAAGTTCAGTCACTAGGGTTTTAGGAAGAGGAGAGATGGAGGGAGAAGTTGTGGTTGCACTTAGGTTGTGGTATTTACAGTTGGGATTGTAACCATGTTGACTTTGGGTTGTCTTCTTGTGAATAGAGCGGACACCAGACTTGGAAATTGGGCTGAATTGGGATCCAGTTAGAATGGGTTACATAGGTTGGGTTGCTGGCAGACTTATGTGGTGATGAGAAAGAGGGTAACAAGAAGAATGTCTTTAGATGTCAACATGAAAAATGTCTAACCCACCCTGATTTTGGAATAATGTGCTAAATTTAGTAATTCAATATACAAAAATGGTCACAACTACCCTCATTATATTTTCTACAAATTAAAAATTGAATAAAAGGGTGCTCTAAAAAAACATTGTTGGGAGGAGAGAGAGGAAAGTAAGGAATTAGAAGATAACAGATAAAAGGGAAATAAAATATTTGACAACTCACCAGTGACATTTACATGGTTATACACAGGCCCTAAGAAAATAAATTGGACGACACTCTGTACCTGATGAAATTTTGTTGCTACACATGTGTTTGCCCCGTCTAGTTGTATATAAGGAGGTATATACAACGAATTAAAAACCGTTAGAAGTTTGGAAAAGCATCGTAGGCCATTGGTGTGATGGTATGAGTAAATATTGCATGTGTAGGCAAATAATGACTGGTGGAACTTTACCTAAGGTCATTTTCATGATGAATTTAGGCGTTCGAAATTTGTAACCCCTTTCAACACTCCACCACTTCTGCTATAGGTTGTATACAATCGATTAACCTAGGCGATTCGTCTCTCCGGAAACGCGTACACAGGCATCCGACGCGAGAAGACCAGGGCATTGTATGTTGCGTTGTGACCTTACTTCATCCAAGTGTTCGCTGGAGTGACGCTTCCCAAACACAACGCCGATCTATCCTCCCTTCCTTCGTCAGGTTCCATAACTTTGGTAAGTGACTGTCATCTCTCGCATTTCGTTTCGTCCTCTGGTTATAGACAGAAAAGTAGGAGGTTCGATGTTCTTTTGTTTAGGGGGATTCAAGTATAAACATTTAGGGTTTAAGATTTCGAAAATTTTAATATATGAATTTCGAATCGCATGAAATAGTTTAGAGTAGTTAGAGAGATGGATATGTGGTGATGAGAAAGGGATAGGTTGGGACTGAGGTGGGGCGGATGCAAGGGAGACGTTGGCCCAATCCAGTTAGAAAGGGTTACATAGGTTGGGCTGCTGGCAGACTTATGTGGTGATGAGAAAGGGATAGGTTGGGCCCGAGGTTTGTGGATCACGTCTGTAAGAGGGAGGAGTGGGCTACTAGTAGTAGGTTGAGAAGAGCTAAAATGAGTGTGTGAAGTTAAGGAGTTGAGAGAGGTTTGTGCATTGAGTTGGGTTGGTGAGGGTGGCCAAAACGGTGGGAAAATGAGGTTTGGGCCAGCAGGAGAATGGGGCGGGTTCATTTGATTTGTTTGAGAGGAGGGAGAGGAACGCAATTGATGAATAATTGAGGGTCGACTACAAGAATAGCTAAAATGAGACCATCTAAATTGAAAAATAGTTAAACTAATTATCTGGTTGAAAAATAGCTAACATCTATAATTAGAAACTGCTGTAGAATGTAGTTGGACGAAACTACCCTTAGACATTTAACTGTACCTAAAAAAAGGTGAAATTTAATCAGAGAATTAAATGAAAAACAAAAAAAATGGTGAAACTCAAACTCAAACTCGCTACAAAAATGGGAGATTTATTTAGAAAGAATCCTGGAGAAAAATAAAGATTTATTTCAAGAGACAATTATGAAAAAAATAATAAAAAAATTAAGATACGGTCAAAACAAAGACAACAACCCCAATTAAATCGAAACATGTAAACAAAATTCAATAAAATCTAATCTAGAATATTAATTCAAAATAATTTTTAACTAAAATTTTCATAAACGGTTGTCAAAAAAGGGATAATAACGGTGCTCTCGATAATTTCATATGTGTATATATTCAAAGTTACATGTACATATAAGTATTAGGGGTGTACATGGGTTGGATTGGGTTGGGTTGAAGGGTTTTTCAACCCAACCCGAATTAATTCGGGTTGGTGAATTCTCAACCCAACACAACCCAACATTTCTGTCAACCCAACCCAACCCAACGCCCTTCCATTTTCGGGTTGAGTTGGGTTGGGTTGGCGGGCTGGCCTTTTTTTTTTAATTAATACATATTGATTTTTTTAATTAACTTCAAAAATACCGTTAATGAAATTCTTTAATCCTTATTTTCTATTCAAAATTACCATTAATGAAATTCCTTAATCCCTTATTTTCCTTTCAAAATCATCATTAATCATTGATTTTCCTTTCAAAATCACCCAATGAATTTTTTTTTTAAAAAAATATATTTAATTCATTATATATATAATTTTTTTTTTAATATATTGAATTTGGGTTGGTTCGGGTTGAACTGAGCCAAATTTGGTTCAACCCGCGAACCAACCCGAAAATTCGGTTTTTCAAAATAGCAACCCAACCCAACCCATATTAAAAAAAACCCAACCCAACCCGAAAAGTTGGGATGGGTTGGGTTGGATTTCGTGGGTTGCGGGTTTTTTGAACACCCATAATAAGTATATCACATGGAGTATATGTGTATATACATAAGTCATTAATTGGTGAACGTACATGTCAGTATACGCATAGGCCATAAGAAAATTATATAAGCAATTAAATTTCCAGTATATTGTTGTTTGTAAAAACTAAAATGTTCATAACGGTTGTAAGAAAATTATAAAATGACACCCTTGATAACTTCTAGTGTGAGTATATATTCGTAGTTACATCTATAACAACGTACAATGTAAGTATATCATATGAAGTATATGTGTGTATATACACCATAAACCATTACTCTGTGAACATTAGAGAAATGATGCTACAAAAATTTAATTCATAGATGGGTGTAAGAAAATTATAAAAATGAGTGCTCTATAACTTCTAGTGTGGGTATATATTTGTAGTTACATCTATAACAATGTACATGTAAGTATATCATATGAAGTATATGCGTGTATATACACCATAAGCCATTAATCCGTGAGCATTGAACAAATGATACCAAAAAATTATTAAAGTTGTTATGCATGTTGAGTTTACCTGGAAAACGTTCAATCAATTGTATCATTACCTGCAACATTGAATTATGAGATTTGTCATCTTTCAAATCGATTTGAAACAGTCATCGATTCTCAACTTTGAAACCCTCAACCTTGAAAAAAAAACTATCAACCTCAACCTTCTACATCGTTGAATGCTTGAATTGATCTGAAAATTTCGACTCTCAAAACCTTCTATGATGTATTTTTTGAGTGAGTAAGGATTTTCGTCTCCATCAACTCTTGTCTCTATACATTGTTTCAACTTTGAAAAAATAAAATAAAATGAACCCCTCTTTTTCAAAATGCATGAATCTAGGAGGATAATTTAGGAGGGTTGTTAGTGTGATGAATTTGTATTTTTTTTTTTCTTTTTTGCTGTTAAAGATTTTCAAATTTAAGTTGTTAGAGATTTTTTTTTCTTCAAAACGCATGAATGTGGTTATTAGAAACATTTTCTTCAAAACGCATGAATCTACTTAGTAGAAACTGAAATAAATATTAAAAAAAAAATTAAAATTGGTTATATCGGTGGTTTGTAAATAAACGTATATAACAGGGGTATAGTAGGAATAAAAAATGTCAACTTCACTCCCTAAAATTGTGGTAGCTATTGGATGAAAATATGAAATTTTCTTAGGTATTTTTCAATTCAACTTTGTATTTCTAGCTATTATTGATAATTTCCCTTTAATGGGTATATACTTGCATCGACGAAATTATAGGGAGTAGGAGAAAATGTATGAATTTTCGAAAAAGGAAATTATTTTTCATCAAATATGACATACCGGAAAATGATGATTTTATTTTTCGATAAAGCATAACATTTGTACCTCATATGATTTGATGAAAAACCCAAAAATACACATGGTGTAGAGCGTGCTTGCAACATATGAATAGTTGGAGAAGAGAATAAAGGATAGCAGCTAGGAAGCACGGTAGTGGAGTGTCCATTTTGGACACGTGTCTGACACCTCAAAATCGGTGTCCTATTATAAAATTGTTATTTTTAGTGTGGACACCTCGCAGACACCTCTCGGACACCTCGCGGACACCTGAAGGGCAATTCTTGGACACTTCAAATACTTTTTTTTTCTCTCAAATTTGAAAGCCCAAAGACTTTTTTTCTTCTTAAATTTTTAACTAAAGCCTAGCCCAAGTTGTAAAAAAAAACCCTAATTTCAGTGACTCTCTCCCCCACCTCCAGATTTCACCGCACGCCCCTCCCATTTTCTTTCTTTCTAAGTTTGGCCACCTTCCCTCAACTTCCCTCCGACGAAGCATCCCATTTTCTTTCTTTCTAAGTTTCTTTCTAAGTTTGAGATGATAGTTTTAGTGTTTTTGTATGGAAGATTGAATTTCATTCTAGTACTTTGTGTTTGAATGTTTTTATTGTAATTTTATGTTGGATAATGATGAATTTCTTACTATTAATGAAGTACCTTTTGTTTTGTTAGGTTCAATTTGTATGCTTATGTTTGATTAATTTATTTTGAAGTATTACTACGATAATATATATACATATATTATCTAAAAATAATATATAACATATAACGTATCCCCAACGTATCTGTATCCTACATTTTTTGAAATTGGCGTTTCGTCGTGTTCGTGTCGTGTTCGTATCCGTATCAGTGTCCGTATCAGTGTCCGTGTCAGTGCTTTTTAGGATAGCAGAAACACCTAAAAACCTGTAGATGTGAATATTGATGAGTAGTTTTGGCATATGAAATTTGAGTGGGAGAGGAGTACCCTGATAATTGTGAGAGGAGATAGGTGGTCGGGTGACATAGAAGAATGGGCAAAGCAAAGTACCAACAATATTAATGATAGTTTTTATTTGTTCTGCTTTGCCATTTTGAGATGAAAGTATAAAGACAAGAAAAACAAAAATGCATGCCATTCAATTCACAAAACTTTCGGAAGAGACCATTATCATATTCGCCACCATTATCACATTGAAAATTGTTTGATTTCGGTCCCAAATTGAGTTTTAATATATGCTCTAAATCTTGAGAATAATTTTGTGATTTATTGGAGATGGAAAATATCTAGGGGTGAATATCGGTCGATCGGGATCGATTTTCCGTCCAAAATAAAAACTATCAATAATAATTTTACACTTGCTTGTCCTGCAAATTGGAAATAAGTTATTTCTATGTTATACTTTGTTCTATCCATACCTTCCTTAAAATTGTGAGTTTCTTTCCGTCTATCTCTTTCTTGATATTTATTTGGGGGAGATGGAAAGAATTGAAAAAAATAATAATAAGAAGAAATTGTATTTGTAGGAAATATGTTTAATATTTGTCTATATTGCAAAAAATTAGACCCAACCCAAACACAAAAAAAAAATAGAAGGCCAACTATTAAAAGTTGAAAATTCCAAAATATTTTCTTCATAACAGTCTGAAGTAATTACGTGTTAATCACTAACCTAAATGAATGTATATTGATACACCTATGATATATTTGAAATGATTGTTTGCTGATACACCTATGATATACTTGAAATGATTGTCCGCTGATACACATTTGATATACTTGAAATGATTGTTGCTGGTACACCTCTAATATACTTGAAATAATTGTCGCTGATATATCTCTAGTAGTTTATGTCTAATAGCTGAATGATACACTGGAGATTGGTGTCTGTTAGCCTTAGCTGAATGTTGATTAACGTCTGATAGCCTGTTGATATACTCAAATTTTTTAATAGATTGATACACTCATGTGATATACTACACTACTCATTTATGTTTATTTTTAGGTTGTTGATATGCTCCAAGTTTTAATAGAATGATACACCCATGTGATATACTAGTAGTTAATGTCTGATAGATTGATAGATATTTGATAACTCACCAATATAATCAAAATTTTAATAGAATGATAGACCTTGAATGATGTTGATTGATGTCTTAATAGTATTGATAAATGCACATATTAGTAGCTAATTTGAAATAAAAATATAAAAATTATAATCAGTCTTAGCTAATTTGAAATACCTAATAAAATACCTAATATGTGGTATATCAGTCAACTGGTATACCAAATATATGGTACACCAGTTGCTACTTATATACAATCGAAATCAAATAAAACATTCTTAAAGAGAACACGTTACCGTTAAAATCTAATTCATACCAGTTTAATCGAACTAAAATCACTCTAGATAAAAACGAAATCAGTTATAAATTAGTTGACTACTGATATGCCTCATATTTGGTGTATCAACTGTTATCCGCTGTATGACTATACACCAAATATAAGTTATACAAGTTGGGAGTAATACATCAAATATAAGGTAAGTAAATTGTATAACTGATACACCAAATACAAGGTATATCAATTGTGGCTGATACACCAAATAGTAAATCAGTTGTATAACTTATATACCAATAATTGATACACGTATATTAATTGTAATTGATACTCCAAATATAAAGTAAATGAAATGTATAACTGATACACCAAATATAAAGTAAATCAGTTGTGATTAATACACTAAATAAAAGATAAATTAGGTAAATCAGTTGATATATAGAAAGGGTAAATTAGGAAAAAATAAAAAATGAATTTAGCATTTATTTTGTTATAGTTACAATTTCCCTATTTGTATATCTTGGCTTATTTGGGTTTATTTGGCTTAGTATTTAATTAGGCAAATTGTAGTAAATGACAATTTAAGACTTATTGTTTGCAAATATAGCATGTTTTTAAAAATTTTGCGATATAGCAATTTCTATCGCTGATATCTTATGACTGATAGAAGTCTATCGCTGATCACCTCAGCTTTTTATAGATTTTTGTCATTGATAATAGTCTATCAGTGATAATAGTCTATCACTGATAGAAGTCTATCAGTGATATAATAAAGTCTATCAGTGATAGAAACGGGTTTTTTTGCCATATTTGCAAAACATTTTAAAGTTTGCTAAATTTGCAATTAGTTTGGGCCTGATTGCTATTTGTGCAACCAGCCCATTTAATTATTATATTTAATTGAGATGATTTAATTAAAAAAATTAAAATTAGTTAATATACTTAAATAAAATTTATAATCAATAAAGTTATGCAATAATCTACTATTCTCAAAAGGATCAAGATTAATACATTTGGTCTATTAATATATACTTAATTATTCATTTTTATTGACTATAATTTATTTAACTAATAAAATAAGTATTTAATGAAAATATTAATTAGTTAAATTACTTTAGCATCAAGATTCATTTCAGTAATTATACTTAACTTCTCAATTAAAATGGTTAATGAATTATTTATAATCCATTAATCTGTATCTATTTACTAAAATAATTTTGATTAGATCATTAATTAGTTTGTTATAAATTATTTAAAAGTTTGGAAAAAATACGGTTTTGAGTATAGTTTCTATTTGGTGTCTCTACGAATCAAATTTCAAAATGTTATACTTTTACCCTTGAATTTTGAGTTTAATTTTCATTTGATCCTACTTTTCAAAATTGTATACTTTTACCCTTGAATTTTTATTAAGGCTCACTTTTAATCATTTGAATTAACTTTCTATTAATAAAGTTAAAATTAATTGTAATTACATTAGATCTTATTAATTTTCCATCAATATTAAATTTAATTAAAAAAAATCACATCATAATTGTTTTAAATTAGTAAATCAAAGTTACACACAAGAAAAATGGACATTGAATTTAATAAATCAAAGTTACACGAGAAAAATGGACATTAGGAAAATTCAAGAGTAAAATATTTCCTTTGAAAAAAAAAAAAAAAAAATCAAATCTTTAAACTTATCCAATGAAAACTAAACTCAAAACTCAAAACTCAGAGATAAAAATATATAAGGTTTTAAAATTTAACCAAATGAAAACTATTTAAAGATAAAAATGTATTTTTCTCATCAAGTTGGATTAATCTCAATAAAACAAACACACAAACACTATTTATTATGTACTAAAAAAATCTATTTATTCACATTTAAATGTTACATTAGGAACCGGACTAAAAGTCTTACATATGTATCCAAATTATTTCTAAACATTTTCCAAACCCAAAGAGTCTAAAATTAGTTGCATTAGTAATGCGACCAAAAATATCACATCAGCTGGAAAAAGAAAAAAAGATCATGACTACATAAACAAAAGATTACATAAAAAGATCATGACTACATAAATAAAAGATTATATATTCCAACCAGTTTAGAATAATTTTTTAAATGCTTAAAATTTCATTTGTAACACTAGACTTTTTTTTTTTTTTTTTTTTTTTTTAATACCTAAGAATCATTTGGTTTGAGGTTTAGTTTAATACTAGAGGAATAACAAATCTAGAAACAAGATGCCTAAGAATCACATATGACTGTATTTGATATTTCGAAGATAGAATGTTATTAGATTTTCATTCAAATATGTTTGGTCTTTGAGATTACTTCCAATAATTTTATTCAATTATAAAGCATTAAAATTAATAGAATTTAACATTTAATAATTAATTGTTGATAGTTAATTTATTTTTATTAAATTATATTAATAAAATAATTTAAGTAATTAAATTTTAATTTAATTTTCATTCATAAATAAAAAGAAACAACCAAGAAAAAAAAAATGATATCCAACAAGGGCATTCATGATGCCACTTTTTCCATAGATTAAAATTTAACATTTGATTTAATAATTTTATTCAATTATTTACATGGATTAAAAAGGGTAATTTAGAGTAGAGGTTTTTTTTTTTTTTTTTTTTTTTTTAACTATTTAGAAAAATAAGGTGGTTTTGAAACAACTCCGAAAAATGGTGTTCTTTTTTTGTCTTATTAGGAGTGCGCGGGTTCAACCCGTGCAATCCGACCAGTCAAAGACTGCCACCTACCGTTCGTTTGGAAAACGTTTGGGATGCGCTTCTTCAGGAAGCACATTGCCTTTCCAAATCCCAGATCGGTAAATTTATCGGTCTAAATAAACCGACCGGTAAATTTACAGATGAGGAAATTTGTTTTCCCTGTAAATTTATCGGTGGGAATTCTAGACCGGTAAATTTAGGGTGGGTGAAATTACAGACCTATAAATTCCCTCATCTGTCAATTTACCGGTCGAAAAAAATCCACCCGTAAATTACCGGTCTGGAGTTCCCACCGGTAAAAAAATAGAATGCTTATTATTTCAGCCCTCTTGAAGTAGATTTAGGAAAAAAAATAAGTTTACTCATACAATTGTTTAATATGAAAATATGACATAGTGATAAAATTGTATGAAACCTTAACAACTTTTTATCATTTTTCATTTGAAAAGTAAAAATAGGATTTGAAAATCTATCATTTTAAAAATAGGATTTAAAAATAGAATTTGAAAATAATCTATCATTCTATTTTAAGTAAAAATATGATTTAAAAATAGGATTTGAAAACCTATCCTTCTATTTTAATTTAACTTAAAGTAGTAAATTTATCGGTCTCGGTGAAATTCAAAACCGACCAGTAAATTTAGTGGTGGAATTCTAGACCGATAAATTTACACGGAAAATAAATTTCCTCATCTGTAAATTTATCGGTCTGGAATTTGGAAATGCAATGCGCTTCTTCACTCCAAACGGTAAATTTATCGGTCTCGGTGGAATTACAAACTAACCGGTAAATTTACTAGTGGAATTCCAGACCGGTAAATTTACAGGAAAAACAAATTTCCTCATTTGTAAATTTACCGGTCGGTTTATTGAGACAGATACATTTATCGGTCTGGAATTTGGAAAGGCAATGCGCTTTTTGAAGAAGCGCATTCCAAACGGTAAATTTTTCGGTCTGGGTGGAATTCAAAACCGACCGATAAATTTACTGGTGGAATTCCAGACCGGTAAATTTTTTGGGAAAACAAATTTCCTCATCTGTAAATTTATCTTAATTAAAAGTCTTAATTATGAAGAAGCGCATCCCAAACGGTAAATTTACCAGTCTGGGTGGAATTCAAAACCGGCCGGTAAATTTACTGGTGGAATTCCAGACCGATAAATTTACAGGGAAAATAAATTTCCTCATTTGTAAATTTACCGGTCGGTTTATTGAGACCGATAAATTTATCGGTCTGAAATTTGGAAAGGCAATGCGCTTTTTGAAGAAGCGCATTCCAAACGGTAAATTTTCCGGTCTGGGTGGAATTCAAAACCGACCGATAAATTTACTGGTGGAATTCCAGACCAGTAAATTTCCCGGGAAAACAAATTTCCTCATCTGTAAATTTATCTGTCCGAAATTTGGAAAGCCAATGCGCTTCTCGAAGAAGCTCATTCCAAACGTTTTCGAAACGACTGGTAGATTGCAATCGTTGACTGGTCAGAGTGCGCGGGTTGAACCCGCACACTCCTAATAAGACAAAAAAAAACAACACCATTTTTCGAATTTGTTTCAAAATCACCATATTTTTCTAAATAGTTTAAAAAACGACCTCATTCTAAATTACCCGATTAAAAACTACCCAACATAGGGGCATTCATGATGCCTCTTTTTCCAGCAAACAACCCAAATCCTCCCACCAAACACAGGGCTTTATATGTCCAAGTTAATTCTCACTTCTAAATCCTCCCAATTTCCAACCAAACCGATCCTGAAAATCTCATTTCAAATACATCCTTCATTAGGTATAAAGTATGAGAATATATGTAGCTAGACAATATTATACCATTATAGAAATACGAAAAATCTATTCGTTGTTTTGAATAGGTTGCATTCTAAAACTATGTATAATTTAGGGTCATGATATCTATTTGATTTTTTATTTTTTTTATTTTTCAAAATTGTGTTTATTTTCTCATCATTTCTTTACGGTAATTTTCATCTTTTTAAGTAAACAATAAAATCTTGCCAAATTTCAAAAATAAAAAACAAATGTTTAAAAACTATTTTTTAGTTTTCAAAACATGACATGGTTTTTAAAATACGTATAAAAGGTAGAATAATAAAATAAAGAAACTCTTAAGTGAAAGTAGGATTTATAAGCCTAATTTTTAAAAATTCTAAAACTCAAAATCAAATGAATATCAAACGAGACCTACGTTTTCTCTTCCAAATTAAAATGAAGGATACAACTCAACACATATGCGGCTTAAGAGATGCATTAATTAACATTATCATGAATAAGGTTCATTCCCCCACCTCATGAGAAATTATTCGAGGAAGTCGCCACAACGATAGTTTTAACCAAGGATGAAAATATTCGTCGATAGGTCGATATATCCGTCATATATCCGTAAATCGAAGAGTTCTATATAAATATTAAGGATAAATGAATATCTTCAATATCTTTTATAAATATCCGTAAAACATAAAAAATATCATCTATTAATCCCAATATGGATATAGATACTAATAACAACATATATAACTTAGTTTGAAAGTAAAATGAACTTAATTATTAATGTAAATAATTTTCTTAAAAAAATTGATTTACAGAATTATCCGTCGATATCGATATTTCATCGATATATCCATGGATATATCCGTAAAATTGAACTCCCAATATGGATATCGATATCGATATTTTCGTCATTGGTTTTAATCAAATAAATTAAGAGAGAGAAAATGTAAAAATATTACGATTTTTTATTCCATAGTTATTAGGGACCGATAAATTGTAAGAAAGAGAGTGTAAAAATACTTTGATGATTTATCCAATAATTATTGGTTTTATTTTTTTTTAATATTGTAATTTTTAAAACTTTTTATAAAAATATTTTAAACTATTTTAAAAAGTGAGGTCGTCTTTTGAAAAGACGATCTTGCTCCACATGGATGGAGACCGTCTTTTCAAATGTCGATTTCCTTCTGCAACTATGAAAAAGTTCTTTTGTATTAAAAAAAATGATATTTTTTTACCCAAATATTCAATAAAAGAGGTATGGTTGGAAAGCTAACAGAGAGAGCTTCAATTTGATACTTGATTTCAATATTTTGTGAGTTGTTTATCAAAAGATAAAGATAATCGAAGTTGGACTATAGTTCTGCAAATTTCAAAACTGAAGATTCTTTTGAGCAGTGTGCATTAAACAATTGATATTTTTTTACCCAGATATTCAAAAAGGTACGGCTGGAAAGCTAACACAAAGAGCTTCAATTTGATACGTGGTTTCACTATTTTTGAGTTGTGTATCAAAAGATATAGATCATCGAAGTTTAGCTACAATTCTAAAAAACTTCACTAAACCCAGAACTGAAGATATGACTGAAAATTTCAAAATTGTAGCTCAACTTCGATGATCCTTAACTTTTGATACATAACTTCAAAAAACGTGAAACCAGGTATCAAATTGAAGCTCTTTGTGTTAGCTTTCCAACCGTACCATTTTCAAAGTTTTTGAATATCTGGGTAAAACGATCATTTTTTTAATACACACTGCTCAAAAGAATCTTCAGTTTTGAAATTTGTCGAACTATAGTTCAACTTCGATGATTTTTATCTTTTGATATTTTGATACACAACTCCAAAAATATTGAAACCAGTATCAAATTGAAGCTCTCTCTCTTAGTTTTCCAACCATACATTTTTCGAAATTTTTGAATATCTGGATAAGAAAATATCATTTTTTTTCTTAATCTAAAAGAACTTTTTCATAGCTGCACAAGGAGATCGTCTTTTGGCATCCATATGGAGCAAGATCTGTCCAAAAGACGACCTCGCTTGGTCGTTTTTTTTAAAAGACGACCTCACTTTAAAACAACATTATTTTTAAAAATACTTTCAAAACTACGATATTTTTATAAAAAAATTTAAAAATTACACTATTAAAAAAAAACCAGTCATAATTATGGAACAGATAAATTGTAAGATATAAATTCTACAATTTTAAAGATGTAGACATAATGTGGTTGTCTCTGAATGATTTGTTCCACCCAATAAATTATAAAAAAAATAATAATAATAATAATAAAGAAAAATAAATAAGCTGCATGTTAGGGTGTCCACATGGTGGGGATGAGGATTGATGAACCATAAATTCTCTAGGAGGAAATCACTAGGTCAGGTTCTCATCGATACTTTTTTCTATTGGGGTAAAGACAATGGTGAATTATAATTCTCTGTGTTGGGGATTATGGTTGTCGGTAAAGACAATGGTGAGTTATAGTTCTCTGTTTTGAGGATTATGGTTGTCGGTAAAGACAACGGTGAGTTATAGCTAGTTCTCTGTGTTGAGGATTATGATTGTGGGTAAAAACAACGGATGCAACAAAAGTTGTGGACTATGGTTGTCGGTAAAGACAACAGATGTCGCAGAAGTTGTGGATTCTTCGAATATCTTGCCAAGGTGGAATTTGTAGGGATTTTGAGAATATATAAGAAAGGTGGTTGTCCCACATCGGAAAAATTCAGGTAAGTTATGTGCTCCTATGTCTATAAAAGGAGAATATGACTTTGCGTTTTAATCATCCCAGTTAGAAACATTTTAAGCTTGGTATGTTAACTCTGTAAATTCTCTAAAAAGGGTGTGAGTTGTGTAAATTAGCTTTGAAGAGTGTTTTGTAATTGAGATCGGGGATAGAATTTTGTTTTGTAATTGAGATCGGGGATAGAATTTTGTGTGATTGTAACAATTTTTACATAGTGGAAGTTCTTTCTGGTGGGCCGTTCTTCGATTTTGGAGTTTTTGACGTAAATTCTTGTGTTTTCTATTTGTATTGCTTTTTCTCAATTATTTTCTGCTTATTCCTACTATAGAAGTGGGAGGTTGTTTCCCAACATGATTAACACCATCAATACAGGTGCGTGTGGCTTAAGAGATGTTTATTAACACCATAAATAGTGGTTGTTCATTTGGCTAGCTTACGAGATTCACCAGAAAGAACACAATGAAAGTGAATGATATTTGGGTAGTTTTTGGAGTTGTTTTAGGGTTTTATTTGGTTGTGTTTGTGTTTGTTAGGCGATTCAACGAGCTATGGAGTTTTGTTAAATTGGGAAGGAAGGTCTACCAAGCTCTTCCTCCTGGTCATATGGGATGGCCTCTTATTGGCTCTTCCTTGGCTCTTTACAATTCTTATAAATTAAGTGATGATCCCGACTCTTTCATCAATCATCTCATTTCCAAGTATTCTCTCACTCAAATGCTTTGATTTAGAGTATATTTTCAAATATCAAGAGAGAAAGACTAATTAACTCAAAATATTCGTGGAAATATCAATATTAAATTGAGTAATACTTGGCTGCTAGGAGGGGCTACATCCCGACACGTTGCTCAACCATAGATAGTCACGTGGTACAAATGTTTTTTTTCTCTTCCGAGAATACATGTTTTCCCTTAATTTAAGGTTTAATATTTAAGATTTAGAGGTTACCGTTTAAGATTTAGTATTTAGGGTTTACTAACATTTAAGGAAAATTCTAAACCCGAAACCATAATTCTTAAATACTAAAACCCTAAACCACACATTTAAGGGGAACATATTCTAGAAAAAAAAATTGAAAGTTAAATAAAAAGAAATTGAAAAAAAAAATTATTTTGACATATTGCAACCTATAGTTGAGTCACGTGTCAGGACCTATAAATGAGCACGGACCCAGTTAGCAGCCAAATATTACTCTATTAAATTTACGATAACTTATTAACTTGAACTTTTTAGTTGATTTGTGTTTTAACATAATATTAAAGTAGGAAGTCTTGAATTTGAACATATATAATGTCATTTCCTCCTCCAATTATTATTGAATTTCACTTGTTATGTTGGACAAATGATATAATTTAATTTATCATAATCTATCAATTTAAACTTAGGTTAAATCACCCCAATTCAAATATTTAATTATATGAATACTTTAACAATTTTCTTTATTATTTAGTATATATATTTGGATTAATATTCATTTGAGACATAAAAAATTTATCAACTGATACTTGCTATTCAACCTTCTAATTTATGTACATATCGATGAATATAACTATGTTGATGCAGAAATGGAAGAATTGGGATGTACAAAAGTCATCTATTTGGGAAGCCAACGATCATCATAACTGATCCAGAAATATGTCGACGCATATACTTAGATGACGAATGCTTTGTACCGAAATATCCAAAGTCAACGGCGGCGATATTTACCGGGAGTGGCTCAGCGATGAAGATCGCCGATCACAAATCTGTGCATCGACTCATGGCAGCTCCCATCAATGGCTCAGAAGCCTTGTCTAATTATGTTGATTATGTTGAAAAGGAAGTGATGAAAAGGTTGGAAGAATGGAGCAGCATGAGAGAGCCAATAGAGCTGTTGAATGAAATTAGAAGTCTCTACTTTAAATTCATTTCACATATTTTCTTGGGGGATAAAGTAAGTGGGCATTGCATAGCAGAACTTGAGAGATTGTTTAGAGAAATGGCTGTTGCACTCATGTCCATTTTCCCTTTCGACTTGCCTGGATTTGCTTTCCACACAGCATTCAAGGTACACTCAAGTTTAATTTTGTAAACATTTTTAGGGTTTAGAATTATTTTTTGTGAAAGAATTTTCAACTTTCTTTTGAACAAAAATTGAACGAAAGTAAAACTTGTATTTTTTGGTCTGTTTCTTGGTGGTTTCAAGTGTATTTTTTTTTTTTTTCGATTGATCTAGAAATTTCTGGTTTTGATTCTAGACAATTTTCCGTAAATAGTATATGTTATGTTGTTACCAAAATATAGTAATAAAGTTAAATTTGATAGAATTGGTGGAACGAGCTTGACCTTACAATATATGAAAGGAGAAAGAGAGTCAATAACGTTAAATTTGATATAATTGGTGGAACGAGTTAGGACTGGTGGAAGCTTTCCACACCGACTCTGACGCTCGAGTTAACTCTAGAGAGAGAAACGAAGAGAGAGATAAAAGATGAGCTTGATATGAAAAATGTATGAATTATGAAATTTGAATAATATAACTTGCTTCCACTGAACTAAGGATACTTTCTTTATATAGGGATCCTTAAATAACCATTAGAGGGCCATCATGAAGATTATTGATGACGCCCTTAACTTGAGTTACAAAATAGACATAGCTCTCGAAGGGAGCCATTTTCGTCGATTAACGGGACCAAGCCAACCCCACAACACTACAAGAAACTTGATCTTTTTCGAAGGTCAAAACCTTCGAAAAAGCCCTAAATGAACCTTCGAAAAATCTTTTTTCGAAGGTTAACTCAACCTTCGAAAAGTGTCGAAATAAATTCCGTCGGGAAAAGCTTTTCAAAGGTTCGTTAACCTTCGAAAATCAACTTTTTTTTTCGAAGGTTCATTAACCTTTGAAAATTAGTTTTTTTCAAGGGTTCATTAACTTTCGAAAATTAGTTTTTTCGAGGGTTCATTAACTTTCGAAAATTAGTTTTTTCGAGGGTTCATTAACCTTCGAAAATTAATTTTTTTAATTTTTTCGAGGATTCATTAACCTACTATAGTTATCAAATTATTTGTCGATAATTATTTATTGTCAAATTATCTTTTTTGAAGGGTTTCTTTTTTTAGAGGCTTATAATATTATTTTCAACAATTTTAAAGCCCACAAAAATAATTCTTTATCAACATTTGTAAATCCTTCAAAATAACAAAATTAAACAAAATTTCAAATTAATGTTATTTTCAGCTTGATATTGATCCTCCAATATACAAAAACTAGATAAATTTGATTCTTCTAAAGAGAAAGCTAAAGCAACAAATACAATAGTTTCACTTTCTTAAATATGCAACTCTAATCAAATACAAACAATGACTTGGGAGGTTATCAGCCCCTGTTCTATTGGCTGTTGTGCCATCTCTTCTTCCCAATAAAATCTTCCAGTTGGGCCCCTCCTTGCTACGAGGAAGAAAACAAAAATCCCAATTTTAATTTCTTATTTTTTTTCTTGGGTTAAGAACCACATGTATTTATATATATGTAATGTTAATTTTGAATGTGGAAGGAGAATTATTACCAGAAAGACAGAGACTTGAGAGGCCAGAGCTAGGATGTCGACGCAAGAGACAACACCGGGACATTCTGCCTCGACCGCGGCTTTGATGTTGTAGACAATTTCTTGTCCTTGAATTCCTAAATTTCCAAGTCCATTGAGCTCACTGTCTATGCCGGGAGCATTCACTAGCAAAACAGAGGCATCACATCCCTGCAAAACCAGTCTTCCTCCTAAGAGAGAATTCAAGAATTAAACGGATATCTCCAAACCCATTTCTTCTAAGAAACCTTCTTTTTTTCCATTATAAGTCCCTCAAACAAGTTTTAACATCAGCATTATTATTGACATAGAAAGAACAAAGAGAACTTGAATTAAAAAAGATAAGCAAAAAGAGAAACAAAATGTCTTCAATGAAAAGGCATAAAACAAACCTTCTATCCTCTGAAGAAGTTTCTTCACTTTCTGCCTACACCCAGTGGATGTTCACTCTGAGATCACAAGTCTATAAAAAAAAAACAACAACAAAAAGCCCAAAAAAAAAAAGTTTAGGCGCAGGTGAGAGAGAAAGGGGGAAAAATGAGAGATTTTGATTTTGATTTTGAAAAAATGCAAGCACATATATGAATGTGATCAAAAAGGGAAAGCATATACCTCCTTGGCAGCACCAGAGCTCCAACTCAGCTAACCCAGATTTTACATATTCCCCATTGCTGAATGTACAACATTCTCGACGAAGAAGGAGAGTGAGAAGTAAATAACAAGAAGTCAACATATTTTCCTTCTTAGTATGAACTATTGAAGATACAAGGTCAACAACTTACATGTTGAAGAGTTTAAATTGTCACCTCTGATTGGTTGAACTCGAAATGCTAAAGAAATTATATGGAGTTGAAAAGTGAGAGAGAAAGAAAAGAAAATAAAAGAATGGCGAAGAGACAACAGCGGAGTGGTTTCCTTTCCATTCATTGTGTATATGGGTTGATGATAAGAATTGAAAATGAATTAAAAGGATAGATTTGGAAGAATTTTAGAGAAAGGTAAAGAGCATTTACCTGAATACATATTGCCCTCATCTATTGCTTGGTCCTTCCTGTCGGAAGAGAATAAACTGCTCGTAGCAATTCAAGGTTCCAAGCATTCAACAACTTATGAGAATAAATTATGAGAAGGGAAGTTTTTTCTCACCTTTGTGGGACTGATTTCCCTTTGTATCAGCAAAATGTTCGTGGAACATAAAAGTTTTATGTATACAACTTCAAATACCCACATGCTGCAAAAGCAAGTTCCTATTATCTCTCTGCCTTCCACTCGATAAGTATGTTATCCAATAAGTATATGTAAAATCGTACTAAACATTTCAATCTATGATTTACACGTGCAAACTAAGCAAAGTATCTCTACTACACAAGTCACATGGGAAAGAAATCATATTCAGTCAAAAGTACATACCGACACCAGATCCCAATTCAATGATAGAACATCCTTGAAGCATGTGAGCATGGTCGGAAAGATAATTGTTCATCAGCACGGCACCAGGCCACACTAGTTGCCACATTAAATCAAAGTCAGTTGTTTCAAGAATTGTTAGATCATCAACATTTCCAAGGAGTCCTATAACTTGATGTGCTCATATTGAGGGGAAAAAAAGTAGGAATATTACAACATTAATGTAGCATGTACACATGCTTGCATCTTCTAGCAGCTAATGTTTAGATATAAGCCAGGAGAATATATTGATTTTAACCTCAATTTTTTAAACCGGCGAAACATCAAATTTTTACAGAGAAATTCAAGACATTTGGAGCCACACTTTAGCAAACAAGAAGCAATAAGATAACTATACTTTTAACATCATCGATAACTCTAAAACTACATAGGGGATTCTATTATCCAAATACTACACGTGACATAATAATTTATGTTCTCTACAAATACAATACTTCAGAAAACCTTTTGTTTCATCAAATAAAAAAGTCATTTATAAATATGAAAAGAAAATATTAAAAGGATTGAAAATAAAATCAAACATATCCACAACCTGTCATGGTAGCACATATTCAGATTGTTTCCCCAACTCAGATTGATTAAAGCTCTATATTCTCATCTACAACAGATCATATCATTTAAAATTTCTAAGCAATCAAATCTAGAACTGGTCTGGTTATCCACTATTTCCTTCAAAATTACCATTTAATCAGTTATAAAATTAGAAGAATGCAAACCTTCTGAACTTGATGGCGAGGAACATCATGCGGAGCAAGAGTTTCGATTTCAAGAGAGTTCTGATCAAAGCAACAGGAAAATAAGAAGATGAAAAAAGTCCAACACCAAAATAAATTACCAAAAAATTTAAATAAGAATTTCAACCTTAGCTTCATTGTGGCAATGCCTACAATCAAAGATCTCATCGCAACATGGTGCTCTAATTTTTCATCTCCTTCGATAATGCAAGCACCTAAAGCACAACAATCTAGAGTTGAGGAACAAAAAACAAAACCTAATGTGAAAGTGAAACGTAGAGATCGACATTTTTTTCAAATAAAAGATTAACAGAGACATACCCGAAATTCCCACTTTGAAAGATCTACGGCAGATTGGAAATCGAACTAAACATGCAAACTTCTATAGAACCAAAACAATACAACACTCAATTGAAATTTGAAATAGGGAAATCGAACTGATGTGCAAATCGGCGATGATTTCACACTTTGAAAGGTCAGAGATAAAACCTACCTTGTGTGTGTGGTACTCAAGAGCCCTAATTCGGAGATGAAGGCCCAGGCGACTGGTGCAAATTGACGGCGATTAATGCACGAACTCGAAGATGAAGGGACACCAACGACGACTGGTGCCAATGCTCGAACTCAGAGATGAAGAGAAGAAATCGAAGAGGGAGAAGAAGGGAAGGAATCGCAGCGATGAGGAAAACGTCAGAGAAAGAAGTTGGGGTATTTGGGCGTTGAAAACTAAAACACGCGTTGAAAACTAAAAATTACTCTTTTTCGGGGGTTTTGAAAACTTTCGTTAAAAAGTATTTATATTTTGAGGTATAATAATTCTTTTAAAAATTAAACTCTTTTTCGAGGGTTTTTTTTAAACCTTCGATAAAAGTATACTAATTTCAAAAGATTTTCAAAATATTTTAAAAAATATATTCTTTTTCAAGGGTTTCAAGACCTTCAATAAATGTACTCTTTTTCAAAGATTTTTCAAGACCTTCGATAAATGTATATTCTTTTTTAAAGGTTTTTCAAGATCTTCCATAAAAGGTATAATATTTTTCAAGGGATTTTCAAACCTTTGATAATGATATACTCTTTTTCGAGGGTTTTTCGAAACCTTCGATAAAAGGTATACTATTTTTCGAAGGTTTTTCGAAACCTTCGATAAAAGTATACTATTTTTCGAGGGTTTTTCGAAACCTTCGATAAAAGGTATACTATTTTTCAAGGGTTTTTCAAAACCTTCGATAAAAGTACTCTTTTTCGAGGGTTTTTCGAAACCTTCGATAAAAGTATACTTTTTTTCGAGGGTTTTTCGAAACCTTCGATAAAAGGTAGATATTTTTTGAAGGCTTTTTAAATCCTTTGATAAATGTAATATTTTTCGAAGGTTTTTTATAACCTTTGATAAAATATGGTCGAAATAGGCCAACTTTGTTGTAGTAAGGGGGTCGACCCTTTGCGGCGGGTGGAGCCGAGCTCCTCTAGGGTCTCGACCCCTTTGGTGGTGCCAAGCTTACCCACATGGTCGGCTCCTTTCGATATGAGGCTGACCCGACCCAAGAGGGTCAGTCTTCAAGGCCGAGCCGACCTCCTTGATGAGGTCGGCCCTTTGTGGTATATTGTAGAGCCGACTCGAGGGGTCGGCTGCTCTGTCGCTTCTTGCGTCGACCCTATGGGTCAGTGCCACATTTTCTTTGCTCAGTCCTCTTCATGGCCGAACTTTATTCTTGAATGAGTCTTTCTGTCAGGGTCTTGATATTTTACCCATAACATGTTAAATCAACAATCAGTCTATTAGCTTAAGATAATGGACAATGATAAATTAATTATATCAATACTGTAACACTCTCCCTCACTTGTGGGCTTAAAAATTTGTAGATGTCCAACAAAAGGAATTAAATATTGATTCGGGAGGAAATAACATTTATTACAATGATTTGAACTCAAGACGTTCGGCTTTGATACCATGTTAAATCACCAATAATTAACCCACAACTAAAGCGCTTTAGGGTTGATTGGTGATTCAACCACATCAAAACAATAAGATTGTGTTTTTATTGATTTGAATTCAATTCATTTTCAGTATGGTTCCTGATAAGTAAACAGAGCCTAAAAGTTAGGTAAAAAAAAACTTTAAACATTCATTGATTTTATCTAGGTTCTAACTTAAAGATATGTTATATAAAAGATTAATTGGTACTTTAAAAATACTACTATTGTTGTTAAACAATACTTGGAACTCATCAGGCAATGAAAGAGGTAGAAAAGATCCTGAATGCAATGATAGAAGAGAAGAGAAGAGGTTTGGAAAACAATGAAGGAAGAGAAGAGAATTGTCAAATTGAGGCAATGATTGAAGCCACAGATGGGAATGGTGCAAAGTTGTTAAGTAACAATGCAATTATAGATATGCTACTTGGTGTGTTTCATGCTGCTAATCATACTGCAGCTCATGCTGCCATGTGGGTTCTTATCCACATTTCAGATCACCCTCATGTTTTTCAAAAGGCAAAGGTAAATATCTCAACACTTTGAGAATATATTAAATGATTAAATAAATTATTCTTAATGTTTAGTAGATTAATTTTTTTTTTCAACGTGAGAATTGAACCCATGACTTCTTAATCACTGTCAACATCAAATCTTCTTCAACATTAGTGACATTTTTTTTATTGTTTTGAAAAACTTAAAGATACTTCTTGTTCTAACTATTATATGATATTTTCACAGTTCCCTAATGTGGTGAGAACAATATAAGTGACAATGAACTTATTTTGATAAATTGCACATATCTAAATTGATTAAATTCGGATCTATGCTTTCCTTTCATTGATTGTTACATCGTTGATCGGTTTGACTTCTAAATATTTAAATTAATGCGAGATGAAAAGATTGAACTCCGACCTCTTTTAGTCAAAGGCATAATATTATGCCAATTGAGCTAAGCTTGATTTTATAAATTTTAAAGTTTAGAGACTTCTTAGACACCAACCTGATATCAAATATCACGGAGTTTCATATTAAAACCAATTGATTTTAGTAGATTAATCTTCTAGAAATCATTTGATGATTTGGGTGATGATGGAGTTGGTTTGATATGACATCTTTTAATAATAAAAAAAAGGTTAAATCTAGGTATTTAATCTTTGAACTTTCAAATTTATCTCTAAGTGTCGAATAAGATTTTAAAATTAAAATTTTGTGTCTAATAAACGCTTTGAACTATTCAATAGTTTTTTTTAAAATTCATATTGTATATTAGATATGAGTTAGAAAGTTTTGGTTTTAATTAGACATAAAATTAAATTTTATGTTTAATAGATGAATTTACTTTTCAAAATTTCAAATATGTCATGGTAGATACAAAATTTAAAGTTAAGGTTTATTAGACATTTTTAATTAAATTTTAGAGACCTATTAAATATAAAATTTAAATTTTAGGGTGTTATAGTATTAATATGATTAAATTTACCGAAACCTATCGACTCAAAGTTTTGGGTTGATTTTGGTGTACTCTTCATTTTGTAGTAAAAATTATAAAATTTAATTTGAAAAGTATTTTTAATTAAATCAAAAACTGCAAATATAGGATTGAAAAGAGTAGTAATTTAAAGTTAATGAAACAATTGATAATAAAAGATGGGTGTTTGATATACAAGAATTATATGTAAATTAATAATACGATTTCTATTTTGTTTTTACAGGAAGAACAAGAGTTGATCATAAAAGAAAGGCCATCCTCGCAGAAAGGATTAAATTTTGGAGAAATTAAACGAATGACATATCTTACAAAGGTATGTACTATAGCTTTATAATAGTTTTCTTATTAAAATCAATAATTATTGTTGCCAATGGGTATAAAGTAATTAATAAGATCCCATTTGATATTTTTGATTTATGCTGGTTTTCAATTTCAAAAAAAAAATATTTAACTAAAATTTATAGAGCTCGTCGCACAAATAGCAATCAATCAGGCCCAAACTAATTACAAAATTTAGCAAACTTTAAAATGTTTTGCAAATATGACAAAAAAATTTGTTTCTATCGCTATAGACTTTATCATATCACTGATGGACTATTATCACTGATAGACTATTATCACTCACAAAAATCTATAAAAAGCTGAGGTGATCAGCGATAGAATTCTATCAGCCATAAGATATCAGCGATAGAAATTGCCATATCCACAAATTTTTTAAAAACATGCTATATTTTTAATTATAATATTTTAAATTGCCATCGGTTACAATTTCCTAAATTTATATTTATTTTCTCACAATTTATTAATAATGATTTTCATATTTTTATCAGAAATATTTAAATTCTTATCTAAACTCAAAAATCAAAAATAAATTTTCAAAACTATTTTTTTAATTTTCAAAACCTTTTAAATTTTGAAAACACGTGCCAAACGTAAATGACAAAAACAAATACACTCATATGGAAGTAGTATTTTTAATTTAGACTTAAATTTAAAAAAAAAAAATTAAATAATTATCGAATTAATGGAATTTAATTAAAGATATAATAATTATAGAAATAGGGTAGTATTTTGGACTTTTTTTTTTACAAATAATGTATTTTTAATAAATAATTATAGAAATAAGGTAGTTTTGAAACTATTTTATTTATAAAAGTAGGGTAGTTAAATTTTGTACTATCGAGTATGATAACTCGTGAACCATGGCCAAAATTTATGGGGTAAATCGTGTAGCATCGCAACAATTTATAGGATAAATCGTGTACCATGACCACTATTTAGAGGTTAAATCGTATAAAAGTAGATATGGAGCACCTAGTCTCAGCAATCTTTTCCCCTCCAGATCCTAATTTCCACTGAAAATGTCAAATTCCGATCAACCCTCCGACCACAAAACCCATGTCGCCCTTTTCCCAAGTGCCAAAATGGGCCATCTACTCTCCTTCCTCTCCGACTCGATAATGCTTGTCATTTTCGGTGGCGGGAGATGTTGATGGAATGTTTGGTAGTTGGAGATAATATTCGGACGCATGACCTTCCAAAGTGTCGGTGGCTGGAGATGTTGATCGGAATGTTTGGTGGTTGGAGATAATATTCGGATTCATGACCTTCCAAAGTGTCGAAGATGTTTGGTGGCTAGAGGGTTGATCGAAATTTGAAATTTTCGATGAGAATTAGATATAGAGAGGGCGAGAGAGTGTTGAGACTCTACATCTTTCTAAATAGTGTACATGTTACACGGTTTAACCCCTAAATCGAAGTCATGGTACACGAATTATTCGTAAATCATGATCATGATACATGATTTAACTATTCTGCTATTTTGCAAAAAAAATGTTTCAAAAGTAACTCATTTCTCTAATTATTTAGGATGAAATTTCAAAGGTTTGGAACACTCTTCATGATTTTCTATATATAATATATAAGTACTACTTCTCTTTTAATTTTATTTATTAATTTTTTATTATTATTACTATTGTTTAGTATTTTACAGCTTATTTTTCCCTTCTTAGTTTGCTTTTCTTTTAAACCCTTTCATTTCCTCATCTGAATTTTTCTTAGTTTGCTTTTCTTTTAAACCCTTTCATTTCCTCATCTTGAATTTTGGATTTAGTAGTGTTGTATGACACATTATTGGCCTAATACACTAAATAGTTCATACGAAATGTAAAATAGTAATCAAGTCTTAAGTTCAATCCTTTAATGTCTATGAGCATAGTTCAACCGTATGATGTATCGCCTACTAGGTTCTAAGTTCAATCCTTCACTCAAATATGTTGTCAAAAAAATAATAATAATAATAATAATTAATTATAAAATAGTAATTGCTATAATTGGATGGTATAAATTAGACATTAAAAAAATTACTACTATTTCTCTCAATACTTTACGAATAATTTAAAGGAAAAAAATTCAATCGAAAGCATATAGCATTTTAAAAACTATAAATTAAAAAAAAAAAAAAAAAAAAAAAAAAAACTATGCAAATTTTGACAATAGATTTATTTTAGTCCTTATAGCATAATCACATCAATTTAGTATTCATTATTTAAATTTACTTTTCAAGATTTAGAAATTTCATATTGTAACTGATTTTTTCAACGGTATAATTGACAACAATTATCTTAAAAACTATAGAAATCACAAACCAAGCATAACTCACAAAATTGAAGATGAAAATGCTTTAAGAAGATTGTATGAAATCAGAGTGAACATAGCTCAATTAGCATAAAATATTGTATCAGTAACTAAGAAATTTGTGGTTCGAATCTCTCACACTCTCCATATTGTACTAAGAACACATTGTATGAAACACATGTATATGATTCTATATTTTTTAGACGATTTTATAATAATTAACGATGTTATCATTCTTATTAAAATAAATTATGCATTTGGTTATAATAGTACACAAAATTAATTCTTATGATTTTTTCTCTCACTAAAGTTAGCTTATCTAGACGTTAATTGATATGTATACTTTCTTTGGAGGTGGAAGTTTGAATCACCACACTTCTTTAACTCAAAAAGAAAAAGAAAAAAAAAATACCATTTTTTATATCATAAAATCTAAGTTAAATTACAAATTTGGTCCCTGAAATTAGAGAAAGTTTGAATTTAGTCGGTATAATTTTAAAAACTAGAATGAATCTCAATTTACATGGACCAAAAATTATGGTATTAATCTACTACTATATGTACTACAAAAAAATCTAAGATATATTATATAATTTTTTTTATACACAATGAATAATCATTAATTGTAAAACATAACACAATTTGTTTTTTTTAATTTGTTAATACATACCGTAAAGATCGAATCTTACACTCCATATATTTTTAATTAAAAACAAAAGAATAATCACCAATTCATTACGTTTGGTTTGAACAAAAAAAAAAAAAAAAAAAAAATATAACTCAACTTTGGTTTCTATTAATCATTATTTCAGGTAATTAATGAGACGTTGAGAAAAACTACCCTTATATCTCAAACCTTTCGCGAGGCCAAAACTAATGCAAATCTCAACGGTAAGAGTGATTTTTCCCTCGGCTATTACTCACTTGCAATGCGATCAGTTTATGAATTTTATATATTCATTATATTCTACATCTCGGTAAATTTTAAGTGTAAATGTTAAAATATATATATATAACATTTACACCATAACATTTACTTAATTAAAGAAAAAGCTTTAAAAATTTATATGACATAAAACCAAAAATGATTCACCCAAGGCGGACCAAATAAAAATGTTTGGGGTCAAAAAATAAAAAAATAAAAAAATAATAATATATATATATAAAACTTCACAAAAAAAAAAAATAGAGATTTGAATCGAGGATCCACGTTATATTTTGGTATACCAAAAACTTCTTAATTAAATTAAAATAAACTCAGACATAATTTAGTTCATCTCGATGTCTTATCAAATAAAAAAAAAAAAAAAAAAATTACGAGTTTAGTTCATGAACTTTAAAGTTTGAGTATATTAGATCACTAAACTTTCAATCTATTATCTTATAAAGTTTCTAAACTTTCAACGTGTACTATAGGTATTTGAAATTTTTCTAATGAATTCTTAAAATTTTAAAATGTTGAGAGTTGGACAAGGATTTGTTACACTTAAAATTGAAAATTGGAGGACTTATTAGATACAAAATTAAAATTTAAAATATATTTATAATTTTTAAAATTTTGTTTATCTATGAAATACAAAATTAAAAAATTCAAATATTGAAAAAATATACTATAATGTAAATATGTTTTCAAATTTTATAGAGTGAATGTTAATATGAAGTAAATTATTTTTGGAAAGTTAACAAATAAACTTAGTAATGATTAATTTTAAGACTTTAAATTTGGACGTTTGAAATTAGGGATTGAAAATGACATTTCAACCTTTTTTTTATATATTGACTATAAATAAATAAAAAACAATGTACTCAAGAAAAAATAACATAAATAATGTACTAACGTTTATTATTTTTTTTTAAATAAATAAAAAATAATAATAATAATGTACTATTGTTGGGTTTTAAACTCAAGACAAAACAATGCTTGGCATTTGCAAGTGCCACGGCTAGAATGCCCTTTTTTCAACCATTTTATAAAGGACAAAATACTAGTCTCCACTCCCCACTCTCCACATAGGACTCCTCCAAGGATCCATACTTATTTAACAAACAAAAAAAACTAAAATAAATATTAAAAAAAGAACAAAATGCAAAGAAAATGTGTTCTCCTCGTAACCTTTCTTGTATGGTTTAAAAAATAAAATAAAATTTCCTTTACAAAAACAAAAAATAAAAAAATTAAGCTTTTGATAATTGGCCAAAATTAGTAGCGGATCCGGACATTATTAATGTTTGGGGGTCAAAAAATTATGTTATAAAAATATTAAAAAAGATTATCATAAAAAAAATTGAGATTCAAATTCACAATCCCACATTATGTTGGTCTTACAAAAAGTATTGATGATAAGAATAGGTAAGCGTATAAAATATTTTCTGGTTAAGTTCAAATAAACTTAGTGTCATCATATAATTTCATTTACCTGAATTAAAAAAAAAATGTCGAATAAGAGAATTATCTACACTTAAATTTGAAAATTCAAAGACAATATTGTATTTAAAGTTGAAAAATATATTCAACAGTTTTTAAAGTCCGTGGATCTATTAAACACAAAATTAAAAGTTCAAAAACTTATTAGACACTTTAAAACAAAAAATTATTAAAAAAAAAACACAATTTAATGTGAATACTTTTCTAAAATTTATAGAGGTATGTAATATAGACTAAATTACTTTAAAAAAAAGTAATCAATAAACTAATAGCCTCGTTTGGGATTGTGTTTGAAGACGTTAAAATCGATTTCAAAATAATTTTAACCGTTTTTTATGTTTGGTAAATCTAATTCTTAAATAATTTAAATAAAATCACTTTTTAATTTACGTTGATTTACAAAAGCTATTAATAGTAGCTTTTGGATTTTGCTTCTCTAAAAATCTGTTCTATCTAACCAATTTTAAATTTTTTATTTTTATTTTTTATTTTACGAATTATTCATAATCTAACTAATCTTATTTCATCATTTTTTTTAATTTAATTTGATGCTTTTTAATTATTGTTCTTATTTGTTTATTTATTTATTTCAACTAAAGCTAGAATTTGTTTGACAGATTTTTTATATATCAATTTTTTTTTATATAGTTTATAAAATTATTTAGAGTAAAAAAAATATAATTTTTAATTTAACTTATATAAAATTTCATATTACCTTATAAATTTTTTGAAGTTAAATATTAATAAAAACTCATATTTAATTATTGAAATATATTTATATTTGGGTTAATATCGCTATTTCATAAAAGATTAGTAGGAATTTACCAAACACTATAACCAGATTTTTCAAGTTTAAATCTGAAATTTACCAAACACTAATTAACTTCGTGCTACAGCTGATTTTTCTAAAAGCACAGCTGGAAGCAATTATTTTAAAAGCTACCGCAATCCCAAACTAAGCCTAAGTTTAAGATTTGTTCAAAAGATGATTTAAATTTAAAAATTTTAAATTATTAATGAATACAATTCTCAAAATACAAATACTAAATGACATTTTAACATTTTTAATATAAATATATATAAAAAAAAAATTAAAAAAAAATCTCAAATACAAAGACTAAAATAACTTTCTAATTAACATTTTTTAATATAAAAAAAATGAAATTTAAAAAAAAAAAATTAAAAATAATTATTTCTTATAAAATTAAATATTTAAAATTAAATAGGAAATGCGTTTATATTGATAATAAAAAAAGGGCTGGTTGCACAAATAGCAATCAGGCCCAAACTAATTGCAAATTTAGCAAATTTTAAAATGTTTTGCAAATATGGCAAAAAAACTCGTTTCTATCACTAGACTTTATTATATCACTGATAGACTTCTATCAGTGATAGACTATTATCTCTGATAGACTATTATCACTGACAAAAATCTATAAAAAGCTGATGTGATCAGCGATAGACTTCTATCAGTCATAAGATATCAGCGATAGAAATTGTTATATCCGCAAATTTTTTAAAAACATGCTATATTTGCAAACAATAAGTCTTAAATTGTCATTTACTATAATTTCCCATAAAAAAATATATTTAAAATATTAATTAAGTATGTAGTCAAGAAAAAAGTAAAAAAATAATGTGGAGTTGATAAGTTTCAAACTCAAGACCACAAAAATATTTTATCAAAAAAAAAAAAAAAAAAAAAAAAGACCACAAAAATACACGACACTAGCTTTTCACTATAGCGAACTCATTTAATTTATTTTATAGAAACAAAATGTATACATTATTAACGCTATAGCCAAAGCGAGCATAGCTCAGCTGGCATATGTATTAGTTGACGACCACAGACATTCTTCTCCACGTTGTAAAATAAACCCTATTGATATTTAAATTAAAATATAATACAATTTAAAGAAGTCTACTAATCCCATTTAGAACTATTATTGTCTTGGGTGGTGAGGGCAGACCTAAAAAACAATGTTTGGGGCGAAACAATTTAACAACTTATAAATGGAATGTTACTAGACTAAAGCTATTAATAGTGAAAGACTATTTGATAGACTATTATCATGATAAAAATCTATAAAAAGCTGAGGTGATCATCGATAGACTTCTATCAACCATAAGATATAGCAATAGAAATTATCATATCCGCAAATTTTTTAAAAACATGCTATATTTTTAATTATGTTATTCTAAATTGACATGTTACAATTTACCTAATTTTATTCTTAAAAATAATTTAGAGTTATATTTTTTTATAAATATGTCTTCAGTGATAGAAACGGATTCTTTTGCCATATTTGAAAAAAAAAAAAGTTGGTTAAATTTGCAATTAGTTTGGCCATGATTGCTATTTGTGCAACCAACCCATAAAATTATATATATTTTTAAATTTTTAAATTAATAAACATATATATAAACAAGAAAATATTAAAATAGAAGAAGAAACCGTCTCTACTTCAATGGTTAGTTGACAGAGCCATCTTTTTACATAGATATTGAAATGATTTTTATCATATTTACAAAATATTTTATATTTGAGAATTATTTTGGACGTTAATGACTATGCAACTTAACTCACCCTAATTTTAACAACATTTCTTTGAGATTTAGTTACTTTTAGATTTAGTTATTATTTCATGATTTAATTATGTTTTCTAGATTTCCTAGACTTAGTTAAGAACACTATTCATTCTTGAATTTGAACTAGGAGATGTTAGGATTTCCTTAGATTATGTTTAGGAATACGTATTATGGTCGCATACGAATAATCAAATACCACACCTATGAATGATTATATTCACAAGTTTGAAAATTTAACGACTTAAATTTGTAATTTGATGTTATGATAATCACCAATTTACTTCATTTTACTTTTATTATGTTTAGTAGATAGCTTACAACCACTGTTAATTCATCCATTATTTTAGGCTACATTATACCGAAAGGATGGAGCATAGCAATATGCAATAGAGCTGTTCATATGGACCCTCAAACATATCCAAATCCACATCAATTTGATCCATCCCGATGGGAGGTATGTTTTTTTTTCAAAGGTAATTAATTAAATTCGAGGTGAGAAAATCGAACTTATGCTTTTGTGGTCATTAGTATTAGGGACAACTAACATCCACATTGGTTAGGAAAGGGGAAGATCATGGGTATATAAGTAAGAGACAACATCTCCATTGTAACGAGACCTTTTGGATGGAACCAAAAGCAAAACCATGAGGGTTTATGCCCAAAGTGGACAATATCATTACAATGTGGAGATATGTGGATGTTAGTTGTCCCTAACAAGTGACTCATGCCCCTTACTTAGCCATGTCGGTGTGCCTCGATGACATAGTCATGGTTGATCCCGTGGTCGAGCTTAATTATCCGACAGGGGTATGCTCTGATGAAGAGTGGTCTGGTTAAAGGTGATAATGCTCGAGTTTAAACACGGATAAATGACTATTTGAGAGGAGACTTTGTGGTCCTTCGTTTGAGGGGAGGATTGTTGTAAGTGCAAACAAAGTCTCACATTGCAGGTTAGGAAAGGGGAAAATCATGGGTATATAAGTAAGGGACAATATGATCTCCATTGAAACGAAGCATTTTGGGGTGATCAAAAGTAAAGTCATGTCATGCCCAAAGTAGACAATATCATTATAATGTGTGATTAGGGTCCGAAAAAATATAATATTGAAAGAAAAAATGTTAAGAAAATATGAATAAAAAATGTTAATTAATGGTATGTGCAGAATTATAAACCAAAAGCAGGAGCATTCATTCCATTTGGAATGGGAAAAGTATATTGTCCTGGAAGTGAACTTGTGAAGTTTGAAATTGCTATATTTCTTCACCATTTTCTTCTTAATTACAAGTGAGTTTTCTTGTTTTTTTTTAAGTTAATTTTTAAAAATAATCAATTGAGTAATGGATGAAGTTGTTTTTTGTGTTTTGTATTATTGCAGGATGGAAAGAGTTAATCCAAAATGTCAACTCACTCACATACCTGTCTCTAAGCCTCTAAATAACTGCCTCTGCAAAATTATTAGGCAGCCATAGCTTGATCACCCCACATAGGCAAGATGGTTGCAGTCTTAGTTTGAATAAAAATTACAATAGTTATCATCATATGTTGGAAATAATAAATAAGACCACTAATTATATGCCTCTTTGGAATTATTTCTAAGTGTTTAAATATATATTTTAAGTGTTGAAAGAGTGTTTTTAAACATTTGAAAGGTAAATCGAAATAAAATATACGGTTTGTTTGGTTTGTTTGGGGTTAAAAATACTTTTGGTCCTCGAATTTTTGTGATATAACAATTTATTTCTTGAATTTTATTTTCTAAGCTCCCAGATTTGTTACACACATTGTTGTTGTAGAATTAAAAATGGAACGAAATTATCGATAAAATTTTTGGGTTGAGTCGCGGACTAGGTCCCTCTCTTTAAGATATTTTGCGGCTCTGCCCAGTATTGTGCACAACAGTCTATTAATCACACCATCTCCAGGATAAAACAACTCATATATTGACCAACTTTGCACTGTAGGAATGATCGTTCAATTATACCCCTTAATACACACTACAAGAATTTTGGTTTCTCTCGACGCACAAAAATCGTCGAGAGAAGCCAAAATCGTCGAGAGAAGCTTTCTCGACGGAAAAAAAAACCGTCGGGAGAATTTCTCTCGACGGTTTTTTGTGCCCGTCGAGAGAAGTGAGACTTCTCTCGACGGTTTGTCACAATCGTCGTTTCTCTCGACGGTTCGGAGAAATCGTCAAGAAAAGCACTTCTCTCGACGGTTTTCCAAAATCGTCGGGATAAGTGTTTCTCTCGACGAAAGTGAAAACCGTCTAGAGAAAATCTTCTCTCGACGGTTTTTCCAAAATCGTTGGGAGAAGTGTTTCTCTCGACGGTTTTCACTTTCGTCGAGAGAAACACTTCTCCCAACGATTTTGGAAAAACCGTCGAGAGAAGTGGTGATTTTTTTTTTTTTTTTTTTTTTTTTAAATCTCATAATATCCTTTTCGTTTGTAATACCCTCGCAATTCATGAAGCTTTGAAGCTTATAATACCTAAAGAAATTGGACACGAAATTACACAAAAATACATTTATTATTATCTAAATTCGTTTTTACAACTAGTTTGTATAATACAACAACACATTAAGTATATACTAATATAAAAGAAATTGTCATTTGAACTCGTCAACTTCATCTAATCTTCAAAAGCAGCTTTGTGATGACATCGACTCAAACTACCTGAAAAATAAGAAAATCAATAACACATTAGAACATAGTATAAACAATATTATAACTTACGAACATAAACTTAAAAACTATAACTTATAAAGCATAAAAACTAAATTTACTTAACACCTTCAAATACAAACTTGAAGAGCATGCATATCAACATAACTCAAATACAATCTTTAAGAACATGCATCAACCAGATTAATCCATATACTAATTAATTAACCTAACATTTTGAAAACATTAAGAACAACATAACATCTAGAACTCAACTATCATGCACTTTATTTATATATACTAAAGAAATTATAGATAATTATAACTTAAACTAAAGTAAAACAATAAAATTAACTTAAATTAAATTAGCTAAACATAAACTAACTTTAAACAACCAAATTGATTAAACTTAAACTAAACCAGAAATATAATAAGAGGGTAAAATTATTGAATACAATTCATCTTTTAACTAAACAAAAACAACCAAATTAATTAAACTAAACTAAAACAATAAAACTTAAGCAACCAAATTAACTTAAACCCTCCCCACCCCCAATGTACTCAAAAAAAAAATTAACTTAAACCAAATTAGCTAAACAGAAACTAACTAGAAACTAACTTTAAACTAACATGAGCATAGCTCAACCGACATATTGTATAAACAACAAAATTAATTAAACTAAATTAAAACAACAAAACCGTAAACTAAACTTAAGCAATCAAATTAATTTAAACCAAATTAGCTAAACATAAACTAACTTTAAACAACCAACTAAACTTAAACTACACCAGAAATATAACTAAATTTAAGCAACCAAATTAACTTAAATCAAATTAGCTAAACATAAACTAATTTTAAACAACCAACTAAACTTAAACTACATCAGAAATATAACTAAATTTAAGTAACCAAATTAACTTAAACCACATTAGCTAAAGATAAACTATCTTTAAACAAACAAATTGACTAAACTTAAATTAAACCAAAAATATAATAAAAGGGTAAAATTATCGAATCCAATTCATCTTTTAACTAAACATAAACCAAATTAACTAACCTAAACTAAACTTAAGCACCGAAATTAACTTAAACTAGATTAGCTAAACATAACCTAACTTTAAACAACTAAATTGACTAAACTTAAACTAAACTAGAAATATAGTGAACAGATAAACCTATTGAATCGAATTCATCTTTTAACTAAACATAAATAACTAAATTAATTAAAACTAAAACAACCCAATTAACTTAAAATAAACTTAAACAACTCACTCCTTCAAAATAAAAAATAAAAACCTTAAGCAACCCACATTTACTTCAACTAAAACAACAAAATTATTAACCCTAAACTTAAGCAACCAAATTAACTTTAACTTTGTTTTTTTTTTTTCAAAAACAAGAACAAGACAACAAAATAGGCACAACACACAAAAAACAACACTAAACTCAACACATATATTCAAAATCATATTGACTACCATAACTGCAGGATAGTCATACCAAAAAGTTTTATTACCTACAAATAATTTGATTACAAGAGGATAGAGTAGATACTTATTTCGATGTTTCGCCTTACACATTTATGCACGAAACATATTGTTCAAACTAATCTGAAAAATATTTTGGGACATTAAATAAGCATAACTAAACTAAGAGAACTCATGAGTTGAAGAGAAATATTGACAATCTCATGATTTTTTATATGGAAAAAGAAAAATTAAGGGAACTCGTCAATGAACATAACAACCATAAGACGAATCAAACAATCAAATCAACAAAAACATAAAATTTGAGCCTAATTCAGAAACCACCATTTGCAAAAGTGAAAAGAATTGAAGTAGAAAAGATACCTAGTAATAGAAGAGATCGAGATCGGAGCGAAGAAGTGAGGAGCAAGGGAGAGACTTTGTGTAACCTAAATTGAAAGCAGACAACCATATTATCTAAAAAAAGTAAATAAATAATAAAAAAAAAACTTCATATAAGTTAGGGCTTAAAATACCAAATAGGAGAGGCTAAAGACGAAGAGCGAGCGCGAAGCGAACGATGGTGGGCGAAGACGAAGCGAATGACGTTGGGCGAGGATGAAGCGAACGAGGGTGGACGAGAGTGGGGCGAACAGCGACAGGCAGGGGAGAGGCGAACGGCGACGGACAGGGGAGAGGGAGAGGCGAACGACGACGGACAGGGGAGAGGGAAAGGCGGCGACGAACAGGGGAGAGGGAGAGGCGGCGACGAACAGGGGAGAGGGAGAGGCGGCGACGAACAGGGGAGAGGGAGAGGGAGAGGCGACGGACATGGGAGATGGAGAGGCGGCGACGGACAGGGGAGAGGGAGAAGCCAAAACGAAAGAGACGCACAGTGAGGGGAGCGAAATAAATGTTAGGTTAAATCTGGTTCTCTCGACGGTTTATAAAATCGTCGAGAGAAATGAGGGTTCTCTCGACGGTTTATAAAACTCGTCGAGAGAACCCGATTTTCTTTAAATTTTTTTTTAAAAAATTCAGGTTCTCTCGACGATTTTATAAAACCGTCGAGAGAACCCCCATTTCTCTCGACGGTTTTATAAAATCGTCGAGAGAACCTGAATTTTTTAATTTTTTAATTTTTTTTTTTTTTAAAGAAATCGGGTTCTCTCGACAGTTTTTATATACCGTCGAGAGAACCCTCTTTTCTCTCGACGATTTTTATAAACCGTCGAGACAGGCCGAGTATCTCTCGACGATGTACAAAACCGTCGAGAAAAATGTTTTTGTCGTCGAAAAAAATTTCGTCGAGAGAACTTCCGTCGGGAAAAACCAAAATTCTTGTAGTGACACAAGTTCAAAATCAAGAGTTAACCAATAAAAAAATAATTTTGTGGAAAATTTGTATGAGGAGAAGAAGATAAAAGAACTATTGATGAATGCTACATGTAAGGATTCCTCAAATGAAATGTGACTCGTTTATCACAAACATGTGGTCATGAATCATCCACAAACATGTGGTCAGGAATCACCCATGTCTAAAAATAATCCAAAACACATGTGGTCAGGAATTAATAGGGAAAATATGTTGCCCGCATTCATTTCACTATTTTTGGCCAAACAAAAACCAACACTAAAATTGTCAAAGCGAGCCTGGCTCAGCGGGCATATGTATGTGTTGACGACCAAGAGATTTGTGGTTCGAACCCCCCTACCCTCAATGTACTCAAAAAAAAAAAAAAAAAAAAAAAATAACCAACACTAAAAGTTAGCGATCAAATTATTATAAATTTAAAAGTATATAGACTAAACTTTTACCAACTAAAATTTAGAGACTAAATTATTGTTACTTTCACAAAATCTTAGGACTAAAAATATTTTTTAACATTATTTTTTAGTTCATATATAAATATGGTCAAAATCATATTTATCCATGATTTTTCTACAAATCGTATTTAGTGGATCAGTTCATTTTATTTTATTATTTTTTGTTTACTGTCTACTTTTCCTTACAAAATGTAGTCGAAAATATAGCTACTAGTATTCAGGAGAGAATTGTATGATGGACTCTCTATTTTAGTTCATTTGTCAAATTGATCTGGATCTGAAAAATAAGTTAAATTGGCCTCTGGCGCGGGTTGATCTCGTTCTAGCTCGGGCGCGAACTGATTTTGCTCTAGCTGCGGGCTAGTCTCGAATCTGAAAAAAAATTTTAGATTTTGAAATTTTCAGATCTTAAATGAAACTAGAGCTAAAGCGAGATCACGCCCGCAGCTAGAGCTAGAAAATAATATTTAAAAAAATATATATATATTTAAAAAAAACTGATGACCTCAACCGAAGGTTACTGTATTTTTTTTTCGGATCCCAATCATTTTAGCTTAAAATAACAGGTCTCGTACAATTCTCTCACTATCCATCCAAATTTTGAGTTAAAAAAGAAGAAAAAAAAAAAAAAAAAAAAGACTCGAATTAGAGTATATGAGGGCATTTGACTTTGTTTTCTTACGGTTTATTTGGGTCTTTTGATAACCACCATCTCATTTTCTATTTTCTGTTTTTCTGTTTTTATTTTTTATTTAAACCCAATTCTGTTTTCTGTTTTTCAAAAACCTTTTTGATACTAAATATATCTCTAACTTTCTCCCTAACTCTAATTTTCTTTGTATTTGATCAATTCTCTCAAACTTGTCAAACCGAGCATACAATTGGTATAAGTTGTACCTTTTAATTAATAGGTCATAGGTTCAATCTCGAAAAAAAATCCTCTCCAAACATTATTCCTACAATCTTTCTTTTTATTTAATTTTTTTCTCTCTAAAATTTATTTCTTCCCCTAACTAATATTTTTAACAAATCTAACTAGTATTTAGAATACCCAATATACACGATATTTTTATTAAGTTGTGGGGCAGTCTATTTCGTTGATAAAATAAATATTTGGGAACAACAAGCAAACTCATTTTGAAGTAGAAGTTCTTCGTTAGACAAGAGACAAAAGAAAGTTAATTCTTCTTCCAAGCATTATTCAAATGACAACACAAATCTCAATGTTGAAAAGGAGTCCAAGAGTAATATAAATGATGTTTAAAGAGCGGCATGTTGGAATTAATTAAATAATTAATTCATATGTGGGTAACAAATTCAATAGCAATTATATTTGGGCTATTTAATAGGCATTAGAGTGATCTTGATTATGGGCCAAGACTTCCCATATAGTGGTGTGGCCTGCTGAGCAGAAACTAGCCCGTTGGTCCTAGGGAATTATGGGAAACCCTAGGATCAACATATATATAGTTTAGGTTGTGGTCCCCAATAAGCTATGCAGCTTTAGCCTCCTATTCCCCCCACCTGATAGAGAGGATTGCCCATGATTGGTCTGGGTTGCATAGATGAGGAAGACCACAAACCATCAGAGTATTACAGGCTATGGATTCATCACATCTAATGGTTCAGGTAATTCTAATCCCCTCTAATTTAGTTTTTCTCCCATGCTTAGATCCCAAAAGTTTGTCATTGTTCTTGGATTAAATGTATTTATTCTTGAATAATCATATATTGGGGTTTTCCCAATAAATATTCCAACAAGTGGTATCAGAGCGGTTTTTGCATGGTAGATTACTAATTTTATCAAACATGTTGTCTTTCCTTTGATTCATAAGATTTCGATTCAATAGGATTTTAGAATGATTTTACAACATGTTGTGTGAATTACTCGAACGATTGAATAGTCAAATTTAATTCGGATGCTTTTGCATATTCGAGTTATATCATTAAGAATTATGAATGTTTTCATATGCATCTTTTGGCTCAATGATAAAAAAAAATGTTTTCATTTTCAATCTTTGACTGTATGGTGGTTGTCATCAAGAAAGATCATAAGAGAAAGAATTAAAGAAAAAAAAATAGTGTTCGCGGCAACACTGTTGTTGTGGAAAATGGCTTAAGAGATGTTAGGACACTATAGCATGAGATTTGCAGTGGGCTAAGACCCACTGCAAATATACATATAACATAATAAATTTTATGTTATGTTAATATATATAATTTTAACTATTACCATTGTTTGTATTTTTCTTTTATAACAATAGTATTTGTTTATAAAATTATATATATGCCTTATGTTATAAATTTGAATTTGGGCATAAAAAAAGTGTGGAGAATTATTTAATTTTTCATTTTTTGTGTGCTTAACAAGGTATCAAGAATTAGCACAATTAGTACAATTTATTTTGAATGTTTTGTAAATTAAAACATTTATAAAGTTATTAGATTATTAGATGGAGTGTATTTGTTGCTTATGCATATTGTGATCGGCCCAAAGGAATGTTACAATTTGGCCAAACAACAAATATCAATAATGAGTATGAATAACATAATGATGTGTCCTTGAAGTTGTTAGTCGGCCCAAAGGAAGACTATCTTCTGAAAGAGATAAGTTATTATATTTTATTATTGAATTCTAAATGTGATGCCCAATGCATATGTTAGGTTGTCAGGTGGGTTGAAATCCCAATAAAGTTTTTTTTTGGGCATTCTATTTTTAATTTTGAGGACTTTTCCCTTTATAAATTATGCATGTAAAGATATTACTCTTAATTTTGAAAATAATTTTGGTAATTTCATTTTCATGAAGATACAATTAATAGTAATTCAAATAAATGTGTTTTTGCATAATAATCTGATTTTCTATGTTAGTGTTGATTTGATGGATCATGCTGCCAAAGTAGCCTCTGATTTCTGATATTGACATCTTCATAGTTAATTAGATGTTTGTGGACCTGTTGTTTATGCGTTCTGTTGTCGGCCCAAAGGAAGACGTCAGTTTGGCCAAATAACAGGTACATCTATGGTTATTTGGTGATAAAACATGGATAATATAAAGTTATGCCATGTGAGTGATTGTCGGCCCAAAGGAAGACTTTCACTTGACCGGATTAGGTATCAGTGTTTCGGCCAAATAACAGGTACATCTATGGTTATTTGGTGATAAAACATGGATAATATAAAGTTATGCCATGTGAGTGATTGTCGGCCCAAAGGAAGACTTTCACTTGACCGGATTAGGTATCAGTGTTTCCTCACCACATTGAGAGTACTGTTTGCAAGTTGACAGTCGGCCCAAAGGAAGGTTGTCAATGTTGTGTTTGGTATCTTGTTGTCCTCATAAAGTTTAATTTTAAGGTATTTTTATAAATACTAAGTTATTCATGAGCATGTTTTAGTTGTTTTATTTTAAATACTATTGCCTTGTTTGATTTTGAGAATATTTTTGTTCACGTTGTTATGAATAAAGAAACACTTTCATTTTTTTTTTCTACTTAGCAACATCCCATTCAGATTAATTGGGATTTATATTAAAAAAAAAAATGAAATAATCTTAATTTCATAAGCTTTATGATGATGAAATTTTTATTCAAGGGAATCATGTTTGATAAGGAAATAATTAGAAAATTTCTTTAAAATATAAAGATTGTTCTGAAATGAACATAAAGTAAGAGACATTTAAACTTTTGGTTAAATGTGTCTAAATGAAGAACAATGGAACATAAGAGAGTACACTATGATGCTTGTAAGGGTAGAGGAACCCTTAATGAGCGAATCTTCGATGGTATGTTGAAGAAAATTGTTTTAAGTATGAAAGAACAAAATGTACTCAATTAACTATTTCCTTAAGGGAGAAATTAAAGTCGACACAAAAATGCATTTTGAACATATTAGTCCAAATTACTAAAAATTAGGATCCAGATTTCTCCTATTTTTTTTTTTTTTAGAAAATTTGGACATATAGGAAAATATGTTCTTAGTACTTCTTTTCATAATGTATAAAGAAAATTTGACTTTTCACTTAGGATTTAAACAAAGTTAGTTTAGTTTGCATGTCAGACTTCCATGTGTTAAATAGACTCTAGTATTTCTATTCATTGATGATTTGTTCTTTTGATTTAATAAATTGTCGAGCCTGTATTAGGTAGAATCAATGGAGAAATAATGAAATAGTTTATTCCATATGACTTCTTAAAATGCTTAACAACATTGTTTAATATTTCCAGAATTATATTTTTAGTGAAGTCACTCATTTTTTATGTCAGAAAGGTCTTTAGTTCTGGATATCTTAGAAGTCATATGATTAGTTTCTAGTGATGAAACACTATGGATTGGGTAGAGAATATTTAAGGCATTTTGCTAAACTTCTTTAAGAATTTATAGAGCCATTAAGTAAGACGTTTTTTTAAGGCAAACTTGAGTAAAGTGTGTTGCTTATAGAATGATTCAAAGCTCATAAAGATGAGGTTAGAAGTATGACAAATTATTTCTCTTTGCATTTAACTTCTTTGGGAAAAAACTTAAGATTGCAGCATAAAGTTAAAGTGGTGTACCACATAAAACAACAACTAAATCTCTTGCAATTAAAGGTTAGGCAAATGCTTAACATTATGTTTGCATTTAGAGATGTCCAATTAATGATTGGTCCTAAAGGTCAATAAGAAAAATTTGGACTTAAAAGATTATTTGTTGTTACTCTAGGTACACTAGTCATTTTCATGATTTCTAAAATTAATTCTCACTTAGGTTCATTTGCTAGATATCTTTACTTTCTTAAGGATGTTGAGTTTGAGGGGAAGATAAAATGAGGAATGTTATCCTTATGAAAAGAGTATTTGAGTTATTTTCTATATGTGAAAACATTAGTTAAGATTCTCCTCATTTAAGTAAGACAAACTCAACATTATTAAAAGTGTTATTAAAGTAATCACAAGAGATGAGAGAAATCAAAATATAAAGATTTAAGTTTGACTTAAACGTAAAAGTAAGATGATTTCATTATCTTCCCGTAAAGTCAAACAAAGATTTAACTCTTAAAATAGAGAATTAATGTCACAAAGAATTAGGTGAAACAACAATGACAATATTTGACATCTTGTCATATTGCCTTTAAGAGGTAATGTGTGTTGAAAGATATAAGGTTTGTCTAGTTATTATGTTTCAATTATTATGGGTGATATTAATTATTTAGAGACTTGTGATAACAGTTCAAAACTATTTTTAAAAGTTATGTCAAATAGACATAAAGATTGATAGTCTATATAGTTTAGAAACTCTTCATCTAGTAACACAAGGTTTCAAAAGTTTCATTCCATTTGTGATCTTAACAAGGTTTTTGTTTGTAACTTCATAAGCTTCATTCATTAATTGTCACATTTAAGGTCTAAGGTATACAAAAGTGATAATTATGAATTACAGACTTAGTAGAAGTAAAATTATTTTCTTAGTGTAATATGACTATGACGTGATAAATACTTAAGCTATAGGCTGAAAGCTTGTATGAATATCTCTTTTTATATTGTGAAATGATATTGTGAGATCAATCTCAAGTAACATTGAGATTTCACAAAAGAGGTTATGTCAGAAAGTCTCCCAAGTTTTCTAGCATAAAGTTGTATGCACTAAGAAATATTCAAATCATTAAAGACACAAATTTAGTCTCAATAAAGGTCCCTTGAATAAAGAAATGAAGAATTTCATGCTTGAAGTTTAGACGCTTCCGCTTCCGTATTCATATCAATAACAAAAGGCAATATTTTTATAACTCTTAATTGGATCTAAAGAGTTTTAAGGTAATTAACAAAATGATACATGCTCACTCGTCAAAATCAAATAAAGTAGAGATCATGAGGTAATTTGATTTTGATAATAGTAAGAGTTGCCAACAGGATCCACCTTCCCGGTTATGTTCACTAAATGAGTAAAAGATACTACTGTAAATAAAAGTGACAAATAGTCATTTGTAGTAGTTTCTTTTATCATTAAGGTTTGTGGTCATAACACTCTATGTGGCAAGAAACTCATAAATTTTAATTCTTGTCACTAAGTTGTCTTGACAAGAATTTGTAATTCTTTTCAATTTATAGCAACAAAAGCTTTATGAGAATCATAAGCTTTAGTTGATAAAGAAAATTCAGAGTTTTTATTGTGTCTAAAGGAATACAACTTCATCATTACGGATACGTTCATTAAGAAATTTCACACATAAATGTTTTGGGAGCATAATGCTCATATAGGTGTGAAAATTATGGTACGTCAGTTGAGTGGGAGTTTGTGCTTTCGTAAAGTAGACACAAAATTTTGTTTCTGCAGAATAAAGAAGATGAATTATTTTTGTTACTCTGAATCACTAACAGTAGTTTAACATAAGGCTAGAAAGAGTTAAGTTTGATCTCTCTAAAGAATAAAGTTGACCAGTTGAAAATAGACATGTTTAGATCACATTACATGTAATTTTCATGCTGCTCTTCCACACTTGATCCATGTCATTGAGTATATTTGGTGTGGTGATCATTGAAGGCTGAGTTGCGACCATACATGTGACAAAAGTCGCTTTGGTTCCTCATTGGTATACAAAATGGACCGGATTGTGATTAAAGGGAAGTTATTTTTAAAATAGCATTAAGTTGTGCACTAAAGAATAAATTAATAATTGCTAATAAGGAAATTGTTGCCCAAGTGGGAGATTGTTGGAATTAATTAAATAATTAATTCATATGTGGGTAACAAATTCAATAGCAATTATATTTGGGCTATTTAATAGGCATTAGAGTGTCTTGATTATGGGCCAAGACTTCCCATATAGTGGTGTGGCCTGAGCAGAAACCAGCCCGTTGGTCCTAGGGAATTATGGGAAACCCTAGGATCAACATATATATAGTTTAGGTTGTGGTCCCCAATAAGCTATGCAGCTTTAGCCTCCTATTCCCCACCTGATAGAAGGATTGCCCATGATTGGTCTGGGTTGCATAGATGAGGAAGACCACAAACCATCAGAGTATTACAGGCTATGGATTCATCACATCTAATGGTTCCAGGTAATTCTAATCCCCTCTAATTTAATTTTTCTCCCATGCTTAGATCCCAAAAGTTTGTCATGATTGTTCTTGGATTAAATGTATTTATTCTTGAATAATCATATATTGGGGTTTTCCCAATAAATATTCCAACACGGCAAGTTAGGGCACATCAAACGTGATTGTTAGGTGAAGGTGGTGTGTGATCGTTGTGGGAAATCGGGTCATATTAGACCAAATTGTCGGGTGATCTCAAAGAAGTAGAAGTAAATGTTGTACAAGAAAGTACCAAAAACCGGAACAACGACTTACTTTGAACAATGATTATCATCTGAAAATATTGATCAACCTATTAATTTGCATGATAATGCTTCTATAGATTACAATGAGAATTTGATTGTTGATTCTTGTTGTGCTCTTCATTCTACTGAAAATTGTTATATTCTCTTTAATGTACGTACCCATCAAGAAAGAAGAGTCATTGCGAGGGTTGATAATTTCTTACATCATGTTGTTCAAGAAGGACATATGTTAACATTAAGGAATGGTGCACCAAATGTTGTTTCTCTCTTGAAAATGTTTATCATGTTTCAGGTTTAAAGAAGAATTTGGTTTAGGTCTCTCAGATTGCCGACCTTGGGAGGTATGTTCTCTTTGGTCCAGATGATGTGAAAATTATTTTTAATATTAAGTAATTTGAAGTTGATGGTTTGTTTACGGTAAAGAGGAAAATATTCTTTTATGTTTTGCCTGCAAGCAATGGCGAAAATATAGATATCGATATCCATATCGGTAGTTCAATTTTACGGATATATCTATGGATATATCGGTGAAATATTGATATCCACGAAAAATTCTGTAAATCAATATTTTTAAAAAAATTATTTAAATTTACTTTCAAATTAAGTTATAGATATTGTTATTAGTATCTATATTCATATTAAGATTAATAAATGATATTTTTTATATTTTATGGGTATTTATAAAAAGATATGAGAGATATCCATTTATCTTTAATATCTATATCCAACCTTTCGATTTACGGATATATCGACGGATATATCGACATATCCACGGATATTTTCATCGTTGCCTGCGAGTGATGCATATGTTGAAAAGACGAGTCAGAATGATAATGCAAGTCTTTGGTATACTCATTTGGGACATGTTGGTTATCAATTATTGCAAAAAAATTCTATGAAGAAAGCTTCTTGACGGTGTTCTCCTCTTTCAAGAAATTCACATGATATGATTTGTCCTGGTTTCTGTTGCATTGTAATTAGTTCATTCAGTTTTGATGGGGCCAACGAAAACACCCAATTATTTTGATTAAATTGACAAATGATAAGAACTTGGACAAAATATAGTCCAAAGATGATTCTTCTCCCCCTGTTAGCCACTTTGTAAGATGGTAAGATAAGATAAGATTGTTGTCAAATGTATTTTTAGAAAAATTAACGGTAATATAAACTACATTAGTGTTGGGTAAATTTAAAAGTTTGTTTGTTGAGGCAGAATTTTATTTATTTTTTATTTTATTTTTTGAGAAATTAATCTCCAAAGTTGTGGTCACATTTTACAAATCAACATAATTGTTTTTCCGGTTGCCCCAAAGTAGAGCCCCAAAAAATAGTAGAGAAGAAGAAAGAAGAGAGAAAAAAGAAACATTTTGTTTTTATTTTTATAATTTTAATATATAATTTAAAATTTTAAAAAATATTGTTTTAATAAAAAAATAGTTGTCACGTCACCTTTGCGTTAACTTTTAATAGAAAACTTGACCGGAAAAGACCAAAAACGCATCGAATACAAATCTCGGAGACAAGAAATGTTGAGTTTGAAACCTTAAAGATCCAAATACTACCCAACTCAAACTTTAGGGACCAAAAATGTAATTTACTGTTAAATTAATATAGAATTTGTTAAATTTCCATAATAACTTTCAATGCAGCAAAATCAATCCAAAATTGTACCTTAGATTAATTTCATTACAGAAAATTAGTAGAAATGGATATTCTTTTGTGACGAGTGGATCGAGAATTTGAATTTCTAACTTCTTGGTTGAAGATATATACTTTATATCAGTTGAACTCTGCTCATGTTAACACATTAATACAAATGGATTCGACTATCGAAACAAAGCGAAAAACACGACAAACTTTATATTAATCCAAATCAACCATATATAATAAACTCTTGAGATGTTTTTGGTGCATATTATTGCCACTTATGAACCAAAACATCAGTTTGACTGATGTTGATTCTCAAATAGACTCCATCATCTTTCGCAATCCAAATGCAGTTACCGAAGCATCTATTATAGAGCCAATCCGATCTCTTCTCAATCCAAAACGCATCAAACGACACAGCTTCATCATTTGGCTTCCGCAGGTAACACCAATACAACGTCGTATTCCAAATGTTTATTCTAAAACTCCAATTGGTTTCACTTCCGACACTAAGATTGTGTTCGCCTAAATCATCATCCTTGGATTTGCAGTGAGCAAACAAGTTTTGCCCATTGCTTAGCCCATTCACGACGTGGATTTCCCATTTTTCAAGCACGTCAGCCTTGGTTGCCTCGAATATTGCCAATGACAAGACGAGCAACGAAACAAAAAAGTGCTTTTTCATAGATCGCATTTCCATTGCTTGAGATGTTCCTCTTGAGAAAGCGCTTTGTTATTGGCTTATAAATAGGGATGTGACGGTGCAATGGATTTGTACGACCTCAGATGGAAAAATTCTATGCAAGGCAATGATATTAATGGTGTGCGTTTCAGTATAATTTCAGGTTGTTATTGAATGACCAGGTTACTATATTACGGCTAATTTGTATTTAATTCGTTTACGTAATTGTTATGACATAGAATTACCAAATGAAAAACAATAAACAATTTTTCAACGTTTCCCGTATTTAATTAAAGCGGAGATTGAACCCATGACCTCTTAGGCTCCGTTTGGGATTGCGGTAGCTTTTAAAATTATTGATTGTAGCTGTGCTTTTAAGAAAATCAGCTGTCATATGAACTAGATTAGTGTTTGGTAAATTTAATTTTTAAAATTACAAAAGCAGGTCATAGTGTTTGGTAAACTCAAAAGAAATTGTTGTGAGTCAACTATAATGACCAAAGTAGACATATTATGTTTAATTATTTATATGTTGATGTTTAATATATGAATTGTTATAAGTTAATTCTTAAGAAAAAAATAGTTTAAAATATAAATTATGTGTTGCTTTTGTTTTAAATTATTATTAGTTTTACAAAAAAAAAATAAAAAAAATCATAACAATAAACAAAATATATGGAAAGGATATCTACAACAAAAAAAAAATAAATAAAAAAATAAATAATAAAAAACAAAACAATATGACAATACACGAATATGACCTGAAAAACAATAAATTTTTCAATTCATAAACTATTTCAAAACTTAGTAGTATCTCATGTTATACCCCTTTGATCTCAAACTTAGTAGTATCTCATGTTATACCCCTTTTATCGCATGGTATCCCTTTTGATTTTATAATGTAAATGATATAGATCAAATATGTTTAAAAAAAAAAACAATCCAAAATTTAGATTAAAAAAATTAGATAAGAAAAAAAAATCACATAAACAAGGTGATGATTCAACACATTTGAATCAAAAAATAATTTGATTTTATATCTAATAGGAGGATCGTGAACAATTTAAGAGACAAATTAAATGGAAAAAAGAAAAAAAAAATTGAAATTGAAAGAAGATGACAACGAACCACAAAATAAAAGAAAAAGAAAATAAACTGAAAAAGATTAAAACAAAAAAACGTAAATATAAGAAAAAAAAAATAGATAGATTGGTTAAAAAAAACACAGATTATTCGGTAAGCTAAAATCAAAAGCTACAATATAACAGATTTTGAAAATGAAAAGATTTCAAAAGATTTAAAAAGTAATTTTATATAAATTTTAAAATAATCAGAATTACCAAACACTTCGGTTAAGATTTTTTTAAAATAGCTTTTCCATCTTTCCACCGCAATCCCAAACGAGCCCTTAGTCATGACACAACCTTATGCCAATTGAGCTAGGCTCGATTTGGCAAAAATTTGGGCGGTAATACATTTAAATTCATGCCCCGTGCGTGGTTGTTTGCACGAGATACTACTAAAAACGGGTGGGTGAGTGAGCACATCACAAGTGCAAGATCAATCAATCCCCCTTCTGAACTATCTAGGTGATGTGCTCACTCACCCACCCGTTGCACCAGGTGGTTGTTTGATAATTTTTTTGAAAATCTGCCTTCGATAAAATCAAAACAAAGAAACAAAAACAGAAACATGTTTTTATGACTGCTCTTGTTTCTTGAAACAAAAACAAAAATTTGTCTATTACATTTTCTGTTTCTTGTTTTTTGAAAAAAAGAAAAAAAAAATGAACATTTTGATTTATAACTATTTTTTTGTTTCAGGTTTACCTTTTTATTTGCTTAAATAGATTTTAGTTTATATAATCTAGAAAAAATAATTATTTAAAGTTTACATAATGTAACACAAATCCATTTAAATGTAAAATTAAAAACAATAATAAAATTGTATATATCTTTCAAATGTTATCTAAATTTGACCGTGTCACGAGTCATTTTATCTTAAATGATGTTGACGTAGATTCAACTCAATTATATAACCCGGTAAATATTGTGGTTGTAAAATATTAAAGTGAGATTAATTGCATGTTTTAACGAGCAAAAATTATATTTAAAATTCTAGTAGGTTTAGTGTACGAAAAAATTAAAATAATATATAAATATACATATTTCAACATTTAAAATTTAAAATTAAATTAAAATAATATATAAATAATACTGCAAAATTAAGAAATAAAATAATAAAAAATAATTATCAAAAGTTACATTAACAAATTTTTCGATTCATAAACTATTTCAAAACTTAGTAGTATCTCATGTTATACCCCTTTGATCTCAAAGTATCCCTTTTGATTTCATAATGTAAATGATATAGATCAAATATGTTTTAAAAAAAAACAATCCAGAATTTAGATTAAAAAAATTAGATAAGAAAAAAAAATCACATAAACAAGGTGATGTAACATTCAACACATTTGAATCAAAAAATAATTTGATATCTAATAGGGAGGATCATGAACAATTTAAGAGACAAATTAAATGGAAAAAAGAAAAAAAAAATTGAAATTGAAAGAAGATGACAACGAACCACAAAATAAAAGAAAAAGAAAATAAACTTAAAAGATTAAAACAAAGAAACGTAAGTATAACAAAAAAAAATAGATAGATTGGTTAACAAAAACACGCCAGATTATTCGGTAAGCTAAAATCAAAAGCTACAATATAACAGATTTTGAAAATGAAAAGATTTCAAAAGATTTAAAAAGTAATTTTATATAAATTTTAAAATAATCAGAATTACCAAAAACTTCAGACGGTTAAGATTTTTTTAAAATAGCTTTTCCATCTTTCCACCGCAATCCCAAACGAGCTCTTAGTCATGACACAACCTTATGCCAATTGAGCTAAGCTCGATTTGGCAAAAATTTGGGCGGTAATAATGCATTTAAATTTATACCCGTGCGTGGTTAAGTGCAGGATCAATCAATCCTCATCCTTAACTATCTAGGTGATGTGCTCACTCATCCACCCGTTACACCAGGTAGTTGTTTGATAATTTTTTTGAAAATCTGCCGTATGGTAGAATCAAAACAAAGAAACAAAAACAGAAACATGTTTGATGACTATTCTTGTTTCTTGAAACAAAAACAAAAACTTGTCTATTACATTTTCTGTTTCTTGTTTTTTGAAAAAAAAAGAAAAAAAACATGAACATTTTGCTTTATAACTATTTTTTTTGTTTCAGGTTTATCTTTTTATTTGCTTAAATAGATTTTAGTTTATATAATCTAAAAAAAATAATTATTTAAAGTTTATATAATCTAACACAAATCAATTTAAATGTAAAATTAAAAACAATAATAAAATTGTATATATCTTTCAAATGTTATCTAAATTTGACCGGCAGTGTCACGAGTCATTTTATCTTAAATGATGTTGACGTAGATTCAACTCAATTAAATAATCCTGTAAATATCGTGGTTGTAAAATATGAAAGTGAGATTAATACGAGCAAAACTTATATTTAAAATTCTAGTAGGTTTAGTGTACTAAAAAATTAAAATAATATATAAATATACATATTTCAACATTTAAAATTTAAAATTAAATTAAAATAATATATAAATAATACTGGAAAATTAAGAAATAAAATAATAAAAAATAATTATCAAAAGTTACATTATTAAATACTAATGAAAATACTTAACAACAACAATAAAATTGTTTTTATCCTTCAAATATTACCCAATTTTCTGAATTAAGTTATTCCATCTCGAATGAAGTCGATTCGGATCCAACTCAATTATATAGTTATGTAAATATTAAAGTGAGATTAAATGCATGTATCTACAAAATTTAAAATTCAAAACTCAAAAAATATATAAATATACAAAATTAAAATTATATAAGAACTTCGATAAAATAAAAACCAAAAACTAAAATTATATATAAAAATATGCAAAATTATGAAATAATAAAAATAAATGTTCTGCAGCTATACCAACTTAATTATATATTTGCAAAATTTAAAATTTAAATTTAAAATTCAAAAATATATATTATATAAAAAATATATAGGAAATTTGTAACCGATGTCAATTTAGAATTACGAAATTAAATATATAGCAACTTTTTTAAAGTTTTGCAAAGATGACAAATATGTAGGGAATTTGTAACCAATGAATATTTGATATGTGATCCAATCAGCAGATCAAATTTCTCTCTGGCCAAGGGGAGGGTGGGTCCAATGTTCAAGAGATCTAGAGTCAGCTATTAAGGGAACAATCTCTACTATCCCTTAAGCGGGTAAGAGTGAATTTCATCATATGCAAACTCATTTTCACATGACGCCCTCACTCGCACATCACCATGTGAAACGATTCGGATCACATCGTTTTGTACAATACAAAACGAGCCGCATCCAATAGTGTTACCAGGATAACGTACTCAGCCTTATCCATATACTATAGACCGTTTTGGCTGTATACTTGAACCTGATCCACATTCATGTCATACATGAGGCTCAAGTTTTCGAACTCCGCCATGAGTGTTTGTTATTGGTACAGGTTAATGCAAACACGTTTCACTTTATTCAATAAACACTTTATTGAATAAAACTCAATAACACTTTATTGCTAAATAGATTGATTACAAACATGTTTACAAACTACGAGTTTTAGGACATAAAACCCAACACAATTTGCACTGTAAATTTTGTAAATTGCAAATACACTGTGATTGCAATTTGCAAAATTGTACAACTGCAAGTACCGTGTAATTTCAATTTGCAAAATTGCAAATACCCTGTAATTTCAATTTTTAAACTTAGAATGCATTTCTCTATGTTTTATTGAATGTACAATAAAGACTAGTATATTTACTTCCAACAAAATATATATATATATATATATATATATATATATATATATATATATATATTTTTTGCCTTCTAATGTACCATGTAATTGCAAATTGAAAAATTGCAAATAGAGTGTAATTGAAAACATTGTTTTTGCACTTACATGTAATTGAAGTTTGCCTCAATTACTTCAATTACACTGTATTTACAATTTTTGTATGGATGGATTGAAAATGGTAGGAGAAGTTTGTTCTAATTTTTTTTCTTCTCTTTCTTCTTTTTTCTTATATTTGACTTAATTAAATTGATGTAGAATTAGTTAAAATTCCATAACAACTTTTTATTTTTTTTTTTGGTACAATTCTATAATAACTGTAATTGCCAGGGAAATCAATCATAAACTGATCCTTGGATTAATTTCATTGAGAAAAACGATTAGTACAAATAGATGCTATTCAAACAGAGCAGAAACAAAAGGAAATACAAATGAATGTGGCCAATGAAGAACTTTATATTTATCCAAATCAACCATATATAATAAACTCCTTGTGTTGTTTTCTGTGCATATTATTATTCCCACTTATGAACCAAAACATCTCTACGACCAAGATTGTTCCTTAAATAGACTCCTTCATCTCTCGCAGTCCAAATGCAGTTATAACCATAGCATCTATAATACAGCCAAATCGATGTCTTCTCAACCCAAAACGCTTCAAATGACACAGCTTCATCATTTGGCTTCCGCAGGTAACACCAAAACAACGTTGTATCCCAAATGTTTACTCTAAAGCTCCAATTGGTCTCATTTCCAACACTAAGATTGTGTTCGCCTAAATCATCATCCTTGGATTTGCAGTGAACAAACAAGTTTTGCCCATCGCTTAGCCCATTCACAACGTGGATTTCCCATTTTGTAAGCACGTCTGCCTTGCTTGGCTCAAATATTGCTAATGACAACACAACCAACAATACCAAAAAGTGCTTTTTCATAGATCTCATTTGCATTGCTTTAGATATTCCACTCGGGAAAGCACTTGTTATTGGCTTATAAATAGGGATGTGATGGTGCAATACATGCAAGGCAATAATATTAATGGTGTGCATTTTAGTAGAATTTGAGTCGGTTTTAAATAAAATAACAAGTTACTTCTTTGTAATTAATTCTTATAAGTCGTTATAAAACCATTTGTTTTTAGAACATGAGAAGTCTCAAAACAATTCATTTATAAAAAGAGTTAATTATGCATTTAATTAGTGATTTGATGTGTAAAAGAAGCAATCTAACACACCTGTTTTGTGTGTATTTACTTATATCTATTTTAGGAAATATTTAGTATTTAGTTAATATTTTTTAGGATTTAGTTAATATTTATCTTTTTTTCATAGGTGTTTGGGGAAATTAGGTTTAAAATTATGTTATATAAATACGTCTTATTCTAATTGAAAATGAAAGAAGAAAATCATTGTGATTTGTCATAGTATTAGAGCGAAGATCTTAAGAAACTCAAAACAGACAAAAACTCTAGTGCGACAACGATTCTGCCGCCACCGCCTAACTTTGCCCCCTCTCCGATTTTGTTTGAGTTTACAACTCAGTTTGTCTACATTTTGGTTCAAGAGAAGGTAGACGATATTCTCAATACACAAATGTATAACTCCCGAGGAATTTCAATTGCGCTTACATTAAAAAAAACAAAAATTGGTCAGATCTGAACTAACCGTCGTCGTCAGAGTTTGTTCTAAATTGCTGCCAGCACACCGTCTTTAGATCTGAAATTGCCAGCGCACACACTGAGGGCGTTTGATTCTTCTTTTCCTTCGAATTACTGAAGTGAATACTGAGAAAGCTCAAATTGTCCTCTCCTTCGATGATGATATGAAGGGAATACTAAGGCCGAAATCGATTCTTCATCTCCTTCGAAATTATTGAAAGGAACACTGAGTGGATTTAAAATTGATTTGTCTCTTCTTCTTATATGGTGAACAACCATGAAATTTAATCTGCAAACAAGAGAATTGACCACCGTTCGAAGGCTCGCAGAAATTGATACTGCGTGGTCAAAGCAATGATGCGAAGGACCGCATAAATTTAAAAATGTCGTGTGGGCATCGACCTGAAGATTGGAGTATCAACCCGCGTTTGAAGGCTCTTAGTAAATTAAAGATGCAATGTGGAGCATCGACCTGAAGTTTGCAACACCGACCCGTGTTCGTAGGTTGCATACATTTTTAAGTTTATCTTATTATTACCTTATTTTCAAGTTGGGCGTCTGTGATCTTTCATGCTCCAACTGGAAGGAGTGTATTAGGGAATATCTATCATAGGAAGTTATTTATTTACATTTATGTCTTTATCTTATTTCATTCTTAATATGAAAATTAACTTTACTAATTCTCTTGTATATTTATACATACCATCACTGTCCAAAACCTGGAGCTAACATTTCAATAGTATTGTGATTATATTTATGCCCTAAAGTCTCGTAATTAATTAATAATTATTTGATAATTATTTTATTATTATTATTTACAATTTATAATATTCATTATATATAAAAATCCAAGGTTATTAGTGTAATCTTGAACAATATGTAGTTGACATACGAGAGGATCATGTTCAAGGAATAACCTAAATTGTGTATAGTATATGGATAAGGTTGGGTGCCTTATCTTGGTAACACTATTGATACGACTCACTTTGTAATTGTTACAAATGATTTGATCCAAATCATTCATGTAGAGACATGTGAGTGAGGATATCCTATACAATGAGTTTATATAACACTCTAGACCACAAAATATATAATTTCTTTTTATAAATCTGTTATTTAAGAAGATTAATATTTCACAGGATGATCATATGTGACTCGATCTTAATCCTGAGTGAGTTATGAACTTCTGCCTATGAGGGCTCGTCCTTTGATTTGTATGAGTTAAAATGACTTTTATAGCCGATTCAATAAGCCTACCATTTTGGGGATTTTACCAAACAGGGAGCTGGGAACATAAGTTTCAGAAGATGGAACTCACTCTTTCCCATATAGGGAAATTAGATGAGTAGTTCCCTTAACTGCTAATTTCGGGACTTGAACAATGGGGCCCCACCCTCTCACTGGCCCGAGAGAGACTTGGTTTATGGTTGGATCATAAACAGGTTGTTCATTAGAGAATCAGTAGTACTTTAAGGAGTAAATGTAATTACAGGACTAAAACGGACTTTTGACCCAACTGTAATTATGAACAACTCGTGAATGATCGACTTGCATGTAATAGTTATATCCATGGACACAACTTGTCCTACAGTGCATAAGAGTGCAACTCTAGGCCTATAGTGGAGTGACCTAGAGTTAATTAATGAAAATTAATTAATTAATTGTGTATCATTGAAGCTTATAAATTTGTAGGTCCATAAAGTTCCCTTGCTAGCTCATAGTAACACTAAAAGGATCAATTTAGTTGAAAGAAAAAAATTGAAAAATTGAAAAATTTAAATTAATATTTAATATATTTGATATATTAAATGTAGAAGAGAAAAATATATTTATTGTATTTGATACATTAAATATGAGAGGAAATAGTTTATGTATTAGATACATTAATATTGAAAACTATATATACATATGGAAATTTGAATGATATTCAAATTGGTTAAACGTATTTTTGTAAATAAATATTTTCTTAATTATCAATAAAATGTTTGAATTTGATATTTTTTGTATTAATTCAAATTATATAAAAACTCAAGATTATTTTTGTAATGTTGAATAATATGTAATTGAAATATGGGACGATGATGTTCATCAACTAATAACAAAAGAGTCTATAGTATATGGCTAAGGTTAGACGTGTCTTATCCTGGTAACATTATTTATACGATCTATGTCGTAATTGTTACAAATTATTTGATCTAAATCATTCATGTAGAGACATGTGAGTGTTGAGGTGTCCTATACAATGAGTTTATATAAGATATCACCATAAAATTTATAATCTTTTTTTATAAATTTGTTATTTGAGAAGATTAATATTTCACACGATGATCATATGTACTCGGTCTTAATCGTGTGTGAACTATGAACTCTTGTCTATAAGAGTTGGTCCTTTTATTTGCATGGGTAAAAAAAATCTTTATGGTTGATTTAATAAGCCTGACATCTTGGGGACTTATATGAATAAGGATCAGCTGAGAATGTGATTTACACATGATGAAATTCACTCATTTCCATAAAAGGAAAGTAGATGAGTAGTAAGTACGGACTTCAGGAATTGAACAATTAGGTCCCACCTTTTCACTAAGTAAAGCAAACTTTTGACCCAACTATAATTATAAATAATTCCGTGAATAATTGACTTATACATAATGAATTTAAATTAAGATTCATAGTAACACAAAATGATGGAAAGTAAATTTGAAATAATATTTGATATATTAAATAAGAGAAAATATGTTTATTGTTTTTTATACCGTATGAAAAAATATATAAAAAGTTTGAATATATCGTAGGAGAATTTAGTGAAGAAAACTTTGTGGAGTTGATAAAGTCTGCCACACCATTTTTACATCTTGTTTAATTCTAAACAACTTCAAAGAAAATATTTCAACCCTTTTGCATTGGGTTTCATCCAAAACATTGCTACAAATTTAGCCTTTATTCGCAGCTAAAAAATACCGACTATCGTCTCTATCATTGATGTTTTTTGGTCGTCAATAAAACTAGTGTCAACTACTTAAAAACATCAAATTTTTCATGATAGTTGACAGTTAAAAAACATCAACTTATATGCATTTGTTGACTATTTTTAGCCCACAACAATCTGAATATTTACATTTTATAGCTCGTTTCATAAAATTATGCATTGCTTCAAATGTACGGGTCAAATTTTAATATAATGTATGAATATCGTTCTCACGATTGATTTTCTAGTTCACTTAAGTACTACCGATACGCCAAAGCGAGCATATGTATGAGTTGACGACCAAGAGGTCTGTGGTTAAAGTACAACCGATACCATCACTTAATTTTATTTAGAGAAAGAAAACAACAAATAAATAAGAAAAAATAAAATAATAACATAAAAAAAACAACAATATTTTTCTTTATTAAATTATGGAAGTAATCATCACTCATTCACCATGGTTGAGCTCTTATTGACAGGTGTGGCTATTTAAACCAAGAGAAAAAAAGAAAAGAAATACAAATGGATGTGACTATGGAAGAACATTATATTAATCCAAATCAACCAAATATAATAAAGTCTAGTGTGGTTTTTTTTTTTTTGCAACGGTATTTTAATTAAAGCGAGGATTGAACCCATAACCTTTTAGTCACGGGCACAACCTTATGCCAATTGAGCTATGCTCGGTTTGGCACTAGTGTGGTTTTTGGTGCATATTAATTCCACTTATGAACCAAAACATCCCTACCAACAGGATTGTCTCTCAAATAGACACCATCATCTTTGGCAGTCCAAATGCAGTTGGAATTGTAGCATCTATAGTAGAGCCAAATCGAGTGCTTCTCAATCCAAAACACCTCAAATGACACAGATTGATTATTTGGCTTCCGCAGGTAACACCAAAACAACGTTGTATCCCAAAAGTTTACTCTAAAACCCCAATTCATTTCAAATCCAACACTAATATTGCGTTCGCCTAAATCATCGTCGTTGGATTTGCAGTGTGCAAATAAGCTTTGGCCATTGCTTAGCCCATTCACAACGTGGATTGTCCACTTTTTAAACTCGGTAGCCTTCGTTTGCTCAAGTATTGCCAATGACAAAACCAAAAAGAAAACCAGAAAGTGCTTTTTCATAGATCTCATTTCACTTGCTTGACATATCCCACTCTCAAAAGCACCTTCTTTTTTAGTACAAGAAAAGCACTTTGTTATTGGCTTATAAATAGGGTTGTGACGGTGCAATGGATTTATACAACCTCAGATGGAAAAATTCTATGCAAGGCAATAATATTAAGGTCGTGCGTTTCAGTTTACTACATTAGGGTTAATTTTTATTTAATTCCTATTCGTAGTTATGAGACATTATTTTTTTTATTGTAAAGGATGAGAAGTCTTAAAATATTCAATGGTTCAATCCTCATAATTATTGTACTAATTAAAAAGGTCACAAAACAATTAATTTATAAAAACGGATGATTATTCATTAAATTAGTGATATGATTTCTTCTAAAAATAAAAATAAAATGAGTGATGTGATATCTCAAAACAAGCAATTTAAGATAGTTTTTGAGAGTTATGTTTGGTAATATACTCTAAACAATTTTAAATAATAGTGGTAGCTAGACTGGTGATAGAGAATAACTATTTTTTTTTTTTTTTTGGATTCGGTAGATAAATGTTTAGTTGAATGTCTAAAGTTAAATTTATTAATACTAGTAAAGAAATGTGGGATGCAATTGAATTCTTGTAATTTAATTTAAAATTAAAAAGGACATTTTTGTTTAAATTTTTTAATTATCATTGAAAAATAGATAGAAAGGGTGTTCCGAGATTCATCTAGTGTGATTACCATCCTTATAAAAGTCAATTAGTGTAAAAACATACTTATTGGGGTTAATCGATTATTATATTTTAAAAAAACTAAAAAAAAAAAAATAGTTCAATAGTATTGTTAAATTAAAAAATAAATCAAACCAAATTAAATTACATTAAATATATTCAAATTCATTTATGAAATTGAACCAAATTAAGTAGAAAATAAATAGATAGTAATAGTAAACAAATTGATAAAATAAACCATTGCCTTTTCTTTTTTATGACAAAAATAAACCATTGCAAGTTTTTAAAGTCGTATTGAAAATTTAAATTTTGATTGTGTCAAATTTAAAACTTTTAAGGTATTTAGAATTTCGTGCCTTTAGAATTCCAACCGTACAATAGATTTATCATCAATAATAAATTGTAACTTTGGAATGTGTTCGAATTATTTAATTTTAAAAAGTAAATATATTAAAATTTAGGGCTGGTTGCACAAATAGCAATCAGGCCCAAACTAATTGCAAATTTAGCAAACTTTAAAATGTTTTGCAAATATGGCAAAAAAACCCGTTTCTATCCCTGATAGACTTTATTATATGACTGATAGACTTCTATCAGTGATAGACTATTATCTCTGATAGACTATTATCACTGACAAAAATCTATAAAAAGCTGAGGTGATCAGCGATAGACTTCTATCAGTCATAAGATATCAACGATAGAAATTGCTATATCCGCAAATTTTTTAAAAACATGCTATATTTGCAAACAATAAGTCTTAAATTGTCATTTACTACAATTTTCCTAAAATTTATATATTTTTTATAATAATTTTTTTCAACTAATAATTGATTTTTAAAATAAAGTAAATTAATAAGTGTTAAAATCAAAATCAACAACTATTATTTAAAAAATTTAATACTATTTAAAATATTTAGGATAAACATATATATTATATGTTAAAAAGTTGAGGACAATAAAACAAATATAAAAACATTTCGTTATAATCACTTTCATATAAGTAGAGAAGAGAAAGAGATATAGATAATAGAATATAGATCTAGATTACATAATTATATTGATAATATTCTAAATTAATAACCTTAAATTTTTTCTTTCTTCCATCATCTTGTCTGCGGACTATCTTCTTCTTCAATTTTTTTCTCCAATGTCTTCTTTTAGTTATTTCAAGAATTTGTCATTTGCAATCTACAGTTTGCTACCATCAATGTCTTCCTCTCTTAATTCATTACATTTCAATCTTCATTTTTTTTTTATTCTAGTTCTTCCTCATAAAATAAAAAGGAAAAAAAAAATCCTCAAGAAATCAATCAATTCCTCAATCATGCAACCTTAAAAATAAAAATCAGTTTTAGTTAAATTGTTTCACTTTCAAAACATTGTGATAAAAAAGAAAGTAAATTAGAAAAACATGAGAACAAACGTAGGGAGATAATGAAAAGAAGTTTATGTAAAATTTGGAGTCTGTCAAATTTTCTTTGAATGAGTGAAAAAATATTTTTATACGAAAAAAAAGATAAAAAAAAAAGAAGATGCAAAGATTGATATGGAAGAGTGAAAAGAGTAAAGATGAGAAAGTTGAACAGTTATAGAGAGCTTAATATTTTTATTCAATTCACCCACATTGGTACCTATTAATTATTATTTATTCAATTATTGCTTTTTCAAAAGTTGAAGTGTCATCATTTTTTGTTAAAAAAAAAAAAAAAAATGGACAAATTCTACTGTTTTAAAAAAATAAATAAATGATATTATGAATAATTCATTTATTGTGACGTATATTTATGAGTTGTAGTTAACTTTAATAAAAAATTTGAAGTATCCCTCCAACATCTCAAAATTAATTAGTATTGATTGAGTAATTTGAAATTGAAAAATAATAAACAATTTTACATGAGAATAATTATGTATGCATGGTTGTAGAATTAAATTTTTTAGACTTAATAACTGATGATAAATTGTTGAGGTTGAAGAAAAAATTATGAATGGTTCATTAACAATAATAAAATATGGAAGAGTACCAAAATATGAAAGAGTCAAATAAGGGAGGACAAACTAAAATGAAGGGCAGGGTGGAAAGATCCCTTAAGCCACTTTTAGATATATTACTACAATTTTTTTAAAAAATCAGGGCTATGTAAAAAATTTAATTTATTATTATTATTATGTATAAAAAAAAGGTTAAAATATATATATATATATATATATATATATATATAAAAAAAGAATACATATGAACTTAACTTAAAACATATTTGCATTCAACTTTCTTGCTATACGAAGAACTTAGATTAATCAAACATGAAAATTAAAACGATTATATCAATCTCCTAAGTAAGAGTCTAACTACTCATAATCACTAAAACAATGCTTAGACAAAATTTAGAATTCATAAAACAATACAATAAAATCAAAGGTAAATGAGAAAAACTCTTCTAACATGTCAAGCCTCATTCTCGAGCCTCCAAATATCTTCTTCAGCTCACTAGAGTGTCTCTTCGCCTCTTCAATGAGTGTATTTCGAAAAATAGCGTTCAAATCTCCCAAAATTTGCCCCCCAATCGGATTAGGAAGATAAATATTTATAGGAAAATCGCGGCAGCGTCGCGACGGTAGGTACAACGTCTCGACGCTTGGTGAACGCGAGATGTCGAGTCCCAACCAAATTAATCTTTATAAAAGCTGGCTAACTTACCTAACTTGTAGATAATGGAAGTCAAGTGTCGATCTAGAGGAATTAATTTTAGCTTAATCTTAATTTTAGTTTTACATGTTGTTTAATAAAAATACCAACGAGGGCCCTACAACAAAATAGACCTAAGATGACAGTTGGTAAAATTTCTCAAACATACGAGGGCGGTTTTTAAAACTCCGCGCTCATTTTCATTTTTTTTTTTTTTTTCGGAAATAAAACATATAAGGGCGGTTAAAAACCGCCATTATAGGTTATCTTTTAATGGCGGTTTTCCCCCGTCATCTATTCCCTACCGAGGATTCCAAAACGACGTCGTTTCATTAATCCATCAAAACGACGTCGTGTTCATTTGAACCGCCATCGTAAGTCTGAAACAAAACGACGTCGTTTTGCTTCAAACCGCCATCTTAAGTCGGAATCAAAACGACGTCATTTCGTTTTATCACTAAAAGTCAAATCTGGGATTTTAAAACGACGTCGTTTTGAATTTTAAATCAAAACGACGTCGTTTTCGTGTGGAACCGCCATCTTAAGTTTAGATAAAAACGATGTCGTTTTGATGTAAACCGCCATCTTAAGTTTAAATCAAAACGACGTCGTTTTGAACTAAACCTAAAGACCAAACGGGACTTCAAAACGACGTCGTTTTGATTCCAACCGCCATCTTAAGTCAGAATCAAAACGACGTCGTTTTGATTCAGCCCTAAAACCCACCTGAAGCCCCGATGTTTCATCATTCTGTCTTTGCTTTGCTCAGCAGCCTTGCAAGCTTGACGACGACGGCGGCCGGTGGTTCTCCTTGACGACGACGGCGGACGGTGGTTCTCCTTGACGACGACGGCGGTTGTTGACGGTGCTGACGGCGTTGACGGAGGTTCTTGACAGAGCTGACGGCGGTTGTCGTTTGTGGTCCCTGCACAAACGACAAAAATTGTTTGGTGGTCCCGGCTTAAACGAACAAAAAAAATTTGGTGGTCCCGGCGCAAAACGACAAGGTTAGTATTTTGGTTGGATTTTTAATGAATAAGCATTTTGGTTGAGACAAAGTTAGTATTTTGGTTGGATTTTTTTTTAATAAGCATTTTGGTTGAGATTGATGAGGATAATTTAGTTGAAATTATTTTTTTTTGTTCATTTAATCTCAATTTAGTTGTATAATTTAATAATATAAATGAAAATTTATATATAAACTAAATTTGTTGTTACAAATTGTTTTTGGAAACTTGAGTACAAAATAAAAATAAAATTACAACATAAACAAATACTCATATTTGGAACTTTAATAAAATGAAATCACGGACCAAAATGGTATTTTATAGTTACATCATATAAACTAGTAAATCTTTGTAATTTGGTTCTCATGCCTCATATAATTAACATAATTATCTTAGAAAGTAGCTTTAGAGAATAACATCCATCTAAACACTTAAGAAATATAAAGTCAATAATTCATTAAATTAAAGACTAATCAACTTATCCAAACTTATAAACATAATCACTAAAGTAAACTATCTTTTCAAAACTAAACTAATAGATTGATGGAAAAACATGAACATAGAAATTAAAATTAACTCCAACTTTTCAAACTAATGAATTTTGAACATCAAAACTTAATTTAGAGAGAAATTATAAACATAATAACTAAACTAACTATTCAAAATTAATGAACTAATTAACAAGTTGAGAGGTCGGTGTGAGTCAAACAAACAAGATTATAAACTCATAAACCAAATTATGGTGTCAACTTGAGCTCCACTTAAAAGCATTTGCCCTTGAATAATTGTTCAACTAAAAAAAAAAAAATGGTTAATATTATGTTCATATTAGTGATATTTTGTTCATGCTTTTTTATTGAAAAAAGAATGGAAGTAGTAGATTGACTAAATAATATACTAAGTATTTTTTTTTTTTTTTTTTTTTTTTTTTTTGTAGATAATATCTTGTTATAAATTTTTCCATATGGACAAGTCATGGATGGACAATGATAGGTTGTCAAATGAGTACAACTTAGGTGTTGAAAACTTCATTCAAAATGGATTACGTCATTTCAAAGGGTCAAATTTCATGTGGTGTCCATGCTTAAAGTGTGCAAACGCACTTAAACAAGATGCTAACACAGTTAGAGACCATTTGTTTGTCCATGGCATTGATAAGAGTTATAAGACATGGTTTTTGCATGGTGAAGAAGTACCTATTAAGGATGAAGACGAAAGTGTTCATAATTTTGGTAAAGGAGCTTGTGATGAAAATGATGAAAATGATATAAGAAACACAACTGACTTGTTTGAAGCTGCACAAGACTATTTTACAACTGAAGGTACAAAATTTGACAAATTATTGGGTGATGCACAAAAGCCATTGTACTTGGGTTGTAAATGTTTTACTAAGATTTCTGCATTATTGAAATTATATAACTTGAAAGCCAAATACGGATGGAGTGATAAAAGTTTCACAGAGTTATTAACATTAGTACATGACCTACTACCAAATCCGAATGAGATTCCAACTTCTTTATATGAAGCAAAAAAGACACTGTGTACTCTCGGAATGGATTATAAGAAGATTCATGCATGTGTCAATGATTGTGTTTTGTTTAGGAAGGAACTTTCGGATGCAAATTCATGCCCAATTTGTAACACATCTAGATGGAAGCTTCGTAAGAATTCAGATGAAGTTAAGAAAGGTGTTCCAGCAAAGGTTATGTGGTACTTTTCCCCAATCCCTCGATTCCAACGAATGTTTCGAAGTGCAGAGACATCAAAGTTGTTAACTTGGCATGTTGGAGGAAGGAAAAATGATGGGTTTTTGCGACATCCTGCAGACACGCCATCTTGGAAATTAATAGACAACCTGTGGCCAAATTTTGGTTCTGAGTCAAGAAATCTTCGTTTAGCTATCTCAACTGATGGAATTAACCCTCATGGCAACCTGAGTAGTAGATATAGTTGTTGGCCAGTTATAATAGTTATTTATAACCTTCCACCCTGGTTGTGCATGAAACGGAAGTTTATGATGCTGACTACATTAATATCTGGTCCGAAACAACCTGGAAATGACATTGATGTATACTTGGGTCCATTAATTGATGACTTGAAGAAACTGTGGATTGATGGGGTTGCTTGTTTTGATGCATTTCGAGATCAAACATTCATCTTGAAAGCTGTGTTATTGTGGACCATAAACGACTTTCCAGCATATGGAAATCTATGTGGTTGTACTGTAAAAGGTTATCGTGCATGTCCAATTTGTGGGGAACAGACGTCCTGCATTCGATTGGTAAACGGAAAAAAAATGGCATACCTTGGACATCGACGATATTTACCTCGTTATCATCCTTACCGAAGGGAGAAAAAGACTTTTAATGGACATCAAGAGTTTGAGTTAGCACCAAATCCATTGTCTGGAGATGAAATCTATGCTACAATCAGTAACATTCACACTATATTGGGTAAACAAACTGGAAAACAAAATTCAGATGAACTTTCAAGTAGTTACTGGAAGAAAAAGTATATTTTTTTTTAGTTAGACTATTGGAAGAAGTTGCATGTAAGACATTGTCTGGATGTAATGCACATTGAAAAAAATGTGTGCACAAATATCATTGGTACCTTACTTGATATTCCTGGAAAAACAAGAGATGGAGTAGAGACCCGAGAGGATTTGGTTGATTTAGATATTAGGTTAGAATTGGCCCCGGTAAAAAAGGGAAACCGAACTTTCATACCTCCAGCATGTTATACACTGTCACGAAAGGAAAAAATAAGTCTATGTAAAACACTTGCAGAAATTAAGGTGCCTGATGGATAATCATCCAATATAAGAAGTCTTGTGTCACTCAAAGATCTAAAGCTTTATGGTCTTAAATCTCATGACAATCATGTTCTCATGCAACAGTTGCTACCAGTGGCAATTCGTGGAATTCTACCAAAGCATGTGAGGTATGCCATTATTAGGTTTTGTTTTTTTTTCAATTCACTATGTAAAAAAGTGGTGGATTCGGCGAAGCTTGATGAGTTGCAAAAGGAAATAGTCGTCACTCTATGTTTGTTGGAAAAATATTTTCCACCATCATTCTTCACCATTATGGTGCACCTTACCGTGCATCTAGTGAGAGAAGTAGAATTGTGTGGGCCGGTTTATTTAAGATGGATGTATCCTTTTGAGAGGTACATGAAAGTATTAAAAGGGTATGTTCGGAACAAAAATAGACCAGAAGGTTGTATTGGTGAATGTTACATTGTTGAAGAAGCTGTGGAATTTTGTTCTGAATTTCTCTCTGGCATGGATCCGATTGGGTTGGGATCAAGTTTAAAAGAAGAAAAGTTAGGTACTACTAGACCAATATCAATGGCTTCTTGTATCAGACCAGCTAAACAACAATTAGATCAAGCTCACCTTTATGTTCTTGAAAACACTGACGACGTGCTTCCATTCATAGAGTACGTATACACCCTACTTTTACAACTTTAGAATTTTACATATGTAGTAGATTAACATGTGTGAACAATCATTTGCAACAGGCAACACAAGAAATATTTGAAAGTAGTCAATCCGAAACAATCAAAAAATCCAAAGTGGTTGCAGGATGAGCACAATCGTACCTTCATAAGTTGGTTATGGGAAAGGGTAACATTTCTTAATTAAAATATTTTGCAAAGTTTCTATTAAGATGATTTTCTAATTGTAGGATAAAATACAGGTTAAGCTTGCACTTGAGATCCCGAACAACCATATATCATCCACTTTGAGGTGGTTAGCTAATCGCCCTCGACCGAATGTATCGACATATGCTGGATATATGGTGAATGGTTGTCGATATCACACAAAAGAACGTGATCGTGTAAGAAGTGTCCAAAACAGTGGTGTTAGCATCGTTGCAAACACTATGCAAGTTTCTAGTGCTAAAGACAAAAAACCAATTGTCACAGACATGATTTTCTATGGAGTAATTCAGGAGATATGGGAACTAGACTATTATAGTTTCACGTTTGTTTTATTCAAATGTGATTGGGTGGACAACAAGGGTGTTAAGATAGATGATCTTGGATTTACAACAGTGGATCTTAATCGATTGGGACATAAATTTGATCCATTCATTTTAGCAAATCAAGCAACTCAAGTGTTTTATGTAAATGACCCTATGAATTCTAGTTTGCATGTGGTTCTTTCCCCACCGGAACGAGACCACGAAGATGAGTCTAATGATGATGAATTGGGAGACACAGATCTTGATTGTTATGGGTTATTGAAATCCATGCCTAATATTGTTAAACTCAATGATATGAATGAAGACTCGTCTGTTTATACTAGAACCGATTGTGACGGTACATGGATTGACAACAAGTAACTCATTTTCAATGCATGTATGTGGTCAAAACTATATAAGGTTTTATTTTTGTTTTTAATTTTTAATTATTCAGTTCATTTTCATACTACTAAACTCATTTCTTTTTTCTTATGTGCAGTTTTTTTCATCATGGATGCACCTAGTAGTAGTAGTAGTGGTGAAGATGAAGCATGTGAGAGACATATGAGAGTTAGGGGTATCACTACCATGAGCGACTTAGCGCGAATTAGGGATGTGGGGGATAAAGTGATTATTAGATATAATGATGAAGGGCATCCAGTTGGAGAGAATGCAATTAAATTGCAGAGTTATATTGGGGTTTGTGTGAGGACCCAAATCCCCATTACATACGACCATTGGAACCACGTGCCGCGTGACTTAAAGGAAAGAATTTTTGAATGTATTCAGGTATGTTTTTTATTACATCGTTTATAATGTATATTATATCGTTTTGATTTTTTGGTTTAATTCGTATATGGTTGTAGATGTCATTTGAGGTGGACCCTCGTTCGCAATACAATATCATTCAATCTGCTGGGAAAAAGTATAGATCATTTAAAAGCACGTTGACCCAGAAGTATGTCATCCCGTTCAAAGACCAACCATCTTGTCTGGCCCATCCTCCAGAAAAATATAGTTTCATCGAACAAGCTGATTGGGATGCACTTGTTCGAGCGAGATTATCTAAAGAATTTCAGGTAATTTATATAATTTTACATAACCTATAAGGAAAATGTATTTGTATATAGTGTAACTTTTGTAATATACATTTTTTGGATTCTTTCTAGAAACATAGTGATGAACAGAAAGATCGAAGAGCTAGTCTTAAATACAATCATCAAATTTCGCGTAAGGGGTATGCGAATTTGGCCGAGGAGTTGGTAAGTCTTAATGTCGTTAGTGTTCAAGCGTTCTAGTACTTAGATGATGTACTTAATATCTTTTTAAATTTGGGTTCAGAAACATGCTGGGAAATCGACACATCGGTCGAGTCTATGGAAAAGTGCAAGATTGAATAAGAAAACAAATGATTACGATGATGATGACACACGTAAAGTGGCATACAAAATTGTAAGTTTAATTTTCAATGCTAGTGTATGTTATGTAATTATGTATATTCAATAAAATTTTATCACTTTGGGATAGGATGAGTTGGAGGAAGAATGTGGAGGAGAAGACATTCTATCACAAGCATTGGGTACACCCGAACATTCTGGACGGGTAAGAGGAGTTGGAGGTTTCGTGACGCCTTCTACATATTTTAACCTTGTAAGGCCCAAGTCGAAGGAAGAAAATAAATCAGCTGACGTGGTTTATCCTTCAAAGACCCCAAAAACTAAATCTACCCAAGACGTGGTTGAAAGAAAATCAAAGAATAAAGGTGTTGATTTAGATAAAAATCTTGACGTTGAGACTGAGCAACATTTAAAGGTAAGCATATGATTCATATAATATTATTATGCATTAGTATATTATATTTTTTTAAGTAATTGATGATTTTATTTCATTTGTTTGAAGAGTACACCATGCAACTTAGCAATAGGCTCAATTTCGAACATTGTTGCCGTTGGCACAATGTTTGAAGGGATGGAGAATGAGAGAGTTCATGACATACTTCTAGGAAAACAAAATGTGAAGGTCCTTGTGGAGATGATTTATGGACAAGAAGATATTCTTATTCCTATTCCGGTGAAGGGGAAGATAGAGACTCTTTTCGTTTGTCAGGATAACATAGTTGCTTGGCCTCGTAGCCTTTTTATTCCCATAGTCGAGAAGGTATGTTACTCGAGTAAAGTATTTAAATGTGAATGTTCTCATTGGCCTCGTAGTCTTTTGAATTCCACATTTATCGCATTTAACTTATATATTGTATTTTTTTATAGGATCTTAAATCGATGACACGAATCACACATAGTTTTCCTAGTGAAGCGTTTGTTCCTCCATGCATCAAGATGTTGTATTGGTACGCTGAAACACTCGATAAGGATCGGTCCTTGCGGGTTCCTTTAAGTGAAGATGTCTTTGGAAAAGGGTTAACTCTCTACGTTATGCCAGAAGATGTCATGCAATTCTGTGCAATGGTAGAGATATCGAATACGTGCATTCTAGTATATATTGCGTAAGTACATATTCTTAATCATAGTATAATTAGTTACAACTATTACGTTATCTATAGTCTCATGGATATATCTGTGAAAAAATGTGATACAGGTTTCTTTGGAAATCATTAGAGAATCAAGGAATACTAGATATGATAACTGTAGTTGACTCAAATGAAATTGCACCCTTTTATGGGACAGTGGAGAGTCGAACAAAAAAGTTGGCATCTATTTTTTCACAACAACAACCTGGACAAAAAGTACTGATTCCATATAATCCTGGGTAAGAGTCTACAACTACCTGTATTTTAGTATTTAATATGTTCATTACATTTATGCTTCTCATTATTGGTTTCTGAGTATTATGATAGTTCTGTGGATTTTAGGAATTTATTGTTGGATATGTGCAATAAGACATATTTTGTAGTATGATTTGAGAAACGATATGTTGGGAGTGTATGTATTCTTTTTTTCAGGAATGTGTTAGTCAATTTTCAAACGAAACTCTGCTCAAATTTTTATGAATCTATGGTTTCAATTGCCAGTTATTATATTAAAAATGTGTAGTTATGCTTCTCATTATTGGTTTATGAGTATTATGGTAGTTCTGTGGATTTTAGAATTTATTGTTGGTTTATGTGCAATAAGACATATTTTGTAGTATGATTTGAGAAACGATATGTTGGGAGTGTATACATTCTTCTTTTCAGGAATGTGTTGGTCAATTTTCAAACGAAACTCTGCTCAAATTTTTATGAATCTATGGTTTCAATTGCCAGTTACTATATTAAAAATGTGTAGTTTTTTATAATGATAATTACATGGTTGGTTTTGATAGTAATCATTGGATATTGTGCGTTGTGGAAGTATATGAGAATACAACTTATATTTTCGACTCCCTCCATCCTACCATGTTAGAGGACTTGAAACGTATCGTAAATATGTAAGTTTGTTTAATATTAATTGAAGTTGATTTAGTGTATGGTTATTAAGTTTGTTCGAAATTATGCATTTATTAATTTACATGTTTTTCAACTTTATTTAGGGCAATGCGAGTTTGTATGGCTCAAAGTACCGCCGTTCAAATACCACGAAAGAATACTACTAATTGGATGAGCATGAAGGTAAAATAAATGAATTATAATCAATTGTTATTATATGTTTGACCAATTTCAAATATTCTTATTTATTTCTATATTTTGTATAGTGTCCTCGCCAAGAAGGTAGCGTCGAATGTGGGTACTATGTGCTCAAGTTTATTAGAGAAATTTTATATAATTTACGGACTCCTTTGAACTCTCTTGTAAGTAATGCATCTTTACTATTATATTTTAAAATATACATTGTATTTTCTTCATTATCATAATATTTATCTTTTGTTTTCGTGTAGTTTGATAGTAAGAAGTCATTTACACGAGAAGAACTCGACGTAGTACGGACGGAATGGGCAAATTATATTGCAAGCATCGCATTTGGGTAAACTAGTGTAATGTAGTGAACTTTGTAGTTTTTGTGCAAATTTTGGATGTAAATATGAATAATGGGAAGACACATGTTTGTACTTAGACTTTTTACAAGAACCAATATCTTTTGTAGTTTATTTGGATGTAAATGTTAAATATTTTGTTGTTTTGAATGAAATGACAAGAATTTAGTTTAATTTCACATCCAACATTGTATTCATTCAATTAGAAGAATTTCAGTTATAAAACGTTCACTGAAACAAAACAGGATTAAAACAAAACAGCAATAATCCGTATTAGGTAATGCTCAATAATCTGTATCTGAAACGAAACATGACGTTTTAAGCCCGTCATTAAAACTATTTACAAAGACGGTTTTCCACCGTCATTAAAAATACCTTTAATGGCGGTTGGTAACCGCCATCTTAATGTTAAGATGGCGGTTGGTAACCGCCATGTTAGGGTTAAGATGGCGGTTTTCAACCGCCATCGTAGGGATAAGATGGCGGTTTTAAACCGCCATGTTAGGGTTACGATGGCGGTTTTTAACCGCCATCTTAGGGTTACGATGGCGGTTTTACAATCCAAAACCGCCATTGTAAGGTTTAGATGGCGGTTTTAAACCGCCATCTTATCCCTACGATGGCGGTTTCAAAACCGCCATCTTAGGCTTACGATGGCGGTCACCTTTAATGGCGGTTGTGAACCGCCCTTAAAAGGTAACCGCCCTTATACCCCTAAGATGGCACCACCTTAGAGGGCGGTCGTAAAACGACCCTCATATACCTAAGATGGCAGTTCAGAACTGCCATCGTAGGTCTAATTTGTTGTAGTGGGGGTTTTCGAATTAAATTTTAGAAACATGCAATTTAAAGGAAAAAGAGAAATTAAACACCGAAATTAACGAATTGGATAAACGCGCTTAATCTAAAGAGTCGAGATTGACCATTGATATAATTCAGATCACAGATGTTCTCGACTTAGCCAATTTATCACAAACACACGAATTATTTGCCCATATAGGGTGTACAAATAACCCAAGATACTTAATTAAGACTTGACGAAAAAAAAATTAAACTTGATAATCAATTCAACTGGGGGCGATCGTTCCACATCGAATTGATTATCAGTGACGGGTAGCATTGCGACAAACTAATTGATTGAAATCTCTACCAATTAACCTGATTAGTCTCTTCCCCCAAGCCTATTATGCAACTAGAATGAACATGGTCATTCTCATGTAGACATAATTAAACTTATATTACTTTTGATCAAGAGAGGCAATCGCATCTTAATCCCTAACTAATTAGCATACAAATTTCAAATAGAGAGTCAATCTACAAAGGAGAAGATGTTAATAAATATGCCCATGAGAAGAGATGCTTGCAATTAAAGAGACTAAGTAAGAATAATCATGAACTCCATAGAAAGCTTCAAGAATGTCATCAATGGAGGTAGAACATGTCAAAATGACTAAAAATAGCTAAAGAACCGGATTGGGAATGTTGAAGATGACCTAAAAGCATAACTTTTCGCTTTTACACTCGTCGTAGCGTCGAGACGCTACGGACGAAAATTATCAGCGCGCGGATTCAGAGCGTCGAGACGCTGGACCAAAAGTGCTACTTGAAATTTTTGCTTCTCTTTTTGGCCCGATTCCTTCCCGAAGCTCCTAAAACACTCAATTGAGCTCCGGAACGTGTCTTTGCACTCCAGAAGCTCCCGACCGTGAGTTCACCTATGACAAGACCATTTAATCATCAATTAGCACGACAAATAGCTAGAATTAGAGGGTAATTAATAGCTCTTTTAGGGAGCTATCAACGCTGCCTCAAAAACGCGTGAATCATTTTGGAAAGCCAGCGTCGAGTAGAGCATCGAGACGCTATAGCTCAACGCGACAAGTATATATTTAAACCAGCCGAAATAGAAACTAAAAGGCTTAAATGCCATGTTGGTGGGGCACTCAAATGTGTGAACTGTGCCTTTTTATTTATTTTTTATGAAATACTGCTCAACGCTATTTTTAGTGTCGAGACGCTGTCCCTTCGGGTTTTTTTGGCTTGTTGGCTTCATTTTGAAGCATCGGGACGCTCCCATAGCATCTTGACGCTCTCCCTTTGGTCTTTTTGGCTTGGTTTCTTCGTTTATTGGTTATGAGTCATCAAAATACATCTTTTAAGTTTATTTTTCACGCCATAACTTCTAAAAAACTCCGGTTTGCTCTAAATGCTCGAAATCTACAATTTAGACAAATAATATCATTAAAACATTAATTTAAACTCCAAAACTAGCATAATAAAGGCCCTAAAGATAACTCATTTAGTGTGTTATCAACAACAATTGACATGTTTTTAATGGCCAGAAGGGAGGGGAGGATCCTCGGTTATATGATTGTCGGTTAGGAGTTTCATTGTTAGCAAGATCCCCAACTATATTGAATATGTTGTCGACTTTGTCGGGTTGTAAGGCTTCCATTTTTTCTTCTTTCAAAATGGGAAGAATAGCATAGTCAAAGTAGGTTCAGTTGGTAGCCTTTTCTTCCACCCTTGGGAGAAGGGCATGGATGTGACTGAATAGTTGGTGCCTTAGCTAGACTTTTTTCTTGCAGTCACCGATCTTCAATAGGGGTTGCTTACGGGGTATTCCACCGATATCTGTTTAGGGCGAGGCGGTCTCGAGTACCCATTCCATTATAGGTCGTTCAAGCACATGAATGACTTCAGCGATAAATTATCAAAAATTGAACAAGCAGGTCGTACCAGTTGTCAAATTTAAACTACACAACAATGGGCGGCCAAAGAACAAATACCGTAGAGCAGTTTATGTTTGAAATCACTGCTTATACATTTGGCCATAATTTATAAGAACTTTTTGTAGGATCCCCTCAATCGAAATTAAAAATTTAATTAGGAAGAAATTCTAAATTGAGAATATAGTTGTTAGACAATTACAAGAAAATTTGAAATACAATTTTAAATTCAAACATGCTATAAGTAAAGAAAAATGAATAAATAAAACTTAAGTGTTTTGTTTTTCAAAAATGCCAATAAATAAAAATCCATTCACATATTTGTAACAAATTAAAACTAGCTAAAAATGGCCAAAGCGAGCATAGCTCAGCGGGCATATGTATATCTTAGTGACCAAGAGGTCTGTGGTTCGAATCCCCCACCCCCAATGTACTCAAAAAAAAAAAAAAAAAAAACTAGCTAAAATGAATTTTTTAAATTTAATTTTGTTAAAATACTTAATGAAAATTAAAATGTAAGAAAGAAAATGTATTTTCATATTTGTATATAAAAGAAACATATAACAATAAAGTTTAAATGTGTCAAACCCACATAGCTCAAATGATGAAAGTATAATATCATCGATGAATGTAAAGTTGAAATTTCTCCATCTCATGTGGTTGATTGAATTCATTAAAAAAGAGAAAAAATCAATTGATTTTTTTTTTATAGTTAACATTAAAGATAAAGTGGACATGAGCATCGTTTAGGGTTTGGTGGTGTAATTTTCAACCCAATTTGACTAAAACCACAAAAGAAATTTACCATATTTTTTTTTTTATATTCATACATTTCGTCCATGATTCAATGTAACTCAACACACAACCATACGCATATGAATATCTAGAGAAAAGAGTAAGAGATAATATATTTAGTTTTAAATTTTAGTGGCTTTTAAAATAATGGTTGTCAAATGATTTTTTTAAAAAAATCTATGGTAATATAAATTAAATTAATATTGAGTAAATTTCAAATTTAAATATGAAAAGTATGAGAAAGAATGATAATTTTACAAGTTTGTCTACAGAGGCACAAAATTTCTTAAGAAGTCAACGTCAAAAAATATCGATAAGAAAACTGCATCAGATAAAATAATTAAAGATATATCACTTTTGAAATTTTTTTTGTAAATATGTCAATTTTTATCCGTGATAGCCATAGATAGAATTCTATCGATGATAATCATTGATAGTAGATCAATGTCTATCTGTGATAGCTACAAATATATTTCCATTTTTTTTTTTATAGAAGTTTATCGATGACTATTTAAGTAACTAATTTTTTGTCATATTTTTTCAAATGTTTTATATCTTTTTATCCAACCAGCTCTTGTAGTTAACCATATTTTACAAATCAACCTAATTGGAAAAAATTGATTTTGTATAAATTAATGTTGAATTAGACCATTTTTTTTTAGTACAATTCCATAGGGATAATTATACGACTAACCTCCTATTTTTGTCTGTTTGTCAAACTAATCCAAATTTAAAAAATAAGTTAAATTGACCTTCTGCTTACATCATCATTTTTTTTAATATTATTTTCTAGCTCTAGCTGTGGGCGCGAGTTGATCTCGCTCTAGCTACGGGCGCGGGTTGGTATCGCTCTAGCTCTAACTCTAGCTTCATTTCAAATCTGAAAATTTCAAGATTTGAGACCAGCTCGCGCCCGCAGCTAGAATCACTCTCGCTCTCGTTCTTTTGCGGGCTCCATTTTATAATTAAAAATTTCTCGTGAACGTGAACGTGAACGAGAGCGAGAGAAATCTCAGCGAGACTGGTGTAAGCAAAAGGTCATTTTGACTAATTTTTAAAATTGCGCGTCAATCTCTCGAATGGGCCTTAATTTAAGGACATCTGGCCAAATATTCCAAAATACCGGGTCATTCGTACAATTTTCTCAATTCCATAAGGCTTAGATTAATTTCATTGACACCGAAGATTAGTACACAAATGGATAAACAAAGCGAAACCAAAAAAAAATACAAATGAATGTGAGTACAAAGAACTTTATACTAATCCAAAACAAGCATATTACATAATAAAATCCTGTGTTGTTTTTTGGTGCATTTTATTCCCACTTATGAATCAACTCATCTCTATTACCAGGATTGTCTCTCAAATAGATTCCATCATCTTTCGCGGTCCAAATGCAGTTAGAATCGTCGCATCGGTAAAGTAGCCAAAACGACGTCTTCTCAATCCAAAACACATCAAATGAAGCAGATTGATTATTTGGCTTCCGCAAGTAACACCAAAACAATGTTGTTTTCCAAAAGTTTACTCTAAATTCCCAATTGAACTCAGTTCCAACGCTAACATTGCGTTCGCCTAAATCATTATCCTTGGACTTGCAGTGAGCAAACAAGTTTTGGCCATTGCTTAGCCCATTCACAACGTGGATTTGCCATTTCTTAAACGGGACGTCGGCCTTGGTTGCCTCAAATATTGCCAATGAGATGACAAATGACAAAACCAAAAAGTGCTTTTTCATAGACCTCATTTCCCTTCCTTTTGAAATGTTCCACTTGGGAAAGCACTTCATTATTGGTTTATAAATAGGGAGGTGATAGTGCAATAATGGAATTATGGAAGCCCATATGGTAAAATTCTATGCAAGCCAATAGTATCTCAAAATAAGCAATTTAAGAAAGTTGGTGAGAGTTATGTTTGGTAATATACCTTTTTTTACCCTTTTTGTTGACAATTTTTGGTAATATACTTTTAAATAATAAAAGTAGTGGTATGGTAGAGAATAAATGTTAAGTTGAATGTCATGTTAATTTTACTAATAAATTTATCAATGTATTTCATGTTATTAATTTTGTACAATTAATATTCTGAAGTATAATATATTTTATGTTATATTATGTTGTAATTAATATAACATAAAATATGTCAAAATTGGTTGTCATATTTAGAAATATGTCACATAAATAAATAATTTATAAATATAATTTTTTTTAAATTGTGTTGGCTCTATCAAACGATAGGTTGTATTAAACCATGTTATAATCTATTACTATCAAAGATAGACCTCTATAGAGATTTTTAGATATAGTTTATAAGCGATAGTCCTCCCTCAATAATAAAATTGTGTCATATTTGTAAATACTTTATAAAATTATACTAGATTTGCGATTATTTTATGTGTTAGATTTTCGTACATGCAATCACTCATTTAATCTTCACTCAAAAGGGCCAAAGCGAGCATAGCTCAGCTGACATATGTATGACTTGATGACCAAGAGGTCTGTGGTTCGAATCCCTCCATTCCCAATGTACAAAAAAAAAAAAAAAAAAAAAAAAAAAAAAAAAAAATTCTTCACTCAAAAGGCTTCGAAGTTTTGTTTTTTTTTTTTTTTACTGAAAATGAATTAAACATGTTATTGTATGGTTACTTACTTTACTTAATATTATTATAAGAGAACGAAAATGTGGAAACAAGAGAGAAATTGCACGAAAAAAAGAATTACTTCAAATGAATTCTATGCTATGAATTGAAAATCTTACACGTATTTATTCCTAAGTAAATATTCGGTTATTTAGGTGAGAGGGGTAATTTTTTAAAAAATTTAGAAAAAGGGCTGTTATGAAACAATTTAGAAGAAGAGGGTTGTTTTTTTTTGTCTTATATGGGACTATGCAGGTTCAAAACACGCAATGGTTAAATATAAGATACAATGCTTCGCTTAAGTGGTATGATTGCATGTCTAACGCCCTTCTTGCCCAGGTTTTGAATTAGGTATAGTCAATTTTTTTTCTTCCTTTTAAATGATAGGTAATAATACCACACTTTTTTTTTAATTATTTTATCACATGTTATTACAATTTTAACGTGCAATTTGATGAAAAAAAAATTAGAACCGAGTCTTTTTTTTAAAATAATATTTTAATTTTATTAATAATTAACATTTTTTTTATAATAATAATTTGATTTTATAAATCAACACCTGTGGGCTGGAGGCAACTTTAGCAATTTTCTCTCTTTTTTTTTTTTTTTAATATTATTTTGGTCTCCATATTTGAATCTCATTCTATTTTTTAATTTTATCAATTTTAATTAATAAATATTGAAACATTTTTTTTTAATATAAAAATTGTGGTGTGAGGATCCAACCCGAAATAATTTCAATCCAATGACCTCTTGATCTGCAGTCAAATGTTCTTACTGAGCTATAGAACCTATGATGTTTCCAAAATTAAAAGTAGACTAATTGGTTTGAAACCATCTTTAGGGTTAGGTTTCAACTAAAACATTTTAACAAAGGGATAATTGAGATTTATCTAAAATTTTAAGGACAAAATGAAATAACTTATCTAAAAAATCTCTTTTTTAACTCACTACTATGTCCCACTTCTTTTTGTAATTTTAACCTAAATATGAAAATAAGGGTATTTTTTAAAACCATTATAAAAACGGAGGATAGAATGAACTTTTTAAAATGATAGGAACAAGTAATTAAAACTACCATAAACAATTGGTATGATTTAACGGGGTTTTTGTACGGATGACCCACCCCTCGGAGGCCACGAGGTTTTTTAACCCTCTTCGCGAAAATTTATATTTTTTGACCTTCTCTCGTGATAAGGAAGTGCACAAAGTCATTCGTACCCTTCGCTTATCACGGCGTGATAAGCGAAGGGTACGAATGACTTTGTGCACTTTCTTATCACGAGAGAAGGTAAAAAAAACATAAATTTTCAAAAACTGGGTTAAAAAATCTCGCAACCCCCGAGGTGGGTCATCCGTACAAAAATCCCATGATTTAACCTTGAAAAAGGCAATATTAAATAAATAATACCTAATTAAGGCAATTTACCTATATGAAAAAACTATTGATAACGAATTGAATTAATAAATGTTGAAACATTTTTTTGTAATATAAAAATTGCAAGGTGCGAATCCAACCCAAAATAATTTTAAATTTTTTTTTACCACTTTCAAAAAAAATGACCTCTTGATTTGCAGTCAAATGTTCTATCACTAAACTATGAACCGTTGTTGTTTCCAAAATTAATAGTTGACTGATTGGTTTGAAACCATTTTTAGGATTAAAAATTAAACCAAAACGTTTTAACAAAGGGATATAATTGAGATTTATCCAAAATGATAGGGACAAAATGAAAATAACTTATCTAAAAATTTAGTAACGATATAATTGAAACCACTCATTTGTCACCGTCTACCTTTTTTTTTTTTTTTTAACTCATTATTTTGTCCCACAGTTCTGTTTCTTTTAACTTAAATATGCACATAAGGGTATTTTTTATACCATTATAAAAGTTGAGGGTAGAATGAATTTTTTAAAATAATAGGAACAAATAATTGAAACTACCATAAATATTTGGTATAATTTAACCTTGAAAAAGACAATATTGAATAAATAATAACTAATCAAGCCAACTTAGTAAAAAATATGTCAAAACCTATATAAAAAACTATTGATGAAAAATTGAATTAATAAGTATTGAAACATTATTTTTTTTTAAAATAAAAATTGCGCGGTGTGGATCCAACCCAAAATGATAATTTAGTTCCATTATTTATAGTCAATATAAAAGGATGAAATTGAAAAAAAAAAAAAAAATCAAAAAAAAAATAGCAATAGGGCCCAACTGGGTTCGAACCGATGACCTCTTGATCTGCAGTCAAATCGGACCCTTGTTGTTATTAAAATTAATAGTTGACTAATTGGTTTGAAACCATTTTTAGGATTAAGGATTAAACCAAATCGTTTTAACAAAGGGATATGATTGAGATTTATCTAAAATTTTAGGACAAACTCAAAAATACCTTATCTAAAAATTTAAGAACGCTATAATTGAAACCAATCATTTGTCACCGTGTACCTTTTTGTTTTTAACTAAGGACACTTGAGAACCGTCAAAAGAACCACGAGAGAACTCCAGAGTTCTTTTGACGGTTCTCAATAACCGTCGAGAGAGCCCAGTTTTATTTTATAAATAAAATTTAAAATCGAGTTATCTCGACGGTTCTTGAGAACCGTCGAGATAGCCTGGTTTTATTTTTTAAACGAATTTTAAAAAAAGCAAGCTCTCTCGACGGTTATTGAGAACCGTTGAGAGAACCCTAAAAACCGTCGAGAGAACACAGGGTTCTCTCAACGGTTCTCAATAACCATTGAGAGAGCCCTCTTAATCCGCCTAAATAACATTAATATGCTTTTTAACCTATTTTATAATTGAATTATAAAACACAGCATTAATTGTGTTGCTTAAAAAACACATTTGTTATAAACTTTTGACTTGTATGGAATATATTTTCCATGTATACTTGGATATCCATACCTTCCACATCCCTATTTAAAAGTGAACCACCTGCTTTTTCCAATTGCAAAAACCATTACTTTGATCAGCAATAATAATGGGAGTGAAATACATGAAGAAGCACTTTCTATTTGTTTTGTTGATAGTGTTGTCATTGGCCATAATTGAGCAAACGGAGGCCACTGCTTTGGACAAATGGCAAATCCACGTAGTGAATGGGCTAAGCAATGGGCAAGTGCTTGTGGTTCATTGCAAATCCAAAGATGATGATTTAGGAGAACACAACATAAGCAGTGGACTTGAATTCCAATGGGGTTTCAGAATCAACTTTTGGAACTCAACTTTGTTTTGGTGTTACCTACGAAAACCAAATGGACAATCTAAGTCCTTTGAAGCTTTTTGGATCGAACAAGAGTCGATTTGGCTGTATTATAGATGCTTAGATTCAAATTGCTTTTGGACTGCAAAAGATGATGGAATCTACCTTAAAAACAACCCTGATAAAAAGGATTTTTTGGTTCATAAGTGGGAATAATAATATGCACCAAATTAACAAAGGTTACTAGGTTGATGTTGTACTAAGAAACTTGTCTCACAGTTTGTTTTTCTTCTTTTAATATAGCACATCTATTTGTGTTTCTGTTTCTTCTTTTCCAGTGATATTAATCTAATATCTCTTTTTGGTAAAGAATATTGGATTGTGGATGAAAAAGTATGAATATTAAAGCCCAATGGATTAAATATATATAATTTGCCTCATTGTCTCTTTTTTTTTTTTTGTTTCAAGTATGTTTCTTTTATTTTATTTTTTAACTAAAAATTATTGGATGTAATTGCGTCATTAATTATGTCGGATGTATTTCTTAAATTATGTCGACCTCTAATAATCATTGGATACAAAATCGAATTCCTTTCAATAGAATGTTTAACAAGTTTTAATGGAAGATCGATTTGATCATCATGATATCATGATTCTTAACGCACACCTCAATTAATCTCATAGACCATCTGATCCTACAACATTTGACTGCTAAGAAAACTTGTAGGAAATCAATTTCTAGATAGGTGACCACTAAGGATTGAACACTTCCCCTCCATGAGAGTTTTAATAGTCTCAATGCTCTTTTGACTACGGGGTCGATGGTAAACACCACATTAATCTTATTTTTCAAAAAATATTAAAAACATAATATATTATATAAATTATACAATATTGTAGTATACCAATTGTACCAAATTTATAACATGAAATATATTTATAAAATTGTTAATAAACCCTGGCATTCCCTATTATGTATTTATTTGGTACCTACCACTATTTTTATTGTTTGTGTAAATTACCAAAATGAGGGTTTTGTGTCCCGAAATGAGAGTTTAATTACTATCCTAAATTACTTGTTTTGATCTGATATCATATCACTACCTAAATACATTTTTTTTTAATCTAATTTGTGATTTCTTAGTTACTAAGTCGTACATTACGTGCCAACAAGAGCATAGTTCAACGGCATGATGTATCGCTTAGAGATCATGAGGTCCTAGGTTCAATCACTCACCCCAACATGTTGGAATGCCTTAAATCTATTATGACCTGTAATTAGTCTGCCGCCCCTTTAATTGTTCTCTCACTTCTGTGGACGTAGTTAATACAACGTTACTGGAACTACATCAATTATGTGTGGAGATCATGAAGAACTATTATATAAAATGTAGCCACAACGACTTAAACGAGAGAGAAGTGTGACAAAATGAGCGGCTAAGAGAGATGGAAAAGCCGATTATTGACGAGGGAATAGAGTAGCCGTGTGAAATCCAAGAGGGAAGGAGAGTTGTGTAACTAAGAGGAAGATGAGGAGAGTGGATCGTGGTTTTAGGGTTTTCAATTTCTCTTCCTTTTTATTTTATTTTTAATGTTTACTTTTGTCTTCTTTTTTTTTTCAGACAATTACACAATCTAAATAAATAAAATAATAATAATAATAAATCTAGTACAAACTAAAAATATTAGTAAATATTACCTAAAATAATATGTGTATGGTCTATCGCCGATAGAAGTCTATTGTTGATAGAAGTTTATCGCTGATAGTAGTCTATCACCTCAGTTTTTTTTATAGAATTTTAGTAGTGATAGTCATATATATCAACGATAGCTTCTATCCGTGATAGCCACTGATTTTTTTGCCATATTTACAAAATATTTTAAATTTTGCTAAATTTTTAATTATATTTTGGATCTAATTATTGTTTGTGCAACCAACCCCTCTATATATATATATATGAAATTTGGAAATAGTACCTTGCAACATAGGATAATATACATAATGAACTCAGATAACATGCATCAAATTTGTCAAATAAATAATTCCTATCATTTTAAATATAAATTCTAATAATGAATGATGTGAAAATTTAGGACATAATCAATGTGGCTATTCAATTATAGGATATAAAACCCCAAATATATTTTATTTACAAAATGTGTAATTGCCAACAAGAGCATAACTCAACCAGTAATTTATACTCTCAATCTAGTCATTTTAATTTAATTAAATTAATTTGTAAATTGTAGACAAACTTTGTAAATTTTTAACCATCATTAATTATTACTTCCTTTGATTTTGCATGCTTGATAAATATTTTTTTTTTTAATGTTAGTGGACCCTATATCATTCATCAAAAGAAACTGACATAGCATGAAATAAATGAGATGAGTATACTAGATTTTTTCTCTATTTTTTGTGTGTTGACTTGGTAATGATATATTTATTTAAGATTAGACAATCCAACATTACCAATATTTTTTAATTAAAAAATAAACTTTAGTTTTTAATTTTATTTTCTTTAAAAATGTATGTGTTTCTCATTAGCTAATCATACACAAAATTGCCAACAAGAACATAACTCAACGACATGATGTGATGTAGCGCCCAGTGACCATGAAGTATTAGGTTCAATTTCCCACCTCAACATGTGGTAAAAAAAAAAAAATCATACACAAAAATAAGATCTAAAAAATAAAAAATAAAAACTTAAAAAAAAAAATTAAAGGTAAACAGTAATATCTTATTATTTAATTAATTTAATAAATATAAATTAAAATCCTACTAACATGGAGAGAAAATAATAGACATTGAAAATTGGATAAGGTTGCTTGACTAAGATGCAGGATTCAATCTCCACATTAAAACAAATAATACAGATTTAAATAGATAATAATAATAAAAGGTTCTGAAAAAAAAAAGGGATAAAAACACAACCAAAAAAAAATTAAAATTTTAGAATTTTGAAACAAAATTTGGTTAAGCATGAGACCATAATTGATAAGTTATTTATGTAGAGGCCAATAAGAAGGTATAGCTTAGTGACGAGGTCCTAGGTTTAATTCTCACTCCAACATGTTGTAAAAAAAATGGCAAAGACCATTTTTTATTATCAAAATGGATAGGTGTCCCTTTCTAAAAAAAAATTGATTTATGTCTTTAATCTCTCTCCTCTATATTTTTCATTCCGTATTTTCCCTCCCTAAAATCTCAATTTATTTGTAAGATTTAGTAATTAAAAATTAATTAACTCTCTCTCTCAAGATTTTCTCCCTTCCCCTCTTTCCTCCTACTATTCTCATAACACTCTCTCTCCATTCTATCTTTCTACCAGTAAATCTTTCCTCTTACTATTCTCATAACACTCTCTCTCCATTCTATCTTTCTACCAGTAAATCAAAATTTAAAAAAATATTGTCTTTAATTTCTATGCGTAATCTCCCAACAAAACTTCAATAATCAAAATTTGAAAAATATTGTCTTTCTAATCTCCCAACAAATCTCCATTAAATATTTCTATCTAAAAAAAATCGACTTAAAAAATCAAATTTGAAAAACAATATTGTATTTCTACCCGTAATCAGCTCCCAACAAAATCTAATAAAATCAACAAAAATCCGATAAATATTTATGTCTAAAAATTTACCTTAAAAAATCAAGAAATTACAAGTATTTGCAATTTTGCAAATTAGAACTACACTATACATGCAAATAACAAGCAAATAACAATTACAATGTATTTGTTGTATAAGCTTTGGCTATCTCCCAACAAAAATCTAATAAATATTTTCTACACGTAATCTCCCACAAAAATCTAATAAATATTTTCTACACTAATCCCAACAAAAATCCGATAAATATTTATGTCTAAAAAATCCACCTTAAAAAAATCAAGAAATTACAAGTAATTGCAATTTTACTATACATGCAAATAACAAGCAAATAACAATTACAGTGTATTTGTACTTGTGCAAATTGTAATTACAAGTGTATTTGCAATGAAAATTATAAATTAATTACAATTTTGCAAATTGGAATACAGTGTATTTGCAATTTGCACATTGGAATACAGTGTATTTGCAATTTGCACGGAATTACTACTTTCAATTATAATAAAAATGCATATTGAAATTACACTGTACTTTGCAATTGTGCGGTACTTTGCAATTCAAATTGCAAATTGCAATTACAGTATATTTACAATGCACTAGAATGTAATTGCAAAATCTATAAAAGAGTGTAAACTAAAAATATACAACAATCTAATAATTCCTACAAAAAAAAAATGATGCACTTGCAATTACAGAATACAAAATTACATACTTGCAAAATCAAATTTACAAAATTATCAACTACTTAAAAAAAAAAAAAAAAAAAAAAAAAAAAAAAAAAAAAAAAAAAATTAATAAATAAATAAATAAAAAAATAAAATAAAATAAATAATAACCTACAAAAATGCCATTAGAGAGTACACAATTACACATCTAATTGAAACTAGATACCTTTCATTCGAGATGTCTGCCGAACAAAACCTCTAGTCTTACGCCTCTACACCAAATCTCGGACACACAAAAGAATCTCGTAACTCTTGAAAAAATAGGTTCTTCAAAATTCTCAAATCAGAACCTTTGAAAGTTCTTAACTTCCTCATTTTTCTTTGAGTAGTGGAATGTGAATGGATTTCAACTATGAAGGAAGCTTGAGGAAGACCCATTTGAGAAGTTATTGAAAGAAAACTCAATTTCACAAATCACAAAAACAAATTATGCAATTCCCCTTGCAATTCCCAGAAAAAAAAAATCTCTTTGCAATTTGTGAGCTGGCTTGGAGAATTTGAAGGTAGAAGCATGGCAGCCCAAAGGGAGAGAAAGGGAAGTTGAGTTTGGGTAATAGGAAAAGGAAGATTTTGTAGGTTTGGATTTTATTGACGTTGTAGGAGAGAATAAAATAATTTTTAAACCCTATTTTTTTTTAAATCGGTAGAATAAAATCTAACATTTTTTTATAATTATTTTTAGGATTTAGGATACAGAATAAAAATAGGGGAGAAAAATATGGAATGTTTTTTTAAGAATCATTGTTACGAGGGTAAAATGGAGAAAAAAATGTAAGGAGAAAGGAAGAGTAAATAAAAAAGGGACACCAAACTTAATTTTTTTTAAAAAAAAGAACATCTGTTCAAATAAATTCTAAAAAAGTGTCATTCATCGTGAATTCTAAAAAAAAAAAAAAATGTTGAGTATTTTTTTATTTTATTTTAAAAAAAATGGAAGGTAAACATGTAATATCTTATTAATTAATTCATTTAATAAAAATAAATTAAAAACCCGCTAACATGGAGAAAAAATAATAGAGATTTAAATAGATAATAATAACAAAAGGTTCTTTAAAAAAAACCACAAAGAGAAAGAAGAAAAAAGAAAAGGAAAAGGAAAAAACAATAAGGATATGGAAGAATTAAAATTTTCCAAATTTGAAAAAGAAATTGGAAATCATAATAAAGGAAAAGGAAAAAACATTAAGGATATGGAAGAATTAAAATTTTCCAAATTTGAAAAAGAAATTGGAAATCATAATAAAGGGTATTTTTGGATCCCATATCAAACGAGTCTCTTCTTTTAAAATTAAGTTTTGTGTCATTTTCTTTTTTCATTTTCTCTTTCATCCATTTTAATTATTTCCTTTTTACCCTCTCAACTTCTCTCGTTAAAGTTATATCTTTAAAAAAACTTATCATCTCTCTTCTTTTTTACCCTCTCAACTTCTCTCGTTAAAGTTATATCTTTAAAAAAACTTATCATCTCTCTTTACGGATTTTCTTCAACAAAATACTTATCTCTCCTCTCATCTTTTTTTTTTTTTTTGAGTACATTGGGTGTGGGGGGATTTGAACCACAGATCTCGTGGATATCAAGTTCATACATATGCTAGCTGAGCCATGCTCGCTTTGGCATCTCTCCTCTCATCCTTAATCTTCATGATTCTCTATTCTCTCCCCTCTCACCCTAAATCTCATGATATCTATTTTAAAATCTTAATTTAAACATTAAAATATTGATATCTATTTTTAAATTCTTTTTCTCTTTCCTTCCCTAATTTAATTCTAATTTAAAAATAATAATAATAATAATAAAAAAATAAAAAAATATGGGATTTAAATCTCCAATAATCAATGATTCAGTGTCTTTTTACGAATGATATCTATTTTAAAATATATTTCCTCTCTCTTCCCTAATTTCATTCTAATTTAAAATAATAATAAAAAATAAGAATATCATTTAAATGAAAGCTTTCATCCCTCTCCCTCACTAACTCCACGTCAAAAAATTTTGTCCTTCATTCCTCCCGACGACTGAATGGACCCACCGCGGAAGATCGATCCCTTCTTCGCCTAAGGACGTTTATTTGAAGATTTTCCGGTTATAAACTCCAACATCAATACGCCAAAACTGAAGATCGATTCCTCTTCGCCTAAGGACACTTGATTTGAAGATTTTTCGAATATAAGCTCTAGCATCAATACGCCAAAACTGAAGATCAATCCATATTATTCGCCTAAGACGCTTGATTTGACAATTTTCCGCCAACAAAGTTGACCTATTTCGACCATCTTTTATCGGAGGTTATAAAAAACCTTCGAAAAATATCTACTTTTTAGAAAGGTTATAAAAAACCTTCGAAAATATCTACTTTTTAGGAAAGGTTCTAAAAAACTTTCGAAAAAGATATTCATTTATCAAAAGTATAAAAAAACCTTCAAAAAATATTTACTCTTTATTGAAGGTTATTAAAAGTCTTTGAAAAAAATATACAAAAATATACATTTATCGGAGGTGTTAAAAAATCCTCCTAAAATTATCTACTCTTTATCAAAGGTTATTAAAAACCTTCGAAAAAGATATACATTTATTAAAAAAACCTTCGAAAAATATCTACTTTTTTAGCAAAGGTTATAAAAAACTTTCGAAAAAGATATACATTTATCGAAAGCATTAAAAAATCTTCGAAAATTATTTACTCGAAGGTTATTAGGAGTCTTTGAAAAAAAATATCCATTATTGGAGGTGTTAAAAAATTACATTTGGTGCGCAATAGCGAGTGATCCATTGGGTATTTGATTGGTTCCAAGTTTAATTTAGTTGTCTGCAAGTGCAAGAGTGACCTCTACCTTAAGATGTAAGTACACATTTTTTTCTCAAGTTTTAATTGCATGTTTTTGCAAATATTTGCAATCCATAATTTAGTGAATTTCGAATATAATTCAGTAAAATTTTGAATATAGTGTATTTGTAATTCAGTGAATTTTGAATACAATGTATTTGCAATTCCATACATTGTATTTTGATTTTTTTTCAAATTTTTTTTCATCAATTACAGATCTTTTTCTCTCCGTCATTGTTTTTATAGGATTCTTCCGCTACTTTAAGTTTTCTCAAACTTCTCTTCTTGTTAGTTATTGAGTTTGTATTTTTTTTCAAAAAACTTCTTTATTACACCGACCATTGTAATTTCAATTTTGAAAATTGAAAATACACTGTAATTATAAATTGAAAATATGCTAGTATGTGTAATACAATGTAATTTCAATCTTGTAATTGAAATTTGCACAATGGTAAATACACTTGTAATTACAATTTGCACAATTGCATGTACGGCTTAATTCTTATTTTACAAATTGCAAATATACTGTAATAGCAATTTGCAAGTATCACAATTGTAAATACACTTGTAATTACAATTTGCACAATTGCAAGTACTACACAATTGCATGTACTGCTTAATTCTTATTTTACAAATTGCAAATATAGTGTAATAGCAATTTGCAAGTATCACAATTGTAAATACACTTGTAATTACAATTTGCACAATTGCAAGTACTACTTAATTCTTATTTTACAAATTACAAATACATTGTAATAGCAATTTGCAAGTATCGTGTAATTTCAATTTGCAAAATTACAAATATCCTATAATTTCAATTTGCAAACTTAAAATTCTAATACACATATTTTTCTCCAACAATATGTTTTTTTTTTGTAATGTACTGTGTAATTGTAAATTGCAATGTATTGTGTAATTGCAAATACATTGTAATTGAAAACATTGTTTTTGCACGGGTAGGTAAAGTTTGTCTCAATTAAATTTTATTTACAATTTTGTATCAATAATGGATTGAAGTAGGAGAAGTTTGTTTCAAGTTCTGTTTTTTTTTTCTACTCTTTATTTTTTCTGATTTTTTAAACTCAATTTTTTACACGAAATATTTATAGGATTTTTATTATTTTTAATTTTTGCAAAATATTTATAAAATTTTTGTTATTTTTAATTTTTTATCCTCCTCATTAAACAATGGAAATTTAACGGACATGAGTGATATTTTGTGCAGTTGGGAGATTACGGGTAGGAGAAGAGAGATGAAAGAGAAAAAATCTTAGAAGAGAGTTAGTTTTTTTGAATTACTAAATCTTATAAATGAGCAAAGAGATTGAGATATTAGGAAAGGTAAATAAGAAATGAAAAAGTTAGGAAAGAGAGAGATTAAACAAAGGGACATGTATCACACTTCTAAAAAAGATGACATTTATCGAATTTGAGAATTAAAAAGGATCATTTGTCTATTCGCCAAAAAAAAAAAATGGTTTAAACATGAGCCCACAATTGGCAAGTTATTTAAGTAGAGTTTTTTTTTTTATTCATATTAAAACTTACGTGAACCTCGACTAATTTCACGGGACAGACTGTCCGATAATTTCTATAGGCTGTTAAGGAAATTTGTAGAAAATTAGCGAGTGTTTGGGACGCTGAGTTATTACAATTGGGGTTATAATAGTCTATAGATTATAATAGTTGTGAATAGTACATACTATTGAAATCAGTATAGTTACTTTATCGACTGTGGGTTATAATAGTCAATGGGCCTAGACTGAGTTATAGTAAGGGGCAATGAGAGGAACGACTTTTTTTAATTAGTGATATCGCGATAGATGTCCCTTCATGTTTTTTTATGAGATATATGGTCGAATTCTAAAAATGGAAGGAATGCCAAAAACTAATTCGGACTGAAATGACCTTGCAACTAATTATAGATTCAAATTTAACTAATAAAGATTTAAATGAAACAAAATCTTTAATCCCATAAATGAATAGATAAATAACATGACGTCCATTAAAATTAGAATGCAAACCAAATCGGTTTAACAAAGGGATATAATTGAGATTTATCTACAAATTTAGGAACACTATAATTGAAACCACCCATTTGTCACCGTGTACCTCTTTTTTTTTTAACTCACTACTATGTCCCACTTTTGTTTCTTTTAACCTAAATATGGAAATAAGGGTATTTTTTAAAAGCATTATAAAAGTCGTGTGTAGAATGAACTTTTTAAAATGATAGGAACAAGTAATTGAAATTACCATAAACATTTGAAATAATTTAACGTTGAAAAAGACAATAAATAAATAATAAATATATATGGAAATTGTAACAGATGTCAATTTAGAATAAGATAATTAAAAATATAGCATGTTTTTAAAAATTTTGCAGATATGACAATTTCTATCGTTGATATCTTATGGCTGATAGAAGTCTATCGCTGATCACCTCAGCTTTTTTATAGATTTTCGTCAGTGATAATAGTCTATCACGGATAGAAGTCTATCAGTGATATGATAAAGTCTATCAGTGATAGAAACAAATTTTTTGGCCATATTTGCAAAACATTTTAAAGTTTACTAAATTTGTAATTTGTTTGGACCTGATTGCTATTTGTGCAACCAGCCCTAAATAATAAATAATCAAGGTCACTTAGTAAAAATTATGTCAAAACCTATATGAAAAAACTATTTATAATGAATTGAATTAATAAATATTGAAATTTTTTTTTAATATAAAAATTGTGGGATGTGGATCCAACCAAAAATAATTTTAAACTTTGTTTTACCACTTTCAAAAAAATATTATCAGAAATTTAGTTCCATTATTCATAGTCAATATAATATTAAAAAAAAAAAAAACAAATAATTCAAATTAGTAATAGGGCCAAACCGGGATCGAACCGGTGACCTCTTGATCTGCAGTCAAATGCTCTACCACTGAGCTATGGACCCTTGTTGTTTTCAAAATTAATAGTTGTTTAAATGGTTTTTAAACCATTTTTAGGATTAAGGATTAAACCAAATCGTTTTAACAAAGGGATATATCTGAGATTTATCTAAACTTTTAGGGCAAACAAAAATAACCTTATCTAAAAATTTAGGAACGCTATAATTGAAATCACCCATTTGTCACCGTGTACCTCTTTTCTTTTTTAACTCACTACTAAGTCCCACACTTTTGTTTCTTTTAACCTACATATGGACATAAGAGTATTTATTAAACAATTATAAAAGACGAGGGTGAATGAACTTTTTAAAATAATAGGAACAAGTAATTGAAACTACCATAAATATTTGGTATAATTTAACCTTGAAAAAGGCAATATTGAATAAATAATAATTATTCAAGGCAACTTAGTAAAAAATATGTCAAAACCTATATGAAAAAACTATTGATGACGAATTGAATTAATAAATATTGAAACATATTTTTTTAATATAAAAATTGCGGGTTGCGGATCCGGCTGTTTTTTAATAATATTGTATTTTTTAAAACTTTTATAAAAATATTGTAAGTTTGAAACTATTTATAAAAATATTGCAGTTTTCTGAAAAGACGATCTTGCTCCACGTGGACTCAAAAGACGATCTTGCTCCACATGGATGGAGGTAGTCTTTTGAAAGACGACCTCCATCGGTATGTATTTCTTTTATTAAAAAAATGATATCTTTTTAACCAGATATTCAAAATTTTCAAAAAAAGATATGGTTGGAAAGATAACAACGAGAGCTTCAATTTGATACGTGATTTCACTATTTTTGAAGTTGTATATCAAAAGATAGAGACCATCGAAGTTGGACTATAGTTCTCCAAATTTCAGAACTGAAGATTCGAGTGCATTCAAAAATTGATATCTTTTACTTCGAAAAGGTTATTGTTGGAAAGTTAACACAGAGCTTCGATTTTATACCTAGTTTCATTATTTTTTGGAGTTGTATATCAAAAGACATATATCGTCAAAGTTATGAAAAGTTCACTAAACCCAGAACTGAAAATACGACTGAAAACTTCAAAACTGATACGACTGAAAACTTCAAAACTGTAGCTAAATTTCGACGATCTGTATCTTTTAATACACAACTCTACAAATACTGAAACTAGATATCAAATTGAAGCTCTCAGTGTTAGCTTTTCAACCGTACCTTTTTCGAATTTTTTAATATTTGGTTTTCAACCGTACCTTTTTCGAATTTTTTAATATCTGGGTAAGAAGATATCAAGTTTTGAATGCAAGATAGAAAGACGACAGTGTTAGTTTTTCAACCGTACCTTTTTCGAATTTTTTTAATATCTAGGTAAAAAGATATCAATTTTTGAATGCAAGATAGAAAGACGACTGAAAGGACGACCTTTGCTTGCGTGTGGAATGAACTTTTTAAAATGATAGGAACAAGTAATTGATTACCATAAACATTTGAAATAATTTAACCTTGAAAAAGATAATAAATAAATAATAACTAATCAAGTTAACTAAAAATAGAAATAAATAACTAATCAAGTTAACTAAAAATAGAAATAGGGCCCAACCGGGTTCGAACCGGTGACCTCTTGATCTGCAGTCAAATGCTCTACCACTGAACTATGGACCCTTGTTGTTTTCAAAATTAATAGTTGCTTGATTGATTTTAAACCGGTTTTAGGATTAAAGATAAAATCAAATCGTTTTAACAAAGGGATATATTTGAGATTTATCTAAATTTTTTGGGCAAACTGAAAATACCTTATCTAAAAATTTAGGAACGCTATAATTGAAACCACTCATTTGTCACCGTGTACCTCTTTTTTTTTTTAACTCACTACTATGTCCCACACTTTTGTTTCTTTTATCCTAAATATGGACATAAAGTATTTTTTAAACAATTATAAAAATCGAGGGTAGAATGAACTTTTTAAAATAATAAGAACAAGTAATTGAAACTACCATAAATATTTGGTATAATTTAACCTTGAAAAAGGCAATATTGAATAAATAATAATTAATCAAGGCGAATTGAATTAATAAATATTGAAACATATTTTTTTAATATAAAGATTGCGGGGTGCGAATCCAACCCAAAATAATTTTATACTTTTTTTTACCTCTTTATTCCTAAATTAATAGTTGACTCATTGGTTTGAAACCACTTTTAGGATTACGGATCGAACCAAATCGTTTTAACAAAGCGATATAATTGAGATTTATCTAAGGAACGCAATAATTTAAAAAACCCATTTGTCACGGTGTACCTCCTTTGTTTTTTTTAACTAACTACTATGTCTCACTTCTCTTTCTTTTAACATAATTATGGACATAAGAGTAGTTTCTTTTAACATAATTATGGACATAAGAGTATTTTTTAAACCATGATAAAAGACGAGGGTAGAATGAAACTTTTTAAAATGATAGGAACAAATAATTGAAATTACCATAAACATTTGATATAATTTAACCTTGAAAAAGACAATAAATAAATAATAACTAATCAAGGCAACTTAGTAAAAATATGTCAAAATCTATATGAAAAAACTATTTATAATGAATTGAATTAATAAATATTGAAACATTTTTTTTAATATAAAAATTGTGGGGTGCGGATCCAACCAAAAATAATTTTAATTTTTTTTTACCACTTTCAAAAAATATTATCGAAAATTTAGTTCCATTATTCATAGTCAATATAAATGGATGAAATTGATAAAAAAAAAAAAAAGAATATGACCTCTTGATTTGCGGTCAAATGCTCTACCACTAAGCTATGAACCCTTGTTGTTTTCAAAATTAATAGTTTCTTGATTGGTTTTAAACCTTGGATTAAGGATTAAACCAAATCGTTTTAACAAAGGGATATAATTGAGATTTATCTAAAATTTTAGGGCAAACTGAAAATACCTTATCTAAAAATTTAGAAACGCTATAATTGAAACCACCAATTTGTCACCGTGTACCTCTTTTTCTTTTTTAACTCACTATTATGTCCCACTTCTGTTTCTTTTAACCTAAATATGGACATAAGGGTATTTTTTTAAACCATTATAAAAGCCGAGGTAGAATGAACTTTTTAAAATAATAGGAACAAGTAATTCAAACTACCATAAACATTTCCATGAAAATGACAATATTGAATAAATAATAATGGTCCACACGAAGATTTCAACGAGAGAAATGTATCACGTGTAAATGAATCTTGATTTGTATTTACGTTTGTATTTGTATCAGTGCGTAGTGGATTACAATCTCTAATGTATGATCTTCTAATTCTCTCTCTTAAATACAATCTCTAATGTATGATCCTCTATGTTTATGGTTGGCTTGCTCATTACTTTGATACACACTTTAGAATATCCACAACAGCAGGCCCGATGATGGTTGACTACTCAGGAGAAGGTGGTGCTAAATACTATGATGCGTTCGCAGCCCGCAAAGTAGTCCATCAAGCACTACAAGAATTTATTGTTTTCCAGACGAACTCTAACCCGACGCCTGGACCGGGCGTCGGGTTAGATATAGCTAACCCTAAAGACTAACTTTCGCATTTTTCTCAAATCCATCAGACCATATTTCACGTTCATCCCCCTCCCTGCACGACGTCGCCGCCACCGCAAGCTGACGCCACTCGCTGCTCCTGCCCGACGCACTCTCGGCGGTTACCACGCCACACGCTGCACTTTCAGTCTCCAGACCAACTCGTCGCCGCTCTCTCCCTCTCACACACTCTCGCCCCTCCGAGCAATCGGAGTTGTTTTTTCTTCTCAGAAACAGCGGTTCAGTCCCTAACCCGCGCCGTTGAAGGTTTTGATTTTTTCTGTTTCGTTGATTATTCTGTTCAGCCACAAGGAATGCATACGAACTGGTGGCGGAAAATTGGAAACATGTTTTTTTAAGTTTAAATTCCTGCCAAATCCGACCTATTTTGAACGGGTTTCTTTCCCCTTTGAGAAAACAAGATTTCAAATTACATCTGATTTCAAATTTCATGTGTTTTTTTTTGTTCATCCAAACAGTTTTGAAATCTTCACAAATTCGGGTGTTAATGTTTTTTGTTTGTTTGTTAAATTGATTGAGATGGCCATTCAATGATCTTAGAATATAAAAACATGTGTTAAAATACATCATTCGTGCATTGCATTGCACATGGAAACTGTTTAGTTTATGCACATGTTGGATATCTTTTGTGCGCTTTTTTGTCCCCAACGACCAAATAACTTTGCTTTGGAGTGCTTATTGTGCTTAGTAAACACTGCCACTGATCCCAGTTTGAATTTTTCCTTTTGCTCTTTTTGTGTGCTTTATGTTTGTCCCTAATGAACAAGAACTTTGTGCGTATTTTGCCTGGTGATAGGGTTAGGGTTGAAGTTAGCCGTTATGATTCTACCAAAGGCCGTATTGTTTATAGACTTCGAAATAGTACTAAGGATTCATCTTCATGAATTCTAATTTTGTTTTCTTTTGTTCTGGTGAATTAGTGTACATTGACCCCTCTCGAAAATATATTTTGTTTGAGCTCTTTGTTGTTCTAGTGATTTATACTTGTGGATGAATCTGTAAGAGTTTCAGAGCTCATGAATGTATTTCTTGCCTTGTAATTGATTTGAACTAAAGAAAGAGGACAATTAACTTTTCCAGTTTATTTCTTACGATTTATGAGATGCTTTTGATGTTTCTATTAGCTCATTCCATGGAACTACTATATGATTTGAAGTTGGTTTATGTAGTTTAAGTTAATGAACTAGTGCATACTTAAGTTCCTAATTTTAAAATTTTAAAATGATTTTAAAATGTTTTTTAAATCTTAACAAATATAATCAATATGAATAACTATTGCATACTTAAGTTCCTAATTTTGTAATCTTTTACATCTTCCAGACATGGAGCGAGAGAAGAGACGTGGTAGACGGATTCGAGAGATAGATGATGTAATTAGAAATACAAACCGTCCAAACGTGGAGCGGGAGACGCCAGTGGCCCCAGTGGCATCAGGTTAATAAATTTTAAGTTAAAATATGATTGCTTCCTTCTCTTGTGATTGAACCAATTTCTTGACTAATAAGTTAATTTCTTCATTTTTTTCAGGTTCTAGACCCCGCTCAAATCGGAAGAGAGGGAAAACTCGAAACATTGGGCTAGATCGGGAAGTTGAAGCCCATGGGAGGTTGAAAATAGTGGTTGACGAAACAATTGGAAAACCAATTTGTCGCCTCGCACCAAAATTTCGTAATGCAATTGGTGCAATCACAAGAGAAGGAATTCCATTGCATTGCCGGACATGGGATGATGTACCCGAACAAGTCATACAAGAAGTTAAGGATCGAATATCGGTAAGTGACTCCTTTTTAACGTATTCGGTTAAGTACTTTAGGGTTTACAACATTGATTATTAATAACAACTATGCAGACACACTGGGACATGGATTTGTCAAAGGATCATGTGCATCGATATTTAGAATCAACAATATCCAAAAGGTTTAAGGAATATAGAGCCGAGTTGTACCAGGATTACCTTTGGTTTGAAGATCCAGTAGTCGCTCGTGCAAATCCACCAGAGGATCTTACCAATCCTGAAGATTGGCAACTTTTGTGTGATAGATGGGAGGATCCCTAAATGGCAGGTACGTTACTCATTTTCCCAAGTATCTAAAGTTTAGAATTCTTTTTGATGTAATACTAATACAATATAGTTTCAGGAAAATTCAAAAAAAGCTCAGAAGAGTCGAGCATAACTCCCTTTCAACCACCGAACTGGGAAGAAGTCTTTTGTCCAAGTACAACAAGAATTGGTAACATGGAATTTCATCATCACTTTAGCCTGCTATTTCATCTACTTTTAACGACACAAAAAGTAGAATAATTTGAATCTTTAATGAACATTTTAAAAGTATTTCTCTCACAGAAAGACGAATATGGTCGTGACGTTGACCAAGTGGAGTTGTTCTACAAATCTCATTTTAAAATCGAGAAAGGATGGACGACCCTTAAAGACCAAGCTGCATATGTAAGTTCTAGTATACGAAATTTAGTTTTGTGACAAAGATGTTTATGTTCACATTTTAACTTATTCAATTTCAAATGTAGTGTGAAATGCAAAAACTATTAGAAGAATCGTTACAAGAGGATGTCGAAGAACCTATGACAACAAATAAATCAGATTGTTCAATGCGTTTTGGGTCAACGATCAGGCCACATTAAAGGCCTTGGTTGGGACCCAAAGCCGGCCTCCTCGAAAATGGTCAAGTCCAACACACCATACGAAAAGCACTTGGAAAAAAAAGTGGCAGATCTAAGGTCGAAGGTAGAGGACGTATCGAAAATGAATGAGACAGTGCTTAGTCAGATGGCAATGTGGGAAGGAAGGTGGGCGGAAATGCAGAATTTGTGTACTCAAAGGCGGAACGGGGATGGACCTTCCAACACATAGTACGTTGTAAGTTTAAAGTTTTATTGAATATCTTATTATTGTGTTGAAGGTTTTATAGATTGTGTGTATGTATGTGTGTGGCTATCCTGCAGCTATGGTAGCCAATGCATGTAATGAATTCATTTCTAGGGGTGTTTTGTAGGTGGTGTTGCTGTTTGGGACTTGGCAAAATGAAAATGTATGTATTTTAGCTCCCTAGGGTTTGAACGTGAAAATTTTAGCTCCCTTCTTTTATATATATTTTAGCTCATGTTGGTAGTTGAACACTGTTTAGAATAAGAAACTAAGGTTGGGCTTTAACCGTTAAGAATAAGAAACTAAGGATAACTTCAAAACTCTTCAAACTCGGATACTCAAAGGGAGATATTTGAAGAAGCAGCCTCGTATTTTGACTATTGTTAAAGAAGCAGCCTAGTGAAACTGATATCCGTAATTGGTCTAAATGTATAAGAGAGAGTGGGTAAGTTAACTACAGGTTACGTTTTTCATCTGTTCTTTGGCTGTGCAATTGGTAATTGTTTTTCCATATTCTTCATGGTTCCTGCTTTCTTATATTTTGTTTTGTTGGTTTATTTAACTAGATAAGACATAAAAAAACATTCTTGTACCATATCAAGTATAACTATCGATTTGTATCATGGCCAGTTAATTTATCCACTCTTCTGATGAGTGACTCAAGATACCGTGAATCACAAGGAGGAAATTGCAAGATTGTCTTTTATATTTAGCCATTGATCATATATTCTATTTTTTTTACCTTAGTTGTTTGTATGTTTTATAGGAAAGTCTGTATACTTTTCCTGTACATAGTTCCCTAGATTTAAGGTATTCATCTAGGATTGTTCTTCCTTTATGTGGTAGTTTTTTCTTTCTTTCCTTTTTTGGTAGAAATTTTCTGTGGTGGTTTTTTTTTTTTAATGAGAAACCATAATTTTGTAGAGGGATTGGTAGGATATATACAAGCAAGCAATACAAAATAATAATAATAATAAATAAATCTTCCTAGAACAAAAGTTCCAGAAGTGAAAAAACAGTACAAAAAAAAGGGCCTCGATCATCGTGGCAGGATTGTTTTTCTATTCTTCTTGAACTCACCTTTTGAGCACACTCGTTTGTGTTCTTTCATTTATCTTTATTGAAAGAAATGATGGCTGTTTTAGAAGATAATAATTTGGTAATTAGAATTTCAATGTTACAGTATGTGCGATTATCCCTTTTCCTTTATTAATGCCATTTGGGCAGTTTTTCGTAACCGTTTGGCTTTTAATATACAATGAACTCAGCTCAACATCTTGAGATTTTAAAAATAATTCTCTTTCCTTTACATTTCCACATCCAAAGTTGCAGGTACGGCTGAGATTACACAATTGATTTGTCCACTCTTTTGCTAACACAAATGGCCCCTCTTTCTCTTGCATGCCACCATTTTTGAACATTTTTGTGTGTTTTTTTAATGCATGAAACAGACAGTCAAATTAGTAAAGAAGCGCCATTACCTTGCGTGAGAGAGGGAAACAGAATAAATGGGGAGGTGAAAGCTTGAAGATGATAGGGAATTTATTGGCAGAGAGGTATGGGATTTAAGATTCGCTCTTGTTACCTAACTCTTTCAACTATTTTTCTCATATCTTCGATTGTTTTGATGATTTTTTTGTACTTTTAAGAAACATTCTCAAGATTGTGTTAAAAGTTTTTTGTCAATTTTTTTTTTAAAATAATAAATAAATAAACATTATTGAGCTTAGAGACAAAAGTTATAGGGTTAACAAAGTAAAGTATGTGCTATTAAACCCTTTTCCTTTATTAATGCCATTTGGGTATGTGCTATTGATTTATTTGCTGGGATGTGTTATTCTTCAATTCGTTTGTTTGAAGTTTGGAACTTTGGATTTCCACTTCTCATGTCATTACAAATGTTTCCATTCTGGCAGGCTACCTTTGATTAATTTTGGTTTATTTTAGGCAAATTCCAGTATATTTCAATATCCAAACACAAGAAATTACGATGAGGACTTTAGATATCTTACTTGTTTCTTGTCAAGATTTTTGTGTCTTGAACATTAAGTTCTTGATTCTTAATTTTCTTAACTTTGGGTTTATTCTACTTGTTTCTTTGTTTGAGTGTCAATACTTCACATCAATCTTGTTTTTGGGTTCGAGGCTTGCTCCTTAAGTACATGATATTGCAAACTCTTGGCTACTTGTTGTTTCCTATTTTATGAGAGTTACATATAATTGAAAAATGTTGGAAGAGGGAATATCTTTAATTCTTGGTAATTTCTTGATGGTTGCATTCATAATGAACAAATTTTTGGTATTATCTCTTCTTGTATTGTTATATTGAACATGTTAAATCTTTGATGTAGGAGTTTCAAGGAAGGGCTATGAAACAAGAATTTTTGAAGTCGATGTGCAGATGGTCGCTTTTTTAGGTGGTTTTGATGGTAGGACTATGTATTTTGATGTATGAAGAACAAGTGTAACTTAATTGTGATTGTAGAATTTTGGAGTGTAACTTAATTCTAGCTTAACTGATTTTGGAGTGTAACTTTTATGAAGAACAAGTGTAACTTAACTGATTTTAGAGAGTTTTATGTCAATTTTGAAAGTTTAAAATCATTGTTTAAATTCTGTAATTATTTTATGTCAATTAAAAAAAAAAAAAAAAAAAGAGCTAACCCGACGCGTTAATGACGCGTCGGATTAGATAGACTACCCGACGCATACTTAACGCGTCGGGTTAGATATCTTTTTCCGACGCTTGCACTAAGCGTCGGATAAAGATATCTAACCCGACGCTTTGACTGAGCGTCGGGTTAGACCAAAAAAACCGACGCGTTGCGTCGGATGTTAATCTTCCGACAGGTCTATTGCGACCCTCTATCCCGACGCATTGATGCGTCGGGACAGAGTTTACCCGACGCAAAAGGCATCTATTCCGACGCTTGATGGCGTCGGGTAAAGTGTAAATTCTTGTAGTGAAGGCACGTCCATAGCGTGGCATAAAAACCCCCAACCCAAGAGCCAAGGTGGCACTTTACACGATGTTAAAGGTTTATCATTCACTTCCTCTTCATACTTTATAAGCATTCGATCGTGTTACTTATCCTCTCATCACGAAACACAAAGGACTATCAAGGCCTACCACCCTTGTCGGTTTAGTTGACAACTTGGCTTTTATCAAGATATACCGAACGAGTTACGTGAAGATCCGCCCACAGCCATCCTGGACAATGTATTCCACCATTACAGGATTTATACTGAGACACTAACTTCGTCCCGTGTACATCTCTCTGAGTGTATGCCAAACCCTGTGGATCATGTCACAGCATCCTACAAGAAGTGGTGGAACAAAAAACATGGGAACTGTTTCGGAGTGAACATACAACTGTTAGTTAGCAGTTTCACCCCTTCTCCCGCAACTAAGACAAAATCTCCAAAAGACACCGGTAAAAAGGTTTGCGCCCCGAGGAAAGAGGTGTTAATTCACGTAGTGAGTAGTTCTGACGAAGACGCTGGCAGTCAGAGCAGCAACAGCGACCGCTGCTGGAAGCAAACATGCATCTTGTCATCTCCATAATACTCTTGGTGTTCTTTCTCTCACTAACTTCGTTTTGTTGTGGAGTATATGGAGCATTGAGCTGATGCTCTATTCCAGCTTCTTCACAAAATGAATTGAACCTTTGTGACGTGTATTCAGTCCCGTTATCGGACCTTACCACCTGAATCTGACAACCACTCTGATTCTCAACCCATCTTTTAAACTTCAGAAACACTTCAGCTACTTCAGACTTATGCTTCATGAAGTAAATCCAATACATTCTGGTATAATCATCAATAAAGATAATGAAATACCTGCTACCATTGAGTGAAAGAGTTGGTTGTGGTCCACACAAGTCAGTGTGGATGAGCTGCAACTTCTCTATTGCTTTCCAAATTGACTTCTTGAATGACAGCCTTGTTTGCTTCCCTGTCAAACAAGCTTTGCAGTTTGTTTTCAGCTCCTCCAGAACTGGTACTCCAACTGCCATCTCATTCTTCTGCAAATACTGCAACCCCTTCTGATGAAAATGCCCCAACGTCTTGTGTCATAGCTCATTGTCACTCACTTGACACTTGAAAGTTATTTGTTCCTTCTCGAGTGGATCCAATAAGAAACACTCGTGCTGCATTTTTATTTTGAACAACTTATTCCCATTGGAATCGAAAATAAGACACTTTCATTCTTCAAATAATACTTTGAATCCCTTCTCTACTAGTTGACCAACACTTAACAAGTTTTGATCAATCTCAGGAACTAGGAGCACTTCAGTAATCAACTTGGTTCCTGCACAACTCTCTATTGACACTCTGCCCTTCCCCTTCACTTCTAGATACTCACCATTCCCTATCTTCACCCTTGATTTGAATGACTTGTCAAGGTCCTTGAACAACTCCCTGTCACCTGTCATGTGATTGGTACACCCACTATCAACCAACCAACGGTCACATTTGTTGGGTTTTATGTCCTAAAACTCGTGGTTTGTAAACTGAATGTATATTCTATTTTGCAATAAAGTTGTTATTGAGATTTATTCAGTAAAGTTGTTATTGAATAAAGTGAATTGTTTTTACTTTTAACCTAACTCCGATAAACAAAGAACCCATGACTATAGGTTGTATACTTGAACTTCATGTGTGACATGATTGTGGATCAAGTTCAAGTAATAGCCAGAACGGTCTATAATATAGGGATAAGGCTGGGTACCTTATATCCTGGGGACACTATTGGACGCGGCCCACTTTGTATAGTACAAACGATGTGATCCGAAATCGTTCATGTGGAGACATGTGAGTGGGGGCGTCCTATGCAATGAGTTTGCATAAGACTGAACCGCGAAATAAAGTCACTCTTTCTTTACAACTCCGTTTACTGTAAAGACCGACTTTTTCATATGATGACCTAGGTAACTCGATCTGAATCCTGAGCACGCTATAAACTCTTGTTTATTCGGGCTTATCCTTTGACTTGTATGGGTGAGAGTGGCCCGACATCGCCGACTCAATAAGCCTACCATCTTGGGGATAAGATCAGGTAGGTAGCAGGGAACATAGTCCTGCGAGATGGAATTCACTCCTACCTGCCTTTAGGGATTAATAGAGAGGTTGTTCCCTTAAGTGCTGACTCCAGGTCTTGAACTAGGGATCCCACCCTCTCATTGGCTCGAGAGGGACTTGGTATAGTGATGAGATCACTTACCAATCGGTTTGGTGGTTGGACCACAAACCAATAGTTCATTAGAGGATCAGTGGGACTTAAGGAACAATATGTAATTACGGGGGTAAAACGGTTATTTTGACCCAACTGTAATTACGAACGACCTGTGAAGGATCAACTTACTGATGATGGTTATATCAAGAGGACAGAAATATATCTACGGTGAGGAGAGTGCAACCCTTGGACTTTAGTGAAGTCTTTGGGGGTTAACGAATGTTGGTTAGCTTGGCTAAAGAGTTTGGCCGGTTAATCTCGTATCGTTGGAGCTCATGATCTGTAGGTCCTTTAGGTTCTCCTAGCTAGCTCGGATTAAGCCGTGTAACAATATGAGAGAAAAAGAATTTGAATTTATTCAAATTCATTTTTGGAAGAATGATGGACATATTTAAATATGAGATCGGTCTAAATATGAATAGGGATTCATGTGTGATGATTCGGTTTAAGAAACCGAGATTAGTCTTATTATTTAATTAATATTTGATATTGAATTAAATAATAATATTAATTAATTAAAATTTAATTAATTAAAATTTATTTTGTTTATTAAAATTAATTATGAATGAATTTTAAAATGACAAAATATTACAAGTGGGATTATCCAAGTCAATTGGATTTATCCAAATTGAGTGGATTTATCCAAGTTGTGAAGTGGATTGTGAATCACCAACAACATGCATAAAGTCATCAATTTTGGAACACTTGGTTGAAGACTAATCCATCCAATTTGAGGTGTCATGCTAAGCAAAGAGTTTGTTGCATGTAAATTGCCTATAAATTGGATGAAGTTCAAATAGTTTGAGGTTGATGAATTTTCAAAGAGTTTGAATATTTGGATGAGCATGAAGAGTTTATGTTACTTGAGAAATTAGAAAACTAAGTATTAGATATTTCTCATAAAATCCTCATCACTTTCATCTTCCTATCTTCTTCTTCCAAACTTTTTCTATCATAAAGGAGTCCCACCACTCCGTTGCTCGGCCCGAGGATAGCGGGACTACCGGAGGTGGTTCTCGGAGATTTCGAGAGAAGCTTTGAAGGGTTCGTGAAGAGATTCGAGCATCGGAATAGAAGTCCTTAGAACTACAAGAGGTATGTGTTCTAATTCATTTTATTTCAAAGCTTTGAGCATGTTTCTTATTTAGCTAAATTGATGAAATTAGAGTGTCAATGATCCGTCTCGCTTCCGCTGCGCTACATGCTCTCCATCAACATTGAGTGACTGGTGAGAAACAAGTAGCCACAAAAAGTCGATCTTCTTCTTGTTGTATTGCAGCATGTGCTCCTCCTTGCTATTGAGATCCTTTACAGAATCTTTCAATGTGCCCCATTAGCCAGAGTGGCACTTTACACGATGTTAAAGGTTTATCATTCACTTTCTTTTCATACTTTATAAGCATTCGATCGTGTTACTTATCCTCTCATCACGAAACACAAATGACTATCAAGGCCTACCACCCTTGTCGGTTTAGTCGACAACTTGGCTTTTATCAAGATATATCGAACGAGTTACGTGAAGATCCGCCCACAGCCATCCTGGACAATGTATTCCACCATTGGAGGATTTGTACTGAGACACTAACTTCGTCCCGTGTACATCTCTCTGAGTGTATGCCAAACCCTGTCGATCATGTCACAGCATCCTACAAGAAGTGGTGGAACAAAAAACATGGGAACTATTTCGGGGTGAACATACTACTGGTAGTTAGCAGTTTCACCCCTTCTCCCGCAACTAAGACAAAATCTCCCAAAGACACCGGTAAAAAGGTTTGCGCCCCGAGGAAAGAGGTGTTAATTCACGTAGTGAGTAGTTCTGACGAAGAAGCTGACAGCCATAGCAGCAACAACGACCGCTGCTGGAAGCAAACATGCATCTTGTCATCTCCATAATACTCTTGGTGTTCTTCCTCTCACTAACTTCGTTTTGTTGTGGAGTATATGGAGCATTGAGCTGATGCTTTATTCCAGCTTCTTCACAAAATAAATTGAACCTTTGTGAGGTGTATTCAGTCCCGTTATCGGACCTTACCACCTGAATCTGACAACCACTCTGATTCTCAACCAATCTTTTAAACTTCAGAAACACTTCAGCTACTTCAGACTTATGCTTCATGAAGTAAATCCAATACATTTTGGTATAATCATCAATAAAGATAATGAAATACCTGCTACCATTGAGTGAGAGAGTTGGTTGTGGTCCACACAAGTCAGTGTGGATGAGCTGCAACTTCTTTATTGCTTTCCAAATTGACTTCTTGAATGACAGCCTTGTTTGCTTCACTGTCAAACAAGCTTTGCAGTTTGTTTTCAGCTCCTCCAGAACTGGTACTCCAACTGCCATCTCATTCTTCTGCAAATACTGCAACCCCTTATGATGAAAATGCTCCAACCTCTTGTGCCATAGCTCAGTGTCACTCACTTGACACTTGAAAGCTATTTGTTCCTTCTCGAGTGGATCCAATAAGAAACACTTGTGCTGCATTTTTATTTTGAACAACTTATTCCCATTGGAATCGAAAATAAGACACTTTCATTCTTCAAATAATACTTTGAATCACTTCTCTACTAGTTGACCAACACTTAACAAGTTTTGATCAATCTAAGGAACTAGGAGCACTTCAGTAATCAACTTGGTTCCTGCACAGCTCTCTATTGACACTGTGCCCTTCCCCTTGAACAACTCTTTGTCACCTGTCATGTGATTGGTACACCCACTATCAACCAACCAACTGTCACATTGAGATTTAACTAAAATCGCTATAATTGAAACAACCATTTTTACTTGTTACTTCTCTTTTTTAACTCACAACTATGTCCGGGTTCGAAACAGTGACCTCTTAGTCCGCAGTCAAATGTTCTACCACTGAGCTATGAATCCATGTTGTTTCCAAAATTAATAGTTGACTAATTGGTTTGAAACCAGTCTTAGGGTTAAGAATTAAACCAAAACCTTTTAACAAAGGGATATAATTGAGGTTTAACTAAAATCTTAGGAATGCTATAATTGAAACCACCATTTGTTACCGTGTACCTCTTTTTTTGTAACTCAATACTATGTCTCACTTCTGTTTCTTTTAACCTAAATATCGACATAAGGGTATTTTTTAAACCATTATAAAATCCGAGAGTAGAATGAACTTTTTAAAATGATAGCAACAAGTAATTGAAACTAGTATAAACATTTGATATAATTTAACCTTGGAAAAGGCAATATTGAATAAATAATAAGCAACTTAGTAAAAAATATGTCAAAACCTATATGAAAAAACTATAGATGACGAATTGAGAAACACTCATTTTTACATGTTACCTCTCTTTTTTAACTCACTACGATGTCCCACTTATGATTCTTTAAATTTAAATATGGACATAAGGGTATTTTTTAAACCATTATAAAAACCGAGCGTATAATGAACTTTTTAAAAAATGATAGTAACAAATAATTGAAACTAACATAAACATTTTGTATAATTTAACCTTGAAGAAGACAATATTATCGAAAATTTAGTTTCATTATTAATAGTCAATATAAAAGGATGAAATTGGCCAAAAAAAAAAAAAAAAAAAAAAAAAAAACCAATAATATAAAACTTTAATAGGGCCCAACCGGGTTCGAACCGATGACCTCTTGATCTGCAGTCAAATGCTCTACCACTGAGCTATGGACCCTTGTTGTTTATAAACTTAATAGTTGACTAATTTGTTTGAAACCATTTTTAGGGTTAAGGATTAAACCAAAACCCTATAACAAAGGGATATAATTGAGATTTAACTAAAAATTTAGGAACTCTATAATTGAAACCACCCATTAGTCACCGTGTACTTCTATTTTTTAACTCACTACTATGTCTCACTTCTGTTTCTTTTAACCTAAATATGGACATAAGGGTATTTTTCAAACCATTATAAATGCGGAGGGTAGAATGAACTTTTTAAAATGATAGTAACAAGTAATTGAAATTACCATGAACATTTGGTATAATTTAACCTTGAAAAACACAATAAATAAATAATAACTAATCAAGACAACTTAGTAAAAAATATGTCAAAACCTATATGAAAAAAAAAACTATTGATGACGAATTGAATTAATAAATAACTTTTTTTTACCACATTCAAAAAATATGATCGGAAATTTTGTTCCATTATTCATAGTCAGTATAAAAGGATGAAATTGGCAACAAAAAAAATAAAAGAATAATTCAAAATAGTAAGAGGGCCCAACCGGTGACCTCTTGATCTGCAGTCAAATGCTCTACCACTAAGCTATATATGAACCCTTATTGTTTCCAAATTTAATAGTTGATTAATTGGTTTGAAACTATATTTAGGGTTAAGGATTAAACCAAAATGTTTTAACAAATGGATATAATTGAGATTTAACTAAAAATTTATGGGCAAAATGAAAATAACTTATCTAAAAATTTAGTAACACGCTATAATTGAAACACCAATTTTTACGTGTTACCTCTCTTTTTTAACTTACTACTATGTCCCACTACTAATTCTTTTAACCTAAATATGGACATAAGGGTATTTTTTAAACCATTATGAAAGTCGTGGGTAGAATGAACTTTTTAAAATGATAGGAACAAGTAATTGAAATTACCATAAACATTTCGTATATTTTAACCTTGAAAAAGACAATAAATAAATAATAACTAATCAAGGCAACTTAGTAAAAAATATGTCAAAATATATATGAAAAAATTATTGATGACGAATTGAATTAATAAATAACTTTTTTTTACCACATTCAAAAAATATGATCGGAAATTTTGTTCCATTATTAAAAAATAAACGAATAATTCAAAATAGTAAGAGGGCCCAACCGGTGACCTCTTGATCTGCAGTCAAATGCTCTACCACTAAGCTATATATGAACCCTTATTGTTTCCAAATTTAATAGTTGATTAATTGGTTTGAAACCATATTTAGGGTTAAGGATTAAACCAAAATGTCTTAACAAATGGATATAATTGAGATTTAACTAAAAATTTATGGGCAAAATGAAAATAACTTATCTAAAAATTTAGTAACACGCTACAATTGAAACACCAATTTTTACCTGTTACCTCTTTTTTTTAACTCACTACTATGTCCCACTACTAATTCTTTTAACCTAAATATGGACATAAGGGTATTTTTTAAACCATTATGAAAGTCGTGGGTAGAATGAACTTTTTAAAATGATAGGAACAAGTAATTGAAATTACCATAAACATTTCGTATATTTTAACCTTGAAAAAGACAATAAATAAATAATAACTAATCAAGGCAACTTAGTAAAAAATATGTCAAAATCTATATGAAAAAATTATTGATGACGAATTGAATTAATAAATAACTTTTTTTTACCACTTTCCAAAAATATGATCGGAAATTTGGTTCCATTGTTCATAGTCAATATAATAGGATGAAATTGGCAACAAAAACCAAAAAAAGGAATAATTCAAAATAGTAATAGGGCCCAACCGGTGACCTCTTGATCTGCAGTCAAATACTCTACCACTAAGTTATGGACCTTGTTGATTCCAAATTTAATAGTTGATTGATTGGTTTGAAACTATTTGTAGGGTTAAGGATTAAACCAAAACGTTTTAACAAAGGGATATAATTGAGATTTCACTAAAATTTTAGGGACAAAATGAAAATAACTTATCTAAAAAAAAAAAATAATAATAAAAATAATAATAATAATAAGGCCCAACCAGGTTCAAAACAGTGACCTCTTAGTCGATAGTCAAATGTTGTACCACTAAGCTATGGATCCTTGTTGTTTCCAAAATTAATAGTTGACTAATGGGTTTGAAACCAGTTTTAGGGTAAAGGATTAAACCAAAACCTTTTAACAAAGGGATATAATTGAGATTTAACTAAAAACTTAGGAATGCTATAATTGAAACCACCCATTTGTTACCGTATACCTCTTTTTTTTTTAACTCAATACTATGTCCAACTTCTGCTTCTTTTAACCTAAATATCGACATAAGGGTATTTTTTAAACCATTATAAAATCTAAGAGTAGAATGAACTTTTTAAAATAATAGCAACAAGTAATTGAAACTACCATAAACATTTGGTATAATTTGACCTTGGAAAAGGCAATATTGAATAAATAATAACTAATCAAGGCAACTTAGTAAAAAATATTTCAAAACCTATATGAAAAAACTATTGATGACGAATTGAAACACTCATTTTTACCTGTTACCTCTCTTTTTTAACTCACTACGATGTCCCACTTATGATTCTTTTAATCTAAATATGGACATAAGGGTATTTTTTAAACCATTATAAAAACCGAGGGTACAATGAACTTTTTAAAATGATAGTAACAAGTAATTGAAACTAACATAAACATTTGGTATAATTTAACCTTGAAAAAGACAATATTATCGAAAATTTAGTTTCATTATTCATAGTCAATATAAAAAGATGAAATTGGCAAAAAAAAAAACCAATAATTTAAAATAGTAATAGGGCCCAACCGGGTTCGAACCGGTGACCTCTTGATCTGCAGTCAAATGCTCTACCACTGAGCTATGGACCCTTGATGTTTTTAAAATTAATAATTGACTAATTTGTTTCAAACCATTTGTAGGGTTAAGGATTAAACAAAAACCCTTTAACAAAGGGATATAATTGAGATTTAACTAAAAATTTAGGAACCATATAATTGAAACCACCCATTAGTCACCGTACCTCTTTTTTTAACTCACTAGTATGTCTTACTTCTGTTTCTTTTAACCTAAATATGGACATGAGGGTATTTTTTAAACCATTATAAAAGCCGAGGGTAGAATGGACTTTTTAAAATGATAGGAACAAGTAATTGAAATTACAATGAACATTGGTATAATTTAACCTTGAAAAAGACAATAAATAAATAATAACTAATCAAGACAACTTAGTAAAAAATATGTCAAAACCTATATGAATAAACTAAAAAACTATGGATGACGAATTGAATTAATAAATAACTTTTTTTTACCACATTCAAAAAATATGATCGAAAATTTTGTTCCATTATTCATAGTCAGTATAAAAGGATGAAATTGGCAACAAAAAAAATAAATGAATAATTCAGAATAGTAAGAGGGTTCAACCGGTGATCTTTTGATCTGCAGTCAAATACTCTACCACTGAGCTATATATGAATCCTTGTTGTTTCCAAATTTAATAGTTGATTAATTGGTTTGAAACCATTTTTAGGGTTAATGATTAAACCAAAACGTTTTAACAAATGGATGTAATTGAGATTTAACTAAAAATTTATGTGCAAAATGAAAAAAACTTATCTAAAAATTTAGTAACCCTATAATTGAAACACCCATTTTTACCTGTTACCTCTCTTTTTTAACAACTCAGTACTATATCCCACTACTGATTCTTTTAACCTAAATATGGACATAAGTGTATTTTTGAAACCATTATAAAATCTGAGGGTAGAATGAACTTTTTAAAATGATAGTGACAAGTAATTGAAACTAACGTAAACATTTGGTATAATTTAACCTTGAAAAAGACAACATTATTAGAAATTTAGTTCCATTATTCATAGTCAATATAAAAGGATGAAATTGAAAAAAAAAAAAAAAAAAAAAAACCAATAATTTAATATAGTAATAGAGCCCCACCGGGTTTGAACCGTTGACCTCTTGATCTTGGAATTCAAAATTAATAGTTGACTAATTCGTTTCAAACCATTTTTAGGGTTAAGGATTAAACCAAAACCCTTTACAGCGGGATATAATTGAGATGTAACTAAAAAATTAGGAACTCTATAATTTTTTTTTTTGCAACAGTATTTTAATTAAAGCGGGGATTGAACCCTTGACCTCATAGTCACGGGCACAATCTTATCCCAATTGAACTATGCTCGGTTTGGCTAGGAACTCTATAATTGAAACCACCCATTAGTCACCGTGTACCTCTATTTTTTAACTCACTACTATGTCTCACTTCTGTTTCTTTTAACCTAAATATGGACATAAGGGTATTTTTTAAACCATTGTAAATGCCGAGGGTAGAATGGACTTTTTAAAATGATAGGAACAAGTAATTGAAATTACAATGAACATTATTGGTATAATTTAACCTTGAAAAAGACAATAAATAAATAATAACTAATCAAGACAACTTAGTAAAAAATATGTCAAAACCTATATGAATAAACTAAAAAACTATTGATGACGAATTGAATTAATAAATAACTTTTTTTTACCACATTCAAAAAAATATGATCGAAAATTTTGTTCCATTATTCATAGTCAGTATAAAAGGATGAAATTGACAACAAAAAAATAAACGAATAATTCAAAATAGTAAGAGGGCCGAAACGGTGACCTCTTATCTACAGACAAATGCTCTACCACTTTGCTATATATGAACCCTTGTTGTTTCTAAATTTAATAATTGATTAATTGGTTTGAAACCATATTTAGGGTTAAGGATTAAACCAAAATGTTTTAACAAATGGATATAATTGAGATTTAACTAAAAATTTATGGGCAAAATGAAAATAACTTATCTAAAAATTTAGTAACTATAATTGAAACACCAATTTATACCTGTTACCTCTCTTTTTTAACTCACTACTATGTCCCACTACTAATTCTTTTAACCTAAATATGGACACAAGGGTGTTTTTTAAACCATTATGAAAGTTGAGGGTAGAATGAACTTTTTAAAATGATAGGAAAAAGTAATTGAAATTACCATAAACATTTTGTATATTTTAACTTTTTTTTTACCACTTTCAAAAAACATGATCGGAAATTTGGTTTCATTATTCATATAGTCAATATAATAAGATGAAATTGGAAACAAAAACGAAAAAACGAATAATTTAAAATAGTAATAGGGGCTAACCGGTGACCTCTTGATCTGCAGTCAAATACTCTACCACTGAGTTATGGACCTTGTTGATTCCAAATTTAATAGTTGATTGATTGGTTTGAAACTATTTTTAGGGTTAAGGATTAAACCAAAACGTTTTAACAAAGGGATATAATTGAGATTTAACTAAAATTTTAGGGGCAAAATGAAAATAACTTATCTAAAAATTTGGTAACGCTATAATTGAAACACCCATTTTTACCTGTTACTTCTCTTTTTTAACTCACAACTATGTCTCACTTCTGATTCTTTTAACTTAAATATGGACATAAGAGTATTTTTTAAACCATTATAAAAAGCCAGGGTATAATGAACTTTTTAAAATGATAGGGTAATTGAAACTAACATAAACATTTGGTATAATTTAACCTTGAAAAAGACAATATTATCTGAACTTTAGTTCCATTATTCATAGTCCTTATAAAAGAATGAAATTATCAAAAAAAAAAAAAAAAAAAAAAAAAAAAAAACAATAATTCAAATTAGAACAAGGTTCGAAACAATGACCTCTTTGTTGGCAGTCAAATGTTCTACCACTAAGCTATAGATCCTTGTTATTTCCAAAATTAATAGTTGACTAATGGGTTTGAAACCAGTTTATGGTTAAGGATTAAAATGGGTGGATTAAACCAAAACGTTTTAACAAAGGGATATAATTGAGATTTAACTAAAATTTTAGGGGCAAAATGAAAATAACTTATCTAAAAATTTGGTAACGCTATAATTGAAACACCCATTTTTACCTGTTACTTCTCTTTTTTAACTCACAACTATGTCTCACTTCTGATTCTTTTAACCTAAATATGGACATAAGAGTATTTTTTAAACCATTATAAAAAGCCAGGGTATAATGAACTTTTTAAAATGGTAGGTACAAGTAATTGAAACTAACATAAACATTTAGTATAATTTAACCTTGAAAAAGACCTCTTTGTCGGCAGTCAAATGTTCTACCTCTGATTCTCAACCCATCTTTTAAACTTCAGAAACACTTCAGCTACTTCAGACTTATGTTTCATGAAGTAAATCCAATACATTCTGGTATAATCATCAATAAAAATAATGAAATACCTGCTACCATTGAGTGAGAGAGTTGGTTGTGGTCCACACAAGTCAGTGTGGATGAGCTGCAACTTCTCTATTGCTTTCCAAATTGACTTCTTGAATGACAGCCTTGTTTGCTTCCCTGTCAAACAAGTTTTGCAGTTTGTTTTCAGCTCCTCCAGAACTGGTACTCCAACTGCCATCTCATTCTTCTGCAAATACTGCAACCCCTTCTGATGAAAATGCCCCAACCTCTTGTGCCATAGCTCAGTGTCACTCACTTGACACTTGAAAGCTATTTGTTCCTTCTCGAGTCGATCCAATAAGAAACACTTGTGCTGCATTTTTATTTTGAACAACTTATTCCCATTGGAATCGAAAATAAGACACTTTCATTCTTCAAATAATACTTTGAATCTCTTCTCTACTAGTTGACCAACACTTAACAAGTTTTGATCAATCTCAGGAACTAGGAGCACTTCAGTAATCAACTTGGTTCCTGCACAGCTCTCTATTGACACTGTGCCCTTCCCCTTCACTTCTAGATACTCACCATTCCCTATCTTCACCCTTGATTTGAATGACTTGTCAAGGTCCTTGAACAACTCCTTGTCACCTGTCATGTGATTGGTACACCCACTATCAACCAACCAACTGTCACATTGAGTGACTAATGAGAAACAAGTAGCCACAAAAATTCGTTCTTCTTCTTGTTGTATTGCAGCATGTGCTCCTCCTTGTTGTTGAGATCCTTTACAGAATCTTTCAATGTGCCCCATTAAATGACACCTTCTACACTTCACATATGGCCTTCTCCAGCATCTGAAGTGTGAATGATTATGCTTCCCACAGTGCTTACATGCACTGCCCTTGCTGGAACCTGCACTTTCATCATCCTTTACAGCATAATCTGAGCTACTGCTGCCAGTTTCCTTTCTCCCTCTCCACTTCTTCTCTCTTCCACCTTCTCCCTGCTGCATTCTGACTTTCAGTGCCCCTTCAATGCTTCCTTCTTTCCTCATCAACCTCTCTACTCTTGTGCTTGCAAAGCACTTACTAACTCTATCACCTTGAGTTTAGAGAGGTCTTTGGTATTTTCTAAGAAAGCAATGGTTGCTTCATATTTCTCAGGAACTAAAACCATAATTTTCTGAACAAATCTATTGTCAGATAAATCAGTTCCTAATGCTCTTGCCTTGTCGGCAATCGCAATCAACTTGTCTGAATATTCTTTAATGGACTCAGAATCCTTCATTTGCATTCTCTCGAATTCCCTCACCAAGTTCAACACTTTCATACCTTTGATCCTTTCATCACCTTCATACTCACCTTTGAGGAAGTCTCAGATCGCCTTTGCTGACTTCAAGGCCATAATTCTGTTGAATATGGACGAAGACACAACTGCATATAGGCAAGCTCTAGCCTTTGCCTTCCTGGTGACTCTCTCCTTGTGAGTCTTGATCTGGTTGATTGTTGAATTATCGGTAAGTGCAGCAACCTCATAGTCGCTCTCAACTGCTTCCCAATAATCACAAACCTCCATGTAGGCTTGCATTATGATAGCCCATGCTTGGTAGTTTTCTCCATCAAACACTGGTGGACCCAGTGAAGAAAGACTGCTCGATCTCCTGATTCCATCTCACTCAAATCTCAAAGTGTACCACTCGGTTTCTCTAAGGGATATCTTATTAACTCTCACTCACAAGCCTCTTAAGAATTTAACTATGACATCACTGTTGTTTCAAAGAGAGAAGAGAAATGAGAATGCAACTACTATATTTTCATTCAATAAAATATGATCTTAAATACACTTTCTAAATGCTAAAATAGCTTAGTTAACTCCATAAAAACAGCCACTAACTCTAACTTCATAAAACTAGCCACTTACTCCACTAACTCTAAATATATCAACACTTACCCCCAGTAACTTCAAATATAGTAATTGGTTAAAAATAGACTTGTAGCTTTGAGTTAACTAACGAGGAGGACAACCGTTATCCACCCATGGACAACAGTATCAACTCACGATAAAATTCGCTCTACATCTCACAATCTTTAAGAGAAAAAAAACAATATCACAATCTTAAAAGAGAATACATTTTTTTTTCTCTCACAAAACACACGTCACGCAGAAGAAGAAAATTGATCACTTTCAATTATGTTTTGGTTGAACTTGAATTGTTTGGTTACAAATGAAGCAAATGATGATTTTATATCTTACTATATCCAAAAGGGACTTACAGGGAGAAACTCTCTCCTCATTTTGCCTTTGAATTTTTAAAATATGTGTCAATGTTACCCTTTAATCTTTCTGCTTTCCTCCTCGCGTTTCTTTTTTGCCTTTCCATCTTTCATATTGCTTTCTTTTACTTTTTTTCATTGCTAATCTTTCATCTTTCTCATCATACATGAATCCAACCTTAAAAAACATTCAATTTTAAAAACAATTTGGCCTTCCCACTACATTTTGAAGGTGTATAAATTCAATTTAACTTTGAAGTTTTTTAGCATCAAAGTTGTAGTCATGGCAAAGAGGTGAATAAAAAATTAGTGAAGAGGAAATGCAGCGCCTCTGAGGACTAGAACGAAGCAGAGGACAATGAGTTTGAGGTCGAGGTTGTCGAGTTGAAAGATTTCGTAGAGCCACCAGTTGAAGAAGACATACGGAGAATGAGAGATAAAGCGGCGTGGCCGATTGCAAAGGAAGCCATTGCCAATTTATTTTGTATGTCAGTGGTACCACCACCTTTCTAACCACCTTAACTAGGGGCGGATCCAGACATTGATGTGTTTGGGGGGCCAAAAATTTATGTCATAAAAATATATAAAAAAAATTATCACAAAAAAGTTCGAGGTTTGAATTGAAGCTTCAACATTATGTTGATCTTAAAAAAAATTATTGGTGATAAGAATAGGTAAGCGTACCAAAGGCTTCCTAACTAAGTTAAAATAAACTTAGTATCATCATATAATTCAATTTTGTTTCTAATGAATCCTTAAATTTTTAAAAATATCGAATAAGGCAATGATTTATTACACTTAAACTTGAAAATTTGATGACCTATTAGATACAAAAATGAAAGTTGAAAAATATATTGAACATTTTTTAAAGTTCGGATCTATTAAACACAAAATTGAAAGTTCAAAAGACATTATTTTTTTTTTTTTTAAAGTATTTAATAACAAATAAAATTTAATGTGAATATTTTTCGAAAATTGATAGAGAGATATAATATAGATTAAATTACTTTTTGAAAAAACTAACCAAATAAACTAAAGTAAGGATAGGGGCGGATCCAGACATTGATGTTTGGGGGGCCAAAAAATTAGAGTATATAAATATAAAAAAAAAAAATCGCAAAAAATTCAGAAGTTCGAATTCACACTCTCAAGTTATGTTGACATTAAAAAAAAGTTATCAGTGATAAACATATATGAGTGTATATATAAACAAAATATTAAAAGAGAACAATTTATTTTTTAAAAAATATACATATATGGAAGGAAATGTAAAGCAAATAAATTATTGTTATGGTTGAGTTTCGAACTCAGGCACAACAAAATATAAATTATGCACAATGACCAGTACAGCAGAATAAAATTTTGTTAATTTGAGGGGGCCAAAATGTATTTAATAACAATAGTATATATTTAAGACATTTTTTTTGCCTACGAGTATAAAAAAATCAAAAAAATTGGGGGGTCGTGGCCCCCTAGTCCCTTCAGAGGTCCGCCCCTGATAAGGATTAAGTTTAAGATATGTAAGATTTGTTCAAAACTAAATTTGAACATTTAAAATTATATTGACTAAAATAATTCAAATGTCAAAGTATAAAGACTAAAAATGATATTTTAACGTTTTTTTTAATCTAAATAAAAAAAAATTAAAAAAAAAAGAAAAAAAAGTGCAAAGTCTGAAGAATGTGAAAAACAGAATCATTGGATGAAGCGAAGCCCAGTTGCCACTGAAGCGAAATTTCTTCTCTTTAGGTCGGATTATATAAATGAGTAATATTATATATTTTAAGGCATTATTCTATCTATCTATATATAAAAAAATAAAAATGTATGGGGTCATGGTCTCCTAGTCTCAACGGTAGATCCGCTCCTAACCTTAACCATAGAGAACATGATTTTGTAGAGCTACCTGCAATGTGAAAAAAAAAGAGATAAATATGTTGTCGCCTGTTGAAGAAGACAAAGGATGAAACAGATGAAAAATGAAAGATAAAATGATAATTTTAGGGCTTTTCAAATTTTAATATTATATGATAAAATGATAATTTTAGGGCTTTTCCTACCTATTTTCTAATTGAATTATAAAATACAACATTAATTGTGTTACTTAAAAAACACATTTGTTATAAAAATTTGACTTGTATGGAATATATTTTCCATGTATACTTGGATATCCATACCTTCCACATCCCTATTTAAAAGTGAACCACCTGCTTTTTCCAATTGCAAAAACCATTACATTGATCAGCAATAATGGGAGTGAAGTACATGAAGAAGCACTTTCTATTTGTTTTCTTGGTTGTGTTGTCATTGGCCATAATTGAGCAAACGGAGGCTACTGCTTTGGACAAATGGCAAATCCACGTAGTGAATGGGCTAAGCAATGGGCAAGTGCTTGTGGTTCATTGCAAATCCAAAGATGATGATTTAGGAGAACACAACATAAGCAGTGGACTTGAATTCCAATGGGGTTTCAGAATCAACTTTTGGAACTCAACTTTGTTTTGGTGTTACCTACGAAAACCAAATGGACAATCTAAGTCCTTTGAAGCTTTTTGGATCGAACAAGAGTCGATTTGGCTGTATTATAGATGCTTAGATTCAAATTGCTTTTGGACTGCAAAAGATGGCGGAATCTACCTTAAAAACAACCCTGATAAAAAGGATTTTTTGGTTCATAAGTGGGAATAATAATATGTACCAAATTAACAAAGGCTACTAGGTTGATGTTGTACCAAGGAACTTGTCTCACAGTTTTGTTCTTCTTTTAGGGCATGTTTGGGAGTGATTTTGGAAGGACCAAAATAACTTTTACACAAATTAAATATTATTTATGTTCACTTATTTATGAAAATCTGAATTTGGTTTGTTGGTGAAAGGAGAAATAATTTTGCTTCTTTCTCACTCATACCAAGGTTCGAAACCAACGTTGTGCAACCTTTCAATTTTGCATTTGCAACCTTTATTTATGATATATTATTTATTATAGTTTTTCATTTATGATATATTATTTATTATAGTTTCATGACTTTTTAATTTTGTTTTTCATGACCTTTCAAGAATTTTTGTTTCATGATTTTAATTTTAAATAGTAATCATTTCCAAACAATTTTTGTTTAATTTTGATTTTCAATTATCAGTTAAATAATTTCAAAATATATTTTTTTTTTGTAATTTAATAATTTTAAAATCACTTTGGAACCAAACATAATAATTCAAAATCACTTCTAATTATATGAAAATCACTCCAAACCAAACATAAAAATGATTATATATAAATCAATTGTTATTAAATCTCTTCCTTTAAAATCAATAATTCAATCATCACTCCCAAACATGCCCTTAATATAGTACATCTATTCATGTTTCCGTTTCTTCTTTTTGAGTGATATTAATCTAATATCTCTTTTGGTGAAGAATATTGGATTGTGGATGAAAAGTATGAATATTAAAGCCAAATGGATTAAATATATATAATTTGCCTCATTTTTCTCTCCTTTTTTTTTTAAGTATGTTTCTCTCTTTTCTTCTTTTTAGTATGTTGTTTTTTACCCAAAATTTGTTGAATGTGTTGCGTATTTAATTATGTCTGGAGGTATTTCTTAAATTTTGTGTGCCTCTAATAACCATTGGATACAAAATCGAATTTCTTTCACTAGAATGTTTAACAAGTTTTAATGGAAGATCGTTTTGATCATAATGATATCTGTGATTATGTCGTGAACCTCCTCTAACACACCTTTCATATACCACATTAACTTTTCTTTTTTCTTTTCTTTTGATATTCATGAGTGTCCGAGCTAGCTTACGCACATCTCGACTAATCTGACAGAATAGACCGCCTGACCCTACAACATTTGGGGGTAAGGAAACTTGTAGAAAATCAATTCCCAGATAGGTGACCGCTAAAGATTATTGAATTATTTCCCTCTAGGAGGGTTTTAATAGTTTCAATGGTTTTCATGACCACTAGGTCAATCTTTGATGGTTCAAACTACATTAATCTTATTTTTCAATAAAAATAAAAGCATAATATATTATAAATTATACAATATTGTAAAATAACAATTGTACCAAATTTATAATATGAAATATATTTATAAAATTGTTAATAAAACCTGGCATTCCCTATTATGTATTTATTTGGTCCTACACCAATATTTTTATTGTTTGTGTAAATTACTAAAATGAGAGTTTAACTACTATCTTAAATGTCAAAGCGAGCATGACTCAGTTGACATATGTATGTCTTGACGACTGAGAGGTCTGTGGTTCGAATCTTCACACCCTAATATACTCAAAAAAAAAAAAAAAAATATTATCGGGAATTGTAGAATCTAACTTGAAATCCAAAAGATTTGTCAAAATTCACCTCAAATTAAAATCAAATTGACAGGTGGTGGCACTACAACAAAATATAGATATAATAGCTCTTTATTTAGAGCTTTTAAACAAAACGGTGAGATGGAGAGGGAATTAGGAGCGGAATAAATGCACATTCTTACCTTCTCAATCTCCTCTATCGTCGTCTCTTTTTCTCGGAGGTGAACGACTTTCATATTCTCTTCTCTGTTTTTTATCTCGTTTCTTGATGATTTCCTTCTTCACCGTCTCCTTTTCTATTTCGTCTTATTTGTATACTAGTGGAATTCTCTTTTTGTGTTGATATTTGCACGGTTTGGATTGTTGTTTCAAATATTTGATATTGGAAGTTGATTAGGGTTTTAGTCATTTATTAGAGTACAAAAACAATGAATTGTTGAGCCATTGTTTGTTGTTGTCTTGTCTCTCCAAGCTCTTATATTAATATAGGCTTAATATATTATTATTTAAATAATTTTCAAGGGAAAGTTCATTTAATCTTTTGTTTATTTAAATAATTTTCAAGGGAAACTTCATTTTTTTAATGATCGAGAACAAGAAAAGCAGAAACAAGAGTGATTGTCAAACACATTTTTTTATTTTTTTTCTTCAAAGTAGAAAACAAACATAAACAAACAAACGAGAAATGGTTAGTGGTTACCAAGCGAGAAACTAGAACTAGGAAATGAAAGAAGAATCCATGTTAAGGAACTTATCTGTTTCTTTCTTGAAGGTTTACACGTTAAACAGGCATGTGTTGGCCTCCAAAGCTTCAAAGCATATGGCAATTTAAGCGATTTTGGAAAGGTTGAATGGAATAATAGGTAAAATTCTTCTGATATTTTTTTTTATTTCGTTTAATAAATACCTTATTTCTTAGTAATACATCTGCTAACTCAATGTAAAATGATGAATTGTTATTCTTTTGTAAAATTGATCAATGTAAAATGGAATAATATATTAAGCCTATATTAATATAATAGCTTGGAGAGACATGACAACAACAAATCAATGGAGATTGGTAATTGAGTCAACTAACAAATTCTTAAAAGAACTAGTAGAAATTAGGTCAAGAAATAGCGTATTTAACTCACAGCCAATTTTCAAACCAAACAAATGGCTCAACAATTCATTGTTTTTGTACTCTGATAAATGACTAAAACCCATCAACTTCCAATATCAAATATTCAAAACAACAAACCGTGCAAATTATTAAGGAAATATAGTGTTTACATATTTTCTGTAAGTAGAGTCTTCCATATTGGCTTGTGCCACGCGTAATTACATTGCTTAAATTATGTTAGGTTTGCTAATTAATTCAATATAAATATGTTGTAAACCCTTCATTATTCTGTAAGAAAATACAAAGAATTACCTCTATTCACTCATCTCTCTTAGGTCATATTCTCTCACCTGAATGGTTAACGCCTCAATCAATCCTACTTTTTCAAGTCCTCCCCTCAATCAACTACTCAATCAAATCACTACCATCAAACTTGATAGAGGGAACTTTCTCCTATGGAAAACCTTTGCGATGCCCATCCTTCGAAGTTATCGTCTTGAAGGACATCTTCCAGGCGCAAAGGGTGTCCTCCCTTATATTAGATACCGACCTACAATGGTGGAGTAGCAGCAGCGCGCACACCACCATCAATGGAGTGGCCAACAACACTAGGCGTACGGCGGTTTTCGACGTCTGGCGGCGGCGAAAGCTCTTCATCTCACTCTAAAATCGCCATGGCGGGCGATTTCCTTGCGGCGGACGATGGCAGCAACCAGCGTGCGGTGGCGGCCGACAACGCCTCAACAGAGGTCGGCGACATCGGACCTGCGTGCGGCGGCGAACAACCCAGGCCTTGGTGTTGCCGGAGAAGGAACTCCAATCGGGATCTTTTCGCCCGAATTTGTTGCAGGTACAAGATCTGGATCTAGCGACTCAGGTGGCGTAGCAGGCGCCTTCGGTTGGCGAGGCGCGACTCCAAGTATCGGCTCGGGAGGAGCGGCTGCAGCCTTCGCAACTATTGGCCCAACAACAGGCAGCGACTCAGGGTTTCGGCTCGGGCCATGGTGCAACATCAATTTTTGGAGCCGACAACAATTTTCCTGATGTAATTGACCCCCAGATCTCCTACAACTTAAAATGTCAACTGCAACATGAACGTTGGCTCGTAGTTGACCAACTGTTACTTAGCTGGCTTTATAATTCTATGACTTCTGAGGTAGCTACTCAACTCTTGGGATATAAAAATGCAAAGGATCTATGGACAACAATACAAGAAATGTTTTGGATTCAATCCAGAGCTGAGGAGGATTTTCTGTGCCAGGTATTTCAAACTACTAGAAAAAATTCAACTAAAATGGTAGATTATCTACGTATTATGAAATGCAATATGCAGACAACTTGGGACAAGCTGGAAGCCCAGTTCACATGCGCTCCCTAGTATCTCAAGTACTTCTGGGTCTTTATGAGGAATATAATCCTGCCGTTGCAATGATTCAAGGTAGAATCAGTATCTCTTGGTCTGAAATGCAGGGTGAATTACTTATTTTTGAGAAAAGACTTGAACTGCAAAATACTCAGAAGAATAATATTGGTTTTAGTAAGTCTGCTTCTGTAAATTTCACAAATGTAAGGGGTCAGTCAGGTCCTATCAGAACTAACAATGTGCAGCAGCCACAAAATGACAATCAGAAGGGAAACTCTACTCGCCCTCCCTCACGAGGTGGTCCTGGTAGAGGACGTGGCCGTGGGAATAACAGAATTGTGTGTCAGTGGTGTGGTAAGACTGACCATCCTGCCTACAAATGTTTTGAACTGTCTGATAAAACACCTCCAAATCAGGATCAGAACAGGTGGCGAAATGAGCGAGGCAATAAGGCAATGGGGAATAACAATCAGTATGCAGCACATGGGTTTCTACCTCAGGCTTTTGTTGCAACTCAACATAACTCCAATCCCTTCCTGGTAGCTAACCAGACTATAGTTGCTGATCCTAACTAGTATGTTGACAGTGAAGCTTCGAATCATGTGACGTCCACTCCCACCAACATGAGTTATCCAACAGAATATGAAGGTAAGGGAACAATTACTGTTGGCAATGGTAATGAGTTAGTAATTTCTCATATTGGCTCTTCATGTTTAATTGCAAACAATAAACTGCTTCATCTTGAGAATATGTTGTGTGTACCTGACATAGCCAAAAATCTTATAAGTGTCTCTAAGCTTGCCCGGGATAATAAGGTCTATATTGAGTTTCATGTTGATTATTGTCTTGTTAAGGATACTCGTACGGGTAGAGTAGTGCTGAAAGGGGTGCTTAAAGATGACTTATACCAACTTGGTGGAGAGGAAGTTCCTGGAACTATCTCAAGAAATGCGCAGTTAGGACAAAAGGCAACAGTTTATTCCAGCTTTATTATTCCCAGTTCTAGTATTAGTGGGAATGTCAGTGTGTCCAAAGTTGTTTGGCACAGAAGACTTGGTCATCCTTCTTCAAAAACTGTAGGACAATTGATTAGTCAATGTAATCTTCCGTTCAAAGGCAATGACAATTTTGATTTTTGTGAAGCCTGCAAGTTTAGTAAAAGCCATGCACTCCCATTACCACGCTCTACTTCTCGTGCTACTGCTCTGTTTGATCTCATTCATACATATTTGTGGGGACCATCTCGAGTTGTATCCACAGAGGGATATCGCTACTACGTTCACTTTCTCGATGACTTTAGTCGGTTTGTCTGGATCTACCCTTTGCGTTTGAAAAGTGACATACTTGCAGCTTTTAGTCACTTCCACAAGATGGTACAAACACAGTTTGGAAAGAACATCAAAGCATTACAATCTGACAATGAGCGTGAGTACAAACGAGTTCATGATCTGTGTGCGCAAAGTGGAATCAGATCAAGATTTTCATGTCCATACACCTCTGCACAGAATGGAAGAGCAGAAAGAAAACATCGACAAATAGTTGAAACTAGGTTAACTCTTCTAGCTCAAGCTACCATGCCACTGGAGTATTGGTGGGATGCCTTTCTCGCCTCTACCTTGCTCATAAATGGCTTACTATCATCAGCACTTCAGAGCAAGTCACCTATGGAAATGTTACTTAGGCATCAGCTGAATTTTATGGAACTCAAGACATTTGGGTGTGCCTGCTACCCTTACCTAAAGTCGTACAACGCCAACAAGTTTCAGTTCAAGACAGAACGATGTGTTTACTTGGGTACCAGTCCAGCTCACAAGGGACATAGATGTCTCTGCCCGTCAGGGAAAATCATTATATCTCGCCATGTTCAGTTTAACGAGACTAATTTTCCCTTTGTATCAGGTTTTTCTGATTGTGACACAGCTGACTCCTTCCCTCAAGATGGACCTTTTGTAAGCTCTTGGTTCCCAAGTGACTTCCTGAGTTCATCAACGCAGCCTCCTGACCCACAAGTAAGTCATCTACCAACTTCAAAACAGATGTCCACTACTCCCACTGAGTTGCATGCGCTATCATCTCGTGTAGCGATGAAGTCAGGCACCCCACCAGATCTCTGCCACACCGTGGGATTAGGCTCATCAACACCATTGAGTGTCTCAGACAGTCCGACAAATGCTGCTTTGGACCTTTCTGAGCAAGTTGTCTTTTCACCATCATCAGGTACTATTGTTATATCACCTCATGTCTGCAATACCTCTGTTTCTCCTATCTCTGCAGTACATGCTCCTCATCCCATGGTCACACGTGCTAAGGCTGGTGTCTTTAAGCCTTAAGCATGCATGGATGACTGTCACTCGCACTGACTGGCGAGTAACTGAACCGACCCGTGTCGCAGATGCCATTGCCACTTCAGTCTGGAAAGCACTAGGGTTTCAATATAAATATGTTGTAAACCCTTCATTATTCTATAAGAAAATACAGATAATTGCCTTTATTCCCTCATCTCTCTTAGGTCATATTCTCTCACTCAAATATCAACACAAAAAGAGAATTCCACTAGTATACAAATAAGATGAAATAGAAAATGAGACGGTGAAGAAGGAAATCATCAAGAAACGAGATAAAAAACAGAGAAGAGAATATGAAAGTCTTTCACCTTCAAGAAATAGAAAAAAGAGACGATGACAGAGGAGATTGAGAAGGTAAGAATGAGCATTTATTCCGCTCCTAATTCCCTCTCCATCTGACCGTGTTGTTCATCGACGAGATTGAGAAGGTTAGATTATGCAATTCCCCATTTAAGATAGTAGTTTTTTTTTTTTTTTTTTTTTGAGTATATTGGGGTGTGGGGATTCGAACCACAACTCTCTCGGTCGTCAACACATACATATGCCAGCTGAGTCATGCTCGCTTTGACATTTAAGATAGTAGTTAAACTCTTGGCGACACAAAACTCTCATTTTGGTAATTTACACAAACAATAAAAATAGTTGTAGTACCAAATAAATACATAATAGGGAATGCCAGGATTTATTAACAATTTTATAAATATATTTCATATTATAAATTTGGTACAGTTGTTATGCCAGGATTTATTAACAATTTTATAAATATATTTCATATTATAAATTTGGTACAGGTTGTTATTCTACAATATTGTATAATTTATAATATATTATGCTTTTAATTTTTTTGAAAAATAAGATTAATGTAGTTTGAACCATCAAAGATTGACCTAATGGTCATGAAGGCCATTGAAACTATTAAAACCCTCCTAGACGGAAATAGTTCAATAATCTTTAGCGGCCACCTATATAGGAACTGATTTTCTACGAGTTTCCTTAGCCGCCAAATGTTGTAGGGTCAGGCAGTCTGTTCTGTTAGATTAGTCGAGATGTGCGTAAGCTAGCTCAGACACTCATGGATATAAAAAAAAAAAAAAAAAAAAAGTTAATGTTGTATATGGAAGGTGTGTTAGAGGAGGTTCACGACATAATCACAGATATCGTGATGATCAAAACGATCTTCCCTTAAAACTTGTTAAACATTCTAGTGAAAGAAATTTGATTTTGTTTCCAATGGTTATTAGAGGCACACAAAATTTAAGAAATACCTCCGACCTAATTAAGTGCAATTAAGTGCGCAACACATTCATTAAGTTTTGGGTAAAAAACAACATACTAAAAAGAAGAAAAGAGAGAAACATACTTTAAAAAAAAAAAGGAGAGAAAAATGAGGCAAATTATATATATTTAATCCATTTGGCTTTAATATTCATACTTTTCATCCACAATCCAATATTCTTTACCAAAAGAGATATTAGATTAATATCACTCAAAAAGAAGAAACAGAAACACGAATAGATGTACTATATTAAAAGAAGAACAAAACTGTGAGACAAGTTGCTTGGTACAACATCAACCTAGTAACCTTTGTTAATTTGGTACATATTATTATTCCCATTTATGAACCAAAAAATCCTTTTTATCAGGGTTGTTTTTAAGGTAGATTCCATCATCTTTTGCAGTCCAAAAGCAATTTGAATCTAAGCATCTATAATACAGCCAAATCGACTCTTGTTCGATCCAAAAAGCTTCAAAGGACTTAGATTGTCCATTTGGTTTTCGTAGGTAACACCAAAACAAAGTTGAGTTCCAAAAGTTGATTCTGAAACCCCATTGGAATTCAAGTCCACTGCTGATGTTGTGTTCTCCTAAATCATCATCCTTGGATTTGCAATGAACCACAAGCATTTGCCCATTGCTTAGCCCATTCACTACGTGGATTTGCCATTTGTCCAAAGCAGTAGCCTCCAGTTGCTCAATTATGGCCAATGACAACACTATGAACAAAACAAATAGAAAGTGCTTCTTCATGTATTTCACTCCCATTATTATTGCTGATCAAAGTAATGTTTTTGCAATTGGAAAAAGCAGGTGGTTCACTTTTAAATAGGGTTGTGGAAGGTATGGATATCCAAGTATACATGGAAAAAATATTCCATACAAGTCAAAATTTTATTACAAATGTGTTTTTTAAGTATAACATTTAGTGCTGTGTTTTATAATTCAGTTATAAAATAGGTTAAAAAAGCATATTAATGTTATTACATTAATACCGTTTATAACGATTTTGAATTTTCTGTTTTTAATATTTGTGTTTGTTTCCTCACAATTTCTTTACAAAATTCAATTTTGAATAGTTAAGAAATTTTGGATAGTTGAGGTCTAAATGTATTTTTACACTATAGAACTAAATCATTGAATACTAAAGATTGATATTTCATCTTGACAAGATGTTGAAATGTTTTAAATCTATTATGACCCGCTACGACTGATTCGGTACGGGGTCTCACTACCTCTAGTTTGTTATTGTTGTAATTCTCTCATATTCGTAAATCGTAATACAATTGTTCGCTCCCTTCTGTCTGTAAACGTAGTTAATACAATTGTAGTCAACTACGTAAATTTGGTGTCGATTCTCTTTTACGTTTTTATTCTTTGTTATTCGGTTCTATCGTAACACAAGATGTTTTTATTAGTAGCCATACATTGTTACAAATTTTAAACTCCATGGCTAAATCTTAATATACTTAAGTTTTAGGGACCCAAATCCAAAAAATAATAATATTTTAGGGACTGACCCTAGTACATAATAAAGTTTTAAACTCTAAAATTTTTGTTTAATGAAAGAACACGATGAAATTTGTTTTTTAACCTATACATTAATACATTATATTCACACTAGCTAGTGCTAGTTTTTATTTAATTGTAACAAATAATTAAACGAATTTTGTAAAGGATTGAAACAGCATGGATGGATGGATACATTCCAAGATTCATACGTTAGAACAATTATTTAGCTGGATTTCAAGATACATGAATTTCTAGGTACATATAGAAGTTAATAATGGCTCATTTTTTTTATGAATGATATATATATATAATATATATATAGGGAAATTGTAGTAAATGACAATTTAAGACTTATTGTTTGTTAAACTTTCAAAAAAAAAAAAAAAAAAAGACTTATTGTTTGCAAATATAGCATGTTTTTAAAAATTTTGCGGATATAGCAATTTCTATCGCTGATATCTTATGACGGATAGAAGTCTATCGCTGATCACCTCAGCTTTTTATAGATTTTTGTCAGTGATAATAGTCTATCACTGATAGAAGTCTATCAGTGATATAATAAAGTCTATCAGTTATAGAAACGGATTTTTTTTGCCATATTTGCAAAACATTTTAAAGTTTGCTAAATTTGCAATTAGTTTGGGCCTGATTGCTATTTGTGCAACCAGCCCTATATATATATATATATATACTCATTTATTTGGTGTCTTTTAGAAGTGTCGTTTAGAATAGTACTACTAAGATATTCGTGCAATGCATGTAGAATTTTGTAGTTTTAATTTTAAAATAATAATATTATATTATATTATTTTTAATTTTATCTCAAAAAAAAATGATGTAATATACTGACTTAATGATATTTGAGGAAATTGTCATGGATTCTTTACATAAAGGTGAAGAGATAAATACTTTCTTGTAAATCAAATTGAAATTGCTTGATAATCCCGTATGCCAGAATTCTTATGGATGTTTCGCAAGAGCTAATGTGCTTTTTAGATAAAAGGAAAAGAAAAAACTCTTTCATCAAATTGAGGATTTTTTTTCATTTTCCCCCACCTATTTCCTATTAAAGTTTTGGTTAAAAAAAAAAAAATCAAAAAATCACAAATGCAATAGGAACAAAACAAAGGAAGGGAAATTGAAAAAAAAAACTTTAAATTCACAAATAAAACAGCTAAAAATGAGAAACCCATGAATATTTCAAACTTTAAAGGTAATTGAAATCAAATTAAGAAGCACCCATCATAATTGTGGTTGAAACGAGAACGATGAAAGAAACATTCACAAGTAGAAATGAGAACATAAGAAGAAAATGGATGATTGAACTTGTTGAACCAGCGACGACAGTGTAATCTTTGCGCGATTCCGGCGACCTTCATTTTCCGAGCTTGCAACTTCGGACGACGGCGGCGACTTTGAACTTGTTGAAACATTTTTTATTATATTTATTTTATAGTTTGTATATTTATAATGTTACTTTGAAGATGTAACACATTCATTATTAAACTTTATTAAAAAGTTTATAAATGCTAATAGAAAGAGAAAAAAAAAGATATTTATAGCCGTAAATAAATGTAATCATTGACATACAATAACATTTTATTTTTGTAATATAAAGTTATTTATAGATCCAAAAAAGTGCTATCATAGGTCTTTCATAGCTTTTTTTTTTTAAGTCGTGATAGCCCAAGTTATACAAAGTTACTCTTTATAGCCTTTTATGAAAGCTATACAATGTCGACTTTTTATAGTTTTTTATCAAACGCTATACAACTCAACTTTTTATAGCTTCTATAAAAGGCTATAAAAAGTTCCAGACTTTTTTATAGCCTGGCTATCACTATTTTGAAAAAAGCTATAAATTGTATATAATAGCGTTTGTTTTAAGCTATTGTAGTTCTTTTTTCCTGTAGTGTGACACTGTAGATTTTTAAAAGAATGTGAAATTTCTATTTTACCGTGCTTAAAAAAAACCTCTCTTCTATTCTCTCTCCTCTCTCTTTCCTTTCTTTACTCTTCTCCATCTTTTTTGTCTAAAAAAGATTTTTTGACATTTCACCACCCGACTTTTTGACTCCATAGACTTTGCATCTTCCATTTCAGACAGTTAGACTTTTGTTTTTCGTTTTCATTTCAGACTTGCATCTTACATTTCGTTTCTACCTGGTAAAGAAAACCAAATCTCAACTGGGTGATTTATTTTTGTTAATCGGGAAAGAAAAAGTTACATGATCGTTTTGATTTTTTTAATCGTAGGATTTTTTTAGACGATCGTGTTAATTTGTTTACACGATCGTGTTAATTTGTTTACACGATCGTGTTATTTGTTTACACGTGTTTGTACATTTGTTTAGATTTTATTTATTTATTTATTATCGTGTTATTTGTTTACTAGATTTTTTAGATATTCTTTTTTATTATTATTATCATGATGCGATCGTGATATTGAATTACACGATCTCGTGTCATAGATTTTTTTTATTTTTTTTAATCGTGATTTTTTTTATGAACGAAGATTTGTTAGTATTAAATGTGTGATTAACAAAAGATTTGTTGGTATTAAATGTGTGATTAACAAAAGATTTGTTGGTATTAAATCTGTGATTAACAAAGATTTGTTGATTGAATGAAATCAGATTGAAAAAGATTTTATTTAAATGGGTAAAAAATAAGTAGTTTATTTCGTGAAATTTGTTGGAGGGGAAAAGTTCTTCATTCTTAAAGTTTGGACAAAAAATAGTAACATAACATAGAAGGATGAATAATAGAGGAGAGGGTGAATTTCATGTATGTAGGAGAGAATGATGGAGAAGAAGAAGGGTTGGAGAAATGAAAGGAAAAGGAAGGAGAAAGTAGAAGAAAAGTGAGAGAGAATAAAAGTCAATACGTAAAATTAGGCTTGGATAATCTAACATTAATTACATAGTCAATATGTAATTAAATTGACTATAGTATAGTATATAAAAAGCACAAGAGAGAAACTTTTCTTTTTGCAACGGTAGTTTAATTAATACGGGGATTGAACCCATGACCTTTTGGTCACCGGCACAACCCTATGCCAATTGAGCTATGCTCGGTTTGGCACAAGAGAGAAACTTTGTGTGCCCTTTCGCTCTTTTATCTTAAATATTAAATTACTGAAAATTAAGTATATTAAGTATTTACCTAAAAGAAATTTCACAATCGTATGACAAATTGCGAATTAATTCAATATTGTTTAAGAATATATGAATATAATAATCTTTTAAAATTAGGTATGGATTCAACTTAAGCTTCTAATCTCTTCAAAAAAAAAAAAAAAAAAAAACAAAAAAAAAAAACTTAAGATTCTAATGAAGTTTTTTTTTTTTCAAAATAAAAATAGCTGCCAATGAATTGAATGTTTAATAATTTTTAATGTTTTAGAATTATGTCTGGATTCAACTTTCAATTCCAATGAACTAAATGAACATCTCCCCTCAAATTTGTTCCTTTTCCCCTAATTATAAAATAAAATAAAATTATATATATTATGTTAAATTGAATTTCATAATACCGAAAAAACAATGAATGTTTTATAATAGGAAACGTTATTTCTGTCTGGAATCAACTTTTCGTTCCAATTATTTCTTTTTTTTGTTTGTAGATCGTTATGGGTTGCTTTTGAAACACAAAACTTCAATTTTTTAACGCTAATCCTCCTCTTCCATTGATTTTAATAATAATTAAAAAAAAAACTCCTTCAAACCAACCAAAGATTTATAGGCAATTGGACACTTCCGGCCCATGTGGAAGAGATAATAAAAAGGTCTGAATGTTTTGAATCTATTATATGACCTGCTACGATTTGGTATGGAGTCTCTCCCTGATTTAAGTTTTTCTATTTGTTTTGGAGATTGATCCATTAAGTATTAAGTCATTAAAATAGTTTCATATGGAACCCAACAAATACAATCTTTACCAGCAATCGAAAAAGAAATGTGCCAACGAATAGATATATTGACCCAAATTCTCTCCTATTCTTAATATAATTGTTTTCTCCCTTCTGTCCGTAGATGTAGTTAATACAACATTAATGAACTACATATATTATGTGTCGATTCTCTTGTATTGTTATTGTTTTTTGTTTGATTATATCATAATAAAGATGAAGATGGACAACGCATACTCGTATCATCATAGAGGTTAATACGAGAATCATGAAGAACTATTATATAAAAGGTAGCGACAACGACTTAAACAAGAGAGAATTGGGGCAACATGAGCGACTAAGGGTATGTTTGAGAGTGAGGGTTGAATTAGTAATTTGGTTGAAGTGATTTTCATAAGAAGTGATTTTGAATTATTTATGTTTGATTTCAAAATTGATTTTAAAATTGTTAAATTACTGAAAGGGCATTAATTAAAAACATTATTTAACTAAAAATTTATTATTTTTTTTTTTTTGAAACTAAAAAAAATTATTAATTATTGACTAACCAATTTATCTTCTCATATAATACTTTAAGGCAAAAAATTTCTAAAAATTCCTCGTCTTTTCGTTTTCCTATGTTGCTCGGGTAGGATTCTTCTTACTTACATTAATTCTATCCCCTGAAGCCTCATCTTAATTCTAGATAACAATGTTTGAATTCCAACCTTTAAAATTTATCACCCAAATTCGAAAAGAAGATTTTTCCCACCATGCATCCTGGTAATTAACACTACAACAATTCACGGATTTTTCGATGCAAAAATGCGTCGAAAAAGTCTCAAAATACGCTGGATAAAGTCATTCTCGACGCATACACGCATTGAAAAAATGGTGTCGGAAAATCATCAATGAAGTATCCTTTTCAAAAAAAAAAAAAAAAATGGTGTCGGAAAAGATCAACTTGACATCATGTGTCGGTTAAAGTAGTCTAAAACGATGCACTATATGCGTTAGATTAGGTAAATTTCACCCAACGCACTATATGCGTTGGGATATATTTGTTTCAATGACGGTATTATTTTTATTATTTAAAAAAATCTAATCTAATCTTTGTAGTGGTAATTGAAACATATTCAAAAGTTTAGAGTATTTAACCTAATTTAACGTAATACATAACATAACTGTTTTAAACTATTCGAAAAAAAAAAAACTGTTTTAAAAAGTTTATCTTGAAGAATCTAAATTTTGTTTATTTTAGACATCCAATCTGATTTAGGAGAAGAAGAACAAAACCAAAGGAGGAAGAACTACATTACTAATGTTGTGTAAAAAAATGAAGTAATAAAAAAAATAGGTGATTGGATTAAACCTTGATAAGGACATTATTATTCCTTAAAAAAAATAGGTGATTGGATTAAACCTTGATAAGGACATTATTATTCCTCATAATTATTCTAACTTTCAAGTCCAACCAAGGCGGCAAGCTGGCTTCCATGCCGAAAATAAGGAATCAATGAATCAATAAATAAGTTGCTAAATAAAATAGGATATGTCATCCAATGATTTTGGTTTCACATAATTGGAAAGTTAATTTGAAAATGGAAAAGTTTTTGCAAATTTGGGAAAGTTACAACCAAAACGCATGCATGCAATTAGTAGGGCTGTAGAAATAACTCGAAACTCGAGTAATGTGGCTCACCCAATTTAAATTGTACGGGTTGGGTTGAGTTGGATTGGTTTTTTGACAACTCAAATTTTCGGGTCAGTTTGCAGGTTGAACCAGTTTAGGCTCGATTCAACCTGAACCGAACCGAATTATATATATTAAATATTTATATACTTTAGGGTTCTTCTTCGACGTGGACGCCAGGTATTCCAATGTTTGTTGGTCGTCGATCAACCAGAACGGAATGAGAAGGGTAATTGTTGTGCCGTGGTAAACCACTGCCTTGAAAGCAAAATTCGGCACGACCTCGGTGTGAATTCTTTATGCCGGTTGTTCCCCAAGGTTAACACAACATCCAACGCTCACGTCCACTCGTGAGAAAAGGATTGAAATCAAGACAAAAAAAATACGATGCTCAGAATTTGTTTTTTGTGAATGAAAAAGTATATCTCTAATTCCCTTGAACCCCCATTTAAATACATAAAATAAAATGAGAGTTTCAAACAAAATTAATTAAGAATTAATCAAGATATTAAATCAAATTAATTCAGAGTTAACTCAAAAAACGTTTTAAAGAAAATTAATTCAAAATTAAATGAATTTATAATAATAAAAACGTTTTTGCATTTTTTCGCCCATAGGCTAGTCATTCCCAACAATGTTTCTCTGTTTTTCTTTTTCTTCATGAAACCATGATGGTTGATTTTCCCATTGCAACCATTGTATTTTTTATTGTTAATTTTTTTTTAATCAAGAACAAGCCTACTGATTTTTTATTATTAAAAGAACGTCAACCCGACAACCTAACCCAATTCGAAAATTGAAGCGTTGGATTAGGTTGGGTTGACTGAAATGTTGGGTTGAAAATTTACCAACCCGTAATTTTCGGGTTGGGTCAGAAACCTCCCAATCTAACTCAACTCCACCCATGTACACTCCTACCAATTAGAATACAACCATATATATAAACTATAGGAGTGCATGGTAGATCAAGCAAAGACAATAAAAAAAAAAAACAAAAACAAGTTTTTTACTTTGAAGCAAAATGGGTGCAATGTATGAAGAAAAGAAGCATTTGACAATGGTTCTCTTACTTATGTTGGCGGCTGTAGCGGTGGTTCAGCCGTGCAAGGCGGTTGCATTTCCACTCTTTACGTGGCACATTCATGTGGTCAATGGGTTGAACAACGGAGCCCTAATGGTGCATTGTCACTCCAAAGATAATGATTTGGGGAACCAGACTTTGGCTACCAAAGGAGAAGAAACCCACTGGAGTTTTAAAGACAACATTTGGGGAACAACGTTGTTTTGGTGCTACTTGCAAAAACCACAATTCGATGTGTCGTTTGAAGCATATTGGGTTGAAAAAACTCACAATTGGCTTGCTTCTAGGTGCTTTGGTGACCATAATTGCTTTTGCATTGCTAAAGATGATGGAATTTACATAAGAAACAATCCTACAAATATTGATGAACTCGTACATCCGTGGAATCAACTTAAACTTACTTGAGGGTCTTGTATCCTTCAATAAAAAAATAATAGACACATTTATATGTCTTAATTGTGTGTTTATTTTCTTTGAGTCATGTATTTTGGACTCTCTCCATATATCCTTAAGAAATCCTATTGTTTTAAGGTTATCATTTATTTTTCGAATCTATCTACTTTTACTTATACTTTTATTGAAAAAAAAATAAAAAATCCACCATATATGAAAACACGAGAGGCAGATTAGAGATGGTTTCCTCCTAAACCCCCAAACTTCAAATTAAATTCGGATGTTGCAGTTAGGAGGGAGGAAAATCGAAGTGGGTATGGAGTGATCATACGCAATGAAAGAGGAGAAGCAATGCTTACCTTAGCCAAACCGATTGCTTGGGTCACGGAGGTGGAGGTGGTGGAAGCAATTGCAATCAGGGATGAGATGACGGTGACTTTGGAGATGGGACTGGATCGTTTGGAGGTGAAATCAAATTGCGCTAGTGTTATGAATATCCTTCGATTGTCAAGTTCAAATTATTCTAAACTTGGTGCACCGAAATATCAACTCTTGCTAGTCTGTTTCTTGTATTGACTTTGCCTTCTAAAGAAAAAAAAAAAAATATATATATATATATATATATATATATATATGGGAAGTCAATGACTGTTTAGTTCTTTCTAATCAAAAGAACTTTGAAGTCTTTACAAATCATGTTGTGATTCATCACTTAAAAAAAAATATTAACTAAATTTATTTTAAGAGCCATGCACATTTGTTTTTAAAAAACAGTCTGTATTAACTACATTTATTTTAAGACTCATTTGTGTGCAAAGAAGGGTATATATTATCACCTTATAACACTAAAAAGAAATGGTTACCAATATTTTAGCTTGAAATTAATACATATTGTTTCCAAAACTAAAATTAAAGAGTAATATTTAGATCATAATCAAATTTAACAATTTTTTTTTATAGTATACTTGAATTGTTTATATAAAAATTATTATGGTGTTTCTTATTTGTACCATTTTTACATATTTATTTGGTTCTTTGTCTAAGGGGAGAAACTTGAAACTTCAATATATTGTATTCAAGTCAAATCGAGAATAATAAAATTGGCATAAAGTTGTGTTCTTGATTAAAAGTTCAGGAGTTCAATTCTATACCCGCATTAATTAAATACCTTTGCCAAAAAAAAAAAAAAAATTGTATTCAGAAATCATTTAATATGGTTCTCTCTTTTCTTTATATTAACAATTATTATTAATATGGAACATTTTTTTTTTTAGAAGTTCAAATTCTAAACTCTGTCATAGTCCTATGTAAGAGTTTTTTTTTTTTTTTTTTTTTTTTTTTTTTTTTTTTTTTTTTTTTTTTTTTTTTTTTTTAAGAAAACCGCATTGAAAAGACAAAATCGCTTTTTTAGAAAAATGATTAAAAAACTTTTTAAATAATATTTTAGTTATAAAGCTTTTATAAATTCAAGGGAGCAATTTTAAACATTTGGATATAATTTTGTAATAGGAGAAAAAGTTTAAAAAATAAATTTGAAAAAAAATACTAAGGATACACAAATTCAATTTAAAGTCAAGCCAAAGTGGCATAATGCTTAATTCATAGCAAGTAAAGCAAGCACAATATGCAAGCATATTAAAATTTTAAGAAAAGATATTGGAATCGATTACTCACCTCAAGAATTCTAAAAAATTGGACTCTCAATTGTTTTTAGATTTCAGGGTCGATTTTGTTTTATAAAAAACATGAATAGAATAAAATAATAATAATTTGACAACTGAACATTAACATACTAAGGGGCGTTTGGCTCAAGGATTGGTTGAAAAGGAGTTGGGGGAAGAAGACTTCAATCGTACTTACTATTCAAGTATGTTATATTTTTCAAGGCAACACATTTCTCTCTTTCTCTCCTTCCCTCTCCATGATATTTTTAATTATTTTTTAAAAAGAAAATGTAATTTAAACAAAATGTGTAAAATGGCTAACAATGCAATTCAACATATTGTCAGAGCATAGCTTAACGTATCAGTTAGTTAGTGACCATAAGATCTTAGGTTCAATCTTCTACTACAACGTGGGGTCAAATTTAACACACTATTGTAGAGTGTTGGTAACTGCAGTAAATAGAATACTTGACTTATTAATTTGAAACCATTTTTAAGGTTAAGGGATTAAACCAAAAGTTTTTAACAAAGGAATATAATTGAGATTTAACTAAAATTTTAGGGGCAAAATGAAAATAACTTTTCTAAAAAATTTAAGAAAGCTATAATTGAAACCGCTGTTTTTTAATAATATTGTATTTTTTAAAACTTATTACAAAAATATTGTAAGTTTGAAACTATTTTTAAAAATACTGCAGTTTTAAATGAAAAGACGACCTTCACATCTTGCTCCACGTAGATGAAGGTCGTCTTTTCCAAAGACGATCTTGCTCCACATTGGATGGAGACGACCTTCATCGTTATGTACTTCTTTTATTAAAAAATTGATATATTTTTAACCAGATATTCAAATTTTCAAAACATGTATGGTTGAAAAGCTAACAGGGAAAGCTTCAATTTACATGGTTTCACTCTTTTTTGAGTTGTGTATCAAAAGATAGAGACCATCGAAGTTTGACTATAGTTCTGCAAATTTCAGAACTGGAGATTCTTTTGAGAAGTGCATTAAAAAATTGATATCTTTTTATCTAGATATTCAAAAACTTCGAAAAGGGTATTGTTGGAAAGTTAACACAGAGAGCTTCAATTTGATACCTAGTTTCACTATTTTTTGAGTTGTGTATCAAAAGATATATATCGTCAAAGTTATGAAAACTTCACTAACTAAAGATATGCCTAACTTTGACGATATGACTGAAAACTTCGAAATTGTAGTTAAACTTCGACGATCTGTATCTTTTAATACACAACTCTACAAATAGTGAAACTTGATATCAAATTGAAGCTCTCTGTGTTAGCTTTTCAACCGTACCTTTTTAGAATTTTTTTACTATCTAGGTAAAAAGATGTCAATTTTTTAATGCACTACTCAAAAGAATCTCTAGTTCTGAAATTTGCCTAATTATAGTCCAACTTCTATGGTCTTTATCATTTGATACACAACTCAAAAAATAGTGAAACTAGATATCAAATTGAAGCTCTCGTTCTTAGATTTCCAACCATATCTTATTTGAAAATTTTGAATATCTGGTTAAAAAGATATCAATTTTTTAATAAAAGAACTACCTACCGACCTCCATCCAATGTGGAGCAAGGGCGTCTTCGTCTTTTGGAAAGACGCCCTTCATCCACGTGGAGCAAGATGTGGAGGTGTCTTCCATTTAAAACTGAAATACTTTTAAAAATAGTTTCAAACTTACAATATATTTATAATAAGTTTTCAAAAATACAATATTATTAAAAAATAGCCTAATTGAAACCACCATTTGTCACGGTGTACCTTTTTTTTCTTTTTTTTACTCACTAATATGTCCCACTTTATCCTAAATATGGACATAAGGGTATTTTTTAAACCATTATAAAAACCAAGGGTAGGATGAACTTTTAAAAATGATAAGAAAAGTAATTGAAACTACCATAAACATTGTGTATAATTTAACCTTGAAAAATTAAGACAATATTGAATAAATAATAACTAATGGAGGCAACTTATTAAAAAATATGTCAAAACCTATATGAAAAAACTATTGATGACAAATTGAATTAATAAATATTGAAACATTTTACCTTTAATATAAAAATTGTGGGGTGCAGAACCCACCCAAAATAATTTTAATTTTTTTTTACCATTTTCTTCCAATAATTTAAAATAGTAATAGGGCCCATATGGGTTCGAAACAATGACCTCTTAATCTACCGTCAAATGTTCTAGAGATGTGGATCCTTGTTGTTTCCAAAATTAATAGTTGCCTAATTGGTTTGAAACCGGTTTTCGGGTTAAGGATTAAACCAAAACCTTTTAACAAAGGGATATAATTGAGATTTCACTAAAAACTTAGGAACGCTATAATTGAAACCACCCATTTGTTACCGTGTACCTCTTTTTTTTTTAACTCAATACTATGTCTCACTTCTGTTTCTTTTAACCTAAATATCAGACATAAAGGTATTTTTTAAACAATTATAAAATCCGAGAGTAGAATGAACTTTTTAAAATGATAGCAACAAATAATTGAAACTACCCTAAACATTAGGTATAATTTAACCTTGGAAAAGGCAATATTGAATAAATAATAAATAATGAAGGCAACTTTGTAAAAAATATGTCAAAACCTATATGAAAAAACTTTATATACGAATTGAAACACTCATTTTGACCTGTTATCTCTCTTTTTTAACTCACTACGATGTCCCACCTATGATTCTTTTAATCTAAATATGGACATAAGGGTATTTTTTTACCCCATTATAAAAACCAAGGTACAATGAACTTTTTAAAATGATAGTAACAAGTAATTGAAACTAACATAAACATTTGGTATAATTTAAACTTGAAGAAGACAATATTATCGAAAATTTAGTTTCATTATTCATAGTCAATATAAAAGGATGAAATAAAATAGTAATAGGGCCGTTCGAACCGGTGACCTCTTGATCTGCAGTCAAATGCTCTACCACTGAGCTATGGACCCTTGTTGTTTTCAAAATCAATAGTTGCCTAATTTGTTTAAAACCATTTTTAGGGTTAAGGATTAAACCAAAACCCTTTAACAATGGGATATAATTGAGATTTAAAATAATAATAGGGCCCAACCGGGTTCGAACCGGTGACCTCTTGATCTGCAGTCAAATGCTCTACCACTGAGCTATGGACCCTTGTTGTTTTCAAAATCAATAGTTGCCTAATTTGTTTAAAATCATTTTTAGGGTTAAGGATTAAACCAAAACCCTTTAACAATGGGATATAATTGAGATTTAAAATAATAATAGGGCCCAACCGGTGACCTCTTGATCTGCAGTCAAATGCTCTACCACTGAGCTATGGACCCTTGTTGTTTTAAAAATCAATAGTTGACTAATTTGTTTAAAACCATTTTTAGGGTTAAGGATTAAACCAAAACCCTTTAACAATGGGATATAATTGAGATTTAAAATAGTAATAGGGCCCAACCGGGACCTCTTGATCTGCAGTCAAATGCTCTACCACTAAGCTATGGACCCTTGTTGTTTTTAATTTCAATAGTTGATTAGTAATTTGTTTAAAACCATTTTTAGGGTTAAGGATTAAACCAAAACTCTTTAACAACGGGATATTATTGAGATTTAAAATAGTAATAGGGCCCAACCGGTGACCTCTTGATGTGCAGTCATATGCTCTACCACTGAGCTATGGACTCTTGTTGTTTTCAAAATCAATAGTTGAGTAATTTGTTTGAAACCATTTTTAGGGTTAAGGATTAAACCAAAACCCTTTAACAACGAGATATAATTGAGATTTAACTAAAACTTTAGGGCCCGTTTGATAACGTTCCTGTTTCTTGTTCCCTGTTTCCCGTTTCTCGTTCCCTGTTTCTTGTTCCCTGTTTTTTGAGAACCAGAAACAGAAACATGTTTGATAACTACTCTTGTTTCTTGTTTCTTGAAAAAAAAAGAAACAGAAACACAAACTTGTTTGATAACGTTTCTTGAAGAAAAAAATAAACAAAATAGAAACATCGTCATGTTTGATAATTATTTTTTGTTAATAGTTTCTTTTTTCTCTTTATGTTTTTTTTTTTTTTTTTTTATAGTTTAAATAAAATTTAGTATACATAATATAAAAAAAAGATATAACATGCATTAAAAAAAATAATAAATTAAAAAAAAAAATCTAAAGTTTACATAATAAAATACAGATAAGTCTCGATGCAAAATTAAAAACAACCATAAAATTGTATTTATACTTCAAATGTTATCCAAATTTGATTTGATTTGGTATATGTTTTTTGTGTGTTGACAGGGTAAGGAGACGTTTATTTAAGAATAGGGAAGCGAGTCTTCAACACGCCAAAACAACGTTCAATAACATTTCGCAGTAAAAAAATGTCGATAGTTAAACACTTTTCCCTACCTCGAGGATAATGCCTTCCTTGCTCTAAAATCTCGAAGTCGTTCTCATTCGTCATTGTTTGTTATGGGTCATGTTTTAAATTTTCGTTGACGTGTAGACATTTCTACGTGTCAATGAGCTCAATATTGACATGAGAGGTGAATCGACATTTCAATTATATTATAGATAAATTTATGTTATATAACTAAAATATCACTATTTGTGAACCTAATATTTAATAGTGGGAAATTTAAACTAATTTAAAAATATTGAAATGTTAATTTACAAAGTTTAAAGTGTCGTCGATGAAAATATGAAAATATCGACGTCAATGGATACTTATTAAAAAAACATAAAAAAAAAATAATAATAATTTTTTTTTTACAATTAATAAATAAATATTTTAATGTATTTAAATAAAAGATATAACAAATTTAATAAATAAATATAATAAATATTTTAATGTGTTTAAATAAAATAAAAGATTTATTATTAATATTAGTAATTAGTAATGTATCCTAAAAAACAATAGCAAAATTTAAAATTAAAATAATATATAAAAAAAACATTGCATAATTAAGAAAGAAAAGAAAAAAAAAAAAAAAGGGTTTATAATGGGGATTTGAAGCCAAGACCTCATAGGTGAAATGCTTATTTGGGTGCTTCTCTTACCAATGAGCCAACACTAATTTATCATCATTTTGAGAACAGATTAATATAAAGAGAAACGGAATAGGGAGAAACACCTTTTTGAAGTTTCTCAAATTTTGCCTCTTTTTTAGAAACGTTTCTCAAAATTTAGAAACAAGAAACGGGAATAGTTATCAAACAAGTCCGTTTCTTAAAAAATGAGAAACGGGAACAAGAAACAGGAAACGGGAACGTTATCAAACGGACCCTTAGGAACCCTATAATTGAAACCACCCATTAGTCACCGTGTACCTCTTTTTTTAACTCACTACTATGTCTCACTGTTTCTTTTAGCCTAAATATAGACATAAAGGTATTTTTTAAACCATTATAAAAGTCCAGGGTATAATGAACTTTTTAAAATGATAGGAACAAGTAAGTGAAATTGCCATGAACATTTGGTATAATTTAACCTTGAAAAAGACAATAAATAAATAATAACTAATCAAGGCAACTTAGTAAAAAATATGTCAAAACCTGTATGAAAAAACTAAAAAACTATTGATGACCAATTGAATTAATAAATAACTTTTTTTTACCACTTTCAAAAAATATGATCGAAAATTTTGTTTCATTATTCATAGTTACTATAAAAGGATGAAATTGGCAACAAAAAAAATAAACGAATAATTCAAAATAGTAGGAGGGCCCAACCAATGACCTCTGCAGTGAAATGCTCTAGCACTGATCTATGAACCCTTGTTGTTTCCAAATTTAATAGTTGATTAATTGGGTTGAAACCATTTTTAGGTTTCAGGATTAAACTAAAACCCTTTAACAAAGGGATATAATTGAGATTTAATTAAAAGTTTAGAAACGCTATAATTGAAACCACCCATTAGTTACTGTATACCTCTTTTTTTTAACTCATTATGTCTCACTTCTGTTTTTTTTAACCTAAATATGGACATAACGGTTGGTTCGGTATTTTTTTAAACCATTATAAAAGCTGGGGTAGAATGGACTTTTTCAAATGATAAGAACCAGAATTGAAATTACCATGAATATTTGGTATAATTTAACCTTGAAAAAGACAATAAATAAATAATAACCAATCAATGACGAATTGAATTAATAAATCTTTTTTTTACCATTATCAAAAAATATGATCGAAAATTTTGTTCCATTATTCATAGTCAGTATAAAAGGATGAAATTGGCAACAAAAAAAAACAAACGAATAATTCAAAATAGTAAGAGGGTCCAACCAATGACCTCTTAATCTGCAGTCAAATGCTCTATATATGAACCTTTGTTGTTTTGTTGTTTCCAAATTTAATAGTTGATTAATTGGTTTGAAACCATTTTTAGGGTTAAAGATTAAACCAAAACGTTTTAACAAATGGATATAATTGAGATTTAACTAAAAATTTAGGGTCCAACCGGTGAGCTATGGACCCTTGTTGTTTTCAAAAGGGGCCACCAGAGGAATAGCTAGATTGGAATAATGGTTAATGAAAAATAGCAATGTTTTTAAATGAATGAAATATAACTAACCACTATAATTAGTAAACTACTTAAATTGAGACTTAACTACCCTATGAAATTTAACCGGTTGATAAATTAAATGAATTAGAAAAAAAGATTGATTTTAGGAGAGAGAAATTAATTGGGAGGAAAAAACGCAACAATTAGAAAACCGTTAAAATTATTTGAAATAATTTTAATTATAATGATTATTTTTTGTAGTGAAAAATTGTGTTAGCGTTTCTGTTGAAGTATATAGGCGTAATTAAACCTATAATTACATGATACTAGCTTTAAAAATGGTGTATTGAGAAGGATACACAAATTCAAAAATGAAAAACTAAACTTCCTAATTTAAAATCAACCACCTAAAATGTTTTAGAAATATGTTACATCCTCCAACAACAATGTCTAATCAGTATTAAGATCCAAACAACGTCAAATAATATAAATTAAAAAATAATCCATAATTGCATTCACCCAATGAAAATATATTTACCTACAACTCTGTTTTGATTTCCCACCTTCATTCTCTTGGGCGTTTTCATCCACATCATGTTCTTCTTGCTCTCATATCGAACTTTGCATTCTGAAAATTTGAGTTTGGGGACAAATTTGTGTTATTCGCTTAATTGATTTTTTTTTTAAAATGTTTTGTGTTATTCGATAGTAGTTAAACTCTCATTTTGGTAATTTACACAAACAATAAAAATAGTGGTAGTACCAAATAAATACATAATAGGGAATGCCAGGATTTATTAACAATTTTATAAATATATTTCATATTATAAATTTGGTACAGTTGTTATTCTACAATATTGTATAATTTATAATATATTATGCTTTTAACTTTTTTGAAAAATAAGATTAATGTAGTTTGAACCATCAAAGATTGACCTAGTGGTCATGAAGGCCATTGAAACTATTAAAACCCTCCTAGACGGAAATAGTTCAATAATCTTTAGCGGCCACCTATCTAGGAATTGATTTTCTACGAGTTTCCTTAGCCGCCAAATGTTGTAGGGTCAGGCGGTTTGTTCTGTTAGATTGGTCGATATGTGCGTAAGCTAGCTCGGACACTCATGGATATCAAAAAAAAAAAAAAAAAAAAAGTTAATGTGGTATTTGGAAGGTGTGTTAGAGGAGGTTCACGACATAATCACAGATATCGTGATGATCAAAACGATCTTCCCTTAAAACTTGTTAAACATTCTAGTGAAAGAAATTCGATTTTGTTTTCAATGATTATTAGAGGCACACAAAATTTAAGAAATACCTCCGACCTAATTAAGTGCGCAACACATTCATTAAGTTTTGGGTAAAAAACAACATACTAAAAAAAGAAAAGAGAGAAACATACTTAAAAAAAAAAAGGAGAAAAATGAGGCAAATTATATATATTTAATCCATTTGGCTTTAATATTCATACTTTTCATCCACAATCCAATATTCTTTACCAAAAGAGATATTAGATTAATATCACTCAAAAAGAAGAAACAGAAACACGAATAGATGTACTATATTAAAAGAACAAAACTGTGAGACAAGTTGCTTAGTACAACATCAACCTAGTAACCTTTGTTAATTTGGTACGTATTATTATTCCCACTTATGAACCAAAAAATCTTTTTTATCAGGGTTGTTTTTAAGGTAGATTCCATCATCTTTTGCAGTCCAAAAGCAATTTGAATCTAAGCATCTATAATACAGCCAAATCGACTCTTGTTCGATCCAAAAAGCTTCAAAGGACTTTGATTGTCCATTTGGTTTTCGTAGGTAACACCAAAACAAAGTTGAGTTCCAAAAGTTGATTCTGAAACCCCATTGGAATTCAAGTCCACTGCTGATGTTGTGTTCTCCTAAATCATCATCTTTGGATTTGCAATGAACCACAAGCATTTGCCCATTGCTTAGCCCATTCACTACGTGGATTTGCCATTTGTCCAAAGCAGTGGCCTCCGTTTGCTCAATTATGGCCAATGACAACACAATCAAGAAAACAAATAGAAGGTGCTTCTTCATGTATTTCACTCCCATTATTGCTGATCAAAGTAATGTTTTTGCAATTGGAAAAAGCAGGTGGTTCACTTTTAAATAGGGTTGTGGAAGGTATGGATATCCATGTATACATGGAAAAAATATTCCATACAAGTCAAAATTTTATAACAAATGTGTTTTTTAAGTAACACATTTAGTGCTGTGTTTTATAATTCAGTTATAAAATAGGTTAAAAAGCATATTAATGTTATTTAGTCGGGTTTGATAACGATTTTGAATTTTATGTTTTTAATATTTGTGTTTCTTTCCTCACAATTTTTTACAAAATTCAATTTTGGATAGTTGAGGTCTAAATGTATGTTGTTTCTAAGAGAGAAGAGAAATGGGAATGCAACTACTACATTTTCATTCAATAAAATCTGATCTTAAATACACTTTCTAAATGCTAAAAGTAACTTAGTTAACTCCATAAAAACAGCCACTAACTTCACTAACTCTAACTCCACAAAAATAGCCACTTACTCCACTAACTCTAAATATATCAATACTTACCCCACTAACTTCAAATATAGCAATTTACAAAAATAGCCACTTACTCCACTAACTCTAAATATATCAATACTTACCCCACTAACTTCAAATATAGCAATTTACTAAAAATAGACTTTAGCTTTGAGTTAACTAACATACTCCTCCTAACTCAAATGCTGCAAACATCTAGCTTGCTCCTAACACAACTACACTACTTCTCTCATATACCTCACTCAGCAGTCTAGTCCCTTTAACTGTTGCATCATCAACCAGTTCATAAGGATCCAGAGAAACTTCTGGTTCCTTCACCTCTGCTTCTTCTGTCCAGTCCCACTTCTCATCCTCCAAGAATTGAGCATCCCTACTAATCACCATCTTCTTTTTGTGAGGTTGATAGATCTTGTACTCTTTGGACATCATGGTGTAGCCTACAAAGATTCTTGCTTTTTCCTTTTCACCCAACGTGTCTCTCTTCACCTGTAGAACATGAGAAAATCACAAACAACCAAACACCTTCAAATTTTTCAGTTTTGGTTTAGTATTAAACCAAACTACATAGGGTGTCTTCTTCTCCAATACCCTTGTAGGCAGTCTGTTCAATAAAAAAACTGATGTGTTTGTTGCTTCAGCCCAAAACTCCTTTGACAAGTTCTTTTCATGCAACATGCATCTTGTCATCTCCATAATACTCCTGTTCTTCCTCTCACTAACTCCATTTTGTTGTGGAGTATATGGAACAGTGAGCTGATGCTCTCTTCCAGCTTCTTCACAAAAGGAATTGAACCTTTGTGACGTGTATTCAGTCCCGTTATCGGACCTCACCACCTGAATCTGACAACCACTCTAATTCTCAACCCATCTTTTAAACTTCAGAAACACTTCAGCTACTTCAGACTTATGCTTCATGAAGTAAATCCAACACATTCTGGTATAATCATCAATAAAGATAATGAAATACCTGCTACCATTGAGTGAAAGAGTTGGTTGAGGTCCACACAAGTCGGTGTGGATGAGCTGCAACTTCTCTTTTGCTTTCCAAATTGACTTCTTGAATGGCAACCTTGTTTGCTTCCCTGTCAAACAAGCTTTGCCTTTTGTTTTCATCTCCTCCAGAACTGGTACTCCAACTACCATTTCATTCTTCTGCAAATACTGCAACCCCTTCTGATGAAAATGCCCTAACCTCTTGTGCCATAGCTCAGTGTCACTCACTTGACACTTGAAAGCTATTTGTTCCTTCTCGAGTGGATCCAATAAGAAGCTCTTGTACTGCATCTTTATTTTGAACAACTCATTTCCACTGGAATCGAAAATAAGACATTTTTCTTCTTCAAATAACACTTTGAATTTCTTCTCTACTAGTTGACCAACACTTAATAAGTTTTGATCAATCTCTGGAACTAGGAGCACTTCAGTAATCAACTTGGTTCCTGCACAACTCTCTATTGACACTGTGCCCTTCCCCTTCACTTCTAGATACTCACCATTCCCTATCTTCACCCTTGACTTGAATGACTTGTCAAGGTCCTTGAACAACTCCTTGTCACCTGTCATGTGATTGGTACACCCACTATCAACCAACCAACTGTCACATTGAGTGACTGATGATAAACAGGTAGCCACAAAGAGTTGATCTCCTTCTTGTTGTACTGCAACATGTGCTCCTCCTTGCTGTTGAGATCCCTTACAGAATCTCTCTATGTGCCCCATTAAATGACACCTTCTACACTTCACATCTGGCCTTCTCCAGCATCTGAAGTGTGGATGATTATGTTTCCCACAGTGCTTGCATGCACTGCCCTTGCTGAAACCTGCACTTCCATCATCCTTTACAGCATAATCTGAGCTACTACTGCCACTATCCTTTCTCCCTCTCCATTTCTTCTCTCTTCCACCTTCTCCCTGCTGCATTCTGACTTTCAGTGCCCCCTCAATGCTTCCTTCTTGCCTCATCAACCTCCTCTTCTCTTGTGCTTGCAAAGCACTTACTAACTCTATCACCTTGAGTTTAGAGAGGTCTTTGGTATTTTCTAAAGAAGCAATGGTTGCTTCATATTTCTCAGGAACTGAAACCAGAATTTTCTGAACCAATCTATTGTCAGATAAATCAGTTTCTAATGCTCTTGCCTTGTCGGCAATCGCAATCAACTTGTCTGAGTATTCTTTAATGGACTCAGAATCCTTCATTTGCATTCTCTCGAATTCCCTCACCAAGTTCAACACTTTCATGCCCTTGATCCTCTCATCACCTTCATACTCACCTTTGAGGAAGTCTCAGATCTCCTTTGCTGACTTCAAGGCCATAATTCTGTTGAATATGGATGAAGACACAGCTGCATATAGGCAAGCTCTAGCTTTTGCCTTCCTGGTGACCCTCTCCTTGTGAGTCTTGATCTGGTTGATTGTTGAATTATCGGTAAGTGCAGCAACCTCATAGTCGCTCTCAACTGCTTCCCAATAATCACAAGCCTCCATGTAGGCTTGCATTCTGATAGCCCATGCTTGGTAGTTTTCTCCATCAAACACTGGTGGAGCCAGTGAAGAAAGACTGCTCGATCCTGATTCCATCTCATTCAAATCTCAAAGTGTATCACTCGGTTTCTCTAAGGGATATCTCACTAACTCTCACTCACAGGCCCCTTAAGAATTTTAGCTCTGATACCACTGTTGTTTCAAAGAGAGAAGAGAAATGGGAATGCAACTACTACATTTTCATTCAATAAAATCTGATCTTAAATACACTTTCTAAATGCTAAAAGTAACTTAGTTAACTCCATAAAAACAGCCACTAACTTCACTAACTCTAACTCCACAAAAATAGCCACTTACTCCACTAACTCTAAATATATCAATACTTACCCCACTAACTTCAAATATAGCAATTTACTAAAAATAGACTTTAGCTTTGAGTTAACTAACAATGTATTTTTACACTATAGAACTAAATCATTGAATACTAAAGATTGATATTTCATCTTGACAAGATGTTGAAATGTTTTAAATCTGTTATGACCCGCTACGACTGATTCGGTACGGGGTCTCACTACCCGTAGTTTGTTATTGTTGTAATTATCTCATATTCGTAAATCATAATACAATTGTTCGCTCCCTTCTGCCTGTAGACGTAGTTAATACAACTGTAGTGAACCACGTAAATTTGGTGTCGATTCTCTTTTACGTTTTTATTCTTTGTTATTCGGTTCTATCGTAACACAAATTTTTTTTATTAGTAGCCATACATTGTTACAAATTTTATTTTAAACTGCATGATTAAATCTTAATATACTTAAGTTTTAGGGACCCAAATCCAAAAAATAATAATATTTTAGGGACTGACGCTAGTACATAATAAAGTTTTAAACTCAAAAATTTTTGTTTAATGAAAGTACACGTTGAAATTTGTTTTTTAACCTATACATTAATACATTATATTCACACTAGCTAGTGCTAATTTTTCTTTAATTGTAACAAATAATTAAACGAATTTTGTAAAAGATTGAAACAGGTAAGCTAGATGCATAGATGGATGGATAAATTTCAAGATTCATACGTTAGAACAATTATTTAGGTGGATTTCAAGATACATGAATTTCTAGGTACATATAGAAGTTAATAATGGCTCATTTTTTTTTATGAATGATATATATATATGTACTCATTTATTTGGTGTCTTTTAGAAGTGTCGTTTAGAATAGTACTACTAAGATATACGTGGAATGCATGTAGAATTTTGTAGTTTTAATTTTAAAATAATAATATTATATTATATTATTTTTAATTTTATCCTAAAAAAAAATGATGTAATATACTGACTTAATGATATTTTTGGAAATTGTTATGGATTCTTTACATAAAGGTGAAGAGATAAATACTTTCTTGTAAATCAAATTGAAATTGTTTGATAATCCTGTATGCCAGAATACTTATGGATGTTTCGCAAGAGCTAATGTGCTTTTTAGATAAAAGGAAAAAAAAAACTCTTTCATCAAATTGAGGAATTTTTTTCATTTTCCCCCACCTATTTCCTATTAAAGTTTTGGTTAAAAAAAAAAAAATCAAAAAATCACAAATGCAATAGGAACAAAACAAAGGAAGGGAAATTGAAAAAAAAACTTTAAATTCACAAATAAAACAGCTAAAAATGAGAAACCCATGAATATTTCAAACTTTAAAGGTAATTGAAATCAAATTAAGAAGCACCCATCATAATTGTGGTTGAAACGAGAACGATGAAAGAAACATTCACAAGTAGAAATGAGAACATAAGAAGAAAATGGATGATTGAACTTGTTGAACCAACCACGACAGTGTAATCTTTCCGCGATTCCGGCGACCTTCATTCTCGGAGCTTGCAACTTCGGACGACGGCGGCGACTTTGAACTTGTTGAAACATTTTTTATTGCATTTATTTTATAGTTTGTATATTTATAATGTTACTTTGAAGATGTAACACATTCATTATTAAACTTTATAAAAAAGTTATAAATGCTAATAGAAAGAAAAAAAGAAGGATATTTATAGCTGTAAATAAATGTAATCATTGACATACAATAACATTTTATTTTTGTAATATAAAGTTATTTATAGCTCCAAAAAATTGCTACCCTAGGTCTTTCATAGCTTTTTTTTTTTTTTTTTTTTTTTTTTTTGTAAAGTCGTGATAGCCCAAGTTATACAAAGTTACTTTTTATAGCCTTTTATTAAAGCTATACAAAGTCGACTTTTTATAATTTTTATCAAACGCTATACAAACACAAAATTTATAGCTTTTATAAAAGGTTATAAAAAGTTCAACGATCACGACTTTGAAAAACGCTATAAATTGTCTATAATAGCCTTTGTTTTAAGCTATCGTAGTTCTTTTTTCCTGTAGTTTGTAGTGTGACACTGTAGATTTTTTAAAGATGTGAAATTCCTATTTTACAGCGCTTAAAAAAACCTCTCTCCTATTCTCTTCTTCTCTCTCCTCTCTCCTCTCTCTTTCCTTTCTTTACTCTTCTCCATGTTTTTCGTCTAAAAACGATTTTTTTTGGCATTTCAGTACTCCACTTTTGGACTCCATACACTTTGCATCTTCCATTTCAGACGGTTAGACTTTTGTTTTTCGCTTTTATTTCCGACTTGCATCTTACATTTCGTTTCTACCCGGTAAAGAAAACAAAATCTCAACTGGGTGATTTATTTTTGTTAATCGAGAATGAAAAAGTTACATGATCGTTTTGATTTTTTTTAATCGTATGATTTTTTTAGACGATCGTGTTGTACATTTTTTTTAGATTTTTTATTTATTTATTATTGTGTTATTTGTTTACACGATTGTTGTAGACTTTTTAGATATTTTTTTTTTATTATTATTATCATGACACAATCGTGATATTGAATTACAATATTTCGTGTAGTAGATTTTTTTATTTTTTTTAATCGTGATTTTTTATGAACGAAATTTGTTGGTATTAAATCTGTGATTAACAAAGATTTGCTGGTTGAATGAAATAGATTGAGAAAGATTTGATTTAAATGGGTAAAAAATGAGTAGTTTATTTCTTGAAATTTGTTGGAGGAGAAAAGTTGTTCATTTGTAAAGTTTGGACAGAAAATAGTAACAGAGAGAATGATGAATAATAGACCAGAGGGGGTGAATTTCATGTTTGTATGAGAGAATGATGGAGAAGAAGAAGGATTGGAGAAATGAAAGGAAAAGAAAGGAGAAAGTAGAAGAAAAAGGAGAGAATAAAAGTTAATACGTAAAAATAGGCTTGGATAATCTAACATTAATTACATAGTCAATATGTAATAAAATTGACTATAGTATGGTATATATAAAAAGCACAAGAGAGAAACTTTGTGTGCCCATTTCGCTCTTTTATCTTAAATATTAAATTAACTGAAAATTAAGTATATTAAGTATATTAAATTTCAAATTACCTAAACAAAATTTCACAATCGTATGACAAATTGCGAATGAATTCAATATTGTTTAAGAATCTATGAATATAGTAATCTTTTCAAATTAGGTATGGATTCAACTTAAGCTTCTAATCTCTTCAACAAAAAAAAAAAAAAAAACTTAAGATTCTAATGAAGTTTTTTTTCAAAATAAAAATAGCTGCCAATGAATTGAATGTTTAATAATTTGTTAATGTTTTAGAATTATGTCTGGATTCAACTTTCAATTCCAATGAATTGAATGTTTTATAATAGGAAACGTTATTTCTGTCTGGAATCAACTTTTCGTTCCAATTATTTCTTTTTTTTTGTTTGTAGATCGTTATGGGTTGCTTTTGAAACACAAAACTTCAATTTTTTAACGCAAATCCTCCTCTTCCATTGATTTTAGTAATAGTTAAAAAAAAAAAACTCATTCAAACGAACCAAAGATTTATAGGCAATTGGAAACTTCCGGCCCGTCTGGAAGAGATATAATAAAAATGTTGGAATGTTTTGAATCTATTATGACCTGCTATGACTTGGTACGGAGTCTCTCCCTGAATTAAGTTTTGCTATTTGTTTTGGAGTTTGATCCATTAAGTATTAGATCATTAAAATAGTTTCATATGGAACCCAACAAATACAATCTTTACCAGCAATCAAAGAAGGAATGTGCCAACGAGTAGATATATTGACCCAAATTCTCTCCTATTCGTAATATAATTGTTTTCTCCCTCCTGTCCGTAGATGTAGCTAATACAACATTAGTGAACTACATATATTATGTGTCGATTCTCTTGTATTGTTATTGTTTTTTGTTTGATTATATCATAATAAAGATGAAGATGGACAACATATACTCGTATCATCATAGAGGTTAATACGAGAATCATGAAGAACTATTATATAAAAGGTAGCGACAACGACTTAAACGAGAGAGAATTGGGGCAACATGAGCGACTAAGCGCATGTTTGAGAGTGATGGTTGAATTAGTGATTTAAGTAAAATTAATTTTGTAAAATTGATTTTCATACCATCATTTTCATGTTTGGTTGAAGTGATTTTCATAGAATGAGAAGTGATTTTGAATTATTTATGTTTGATTTCAAAATTGATTTTAAAATTGCTAAATTACTGAAAGGGCACATTAATTAAAAACATTATTTAACTAAAAAATTATTAACTATTGACTAACCAATTTATCTTCTCATATAATACTTTAAGGCAAAAGATTTCTAAAAATTCATCGTCTTTTCGTTTTCCTATGTCGCCCGGGTAGGATTCTTCTTACTTACATTGATCCTATCCCCTGAAGCCTTATCTTAATTCTAGATAACAATATTTGAATTCCAACCTTTAAAATTCATCACCCAAATCCGAAAAGAAGATTTTTCCCATCATGCATCCTGGTAATTAACACTACAACAATTCAGGGATTTTTCGATGCAAAAATGCGTCGAAAAAGTCTCAAAATACGCTGGATAAAGTCATTCTTGACGCATACACACATTGAAAAAATGGTGTCGGGAAATCATCAATGAAGTATCCTTTTCAAAACAAAAAAAATGGTGTCGGAAAAGATCAACTTGACATCATGTGTCGGTTAAAGTAGTCTAAAACGATGTACTATATGCGTTAGATTAGGTAAATTTCACCCAACCACTATATGCGTTGGGATATATTTGTTTCAATGACGGTATTGCCCGTCATCTATAGTTCACAGATTTTTTCTCAATTTAGCCGTATTATTTTTGTTATTTAAAAAAATATAATCTAATCTTTGTAGTGGTAATTGAAACATATTCAAAAGTTTAGAGTATTTAACCTAATTTAACGTAATACATAACATAACTGTTTTAAACTATTCGAAAAAAAAAACTTTATTTTAAAAAGTATATCTTGAAGAATCTAAATTTTGTTTATTTTAAACATCCAATCTGATTTAGGAGAAGAAGAACAAAACCAAAGGAGGAAGAACTACATTACTAATGTTGTGTAAAAAATTGAAGTGATAAAAAAAAATAGGTGATTGGATTAAACCTTGATAAGGACATTATTATTCCTCATAATTATTCTAACTTTCAAGTCCAACCAAGGCGGCAAGCTGGCTTCCATGCCGAAAATAAGGAATCAATGAATCAATAAATAAGTTGCTAAATAAAATAGGATATGTCATCCAATGATTTTGGTTTCACATAATTGGAAAGTTAATTTGAAAATGGAAACGTTTTTGCAAATTTGGGAAAGTTACAACCAAAACGCATGCATGCAATTAGTAGGGCTGTAGAAATAACTCGAAACTCGAGTAATGTGGCTCACCCAATTTAAATTGTACCGGTTGGATTGAGTTGGATTGGTTTTTTGACAACCTAAATTTTCGAGTCAGTTTGCAGGTTGAACCAGTTTAGGCTCGATTCAACCTGAACCGAACCGAATATATATATATATTAAATATTTATATACTTTAGGGTTCTTCTTCGACGTGGACGCCAGGTATTCCGATGTTTGTTGGTCGTCGATCAACCAGAACGGAATCAGAAGGGTAATTGTTGTGTCGTGGTAAACCACTGCCTTGAAAGCAAAATTCGGCACGACCTCGGTGTGAATCTTTTATGCCGGTTGCTCCCCAAGGTTAACACAACATCCAACGCTCACGTCCACTCGTGAGAAAAGGATTGGAATCAAGACAAAAAAATACGATGCTCAGAATTTGTTTTTTGTGAATGAAAAAGTATATCTCTAATTCTCTTGAACCCCATTTAAATACATAAAATAAAATGAGAGTTTCAAACAAAATTAATTAAGAATTAATTAAGATATTAAATCAAATTAATTCAGAGTTAATTCAAAAAACGTTTTAAAGGAAATTAATTCAAAAAACGTTTTAACAGAAATTAATTCAAAATTAAATGAATTTATAATAATAAAAACGTTTTTGCATTTTGCTAGTCATTCCCAACAATGTTTCTCTGTTTTTCTTTTTCTTCATGAAACCATTGAATTTTTTATTGTTAATTTTTTTTTAATCAAGAACAAGCCTACTGATTTTTTATTATTAAAAGAACGTCAACCCGACAACCTAACCCAACCCGAAAATTGAAGGGTTGGATTAGGTTGGGTTGACTGAAATGTTGGGTTGAAAATTTACCAACCGGCAATTTAATTTTCGAGTTGGGTCAGAAAACCTCCAATCTAACCCAACTCCAGCATGTACATTCCTACCAATTAGAATACAACCTATATAAACTATAGGAGTGCATGGTAGATCAAGCAAAGAAAATAAAAAAAAAAAACAAAAACAAGTTTTTTACTTTGAAGCAAAATGGGTGCAATGTATGAAGAAAAGAAGCATTTGACAATGGTTCTCTTACTTATGTTGGCGGCTGTAGCGGTGGTTCAGCCGTGCAAGGCGGTTGCATTTCCACTCTTTACGTGGCACATTCATGTGGTCAATGGGTTGAACAACGGAGCCCTAATGGTGCATTGTCACTCCAAAGATAATGATTTGGGGAACCAGACTTTGGCTACCAAAGGAGAAGAAACCCACTGGAGTTTTAAAGACAACATTTGGGGAACAACGTTGTTTTGGTGCTACTTGCAAAAACCACAATTCGATGTGTCGTTTGAAGCATATTGGGTTGAAAAAACTCACAATTGGCTTGCTTCTAGGTGCTTTGGTGACCATAATTGCTTTTGCATTGCTAAAGATGATGGAATTTACATAAGAAACAATCCTACAAATATTGATGAACTCGTACATCCGTGGAATCAACTTAAACTTACTTGAGGGTCTTGTATCCTTCAATAAAAAAATAATAGACACATTTATATGTCTTAATTGTGTGTTTATTTTCTTTGAGTCATGTATTTTGGACTCTCTCCATATATCCTTAAGAAATCCTATTGTTTTAAGGTTATCATTTATTTTTCGAATCTATCTACTTTTACTTATACTTTTATTGAAAAAAAAAAATCCACCATATATGAAAACACGAGAGGCAGATCAGAGATGGTTTCCTCCTAAACCCCCAAACTTCAAATTAAATTCGGATGCTCCAGTTAGGAGGGAGGAAAATCGAAGTGGGTATGGAGTGATCATACGCAATGAAAGAGGAGAAGCAATGCTTACCTTAGCCAAACTGATTGCTTGGGTCACGGAGGTGGAGGTGGTGGAAGCAATTGCAATCAGGGATGAGATGACGGGGACTTTGGAGATGGGACTGGATCGTTTGGAGGTGAAATCAAATTGCGCTAGTGTCATGAATATCCTTCGATTGTCAAGTTCAAATTATTCTAAACTTGGTGTGTTTGTCACCGAAATTTCAACTCTTGCTAGTCTGTTTCTTGTATTGACTTTGCCTTCTAATGAAATATATATATATATATATATATATATATATGTGGGAACCCAATGACTGTTCAGTTCTTTCTAATCAAAAGAACTTTGAAATCTTTACATATCATGTCAAATGTGTGATTGATGACTTAAAAAAAAATCAATATTAACTAGATTTATTTTAAGAGACATGCACATTTGTTTTTAAAAAACAGTCTGTGTTAACTACATTTATTTTAAGACTCATTTGTGTGCAAAGAAGGGTATATATTATCACCTTATAACACTAAAAAGAAATGGTTACCAATATTTTAGCTTGAAATTAATACATATTGTTTCCAAAACTAAAATTAAAGAGTAATATTTAGATCATAATCAAATTTAACAATTTTTTTTTATAATATACTTGAATTGTTTATATAAAAATTATTATGGTGTTTCTTATTTGTACCATTTTTACATATTTATTTGCTTCTTTGTCTAAGGGGAGAAACTTGAAACTTCAATATATTGTATCCGAGTCAAACCGAGAATAACAAAATTGGCATAAAGTTGTGTTCTTGATTAAGAGTTCAGGAGTTCAATCTCATGCTCGCATTAATTAAATATCTTTAAAAAAAAAAATATATATATTGTATTCAGAAATCATTTAATGTGGTTCTCTCTTTTCTTTATATTTAAATTTATTATTAATATGGCACATTTTTTTAGAAGTTCAAATTCTCAACTCTTTCATATGATAGTCCTTTTGTAATAGAGTTTTTTTTTTTACATTTTTTTTTCTTTAAATTAAATTCATTTTTTTTTAGGATCAAATTTCGGACTCCCAAAGATTATGATCCCTCGCATAAAAAATTCTAGAAAATCGGACTCCAAATATTTCTAAATTTCACCCTAATTTTTTTTTTTAAGAAAACCGCATTGAAAAGACAAAATCGCTTTTTTAGAAAAATGATTAAAAAAACTTTTTTAAATAATATTTTAGTTATAAAGCTTTTATAAATCAATTTTAAACATTTGGATATAACTATGTAATAGGAGAAAAAGTTGAAAAAATAAATTTGAAAAAAATACCAAGAATAAACAAATTAAATTTAAAGTCAAGCCAAAGTGGCATAATGGTTAATTCATAGCAAGTAAAGCAAGCACAATATGCAAGCCTATTAAAATTTTAAGAAAAGATATTGAAATCGATTACTCACCTCAAGAATTCTAAAAAATTAGACTCTCAAGTGTTAATTTTCAAGTGTTTCTAGATTTCATGGTCGATTTTGTTTTATAAAAAACATGAATAGATTAGATTTCATGGTCGATTTTGTTTTATAAAAAACATGAATAGATTAAAAGATTAGTAAAATAATAATAATTTGACAACATGATGAAGAACTGAACATTAACATACTAAGGGGTGTTTGGCTCAAGGATTGGTTGGAAAGGAGTTGGGGGAGAAATTAACTTCTCGTTTGGCCCACAAACTTGTTGAACTCGGTAAAAATATCAACTCTCAGACTTGAACAATAATTACTATTAAACTCTCTAGACTTCAATCATACTTGCTATTCAAGTATGCAACACATTTATCTCTTTCTCTCCCTCCCCACGATATTTTTAATTATTTTTTAAAAAAAAATTATAATTTAAACAAAATGTGTAAAATGACTAACAATGCAATTCAACCTATTTTTATTATTTTAAATATAAATTAGGTTGTTCAATCAAAATTGGTACTTAAACTAAGTTCAAAATGTAGTATTCTTGCAAATGAGAGAAATAAAAACATTAGCTTATTTGGATCGGTTAAAATTAATGGATTAAAATCTTTCCTATTCAAATATAATATTTAACAAACTATTGTCAACAAGAGCATAACTCAACAACATGATGTATCCCCTAGTGACCATAAGATCATAGGTTCAATCCCCCATTACAACGTGTTGTCAAATTTACCACACTATTGTAGTGCTGGTAACTGCAGTAAATAGAATACTTGACTTACTAATTTGAAACCAGTTTTAAGGTTAAGGATTAAACCAAAACTTTTTAACAAAGGGATATAATTGAGATTTAACTAAAATTTTAGGGTCAAAATGAAAATAACTTTTCTAAAAATTTAGGAATGCTATAATTGAAAGCACCCATTTGTCACGGTGTACCTCTTTTTTTTTTACTCACTAATATGTCCCACTTCTGTTTCTTTTAACCTAAATATGGACATAAGGATATTTTTTAAATCTAAATATGAACATAAGGGTATTTTTTAAACCATTATAAAAACGAAGATTAGAATGAACTTTTTAAAATGATAGAAAAAGTAATTAAAACTAACATAAACATTAGGTATAATTTAACCTTGAAAAAGACAATATTAAATAAATAATAACTAATCGAGGCAACTTATTAAAAAATATGTCAAAACCTATATGAAAAAATTATTGATGACAAATTGAATTAATAAATATTGAAACATTGTTTTTTAATATAAAAATTGTGGGGTGCGGATCCAACCCAAAATAATTAAAAAAATTTTTTACCACTTTCTTCAAAAATTATTAGTTGACTGATTGGTTTGTTTGAAACCATTTTTAGGGTTAAGGATCAAATAAAATCGTTTTAACAAACAGATATAAGCTATAATTGAAACCACCCATTTGTGACCGTGTACATCTTTTTTTTTAACTCACTGCTATGTCTCACTTCTGTTTCTTTTAACCTAAATATGGATATAAGGGTATTTTTTAAACCATTATAAAAACCGATGGTAGAATGAACTTTTTAAAATGATAGTAACAAGTAATTGAAACTAACATAAACATTTGGCATAATTTAACCTTGAAAAAGACAATATTATCAGAAATTCTTTTTAAAATGATAGTAACAAGTAATTGAAACTAACATAAAAATTTGGCATAATTTAACCTTGAAAAAGACAATATTATCCTAAATTTAGTTCCATTATTCATAGTCAATATAAAATGATGAAATTGGCAACAACAACAACAACAAAAAAAAATAAATAATAATAATAATAATAATTCAAAATAGTAAGAGGGGCGAAACGGTCTGCGGTCAAATGCTCTACCACTGAACATGGACCCTTGTTGTTTTCAAAATTAATAGTGGACAAATTTGTTTGAAACCATTTTTAGGGTTAAGGATTAAACCAAAACATTTTAACAAAGGGATATAATTGAGATTTAACTAAAATTTTAGGAACCCTATGATTGAAACCACCCATTTGTCACCGTGTACCTCTTTTTTTTAACTCACTACTATGTCTCACTTCTCTACCTAAATATGGACATAAGGTTATTTTTTAAACCATTATAAAAGCTGAGGGTAGAATGGACTTTTTAAAATGACAGAACAAGTAATTGAAATTACCATGAACATTTGGTATATTTTAACCTCGAAAAATACAATAAATAAATAATAACTAATCAAGGCAACTTAGTAAAAAATATGACAAAATCTATATGAAAAAATTATTTATGACGAATTGAATTATTAAATAACTTGTTTTTACCACTTTCAAAAAATATGATAAAAAAAAGTATCTCTGCCAAACCGAGCATAGCTCAATTGTCATAAGGTTGCGCTCATGACTAAAAGATCATGGATTCAATCCTCGCATTTATTAAAACACCGTCAATATAATAGGATGAAATCGAAAACAAAAAAACAAAAAAACGAATAATTCAAAATAGTAATAGAGCCCAACTGGCAAATACTCTACCACCTGATTCTTTTAACCTAAATATGGACATAAGGGTATTTTTTTAAACCATTCAAAAAAAAAAAAACCATTAATTCAAATTAGTAATAGAGCACAACCCTGTTCGAAACAACCTCTTAGTCGCCAGTCAAATCTTCTACCACTGAGCTATGAATCCTTGTTGTTTCCAAAACTAATAGTTGATTAATTGGTTTGAAACCATTTTTAGGGTTAAAGATTCAACCAAAACGTTTTAACAAAGGGATATAATTGAGATTTAACTAAAATTTTAGAGGCAAAATGAAAATAACTTATCTAAAAATTTAGTAACTCTATAATTGAAACACACATTTTTACCTGTTACCTCTCTTTTTTAACTCACAACTATGTCCCACTTCTAATTTAACCTTGAAAAAGGGCCCAACCGGGTTTGAAATAGTGACCTCTTATTCTACAGTCAAATGTTCAACCATTAAGCTATGAATCCTTGTTGTTTCCAAAATTAATAGTCGACTAATTGGTTTGAAACCGGTTTTAGGGTTAAGGATTAAACCAAAACCTTTTAACAAAGGGATATAATTGAGATTTAACTAAAAATTTAGGAACGCTATAATTGAAACCACCCATTTGTTACCGTGTACCTCTTTATTTTTTAACTCAATACTATGTCTCACTTTTGTTTCTTTTAACCTAAATATCGACATAAGGGAATTTTTTAAACCATGATAAAATTCGAGAGTAGAATGAACTTTTTAAAATGATAGCAACAAGTAATTGAAACTACCATAAACATTTGGTATAATGTAACCTTGGAAAAGGCAATATTGAATAAATAATAACTAATCAAGGCAACTTAGTAAAAAATATGTCAAAACCTATATAAAAAATTTATAGATGACGAATTGAAACACTCATTTTTACCTGTTACCTCTCTTTTTTAACTCACTACTATGTCCCACTTATGATTCTTTTAATCTAAATATGGACATAAGAGTATTTTTTTAAACCATTATAAAAACCGAGGTTACAATGAACTTTTTAAAATGATAGTAACAAGTAAGTGAAACTAACATAAACATTTGGTAGAATTTAACATGGAAAAAGAAAATATTCTCGAAAATTTAGTTTCATTATTCATAGTCAATATAAAAGGATGAAATTGGCAAAAAAAAAAAAAAATAAATAAATAAATAAAAAATAAAAACCAATAATTTAAAATAGAATTAGGGGCAACCGGTTCGAACCGGTGACCTCTTGATCTGCCGTCAAAAATTCTACCACCGAACTATGGACCCTTGTTGTTTTCAAAATTAATAGTTGACTAATTTGTTTGAAACCATTTTTAGGGTTAAGGATTAAACCAAAATCCTTTAACAAAGGGATATAATTGAGATTTAACTAAAAATTTAAGAACCCTATAATTGAAACCACCCATTAGTCACCGTGTACTAAATATGGACATAAGGGTATTTTTTAAACCATTATAAAAGCCGAGGGTAGAATGGACTTTTTAAAATGATAGGAACAAGTAATTGAAATTACCATGAACATTTGGTAATTGATGACGAATTGAATTATTAAATAACTTTTTTTTACCACTTTCAAAAAATATGATCGGAAATTTGGACATAAAACAAGTAATTCAAATTAGTAATATTGCACAACTGGGTTCGAAACAATGACCTCTTAGTCGACAATCAAATGTTCTACCACTGAGTTATGAATCCAAATTAATAGTTGACAAATTGGTTTGAAACCAATTTTACGGTTAAGGATTAAACCAAAACCTTTTAACAAACCGATATAATTGAGATTTAACAACAAAAAAAAAAAAACTTAGGAATGTTATAATTGAAACCACCCATTTGTTACCATGTACCTCTTTTTTTTTTAACTCAATATTATGTCTCACTTCTGTTTCTTTTAACCTAAATATCGACATAAGAGTATTTTTTAAACCATTATGAAAGTCGAGGGTAGAATGAACTTTTTAAAATGATAGGAATGTAACAAAACGAAGATAACGGGAAGTGTGGAAACAGGAGAGAAATGACACAAAGGAAAGAATTGCTTCAATTGAATTCGATAATTCGATATCTTGAATTGAAAAGGTTACAAACATTATATAGTAAATTAATTAGTAAATTAACCCACTAATTCTCTGCCATGATCTCATTAGACCACTAACACATTTTCTCTCAGTTATAACCACACACATGTCACTAATTCTCACTAACACATTTTCTCTCAATTATAACCACACACATGTCACTATAAGATTTAAATTAAATAAATAAATAAATAGTTTGCACTAATTTTTAACACTCCCCCTTAGTGCAAACATACGATCAACAACACCAACTCCAATCCTGAATTCTTCCCACTCAGATTTACCATGGGCCTTAAATATATCAGCAACTTCAAGGATGACTCCATAGGAGTTAACAAAGTATTTGCATCCCCTTTCTGTGAGACAAAGTATCCACCTGACCTTTCAACCTCCAAGCCAAGAAAACGTCTCGCTTCACCCAAACTCTTCACTTCAAAACGAATAGACGAACCATCTCGAAAAACAGATTTTTCTCTTGTATTTGGATCCATACATCTCCATCTTTTTCTGTGAGTACCATATCCCACAAAAATACAACTCCTAGCCTTTGGAACATGAACATAACAAACTGACCCAAAAACTCGAACATAACTCACATTGGGTTTACGAATTATGACGTGACAAACTGACTGAATAGTTGCTGCCCAAAGCTCCTTTGGAAGATTCTTTGCATGCAGCCAAGACAAACACATAGATGTAAGACGTTGAATGCTATGCTCTTTGCAATATGTCTGAAATTGATCAGACATATATTCTCCCCCATTATCTGTGCGAAAACACTTTATCGGCAACATAAATTCTTTCTCCACTAGCTCCTTGAACTGGATAAACTTGGAGAGAACCTCACTTTTAGCCTCCAAAAAATACACCCAAGTGAACCGAGTAAAATCGTCCACTATAACCATAACATAATGACAACCATAATAATTGGGTATTTTCATCGGCCCCATCAAATCTGAATGAACTAATTGCAATGCAACCGTAGCTCTATTATTTGAATTTGGGAAAGAAAGAAGATGTGATTTCCCAAATTGAGAACCAGGACAAACCACATCACGGCGAATTTCTTTAAAGATGGAAATACCACCAATAAGTTTCTTCATAGAAATTCTTTGCAACAATTGATAACCAACATGACCCGACCGAGCATGCCAAGGTGTTGCACTATCATTCTCACATGTCTTTTCAACATATGCATCAGTTGCAGACAAAACATTGAGGGAATCTTTCCTCTTTTCCGTAAACAAAACATCAACATCAAATTGTTTAATATTAGAAACAATTTTCACATCATCTGGACCAAAGAGAACATACCTCCCAGAGTCGGCAATCTGAGAGACCGAAACCAGATTCTTCTTTAAACCTGGAACATGATAAACATCTTCAAGAGAAATATCACCAACATTTGATGCACCATCCTTAACGTTAACTTGCCCTTCTTGAACAACAGGATGTATGGAATTATCAGCCGTCGCAATGACTCTTCTTCCTTGATGAGTACGTACATCAGAGAGAAGAGAAACATTTCCAGTTGAATGATGAGAACAACCAGAATCAACAATCCAATCCTCATTATAATCTATAAAAGCATTAGCATGCAAGTTATTGGGTTGATCAATAACTTCAATTGATAAGCATTGTTCCCAAGTAACTTGTTCAGGTTTGTTACTTTCCTGTACAACATTTGCTTCTGCTTCTTTGAGAATCACCCGACAATTTTGTCTAATATGGCCGAATTTTCCACAACGTTGACACACCACCTTTATCCGACAATCACGTTTGATGTGTCCCGGCTTGCCGCACCTAAAACATCCTTTTAAATTGCTCTTGGACTGCCCTTCAACCTTGGAATCTTTGCTGTCATTTGAATAAAACCTTGGAGAAGAATTAACTCTTCCCTTTTCTTTTGTATAAAGAACAGCTTCCACCTCAGAGTGAGTTTGCTTGTAGTTGTTAAACATTTGTTTCATCAATGCTTCCTGATTTGAAAGCAAATTCTCCAACTCAATGATAGAAGGTTGAGTTGCCCAACCTTGTATCGATGAAATAAATGGCATAAACTCCTTTCGCAGTCCACGAATAAGATAGCGACGCACACGAGCATCACTAATCGGATCATCCTTGTCTAATTCTGAAATTTCAGAACATAAAGTTTTAATTTTCAGAAAATATTCTGAAACCGGCAAATTACCTTGAGTCCTTCCAGCAAGTTCGTTCTCCAAATATTGCAACCTCGTCGTGTTCTTTTGAGTGAACAACCTTTCAACTGTGTCCCACACTTTCTTTGGACAACTTACATCACGAACATGCTCAATGTACTCTTTGCCAATGGAAGTCCGCAAAGCAAATAAAGCTTTGCCACACTTGACCTTCCACTTTCTTCGTGCCTCAGCATTCTCCAGAGTATCTTCTGGAATTTCTGCATCATCACCGGAAACAAGATCCCAAAGATCTTGCCCTTGTAGAAAAGCTTCCATACATAGCTTCCAATAGCTATAATTATCACCGGCAAGCTTGTCTACACAAACACCGTTTCCACCGTTCATCTTCAACGAGTATTTAAACTCAAACACAAAACAAAGAACCTTGAAGCTCTGATACCATGTAACAAAACGAAGATAACGGGAAGTGTGGAAACAGGAGAGAAATGACACAAAGGAAAGAATTGCTTCAATTGAATTCGATAATTCGATATCTTGAATTGAAAAGGTTACAAACATTATATAGTAAATTAATTAGTAAATTAACCCACTAATTCTCTGCCATGATCTCATTAGACCACTAACACATTTTCTCTCAGTTATAACCACACACATGTCACTAATTCTCACTAACACATTTTCTCTCAATTATAACCACACACATGTCACTATAAGATTTAAATTAAATAAATAAATAAATAGTTTGCACTAATTTTTAACAATAAGTAATTGAAATTACCATAAACATTTTGTATATTTTAACTTTGAAAAAGACAATAAATAAATAATAACTAATAAAGGAAACTTAGTAAAAAATATGTCAAAATCTATATGAAAAAATTATTGATAACGAATTGAATTAATAAATAACTTTTTTTTACCACTATCAAAAAAATATGATCGGAAATTTAGTTCCATTATTCATAGTCAATATAATAGGATGAAATTGGAAAAGAAAAAAAAAAATCAATAATTCAAAATAGTAAAAGGGCCCAACTGGGGACCTCTTGATCTGCAGTCAAATGCTCTACCACTAAGCTATGGACCCTTGTTGTTTTCAAAATTAATAGTTGACTAATTTGTTTGCAACCATTTTTAGGGTTAAGGATTAAACCAAAACCCTTTAACAAAGGGATATAATTGAGATTTAACTAAAATTTTTGGGGCAAAATGAAAATAACTTATATAAAGATTTGGTAACGATTCTTTTAATCTAAATATGGACATAAGGGTATTTTTTAAACCATTAAAAAAAAAAAAAGGTAATTCAAATTAGTAATAGGGCACAACACAAAACAGTAATCTCTTAGTCGGCAGTCAAATGTTCTACCACTAAGCTATGAATCCATGTTGTTTCTAAAATTAATAGTTGACTAATTGGTTTGAAACCAGTTTTAGGGTTAAGGATTAAACCAAAACCTTTTAACAAAGGGATATAATTGAGGTTTAACTAAAAACTTAGGAATGCTATAATTGAAACAACCCATTTGTTACCGTGTACCTCTTTTTTTTTTTTAACTCAATACTATGTCTCACTTCAGTTTCTTTTAACCTAAATATCGACATAAGGGTATTTTTTAAACCATTATAAAATCCGAGAGTAGAATGAACTTTTTAAAATGACAGCAACAAGTAATTGAAACTACTATAAACATTTGATATAATTTAACCTTGGAAAAGGCAATATTGAATAAATAATAACCAACTTAGTAAAAAATATGTCAAAACCTATATGAAAAAACTATAGATGGCGAATTGAAACACTCATTTTTACCTGTTACCTCTCTTTTTTAACTCACTACGATGTCCCACTTATGATTCTTTTAATCTAAACATGGACAAAAGGGTATTTTTTAAACCATTATAAAAAACCGAGGGTACAATGAACTTTTTAAAAAATGATAGTAACAAGTAATTGAAACTAACATAAACATTTGGTATAATTTAACCTTGAAAAAGACAATATTATCGAAAATTTAGTTTCATTATTAATAGTCCATATAAAAGGATGAAATTGGCAAAAAAATAAATTATAAAAACCAATAATTTAAAATATTAATAGGGCCCAACCGGGTTCAAACCGGTGACCTCTTGATCTGCAGTCAAATGCTCTACCACTGAGCTATGAACCCTTGTTGTTTTCAAAATTAATAATTGACTAATTTGTTTGCAACCATTTTTAGGGTTAAGGATTTAACCAAAACCCTTTAACAAAGGGATATAATTGAGATTTAACTAAAATTTTTGGGGCAAAATAAAAATAACTTATATAAAAATTTGGTAACGATTCTTTTAATCTAAATATGGACATAAGGGTATTTTTTAAACCATTAAAAAAAAAAAGTAATTCAAATTAGTAATAGGGCACAACCAGGTTCAAAATAGTAACCTCTTAGTCGGCAGTCAAATGTTCTACCACTAAGCTATGAATCCATGTTCTTTCTAAAATTAATAGATGACTATTTGGTTTGAAACCAGTTTTAGGGTTAAGGATTAAACCAAAACCTTTTAACAAAGGGATATAATTGAGGTTTAACTAAAAACTTAGGAATGCTATAATTGAAACAACCCATTTGTTACCGTGTACCTCTTTTTTTTTTAACTCAATACTATGTCTCACTTCAGTTTCTTTTAACCTAAATATCGACATAAGGGTATTTTTTAAACCATTATAAAATCCGAGAGTAGAATGAACTTTTTAAAATGATAGCAACAAGTAATTGAAACTACTATAAACATTTGATATAATTTAACCTTGGAAAAGGCAATATTGAATAAATAATAACCAACTTAGTAAAAAATATGTCAAAACCTATATGAAAAAATTATAGATGGCGAATTGAAACACTCCTTTTTACCTGTTACCTCTCTTTTTTAACTCACTACGATGTCCCACTTATGATTCTTTTAATCTAAACATGGACATAAGGGTATTTTTTAAACCATTATAAAAACCGAGGGTACAATAAACTTTTTAAAAAATGATAGTAACAAGTAATAGAAACTAACATAAACATTTGGTATAATTTAACCTTCAGAAAGACAATATTATCGAAAATTTAGTTTCATTATTAATAGTCAATATAAAAGGATGAAATTGGCAAAAAAATAAAGAATAAAAACAAATAATTTAAAAGAATAATAGGGCCCAACCGAGTTCGAACCAGTTACCTCTTGATCTGCAGTCAAATGCTCTACCAGTGAGCTATAGACCCTTGTTGTTATCAAAATTAATAGTTGACTAATTTGTGTGCAACCATTTTTAGGGATAAGGATTAAACCAAAACCCTTTAACAAAAGGATATAATTGAGATTTAACTAAAAAATTTGTGGCAAAATGAAAATAACTTATATAAAAATTTGGTAACGCTATAATTGAAACACCCATTTTTACCTGGTACTTCTCTTTTTTAACTCACAACTATGTCCCACTTCTGATTCTTTTAATCTAAATATGGACAAAAGGGTATTTTTTAAACCATTATAAAAAACCGAGGGTACAATGAACTTTTTAAAAAATGATAGTAACAAGTAATTGAAACTAACATAAACATTTGGTATAATTTAACCTTGAAAAAGACAATATTATCGAAAATTTAGTTTCATTATTAATAGTCCATATAAAAGGATGAAATTGGCAAAAAAATAAATTATAAAAACCAATAATTTAAAATATTAATAGGGCCTAACCGGGTTCAAACCGGTGACCTCTTGATCTGCAGTCAAATGCTCTACCACTGAGCTATGAACCCTTGTTGTTTTCAAAATTAATAATTGACTAATTTGTTTGCAACCATTTTTAGGGTTAAGGATTTAACCAAAACCCTTTAACAAAGGGATATAATTGAGATTTAACTAAAATTTTTGGGGCAAAATAAAAATAACTTATATAAAAATTTGGTAACGATTCTTTTAATCTAAATATGGACATAAGGGTATTTTTTAAACCATTAAAAAAAAAAAGTAATTCAAATTAGTAATAGGGCACAACCAGGTTCAAAATAGTAACCTCTTAGTCGGCAGTCAAATGTTCTACCACTAAGCTATGAATCCATGTTCTTTCTAAAATTAATAGATGACTATTTGGTTTGAAACCAGTTTTAGGGTTAAGGATTAAACCAAAACCTTTTAACAAAGGGATATAATTGAGGTTTAACTAAAAACTTAGGAATGCTATAATTGAAACAACCCATTTGTTACCGTGTACCTCTTTTTTTTTTAACTCAATACTATGTCTCACTTCAGTTTCTTTTAACCTAAATATCGACATAAGGGTATTTTTTAAACCATTATAAAATCCGAGAGTAGAATGAACTTTTTAAAATGATAGCAACAAGTAATTGAAACTACTATAAACATTTGATATAATTTAACCTTGGAAAAGGCAATATTGAATAAATAATAACCAACTTAGTAAAAAATATGTCAAAACCTATATGAAAAAATTATAGATGGCGAATTGAAACACTCCTTTTTACCTGTTACCTCTCTTTTTTAACTCACTACGATGTCCCACTTATGATTCTTTTAATCTAAACATGGACATAAGGGTATTTTTTAAACCATTATAAAAACCGAGGGTACAATAAACTTTTTAAAAAATGATAGTAACAAGTAATAGAAACTAACATAAACATTTGGTATAATTTAACCTTCAGAAAGACAATATTATCGAAAATTTAGTTTCATTATTAATAGTCAATATAAAAGGATGAAATTGGCAAAAAAATAAAGAATAAAAACAAATAATTTAAAAGAATAATAGGGCCCAACCGAGTTCGAACCAGTGACCTCTTGATCTGCAGTCAAATGCTCTACCAGTGAGCTATAGACCCTTATTGTTATCAAAATTAATAGTTGACTAATTTGTGTGCAACCATTTTTAGGGATAAGGATTAAACCAAAACCCTTTAACAAAAGGATATAATTGAGATTTAACTAAAAAATTTGTGGCAAAATGAAAATAACTTATATAAAAATTTGGTAACGCTATAATTGAAACACCCATTTTTACCTGGTACTTCTCTTTTTTAACTCACAACTATGTCCCACTTCTGATTCTTTTAATCTAAATATGGATATAAGGGTGAAAAAAAAAGTAATTCAAATTAGTAATATGGCACAACCGGGTTTGAAACATTGACCTCTTAGTCAGCAGTCAAATGATCTACCACTGAGCTATGAATCCATGTTGTTTCTAAAATTAATAGTTGACGAATTGGTTTGAAACCAGTTTTAGGGTTAAGGATTAAACCAAAACCTTTTAACAAAGGGATATAATTGAGGTTTAACTAAAAACTTAGGAATGCTATAATTGAAACAACCGATTTGTTACCGTGTACCTCTTTTTTTTTTTTAACTCAATACTATGTCTCACTTCAGTTTCTTTTAACCTAAATATCGACATAAGGGTATTTTTTAAACCATTATAAAATCCGAGAGTAGAATGAACTTTTTAAAATGATAGCAACAAGTAATTGAAACTACTATAAACATTTGATATAATTTAACCTTGGAAAAGGCAATATTGAATAAATAATAACCAACTTAGTAAAAAATATGTCAAAACCTATATGAAAAAACTATAGATGGCGAATTGAAACACTCCTTTTTACCTGTTACCTCTCTTTTTTAACTCACTACGATGTCCCACTTATGATTCTTTTAATCTAAACATGGACATAAGGGTATTTTTTAAACCATTATAAAAACCGAGGGTACAATGAACTTTTTAAAAAATGATAGTAACAAGTAATAGAAACTAACATAAACATTTGGTATAATTTAACCTTGAGAAAGACAATATTATCGAAAATTTAGTTTCATTATTAATAGTCAATATAAAAGGATGAAATTGGCAAAAAAATAAAGAATAAAAACAAATAATTTAAAAGAATAATAGGGCCCAACCAAGTTCGAACCGGTGACCTCTTGATCTGCAGTCAAATGCTCTACCACTGAGCTATAGACCCTTGTTGTTATCAAAATTAATAGTTGACTAATTTGTGTGCAACCATTTTTAGGGATAAGGATTAAACCAAAACCCTTTAACAAAAGGATATAATTGAGATTTAACTAAAAATTTTGTGGCAAAATGAAAATAACTTATATAAAAATTTGGTAACGCTATAATTGAAACACCCATTTTTACCTGGTACTTCTCTTTTTTAACTCACAACTATGTCCCACTTCTGATTCTTTTAATCTAAATATGGACATAAGGGTAAAAAAAAAAGTAATTCAAATTAGTAATATGGAACAACCGGGTTTGAAACATTGACCTCTTAGTCAGCAGTCAAATGATCTACCACTGAGCTATGAATCCATGTTGTTTCTAAAATTAATAGTTGACGAATTGGTTTGAAACCAGTTTTAGGGTTAAGGATTAAACCAAAACCTTTTAACAAAGGGATATAATTGAGGTTTAACTAAAAACTTAGGAATGCTATAATTGAAACAACCGATTTGTTACCGTGTACCTCTTTTTTTTTTTAACTCAATACTATGTCTCACTTCAGTTTCTTTTAACCTAAATATCGACATAAGGGTATTTTTTAAACCATTATAAAATCCGAGAGTAGAATGAACTTTTTTAAATGATAGCAACAAGTAATTGAAACTACTATAAACATTTGATATAATTTAACCTTGGAAAAGGCAATATTGAATAAATAATAACCAACTTAGTAAAAAATATGTCAAAACCTATATGAAAAAACTATAGATGGCGAATTGAAACACTCATTTTTACCTGTTACCTCTCTTTTTTAACTCACTACGATGTCCCACTTATGTTCTTTTAACCTAAATATCGACATAAGGGTATTTTTTAAACCATTATAAAAGGAGTAGAATGAACTTTTTTAAATGATAGCAACAAGTAATTGAAACTACTATAAACATTTGATATAATTTAACCTTGGAAAAGGCAATATTGAATAAATAATAACCAACTTAGTAAAAAATATGTCAAAACCTATATGAAAAAACTATAGATGGCGAATTGAAACACTCATTTTTACCTGTTACCTCTCTTTTTTAACTCACTACGATGTCCCACTTATGATTCTTTTAATCTAAACATGGACAAAAGTGTATTTTTTAAACCATTATAAAAACCGAGGGTACAATAAACTTTTTAAAAAATGATAGTAACAAGTAATTGAAACTAACATAAACATTTGGTATAATTTAACCTTGAAAAAGACAATATTATCGCAATTTTAGTTTTATTATTAATAGTCAATATAAAAGGATGAAATTGGCAAAAAAATAAATAATAAAAACCAATAATTTAAAATAGTAATAGGGCCCAACCGGGTTCGAACCGGTGACCTCTTGATCTGCAGTCAAATGCTCTACCACTGAGCTATGGACCCTTTTTGTTTTCAAAATTAATAATCGACTAATTTGTTTGCAATCATTTTTAGGGTTAAGGATTAAACCAAAACCCTTTAACAAAGGGATATAATTGAGATTTAACTAAAATTTTTGGGGCAAAATGAAAATAACTTATATAAAAATTTGGTAACGATTCTTTTAATCTAAATATGGACATAAGGGTATTTTTTAAACCATTAAAAAAAAAAAAGGTAATTCAAATTAGTAATAGGGCACAACACAAAACAGTAACCTCTTAGTCGGCAGTCAAATGTTCTACCGAATCCATGTTGTTTCTAAAATTAATAGTTGACTAATTGGTTTGAAACCAGTTTTAGGGTTAAGGATTAAACCAAAACCTTTTAACAAAGGGATATAATTGAGGTTTAACTAAAAACTTAGGAATGCTATAATTGAAACAACCCATTTGTTACCGTGTACCTCTTTTTTTTTTTAACTCAATACTATGTCTCACTTCAGTTTCTTTTAACCTAAATATCGACATAAGGGTATTTTTTAAACCATTATAAAATCCGAGAGTAGAATGAACTTTTTAAAATGACAGCAACAAGTAATTGAAACTACTATAAACATTTGATATAATTTAACCTTGGAAAAGGCAATATTGAATAAATAATAACCAACTTAGTAAAAAATATGTCAAAACCTATATGAAAAAACTATAGATGGCGAATTGAAACACTCATTTTTACCTGTTACCTCTCTTTTTTAACTCACTACGATGTCCCACTTATGATTCTTTTAATCTAAACATGGACAAAAGGGTATTTTTTAAACCATTATAAAAAACCGAGGGTACAATGAACTTTTTAAAAAATGATAGTAACAAGTAATTGAAACTAACATAAACATTTGGTATAATTTAACCTTGAAAAAGACAATATTATCGAAAATTTAGTTTCATTATTAATAGTCCATATAAAAGGATGAAATTGGCAAAAAAATAAATTATAAAAACCAATAATTTAAAATATTAATAGGGCCCAACCGGGTTCAAACCGGTGACCTCTTGATCTGCAGTCAAATGCTCTACCACTGAGCTATGAACCCTTGTTGTTTTCAAAATTAATAATTGACTAATTTGTTTGCAACCATTTTTAGGGTTAAGGATTTAACCAAAACCCTTTAACAAAAGGATATAATTGATATTTAACTAAAATTTTTGGGGCAAAATAAAAATAACTTATATAAAAATTTGGTAACGATTCTTTTAATCTAAATATGGACATAAGGGTATTTTTTAAACCATTAAAAAAAAAAAGTAATTCAAATTAGTAATAGGGCACAACCAGGTTCAAAATAGTAACCTCTTAGTCGGCAGTCAAATGTTCTACCACTAAGCTATGAATCCATGTTCTTTCTAAAATTAATAGTTGACTAATTGGTTTGAAACCAGTTTTAGGGTTAAGGATTAAACCAAAACCTTTTAACAAAGGGATATAATTGAGGTTTAACTAAAAACTTAGGAATGCTATAATTGAAACAACCCATTTGTTACCGTGTACCTCTTTTTTTTTTAACTCAATACTATGTCTCACTCACTACAACAAATTTGACCTACGATGGCAGTTCTGAACTGCCATCTTAGGTATATGATGGCGGTTTTACGACCGCCCTCTAAAGTGGTGCCATCTTAGGGGTATGATGGCGGTTATCTTTTAATGGCGGTTACAAACCGCCATCTTAGGTAACCGTCATCTTATCCCTAAGATGGCGGTTACAAACCGCCATCGTAGGCATAAGATGGCGGTTACAAACCGCCATCGTAGGGATAAGATGGCGGTTATAAACCGCCATCGTAGGGATAAGATGACGGCTACAAACCGCCATCTTAGGGTTACGATGGCGGTTACAAACCGCCATTGTAAGGATACGATGGCAGTTTTAAACCGTCATTGTAAGTTCTTTTAATGACGGGCTAAAACCATCACTGAAAGTACTTTTGATGACGGGCAAAAAATCATTGTTTGGCCCCCAGATGCAAATAATATAATGCCGTGTTGTTTCAGTGACGTTGGATAACTGACATTCTGCTAATTCGATGAATACAATGTTAAATGTGGAATAAACTAGAATTCTAGTCATTTCATTCAAAACAACAAAATATTTCATATTACATCCAAAATTGCTACAAAAACTATCATAGTTCCTGAAAAGAGTCTAAATACAAAGTACAGTACCCATATTTCATATTTACATCCAAAATTGGCACAAAAGTTACAAAGTACACACTTTACCCAAATGCGAAGCTTGCAACATGATATACCCATTCTATTGTACTGCGTCGAGTTCTTCTCGTGTAAATGACTTCTTACTATTAAACTACACGAAAATAAAAGATAAATATTATGACTAAATGAACAAAATACAATGTATATGTAAAAATATAACTAGCCTAGTTTGTTCACATACGTTAGGAGAATATATTTACACGCCCTAGTGTAGTTCCTCCCATCCTTCTGAGCATCTTCTTCCCCTTGTACACACGCCCTAGTGTAGTTCCCGCACCATCTTGCGAGCTTGTTCATTCAAAGCTAATTCTGGAAATAGTTCAATCAATAGACATCTAACAACCTGTTACGGAAATTGTTCAATCAATTAACTTTAGACTAGATAGATAATGCATTTTCTTAGAAACATTCAGATTCCACATTGCCAAACACAAAGAAGAAATTTAAGAGAAAGCAAGCTAGCAAATGCACTTGTATCGATGAACAAATTATAATAATATTTAGATGAATACAAGAACAAGAACCTGACAACAAATTGGAGTCAAGAGTAAACATATGAATAACTACCTGAGAAGAGACGCACGTGGTACTTTGTGATAATTTTAGAGAATAAAAAGATGGAGAGAACACAAAAGGCCGGAGGCTAGGATTTACGTTGTATTAGAATCGTAGAACCTAAAAGACGTCTTTATATTGATACAAGGTATCTATTTGATGAGAGAATGAAAAATACAAACAAAATCTCACATTAGTTAGTAAAAGATTTATCCAAAAGCAAAGCAACTAGAGGTTATGGTGGAAATAGACAATATTAAACCATTTAAAGAGATATGTGAGATTCTGTTCAAATTCAAATCTACAATAATTCAAAACTATATATAAATTAGAAAGTTCCCAAGATTTGCAAGTGTGAAAACTCCAATTAAAAAAACTTGAGTTGGCAGTACTATCTCAGCTGCCTTTCTCTCTTCACCACACCAAATAATTCCCCCACGTTCCTATCGTCAAACATAGCCAGCAATTTAACTTTTGTATCCTTCCTTTTTCTTTTCTTTTATTTTTCCTCCCTCTCTGTCTTTGTTTTACCTCTCTTTTGTCAACATATAAATTTGAGATTGTAAAGGAGAGGGAAAAGAAAAATGGGTTTTGTTGAAGAATATTTGCCTGCAATGGCTATGTTTGGGCTTCAAGTGACCTACGCCGTAATGGCTCTCATCTCCCGAGCCGCCCTCTTTGTTTTACCTCTCTCGACGTTGTAGTATGTAAGAATCTTTCAAGTGGAATACCATATCGTAATGGAAATAAATAGAGATGATGCTCCGAGATTAGTGTAAGCTTCTTCTTCGTCTTCTAATTATAGAAGACTTACCTTCAACTCTTTAATCTTCTCTGATAGACTTGTATTTGAGTCCTTCAACATCTGGGCTTCACCACGTAACTGAGTGACCATTCGAACATCATCAATCAAAATGGCAGCCTTGTCGGTCTTAGGTGGCCTTCCAGGCCCCAGAATAGCACCCAATTCCAGCAACCTGTCAAGTTTCATATGTACTCATTCCTAATAGAAATAAATCATTGGCATTGTTGTGTGAATGAGAGAGAGATACAAAAAGAGGAGGAGAGTTACTTGTCATTTAGTCTGTCCCTCCCTGCAGCTTCTCCCTACATGCTTTTGAGCTAGATGCACAACTTGATTCAGTTCTAACCCTGCAGCATTTTAATTTTACTCTCCTTTTCAAATATTGAGTAATTTGTTCAAGGAGACAAACTGCTTCTAGATTTATGGTTACAATCATCAATATAGATGCATTCGACTCTAATAATGTAATTGAGTAAAGAGATGAATACAATTGGTATATGAAAATTTCCCCCAAAAGAAGATATCTTAAGAGCTTATCAATTTGCAATAGCTCTTTCTCTACAAGGCTTCTAAGAATAGCAACAAGAAGGGAAATGGTCTCTCCAAATATATGAGAGCCAAGAGGTTGGTACTTACCTCTTCTTTCCAGGCTCCTCCAGGCCATCCGATTCGGACAAAAAATTTAAAATTATGCCCACTATAGTTCAAATGAACTCAAATTACAACAAGTTAACAAAAGTATGTATTTACAATATAATAAAGTTTTGAGAAATAGAATTCACTTCATAAAAAGAAAGATTTAAATGAATTAAAAATTCATTAACATTATATCGATTATCATTTTGACCTGGTTTTCCTATGCCCTTCCAAGATTTTTCCAGGTTTTCAACGTAGTTGATTAAAAAGCAATGAAGCCTGTTGATTACAATTATGGTTCAAAGGCTAAAACATATGCTTCGTCCCTGAACTATAACTTTACTTTCAAGTTATTCCTTGGATGGAAAACGCAAATGGGTCAACATATAAAACGAACGTGCAGTTACAGAAATATAACATATTGAATTTGTGACGAGGTAAGAGTAGCTTACTCGAAGCAAGGTTGCAGAGAAGTTGGGGAAGTTTTTCGAAGCAGCTCGAGTATTGAATGAATTGAAGAGGAATGCTTCTTGGGCTTTTGGAGAAGCTCTAGTAGCTCTAAGCAATAAAGGTTCAGCTCTGTGAACACTCCACTTCTCTGAGCTCCTTCATTTGTTTCTTCCAGTTTTTCTTCCTCGCTTGGGAAATTTGTATCAACTAATTCCCTCTTCAACAGCTCAGGAGAAACTTTACTTTCAGGCAAGGACAACTAATCAATCATGAACATTTGAGCCAAAAATAATCTATAAATGACTAATCAATTTCTTTTTGTAAAGTGCTTTTGGAATTTTGGTTTAAATGGAATCCTAAATCTTGTTTATTAACCATTACTTTTCCTTTTTCTTTTTTAACTTCGCTTTCTAAATTGAAATTAAATAAAAAAAAACAAATTTAATGGAGAAATTTTAAACAGATAACAAAACGGATATATATATATAGTAACTGAACAAGTTTCTTAAAATCATAATCATTACTAATGTGAAAGTTACAAATAATTTATGTTTATAACTTTTCTTACATTCAAAGTCTTATTCATATTTATTCTTAACAGCTGATTCTAATCTTTTTGAATACTTTTACCAATGAAGAATGAGAGATAAATTTAAGGATGGATCATAAGTATATATCCAGTTCAGTTTCCACCTTCACATACACAAAACACACCAAAAATAAATAAAACATCATAAGAAAACATAAATATTTCCAACCTCGTACTATAGAGAGTCAAGACACAAACTCATCCAATATGTTGTAGTATTAAGTTTAATGTGCATATATATATAGAACTCAAATTACTTTGTAAAGAGTTATTTAGTTGTGTTCATTATTTAATAATAACATCAAAAGCATATAATAAGAAAGCAAAGCTAACATTCTCTTCTAGAAAACAGAACAAAAGATGATGCAACAAAACAAAAGAGGTTGGAACATGAAGAAAGCAGATGTGGATCTAAGGGTTTTGTGAAACAGAAATATAAAAAAAAATAGTTATAAATTTAGAGAGAAGTCAGAGTGGGCCAGTAGGAAAAAACCTGAGATTGGAGGGTGGGACCGAGCAAGAGAAATTGGAATCGGGAACAGGAACAAGAATATCATCCATTAACGCATAATCAAAGAACGGCGACGACGACGACTTCGGATGGGCAAAACGGAATGGCGACGACGACGACTTCGGATGGGCAAAACGGAACGGCAACGACGACGACTTCGGATGGGCAAAACGGAACGGCGACGACGACTTCGACTGGGCGACGACGTGTGCGGCGGCGGGGAGCAACGTGGGGTGGTCGGAGCTGAGGAAGGAGGCGGCTAGGCGTGGCGTGCGAACGGAGAGGGAGAGAAGGAATCGAGGGGGAGGGAGACCTGAGGGAGAGGAGGCACTTCGTGAAAACGAAGCCCTAAGTTTTTTTTTTTTTTTTTATAATTAAGATTATTATTTTAATAATATTAATATATTATTATTTTTATTTTTATTTTTATTTTTATTAATATATTATTAGAGGTTTTGTATGACGGTGTTTGACCGCCATCAAAGGGCTCTATTAATGGCGGTCTAAAACCGCCATTAAAGGTATAATTTCCGTACATTAATTTTTTTTCTTGTTTCGATGACGGTTTAAAACCGTCATCAAATAGGTATTATAATGGCGGTGCAAAACCGCCCTTATATGTTTAATTTTCGAAAAAATAAAAAACAATTCGTAAAACTGAGCGCATTTTCTAAAAACCGCCCTCGTAGGGTCTCCTCCATTTTTTAACTGTCATCTTAGGTGGAATTTGTTGTAGTGACTTCAGTTTCTTTAAACCTAAATATCGACATAAGGGTATTTTTTAAACCATTATAAAATCCGAGAGTAGAATGAACTTTTTAAAATGATAGCAACAAGTAATTGAAACTACTATAAACATTTGATATAATTTAACCTTGGAAAAGGCAATATTGAATAAATAATAACCAACTTAGTAAAAAATATGTCAAAACCTATATGAAAAAATTATAGATGGCGAATTGAAACACTCCTTTTTACTTGTTACCTCTCTTTTTTAACTCACTACGATGTCCCACTTATGATTCTTTTAATCTAAACATGGACATAAGGGTATTTTTTAAACCATTATAAAAACCGAGGGTACAATGAACTTTTTAAAAAATGATAGTAACAAGTAATAGAAACTAACATAAACATTTGGTATAATTTAACCTTCAGAAAGACAATATTATCGAAAATTTAGTTTCATTATTAATAGTCAATATAAAAGGATGAAATTGGCAAAAAAATAAAGAATAAAAACAAATAATTTAAAAGAATAATAGGGCCCAACCGAGTTCGAACCAGTGACCTCTTGATCTGCAGTCAAATGCTCTACCAGTGAGCTATAGACCCTTGTTGTTATCAAAATTAATAGTTGACTAATTTGTGTGCAACCATTTTTAGGGATAAGGATTAAACCAAAACCCTTTAACAAAAGGATATAATTGAGATTTAACTAAAAAATTTGTGGCAAAATGAAAATAACTTATATAAAAATTTGGTAACGCTATAATTGAAACACCCATTTTTACCTGGTACTTCTCTTTTTTAACTCACAACTATGTCCCACTTCTGATTCTTTTAATCTAAATATGGACATAAGGGTGAAAAAAAAAGTAATTCAAATTAGTAATATGGCACAACCGGGTTTGAAACATTGACCTCTTAGTCAGCAGTCAAATGATCTACCACTGAGCTATGAATCCATGTTGTTTCTAAAATTAATAGTTGACGAATTGGTTTGAAACCAGTTTTAGGGTTAAGGATTAAACCAAAACCTTTTAACAAAGGGATATAATTGAGGTTTAACTAAAAACTTAGGAATGCTATAATTGAAACAACCGATTTGTTACCGTGTACCTCTTTTTTTTTTTTTTTAACTCAATACTATGTCTCACTTCAGTTTCTTTTAACCTAAATATCGACATAAGGGTATTTTTTAAACCATTATAAAATCCGAGAGTAGAATGAACTTTTTAAAATGATAGCAACAAGTAATTGAAACTACTATAAACATTTGATATAATTTAACCTTGGAAAAGGCAATATTGAATAAATAATAACCAACTTAGTAAAAAATATGTCAAAACCTATATGAAAAACCTATAGATGGCGAATTGAAACACTCCTTTTTACCTGTTACCTCTCTTTTTTAACTCACTACGATGTCCCACTTATGATTCTTTTAATCTAAACATGGACATAAGGGTATTTTTTAAACCATTATAAAAACCGAGGGTACAATGAACTTTTTAAAAAATGATAGTAACAAGTAATAGAAACTAACATAAACATTTGGTATAATTTAACCTTGAGAAAGACAATATTATCGAAAATTTAGTTTCATTATTAATAGTCAATATAAAAGGATGAAATTGGCAAAAAAAATAAAGAATAAAAACAAATAATTTAAAAGAATAATAGGGCCCAACCAAGTTCGAACCGGTGACCTCTTGATCTGCAGTCAAATGCTCTACCACTGAGCTATAGACCCTTGTTGTTATCAAAATTAATAGTTGACTAATTTGTGTGCAACCATTTTTAGGGATAAGGATTAAACCAAAACCCTTTAACAAAAGGATATAATTGAGATTTAACTAAAAATTTTGTGGCAAAATGAAAATAACTTATATAAAAATTTGGTAACGCTATAATTGAAACACCCATTTTTACCTGGTACTTCTCTTTTTTAACTCACAACTATGTCCCACTTCTGATTCTTTTAATCTAAATATGGACATAAGGGTAAAAAAAAAAGTAATTCAAATTAGTAATATGGCACAACCGAGTTTGAAACATTGACCTCTTAGTCAGAGGTCAAATGATCTACCACTGAGCTATGAATCCATGTTGTTTCTAAAATTAATAGTTGACGAATTGGTTTGAAACCAGTTTTAGGGTTAAGGATTAAACCAAAACCTTTTAACAAAGGGATATAATTGAGGTTTAACTAAAAACTTAGGAATGCTATAATTGAAACAACCGATTTGTTACCGTGTACCTCTTTTTTTTTTTTAACTCAATACTATGTCTCACTTCAGTTTCTTTTAACCTAAATATCGACATAAGGGTATTTTTTAAACCATTATAAAATCCGAGAGTAGAATGAACTTTTTAAAATGATAGCAACAAGTAATTGAAACTACTATAAACATTTGATATAATTTAACCTTGGAAAAGGCAATATTGAATAAATAATAACCAACTTAGTAAAAAATATGTCAAAACCTATATGAAAAAACTATAGATGGCGAATTGAAACACTCATTTTTACCTGTTACCTCTCTTTTTTAACTCACTACGATGTCCCACTTATGATTCTTTTAATCTAAACATGGACAAAAGTGTATTTTTTAAACCATTATAAAAACCGAGGGTACAATAAACTTTTTAAAAAATGATAGTAACAAGTAATTGAAACTAACATAAACATTTGGTATAATTTAACCTTGAAAAAGACAATATTATCGAAATTTTAGTTTTATTATTAATAGTCAATATAAAAGGATGAAATTGGCAAAAAAATAAATAATAAAAACCAATAATTTAAAATAGTAATAGGGCCCAACCGGGTTCGAACCGGTGACCTCTTGATCTGCAGTCAAATGCTCTACCACTGAGCTATGGACCCTTTTTGTTTTCAAAATTAATAATCGACTAATTTGTTTGCAATCATTTTTAGGGTTAAGGATTAAACCAAAACCCTTTAACAAAGGGATATAATTGAGATTTAACTAAAATTTTTGGGGCAAAATGAAAATAACTTATATAAAAATTTGGTAACGATTCTTTTAATCTAAATATGGACATAAGGGTATTTTTTAAACCATTAAAAAAAAAAATGTAATTCAAATTAGTAATAGGGCACAACACAAAACAGTAACCTCTTAGTCGGCAGTCAAATGTTCTACCGAATCCATGTTGTTTCTAAAATTAATAGTTGACTAATTGGTTTGAAACCAGTTTTAGGGTTAAGGATTAAACCAAAACCTTTTAACAAAGGGATATAATTGAGGTTTAACTAAAAACTTAGGAATGCTATAATTGAAACAACCCATTTGTTACCGTGTACCTCTTTTTTTTTTAACTCAATACTATGTCTCACTTCAGTTTCTTTTAACCTAAATATCGACATAAGGGTATTTTTTAAACCATTATAAAATCCGAGAGTAGAATGAACTTTTTAAAATGACAGCAACAAGTAATTGAAACTACTATAAACATTTGATATAATTTAACCTTGGAAAATGCAATATTGAATAAATAATAACCAACTTAGTAAAAAATATGTCAAAACCTATATGAAAAAACTATAGATGGCGAATTGAAACACTCATTTTTACCTGTTACCTCTCTTTTTTAACTCACTACGATGTCCCACTTATGATTCTTTTAATCTAAACATGGACAAAAGGGTATTTTTTAAACCATTATAAAAAACCGAGGGTACAATGAACTTTTTAAAAAATGATAGTAACAAGTAATTGAAACTAACATAAACATTTGGTATAATTTAACCTTGAAAAAGACAATATTATCGAAAATTTAGTTTCATTATTAATAGTCCATATAAAAGGATGAAATTGGCAAAAAAATAAATTATAAAAACCAATAATTTAAAATATTAATAGGGCCCAACCGGGTTCGAACCGATGACCTCTTGATCTGCAGTCAAATGCTCTACCACTGAGCTATGAACCCTTGTTGTTTTCAAAATTAATAATTGACTAATTTGTTTGCAACCATTTTTAGGGTTAAGGATTTAACCAAAACCCTTTAACAAAGGGATATAATTGAGATTTAACTAAAATTTTTGGGGCAAAATAAAAATAACTTATATAAAAATTTGGTAACGATTCTTTTAATCTAAATATGGACATAAGGGTATTTTTTAAACCATTAAAAAAAAAAAGTAATTCAAATTATTAATAGGGCACAACCAGGTTCAAAATAGTAACCTCTTAGTCGGCAGTCAAATGTTCTACCACTAAGCTATGAATCCATGTTCTTTCTAAAATTAATAGTTGACTAATTGGTTTGAAACCAGTTTTAGGGTTAAGGATTAAACCAAAACCTTTTAACAAAGGGATATAATTGAGGTTTAACTAAAAACTTAGGAATGCTATAATTGAAACAACCCATTTGTTACCGTGTACCTCTTTTTTTTTTAACTCAATACTATGTCTCACTTCAGTTTCTTTTAACCTAAATATCGACATAAGGGTATTTTTTAAACCATTATAAAATCCGAGAGTAGAATGAACTTTTTAAAATGATAGCAACAAGTAATTGAAACTACTATAAACATTTGATATAATTTAACCTTGGAAAAGGCAATATTGAATAAATAATAACCAACTTAGTAAAAAATATGTCAAAACCTATATGAAAAAATTATAGATGGCGAATTGAAACACTCCTTTTTACCTGTTACCTCTCTTTTTTAACTCACTACGATGTCCCACTTATGATTCTTTTAATCTAAACATGGACATAAGGGTATTTTTTAAACCATTATAAAAACCAAGGGTACAATGAACTTTTTAAAAAATGATAGTAACAAGTAATAGAAACTAACATAAACATTTGGTATAATTTAACCTTCAGAAAGACAATATTATCGAAAATTTAGTTTCATTATTAATAGTCAATATAAAAGGATGAAATTGGCAAAAAAATAAAGAATAAAAACAAATAATTTAAAAGAATAATAGGGCCCAACCGAGTTCGAACCAGTGACCTCTTGATCTGCAGTCAAATGCTCTACCAGTGAGCTATAGACCCTTGTTGTTATCAAAATTAATAGTTGACTAATTTGTGTGCAACCATTTTTAGGGATAAGGATTAAACCAAAACCCTTTAACAAAAGGATATAATTGAGATTTAACTAAAAATTTTGTGGCAAAATGAAAATAACTTATATAAAAATTTGGTAACGCTATAATTGAAACACCCATTTTTACCTGGTACTTCTCTTTTTTAACTCACAACTATGTCCCACTTCTGATTCTTTTAATCTAAATATGGACATAAGGGTAAAAAAAAAAGTAATTCAAATTAGTAATATGGCACAACCGGGTTTGAAACATTGACCTCTTAGTCAGCAGTCAAATGATCTACCACTGAGCTATGAATCCATGTTGTTTCTAAAATTAATAGTTGACGAATTGGTTTGAAACCAGTTTTAGGGTTAAGGATTAAACCAAAACCTTTTAACAAAGGGATATAATTGAGGTTTAACTAAAAACTTAGGAATGCTATAATTGAAACAACCGATTTGTTACCGTGTACCTCTTTTTTTTTTTTTAACTCAATACTATGTCTCACTTCAGTTTCTTTTAACCTAAATATCGACATAAGGGTATTTTTTAAACCATTATAAAATCCGAGAGTAGAATGAACTTTTTAAAATGATAGCAACAAGTAATTGAAACTACTATAAACATTTGATATAATTTAACCTTGGAAAAGGCAATATTGAATAAATAATAACCAACTTAGTAAAAAATATGTCAAAACCTATATGAAAAAACTATAGATGGCGAATTGAAACACTCCTTTTTACCTGTTACCTCTCTTTTTTAACTCACTACGATGTCCCACTTATGATTCTTTTAATCTAAACATGGACATAAGGGTATTTTTTAAACCATTATAAAAACCGAGGGTACAATGAACTTTTTAAAAAATGATAGTAACAAGTAATAGAAACTAACATAAACATTTGGTATAATTTAACCTTGAGAAAGACAATATTATCGAAAATTTAGTTTCATTATTAATAGTCAATATAAAAGGATGAAATTGGCAAAAAAATAAAGAATAAAAACAAATAATTTAAAAGAATAATAGGGCCCAACCAAGTTCGAACCGGTGACTTCTTGATCTGCAGTCAAATGCTCTACCACTGAGCTATAGACCCTTGTTGTTATCAAAATTAATAGTTGACTAATTTGTGTGCAACCATTTTTAGGGATAAGGATTAAACCAAAACCCTTTAACAAAAGGATATAATTGAGATTTAACTAAAAATTTTGTGGCAAAATGAAAATAACTTATATAAAAATTTGGTAACGCTATAATTGAAACACCCATTTTTACCTGGTACTTCTCTTTTTTAACTCACAACTATGTCCCACTTCTGATTCTTTTAATCTAAATATGGACATAAGGGTAAAAAAAAAAGTAATTCAAATTAGTAATATGGCACAACCGGGTTTGAAACATTGACCTCTTAGTCAGCAGTCAAATGATCTACCACTGAGCTATGAATCCATGTTGTTTCTAAAATTAATAGTTGACGAATTGGTTTGAAACCAGTTTTAGGGTTAAGGATTAAACCAAAACCTTTTAACAAAGGGATATAATTGAGGTTTAACTAAAAACTTAGGAATGCTATAATTGAAACAACCGATTTGTTACCGTGTACCTCTTTTTTTTTTTTAACTCAATACTATGTCTCACTTCAGTTTCTTTTAACCTAAATATCGACATAAGGGTATTTTTTAAACCATTATAAAATCCGAGAGTAGAATGAACTTTTTAAAATGATAGCAACAAGTAATTGAAACTACTATAAACATTTGATATAATTTAACCTTGGAAAAGGCAATATTGAATAAATAATAACCAACTTAGTAAAAAATATGTCAAAACCTATATGAAAAAACTATAGATGGCGAATTGAAACACTCATTTTTACCTGTTACCTCTCTTTTTTAACTCACTACGATGTCCCACTTATGATTCTTTTAATCTAAACATGGACAAAAGTGTATTTTTTAAACCATTATAAAAACCGAGGGTACAATAAACTTTTTAAAAAATGATAGTAACAAGTAATTGAAACTAACATAAACATTTGGTATAATTTAACCTTGAAAAAGACAATATTATCGAAATTTTAGTTTTATTATTAATAGTCCATATAAAAGGATGAAATTGGCAAAAAAATAAATAATAAAAACCAATAATTTAAAATAGTAAAAGGGCCCAACCGGGTTCGAACCGGTGACCTCTTGATCTGCAGTCAAATGCTCTACCACTGAGCTATGGACCCTTTTTGTTTTCAAAATTAATAATCGACTAATTTGTTTGCAATCATTTTTAGGGTTAAGGATTAAACCAAAACCCTTTAACAAAGGGATATAATTGAGATTTAACTAAAATTTTTGGGGCAAAATGAAAATAACTTATATAAAAATTTGGTAACGATTCTTTTAATCTAAATATGGACATAAGGGTATTTTTTAAACCATTAAAAAAAAAAAGGTAATTCAAATTAGTAATAGGGCACAACACAAAACAGTAACCTCTTAGTCGGCAGTCAAATGTTCTACCGAATCCATGTTGTTTCTAAAATTAATAGTTGACTAATTGGTTTGAAACCAGTTTTAGGGTTAAGGATTAAACCAAAACCTTTTAACAAAGGGATATAATTGAGGTTTAACTAAAAACTTAGGAATGCTATAATTGAAACAACCCATTTGTTACCGTGTACCTCTTTTTTTTTTTAACTCAATACTATGTCTCACTTCAGTTTCTTTTAACCTAAATATCGACATAAGGGTATTTTTTAAACCATTATAAAATCCGAGAGTAGAATGAACTTTTTAAAATGACAGCAACAAGTAATTGAAACTACTATAAACATTTGATATAATTTAACCTTGGAAAAGGCAATATTGAATAAATAATAACCAACTTAGTAAAAAATATGTCAAAACCTATATGAAAAAACTATAGATGGCGAATTGAAACACTCATTTTTACCTGTTACCTCTCTTTTTTAACTCACTACGATGTCCCACTTATGATTCTTTTAATCTAAACATGGACAAAAGGGTATTTTTTAAACCATTATAAAAAACCGAGGGTACAATGAACTTTTTAAAAAATGATAGTAACAAGTAATTGAAACTAACATAAACATTTGGTATAATTTAACCTTGAAAAAGACAATATTATCGAAAATTTAGTTTCATTATTAATAGTCCATATAAAAGGATGAAATTGGCAAAAATATAAATTATAAAAACCAATAATTTAAAATATTAATAGGGCCCAACCGGGTTCGAACCGGTGACCTCTTGATCTGCAGTCAAATGCTCTACCACTGAGCTATGGACCCTTGTTGTTTTCAAAATTAATAATTGACTAATTTGTTTGCAACCATTTTTAGGGTTAAGGATTAAACCAAAACCCTTTAACAAAGGGATATAATTGAGATTTAACTAAAATTTTTGGGGCAAAATAAAAATAACTTATATAAAAATTTGGTAACGATTCTTTTAATCTAAATATGGACATAAGGGTATTTTTTAAACCATTAAAAAAAAAAAGGTAATTCAAATTAGTAATAGGGCACAACCAGGTTCAAAATAGTAACCTCTTAGTCGGCAGTCAAATGTTCTACCACTAAGCTATGAATCCATGTTCGTTCTAAAATTAATAGTTGACTAATTGGTTTGAAACCAGTTTTAGGGTTAAGGATTAAACCAAAACCTTTTAACAAAGGGATATAATTGAGGTTTAACTAAAAACTTAGGAATGCTATAATTGAAACAACCCATTTGTTACCGTGTACCTCTTTTTTTTTTAACTCAATACTATGTCTCACTTCAGTTTCTTTTAACCTAAATATCGACATAAGGGTATTTTTTAAACCATTATAAAATCCGAGAGTAGAATGAACTTTTTAAAATGATAGCAACAAGTAATTGAAACTACTATAAACATTTGATATAATTTAACCTTGGAAAAGGCAATATTGAATATATAATAACCAACTTAGTAAAAAATATGTCAAAACCTATATGAAAAAACTATAGATGGCGAATTGAAACACTCATTTTTACCTGTTACCTCTCTTTTTTAACTCACTACGATGTCCCACTTATGATTCTTTTAATCTAAACATGGACATAAGGGTAGTTTTTAAACCATTATAAAAACCGAGGGTACAATGAACTTTTTAAAAAATGATAGTAACAAGTAATAGAAACTAACATAAACATTTGGTATAATTTAACCTTGAGAAAGACAATATTATCGAAAATTTAGTTTCATTATTAATAGTCAATATAAAAGGATGAAATTGGCAAAAAAATAAAGAATAAAAACAAATAATTTAAAAGAATAATAGGGCCCAACCGAGTTCGAACCGGTGACCTCTTGATCTGCAGTCAAATGCTCTACCACTGAGCTATAAACCCTTGTTGCTATCAAAATTAATAGTTGACGAATTTGTGTGCAACCATTTTTAGGGATAAGGATTAAACCAAAACCCTTTAACAAAAGGATATAATTGAGATTTAACTAAAAATTTTGTGGCAAAATGAAAATAACTTATATAAAAATTTGGTAACGCTATAATTGAAACACCCATTTTTACCTGGTACTTCTCTTTTTTAACTCACAACTATGTCCCACTTCTGATTCTTTTAATCTAAATATGGACATAAGGGTAAAAAAAAAAAGTAATTCAAATTAGTAATATGGCACAACCGGGTTTGAAACATTGACCTCTTAGTCAGCAGTCAAATGATCTACCACTGAGCTATGAATCCATGTTGTTTCTAAAATTAATAGTTGACGAATTGGTTTGAAACCAGTTTTAGGGTTAAGGATTAAACCAAAACCTTTTAACAAAGGGATATAATTGCGGTTTAACTAAAAACTTAGGAATGCTATAATTGAAACAACCGATTTGTTACCGTGTACCTCTTTTTTTTTTTTAACTCAATACTATGTCTCACTTCAGTTTCTTTTAACCTAAATATCGACATAAGGGTATTTTTTAAACCATTATAAAATCCGAGAGTAGAATGAACTTTTTAAAATGATAGCAACAAGTAATTGAAACTACTATAAACATTTGATATAATTTAACCTTGGAAAAGGCAATATTGAATAAATAATAACCAACTTAGTAAAAAATATGTCAAAACCTATATGAAAAAACTATAGATGGCGAATTGAAACACTCATTTTTACCTGTTACCTCTCTTTTTTAACTCACTACGATGTCCCACTTATGATTCTTTTAATCTAAACATGGACAAAAGTGTATTTTTTAAACCATTATAAAAACCGAGGGTACAATAAACTTTTTAAAAAATGATAGTAACAAGTAATTGAAACTAACATAAACATTTGGTATAATTTAACCTTGAAAAAGACAATATTATCGAAATTTTAGTTTCATTATTAATAGTCAATATAAAAGGATGAAATTGGCAAAAAAATAAATAATAAAAACCAATAATTTAAAATAGTAATAGGGCCCAACCGGAGACCTCTTGATCTGCAGTCAAATGCTCTACACTGAGTTATGGACCCTTGTTGTTTTCAAAATTAATAGTTGACTAATTTTTTGCAACCATTTTTAGGGTTAAGGATTAAACCAAAACCCTTTAACAAAGGGATATAGTTGAGATTTAACTAAAATTTTTGGGGCAAAATGAAAATAACTTATATAAAAATTTGGTAACGATTCTTTTAATATAAATATGGACATAAGGGTATTTTTTAAACCATTAAAAAAAAAAAAAGGTAATTCAAATTAGTAATATGGCACACCCAGGTTTGAAACAGAAACCTCTTAGTCAGCAATCAAATGTTCTACCACTAAGCTATGAATCCATGTTGTTTCTAAAATTAATAGTTGACTAATTGGTTTGAAACCAGTTTTAGGGTTAAGGATTAAACCAAAACCTTTTAACAAAGGGATATAATTGAGGTTTAACTAAAAATTTAGGAATGCTATAATTGAAACAACTCATTTGTTACCGTGTACCTCTTTTTTTTTTAACTCAATACTATGTCTCACTTCAGTTTCTTTTAACCTAAATATCGACATAAGGGTATTTTTTAAACCATTATAAAATCCGAGAGTAGAATGAACTTTTTAAAATGATAGCAACAAGTAATTGAAACTACTATAAACATTTGATATAATTTAACCTTGGAAAAGGCAATATTGAATAAATAATAACCAACTTAGTAAAAAATATGTCAAAACCTATATGAAAAAACTATAGATGGCGAATTGAAACACTCATTTTTACCTGTTACCACTCTTTTTTAACTCACTACGATGTCCCACTTATGATTCTTTTAATCTAAACATGGACAAAAGGGTATTTTTTAAACCATTATAAAAAACCGAGGGTACAATGAACTTTTTAAAAAATGATAGTAACAAGTAATTGAAACTAACATAAACATTTGGTATAATTAACCTTGAAAAAGACAATATTATCCAATAATTTAAAATAGTAATAGGGCCCAACCAAAATAGTAATAGGGCACAACCGGGTTCGAACCGGTGACCTCTTGATCTGCAGTCAAATGCTCTACCACAGAGCTATGGACCCTTGTTGTTTTCAAAATTAATAGTTGACTAATTTGTTTGCAACCATTTTTAGGGTTAAGGATTAAACCAAAACACTTTAACAAAGGGATATAATTGAGATTTAACTAAATTTTTGGGGCAAAATGAAAATAACTTATATAAAAATTTGGTAACGATTCTTTTAATCTAAATATGGATATAAGGGTATTTTTTAAACCATTAAAAAAAAAAAAAGGTAATTTAAATTAGTAATAGGGCACAACCAGGTTCAAAACAGTAACCTCTCAGTCGGCAGTCAAATATTCTACCACTAAGCTATGAATCCATGTTGTTTCAAAAATTAATAGTTGACTAACTGGTTTGAAACCAGTTTTAGGGTTAAGGATTAAACTAAAACCTTTTAACAAAGGGATATAATTGAGGTTTAACTAAAAACTTAGGAATGCTATAATTGAAACAACCCATTTGTTACCGTGTACCTCTTTTTTTTTTTAACTCAATACTATGTCTCACTTCAGTTTCTTTTAACCTAAATATCGACATAAGGGTATTTTTTAAACCATTATAAAATCCGAGAGTAGAATGAACTTTTTAAAATGATAGCAACAACTAATTGAAACTACTATAAACATTTGATATAATTTAACCTTGGAAAAGGCAATATTGAATAAATAATAACCAACTTAGTAAAAAATTTGTCAAAACCTATATGAAAAAACTATAGATGGCGAATTGAAACACTCATTTTTACCTGTTACCTCTCTTTTTTAACTCACTACGATGTCCCACTTATGATTCTTTTAATCTAAACATGGACATAAGGGTATTTTTTAAACCATTATAAAAACCGAGGGTACAATGAACTTTTTAAAAAATGATAGTAACAAGTAATAGAAACTAACATAAACATTTGGTATAATTTAACCTTGAAAAAGACAATATTATCGAAAATTTAGTTTCATTATTAATAGTCAATATAAAAGGATGAAATTGGCAAAAAAAATAAAGAATAAAAACCAATAATTTAAAATAGTAATAGGGCCCAATCGGGTTCGAACCGATCACCTCTTGATCTGCAGTCAAATGCTCGCTCAAACACACACAACATGCTTACATGCTTGCATATCACATCCTAACATGTAGATAGAGTTGGACACACAACATGTTGTGATCATAAATCATTAAACTTAAAATTTCGGGCACATCTCATGGTTCTTCCTCTTCAATGCCAAGATCATGCTCGATGAATTCACCATCATCTACAGGGCTATCTGAAAAATATTAAACCACGAGAGGTAGTATAAAAATACCTTGTAAGTGGTTCCTATCATAAGGAACCTTCATGCTCAAACACACACAACATGCTTACATGCTTGCATATCACATCCTAACATGTAGACTATGAAACAATCTAGCTTAACATACTTGTACTTGCTTACATATTCTTACATACATACTTATATCCTTGATTTGGCGCCATGCTAAGCAGAAATACCCCATACCATGACCGTCAATTCCGCATGTAATATTTATAAGGTAATTGTCCCTTATAATTATCATTATCATGAACTAATTTTGTTTCCTAGGGCCCAGCCCGTTAGCTGAAACCATACTTGTCATATCATACATCTAGCTGCATAACATAACTGCTTAATTTGGGTATTTGATGCCTAACATATTCTTCCCTAACTCCATGACTCTACTTAGTTGACTCCATGAATGTAATGTAACACACATATATGCCATACTCAACCTAAGCATGTTTCACTAACCAATCAAAGTAACATAGATCATGTGAAGTGTAGAACCATACAAAAATAACATGACATAACATACTTTGCAAAACATCAAATATCATAAAACAACAAATCAATCAAATATATATTAAAACAATATAATATAACTCACATACAATCAATACCACAATAAAAAGATCAATCAAACATCACAACTATACAATACAACAATCAATTCGGCTACTTATGATAGAATCCACTTACCTCAAGCTTCAAATCTAAATCCTTTAAAGCTTCCTAAATAACATATGACACAAATTAAATTAGGTCTAACTTAAATTTAGTTTTGCTAAAGAAACTTCATCCACTAGCTAAAACACACTAACTTTACTAGCTAACCTAATTTGCATATTAATTCCCATAATTATAATTAATCATAAAATTAATATTCAAAACTCATAAGATACTTTTTGTGAACATATTAAGCTCTGATTTATAGATAAAAAATACATTAAAATAATTTACTACTTCATAGAATTCATTAAAAAATGAAAACACAAATTATACTAGTTTTTACCGATTTTAAGCCCCATGAAAATATGATCATGAAAGTTAATTTGAACTCTTTGAAAATATATTTAAGCTTACTTTATGCTACTGGACATGATAAAAAAAATTCAAAACAAATGTAATTAAACTTCTATATCAATCAATTTCGAGCTAGAACTAGGAAATAACGTAAACCAATAAACACCATTTTAGAGCAATTTTAAAGATTATTTTTTAAGCATTTTAATTCTGATTTTCAGCTCCAAAATCAACACTTTTTAGATCTAAAACAACACCTAAAATTTTCCATGAGAACCCCTAAACGATTTCAAACAACAGAGAAAAAGAGGCTTACCGATGGGGTGTTTTTCCTCTCTACCGTAAACGATGAATGGAGGAAAATTTCCAGCAACTAATTAGATTCAAATGATGCTGGAATACCTTAGAAAAGATATGTATGAACATGTTTAGGATCTATGAAAAATATCAAGAAAGAATCACTACGAAACTAGATGGAAAACAACTCATTTCTTACCGATTTGGTGCAACCGATGAACGATCTTGTAAAATCCAAGAACAACACTTGAAACAACTTGCAAAACAAGTGATCCTTTCTCAAGATGAGATTTACAGAATTAGAATAGGTGCTAGAGAGAAAACCTTGGAGATTTCTTTAGACAATTTTGGAATGACAATGAAAGGACACATAGAACTTAAGAGTAAAGTTCATTGGAATTTGAAGCAACCAAGTGTTTCCTCTTCTCTTTGTATGAACATCCAAGAGGTCTTACAACATGTCCTTTGGCTCTTCAACTCACCCACATAAATTCCTAATGACCCTTGGGTGAAAGTCTAAAAGATGTCTTAAGAAAAACTTACTAAGATTAAAGAACTTAATAACTAAGATGACTATTTTCCTCCTCTTTTGTCTACTTAATTTGACTAGGATAAATTATGGAATGTAAATGTCAAGAATTATAGTTTACTTATTTTATTACCTTGTAGTAAAATAGTTTATAAAATAATATAACTTATGGTAAAAGTTACAATTCACTATACTTATAAGTAACCACATCATACTTCCAATTTAAAGTTACATTCTTTGTTAATTAACCTTTTATGCATAAATATTTGACTCTCCTAATGGATAAATAACTAAATACAAATTCAATAAGTTATTAATATATGAAATAAATTTCTCCAATTATAACAATCATAATAAACAAACAACAATAGAAAATTACGAAAATACCCTTAATGGTAATGTGGGACATTACAAACTACCCCCCTTAAAAGAACTTTCGTCCTCGAAAATTACCTGATCCTCGTAATGTAGGTCCGGGTATTTTTCTATAATATCCTTCTCAAATTCCCAAGTCGCAGCAGCTACTGAGTGATTCCTCCACAAGACTTTCACCATAGGAATTTCCCTATTTCTTAGCTTCCTTGTCTCTTTAGCAATAATACATATAGGTTTCTCTTCATAAGAAAGATCTTCATTCAACTGAAGCGGCTCAGGATCCAACACATTGAAAGGGGACGATACATACTTTCGTAGCATTGACACATGGAACACATTATGTACTGTCGACAAGTTTGGTGGCAATGCTAGTCGATACGCCACTAGACCAATGCGTTCCAAAATATCATATGGTCCGATATATCGAGGACTCAATTTTCCTTTCTTACCAAACCGAAAAACACCTTTCATTGGAGCTATTTTAAGGAACACATGATCTCCTACTTCGAACTCCAAATCCTTTTGTTGTCCGAAATCGCAAGTGTACGAATCGTTCCAAGTAATATAGTAATGTAAGTATGATTATCGTTCTCCACAGGGAATGAAAGTTACTAATTACCAGAATTCTAAACCTTAGCTTTATCTGAGCAATCAATTATCAGAGTTGTACTAAAATTAAATATGCTATTGACTTGAGTAATTAAAATGATGCAGAAAACTAAACGAAACAATTATGTTTTGCGTAGATGATAGAGGTTCTAGAGTAAAGATTTCATCGTTGTCTCATCCTATTCCTTATTATTCTCTAGTTAAAAACGCTTGACCCTATGATTGTTGACAAGTTCTACTCGTAAGACTTGGTACTCTCTCTCGAGTAATAACAATATTCATTAAAATGACAATTGCCTATATTTCTATGGCAATCAGAACACTTCAACTATTAAGACTGTAGAACTAATTCATGTCACAAAACCTACAAGGATATGTCTATCACTCATATAAGTTAGGGAAAATAATTAAGGTTCGTCAACGAGAATTGTCTATCGACTTCAACGCATTGATAAAATCTCACACTAAGACTGGCCAAATCCTAACATGTACTTAGTAAGCATATAAGAATTTTCACAATCGAACAAGGAATCAAGCTCTTAACTATTGATCAATAAGAAATAGAATTCAACAACGACTACATCAATACTCTAGACAGAAAAGTTAGTTCATGGAGGAAATCTGAACAAAGTTCATGTTCGGAAGCATAATCGTTACAGAAGAAATAATGGAAGAAAGTAGATGAAAAGAAACGAGCCAAGATGAATCCTCGATCTCCCTAGCGTAGCTCTCGCTTCGTTTGGATACTCGGATATCAAGATCTGCTCTTTCCGCTCTCTTTCGTCACTTCGTTCCTCGTCCACGCTCTCCTCCTCTTCCAATAGTCACCGACCCTCTTATAAATTTAGGTCACTTTCCGTCGCAGCGCCTAGGCGCTCAGTTACAGCGCCTCGGCGCTAGGAAGGATCACCGCTTCGGACTTCGTAGCGCCTAGGCGCTGAAAGGCAGCGCCTCGGCGCCAGGGGGATAGCAGCATCAGACTTCGTAGCGCCTAGGCGCTGAGAGGCAGCGCCTCGGCGCTATACCTTCTGCCCAATTTTTACGTTTGGGCGCCTAGGCGCTGAAAGGTAGCGCCTCGGCGCTATCGCTTCTGCATTCTTCATCTGATCAGCGCCTCGGCGCCGCAAGGCAGCGCCTTGGCGCTAACGCTTCTGTCCAATTCTTCTCATCAGCGCCTAGGCGCCGAAAGGCAGCGCCTAGGCGCTAGGCTATTACCCTCAATTTCCAACTGCTTTGCCCCTCTTTTCGCTCTTATTTCCGATCTTCATCCAACTTCCTTCTTTCTTCACCTACACGCAAAATAAGCAACAATTAGATAGAAACAAGAGATAAAACGTCTTCTTGCTCAATTAAAACTCTAGAAACACCTTGCTTTAATACGTCAAAATATCACTTAACAAACTACCCCCAACTTATCATTTTGCTCGCCCTCGAGCAAAGAGCAACAGGATTCTAAAGAAAGACACAACTACATTCAAATGACTCAAATCTCACGCATTTATTGACGACCTAAAGGCACACGAAAGTAAAGTGAAACAATTGAGTACAATCAACCAGTGAGACTTCTAGATTCCTTACAATTCCAAGTGTTCTTTTCAAATTTCTTAATATCTAAGAATACTGGTAAGCTAAGTACACATCAATTACTTCGGTTATACAAACAGTCAAGAGAATAAGCATTCATCGAGTACAATTTTAAATAAAAACTCAAGTATCTCATCAAACTATCAAAATTGAATGCACAAGGTCTACTACCCTCACAGGAATTCACTCATAACGCTCAACTGTTTAAGGCATATTTCATTGACTCTCACACCAATACATACAAAACTTTTGTCATAAACTTGCTCATATATCACATCTAAGCCATCGATGAACATAATGAATGTATAAAAATTAAGGGTTTCGTTTTGGTTGTAATTTGGCTTAGGACGGGTGGATTGAAACGGAAATTTTTAAGCTCATTTATTGAAAGAATTTTACACAGCTTATCCACATGAAGCTAACACTTCTACTTTCAAGGAATTTAATTTTTTTTTTTTTTTTTTTTTTTTTTTTTTTTTTTCAGCTTGGTTGAAGAATAGACTTCTTTTCATCCACACCATTTTATTTGTTTTTCTTTTCTAATCACGCTTCCATTTAGGAATCCCTTAATTCACATGTTGCAACTTTCCCAACAAATTTAAAAACTTCATGTGGTAAGCATATGTAATCTTTCAATCTAGGATTCACAGAAAAGGATTACAACAAATGGTATTTTGGGCTTTTAGTGCGGTAATCTTCCAATGAAAAAGGTCTAAGGCTCAATATTTGGCTTAACTAAGGACTCAATGTTAAGGTAGGCTATTTTAGAAAGCTAAACATTGGCTTCACCTAAATTACCCTTAAAATTTAAGCATTCAAAACTATTCAGAGGCTACAGACATGCATAACAAAGCAAATCCTACAAAAAATCTAAATATGCATGGCAATCACACACTTTAAGAATTGAAAGCACCATGTAATGAATGTGCTTAAAGGCTCAAAAACTCACATGAAAACAGGTTGTTTTGGCAATAGATCTTGCGCATTCGTCATTTAATAATTCAACAAACACTATCATGCATTCCTTTTAAGTAAAAACATGAATCAAGCTCATCTCTCTTATGCAATATAACCTAACAACCAGTGTGTCCCTAACTTACATAGTTTTCCAAAATATCTCGAAAAATTGAAGAGACACACTTCTTAGAATGTAGAAATCATATAGAATGTCACACCTATCCTCAAAAACATACTCAACAGAATCTAATCCCACCCCCAACTTAAAATGCAACATTGTCCTCAATGCGAAAAGAAACGAACGACTCAAAGGAAAAACACAACAAATAAGAAGAAAATGAATAAGGAAAACGAAAACTTCCCTGAGTGAGCGCCGCTCACATATTCTCTTCTTCATCAGATGATCGGGGGGGTGTTGGACAAAGAATGGGATCATCTCCTTGATTGAACCCAGGACGTGCCAACACCTGAAAAAGCCTATCAAAGCATTGAGTATTGTGCTCCATTTGGCGTTGCATTCGTCTTTCCATTCTTCTTCGTCCTTGCTCTTGTCTTTCCTCCATCCTGTCCAACCGCTGTGTTTGACGAAGCTCCATTCGCTCTAATCTTTCCTCCAAGGATAGCTGTTCTTCAGGTGGATCATGAGATGATTGCTCTGGAGGAGGTTGGGACGAACTGCCAATTAAAAATTGTTGGCTATGGGCCGGGTCTTCAACCAATGTCGGGCCTTTTAATCCTAAGATGTGTTTTTTGTCCATCACACATTTAGGATGCCTTAACTCTTCATCTGAGCCCCAAGTCACTCCGGCGGCTTTGCATAAGGATGTAATCAATGAAGGGTGAGCGAGGCCACCGGTTGTGGAAGCCTTCTTGGTGTGTTTGATTGATTGCTGAATAATGCGACCCACATCAATAGATTTCCCAGTTACAATGGCGTACAAAAGGACGGCCCTGTCCTTGGTCACATCGCTCACATGTGTTACAGGCAAAAGCTTAGCACAAATAAAATTGTGCCAAACTTTATTCATAACACTAAGATGAGCTGCCTTAAAATTCAGCTTTTCTCCTTGTCTGGTGGCCCATTGAGTGCCCGGCTGACACAATGTCGCTATGATCTCATCATAATCAACTTCATTGGCGGCATAAGTTGCATAACCATCCCTATCAATGCTTGGAAGATTATAAAATCTGTTTATGGATGCAAAATCAAACGGTACCAACTTGCCCCGCACAAAGACCTTTGTTCTATCTTCTTGCATATTCGCATAAAATTCCCGAACAAGCGGGACAACAGCAGACTCAGGTTGCTTCGTGAATGCTTCCCAACCTCTGTTCCTAATATTATGATAAATACATGGCTGCTCGCCAATACAAGGGAGTAAACCTCGCTCCGGAATTACATTCCGCTTAATAACCAACTCGGAATATAATTTCGATGCCTCTTCGTCCCGGAATCGATATCTATCAAAGGATTCAGAAGACCCTTCGCCCATTTTCGCAAGCTTAGAAGTCTTGGGAGCCATAACTACTTCGCACGCTCACTACCGGTATCTCTCAACTTTTGAATCAACACTCAATAATCCAACACGTCCAACCACCCAAATTAACAAAACAGAACTCCCAGCATTTCCAACAAAAATTACCCAATCTTCCACAAGCTCTAAATTTCAGCCCCAATAAAACACTTTACAAAATAAATGCTTACTTGGAGAAGAAATACAGAGGGTTGAAGCGAAGAGGCAACCTTGAAGAAGAATCGTCACTGTGGAGAACTTCACCCTTTTGCAAACTTCAAACTCCTACAAAATCAAATGTTAGTGGTAAAGCAAGGGTTTGGTTGGTGAAACAAAAGGGGAGAAATTTGTGGGTAAAGGAGAAGATTTGGAAGAGAAGAGAGATGAAGAGACAAATTTGGAAGAGAAGAGAAGAAGGATGAAGACAGAGATTTGGAGGAGAAGAGAAGACTTGAGAGCAAAAAGGGAGAGAAAAGTTGAGGAATTTGAAGATCTAGGGTTTTTAGAAAGGAAGAAAACGAATTTAAAGACCCAACCCCGTTTTTTTTATTTTTTTTTTCGTCAGAATCGCGTCAGCGCCGCGGCGCTGAGCGTTCTGTCTTTTGAAGAGGGAAAAAAAATCGCGACAGCGCCAGAGGCAGCGCCTAGGCGCTGAGTGTTCTGTCCTAAACCCAGATTTTTCTTTCCGACAGCGCCTAGGCGCCCAAAAGGCAGCGCCTCGGCGCTGAGCATTCTGTCTTTCTTCTCTTTTTTTCTTTTTCGACAGCGCCTAGGCGCCAAAGGGCAGCGCCTAGGCGCTGAGCATTCTGTCTTTCAATCACTTTTTTTTTTTTTTTTTTTTTTACGGGTTGCCTCCCAATTAGAGCTTGGTTTAAAGTCCTCAGCCCGACATTTTCGTACTAAAGTGAGCACAACCTTATCGTGGTGTTCATAGCTTTCACCATGTCGTGCACATAAGGCTTCAAACGTTGCCCATTCACCTTGAACGTATCTCCAACCTCGTTTTTCACTTCGACCGCACCATGAGGATAGACTTGGACCACCGTAAACGGACCCGACCATCTTGATTTCAATTTTCCAGGAAACAGCCTAAGTCGCGAATTGTATAACAAGACCTTTTGGCCCGTCTCGAAGCTCCTTCTTCTAATATGCTTGTCATGCCATGCCTTAGTTCTTTCTTTGTAGATGCGTGCATTCTCATATGCTTCATTTCTGAATTCCTCCATCTCAGTCAATTGTAACATGTGTTTCTCCCCCGCTGGTTGCAAATCCATATTGAGCAATTTCATTGCCCAATAAGCCCTATGTTCCAATTCAACTGGCAGGTGACATGCTTTCCCGAATACTAACCTGTATGGAGACATCCCAAGAGGAGTCTTGAACGCAGTTCGATATGCCCACAACGCATCTTCTAACTTCTTTGCCCAATCCTTGCGTGAATGATGCACTGTTTTCTCAAGTATCCTTTTCACCTCTCTGTTGCATACTTCCGCTTGTCCATTTGTTTGAGGGTGGTATGCTAGGGCCATTCGATGCTTTACCCCATATTTTGCTAGAAGTGCGGCAAATTGTTTGTTGTAGAAGTGTGAACCTCCATCACTGATTATCGCTCTCGGTGTCCCAAATCTTGTAAAGATATTCTTTTTGAGGAAGCTCAGGACTACCTTTTCCTCATTCGTTGGAGTAGCAATAGCCTCGACCCATCTGGACACATAGTCAACTGCCAGAAGAATATACTTGTTGTTGTAGGACGATGGAAAAGGACCCATGAAATCCATACCCCACACATCAAACAATTCCACCTCCAAAATGTTCTGCAGCGGCATTTCATCCCTTCTCGAAATATTCCCCGTTCGTTGACATCGGTCGCAACTCATCACAAAGTTATGGGCATCTTTATACAACGACGGCCAGTAAAAACCGCTTTGCAACACCTTTGCAGCTGTTCGTCCTCCCCCATGATGACCCCCACACTCTAAGCTATGGCAGTGACGCAGAATATCGTCCATTTCTTCCTCAGGAATGCATCTTCTCAACATTTGATCAGCACAGTGCTTGTACAGAATGGGCTCATCCCACAAATAGTGCTTCACCTCTGAGAAAAACTTCTTCCTCTGTTGATAGGATGCTTCCTGTGGCACTATTTTTGCTGCTAGATAGTTCACAAAATCAGCAAACCATGGCGTTTCCTGCTTTCCTGTTACTGCAAAAACATGCTCATCTGGAAAATCATCATCAATAGGAGCTTTCAGAGATTCAACCTCAATTGGCAGTTCAAGTCTAGATAAATGATCTGCTACTAAGTTTTCTGTCCCTTTTTTATCCTTTATCTCGAGATCAAATTCTTGAAGGAGTAGAACCCACCTAATCAGTCTAGGTTTCGCATCTTTTTTAGTCATCAAATACTTGATAGCAGAATGATCAGTGAAAACAATGACTTTACTACCAATTAAATAAGACCTAAATTTGTCAAAGGCAAATACGATGGCAAGTAATTCTTTTTCTGTTGTAGCATAATTCAATTGGGCATCATTAAGAGTTTTACTCGCATAGTAAATGGCATGAAATACTTTTGCACTTCTTTGTCCTAACACTGCCCCAACAGCGTAATCACTGGCATCACACATTAATTCAAAAGGGCAATCCCATTGTGGGGTTACAACTATGGGAGCAGATATTAATTTCTCTTTTAATAATTGGAAGGCTTGTAAACATGCATCATCAAATTCAAATTGTGTACCTTGCACCAATAGAGAAGATAGAGGTTTTGTGATTTTTGAAAAATCCTTTATAAACCTCCTGTAGAACCCAGCATGTCCCAAAAAACTTCTGATTCCTTTCACTGAAATCGGCGGCGGTAATTTCTCAATTGTTTCCACCTTCGCCCTATCTACCTCAATCCCTCGGGAGGAGATCTTATGCCCTAAAACAATACCTTCTCGAACCATAAAATGACATTTCTCCCAATTCAAGACAAGGTTAGTTTGCTCACATCTTTTAAGAGTCATTTCCAAATTTATGAGACAATTATCAAATTAAATTCCAAAAACTGAAAAATCATCCATAAATACCTCAATACATTTTTCAACCATGTCGGAGAAAATTGACATCATACATCTCTGAAATGTGGCGGGTGCGTTGCATAGACCGAAGGGCATTCTTCGAAACGCAAAGGTACCATAGGGACAAGTGAATGTGGTCTTCTCTTGATCCTCTGGTGCAATTGCAATTTGCTGATATCCCGAGTAGCCATCCAGAAAGCAGTAATACTCATGCCCTGCCAATCGATCCAACATCTGGTCAATAAAGGGCAAAGGAAAATGAACCTTTCTGGTTGCCTTATTTAACTTTCGATAATCTATGCAAATCCGCCATCCCGTTACGGTTCTTGTAGGAATCAACTCATTGTTCTCATTTTTCACCACTGTCATTCCTCCTTTTTTGGGCACTACATGAACTGGGCTTACCCAAGCACTATCTGAAATTGGGTAAATTATTCATGCATCAAGCCATTTCAAAATCTCACCTCTGACTACCTCTTTCATGTTTGGATTGAGCCTCCTCTGTGCTTCTATTGTCGGTGACATTCCTTCTTCCAATAAGATCTTATGCATACACAGTGAAGGGCTCAGACCTCTGATGTCTGACAAAGTCCATCCTATTGCTGGTTTGTGCTTTCGGAGCACACGTAACAGCTTATCTTCTTCCTCACTAGATAATTCTGCTGAGATGATCACAGGAAGAGAGGACTCTTCTCCCAAATAAGCATATCTGAGATGAGAGGGAAGCACCTTTAACTCTAAAATGGGTGCTTTTTCTGTCGATGGCACAGACTTAGCTGTAGTGGTTCCTAAGGATTCATAACTTTTTCCTTCATAACGAACCGCAGAATTCAACCAATGTACACATTCAGTCACATCTAAATCTTCCAGCCCTTCAGGGTCTGGATGAGTAAGGCATACCTCTAATGGTTGCTGGGAAGTGGTCAGCTCATTGGATACCAAGGAATCCAACACATCAATTCGAAAGCAGCTGTCACTTTCTCCTGGGTATTTGATTGCATCAAACACATTGAAAGTGACTTCATCATCTTGCACCCTTAAACTTAGCACACCTTTCTGAACATCAATGAGTGCTCGCCCTGTCGCCAAAAATGGCCTACCCAATATGATTGGTACTTCCCTATCTTCTTCCATGTCAAGAACAATGAAATCAGCTGGGAAAAAGAATTTGTCTACTTTTACCAATACATCTTCAATGACTCCCTTTGGATGTTTGATTGAGCGGTCTGCTAGTTGCAGTGTCACCGTTGTTGGGCTTGCTTCTCCCAATCCAAGCTTCCTGAAAATGGACAAAGGCATCAAATTAATACTTGCACCTAAATCACACAATGCTTTATCAAAAGTAAGTTTTCCAATAGAGCATGGAATTGTAAAACTCCCTGGATCTTTCAGTTTTTGTGGTAGTTTTTGTTGCAGGATGGCACTACATTCCTCAGTGAGTGCCACTGTCTCGTACTCTTCAAGCTTCCTCTTATTTGACAGAATTTCCTTCATAAACTTGACATAGCTGGGCATCTGTTCAAGAGCATCTGCAAAAGGAATGTTAATATGCAATCTCTTAAAAACATCTAAAAATTTAGAGAATTGCTTATCCAGTTTATTCTTTCGCAGTCGCTGGGGATATGGCACGTTCTGCTCCACTTCTTGTTGTGGCTGAGGCTTTTTACTAGACATCTCTTTTTCCTCATTGTTTTGAACTACTGGCGGTTCTGTAGGGCTTACTGACTCATCAATCTTCCCTTCTTTAGTCTGGACTTCAACTGTTTTACCACTTCTCAACATGATGGCCTTACATTGCTCTTTAGGATTTACCTCAGTTGTACTTGGTAAATTCCCTTGTTGTCTATCAGATAACATGTTTGCAATTTGACCAACTTGTACCTCCAAATTTCGAATGGCTGATGCTTGATTTTTAAAATTTGTTTTAGTCTCAACCATAAATTGGTTTGTGTTGGTTGCCATTTGCAACATTGCTTCTTCGAGACTGCTCTTCTTCTCCGCTGGTTGTTGAAATCCTAGAGGAGGTGGATTTTGTGTCTGATTCTGCTTCCATGCAAAATTAGGATGATTTCGCCATCCTGGATTAAAGGTGTTGGAGTACGGGTTGTTTTGTTGGCGATTGTAATTCCCAACAAATTGAGCTTGCTCAACTTGGCCTTGCATAAACGGATTCCCCACCTGACAATCCTCACTCCTATGACTTCCATTGCAATTTTCACAAAATAAAGTAGGAGCTTGAATCGAGTTTACCGCAAATTGGTTTGACTGAAGTTGCCTAGTAAGTGAGGCCACCTGTGCAGTCAACGCGGCTATTGAATCCACTTCATTAACCTCCATTACACTCCTCTGAGTCATTCTCACACTAGGAAGTTCATAATGATTCACAGTCATTTCCTCCAATAATTCAAAGGCTTCACTCTCAGTTTTCTTCATAAATGATCCTCCTGCAGCTGCATCTATTGTTGTCCTAGTACCACCTCCTAGTCCATTATAGAAGTTGTGCACTTGCATCCATCTAGGAAATCCATGGTGAGGACATCTCCTCAAAAGCTCCTTAAACCTTTCCCATGCATCATAAAGAGATTCTCCATCTTCTTGAAGAAAATTTCCAATCTCACTCCGGATCTTTGCTGTCTTTGCTGGTGGGAAGAACTTGGCGAGAAACTTTTGAGCAAGATCATTCCACGTCACTATTGAACCTGCTGGCAACGAGCTCAACCATTGTTTAGCTTGTCCCCTAAGAGTAAAGGGAAACAACCTAAGTCTAATGGCATCATCTGACACTCCATTCATCTTGAATGTATCGCAGAGTTCCAGGAAATCTGAAATATGAGAGTTTGGATCCTCATTCCTCAACCCACTGTAGTTCACTGAGGTTTGGATCATTTGAATCGTGGCAGGTTTAATCTCAAAGTTGTTGTTGCGTGCTCAATGTGTTGAAATAATTAGGCAATAAAAGAGATAGAGCACTCAGAACATGCAAGCATACATGATCTTATAGCAAGTAGTAAGTATATTTCATTCGTTTTCCCACAGAGATTTATTTTTGGCTATTCGCGAAGTGTTTTGTTAAGAAAGAAAGGGTGGATTTGATGGGGTAAAATTGGTTTTTAATTATCTAATTTTTGCTGAATGTGTAAAGGGTAGTAACATAAACAAGAACAAGTTAAAGCTAAGCTCAAATGAAAAGAGACGAGATTAATAAATGAAGATAAAAACAGCTAGACAGAATGGAAACTTAGACGGAACTGCGGAGACCGCAATTCTACCGCAATTATAATAACAGCGAAAGTGGGTAAATGGGTGAATTAAGGGCTACTAATGACTATCCTATAGGCATTTTTATACGATTCTCAAGCACTGGATCTACTCTCTATGCATCAAACTATCTCAATCTCATGTATCGTCCGATTCCATGCATTAGATTCTTTAGTTTACTCAACTCAAAGTAAGGTCTTAAGCATCTTGTTAAGGCAGAAATATATGGTTTGTACTAGGGAAACGCCTATTCCTAGGCCGTTTCCTGGTTACCTTGAAAGGCTAGCATGATAATATGACTCTGAACTCTTACTCCTTCCAGAGGTTAGGAGTTCTTTGGACAAAATGGATGGCCAATCGAAATTGCCCGTGGGATGAAGCTTACATACAATCAAGGCTTCGAGAGCTATCCTACATGCTTGGTTCACGTTTTTCAGCCTATGGAGTTGTCATTAGCATGCCCCTAAGTGACTTAGTTACTCATGGATATAAGGAGAACAGAACTAAAGGATAAAATGGACATGCTTAGAAGGGAAATGTGCTTAAAACAGTAAGGAAAAGCAGTAAAATGCAAAGGCGAGAGACTGTGAAATACTGAACTTTGCGTTTGATTAATTGATTGTTTGAATGAACATAAAAGATACTTAAAGTAAAGAACAGCAAGACAGAACACAACGAAATGAACTGAATGAACCACAAGAACAGAAACAACACAAGACAGAGTTGTAAAATAGAAATGAAGAACAAAAAGCAGTAAAACAGCTCGAATGACTCGTTGCAGCCGCTTCGAATGAAGGATGAGAAAGGTCAGCCTTGCTTGGATGAATCCAATCGGGAGAGAAGAAGAATCTCCTCTCCTTCCTATCAGATTATCGATTCCAACAGCTGCGCTTCGCAAACCAGCAGACGGCAAAGGAAAACAGGAGAAAAGATGGACTGCGAGAAGACTTCTACGCTTTCGGATGATGTTTGAACCCTCGACTTTGACCCCTATTTATAGTAATCTGCAGGTGCATTTGGGCCAAGGAGAACCATCAATCTTCAACGTCGTACTTCAGAATGGATGGAGGAGAAAGAACGAATCCCTGAAATAAAGGAAATTAACAGAAAAAGATCAGTCAACTTACGGTTTTCACTTGAAACATTGCGGGAACCGCAATGTTTCCGCAATGCTATCGCAATGTTCGTTTTTCATTCTTTTCCTTCGGTTTTCAACCCTTTTCTTTCCTATTGTACATAAGTCCTAATTTAGCTACCTTCTTCTAATTCTCATATTTAAGCATAGGTTTAGGCTAAATGCTATCAAAAACACCTAAGAGTGAACATCTTTCTAAGCCAATTAAGTCCTAAAAAGGTCACTTTTGGAGACGTAACACACCCCCAAACTTAAGGTTTTGCTTGTCCTCAAGCAATCTAAGGCCTTTCCTAGGCTGCTGTTTCTTCTTCTTTAACCACTTACTAACTCCCCTATATTCTTGTCTATAGCAATGCTGTCCTGTGACACACTTCTAAGTTTAAAATTACCCTCTCATCTAGCTTCTTCTGACTTTGCCTGCCTAGTACTTCTGCTGTTGTTTCCTTACTTACTACAACTGATCAACTTGCTTTTGTCATATCATGCCACTATCCCTAAGGTTTCAAATTCTACCTAGCTTTACCTCAGACTCAGTACATGCTTCTAGCTTTATTTTTAATGTGTCTAGGATTCCTTAGAGTCATGCCAGTCTTAGTATTAACGGTGACAGTAGTACTTTTAGAGAACAACCTAAACCCTGACATCACTACATTGGATATACACTCATCTCCCTAAACAACCCTACAAGTTACAACTTTGTGCTTAGCTAATTGAGGATCAGAGTTCTTTTTAAATAGGACATCTAAGCCACAAAGTTATAACTCCTAGGTATACATTCTTCTTCCTTATTCTTTTCCCTTTTTCTTACTTAGGTGAAGCCTCTCCTTTGGTTGCCTTTTGATGCAATGCCACTTGTGGGTCACACACTTGGCACTGATTACTTAGCAACCTAAGAGAGACCCCCCTCTTTATTCTATTTTTTATTTTTTTTCAATTCATCATTTTTTGTAAAGGAGAAGAAGAATGCTTATGTTTCTAAGGGAGAGAGGAATGTTCCTAGGCCTAGGGTGGCCTCCCCCAAACTTCAACTACTCATTGTCCCCAATGAGTGTCTGAGGTGGCACACCCCCAAACTATCCTAGAAGCATCTAGTCTAAGGTAAAACAAAGAGAATCTAAAGCCCTAGGCATAGACAAAACATTCGAACGGCAAATATCACAGCAGCAGTAATTTTAAAAAAAAAACAGACAGATAAGGGCTTAAAGCTGTGCATGCTGAGCTTTTTTAGAGGTTAATTTAAACTATCAAAGGGTGTCCTATGACACTCATCCAGCATGCATTTAGATAAGCTATATAAGGTAGTCATGTTAGCAGCAAAAGATAGAATTTAAACAGATCACAGCCTAGCTAAACAGACAGTCCAAAACATGCTTTCAGTAATAAAAAAATTGCGGGTACCGCAATTATTTCGCAATCAAGTCAGGGCAGATATAACAGTGATTAAGGCCCCTAAGCATGCTTTTTCCAGTCATTCAAGCTCTCTAAAAATAAAACAAAACTACCCTACCTAGTCACCTATCATCAAACTATACTAAGCAAAATTAAAAACATAAAACTAAGCATCTAAAACAGATCAAAATTGTACTAAAAACAGCATAATTCACATAGTCTATCAGAAAGCAGAAAATTGTTTTTTTTTCTAAGGGAACAGCAATACTCCCTTCAGTGAAATTCAAACCAGCACTCAGATGTCTTCATCCTCATCAGGTTGTCGTGGTCGTGGAGGCACCCATGGAGTCAGGAGATTTGTGGGGAAGTCAGGGAAGATGCACCCAAGTTGGTCTGCAACTTCCTTGTCCCGTGCCTGCGCGTAAGTGGCCCATTGAGCCATCCTCTTCTGCATATCCATCAGGCACGCCATGGATAGTGACTGATCAGCAGCCAGCCTATCCAGTTCGAACTCCATATTCCCCTTCCTCTTCAGCCTCAAGCTAGCAGGCAGCTCCAAGTGGCCTGTGTAAGCCATCTGCTGCTCCATTCGCTCAATGGGGACTCCTGCAAGCAAACATAGTTTGGTTATGGTGTTAGGGAAAAACAATGGTCCCTTACCTTTCTTGGCGCACTCAGCAATGGCGGCTGACATGATTTCACCCACGTTGACCGTGAGACCTCGCATAATGGCATAGACCAGCAGCGATCTGCTCTGGTTGATGGTGGTCTCATGAGTCACGGGGGACAACTTCCTCCTTAAAAAGGCAAACCATACAGCCGCCTTTGCTGTGAGGTTGGCACTCATGAGTGTGTGCCTCCCATTGCGTGATACAGTCCACGCTGCTTCAGGCTGGCCAATGGTTCGAATGGCCTCCTCCAGGACTGCCTCAGTAGGCTCATCAACTATCCTTGCATAGTCGGTATGTCTTTGACCCTTGAGGCCATAGGCTTCGTTGATGGCCTTTGCTGAGTAGTCCACTTCTACTCCCCTCACCACAGACAGCCCCTCTTCAGAGTTTTGCAGGTTGGCGTAGAAGTCATATACCATAGCTGTGTAAGCCGGATTGGGTGGCCTACACAACTCCTCCCAGCTGTGATTTATAATTCCTGCGCGCAAGAACTGCGGCAGGTCAGCAGGTCTGTCGAGGAAGCCCTTCTCGTGCAGCAGCTCCCTTTTCCTCAACTCAATGCCTCTGGACTCAGCGTCAGAGGACACATACCTCACTGATTGAGGCTCATCTTCAGGGTAAAGCTTGGCTTTCCCTTTGTCTGCTGGCTTGGATGATTCTGCAGCCTCAACCTTGAGTCTTTTGAGCGATGGCTCAGTGCTCTCCTTGTCTGATGAAGGCACCCTCTTGGCCTTCTTCTTTTTCAGCTTCTTGGATCGCTTGGCCTTGAGAATCTTGGCCTTCTTCTTCTTTTTGAGCTTTGCCTTGATGGTGATCTGCTGAAGGCACGCCCCCAGCGTCTCCTCCATTGAGTCATTCTTCTGTTCAAGACTCTCCGGGCTAGCTTCCCTCACAGGTGAGAAAACCTCCTCGTCCTCACCTTCCCCACTGCCCTGTGTTGATTCTTGGTACTCCCCATATGGGAATTTAGGGTCATGCCGTGGGGAAGTGTGCGACGGCGTGGTGCTTTCCTCTGCTGTAGGTGTCTGCGCAGAACTCCGTGGTGAAGACGGCTGCTCAGGGCTCTGCGCTGGTGGCGATGAAGAGAGCTCTGGGCTTCGCACTGGCGAGGGGTTGCGCTTGGCTGCCTCATGGGATGGCTGGCTTTGTTCTTGACTCTCCACAGAGGGAGTCTTGTTCTTGATTTCTTCATCGGCCACAGCCATACTCCATCGACGCTTCTTGGGTGTGCCTGCTGGCTCAGAGGGTCCAGCAGGGATTTCAGTGACAACCTTCCACTTCTTCTTGCGAATCGGGAGTTTGGGAAGGCGTTCAGTCCGCGCAGCGTCAGCCGTAGCCAAGGCGAGCAGTGCGTCTCTCGCAGCTGTTTCAGCGTCGTCAGCCCTCTTTTTAGCTGCAGATCTTTCAGCCCTCGTGAACACCATTGTTGAGTCTTGAAGGTTTGGAGAGAAGAATCAAAGATGAAGAGAATCGCAGCTTTCTTGGAATTCAGAGAGTGAGAGAATCGTACAGATCAAGTGCCTTCTAACGGATATAAAGGAAACGGCTAAATCCCAACGGCTATTTTTTTGCGGATCCTGCAAATCCAGCGCAATTTTAGGGATATTTTTTCATCAAAATGTCAATCTTTGCTCGTCCGTATCTTTTATTTGGCTCAATCTTTTCTTGATTTTTAAAGCTGGAATTACTCTCCTTGATTCCCTCTTTCGATTCCCTACAAAAAGAAATAAAAGCAACATCAAATTCGCAATTAAAATCATACAAACTTATACACAAATGATAACCGGAAAATCGCAAAAAATAAACTAAGGCATGAGCCTTATGACGACGAGCACAGCAATCACTCGTCCTCTCTCGTTCTCGTTTTCATGCTTCTGTCAAGAGGAAGGCCGAGAGAGTCTTCATATCTCCTTCCTCATAGTAGTGCTTCAACCTTGCACCATTAACCATAAACGGTTGGCCTTGCTGCAAGTTCTTTATCTCTATGGCACCATGAACAAACACATTAGTAATCACAAATGGACCTGACCATCTAGACTTAAGTTTCCCTGGAAATAGTTTCAACCGTGAGTTAAACAACAAGACAAGTTGACCCTTCTTAAAGTCCTTAACTCTAAGTCTACTATCGTGCCAAATCTTGGTCTTTTCCTTATACATTTTAGCATTTTCATAGGCCATATGTCTAAGCTCATCAAGCTCATGTAATTGTAAAGACCGCAATGTTCCCGCATCATTTACGCAGAAATTCAACTCTTTCATGGCCCAAAACGCTTTGATTTCTAACTCAAGTGGTAAGTGACAAGCTTTGCCATACACCAGCCTATAAGGAGACATACCTAGGGGTGTCTTATATGCTGTCCTATAAGCCCAAAGTGCATCCTCAAGCTTAAAGGACCAGTCTTTCCTATTAGGTTTGACCACTTTTTCTAGGATGTTCTTAATTTCCCTATTTGAAATTTCAGCCTGTCCATTCGAGTGTGGGTGATAGGGAGTGGCTACTCTATGTCTAATGTTATACTTAGCCAACACTCTCTCCATAGCCTTGTTAATGAAATGTGACCCCTCATCACTAATGATGGCACGAGGTGTCCCAAACCTAGTAAAAATGTGCCTATGCAAGAATTTGGTGACTGTCTTAGCATCATTATTGGGACATGCTTTGGCTTCTACCCACTTGGATACATAGTCTACTGCCACTAATATGTAAAGGTTACCTGATGATGGAGGGAATGGCCCCATGAAGTCAATGCCCCACACATCAAAGAGCTCCAACTCTAAGATGTAGGTGAGGGGCATCTCATCCTTTCGACTGAGGTTACCTGTTCTTTGGCAGTCATCACAGCTGTGGGCATAGTTGTGGGCATCCTTGAAGATCGTTGGCCAATAGTAGCCACTCTGAAATACCTTTGCAGCTGTTCTTTGGCCACTAAAGTGTCCACCATAAGGAGCTGTGTGACAATGCTGTAGCACAGACTTCGCTTCAGCAGCTGAAACACACTTCCTTAGCAAGCCGTCAGCACATGTTCTGTAAAGTGTGGGGTCATCCCAGATGAATTTCCTTGCTTCATGAAGGAACCTCTTCTTCTCTTGTCCTCCCTTGAAAACTGGTAATACCTGTGATGCAAGGAAGTTAGCAATGTCAGCAAACCAAGGTTCCTCATCGTTATCACAATGAGTCAAAACAAAGACATGTTCATCAATAAAAGCATCAGAAATTGCGGGTTCCGCAATTTTTTCGCAATTGTGCTGCAATCGAGAAAGGTGATCCGCAACCACATTTTCACATCCTTTCTTGTCTCGAATGTCCAAATCAAATTCCTGCAGCAATAACACCCACCTAATCAACCTAGGCTTAGCATCAGCCTTCCTCATAAGATATTTCAAGGCAGAATGGTCAGTGTATACAATTGTCCTAGTGCCTACAATATAGTTCCTGAATTTCACACAAGCAAACACTACAGCAAGCATCTCTTTCTCAGTAGTTGTATAATTACATTGAGCCTCATTCAAGGTCTAACTAGCATAATAGACAGGGTGTGTTAGCTTGTCAATCTTCTGTCCTAACATAACCCCTACAGCATAGTCACTAGCATCACATAACATCTCAAATGGGAGATCCCAATCTGGCCCTATAATAACAGGTGCGGTGACTAGTGCTTTCTTAAGGGTGGTCCAAGCTACTATACATTCCTTAGAGAAGATGAATGGCCTATTTAGTTCTAGCAGCTCACACAGAGGCTTGGCTATCTTAGAAAAGTCTTTAATGAACCTTCTATAGAAACCAGCATGCCCTAAGAAACTCCTAATGGCCTTGACATTCTGAGGCTCTACCAACTTCTCTATGATTTCTATCTTTGCCCTGTCAACTTCTACACCTGCCCTTGATACTCTATGACCTAAGACAATCCCCTCATCTACCATGAAGTGACACTTTTCCCAATTAAGGACTAAGTTAGTCTCTTCACATCTAGCCAGGACTTGTCCTAAATTCTCTAGACAGTTGGTAAAGGAATCCCCAAAGACTGAAAAGTCATCCATGAATATCTCTATCATGGATTCATCCAAATCAGAGAAGATTGCCAACATGCACCTTTGGAAAGTTGCCGGTGCATTGCATAAGCCAAAAGGCATTCTGCGAAAGGCAAAAGTTCCAAAAGGGCAAGTGAAGGTAGTCTTTTCTTGGTCTTTGGGGTCTATAGTAATCTGGTTATACCCTGAATAACCGTCTAGGAAACAGTAATAGGCTCTACCAGCTATTCTGTCTAACATTTGGTCAATGAATGGCAGAGGGAAGTGGTCTTTTTTAGTTTCTTTATTTAGCTTCCTATAATCCATACATACTCTCCACCCTGTGACAGTCCTAGTTGGAATCAGTTCGTTGTTCTCATTGACTACCACAGTCATCCCCCCCTTCTTAGGTACACATTGAATAGGGCTCACCCACTGGCTACTAGCTATGGGAAAAATCACACAAGCATCTAACCATTTTATTATTTCTTTCTTAACTACCTCTTTCATAGAGGGATTCAGCCTACGTTGATGATCTACTCTAGGTGTGTGCTCTTCCTCTAGTATAATCTTATGCATGCAATAAGAAGGGCTAATGCCTCTAATATCAGCAATAGTCCATGCAATAGCCTTCCTATGTTGCTTAAGTAGTACAATTAAATCAACCTCATGCTGTTCACTTAGCTTAGAAGAAATAATTACAGGCAGTGTATCATTATTTCCTAAATATGCATACTTGAGGTGAGTGGGGAGTGGCTTTAATTCTAATACAGGTGGATGCTCAATGGATGGCTTTAAAGGATTTAAGGATCTATCAGTTAATTCTATATTCATACATACATGCTGAGGGTTATTTACAGAGATGTCCATTATCTCAGCTATGTTTAAGTCTGTTAATTCTAAACCTACATATTCATTAGCATGCTTGGTTAGTAACACATGCTCCAATTGTTCTTCCATTAAAGAATCTACAACGTCCATACTAGCACAGGATTCAAGGTCAGAGGGGTACCTTAAAGCTTTATACACACTAAATTTCACCTCTTCATCATGAACCCTCATAGTGAGCTCACCTTTTTGGACGTCTATCAGTGCCCTACCTGTGGCTAGAAATGGTCTGCCTAACAGGATGGGGACCTCCTTGTCTGCTTCATAATCCAGGATAATGAAATCTGCAAGGAAAATAAACTTGTCAACCTTTACTAAAATATCCTCAATTTTACCTTCTGGATATGCAATGGATCTGTCTGCTAATTGTAAAGTGACAGTGGTTGGACGTGCTTCTCCTATTCCCAACTGGCGGAATAGTGATAGGGGCATGAGGTTTATGCTGGCGCCCAGGTCACAAAGCGCTCTGCCCACGTGCTTGCCTCCAAGTTCTACAGGTAAGGTGAAGGAACCAGGATCCTTCTCCTTCTTGGGCAGCTTGTTTTGGAGTATGGCACTGCACTCCTCAGTGAGGTTTACTGTTTCAAACTCACCAATTATTTTTTTGTTAGTAATAATATCTTTCAAAAACTTTACATAGGAAGGCATAGACTGTAAAACTTCTACAAAAGGAATGTTGACATGCACTTGCTTAAGAATTTCTAAGAATTTATTAAAATGCACTTCCTGTTCCTGCTTCTTCTTAAGCCTTCGAGGATATGGAGGTGGTGGCACATATGTAGGCACGTCAGGGCGCCTTAGGATAGGTGGAGGCCTTGGAATTTCTTCTATCTCCTCAATAATTGGCTCTAGCCTGGCTCCTGATGTACTAGTTGGTGGTGGACCTTGGTTTGGCAGAGACTCCAGTGGAGCACTAGACTCAGTGTTCTCTACTCTCTTTTGTGTGTCCTTTGTGTTGCTCACCAAGGGTCTACCACTTCTAAGTTCAATTGCTTGAACTTGTTCTTTACCATCTCTCCTTGGCACCTCGGTGTCAGCAGGGAGTCTACCTTGTGGCCTACTCTTGAGTTCATTGGCCAATTGGCCTATTTGGTTCTCTAGGCTCCTAAGAGTAGCTTGCTGGCTTTGAAGAGTAGCATCATTCTTAGCTATGTATTCCTTGAGTAAGTTTTCTACAGAAGATCCTACAGGTTGGTTGTATGGTTTTTGATACATGGATTGGTTATGTTGGGGAGTGAAACCAGGTGTTCCACTCGGTCTAGGCTGGTTAGGATTTTGGTTAGCATTTTGTTGGCCACCCCATGACAGGTTTGGGTGGTTCCTCCAACCAGGGTTGTAAGTATTGGAATAGGGGTTGTTCCTAGGCTGCTGCTGACTTCCAATGTAGCAGACTGAGGCTGGATTCCCAGGGCAATATTCATACAGGTGCCCTTCCCCACAGAATCCACATACAAGTGTCTCACCTTGACTTGGTTGGGTGCCCATTGACATGGCGGTAGTGGTGTTGACACTTGTTTGGAGATTGGCTTGAGCCATTTGCTTAACTAGGTTGGTCAGGGCATTTATTTGGCTGCTCATCGCACTTAGAGCATCCTTGTCTTGAGCTCTAGTTGGCTCAACTGGATCATCTGACCACCTACAGTGAGATGCTGAGATCTTCTCCAAGATCTCATAGGCCTCGTTGTAACTCTTGGACAACATGGAACCACCAGCAGATGAATTCAAGACTTGTCTAGTGCTGGGGTTGCATCCTTTGAAAAAGACCTCAATTTGGATACACCATGGGATGCCATGATGTGGGCATTTAAGAAGAAGGTCCTTGAACCTTGTCCAAGCTTCGTGAAGAGATTCATTATCAGCTTGTTTGAACTTAACTATATCATCACGAATGGTAGAATTCCTATCAGGTGGGAAGTATTTGACTAGGAATTTCTCAGCTAAATCTGTCCAATTAAGGACAGATCCAGAGGGTAATGAGTTCAACCATGTTTTGGCTTTGTCCCTCAAAGAGTAAGGGAACAGATATAGCCTCAAGGCTTCTTGGGAAACTCCAGGAATGATAAAGGTATCACTGACTCCTAAGAAGTTCCTAAGATGGTTGTGGGGGTCCTCATTTTCTATTCCAAAGAATTTTCCCACAGTGGACAACATTTGGAACATCACTGGCTTTAACTCGAATGAGTTGGCAGTGATTTCAGGACGGATTATGCTGGGGTTCAGCTCCCCAGGCATAGGTACTAGATATGAAAGAATGGCATTATTCTTGTCATTCGCTATTTCGATGGGATTGCGAGTGACAGGTACCGGATTTGGAATTATTCCAGCCATTTCTTCTTGAGACAATTGCGGAGGAATTGTGGTTCCCGCAATTATTTGAGGTATAGAGGGTTGGTTAAAAAGACGTTTCTTGGCTCTAGTTCTGGCTCTAAATAGTCTCTCGGGCTCAGGATTGAACTCTAGATCACTACTTGAGTGCTCACTCATAAACTAACCCAACTAGTACCTGCAAAAGAAATGAAACTAGATTAGTTCCAATAGGCAGTAAACTTGATGTTTCAAACTTAACAAACTTCGTTTTCACTTAAAATAAATCCCCGGCAGCGGCGCCAAAAACTTGTTGCGTGCTCAATGTGTTGAAATAATTAGGCAATAAAAGAGATAGAGCACTCAGAACATGCAAGCATACATGATCTTATAGCAAGTAGTAAGTATATTTCATTCGTTTTCCCACAGAGATTTATTTCTGGCTATTCGCGAAGTGTTTTGTTAAGAAAGAAAGGGTGGATTTGATGGGGTAAAATTGGTTTTTAATTATCTAATTTTTGCTGAATGTGTAAAGGGTAGTAACATAAACAAGAACAAGTTAAAGCTAAGCTCAAATGAAAAGAGACGAGATTAATAAATGAAGATAAAAACAGCTAGACAGAATGGAAACTTAGACGGAATTGCGGAGACCGCAATTCTACCGCAATTATAATAACAGCGAAAGTGGGTAAATGGGTGAATTAAGGGCTACTAATGACTATCCTATAGGCATTTTTATACGATTCTCAAGCACTGGATCTACTCTCTATGCATCAAACTATCTCAATCTCATGTATCGTCCGATTCCATGCATTAGATTCTTTAGTTTACTCAACTCAAAGTAAGGTCTTAAGCATCTTGTTAAGGCAGAAAGATATGGTTTGTACTAGGGAAACGCCTATTCCTAGGCCGTTTCCTGGTTACCTTGAAAGGCTAGCATGATAATATGACTCTGAACTCTTACTCCTTCCAGAGGTTAGGAGTTCTTTGGACAAAATGGATGGCCAATCGAAATTGCCCGTGGGATGAAGCTTACATACAATCAAGGCTTCGAGAGCTATCCTACATGCTTGGTTCACGTTTTTCAGCCTATGGAGTTGTCATTAGCATGCCCCTAAGTGACTTAGTTACTCATGGATATAAGGAGAACAGAACTAAAGGATAAAATGGACATGCTTAGAAGGGAAATGTGCTTAAAACAGTAAGGGAAAGCAGTAAAATGCAAAGGCGAGAGACTGTGAAATACTGAACTTTGCGTTTGATTAATTGATTGTTTGAATGAACATAAAAGATACTTAAAGTAAAGAACAACAAGACAGAACACAACGAAATGAACTGAATGAACCACAAGAACAGAAACAACACAAGACAGAGTTGTAAAATAGAAATGAAGAACAGAAAGCAGTAAAACAGCTCGAATGACTCGTTGCAGCCGCTTCGAATGAAGGATGAGAAAGGTCAGCCTTGCTTGGATGAATCCAATCGGGAGAGAAGAAGAATCTCCTCTCCTTCCTATCAGATTATCGATTCCAACAGCTGAGCTTCGCAAACCAGCAGACGGCAAAGGAAAACAGGAGAAAAGATGGACTGCGAGAAGACTTCTACGCTTTCGGATGATGTTTGAACCCTCGACTTTGACCCCTATTTATAGTAATCTGCAGGTGCATTTGGGCCAAGGAGAACCATCAATCTTCAACGTCGTACTTCAGAATGGATGGAGGAGAAAGAACGAATCCCTGAAATAAAGGAAATTAACAGAAAAAGATCAGTCAACTTACGGTTTTCACTTGAAACATTGCGGGAACCGCAATGTTTCCGCAATGCTATCGCAATGTTCGTTTTTCATTCTTTTCCTTCGGTTTTCAACCCTTTTCTTTCCTATTGTACATAAGTCCTAATTTAGCTACCTTCTTCTAATTCTCATATTTAAGCATAGGTTTAGGCTAAATGCTATCAAAAACACCTAAGAGTGAACATCTTTCTAAGCCAATTAAGTCCTAAAAAGGTCACTTTTGGAGACGTAACAGTTGTTCGCCTGAATTGCGGGTCTTTGGATTGCAGAATGTAACCCCGTTACATTTGGCAATACATACTCCCTCAAAGTCCTAGTGTCGACCTCTTGGTTGTCCGCCATTTTCAACTTCTCTTGTGCAGCACGCTCTCTCTTTTCTTTTCTGTTCTTTCGACAGGTACGTTCGATTTCGAGATTAATTGGAAGTAAGCTGCTACTTCCAAATTTTCGCATGCACTCTCTCTAACTCCTGCAATCAAGAGTGAAAGAACACAATCAATAAAAGTAACACAAAACTCAGAGTAAGATTAAAGTCTTAATTTCTGATATTAGTAAAGAAAAACAATCATTCCCCGGCAGCGGCGCCAAAAACTTGTTGTCCGAAATCGCAAGTGTACGAATCGTTCCAAGTAATATAGTAATGTAAGTATGATTATCGTTCTCCACAGGGAATGAAAGTTACTAATTACCAGAATTCTAAACCTTAGTTTTATCTGAGCAATCAATTATCAGAGTTGTACTAAAATTAAATATGCTATTGACTTGAGTAATTAAAATGATGCAGAAAACTAAACGAAACAATTATGTTTTGCGTAGATGATAGAGGTTCTAGAGTAAAGATTTCATCGTTGTCTCATCCTATTCCTTATTATTCTCTAGTTAAAAACGCTTGACCCTATGATTGTTGACAAGTTCTACTCGTAAGACTTGGTACTCTCTCTCGAGTAATAACAATATTCATTAAAATGACAATTGCCTATATTTCTATGGCAATCAGAACACTTCAACTATTAAGACTGTAGAACTAATTCATGTCACAAAACCTACAAGGATATGTCTATCACTCATATAAGTTAGGGAAAATAATTAAGGTTCGTCAACGAGAATTGTCTATCGACTTCAACGCATTGATAAAATCTCACACTAAGACTGGCCAAATCCTAACATGTACTTAGTAAGCATATAAGAATTTTCACAATCGAACAAGGAATCAAGCTCTTAACTATTGATCAATAAGAAATAGAATTCAACAACGACTACATCAATACTCTAGACAGAAAAGTTAGTTCATGGAGGAAATCTCAACAAAGTTCATGTTCGGAAGCATAATCGTTACAGAAGAAATAATGGAAGAAAGTAGATGAAAAGAAACGAGCCAAGATGAATCCTCGATCTCCCTAGCGTAGCTCTCGCTTCGTTTGGATACTCCGATATCAAGATCTGCTCTTTCCGCTCTCTTTCGTCACTTCGTTCCTCGTCCACGCTCTCCTCCTCTTCCAATAGTCACCGACCCTCTTATAAATTTAGGTCACTTTCCGTCGCAGCGCCTGTTAAGTCTCTGAAAGTGACTTATTTAGGACCCATTTAGCTTAAGAAGATATACACTTTTAGGTGTTTTTGATAGCATTTAGCCTAAACCTATGCTTAAGTATGAGAATAAGAAGAAGGTAGCTAGATTAGGACTTATGAGCAATAGGAAAGAAAAGGGTTGAAAACCGAAGGAAAAGAATGAAAAAACTGCATTGCGACAGCATTGCGGAAACATTGCTGAGGCCGCAATTATTCAAGTGAAAACCGTAAGTTGACTGATCCTTTTCTGTTAATTTCCGTAATTTCAGGGACTCGTTCTTTCTCCTCCATCCATTCTGATATATGACGTTGAAGATTGATGGTTCTCCTTGGCCCAAACGCACCTGCAAACTACTATAAAAGGGGGCCAAAGTCGGAGGTTCAGTCATCATCCGAAAGCGCAGAAGCCTTCTCACAGTCCACTTTTTCTCCCCATTTTCCTTTGCCGTCTGTTGGAGTGAGAGTCTCAGCTGTTGGAATCGATAATCTGATAGGAAGGAGAGGAGATTCTTCTTCTCTCTCGATTGGATTCATCCAAGCTAGGCTGACCTTTCATCCCCTTCATTCGAGGCGATTGCAACGAAGCTTTCAAGCACCATTTCCTGTTTTCTGTCGTTCTTCTTCTAATTTCCAGCTTTAATCATTGTTGTTCCTAGTTTAGTGTTTTAGTTACTGCATTTCGTTGTTGTCTGTCTCTGAATTATTGCCTTTAAGTTTCCTTTGTTCGTTCAAACATTCAAAGTAATCAAAGTACAATTCTGCATTTCACAGTTTTCCACCTTCTGCTGCTACGGTTTTGTCTTGCTGTTTTAAGCACACTTCCCTTCTAAGCATGTCTGTTTCATCTTTTATTTCAATTCTCTATATATCCATGAGTAGCTAAGTCACTTAGGGGCATGCTAATGACAGGACTATAGGCTAAAAAACGTGAATCAAGTATGTAGGTTAACTCTCGAGTCATTGATTGTGTGTAAGCTTCATCCCACGGGCAATTTCGATTGGCCATCCATTTTGTCCAAAGAACTCCTAACCTCTGGAAGGAGTAAGAGTTCAGAGTCATATAATCATGCTAGCCTTTCATGGTAATCAGGAAACGACCTAGGAATAGGCGTTTCCCTAGTACAAACTAAACACTCCTGTTTTAACAAGATGCTTAAGACCTTACTTTGAAGTCGAGTAAACTAAAGAATCTAATGCATGGAATCGGACGATACTTGAGATAGAGTGAGTTTGATGTATAGAGAGTTGATCCAATGCTTGAGAATCGTAATAAAATGCCTATAGGATAGTCATTAGTAGCCCTTAATCCACCCATTTACACACTTTCGTTGCTGTTTAATTGCGGAAACATTGCGGTCCCCGCAATTCTGTTAAGTTTTTATTCTGTTTAGCTGTTTTCTTCTTTGTTTATCAATTCCATCTCTTGTCCTTTGAGTCTAATTTCAACTTCCATTCGTTCATGTTGCATTCCTTTACACATTCAGTACAAATTAGATAATTAAAAACCAATTTTACCCCATCAAATTCACCCCATCTTTCTTAACAAACACACTTCGCGAATAGCTAAAAATGAGTCTCTGTGGAAAAAACGAATGAAATATACTTACTACTTGCTGTGAGACCATGTATGCTTGCATGTTCTGAGTGCTCTTTCTACCTCCTTGCTTATTTATCTTTACACATTGAGCACGCAACAAGTTTTTGGCGCCGCTGCCGGGGACTTATTTTAAGTGAAAACGAAGTTTGTTAAGTTTGAAAAACCAAGTTTATTATTGAGTGAAACTAATCTGTTTCATTTCTTTTGCAGGTACTATTAGGGTAGTTTATGAGTGAGCGTTCACGTAGTAATTTAGAGTTCGATCCTGAACCTGAAAGATCACTTCGAGCTAGAAACAAAGCGAAGAAACGTCTCTTTAAACAACCTCCTATACCTCAAATCATACCTGAAATCGAAGAAATGGACGATATAGTTCCAAATCCGGTACCTGTCATTCGCAACCCCATCGAAATAGCGAATGACAAGAATAGTGCCATTCTTTCATATCTAGTACCTATGCCTGGGGAGCTGAATCCCAGCATAATCCGTCCTGAAATCACTGCCCACTCATTCGAGTTAAAGCCAGTGATGTTCCAAATGTTGTCCACTGTGGGACAATTCTTTGGAATAGAAAATGAGGACCCCCACAACCATCTTAGGAACTTCTTAGGAGTCAGTGATACCTTTATCATCCCTGGAGTGTCCCAAGAAGCTTTAAGGCTATACTTGTTCCCTTATTCTTTGAGGGACAAAGCCAAAACATGGTTGAACTCATTACCCTCTGGATCTGTCCGCAATTGGACAGATTTAGCAGAAAAATTCCTAGTCAAATACTTCCCGCCTGATAGGAATTCTACCTTTCGTGATGACATAGTCAAGTTTAAACAAGCTGATAATGAGTCTCTTCACGAAGCTTGGACAAGATTCAAAGACCTTCTCATTAAATGTCCACACCATGGCATTCCATGGTGTATCCAAATAGAAGTCTTCTTTAAAGGATGCAACCCCAGCACCAGACAAGTTTTAAATTCATCTGCTGGTGGTTCCATGTTGTCCAAGAGTTACAACGAAGCTTATGAGATCTTGGAGAAGATCTCAACATCTCATTGTAGGTGGTCAGACGATCCAGTAGAGCCAACTAGGGCTCAAGACAAGGATGCTCTAAGCGCCATGAGCACCCAAATAAATGCCCTGACCAACCTAGTTAAGCAAATGGCTCAGGCCAATCTCCAAACCAGTGCCAATACCGCCACAGCCATGTCAATGGGCACCCAACCAAATCAAGGCGAGGCACCTATCTGTGGATTCTGTGGGGAAGGGCACCCTTATGAATACTGCCCTGGGAATCCATCCTCAGTCTGCTATGTTGGAAGCCAGCAGCAGCCTAGGAATAACCCCTACTCACAAACTTACAACCCTGGTTGGAGGAACCACCCAAACCTGTCATGGGGTGGCCAACAAAACACTAACCAAAATCCTAACCAACCAAGGCCGAGTGGAACACCTGGTTTCACTCCCCAACATAACCAGTCAATGTACCAAAAACCATACAATCAATCTGTAGGATCTTCTGTAGAAAACCTACTCAAGGAATACATAGCTAAGAATGATGCTACTCTTCAAAGCCAGCAAGCTACTCTTAGGAGCTTAGAAAACCAAATAGGGCAACTAGCCAATGAAATCAAAAGTAGGCCCCAAGGTAGACTCCCTGCTGACACCGAGGTACCAAGGAGAGATGGCAAAGAACAAGTTCAAGCAATTGAACTTAGGAGTGGAAGACCCTTGGTGAACAACACAAAGGACACACCAAAGAGAGTAGAGAACACTAAGTCTAGTGCTCCACTGGAGTCTCTGCCAAGCCAAGGTCCACCACCAACTAGCACATCAGGAGCCAGGCTGGAGCCAATTATTGAGGAGATAGAAGAAATTCCAAGGCCTCCACCTATCCTAAGGCGTCCTGACGTGCCTGCATATGTGCCACCACCTCCATACCCTCGAAGGCTTAAGAAGAAGCAGGAACAGGAAGTTCATTTTAATAAATTCTTAGAAATTCTTAAACAAGTGCATGTCAACATTCCTTTTGTAGAAGTTTTACAGTCTATGCCTTCATATGTAAAGTTTTTGAAGGACATTATTACTAACAAAAAAATAATTGGTGAGTTTGAAACAGTAAACCTCACCGAGGAGTGCAGTGCCATCCTCCAGAACAAGCTGCCCAAGAAGGAGAAGGATCCTGGTTCCTTCACCTTACCTGTAGAACTTGGAGGCAAGCACGTGGGCAGAGCGCTTTGTGACCTGGGCGCCAGCATAAATCTCATGCCCCTATCACTATTCCGCCAGTTGGGAATAGGAGAAGCACGTCCAACCACTGTCACCTTACAATTAGCAGACAGATCCATCGCATATCCAGAAGGTAAAATTGAGGATATTTTGGTAAAGGTTGACAAATTTATTTTCCTTGCAGATTTCATTATCCTGGATTATGAAGCAGACAAGGAGGTCCCCATCCTGCTAGGCAGACCATTTCTAGCCACAGGTAGGGCACTTATAGACGTCCAAAAAGGTGAGCTTACTATGAGGGTTCACGATGAAGAGGTGAAGTTTAGTGTATATAAAGCTTTAAGGTATCCCTCTGACCTTGAATCCTGTGCTAGTATGGACGTAGTAGATTCTTTAATGGAAGAACAATTAGAGCATGTATTGTTAACCAAGCATGCTAATGAATATGTAGAGTTAGATGTAGCTGATTTAAATGTATCTGACATAATGGATATGCCTGTAGATAAACCACAGCATGTATGTATGAATATAGATTTAACTGATAGAACTGTAAATCCTTTGAAGCCCTCCATTGAGCATCCACCTGTTTTAGAACTAAAACCACTACCCACTCACCTCAAATATGCATATTTAGGAAATAATGATACACTGCCTGTAATTATTTCTTCTAAACTAAGTGAACAGCATGAGGGTGAATTAATTTTACTGCTTAAGCAACGTAGGAAGGCTATAGCATGGACTATTGCTGATATTCGAGGCATTAGCCCTTCTTATTGCATGCACAAAATTATACTAGAGGAAGAGCACACACCTAGGGTAGATCACCAGCGTAGGCTAAACCCCTCTATGAAAGAGGTAGTAAAGAAGGAAATAATAAAATGGTTAGATGCAGGAGTGATTTTCCCCATAGCTAGTAGCCAATGGGTGAGCCCCATCCAATGTGTACCTAAAAAGGGGGGAATAACTGTGGTAGTCAATGAGAATAACGAACTGATTCCAACAAGGACTGTCACAGGGTGGAGAGTGTGTATGGATTACAGAAAATTAAATAAAGAGACTAAAAAAGACCATTTCCCTATACCGTTCATTGACCAGATGCTAGACAGAATAGCTGGTAGAGCCTACTATTGTTTCTTAGATGGCTATTCAGGCTATAATCAAATTACTATAGACCCTAAGGATCAAGAGAAGACCACCTTCACTTGCCCTTTTGGAACGTTTGCCTTCCGCAGAATGCCTTTTGGCTTATGCAATGCACCGGCAACTTTTCAAAGGTGCATGATGGCAATTTTCTCTGAGTTGGATGAGTCCATGATAGAAATATTCATGGATGACTTCTCAGTTTTTGGGGATTCATTTAAAACCTGTCTAGAAAACTTAGGACAAGTCCTGGCTAGGTGTGAGGAGACCAACCTAGTCCTAAATTGGGAGAAGTGCCATTTTATGGTAGATGAAGGGATTGTCTTAGGGCATAGAGTGTCAAGGGCAGGTGTGGAAGTGGATAGGGCAAAAATAGAGATCATAGAGAAGTTGGTAGAGCCCCAGAATGTCAAGGCCATTAGGAGCTTCTTAGGGCACGCTGGCTTCTACAGAAGGTTCATTAAGGACTTCTCTAAGATAGCCAAGCCTCTGTGTGAGCTTCTAGAATTAAATAGGCCATTCATCTTCTCTAAGGAGTGTGTAGTAGCTTGGACCACCCTTAAGAAAGCACTAGTCACAGCCCCTGTCATAGTAGGACCAAATTGGGATCTTCCCTTTGAGATGTTATGTGATGCCAGTGACTATGCTGTAGGAGTCATGTTAGGACATAAGATTGACAAGCTAACACACCCTGTCTATTATGCTAGTAAGACCTTGAATGAGGCTCAATGTAATTATACAACTACTGAGAAAGAGATGCTTGCTGTAGTATTTGCTTGCGAAAAATTTAGAAACTATATTGTAGGCACTAGGACAATTGTATACACTGACCATTCTGCCTTGAAATATCTTATGAGGAAGGTTGATGCCAAGCCTAGGTTGATTAGGTGGGTGTTATTGCTGCAGGAATTTGATTTGGACATTCGGGACAAGAAAGGATGTGAAAACGTGGTTGCAGATCACCTGTCTCGATTGCAGCACAATTGCGAAATACTTGCGGATCCCGCAATTTCTGATGCTTTTATAGATGAACATGTCTTTGCTTTGACTCATCGTGATAACGATGAGGAACCTTGGTTCGCTGACATTGCTAACTTCCGTGCATCACAGGTATTACCAGTGTTCAAGGGAGGACAAGAGAAGAAGAGGTTCCTTCATGAAGCAAGGAAATTCATCTGGGATGACCCCACACTTTACAGAACCTGTGCTGATGGCTTGCTAAGGAAATGTGTTTCAGCTGCTGAAGCGAAGTCTGTGCTGCAGCACTGTCACTCATCTCCTTATGGTGGACACTTTGGTGGTCAAAGAACAGCTGCGAAGGTATTTCAGAGTGGCTACTATTGGCCAACAATCTTCAAGGATGCCCACAACTATGCCCACAGCTGTGATGAGTGCCAAAGGACGGGTAACCTCAGTCGCAAAGATGAGATGCCCCTCACATACATTTTAGAGTTGGAGCTCTTTGATGTATGGGGCATTGACTTCATGGGACCATTCCCTCCATCATCAGGTAACCTCTACATATTAGTGGCAGTAGATTATGTGTCCAAGTGGGTAGAGGCCAAAGCATGTCCTAATAATGATGCTAAAACAGTCACTAACTTCTTGCATAGGCACATTTTCACTAGATTTGGGACTCCTCGTGCTATCATTAGTGATGAGGGGTCACATTTCATTAATAAGGCTATGGAGAAAATATTGGCTAAATATAACATTAGACATAGAGTAGCCACCCCCTATCACCCACACTCCAATGGACAGGCTGAAATTTCAAATAGGGAAATAAAGAACATCCTAGAGAAAGTAGTTAAGCCTAATAGGAAAGACTGGTCCTTCAAGCTTGAGGATGCACTTTGGGCTTATAGGACAGCATATAAGACACCTCTGGGAATGTCTCCTTATAGGCTAGTTTATGGCAAGACTTGTCATTTACCACTTGAGTTAGAAAATAAAGCATTTTGGGCCATGAAGGAATTGAATTTTTGTGTAAAAGATGCAGGAACACTAAGGTCTTTACAATTGCATGAGCTTGATGAGCTTAGACACATGGCCTATGAGAATGCCAAGATGTATAAGGAAAAAACCAAGATTTGGCATGATAGTAGACTTAGAGTTAAGGACTTTAAGAAGGGTCAACTTGTATTGTTGTTTAACTCACGGTTGAAACTATTTCCAGGGAAACTTAAGTCTAGATGGTCAGGTCCATTTGTGATTACTAATGTGTTTGTTCATGGTGCCATAGAAATAAAGAACTTGCAGCAAGGCCAACCATTTATGGTGAATGGTGCGAGGTTGAAGCACTACTATGAGGAAGGAGATGTGAAGACTCTCTCGGCCTTCCTCTTGCGTGAAGCATGAAGTTAAAAACGAGAGAGAACGAGTGGTTACTGTGCTCGTTTAGTCAAGGCCAATGCCTTAGTTTATTTTTTCTGTTTTTCCGATTATCGTTTGTATGTTTTGTGGTGTGATTTTAATTGCGTATTTAATGTTTGTTTTATTTGTTTTTGCAGGGATTCGAAAGAGGGGATCAAGGAGAGTAAATCCAGCTTTTAAAATCAAGAAACGGTTGAGCCAAATAAAAGATACGGACGAGCAAAGTTTGAGATTTCGATGAAAAAATATCCCTGGAATTGCGCTGGAATTGCTGGATTCGCAAAAAAAAAGAGCCGTTGGGATTTTTCCGTTGCCTTTATATCCGTTGGAAAGCGCTCGATCGATACGATTCTCTCATTCTTTGATTTCCAAGAACTCTGAGATTCTCTTCATCTTTGATTCTTCTCTCAAGATCTCCAAGACTCGACGATGGTGTTCACACGGGCTGAAAGATCCGCAGCCAAGAAGAAGGCTGATGACGCAGCTGAAGCGGCTGCGAGGGAAGCACTTCTCACCCTTGCCGATGATGGTGCCGTTCGCACCGGACCTCTTCCCAAGCTTCCAATCCGTAGGAAGAAGTGGAGGGTTGTCACTGAAATCCCTGCTGGACCCTCTGAACCAGCAGGTACGCCCAAGAAACGCCGGTGGAGTGTCGAGATGGCCGCCGAACCAAGCACAACAAAGACTTCCTCTGTGGAAAGTCAAGAAACTGATCGTGCATCCCACGAGTCAGCCAAAGAGGGTTCGTCGCCATCCGCATCACCTGGGCACAGCCCTTCACCATCTGAACCAGTGCCAAGCGCAGAGTCGTCACCGCCTGCACAGAGCTCCGAGTTGTCTCCAGCACCTCAGAGTTCTGACCCGACACCTGCAGCAGCGCAGAGTCCTGAACTGCCATCTTCGCCACTGAGTTCTGCGCAGACACCATCAGCAGGGCACAATCCCACGCCATCGCACAATTCTCCACGGCCTGATCCTGAATTCCCATATGGGGATTATCAAGAGTCCACGCAGGGCAGTGGAGATGCTGGGGAAGATGAAGTCTTCTCTCCTACGAGGGAAGATAGCCCTGACGAGCCTGCACAGCAGGACGATTCCATGGAGGAGACGTTGGGGGCATGCCTCCAGCAGATCAACATTAAGATCAAGAAGAAGAAGAGAGCCAAGATTGTTAAGGCCAAGCGATCCAAGAAGAAGAAGAAGGCCAAGAGGGTGCCATCAACAGACAAAGAGAGCGCTGAGCCTTCACTCAAACGACTCAAGGTCGAGGCTGCCGAGTCAGCCAAGCCAGCAGATAAGGGGAAGGCTAAACTCTACCCTGAAGACGAACCTCAGTCAGTGAGGTATGTCTCATCTGATGCTGAATCCAGGGGTGCTGAGCTAAGGAAGAGGGAGTTGCTGCACGAGAAAGGCTTCCTCGACCGACCTGCTGACCTGCCGCAGTTCTTGCGCGCAGGGGTGATCAACCATGGCTGGGAGGAATTCTGCAGACCGCCCAATCCAGCCTACACGAGCATGGTGTATGACTTCTACGCCAATGTGCTCAGCCCTGAGGATGGCCTGTCTGTGGTCAGAGGGGTAGAAGTGGATTTCTCAGCCAAGGCCATCAACGAAGCCTTTGGTCTCAAGGGCCAAACACATACAGATTATGCACGGATCGTTGATGAGCCTACTGAGGCAGTGCTGGAAGAGGCCATTCGCACCATTGGCCAGCCTGAAGCTTCCTGGACCGTGTCACGCAATGGGAGGCACACTCTCATGAGTGCCAACCTCACGGCTAAGGCAGCTGTTTGGTTTTCGTTCGTGCGAAGGAGATTGTCCCCTGTAACTCACGAGACTACAATCAACCAGAGCCGATCGCTGCTGGTGTATGCGATAATGAGAGGTCTCACGATCAATGTGGGGGAAGTCATCACTGCGGCCATTGCTGAATGCGCCAAGAAAGGTAAGGGACCACTGTTTTTCCCTAATACCATAACCAAACTATGTTTGCTTGCAGGAGTCCCCACCGAGCGCCTGGAGCAGCAGATGGCTTACACGGGCCACTTGGAGCTGCCTGCGAACCTGAGGTTGAGAAGGAAGGGGAATATGGAGTTTGAATTGGATAGGTTGGCTGCTGAACAGTCTCTATCCATGGCCTGCTTAATGGATATGCAGAGAAGAATGGCTCAATGGGCCACTTATGCGCAGGCAAGGGACAAGGAAGTTGCGGACCAGCTGGGGTGCATCTTCCCTGACTTCCCTACAAATCTCCTGACTCCATGGGTGCCCCCACGACCACGGCAACCAGATGAGGATGAAGAAGTTTAAGTGCTGGTTTGAAGTGCACTGAAGGGAGTATTGCTGTTCCCTTAGAAAAAAAAACAATTTTCTGCTTTCTGTTAATCATGTGAACTTTGCTGTTTTTAGTCCAATTTTGATCTGTTTTAGATGGTTAGTTTTATGTTTTTTTTTCTTTTGTTTAGGATAGTCTGATGCTAGATGACTAGGTAGGATAGTTTAGTTTTATTTTTAGAGAGCTTGAATGATTGGAGAAAGCATGCTTAGGGGCCTTAGTGAATGATATATCTGCCCAGACTTAATTGCGAAATAATTGCGGTACCCGCAATTTTTATTAATGAAAGCATGCTTTGGACTGTCTGTTTAGCTAGGCTGTGATCTGTTTAAATTCTTTCTTTTGCTGCTATCATGACTACTATATATAGCTTATCTAAATGCATGCTGGATGAGTGTCATAGGACACCATTTGATAGTTTAAATTAACCTCTAAATAGCTCAGCATGCACAGCTTTAAGCCCTTAACTGTCTGTTTTTTTTTAATTACTGCTGCTGTGCTATTTTCTTTTTAATGTTCTGTCTATGCCTAGGGCTTTAGTTTCTCTTTGTTTTACCTTAGACTAGATGCTTCTAGGACAAGTTTGGGGGTGTGCCACCTCCGACACTCATTGGGGACAATGAGTAGTTGAAGTTTGGGGGAGGCCACCCTAGGCCTAGGAACATTCCTCTCTCCCTTAGAAACATAAGCATTCTTCTTCTCCTTTACAAAAAAAAAAAAGAAATGATGAACTGAAAAAAATGAAAAAGAAGAATAAAGGGGGGAGTTTCTCTTAGGTTGCTGAGTAATCAGTGCCAAGTGTGTAACCCACAAGTGGCGTTGCATCAAAAGGCGACCAAAGGAGAGGCTCCACCTAAGTAAGAAAAAGGGAAAGGAATAGGGAAGAAGAATGTATACCTAGGAGTTACAACTTTGTGGCTTAGATGTCCTATTTAAAAAGAACTCTGATCCTCAATTAGCTAAGGGCAAAGTTGTAACTTGTAGGGTTGTTTAGGGAGATGAGTGTTTATCCAATGTAGTGATGCCAGGGTTTAGGTTGTTCTCTAAAAGTACTACTGTCACCATTAATACTAAGACTGGCATGACTCTAAGGAATCCTAGACACATTAAAAAAAAAGCTAGAAGCATGTACTGAGTCTGAGGTAAAGCTAGGCAGAATTTGAAACCTTAGGGATAGTGGCATGATATGACAAAAGCAAATAGATCAGTTGTAGGGAGTTAATGAAAACAGATAAGTGTTAGGCAGGCAAGTTCAGAAGAAGCTAGATAAGAGGGTAGTTTTAAGCTTGGAGGTGTGTCACAGGACAGCAGTGCTATAGATAGAGGTATAAGGGAGTCAGTAGATGGTTAAAGAAGGAGAAACAGCAGCCTAGGTAAGTCCTTAGTGTGCTTGAGGACAAGCAAAGCCTTAAGTTTGGGGGTGTGTTAAGTCTCTGAAAGTGACTTATTTAGGACCCATTTAGCTTAAGAAGATATACACTTTTAGGTGTTTTTGATAGCATTTAGCCTAAACCTATGCTTAAGTATGAGAATAAGAAGAAGGTAGCTAGATTAGGACTTATGAGCAATAGAAAAGAAAAGGGTTGAAAACCGAAGGAAAAGAATGAAAAAACTGCATTGCGACAGCATTGCGGAAACATTGCTGAGGCCGCAATTATTCAAGTGAAAACCGTAAGTTGACTGATCCTTTTCTGTTAATTTCCGTAATTTCAGGGACTCGTTCTTTCTCCTCCATCCATTCTGATATATGACGTTGAAGATTGATGGTTCTCCTTGGCCCAAACGCACCTGCAAACTACTATAAAAGGGGGCCAAAGTCGGAGGTTCAGTCATCATCCGAAAGCGCAGAAGCCTTCTCACAGTCCACTTTTTCTCCCCATTTTCCTTTGCCGTCTGTTGGAGTGAGAGTCTCAGCTGTTGGAATCGATAATCTGATAGGAAGGAGAGGAGATTCTTCTTCTCTCTCGATTGGATTCATCCAAGCTAGGCTGACCTTTCATCCTCTTCATTCGAGGCGATTGCAACGAAGCTTTCAAGCACCATTTCCTGTTTTCTGTCGTTCTTCTTCTAATTTCCAGCTTTAATCATTGTTGTTCCTAGTTTAGTGTTTTAGTTACTGCATTTCGTTGTTGTCTGTCTCTGAATTATTGCCTTTAAGTTTCCTTTGTTCGTTCAAACATTCAAAGTAATCAAAGTACAATTCTGCATTTCACAGTTTTCCACCTTCTGCTGCTACGGTTTTGTCTTGCTGTTTTAAGCACACTTCCCTTCTAAGCATGTCTGTTTCATCTTTTATTTCAATTCTCTATATATCCATGAGTAGCTAAGTCACTTAGGGGCATGCTAATGACAGGACTATAGGCTAAAAAACGTGAATCAAGTATGTAGGTTAACTCTCGAGTCATTGATTGTGTGTAAGCTTCATCCCACGGGCAATTTCGATTGGCCATCCATTTTGTCCAAAGAACTCCTAACCTCTGGAAGGAGTAAGAGTTCAGAGTCATATAATCATGCTAGCCTTTCATGGTAATCAGGAAACGGCCTAGGAATAGGCGTTTCCCTAGTACAAACTAAACACTCCTGTTTTAACAAGATGCTTAAGACCTTACTTTGAAGTCGAGTAAACTAAAGAATCTAATGCATGGAATCGGACGATACTTGAGATAGAGTGAGTTTGATGTATAGAGAGTTGATCCAATGCTTGAGAATCGTAATAAAATGCCTATAGGATAGTCATTAGTAGCCCTTAATCCACCCATTTACACACTTTCGTTGCTGTTTAATTGCGGAAACATTGCGGTCCCCGCAATTCTGTTAAGTTTTTATTCTGTTTAGCTGTTTTCTTCTTTGTTTATCAATTCCATCTCTTGTCCTTTGAGTCTAATTTCAACTTCCATTCGTTCATGTTGCATTCCTTTACACATTCAGTACAAATTAGATAATTAAAAACCAATTTTACCCCATCAAATTCACCCCATCTTTCTTAACAAACACACTTCGCGAATAGCTAAAAATGAGTCTCTGTGGAAAAAACGAATGAAATATACTTACTACTTGCTGTGAGACCATGTATGCTTGCATGTTCTGAGTGCTCTTTCTACCTCCTTGCTTATTTATCTTTACACATTGAGCACGCAACAGCGCCTAGGCGCTCAGTTACAGCGCCTCGGCGCTAGGAAGGATCACCGCTTCGGACTTCGTAGCGCCTAGGCGCTGAAAGGCAGCGCCTCGGCGCCAGGGGGATAGCAGCATCAGACTTCGTAGCGCCTAGGCGCTGAGAGGCAGCGCCTCGGCGCTATACCTTCTGCCCAATTTTTACGTTTGGGCGCCTAGGCGCTGAAAGGTAGCGCCTCGGCGCTATCGCTTCTGCATTCTTCATCTGATCAGCGCCTCGGCGCCGCAAGGCAGCGCCTTGGCGCTAACGCTTCTGTCCAATTCTTCTCATCAGCGCCTAGGCGCCGAAAGGCAGCGCCTAGGCGCTAGGCTATTACCCTCAATTTCCAACTGCTTTGCCCCTCTTTTCGCTCTTATTTCCGATCTTCATCCAACTTCCTTCTTTCTTCACCTACACGCAAAATAAGCAACAATTAGATAGAAACAAGAGATAAAACGTCTTCTTGCTCAATTAAAACTCTAGAAACACCTTGCTTTAATACGTCAAAATATCACTTAACACCTTTCTTCTACTATCAGCATAACTTTTTTGTCTACTCTGTGTTGTTTGCATTCTCTTACGAATCAATTGAATAGCTTCATTAGTAGTTCGAATTAACTCTGGTCCCAGTAAACTTCGCTCCCCCACTTCGTCCCAATGGACCGGTGATCTACATTTTTTTCCATAAAGAGCTTCAAATGGTGCCATCCCAATTGTAGTCTGGAAACTATTATTATATGCAAACTCCACGAGAGGTAGATGTGTATCCCAACTACCTTTGAAATCTAAAACGCAGGCTCTAAGCATATCTTCTAGAATTTGATTTACCCGTTCTGTCTGCCCTAGGATGGAAGGCTGTACTAAATTCCAACTTAGTACCCATAGCCTTTTGCAAACTTTTCCAAAAAGTAGATGTGAACCTGGCATCTCTATCAGACACGATGGAAACTGGAACTCCATGAAGTTTCACAATCTCTTTGATATACAATTGTGCCCACTTTTCTACTGTATAAGTAGCTTGACCAGGTAAGAAGTGAGCTGATTTTGTGAGTCTATCCACAATAACCCAAATCGTAGTATAACCCTTAGGAGTCCTTGGAAGACCAGCTATAAAATCCATCGAGATATTCTCCCATTTCCATAATGGAACACTCAAGGATTGCAATAAACCTGATGGTTTCTGCTTCAAGGCTTTCACTTGTTGACAAGTCAAACATTGACTAACAAAATTTGCCACATCTTTCTTCATATTGTGCCACCAGTAGTGTTGTTTCAACCCTCGATACATTCTTGTACTACCAGGAAGTACAGAGAATGGTGTGTTATGTGCTTCTTCCAACACTTCCCTTCTAATGGTAGGACTTGAAGGAACGCATAGCTTACCTCGGAACAATAAGGCAAACTCTGAGGATATTGTAAAGTCGCCCTTGCCAACCGACTTTCGCAACTCCATTAGCTTTATATCACCTTGCTGAGCGTCAATAATCTCCTGTCGTAGGGATGATTTTACTGTAAGATGTGCTAACAATGCTTTGGTATCTTTAGAAACTAACTCAACCTCAAAGGCTTCTAATTCATTTGCAAGTTCCTTTGACGTGACGTCAAAAGATGGCATATGAGATGTATTTCTACTCAGGGCATCAGCTACAACATTCGCCTTTCCTGGATGATAATTTATCTCGCAATCATAATCTTTCACGAGTTCTAACCATCGTCTTTTCCTTAAATTTAGATCCTTTTGAGTAAATAAATACTTAAGGCTTTTATGGTCGGTAAATATTTGAATCTTTTCTCCATAAAGATAGTGCCGCCAAATTTTCAATGCGAAAACAACAGCTGCTAACTCCATATCATGTGTGGGATAATTCAACTCATGTTTTTTTAATTGACGTGAGGCATAGGCTATTACCTTACCATGTTGCATAAGAACACAACCTAAGCCTTTCTTGGAAGCATCACTGTAGATTACCATCCCTTTTGTACCATCAGGTATTGTTAGAACTGGTGCTGTCACCAACCTCTTCTTTAGCTCTTGGAAGCTTGTCTCACAATCTTCATTCCAAGTATAAGTAGCATTCTTACGGGTGAGTTGAGTCAAAGGTGTTGCTAACTTCGAGAAATCTTGTACAAATCGTCGATAGTAGCCTGCAAGACCCAAAAAGCTGCGTATCTCTGTTACATTGGTAGGTCTAGGCCAATTACCCACAGCTTCAACCTTCGATGGATCCACAAAAACTCCATCTTCAGAGATAACATGACCAAGGAAACATACTCTATTCAACCAAAACTCACACTTAGAGAATTTGGCAAAGAGTTTATTTTGCCTCAGAGTTGCTAAAACCTTCTTGAGGTGTTCTTCATGCTTCTCCCTTGAGTTGGAGTAGACCAAGATATCATCAATAAAGACTATAACAAATGAATCAAGGTAATCTTTGAAAACACTATTCATTAATTGCATAAATACTGCAGGGGCATTAGTGAGTCCAAAGGACATTACCACAAATTCATAGTGTCCATATCTAGTTCTAAATGCGGTTTTAGGTATATCTTCGTCTCTAATTCTCAACTGATGGTAACCAGATCTCAAGTCAATCTTTGAAAACACCTTTGCTCCTTGGAGTTGGTCGAACAAATCATCAATCCGAGGAAGCGGGTATTTATTCTTAATAGTCACCTTGTTGAGTTCTCGGTAATCAACGCATAGCCTCATAGAGCCATCCTTCTTTTTTACAAATAGAACAGGGGCTCCCCAAGGTGAGACACTAGGGCGAATAAAACCCTTGTCTAAGAGTTCTTGAATTTGGGTCTTCAACTCTTTAAGCTCGACTGGAGCCATACGATATGGGGCCTTAGATATCGGGCATGTCCCAGGCAACAAGTCAATAAAAAAATTGACATCTCTATTCGGAGGCAATCCAGGTAACTCCTCTGGAAATACATCGGCGAAGTCTCTGACCACTGGTACTAAGTCAACCTTAGGAGTCTCTAAACTTATATCCACAATGTTCAACAAATAGGCCCACGCCCCCTGTTGTAGTAACTTATTCGCCTTCAATGCAGATATGACTTTTGGAATGGTTTTAGTCTTGATTCCTCTAAACTTGAAAGGTTGACCAGTCGGTAGTTTCAAGTACACTTCCTTCTTGCTACAATCAATAATAGCTTGATTTCTAGCTAACCAATTCATCCCCAAAATCACATCAAAGTCACACATGTCTAACTTAATTAGTTTTGCATCCAAGAGTTGGTTTGCTAAAGTTACTTTGCAGGCCTTAACAACTTGGGTAGCAGACAAAGTAGCTCCGGAAGGAGTAGATACCACTAATTCATACCCTAACGGCTCGAGATTCAACCCAGCTTGTTTAACAAATTCTGTAGATATGAATGAATGACTAGACCCAGAGTCAAATAATGTAAAAGCAGGGTAACCTAAAACCAATAATGTACCTGTGACAAGTTTAACATAAAAAAAAATGAATAGCTAGTTCCTAAGTCAACTAATGTAAATGCAGGGTAAAAATGAAGTACCTGTGACAACTGCCTCAGCATCCTCAGCCTCACCACGAGTAATGGCAAAAACTTTACCCTTCTGCTTAACATCTCGAGCAAGAGTCAATTGGGTAGATTTATCATTTTCAACATTACCAGAAACTTGGCAATCTCTTGCATAGTGGCCTTCAGTGCCACACTTAAAGCATACCAAGCTATTTCTCATACAGGGTCCCTTATGGTGTTTGTTGCATGTTGGACACTCAGGATAGCTGTATTGTAGTTGCTTTTGCATGGGTTGAGATCTAATAGGTTGAGCCCGGATAGGTTGAGTGACAATGGGAGAAACCTTCCTTTTAAAACCCAAGACTAGCCCACTACTTTTGGTGCTAGGTGAGGGTTGATCTAGACTTTTCTCCATAATAAGAGCAAACCTCAAAGCTGCTGAGTAGGTAGTAGGTTTCTTTAGAGCAACTGAACCCTTAATGTTCTTGTTAAGCCCTTTAATAAATCTTTTGACCCTTTTGACTTCAGTGTTGACCAGATCAGTGGCAAACCGGGCCAATTCAGCAAATTTTCGTTCATATTGAGCTACAGTCATGCTTCCTTAGACGAGCTTGAAAAATTCGGCTTCCTTCTCATCCTTGATTGTGTCAGGAAAATAGTGGTCATACAATAACTCTTTAAATCTAATCCAAGTAATGGGATGGTTATCATGATCCTCAGCAGTCTTTGTTGACTCCCACCAATAGACAGCTTCATCTTGAAGCATGAAAACAGCCGCCCTAACCTTTAGATCATCACCACATCTCATGTACTCGAATGACTTCTCCAATGCTTTAATCCACTCCTCAGCTGCAGAGGGTCTTTCTGACTTTCCATCGAATTTCGGTGGATCATATCGTTTGAAATCTCTTATAAAATGAGCCTCATCTTGTCCAACTCTATCTCCTCTGACATTATCTTGCCTTGGTTCAGCCCTTCGAGTCATGTTATCAAACAAAGTTTGAAGAGCTTCAGGGTCAAAATCAGTTGTTGCACTGGTTGATTGACCATATGTTGATCTGCTGGTATTTCAGGAATGTTCGGTGCATCAGGTTCAGTAGGGTTCAAACGACCACCTTGATTCCTTGGAGGCATATCTATAATGGTACCTTATAAGTACTTTTTTTTTAAGACTAAATTCAAAGTATCGATGTTTTTCTATTAATTAAAAGTATCATAAACCTAAGAACTAATATCGAGTCGTATAAAGTCAAACATTTTCTACGCCTAGCTAATTTCTAAAGGATCATGCTAAACCAAGTTCAAAGATATATATACATAATAATAAATTACCAATATATCATGAAATAAAAAAATAAATAAATAAACAAAAGAATACGTAGAGATAATACCTGGCATTGTCGAAGTCGAAGCATGAGACAAGCCCTACTTTATTCTAAGTACTATTTGATTTACTTTGCCTAAACATCTACTTATTTTACAGCTTATATTATAAGCTAGTCTACAGGATTTTATTGCTCTGATACCAACTGTAATGACCCCAAATTTTCTATATAATTAATTAACTTAAAATGGGATAATTACTCATAACTCATAATTTTATTTTTAAATAAAACTCTGTCCTTCCATAATCATAAGTCTTAACAACAAAAATAGAACTTAAAGTTTATCTGTAGCACCGGAAATTATAAAACAGTGTCTATAAATAAAATAAACATAAACCAAAGTTGTGATCATAAATCATTAAACTTAAAATTTCGGGCACATCTCATGGTTCTTCCTCTTCAATGCCAAGATCATGCTCGATGAATTCACCATCATCTACAGGGCTATCTGAAAAATATAAAACCACGAGAGATAGTATAAAAATACCTTGTAAGTGGTTCCTATCATAAGGAACCTTCATGCTCAAACACACACAACATGCTTACATGCTTGCATATCACATCCTAACATGTAGACTATGAAACAATCTAGCTTAACATACTTGTACTTGCTTACATATTCTTACATACATACTTATATCCTTGATTTGGCGCCATGCTAAGCAGAAATACCTCATACCATGACCGTCAATTCCGCATGTAATATTTATAAGGTAATTGCCCCTTATAATTATCATTAACATGAACTAATTTTGTTTCCTAGGGCCCAGCCCGTTAGCAGAAACCATACTTGTACCAGTTTTAGGGTTAAGGATTAAACCAAAACCTTTTAACAAAGGGATATAATTGAGGTTTAACTAAAAATTTAGGAATGCTATAATTGAAACAACCCATTTGTCACCGTGTACCTCTTTTTTTTTTAACTCAATACTATGTCTCACTTCAGTTTCTTTTAACCTAAATATCGACATAAGGGTATTTTTTAAACCATTATAAAATCCGAGAGTAGAATGAACTTTTTAAAATGATAGCAACAAGTAATTGAAACTACTATAAACATTTGATATAATTTAACCTTGGAAAAGGCAATATTGAATAAATAATAACCAACTTAGTAAAAAATATGTCAAAACCTATATGAAAAAACTATAGATGGCGAATTGAAACACTCATTTTTACCTGTTACCTCTCTTTTTTAACTCACTACGATGTCCCACTTATGATTCTTTTAATCTAAACATGGACAAAAGGGTATTTTTTAAACCATTATAAAAAACCGAGGGTACAATGAACTTTTTAAAAAATGATAGTAACAAGTAATTGAAACTAACATAAACATTTGGTATAATTTAACCTTGAAAAAGACAATATTATCGAAAATTTAGTTTTATTATTAATAGTCCATATAAAAGGATGAAATTGGCAAAAAAATAAATAATAAAAACCAATAATTTAAAATAATAATAGGGCCCAACCGGGTTCGAACCGGTGACCTCTTGATCTGCAGTCAAATGCTCTACCACTGAGCTATGGACCCTTGATGTTTTCAAAATTAATAATTGACTAATTTGTTTGCAACCATTTTTAGGGTTAAGGATTAAACCAAAACCCTTTAACAAAGGGATATAATTGAGATTTAACTAAAATTTTTGGAGCAAAATGAAAATAACTTATATAAAAATTTGGTAATGATTCTTTTAATCTAAATATGGACATAAGGGTATTTTTTAAACCATTAAAAAAAAAAAGGTAATTCAAATTAGTAATAGGGCACAACCAAGTTCAAAACAGTAACCTCTTAGTCGGCAGTCAAATGTTCTACCACTAAGCTATGAATCCATGTTGTTTCTAAAATTAATAGTTGACTAATTGGTTTCAAACCAGTTTTAGGGTTAAGGATTAAACCAAAACCTTTTAACAAAGGGATATAATTGAAGTTTAACTAAAAACTTAGGAATGCTATAATTGAAACAACCCATTTGTTACCGTGTACCTCTTTTTTTTTTAACTCAATACTATGTCTCACTTCAGTTTCTTTTAACCTAAATATCGACATAAGGGTATTTTTTTAAACCATTATAAAATCCGAGAGTAGAATGAACTTTTTAAAATGATAGCAACAAGTAATTGAAACTACTATAAACATTTGATATAATTTAACCTTGGAAAAGGCAATATTGAATAAATAATAACCAACTTAGTAAAAAATATGTCAAAACCTGTATGAAAAAACTATAGATGGCGAATTGAAACACTCATTTTTACCTGTTACCTCTCTTTTTTAACTCACTACGATGTCCCACTTATGATTCTTTTAATCTAAACATGGACATAAGGGTATTTTTAAAACCATTATAAAAACCGAGGGTACAATGAACTTTTTTAAAAATGATAGTAACAAGTAATAGAAACTAACATAAACATTTGGTATAATTTAACCTTGAAAAAGACAATATTATCGAAAATTTAGTTTCATTATTAATAGTCAATATAAAAGGATGAAATTGGCAAAAATATAAAGAATAAAAACCAATAATTTAAAATAGTATTAGGGCCCAACCGGGTTCGAACCGGTGACCTCTTGATCTGCAGTCAAATGCTCTACCACTGAGCTATGGACCCTTTTGTTTTCAAAATTAATAATTTACTAATTTGTTTGCAACCATTTTTAGGGTTAAGGATTAAACCAAAACCCTTTAACAAAGGGATATAATTGAGATTTAACTAAAATTTTTGGGGCAAAATGAAAATAACTTATATAAAAATTTGTTAACGCTATAATTGAAACACCCATTTTTACCTGGTACTTCTCTTTTTTAACTCACAACTATGTCCCACTTCTGATTCTTTTAATCTAAATATGGACATAAGGGTATTTTTTAAACCATTAAAAAAAAAAAAAAAGTAATTCAAATTAGTAATATGGCACAACCGGGTTCAAAACAGTGACCTCTTAGTCGGCAGTCAAATGATCTACCACTGAGCTATGAATCCATGTTGTTTCTAAAATTAAAAGTTGACTAATTTGTTTGAAACAAGTTTTAGGGTTAAGGATTAAACCAAAACCTTTTAACAAAGGGATAAAATTGAGGTTTAACTAAAAACTTAGGAATGCTATAATTGAAACAACCGATTTGTTACCGTGTACCTCTTTTTTTTTTTAACTCAATACTATGTCTCACTTCAGTTTCTTTTAACCTAAATATCGACATAAGGGTATTTTTTAAACCATTATAAAATCCGAGAGTAGAATGAACTTTTTAAAATGATAGCAACAAGTAATTGAAACTACTATAAACATTTGATATAATTTAACCTTGGAAAAGGCAATATTGAATAAATAATAACCAACTTAGTAAAAAATATGTCAAAACCTATATGAAAAAACTATAGATGGCGAATTGAAACACTCATTTTTACCTGTTACCTCTCTTTTTTAACTCACTACGATGTCCCACTTATGATTCTTTTAATCTAAACATGGACAAAAGGGTATTTTTTAAACCATTATAAAAAACCGAGGGTACAATGAACTTTTTAAAAAATGATAGTAACAAGTAATTGAAACTAACATAAACATTTGGTATAATTGAACCTTGAAAAAGACAATATTATCCAATAATTTAAAGGGAATTCATAATAAATGGCCCTTTTTGAAACTCATTTGAATGGATGTCCTATTTTTTAAAAGTGTGTTTCGTGTCCCTTTTCTTTTTTCATTTTCTCTCTCCTTCATTATTCATTCCTTTTTTACCCTCTTAACTTCACCTTTTTTTTTGTTTTATCTTTGAAACACATACTCATCTCTCCCTCCCAAGATTTTCTCCAACAAAATCTTCAATTCTCTCTCCCTAATCTTTATTTACTATTTCTTTATTCTCCCTCCCCTAATCTGAAATCTTTAATAATCAAAGATTGTATTTTGTTGCAAAAACTATTTATTTGATTTTTGTAAAACTTATTTATTTATTTTTTTTTATTTATTTTTTTTTTTTTTTGCAATTACATAGTATTTGAAGTTTATTTTTTATTCCAAAAACTATTATTTGACTTTTTTTTATATATACAGTACAATTGTTTTTTAGTTTTTGTCAAGTACTATTATTAATGGCTAATGTAGCAATTACAGTGTAATTGCAGTTTGCAAATTATAATTACAGTGTAATTACAGTTTGCAAATGTAATGTGTAATTGCACTTTCCAAATTGCACTTTCTTAATTTTTGTAACACTTAAAAGAGGGAGAGAGAATAGAGGAAATACGTTTTTTTTTTGTAATTTTTAAATTTTTATAACAGTCAGAGGGAGAGAATAGAGGAAATACGTTTTTTTTTGTAATTTTTAAATTTTTATAACAGTCAGAGGGAGAGAATAGAGGAAATACGTTTTTGTTATTTTGAATTTTTGAAACAAAGAAATAGGAGGGAGAGAGAATAGAGAAAATCTTGGTGGAGGGTTATGAGATTTGAGAAGGGTAATTAAGTAATGAAAAAAGATAGGAGAGATAAACTAAACTAAATAAGGGACATATATCTCACTTTTGAAAAAAATGACATCTAGATTTTGAAACTTAAAAAGGGTCATTTTGTCTCCTTGCCCCTAATTTAAAATAGTAATAGGGCCCAACCGGGTTCGAACCGGTGACCTCTTGATCTGCAGTCAAATGCTCTACCACTGAGCTATGGACCCTTGTTGTTTTCAAAATTAATAGTTGAATAATTTGTTTGCAACCATTTTTAGGGTTAAGGATTAAACCAAAACCCTTTAACAAAGAGATATAATTGAGATTTAACTAAAATTTTTGGGGCAAAATGAAAATAACTTTTTATAAAAATTTGGTAACGATTCTTTTAATCTAAATATGGACATAAGGGTATTTTTTAAACCATTAAAAAAAAAAAAAGGTAATTCAAATTAGTAATAGGGCACAACCAGGTTCAAAACAGTAACCTCTCAGTCGGCAGTCAAATGTTCTACCACTAAGCTATGAATCCATGTTGTTTCTAAAATTAATAGTTGACTAATTGGTTTGAAACCAGTTTTAGGGTTAAGGATTAAACTAAAACCTTTTAACAAAGGGATATAATTGAGGTTTAACTAAAAACTTAGGAATGCTATAATTGAAACAACCCATTTGTTACCGTGTACCTCTTTTTTTTTTTTAACTCAATACTATGTCTCACTTCAGTTTCTTTTAACCTAAATATCGACATAAGGGTATTTTTTAAACCATTATAAAATCCGAGAGTAGAATGAACTTTTTTAAATGATAGCAACAAGTAATTGAAACTACTATAAACATTTGTAATTTAACCTTGGAAAAGGCAATATTGAATAAATAATAACCAACTTAGTAAAAAATATGTCAAAACCTATATGAAAAAACTATAGATTGCGAATTGAAACACTCATTTTTACCTGTTACCTCTCTTTTTTAACTCACTACGATGTCCCACTTATGATTCTTTTAATCTAAACATGGACATAAGGGTATTTTTTAAACCATTATAAAAACCGAGGGTACAATGAACTTTTTAAAAAATGATAGTAACAAGTAATAGAAACTAACATAATTATTTGGTATAATTTAACCTTGAAAAAGACAATATTATCGAAAATTTAGTTTCATTATTAATAGTCAATATAAAAGGATGAAATTGGCAAAAAAAAATAAAGAATAAAAACCAATAATTTAAAATAGTAATAGGGCCCAACAGGGTTCGAACCGGGGACCTTTTGATCTGCAGTCAAATGCTCTACCACTAACTATGGACCTTTGTTGTTTTCAAAATTAATAATTGACTAATTTGTTTGCAACCATTTTTAGGGTTAAGGATTAAACCAAAACCCTTTAGCAAAGGGATATAATTGAGATTTAACTAAAATTTTTGGGGCAAAATGAAAATAACTTATATAAAAATTTGGTAACGATTCTTTTAATCTAAATATGGACATAAGGGTATTTTTTAAACCATTATAAAAAAAAAAAAGGTAATTCAAATTAGTAATAGGGCACAACCAGGTTCAAAACAGTAACCTCTCAGTCGGCAGTCAAATGTTCTACCACTAAGCTATGAATCCATGTTGTTTCTAAAATTAATAGTTGACTAATTGGTTTGAAACCAGTTTTACGGTTAAGGATTAAACTAAAACCTTTTAACAAAGGGATATAATTGAGGTTTAACTAAAAACTTAGGAATGCAATAATTGAAACAACCCATTTGTTACCGTGTACCTCTTTTTTTTTTAACTCAATACTATGTCTCACTTCAGTTTCTTTTAACCTAAATATCGACATAAGGGTATTTTTTAAACCATTATAAAATCCGAGAGTAGAATGAACTTTTTAAAATGATAGCAACAAGTAATTGAAACTACTATAAACATTTGATATAATTTAACCTTGGAAAAGGCAATATTGAATAAATAATAACCAACTTAGTAAAAAATATGTCAAAACTTATATGAAAAAACTATAGATGGCGAATTGAAACACTCATTTTTACCTGTTACCTCTCTTTCTTAACTCACTACGATGTCCCACTTATGATTCTTTTAATCTAAACATGGACATAAGGGTATTTTTTAAACCATTATAAAAACCGAGGGTACAATGATTTTTTTAAAAAATGATAGTAACAAGTAATAGAAACTAACATAAAAATTTGGTATAATTTGTAATAGGGCCCAACCGGGTTCGAACTGGTGACCTCTTAATCTGCAGTCAAATGCTCTACCACTGAGCTATGGACCCTTGTTGTTTTCAAAATTAATAGTTGACTAATGTTTTGCAACCATTTTTAGGGTTAAGGATTAAACCAAAACCCTTTAACAAAGGGATATAGTTGAGATTTAACTAAAATTTTTGGGGCAAAATGAAAATAACTTATATAAAAATTTGGTAACGATTCTTTTAATATAAATATGGACATAAGGGTATTTTTTAAACCATTAAAAAAAAAAAGGTAATTCAAATTAGTAATATGGCACAACCAGGTTCAAAACAGTAACCTCTTAGTCGGCAGTCAAATGTTCTACCACTAAGCTATGAATCCATGTTGTTTTTAAAATTAATAGTTGACTAATTGGTTTAAAACCAGTTTTAGGGTTAAGGATTAAACCAAAACCTTTTAACAAAGGGATATAATTGAGGTTTAACTAAAAATTTAGGAATGCTATAATTGAAACAACCCATTTGTTACCGTTTACCTCTTTTTTTTTAACTCAATACTATGTCTCACTTCAGTTTCTTTTAACCTAAATATCGACATAAGGGTATTTTTTAAACCATTATAAAATCCGAGAGTAGAATGAACTTTTTAAAATGATAGCAACAGGTAATTGAAACTACTATAAACATTTGATATAATTTAACCTTGGAAAAGGCAATATTGAATAAATAATAACCAACTTAGTAAAAAATATGTCAAAACCTATATGAAAAAACTATAGATGGTGAATTGAAACACTCATTTTTACCTGTTACCTCTCTTTTTTAACTCACTACGATGTCCCACTTATGATTCTTTTAATCTAAACATGGACATAAGGGTATTTTTTAAACCATTATAAAAACCGAGGGTACAATGAACTTTTGAAAAAATGATAGTAACAAGTAATAGAAACTAACATAAACATTTGGTATAATTTAACCTTGAAAAAGACAATATTATAGAAAATTTAGTTTCATTATTAATAGTCAATATAAAAGGATGAAATTGGCAAAAAAAATAAATAATAAAAACCAATAATTTAAAATAGCAATAGGGCCCACCCGGGTTCGAACCGGTGACCTCTTGATCTGCAGTCAAATGCTCTACCACTGAGCTATGGACCCTTGTTGTTTCCAAAATTAATAGTTGACTAATTACTTTGCAACCATTTTTTGGGTTAAGGATTAAACCAAAACCCTTTAACAAAGGGATATAATTGAGATTTAACTAAAATTTTAGGGGCAAAATGAAAATAACTTATATAAAAATTTGGTAACGCTATAATTGAAACACCCATTTTTACCTTTTTACCTGGTACTGATTCTTTTAATCTAAATATGAACATAAGGGTATTTTTTTTTTTTAAAAAAAGTAATTCAAATTAGTAATATGGCACAACCGTGTTCGAAACAGCGACCTCTTGGTCGACAGTCAAATGTTCTACCACTGAGCTATGAATCCATGTTGTTTCTAAAATTAATAGTTGACTAATTGTTTTTGTTTTTGAAAAAGATACTTCATTGATTAGACAGAAAAAAGTACAAATGAGAGGCTAGAGGAAAGCCTCCCAATTAAGCGCTATAGTAGAAGTATCATAATTACAAAACAACTTCGATTTGGAGCACCATGAAGCAGCATTGATGATAATCTCCTCCCATAACTGATGAATGGACTTTGATTTATCACTAAAAATCCTGTCATTTCGTTCCAACCAAATATACCATAAAATGGCCCCAAAGATGTTGCACCACATAATATGTTTGACATTTACCTGGGGCATAGCAAGGCATTGAGATATAAAATCCTCAAGTCTGTTCGGCAGAATAGATAACATATTAGAATCATTTAAAAGAGTGGACCAAAGGCTTTTACCTGGGGCATAGTTGACTAATTGGTTTGAAACAAGTTTTAGGGTTAAGGATTAAACCAAAACCTTTTAACAAAGGGATATAATTGAGGTTTAACTAAAAACTTAGAAATGCTATAATTGAAACAACCCATTTGTTACTGTGTACCTCTTTTTTTTTTAACTCAATACTATGTCTCACTTCAGTTTCTTTTAACCTAAATATCGACATAAGGGTATTTTTTAAACCATTATAAAATCCGAGAGTAGAATGAACTTTTTAAAATGATAGCAACAAGTAATTGAAACTACTATAAACATTTGATATAATTTAACCTTGGAAAAGGCAATATTGAATAAATAATAACAAACTTAGTAAAAAATATGTCAAAACCTATATGAAAAAACTATAGATGGCGAATTGAAACACTCATTTTTACCTGTTACCTCTCTTTTTTAACTCACTACGATGTCCCCCTTATGATTCTTTTAATCTAAACATGGACATAAGGGTATTTTTTAAACCATTATAAAAACCGAGGGTACAATGAACTTTTTAAAAAATGATAGTAACAAGTAATTGAAACTAACATAAACATTTGGTATAATTTAACCTTGAAAAAGACAATATTATCGAAAATTTAGTTTCATTATTAATAGTCAATATAAAAGGATGAAATTGGCAAAAAAAAGAAAAAAAAACCAATAATTTAAAATAGTAATAGGGCCCAACCGGGTTCAAACCGGTGACCTCTTGATCTGCAATCAAATGCACTACCACTGAGCTATGGACCCTTATTGTTTTCAAAATTAATAGTTGACTAATTTGTTTGCATCCATTTTTAGGGTTAAGGATTAAACCAAAACCCTTTAACAAAGGGATATAATTGAGATTTAACTAAAAATTTAGGAACTCTATAATTGAAACCACCCATTAGTCACTGTACTTCTATTTTTTAACTCACTACTATGTCTCACTTCTGTTTCTTTTAACCTAAATATGGTCAGAAGGGTATTTTTTAAACCATTATAAATGTCGTGGGTAAAATGGACTTTTTAAAAAGATAGGAACAAGTAATTGAAATTACCATGAACATTTGGTATAATTTAACCTTGAAAAAGACAATAAATAAATAATAACTAATCAAGGCAACTTAGTAAAAATTATGTCAAAACCTATATGAAAAACCTAAAAAACTATTGAAGAATTGAATTAATAAATAACTTTTTTTTTACCACTTTCAAAAAATATGATCGAAAATTTTGTTCCATTATTTATAGTCAGTATAAAAGGATGAAATTTGCAACAAAAAAAAATAAACGAATAATTCAAAATAGTAAGAGGGTCCAACCGATGACCTCTTGATATGTAGTTAAATGCTCTACCACTGAGCTATGGACCCTTGTTGTTTTCAAAATTAATAGTTGACTAATTTGTTTGCAACCATTTTTAGGGTTAAGGATTAAACCAAAACCCTTTAACAAAGGGATATAATTGAGATTTAACTAAAAATTTAGGAACTCTATAATTGAAACCACTCATTAGTCACCGTGTACCTCTATTTTTTAACTCACTACTATGTCTCACTTCTGATTCTTTTAACCTAAATATGGACATAAGGGTATTTTTTAAACCATTATAAATGTGGTGGGTAGAATGGACTTTTTAAAAAGATAGGAACAAGTAATTGAAATTACCATGAACATTTGGTATAATTTAACCTTGAAAAAGACAATAAATAAATAATAACTAATCAAGGAAACTTAATAAAAAATATGTCAAAACCTATATGAAAAAACTAAAAAACTATTAATGAAGAATTGAATTAATATATAACTTTTTGTTACCACTTTCAAAATATATGATCGAAAATTTTGTTCCATTATTCATAGTCAGTATAAAAGTATGAAATTGACAACAACAAAAATAAACGAATAATTCAAAATAGTAAGAGGGCCCAACCGATGACCTCTTGATCTGCCGTCAAATGCTCTACCACTGAGCTATATATGAACCCTTGTTTGTTCCAAATTTAATAGTTGATTAATTGGTTTGAAACCATATTTTGGGTTAAGGATTACACCAAAAAGTTTTAACAAATGGATATAATTGAGATTTAACTAAAAATTTATGGGCAAAATGAAAATAACATATCTAAAAATTTAGTAACGCTATAATTGAAACACCAATTTTTACCTGTTACCTCCCTTTTTTAACTCACTACTATGTCCCACTACTAATTCTTTTAACTTAAATATGGACATAAGGGTATTTTTTAAACCATGATGAAAGTCGAGGGTAGAATGAACTTTTTAAATTGATAGGAATAAGTAATTGAAATTACCATAAACATTTCATATATTTTAACCTTGAAAAAGACAATAAATAAATATATAATAACTAATCAAGGCAACTTAGTAAAAAATATGTCAAAATCTATATGAAAAAATTATTGATGAATTGAATTAATAAATAAATTTTTTTTACCACTATCAAAAAAATATGATCGGAAATTTGGTTCCATTATTCATAGTCAATATAATAGGATGAAATTGGAAAAAAAAAATGAATAATTCAAAATAGTAATAGGGTCGAACCCGTTACTTCTTGATCTGCAGTCAAATACTCTACTACCACTGAGTTATGGACCTTATTGATTTCAAATTTAATAGTTGATTGACTGGTTTGAATCTATTTTTAGGGTTAAGGATTAAACCAAATCCTTTTAACAAAGGGATATAATTGAGATTTAACTAAAATTTTAGGGGCAAAATGAAAATAACTTATATAAACATTTGGTAACGCTATAATTGAAACACCCATTTTTACCTGTTGTCGCAACGTCATCGCGACGCGGAGCGGCCGATGTCCTCTTTCATGGGTCTTGTTTTAAAAATAAAAGAGATGGAGTCGCCACCAACCATTTTAGGTGTGATTGGTCACCTTAAAACAAAAACTGGTCTAGAAAACAGAAATCAAGTTCGGGGGTCGGTGTAGGGAAGGTGCTAGCACCCTACAACACCCGTTAAAACGGTAGCCAAAATTCTATCCTTATTATCCAATTAAATTTATTGCGAAAGTTCTTAATTTGAGAAAAAAGAAATAGTATTAAATTCAAAAAATATGTCTCACTTAATCCTATCTTAACTTTAAGGATAAAGTAAGAATTTGATATAATGAGTGGAATTAACCATTAATTAATGTTGACACCGTATTTCGTCCGGCCTTGTTTATCGTCATTTTGGATTTTTCACATAATTTTATGTTTTTTCGCTTATTTTTCAGTATTTTTTAGTTTTTCTTTAATTTCGTCATTTTCGTGTTATTTTCGGAATTTTCAAGAAAAGTCACTAAAAAAAATGCTTTTGTTAGTTGATCGTTTATGCGTCCAGGTTTCCGTTTTTAGGGTTTCCATTTCAGGGTTTCAATTTGGGGTTTTCTAATTTAGGGTTTCAATTTAGCGTTTCTAATTTAGGGTTTCAATTTAACGTTTCTAATTTAGGGTTTCCAAGTTTGGTGTCTCGGGATTCCAGCTCAACGTTTCTAATTTAGGGTTTCCAAGTTTTGGTGTCTCGGTCTCGGGACTCCAATTTAGCATTTTGTTTTAAAGGGTTTCGGTTTGAGGCGTCTTTAGTTTAGGGTTTAAGGCTCATTTGTGACCTAATTTGATACTATATATAGAAAGAGAGTAGGACATGGGGAAAGGGGAAAAAAAGTGAGGAAAGATGGGAGGAGAATAAGACAAAAACAGGGGAGGATCCCAAAAAGATAAAAAATCATTTTTCTCTCTCCACTATCTCTCTTACTATTGATCTTCTTCTCCAAGTTATCCCCCATCTCCTTCCCATGGCAACCTAACTCCGGCAATACTCAAGGTGGCGCACGGCGGCACAGCGGCGGAGCTCCGGCAAGACCACGACGGAGAACCACCGCACGCGGCGGCGATCTTCGTCTTCCTCACTTCTCCGGCGAAGCTCGATCTTCGGCCTCGAAGCTCAAAACGCAGACAACGACGAAGCTCCACCATCTTCTCCAAACCCCACGGCGGACTTCACTTCGCAGCAAACACGAGCTGAACGACGGCATCCCCTCGAACCCAAGGCCACGGCGGCGAGCTTCGCCCTCACGAACCGACGGACCTCGAACCAGCAGCTCCCAAATCCAGACGGCGGAGCCAGCTTCGGCCGAACCCAGATCGGCGTACCTTCATCCAACCTCAACTCAGGTGATCCACGGCGGCGGTACAACAATTTCGCGGCGGCGCCAACTCCTTAAACCAGCAGCTGCGGCGGCGCATACGAACCAGCTCCATCTTCAACCCTCACCGGCGGCGTCCCTTTGATCCTTCAGATCTGCGGCGGCGCAGGCTCGAACCAGTTGACCCCTTCCCTCAGACGACGACGGCGGCGCAAGCTTGAATCATCCATGGCGTTCTTCTTCTTCCCAACGCTCCCCTCGAACCCAAGGCCACGACGGCGAGTTTCGGACCTCCACGAACCAGACGGCGATCTCCTCGACGGCGCGACTTCGCCTTCGCAAGCAGCCCAGATCCAAACACACGGCGGCGGTCCCCTAACGCCCCCCTCGTACCCAGACGACGTTTGTTCTCTTCGAACCAGATGCCAGCGGTCTTCGATCGTCTTCCTCAGCAAACCACAATGGCGAGCTTCGGCAGCAGCTCGAACAAACCAGGCGAGGCGAGGCTTCGGAATAGCGACGGCGGCGTTCTCGAACCCAGACGGTGGCGCACGGCGGTGGTCGGAGAGCTGATGACAGAAGCGTGGAAGAAGAAGGCCAGGCGGCTGCGTGGGTAACGTTTAATTGTTTATTTTTATTTTTAGTTAATTACGATAATGCCCCTGTCTCTATTTACTTAATATTTAGCTGATTTGTTGTTGATATATACCCCTGCTATATGCATATATACCCCCTCTGATTTTGATATATACCCCTGCATGTTCAATATATACCTTGCTTTATATACTTAGGTTATATCGTATATGCATGTTAGTTTGTTATTCGTTTCAATTTAATTTTTAAGTTTATTTTCGGGATTACTTACGTTAATTTAATCATTTATTCTTCTGTCGCTCTATTTTATCGTCTTCGTTATTTTATGCGCGTTTGTTTAGTTTTAATTTGTAACCCCGGGAGAGATGAAGGACTGTTCCTCTCATCTCGAGGGTATTTTAGTTTTAATTTGTAACCCCGGGAGAGATGAAGGATTGTTCCTCTCATCTCGAGGGTATTTTATTTTAACCTTATTGAAATCCCGGGATAAATATGGGTTTCCCTATTTGGAGGATTTGTTGTTAATCTATTTTCAAAACACCGCCATTATGCGCTAATTACAAGAACGCCTTTGTTTTAGAAATAGGTTTTCATTTGATTTTAAAATTGAGCTTTTAAATTGAATTTTGATTTACTATTTAAAAAATAAAAGATCGTTATTTCAAATCATGTTTTAAATTAAATTTCAAAAATGGTTTGTTTTCAAAGCAAAAATTGTTTTAATTTTAATTCAAATTTTAATCGAATTTCAAATTGAATTTGAAACAAAACAATTTTACTAAATGATTTTTAAAATTTTTGTTTCTATCGTATGATCTCGGTATCGGGATCAAAGCGATTAATGGCGAAATTAACAATCTTGCTCACGAAATCAAATTCCTACTTTCTTTAAAGTTAGGATATGATTAATTGAGACATTGTTTTATTTTTTAATTGTTTATTTTATTCGTTAGGGACCATTTGAAATTAGCTAGATAATTAGGATAAAACGTTTTGGCTACCGTTTTTAAACGGGATGTTGTAGGGTGCTAGCACCTTCCCTACACTCAACCGACCCCCGAACCTCGTCTTTTTACTTCGTAGACCGTATTTTTAAGGTGACCAATCACACCCGAAATGATTGGTGGCGACTCCATTTTTTTGTGAAAACCACTGTTTAACAGAAGGTTGTCGGCCGCTCCGCGTCGCAAAAACGTTGCGACAATTAATTATCATGTTTTTAAATTTTCCTTAAATAAAGAAAATTATCACCTCAAGAATTTGAGAAAGTCTCAACTCCGTCATAGGATTTTTACATGATAATATTAATTGAAATTCGTTTTGAAATACTTTTGAAAATTCTTATTTTAGAATAAATTGAAAATCAAATGAAAGATCTAATTTTAAAATCATTTAAAATGCCCGAGTTTAAAACAAAATAAATCAACATTATTTTAGAAAATCTTAAATTAAGGTAAACAAATCAAGAATTATTTTTTTATAATTTTCATTTTTTTAAATCAAAACATAACACAAAAATAAAGAAATAAAAAACATGAAACTTAACTAAAAGTTAAGAGTGTAATTTTTGAAATTTTTTATTAATAGCAAAATTGTAAATAAAACAAAAAAATAAATAAATGCAAAATTGTAAATAAACTTAAAACTTTAAAATGAAGATTTATTCTCTCTTACCCCCACGTGAAAAAGATGAATCCTAGATTCAAGGCTGCCGTTTGTGAGCTTCGTCCGCCGCCAATCTGGTTCTTCTTCAACACCGATCTGAAGAAGTCGACACCGTCTGCTCGCCGCTCAATGGTTGCCTCCTAAGTTCGAAGATGGTGTTTGGATGAAGGTGGAGAAGATGAAGTTGGGGAAGAAGATGAAGGAAGAGAAAAAGTGTGGGACCTTGAGGAAAAAAAATTGATTTTTTTAGTCAAATCAAGATTTTGACTTCAAAAATCATATTTTAAATTCTCTAAACTCTAATTTTATCGATTTCCCCTCTACGAGCCTTTTGCTATGATATTTCCCTCTCTTTCTCAATGATTCTTTACCCGATATTTATAGACGATGAGAACGTCAAAGAAGGTTAAAATCAAACAATTAATGACTCAAAATTTTATTCTTAATTGAAACGGATTTTGACAAAAAATGAACAAATATGTTATACTCATAAATGAATATTAAATTTTTAATCCAAAAATGAATTAAATTAGTTATACTCATAAATGAATATCAAATTTTAACCCAAAAATGAATTACATAATTTATACTCATAAATGAATATCAAATTTTAACCCAAAAATGAATTAAATATTTTATACTCATAAATGAATATCACATTTTAACCCAAAAATGAATTAAATATTTTATACTCATTGGATAGAAATAAAACAATTAAAACATTCTTTTTTGTTATTTTTCTCCAATTTTCGAAATTAATTAAATACATAATAAAAAAGTAAATTTACAACTTAAAAAGACTCAATCAAATATGATAAAATAAATAAATAAATAAGGTAAAAAAAATTAATAATAAACAAATGTCCGGACCAAATACGGTGTCTACAACTTGCTCCCCTTTGTGTATCTTTGAAGAATTGAAAGGGTAGACAAAGGACGAAGACAACGTATTGGGAAGGTAAAAATTTGTTCATTATTAAAACGAAGACGGACCTGGGTTTACACAGGCTACGACCTCTAATCTTGGATTAGGGTTCGATTTAACCAACAAGGAAAATAAAACGGACTTGGATTATGTCCACAGGCTTCGACCGCTAATCTTGGATTAGAGTTCGATTTAACCAACAGGAAAATGAAACGGACCTGGATTATGTCCACGGGCTTCGACCGCTAATCTTGGATCAGGGTTCGATTTAACCAACAAGGAAAAGAAACAGACCTGGGTTATGTCCATAGGCTTCGACCGCTAATCTTGGATCAGGGTTCGATTTAACCAACAAGACAATGAAACGGACCTGGGTTTTGTCCACAGGCTTCGACCGCTAATCTTGGATTAGTGTTCGATTTAACCAATTAAAACGGACCTGGGCTATCTCCCGGGCTTCGACCGCTAATGCTGGATTAGGGTTCGATTTAACCAACTGGAATAAAGGTAAAAGGTTGAGTGATAGATTTTGATTTTGATTTTGGTTTTGGTTTTTTATTTTAAATTTAAATGGGACAACGGTTTTTATTTCAAAACTTAGTTGTTAAAATAAAAGATAGTTTTTAAACCAAGGACTTCGTATTTCAGAAATTTGCTTAAAAACGGACAACGGTTTTTATTTCAAAACTTAGTTGTCAAAATGAAAGATATTTTTAAAACAGGGACTTCGTATTTTAGAAATTTGCTTTAAAAGGATGACGGTTTTTATTTCAAAACTTAGTCGTCAACACAAAAGACACTTTTAAAACAGGGACTTCGTATTTCAGAAATTTGCTTTAAAAGGGACGACGGTTTTTATTTCAAAACTTAGTCGTCAACACAAAAGACATTTTTAAACAGAGATTTCGTATTTCAGAAATTTGCTTTAAAAGGGACAACGGTTTTTATTTCAAAACTTAGTTGTCAACAAAAGACTCCTTTAAAACAGGGACTTCGTATTTCAGAAATTTGCTTTAAAGGGACGACGATTTTTATTTCAAAACTTAGTCGTCAACACAAAAGACACTTTTAAAACAGGGATTTCGTATTTCAGAAATTTGCTTTAAAAGGGACAACGGTTTTTATTTCAAAACTTAGTTGTCAAACAAAAGACTCATTCAAAACAGTGACTTCGTATTTTAGAAATTTGCTTTAAAGGGACGACGGTTTTTATTTCAAAACTTAGTCGTCACCACAAAATACACTTTTAAAACAGGGACTTCGTACTTCAGAAATTTGCTTTAAAATGGACAATGGTTTTTATTTCAAAACTTAGTTGTCAAAATGAATGATATTTTTAAAACAGGGACTTCGTATTTCAGAAATTTGCTTTAAAAGGATGACGGTTTTTATTTCAAAACTTAGTCGTCAAACAAAGACTCCTTTAAAACAGGGACTTCGTATTTTAGAAATTTGCTTTAAAGGGACGACGATTTTTATTTCAAAACTTAGTCGTCAACACAAAATACACTTTTAAAACAGGGACTTCGTATTTCAGAAATTTGCTTTAAAAGGGACAACGGTTTTTATTTCAAAACTTAGTTGTCAAAGAAAAGACTCCTTTAAAACAGGGACTTGGTATTTAGAAATTTGATTTGAAGGGGACAACGGTTTTTATTTCAAAACCTAGTTGTCAAAATTAAACCTTTTGAAAAAATATTTTTTAAATTTTTATTTTTTATCGAAGAATATTTTAAAAAAAAATCTTGTGAATATAAAGAAGACTTAAATGCTTGAGTTATGAAATGTGAGTTGGTCAAATGATGTGAATACTAGAATTAATTTATGACTGACTCTCAACAGAGAATGTGATGACATGCAAATGTAAAAATCCAAATGCAAATGAATTAATTTTTTCCAGCGTTACGGTGGAACTTGCTCATCAATAATGCATGACAACGTGTGCCTTAATTTGAAGGCATGATGCATTGATGCATATGCACGCCAATAGTAGAAAAATGAATGTCATGAATGCAGTATGTATGCATGTGCATGTTGATGGTGGATCAAAAATGTCCAACATGTATGCATGTGCATGCCAATGGTAGATAAATGCAACATGGTATGCCTGATCTTTATCTAACCATGATATACGAGAAGGATTTTTGTTTTTTTTGAGAAATATTGATGTAAATGATCTTAAATCGATTACGAAATGTAAGACATGTGGAAATTATGACATCAAAATGATTTTCATGTTTAAGGAAAAATGATTATCCTTGTCTACTCTCATCGTTCTTGTTAGCTCATACTTAGTAGTAAAGAATCGAAAAGAGAAAATGTTGTCGTCATATGAGTTTTTTTTTTTTTTTTTAATGAATGCTTTCACTCGAAAGGGATTATGTATGTCAATTGTAGATTACTCAACCATATTAGGCATGGTGGTTTTTTTAGAAGTGTCTCATGTGTTAGTTTAGAGAACTATCAAAGGTAGTTTCTAGTATTGAACATCTTACTTGATTAACTGCTTCATGATTTAGTCTTGTAATAGACACAATAGTTTGAATACAAGAAAATGAGTTTGAGTTCGAATAAGTATGAAATAGTAAACAGTACACGTTTTCTTCGTAAGGAAAAAAAGAATGTGGTATTCAAATCTCCTGAACAATAAGAGATTGATTATAAAAATTTTAATATTCGTGTAAGAGATTGAAATATGATCCAATGGAAGATGAATGAAGTGATTCCAATTCTTTGGACAATAGTTTTGAGAACATAAAGCAGCTCCTTAGGAAATCATCTCATCTATATATTCTCCTTTCTTTGAGTAAGCTCGAGGTCTTCGATAAATGTAATAATATCTCCATCTTGACTTGGTCTGGTGTGACAAGATGAATCATTTTGCCCAAATGTGGCAATGCGACGCCTTTTCCTTAGTGTGTTGATGGTGATCTTGCTCCAGTATGACAAATATGAAGGCTTTGCTCCAGTTTGTTGATGGTGGTCTTGCTCTAGTGTGGCAAAGATGAAGACTTTGCTCCATTGTTGATTTAAAAATGAGATTTTTTTAAGCATTTAGAGATGAAGCTTTTTGATCTATTGATTGCATCAATTTTTTTTTTTCTTTTCTTTTCGATATGACGCAATCAAATGCTTCAGCTTATTGATATTGATTTTGCCCCCAGCGTAGATGGTGGTCTTGTTCCAGTTTGTTGATATTGGTCTTGCTCCAGTGTGTCAAAGATGGAAACTTGCTCCAATTTGTTTATGGTAGCTTTGCTCCAGTATGGCAAAGACAAAAACTTTGCTTCAGTATGACAAAGACAAAAACTTTGCTTCAGTTTGTTTCATGATGACTCTACTCTAGTGTGTTGGATGGAAGCTTTGCTTCAGTGTGACAAAAATGAAGGTTTTGCTCCAATGTGCAAAGTTTTAAAAAATTATCCCAATTTAGAGAAGATGGAGGCTTTGCCCCAATTGGTCGCCTTGCAAAGGAGATTTTTCAAGCATTCCTGATCTATTGATTGCACAAATCTTGCAACAATTTTTTTTTTATTTTTTATTTATTTAGCAAGAGATTGTGCAATCACATACACACAAGATTGATGATATACAGTTACTCCCTTACAACTCTTGCAATCCTTCTATGTCGTTTCTTTGTCTATGACCCCCGACACCGTGATGAAGATCCTTCAAGCAAAACTCATTGAATGAAGTTGAGATTTTGAGATAATTTCCAAAGTTGTTGACTCATTTGTGCTTAAAACTATTATCTCTAGTCTGGGAATCACTTTCAAATTTTGGGAAGAGAAATGACAAATGATAAGAATGAAAAGAAATGAGAATTTGGATCAAATAAAGCTGAATATGAGAAATGTATGAGAAATTACAAGTCTTAATTATGAAGCAGTAAATCATAAGAGTTTAATACTATTTCATTACATTTGAAGCTCTCTCGAATAATTTGGGATGTTTGCCATCTAAATAAATGTGGCAGGTTTAACAAAAGGGCTAGGTGGGTAGAGAGGCACCATATAATATAGATGGTGAGTTTGGTATGGATTTAAAGGTGGATCCACAAAATCAGGGTAAATTGCCTCAAAGTTTATGTGGCAGGCAAGTTCAAGGTTTTACCGTGAGTAATTTTGGACTCTCACTACAAAAGGGTGTTTAGATTAAAATCTAGCTTAACTGTTGTGTGGTGACAAAGTGTTTAGCACATGAGGGATATATAGGTCGAAATAAGGTCATCTTCAACTACGAGTTCGTCTCAATTGTCGCAACGTCATCGCGACGCGGAGCGGCCGACGTCCTCTTTCAAGGGTTTTGTTTTAAAAATAAAAGAGATGGAGTCGCCACCAACCATTTTGGGTGTGATTGGTCACCTTAAAACAAAAACTGGTCTAGAAAAAAGAAATCAAGTTCGGGGGTCGGTTGAGTGTAGGGAAGGTGCTAGCACCCTACAACACCCGTTAAAACGGTAGCCAAAATTTTATCCTTATTATCCAATTAAATTTATTGCGAAAGTCCTTTATTTAAGAAAAAAAAATAGTATTAAATTCAAAAAATATGTCTCACTTAATCATATCTTAACTTTAAGGATAAAGTAAGAATTTGATATAATGAATGGAATTAACCATTAATTAATTATCATGTTTTAAAATTTTCCTTAAATAAAGAAAATTATTCACCTCAAGAATTTGAGAAAATCTCAACTGAATTTTTACATGATAATATTAATTTAAATTCGTTTTGAAATACTTTTGAAAATTCTAATTTTAGAATAAATTGAAAATCAAATGAAAGATCTAATTTTTAAATCATTTAAAATTCCCGAGTTTAAAACAAAATAAATCAACATTATTTTAGAAAATCTTAAATTCAGATAAACAAATTAAGAATTGTTTCTTTAGAATTTTCATTTTTTTAAATCAAAACATAACACAAAAATAAAGAAATAAAAAAAACATGAAACTTAACTAAAAGTTAAGAGTGCAATGTTTGAAATTTTTTATTAATAGCAAAATTGTAAATAAACTTAAAACTTTAAAATGAAGATTTATTCTCTCTTACCCCACGTATAAAAGATGAATCCTATATTCAAGGCTGCCGTTTGTGAGCTTCGTTCGCCGCCAATTTGGTTCTTCTTCAACACCGATCTGAAGAAGTCGCAACCTTCTGCTCGCCGCTCAATGGTTGCCTCCTAAGTTCAAAGATGGTGTTTGGATGTAGGTGGTGAAGATGAAGTTGGGGAAGAAGATGGAGGAAGAGAAAAAGTGTGGGACATTGAGGAAAGAAATTTGATTTTTTTAGTCAAATCAAGATTTTGACTTCAAAAATCATATTTTAAATTCTCTAAACTCTAATTTTATCGATCTCCCCCTCTACGAGCCTTTTGCTATGATATTTCTCTTCTCTTTCTCTGAATGATTCCTTACCCGATATTTATAGGCGATGAGAACGTCAAACAAGGTTAAAATCAAACAATTAATGACTCAAAATTTTATTCTAAACGAATTTTGACCGAAAATGAACAAATATGTTATACTGATAAATAAATATCAAATTTTTAATCCAAAAATGAATTAAATAATTTATACTCATAAATGAATTTCAAATTTTTAATCCAAAAATGAATTAAATATTTTATACTCATTGGATAGAAATAAATGAATATTAAATTTTAGCCATAAAATGACTTATAAATTATATACTCACTAAATGCTAATCTTATTTGTCAAATTAGGTAAAAATCATTTCCAAACAATTAAAACACTATTTTTGTTATTTGTCTCCATTTTCGAAATTAATTAAATACATAATAAAAAAGTGAATTTACAACTTAAAAAGACTAAATCAAATATGATAAAAAAATAAATAAATAAGGTAAAAACATTAATAATAAACAAATGCCCAGACCAAATACGGTGTCTACATCAATTATGAAACTTGAGAGAAATATTTTTCAAAGAAACATAAAATGGTTGAGACTTGATAATTTCTTTTATAAGAGTAGTGAAAGCACTCATTTCCTTTGTTTTCTTTTGTTTTTTCATTTTCTATTTTTTTCATTCCCTCCAAATGATGATTCAACATTTTTGCTCAAAATTTTTGCTAAAGAAACAATCAAAGTAAACACTAGGGTGATCAAAATAAACATAAAAACTATCATTTTTTTTTTCTTTTTTCAATGATATAATGAAGAATGTGATAAAATTCGAGAAATTTTTGTGAAACATGCATGAGATGATATTGTGAAATTAAAAAAACGTTTTGTTTTTTTTTTTTTTTCTTTAGATATGAAATGAGATAACGATGCATGAACATTTTTATCATGTTTGATTTTCTGTTTTTGTGATGTATGCATGTGCATGATAACAAATTTTTTTTTTTTTTTTTTAATGCATGTGTGAGATGATATGATGCAATTGATGAACAACTAATGATTTTTTTATTTGGAAAAACTAACTCAAACACCACGTTCGTACTTGATTGCCATGATATATCCTCTCGGTTTATGATTTCAGATCATAGGCTAGTTCTTGTGCCTTTTTTATTACGAGAAAATTGTAACTTACCAATGATAGTTTTCCCAACACGATAAATTCTTGACCATCTATATTTTTCCTTCATTGGTTTATGACGACCTTATTCCATGTTGGATTCGTATGAATTTTTTAACTTCGAATATTGATTTGACTATATCGCGTATGAATTATAAAGATAATAAAGTCTACCATATCAGAAAAAAAGATTGAACGAAATAACGACCCTTTACTGAAATACGAAATGTTGATACAACCATTGATACTATAAAAGATTAAAGTAGCTCTAAGATAGCCCGATTGTTGAACTCAAGGTCCTTTTGAGGCTCCACTTCTTTGTCATTTTCCAACTCGGCTCATGAATCTCTATTGATGATTTGGAAGAAGATTGTTGTTGACATCAGGTTCATTTCCCTTTTTAAAGTTCAACCAACCTGCCTTGATCAGATCTTGCACCCTATACTTGAGTGCGGTACAATTTCTGTTGAATGTCCAGATGCTCCTGCATGATAATCACAGCGTGCATTCACATCATACCATTTCGGGTAAGGTGGTTGAACAGGATTCATAGGTGCAGGTGTCAGTTGGTTACTTTGGAATAATTGATGTAAAAGCTCAGTGTAGGTCATCGGGATTGGATCAAATTGAGCTTGTTTACGAGCTCCTCTATTACTTTGTTGCCCCTGAGCAAAGACATGCGTTTGTTGATTCCTAGGCGGGTAGCCTTGATTACCTTAAGGTTGTGGGTTTTGAGGAAAAGCTGAAGGGTATTGTGTTGTCGTGTTGTTAACATACGGTTGATGAGTCGCGTAATAATTCGGCTGATATTGCGGCTGATATTGTGGCATCCTGGAGCTGGAGTACAGCTGCTGGCTCCAATTGGGCTGACTTGCATTGCTCACCATTTGAACTTCTCCCTTCTTTGGAAAACTTCCCTTCTTTGCGACTGACGACTCAGATGCGTCAGTTATCTTACCATGCTTGATCCCATATTCAATCCTCTCTCCGATCGTCATTATGTCAGAAAAATTGGTTGAGGCGCTCTCAATCATCTTATCGTAGAAGGGAGACTTGAGAGTGTTCATGAACATAGTTGATAACTCCTTATCAGTTAGAGGAGGTTGTACTTGTGCAGCGATATCTCTCCACCTTTGCGCATACTCCTTGAAGCTTTATGTGTTCTTCTTTTCCATTATTTGCAAATCCATCCGATCAGGGGCCATGTCTATGTTATGCTTGTACTGCTTTAGGAAAGAATCGGCTAAATTCCTCCACGAGTAGATATGAGTATTGTCTAACTGCATGTACCAACGAGACGTTGGACCGGTCAAACAATCTTGGAAACATTGAATTAACAATTTTTCATTCTGAACATGTGCAACCATTTTTCTGCAATACATGATGAGATGGCTCCTCGGGCAGGATGTCCCCTCATACTTTTCGAATTCCGACACCTTGAACTTTGGTGGAATTACAAGATCAGGAACAAGGCATAACTTTGAGGCGTCAATATTCCCAAAAACATATGTCCCTTCAATTGCTCTTAACCTTTCCTCAAGGATTTCGAGTGTTTCATTGTTAGGGGTTTTGCATTCCCCTTTTGTTGAATCCTTCTTAACCTCGGGGTTTTCCAGATTAGGAACTGTGATAGTTACCCTGGATGGTCCTTCCTTAGAGTGTACAAACCCAGCCTGATCATTCATGGAGACTCCTTCACCTTTGAAGAACTGGAAAGGGTATTGTCCTGCTGACGAATGGTACATCGGGTCACACGATGTGTATGGCGGCAGGATGAACCCTTCAGTTTGGGTGTGCATAGAGGGATTGACTTCGAAGGAGTCATTAGCGGTATTGTTGGGTTGTGCGAGATCAACCACCGCTTTCCCCTTTTCTAACAAATTGAGGATTGATTCTACCTTCTCCCGCAGCTGGTTCATTTCTTTTCTCGTCTTTTCTATTTCCACTTGTTGTTCCTCCATAATTCTTGTTACTTGCCTAGTGCCGTGAATGCGACGAGTTGGTGGTAGTTGAGCTATTTTTTATTCTGTTTTTATTAATAAAAAAGGTAAAGTTTAGCGAAATGAAAGAAAAAAACCCGTAATTTTTTTTTATATGTGAATGAGAAAATGATGCATGGATATTTTTTAATTTTTATTTTTTTGTATGCATGTGTAAGATGATATGATGCATGAATAATTTTTGTTTTTTTTGTTTTTTTATATGATGTGATAACAAATGATTTTTTATTTATTTTTTATTTTTTATGTATGCATGCGTGAGATGATATTATGCGATTAACAATATTTTTTTAAAAAAATGTTAATGCCTTGACATCCAAAATGAGACAATGCAATGAAATTTTCTTTTTATATGCATGTAAATATGCCTAGATCCTAAATGTATTTAGAAAGAGAAAAAAAAAAATATTCACGAGAGAGAAATTTTGTGCTTGCAGGAGATCCCAATGAGTCACCAATTTATGAACGTAAAAAATGCATGATGCTTACATTCTAGGATATGTCAAAAAACTCAAATGAACTCTTTCATATAATGAATGAACCAATATGATCTTATGGAAGTGCATGAAGGTGTCTAAAAATGTCCTACTCATACATGAGATGTGTATGAATAATGTGGTATGCATTTTTTTTTTTTAAATAAAAAAAAATGGAAGATAATCATAAACTAAAATTTTAGAAGAAAAGACTCAACACTTAATTTCAATGTTATAAAATAACAAATGAAATAACTTAAGTAAAAACACTTCATGCGCCTATACGGGGGCATTTACATCCCCTCGATGGTCGACACTACTAAATCTTAAATTTTTTTTTTCATGCGCCTATACGGGGCATTTACATCCCCTCGATGGTCGACACTACTCAATTTTTTACTTTTATTTATTTTAATTATTTTTTTGTTTTTTTGTGACAAGAAAATATTTTTTTAAAAAGATAATAATAATAATGATACGAGAAAAAACAAATGCATAAGACCTTTCATGAGCCAATACGGGGCATTTAAATCCCCTCGAAGGTCGACACTACTAACTCCTAAACTAAAGTGAAAATGAAATAAGACTTTTCACGCGCCTGTACGGGACATTGACAGTCCCATTGAAGGTCGACACTACTAAATCTTAAAAATATTTGATTTAAGCTAAATAGCACGACTCTAAGTACAACTTAAAACTTTTTATTATGTTATTTTTAGATGTAGGAAAGAATCCTACATATATTTTTTATAAAGAAAATATATTTATTAAAGAGAAAAAACGTAATAATTTTCTTTTACTTTTGGGATTTTAGTATTTTGTTTTTTTTGGATTGCTTTTTAGAAAAAGAAAAAGAAAAATAAAAATAAAAATAAAGATTAACTTCAACTACAAAAAGATGCAACCATAAATGTAATGAAACAAAATGACCTCAGAATCCAATCAACAAATAATAAAATGAACAAAATTACAAATGATGTGACGGTAAAATTCTAATCTTAGAGGATAAAGGCCCCCAAATTAATTCGAATGCTAAGAATTAACAAATGAATTAACTTGAGTGAGAATCTTTCGTGCGCCTGTACTGAGGCAATTATATCCCCTTGAAGGTCGACATTACTCGATTCTCAATTCTAATCCTAAAAGGTGAAACCTGGGTAAGAGGCTTGTGATTGTGTGTGGAATGCATGAAAATGAAAAAAATGAATTGCCATAAATAAGTTACAAAAAATAAATAATACATAAATAAAAAAAAACACAACAAAGAAAATAAAATTGGATAATAAAAGAGAAAATGTAATGGCCTGACCCTCTAAAAAAAAAGGTCCCATGTGGAGTCGCCATGCTGTCGCAACGTCATCGCGACGCGGAGCGGCCGACATCCTCTTTTAAGGGTTTTGTTTTAAAAATAAAAAAGATGGAGTCGCCACCAACCATTTTGGGTGTGATTGGTCACCTTAAAACAAAAACTGGTCTAGAAAACAGAAATCAAGTTCGGGGTCGGTTGAGTGTAAGGAAGGTGCTAGCACCCTACAACACCCGTTAAAACGGTAGCCAAAATTCTATCCTTATTATCCAATAAAATTTATAATTTCGAAAGTCCTTAATTTGAGAAAAAAAAATAGTATTAAATTCAAAAAATATGTCTCACTTAATCATATCTTAACTTGAAGGATAAAGTAAGAATTTGATATAATGAGTGGAATTAACCATTAATTAATTATCATGTTTTAAAATTTTCCTTAAATAAAGAAAATTATCACCTAAAGAATTTGAGAAAATCTCAACTCCGTCCTAGGATTTTTACATGATAATATTAATTGAAATTCGTTTTGAAATACCTTTGAAAATTCTAATTTTAGAATAAATTGAAAATCAAATGAAAGATCTAATTTTAAAATCATTTAAAATGCCCGAGTTTAAAACAAAAGAAATCAACATTATTTTAGAAAATCTTAAATTAAGGTAAACAAATCAAGAATTATTTTTTTTAGAATTTTCATTTTTTTAAATCAAAACATAACACAAAAATAACGAAATAAAAAAACATGAAACTTAACTAAAAGTTAAGAGTGCAATTTTTGAAATTTTTTATTAATAGCAAAATTGTAAATAAAAAAAAAAATGCAAAATTGTAAATAAACTTAAAACTTTAAAATGAAGATTTATTCTCTCTTACCCCACGTGAAAAAGATGAATCCTAGATTCAAGGCTGCCGTTTGTGAGCTTTGTCCGCCGCCAATCTGGTTCTTCTTCAACACCGATTTGAAGAAGTCGACACCGTCTGCTCGCCGCTCAATGGTTGCCTCCTAAGTTCGAAGATGGTGTTTGGATGAAGGTGGAGAAGATGAAGTTGGGGAAGAAGATGAAGGAAGAGAAAAAGTGAGGGACCTTGAGGAAACAAAATTGATTTTTTTAGTCAAATCAAGATTTTGACTTCAAAAATCATTTTTTAAATTCTCTAAACTCTAATTTTATCGATTTCCCCTCTACGAGCCTTTTGCTATGATATTTCCCTCCCTTTCTAAATGATTATTTACCCGATATTTATAGACGATGAGAACGTCAAACAAGGTTAAAATCAAACAATCGAAACAGTGATCTCTTAGTCAGAGGTCAAATGTTCTACCATTGAGCCATGAATCCATGTTGTTTCCAAAATTAATAGTTGACTAATTGGTTTGAAACCAGTTTTAGGGTTAAGGATTAAACCAAAACCTTTTAACAAAGGGATATAATTTAGGTTTAACTAAAAACTCAGGAATGCTATAATTGAAACCACCCATGAGACATAGTATTGAGTTAAAAAAAAAGAGGTACACGGTAACTTACCGTGTACCTCTTTTTTTTTAACTCAATACTATGTCTCACTTCTGTTTCTTTTAACCTAAATATCGACATAAGGATATTTTTTAAACCATTATAAAATCCGAGAGTAGAATGCACTTTTTAAAATGATAGCAACAAGTAATTGAAACTACTATAAACATTTGATATAATTTAACTTGGGAAAAGGAAATATTGAATAAATAATAAGCAACTTAGTAAAAAATATGTCAAAACCTATATGAAAAAACTATAGATGATGAATTGAAATACTCATTTTTACCTGTTACCTCTCTTTTTTAACTCACTACGATATCCCACTTATGATTCTTTTAATCTAAATATGGACATAAGGGTATTTTTTTAAACCATTATAAAAACCGAGGGTACAATGAACTTTTTAAAAAATGATAGTAACAAGTAATTGAAACTAACATAAACATTTGGTATAATTTGACCCGAAAAAGACAATATTATCGAAAATTTAGTTTCATTATTAATAGTCAATATAAAAGGATGAAATTGGCAAAAAAAAAAAAACCCAATAATTTAAAATAGTAATAAGGCCCAACCGGGTTCGAACCGGTGACCTCTTGATCTGCAGTCAAATGCTCTACCACTAAGCTATAGACCCTTGTTGTTTTCAAAATTAATAGTTGACGAATTTGTTTGCAACCATTTTTAGGGTTAAGGATTAAACTAAAACTCTTTAACAAAGGGATATAATTGAGATTTATCTAAAAATTTAGGAACTCTATAATTGAAACCACCCATTAGTCACCTTGTACCTCTATTTTTTAACTCACTACTATGTCTCACTTCTGTTTCTTTTAATCTAAATATGGACATAAGGGTATTTTTTAAACCATTATCAATGTCGTGGGTAGAATGGACTATTTAAAAAGATAGGAACAAGTAATTGAAATTACCATGAACATTTGGTATAATTTAACCTTGAAAAAGACAATAAATAAATAATAACTAATCAAGGCAACTTACTAAAAAAATATGTCAAAACCTTTATGAAAAAACTAAAAAACTATTGATGAAGAATTGAATTAATAAATAACTTTTTTCTACCACTTTCAAAAAATATGATCGAAAATTTTGTTCCATTATTCATAGTCAGTATAAAAGGATGAAATTTGCAAAAAAAAAATAAACGAATAATTCAAAATAATAAGAGGGTCCAGCGGTGACCTCTTGATCTGCAGTCAAATGCTCTACCACTGAGCAATATATGAACCCTTGTTGTTTCCAAATTTAATAGTTGATTAATTGGTTTGAAACCATATTTAGGGTTAAGCATTACACCAAAAAGTTTTAACAAATGGATATAATTGAGATTTAACTAAAAATTTATGGGCAAAATGAAAATAACATATCTAAAAATTTAGTAACGCTATAATTGAAACACCAATTTTTACTTGTTACCTCTCTTTTTTAACTCACTACTATGTCCCACTACTAATTCTTTTAACTTAAATATGGACATAAAGGTATTTTTTAAACCATTATGAAAGTCGAGAGTAGAATGAACTTTTTAAAATGATAGGAATAAGTAATTGAAATTACCATAAACATTTCATATATTTTAACATTGAAAAAGACAATAAATAATTAATAACTAATCAAGGCAACTTAGTAAAAAATATGTCAAAATCTATATGAAAAAATTATTGATGACGAATTGAATTAATAAATAACTTTTTTTTACCACTATCAAAAAATATGATCGGAAATTTGGTTCCATTATTCATAGTCAATATAATAGGATGAAATTGGAAAAAAAAAATGAATAATTCAAAATAGTAATAGGGTTCAACTCGTTACTTCTTGATCTGCAGTCAAATACTCTACCACTGAGTTATGGATCCATGTTGTTTTCAAAATTAATAGTTGACTAATTGGTTTGAAACCAGTTTTAGGGTTAAGGATTAAACAAAAACCTTTTAACAAAGGGATATAATTGAAGTTTAACTAAAAACTTAGGAATGCTATAATTGAAACCACCCATTTGTTACCGTGTACTTCTTTTTTTTAGTCAAATGCTCTACCACTAAGCTATGGACCCTTATTGTTTTTAAAATTAATAGTTGTCTAATTTGTTTGCAACCATTTTTAGGGTTAATGATTAAACCCAAACCCTTTAACAAAGGGATATAATTGAGATTTAACTAAAAATTTAGGAACTCTATAATTGAAACCACCCATTAGTCACCGTGTGCCTCTATTTTTTAACTCGCTACTATGTTTCATTTCTGTTTCTTTTAACCTAAATATGGACATAAGGGTATTTTTTAAACCATTATAAATGTCGTGGGTAGAATGAACTTTTTAAAAAGATAGGAAGATGTAATTGAGATTACCATGAACATTTGGTATAATTTAACCTTGAAAAAGACAATCAATAAATAATAACTAATCAAGGCAACTTAGTAAAAAATATGTCAAAACCTATATGAAAAAACTAAAAAACTATTGATGAAGAATTGAATTAATAAATAACTTTTTTTTACCACTTTCAAAAAATATGATCGAAAATTTTGTTCAATTATTCATAGTCAGTATAAAAGGATGAAATTTGCAACAAAAAAAAATAAACGAATAATTCAAAATAGTAAGAGGGTTCAATCGGTGACCTCTTGATCTGCAGTCAAATGCTCTACCACTGAACTATATATGAACCATTGTCGTTTCCAAATTTAATAGTTGATTAATTGGTTTGAAACCATATTTAGGGTTAAGGATTACACCAAAAAGTTTTAACAAATGGATATAATTGAGATTTAACTAAAAATTTATGGGCAAAATGAAAATAACATATGTAAAAATTTAGTAAAGCTATAATTGTTGATTAATTGGTTTGAAACCATATTTAGGGTTAAGGATTACACCAAAAAGTTTTAACAAATGGATATAATTGAGATTTAACTAAAAATTTATGGGCAAAATGAAAATAACATATGTAAAAATTTAGTAAAGCTATAATTGAAACACCATTTTTTTATGTGTTACCTCTCTTTTTTAACTCCCTACTATGTCCCACTACTAATTCTTTTAACCTAAATACGCGACATGGTATTGTAAGTGGCAGAGTGGCCTTGCTGCCACAATCCACTGAGATTCAGCCCTTCGTCTCTCCGATTCGTCCCTAAATATGGACATCAGGGTATTTTTTAAACCATTATAAAATCCGAGAGTAGAATGAACTTTTTAAAATGATAGCAACAAGTAATTGAAACTTCTATAAACATTTGATATAATTTAACCTTGGAAAAGACAATATTGAATAAATAATAAGCAACTTAGTAAAAAATATGTCAAAACCTATATGAAAAAACTATAGATGACGAATTGAAACACTCATTTTTACCTGTTACCTCTCTTTTTTAACTCACTACGATGTCCCACTTATGATTCTTTTAATCTAAATATGGACATGAGGGTATTTTTTAAACCATTATAAAAACGAGGGTACAATGAACTTTTTAAAAAATGATAGTAACAAATAATTGAAACTAACATAAACATTTGGTATAATTTAACCTTGAAAAAGACAATATTATCGAAAATTTAGTTTCATTATTAATAGTCAATATAAAAGGATGAAATAGGCAAAAAAAAAAAAAAAAAAAAAAAAAAAAAAAAAAAAAAACCAATAATTTAAAATAGTAATAGGGCCCAACCGGGTTTAAACCGATGACCTCTTGATCTGCAGTCAAATGCTCTACTACTAAGCTATGGACCCTTGTTGTTTTTAAAATTAATAGGGGACTAATTTGTTTGAAACCATTTTTAGGGTTAAGGATTAAACCAAAACCCTATAACAAAGGGATATAATTGAGATTTAACTAAAAATTTAGGAATTCTATAATTGAAACCACCCATTAGTCACCGTGTACCTCTATTTTTTAACTCACTACTATGTCTCACTTCTGTTTCTTTTAACCTAAATATGTACATAAGTTTAAACCATTATAAATGTCGAAGGTAGAATGAACTTTTTAAAATGATAGGAACAAGTAATTGAAATTACCATGAACATTTGGTATAATTTAACCTTGAAAAAGACAATAAATAAATAATAACTAATCAAGACAACTTAGTAAAAAACATGTCAAAACCTATATGAAAAAACTAAAAAACTATTGATGATGAATTGAATTAATAAATAACTTTTTTTTACCACATTCAAAAAAATATGATGGAAAATTTTGTTCCATTAGTCATAGTCAGTATAAAAGGATGAAATTGGCAACAACAAAAAAATAAACGAATAATTCAAAATAGTAAGAGGGCCCAACCGGTCATCTCTTGATCTGCAGTCAAATGCTCTACCACTAAGCTATATATGAACCCTGGTTGTTTCCAAATTTAATGGTTGATTAATTGGTTTGAAACCATATTTAGGGTTAATTATTAAACCAAAATATTTTAACAAATGGATATAATTGAGATTTAACTAAAAATTTATGGGCAAAATGAAAATAACATATCTAAAAATTTAGTAGCGCTATAATTGAAACACCAATTTTTACCTGTTATCTCTTTTTTAACTCACTACTATGTCCCACTACTAATTCTTTTAACTTAAATATGGACATAAAGTGTATTTTTTAAACCATTATGAGGGTATTTTTAAAATGATAGGAACAGGTAATTTAAACTATCATAAACAATTGGTATAATTTAACCTTGAAAATGGCAATATTGAATAAATAATAACTAATCAAAGGAATTTAGTGAAAAATATGTCAAAACCTATATGAAAAAACTATTGATGACGAATTGAATTAATAAATATTGAACGATTTTTTTTAAAATAAAAATGACGGGTGAGGATCCAACCCAAAATAATTTTAAACTTTTTTTTAGCACTTTTTTCCAAAATTAATAGTTGACTAATTGATCTGAAACCATTTTTAGGGTTAAGGATCAAATCCTTTTAACAAAGGGATATAATTGAGATTTATCTAAATATTTAGGAAGGCTATAATTGAAACCACATATGTGTCACCGTGTACCTTTTTTTTAACTCACTACTATGTCTCACTTCTGTTTCTTTTAACCTAAATATGGACATAAGGGTATTTTTTAAACATTTATATAGCCGAGGATAGCCAAAGCGAGCATGGCTCATATGTATGTCTTGATGACCAAAAAGGTCTATTGTTCGAATCGCTCATCCCAATGTACTAAAAAAAAATATAAAGTCGAGGGTAAAATGATTGAAATTACCATAAACATTTGGTATAATTTAACCTTGAAAAAGGCAATATTCAATAAATAATAACTAATCAAGGCTAACTTAGTAAAAAATATGTCAAAACCTATATGAAAAAACTATTGATGACGAATTGAATTAATAAATATTTAAACATTTTTTTTTAATATAAAAATTGCGGGGTGCGAATCCAACCCAAAATAATTTTAAACTTTTTTTTACCACTTTCTTCCAAAATTAATAGTTGACTAATTGATTTGAAACCATTTTTACGGTTAAGGATCAAACGAAATCGTTTTAATAAAGGGATATAATTAAAATTTATGTAAAAATTTAGTAACGGTATAATTGAAACCACCAATTTGTCACCGTGTACCTTTTTTTTTTTTTTTAAACTAAATACTATGTCTCACTTCTGTTTCTTTTAACTTAAATATGGACATAAGGGTATTTTTTTTAAACCATTATAAAAGCCGATGGTAGAATAATTTTTTTTAAAATGATAGGAACAAGTAATTGAAATTACCATAAACAATTGGTATAATTTAACCTTGAAAAAGGCAATATGAAATAAATAATAACTAATCAAGGCAACTTAGTAAAAAATATGTCAAAACCTATTGATAACGAATTGAATTAATATATATTGAAACATTGTTTTTAATATAAAAATGTTGGGGTGAATCCAACCCAAAAGAATTTAGGGCCCAACCAGGTTCAAACTGGAGTGGCCTCTTGATCTGCCGTCAAATGCTCTACCACTAAGTTATAGACCCTTGTTTTTAAAATGAATAGTTTACTGATTGCTTTGAAACCCTTTTTAGGAATAAGGATTAAACCAAATCGTTTTAACAAAGGGATATAATTGAGATTTATCTAAAATTTTTGGGCAAACTAAAAATACCTTATCTAAAAATTTAGAAACGCTATATTTGAAACCACCCATTTGTCACCGTGAACCTTTTTTTTTTTTTTTAAACTAAATAGTATGTCTCACTTCTGTTTCTTTTAGCTTAAATATGGAAATAAGGGTATTTTGTAAACCATTATAAAAGTCGAGGGTAGAATGAATTTTTTAAAATGATAGGAACAAGTAACTGAAATTACTCTAAACATTTGGTATAATTTAACCTTGAAAAAGGCAATGTGAAATAAATAATAACTAATCAAGGCAACTTAGTCAAAAATATGTCAAAACCTATGGATAACGAATTGAATTAATAAATATATTGAAACATTTTTTTTAATATAAAAATTGTGGGGCGGATGCGGATCCAACCCAAAAGAAATTAGGGCCCAACTCCCAACTAGGTTCGAACTGGGGTAACCTCTTGATGACTTCTTGATCTGCAGTCAAATGTTCTACCACTGAGTTATAGACCCTTGTTGTTTTCAAAATTAATAGTTTACTGTGATTTGAAATCCTTTTTAACAAATGGATATAATTGAGATTTATCTAAAATTTTAGGACAAACTAAAAATACCTTATCTAAAATTTTGGGAACGCTATAATTGAAACCACATATTTGTCACCATGTACCTCTTTTTTTAACTCACTACTATGTCCCACTTCTGTTTCTTTTAACCTAAATATAGACATAAAGGTATTTTTTAAACCATTATAAAAGCCGAGGTAGAATAAACTTTTTAAAATGATAGGAACAAGTAATTAAAACTTTTGGTATAATTTAACTTTGAAAAAGACAATATTGAATAAATAATAACTTGACAAGTTAGTAAACAACTAGGTTTTAACCTATGATCACCAATGAGCTACAGACTCTTACTATTTTTAGGGTTGAGGATTACACCAAAACGTTTTAACAAAGTGGTATAATTGAGATTTATCTAAAATTTTAGGAGCAAAAAGAAAATAACTTAACTCAAAATTAAGGAATGTCATTTTATTTTATTTTATTTATTATTTATTAATTTTTTTTTTTTTTTGAAACTAATAGATCGGAAACAAAACTAAACACGAAAGATAATAGAAGCAGCTGATGAGTCTTTCTTCAAAATTTCGGAGAGTCACTCCAATGGACTCCGTCCCCCTTCATTTGAAAGACCCAAAGTGCAAAACCGGTGAGCCATTTCATGAGCAGCACCATTTTGACAACGTCGAATGTGCGCCAAAGAGATAGCAGTGAACTGAGATGCCAGTCGCCGGATTTCCTCAATGAACAAACCCACCTCGGTGAGGTCCTCCGTATCTTCGTTTATGAGCTTAATCAGATGCAAGCAGTCAGATTCGACCATAATGGGACGGTGATGGGAAGACGAAAGATCTTCGATCAAGACCTGCACACAACGCCTGAGCTCACTACAACAAAAATGGTGTTACTTAACGTTTTAAAAACGTTAAGTTCGAATACACTTGACGCTTTTACAAGCGTCAAGTAATCGCCTGTCAAGAAAAGTGTGGTCGAACCTTGACTTATTGGAAGCGTCAAGATATAAAGAAAAAACGTCAAGCTTTAATTACCTTGATATGTTGTAAATGTCAAGAATTTCAATGATTATTTTCTTTTTAATATATATATATATATATATATATATATATATATATATATATATATATATAGCTTACTATCTTTAATTTACTGCATATTTTATGCTCCAAAAACTTCAAAATTGACATAATTCTTCAAAATTTCAACAAACAATACACATTCCAATATTTTCAAATTACTTAACTATCAAATTTCAAAATTACAAGAGCTATCAACCCATGAAGTATACCAAAATTACAAATTATCTATATCACCATATATGTTTTGAAATATGTTCAAAATGACAAACTTTGTTAGCATATTCTAAAGAACAAAACAGTTATACAAAAAAGTATATCGCACTCTCACGTTGCCTCTCATGCTACAGTTCTAAAAGTTGTTCACTTGATCTATAAAAAAAATCAGAACGAATTGAACCAAATGCCGATAAATCCACCATCACGGGTCTTACGTATGGGATCAAATGTTTCAACGGTAACCACATTAGTGCCCTGAAATGGAAACCAAAAAATCTGCACTATAATAGTAAAAGAAAGAAAGATAAATAAAACAATTTTACCAAGTAATCACATAAGGAAGAAAGTTAATATAATTATTTGGATTCTCCATGGGGTGTAGAAACATCTCAATAAGATAGCTTAGATATAGGTGTAATCATCCAGTTGGTTCTTTTAGAAAACGTTGGCATAACTATGAGCAATTTGGAAGTGTTGCTTTTATGAAACTGTCGAAGACAAAAAAAGAAAAAAAAAAAGAAAAAAAGAAAAAAAATATATATATATATATATATAACAAGGAATCAATGTTTGTTTAAATAACTATGAGCTAAAAACTCACTTGCTCCGGGGTTTTCAAGACCCTTAATTTGTGTAGTGTTCAAATTCATTGACATGGGCATTAGAGTTGTACCGTGGCAACCGACCTCAGAATCGGTTGCACAGATTAGAGGGTTTCCAACAATACTGCAATATCATAAAGATTACGTAAGCGGGATTTCACACACAAAAAAACATACAGAGCAAAAGAGAGGACAACTTGTATTATTATAAGACACATCACTGCACTACTACAAACAAATTTTATAATAAGAAACTAAATTCAAAAGCAAATTTTCATCAGAATTATGTACCAAAGATGGCTGAATTTGAGAAGAGAGAAACTTACAGAAAGACAAGTTGGATCATGTTGACTAAAGACATGAATTTCCCTAGAAAGACTATTTGTTGTTAAGTCTCCTAAGAATCATTGGAAAACAAACCAAAATAAACTAAAAATATTTTAGGGAAGAAGAAAACAAAAGGCATAATAGGAAGATGCTTACAAGTATTGTAGGCTTCTCAAATGGCCTAAAGAAGATAGAATTCCTCCCCAGTGAAGGAGTTGTTTGATATATAAAGTGTTTGAAGCTTTGAGAGCCTCTCCAAGCTCGGGAGAATTGCGCCTCTAATATTGTTGTTCTGCAACAACCTATAGAGCAAATGCAAACCAATTCACTTACTGATTTTTCTCCAATTTTAAGGAGAAAAAAAAGACATTGTTGAATTATTTCATTCTTGTTTACTTACACAATTTGAAGGTTTGTCAAATTCCCAATGCTTGAAGAGTCCCAAAAATTTTCTAGCTTGGAGTCCCTCTGCATTACATACAAAACTCACCAAAAGAAAGAAAAATGAATCAGATCTTCAATGGTGAATTGCCTCCATTTCCAAATCTTCATCTGCAATTTTTTAATTCAAATTCTCAAAGAATAAGGTGGAGAAGAGAAGACATTTTACAGGCAAAGGACATGGTTCTTAGGGGAACAAGTAACCATAGTCATGCTACGTGGGTCAACAGATTCCCCATCCCAATTCTCAAGCACACCATGAGGATCTTGAAGAGAAGCTTTTATACCCATCAAGCTTGAACTAATTAGAGGTTGAACTAAAATGAAACAATTCGCCCCGGAAACATTCTTCAATTTCTAACTTCAAAATGACTTAAATAGACATACCCAAATTACAGGGAGAAATGGGAAAATGAAAAGGGTAATTTATAAATGAAACAATCATAATGGTCCCCATGAAAGTCCACAATTTTCAACTTAAAATGGTCTAAACAGACAAACCCATCTTATAGAAAGAAATGGAGAAAAAAGAAGAGGGTAATAAATTGAGGTTTGATTATAATTTCTCCATTTTGTTACCTATTTCTATATCACTTACCTTCATAATTTAAACATTTGGGAGATAGCAAGCTATTAAATGCAAAAGCCTAAAAAAATAAAGAAGCCACACGGAACAATAGCTTCAATTCTCCTCATTCCCATCAAATGCTCTCATGTAAAAAAAACTAGAGACAAAGTCAAGCAAAAGGTTGAAAGGTATTGAAAATAGGGGTTGGTTAAAGAAGAAGATGAAGGAGATGGACAAACCCTCATAAATCCTTCCATTATCTTCTTCTTTACTAACTAGTAACACCATAATCACCCTCACCAACAAAAGACACAAAACATTGAACAAAAAAAAATCGAAATCGACATTAGAATTAGTTGAAGGAAAGAAAAAACGAAATCGACAAAACCTAGTTTCAGAATTCCAAACCCACCAAAAATATTAAACCAAAAGTCCCTCCAACCAAACTTCTATTAGTCCAAACAAACATCTCGGACACAAAAACACATTGAAATAAAAAAAAAACAAAGGTACAATTATTTTTTATAAAAAATCCATTGGTCATAGTCTAATATAATAATAGAAAAAAGAAAACGATCTAAATCTTTTATAGAATTAGCATGAGCCAAAAATACAGTATAATCCCTAGGTCACACAGGGCGAGAAGAGAATCAATTGTAACATGTAAAACCGAACAAAAGTCGTCGATTAGCGCAACATCTGAAGGTTAAGTTTGGCAAATTCAAAGCCCCTTTCGGAAGAAAATATGATGCGAGGACCCGATCCACCAACTATCTGAACCTAAATCTATGGTCGAATATTAACGCAAAAAAACTAAGTAACTTGTAAACGAACCTGAATATGATGAGTGTTCCTTCCTTTGACGCTGGAGCAATTCGTTTTGTTCTTCACACCAATTGCTCGAGCGAAGACCAAAATCGACCTGAACGAGTTGAAAAAAGGTAGATTTTAGAGAGGATAGAAGGAGATTTGTGCCAAAAAGACGTCGAGTGAGAGGTTCCTAATTCGAGTTGAACCAGCAATAAACGCAAGAAGAGCGTTGATGAGTGTAGAGTGGCGGCGAAGAGCGGTGCCAAGGAAAGGCAGTGAAGAGAACGAAACGTCGTTGCTGGAAAAAATCATCGTTGAAGGTTAGGAAACCAAAAAAATAATGACTTTGTGATGACTGAGCGAGAAAGCCCTAAACCCCCCTTTAAAGAAAGGTTAATTGATTTTTTTAAAACTTATTCTTGAGATTTTAAAAGTGAGAAGTGAATTAACAACTTTGTTGACGTTTTTGAAATGTCAAGTTGTATGTGAGAGTGAAAAATTTGAAAATTTGCCTTAACCTCCACTTTTTTTTTCTTTTTCTTGACATTTTTTTGAAATCTCCGCATTTTTTTTCCTTTTTCTTCACGTTTTTTTTTTTTAAATTCATGTGATACTTGACGTTTGTTCATAAAAATGTCAAGCAATTAATTTTACAAACGTCAAGAAATGTTGTTTTTGTTGTAGTGGCTTCAAAAACCGGTATGAGCCAATTTTATCTCGACGATCGCCAACCAGCTTTAACCGGATTGCCGTCAGAGTCTCGAACGATCCACACTATTGCTCCTCTATTGAGAGAAGCACTCCAAGACGCATCGCAATTGAGCTTCCAGCCCCCGAGAGGGGGGCGATTCTACCTAGGGACCGTAGTGACGATATTTGGGGCCGAGATTGGAAGGTAAGACTTCTGATTTATTTTGATTTCATTGATGCAACTGTCCGCCAAAATTGAGAGGGTCTGAATTTCGGATTTGGTCCCGCTGTGCAGCACCTGATTCCTATACTTCCAGATCTTCCACATTAGCATTAGAGTATCCGCCATTTTTCCATCGTACGCGTACTTCCAAATCCATGCGCAGTAATCCATCGAACTTCATCCTTCCCTGTGGACATAAAAAAAATTTAAGTTAGGAGTAAAGATGGAACGCCAAAGGTTCTTTGTGAGTTTGCAATTCCAGATTAAGTGAGTGGTAGTCTCTTTAAAACCATTACAAAAGACACATCCCTAATGCTATTTATTTGGGCCTCGTTGAATTTTGGCCAAACTTTTGGGTTTTTATTTATTTGGGCTTAATCCAATCGTTTTCAATAACTTCAATTATTTAAATTTTGCCTGTTAGAATAGTTATTATAGCATTGTAAATATATTAGTTGTAATGTCCTTTACTGTCTTTTCCCCTTCCCCTAATTAGGTTAACCTTGTACATTGTTATATATATATATATATATATATATATATAATGAATGGAATAGATTATTCTGATTCTCTCAAACCCTTAGCATTCACATGGTATCAGAGCTAGGGTTTTAGAAATTTTTTGCCGTTAGGGTTTTTCAAGTGGGGGTAGGTTGACGTTTGGGTCTTCATTTAGAGTGATCGTTTGTCAACACCACCCACTTCAGCAGTTGCGCCGCCGTCAGGAGAGGAGACTCGTCGTCGCCGTCCGTCAGAAGGAGCCGCGCGTGAAGCCCACGCGCCGCCGAAAGGATTCGTCTCCGCCGCCACGCGCCGACGCGTGAGGGCGCGTCCGCCGTCCGTTCCCGCTTCCTCCGCCTGGGTTCGTCTCGCAAGGGTATTTCTAGCCTGTCTGTGTATGTAGGTTTGCCAAAATCTACTCGGTTTGCCTCTGGTTTGTTATTTTCCCTCGGTTTGGGTTTGTTTTTCGAGTTTTTCAATTCTGTTTTTTCTGTGTTATGGGTGATAAGACAACAATAGTTATGTCCGGCATGATACCGATGATTTCGAAGGTTACCGAAGACAAGTTGAATGGGTCTAACTACTATGCATGGCGATCGAACGTTCGTCATTATATTCGGAGCATTGAGATGGAGGAACACTTGACTAACAAACCACCAACGGATGACACCAAGAAGACTTGGTTGAGGGACGATTCTAGAATGATCCTACAAATCAAGAATTCGATTGAGAAAGAGGTTGTTGGGCTCGTGAATCACTGCGAATCGGTCAAAGAACTAATGGCATACTTGGAATTTCTCTATTTTTGGAAAGATAACCTCAACAGAATGTTTGAAGTGTGTACGACCCTCTTTCAACCTGCTAAGAATGGAAAATCTCTATTGAGTTATTTTATGGAATGCAAACAGAATTGTGCTGAATTTAGTACTTTGTTGCCCGTGGGTCCTGATGTCAAGGTTCAGACTACCCAACGCGACAAATTGTTCATCATGAGTTTCTTATTTGGTCTTGATCCTCAATATGATATGGCAAAAGATCAAGTTCTTTCTAGTTTAGATGTCTCATCGTTGGAAGATGCTTTTACTCGTATATTTCAGAAAAGTCTGCACCTGTGGTCCCACCATCTGAGTCGAACAGTGCTTTCGTTGGGCATACCAATGAGCATAGAGGTAATCGACGGGCAGGAAACAACTTCTCTAGAGGATATCCTCCTACTCAAAAATCTAATTCTGGAGATGTTGTTTGCTATTATTGTCATAAGCCCGGTCATGTGGTAAAAGATTGCAGAAGACTCTTGTATAAGAACCAGGGTCACAGTCAGGATCAGAGGGTTCAATCTGCCCATGTTGCATCTACTCCTGATAACCCTGAAAAGCCATTCACGATTTCTCAGGCAGAGTTTGCTAAATTTCATCAGTATCAAGAGTCATTGACGGCATCATCTTCTACTCCTATTACTGCCATCGCCGAGACAGGTAACCAATCTAAATGTCTTCTTTCCTCCTCTTCTAAATGGGTCATTGACTCTGGCGCTACAGATCATATGTCAGGTAATCCTAGTTTATTCTCTTATTTTTTTCCATCTACATCTTTGCCTAATGTTACTATAGCCGATGGAACCACTACTCCTGTTTTAGGATCGGGAACAGTCAATCTTACCAAAACAATGTCACTATCCTCTGTTTTAAGTTTACCACAGTTCTCCTTCAATTTGATTTCTGTCAGTAAACTCACCCATGATCTTAATTGTTGTGTCTTATTCTTTCCTAATTATTGCTTATTTCAGGATCTTTTTACGAAGAGGACTATTGGTAGAGGGCGTAAATCTGGAGGTCTCTACATCTTTGAACCACATATACCTACTGCCGCCACATGCTCTAGAGTGTTTTCCCATTTTGAAGAACATTGTCGTTTGGGTCATCCGTCTATTTCAGTTTTAAAGCGTCTTCGTCCTCAATTTAGTCATTTCTCTTCTTTAGATTGTGAGTCATGTTAGTTTGCTAAGTTTCATCGTGTGAGTTTGTATCCAAGAGTCGATAAACGAGCTAGTGCTCCGTTTGAGTTAGTTCATTCTGATGTTTGGGGTCTGTGTCTTATCGAGTCCAAGGGAAAATTTCGATATTTTGTTACCTTTGTCGATGATTATTCTCGTGTAACTTGGTTATATTTAATGAAAATTCGTTATGAGTTGCTTTCTCATTTTTGTAACTTCCTTGCTGAAATTAGAACGCAATTTAGCGGTTCTCTTAAAGTCCTACGGAGTGATAATGCTAAGGAATATTTCTCTCATGCTCTTGGATCTTATTTAGGTGCACATGGCATTCTTCATCAGTCCTCATGTGTCGATACTCCATCTCAATATGGAGTTGCAGAACGAAAGAATCGTCATCTCCTCGAAACAGCACGAGCCTTAATGTTTCAGATGCATGTTCCAAAACATTTCTGGGCTGATGCTGTTTCGACGACTTGTTTCTTGATCAATCGCATGCCTTCTTCTGTTCTTAAAGGTGAGATACCTTATCGTACTTTGTGTCCTAAACAACCATCGTTTTCGCTTACACCAAAAATATTTGGTTGTACGTGTTTTGTTCGGGATGTTCGACCTCAACTCACCAAATTGGATCCAAAGTCAGTAAAATGTATCTATCTAGGATATTCTCGTGTTAAAAAAGGGTATCGGTGTTATTGTCCTAGTCTTGATAGGTATTTGGTTTCTCCTGATGTCACGTTTTTTGAAAATTCGTCTTTCTTCCCTTTGCCTTCCAATAAGAGTCAGGGGGAGCATACGAAGGATGATGAAGATTTTCTTATCTATACAATTGTGTCTTCTTGTGAGACACGTAACGAATCATCTTCCTTTGTCCCTGTCTCTACTCACCCACCTTTGACTCAGGTTTACTCTCGTCGACAACCAGGTACAGTTATACGCCCTTTATCAGAGGCTTCCTCGTCATTGGATCCAGGTGCAAGCGATGATCGTCCCATTGCTCTTCGTAAAGGTACACATCAGTGCACTTACCCTATCTCCTCTTTTGTGTCATATAACCATTTGTCTTCTCCTACATGCTCTTTCGTTGCATCTCTAGAGTCTTTACCTACTCCTAAATCTGTTCGTGAAGCTTTTTCTCATTCTGGTTGGCGCGTTGCAATGGTAGAGGAGATGAATGCCTTAGATGATAATGGTACTTGGGATTTAGTGTCTCTTCCTGCAGGAAAGAGGCCTATTGGTTGTAAATGGGTATTTGCAGTTAAAGTCAATCCAGATGGGTCTGTCGCTCGGTTGAAAGCTCGTCTTGTGGCTAAAGGCTACGCACAAATGTATGGAATTGACTATTCTGATACGTTTTCTCCAGTTGCTAAAATGGCTTATGTCAGGTTATTCATTGCGTTAGCATCAACTCATCATTGGCCCTTGCATCAACTTGATATTAAAATGCATTTCTTCACGGTGAACTTCAAGAAGAGGTGTATATGGAGCAACTGCCGGGATTTGTTGCTCAGGGGGAGAATGGAAAGGTATGTCGCCTTCGAAAATCCTTGTACGGTTTAAAACAGAGTCCACGAGCATGGTTTGGAAAATTTAGTACGGTGGTTGAAAACTTTGGAATGAGGAAAATCAAGTTAGATCATTCAGTCTTTTATAAACGATCTGAGAGTGGTTTCATCTTGTTAGTCGTATACGTTGATGATATTGTTATTACTGGTGATGACTCATTGGGTATCCAATCTCTCAAGACTTTTCTCCACAGTCAATTTCATACAAAAGATCTGGGAATGTTGAAATAATTTCTTGGAATTGAGGTGATAAGAAGCAAGAAGGGAATTATGTTATCACAGAGAAAATATGTACTTGACTTGTTGGCTGAAATAGGGAAATTAGGGGCTAAGCCATACAGTACCCCAATGATGCCCAATTCACAGCTCACAAGAGAGGGCGAATTGCTGTAAAGATCCTGAAAGATATAGGAGGTTGGTGGGAAAACTTAATTACCTTACAGTAACTCGACCAGACATAGCCTATTCAGTGAGCATTTTGAGTCAGTATATGTCTTCCCCTACAGTTGACCATTGGGCTGCATTAGAACAAATTCTGTGTTATTTGAAAGTTTTCCCTGGACGTAGTTTATTATATAAAGATTATGGTCATACTAACATTGAATGTTTCACCGATGCTGATTGGGCAGGATCTAAGGAAGACAGGAGATCTACTTCAGGCTATTGTGTATTTGTTGGTGGTAATTTGGTTTCTTGGAAGAGTAAGAAACAAAATGTGGTGTCACGTTTTAGTGCTGAGTCAGAGTATAGAGCAATGACACAATCTGTATGTGAATTAGTGTGGATATATCAACTTCTCATTGAATTGAGATTTGATATCACAACACCGACTCAAATTATGGTGCGATAATCAAGCAGCTCTTCACATCGCATCTAATCCAGTATTTCATGGGCGAACTAAACACATTGAAGTAGACTGTCACTTTGTACGTGAGAAAATACAGCAAGGCCTGATATCAACAGGATACATCAAGACTGGAGAGCAGTTAGGAGATATCTTCACAAAAGCATTAAATGGAGCACGCATAAATTATCTCTGTAACAAGTTGGGCATGATAAACATATATGCTCCAACTTGAGGGGGAGTGTTAGAATAGTTATTATAGCATTGTAAATATATTAGTTGTAATGTCCTTTACTGTCTTTTCCCTTTCCTCTAATTAGGTTAACCTTGTACATTGTTATATATATATATATATATATATATCTAATGAATGGAATAGATTATTTTGATTCTCTCAAACCATTAGCATTCACATTGCCCAATATCATTTTTAGGGTCCAACCGTGTAACGACCCGAACTCCAGGTAAGAGAAATTCATTTAATTGTTACTGTTTTCGAGCTCAATAATGAATTTAAATGAAAGATTCAGGTATATTTGGGCTTAAAATAGGCTAGGGTTAGTGGTTCGACTAAGTCAGAGTTATTAATGATAATAATATTATTATTATTAATATAATAATAATATTATTTAATATAATATAATAATAATATTATTTAATATAATATAATAATAATTTTATTATTTAATATAATATAATAATAATTTTATTATTAATATTATTTAATATAATATTATTATTATTAAAAAAAAATTAAAAGTTCAGCGAAATGAAGACCCACGCCGCCCCTCCCACTCCTTCCACATCTCCCTCCCTGTTTATCTCCCTTCCCCCCAGCTCTCATCTCCCTTCCCCCCAGCTCTCATCTCCCTTCCCCCAGCTCTAATCCCCCTCCCCCAACTCTCATCTCCCTCCCCCAGCTCTCACCTCCCTCTCCCTCAGCTCCGTCTCCCCCTTCGCCTCTCTCTCCTCCACGCCGAACGTCGTCGTCGCTCCAACTACACACTGTCGTCGTCGCTCCCTCTCCCTCTCCTCTCCGCCGATCCTCTTCTTCGCTGCCTCTCCTCCGGCTGTCACCGTATTATTGGGTAAACTTCGATTCTAACCCAAATCTCTCTCAATTTCGATTTACTTAGTTTCATTTATGTATGTTCAGTCCTGAAATTCAACACCCATTTTATTCTAGTACTAAAATCGTGAATTTTGGGGCTTAGACTTGCTGTCCAGTAAGGATTAACCTCCTCACAGCGAATTTTCAGTAGGTAACGATGCTCCAATCCTTATTCGAATTCATTGTAAATGTCGGAACTTTGAATATAAGATTTTGGTTTCTTGTGTTTAGGATTTGGACGATCCATTGAGATAAAGAGACAATTTTTTGGAGTATAAGTTATTTTGAGTAATTGTTCTAAGCATCGCCTTTAATTTTGATATTTTTCTTCAGCGCAGTTTGAGACCTAAATGTTAATGCTAATTTTAGATTTATATTTTAGGTTTGGACTTAGACTTCTGCCAGCCAAAATAAAAGAGAATTATTCTTACAATAATTCAATTGAAGTAAGTGATCTTACTGCTGGTCAACCTTCGGGCTAGGTTGGAAACTTTTATGTTATTCTTGAATTGTATGTTGAAGTTAATTGAATGTTGGAAACTTTTATGTTATTCTTGAATTGTATGTTGAAGTTAATTGAATGTTGAGAGGTTGAATAAGTGTTTGTCTGGTGTTGAATATATGTGGTTGAGATGTTGATTTGATTGTATTAAATGTTGAACTAAATTTTTGTGTGTAGCTCTGAGAGCTTATGTTACGTTGATGAAAGTATGCTGATGATGTTGAATGTTAGATGTTTGATGTATGATGTTAGAAGAGAGAATTTTGATAGAAATTATGAGATTTTCATGTTATGTTTATCATGACGAGTATATGAGAAATAATATATGATTGATGTTATGATCTTTCATGTTTTAACATGATAAATATATATGTTGTGGGGCCTCATTATTGCATGCCACATTTTCAGTAGGATAATTTTGTGACAATATTCTCATCCCCTAGTCATGTTGGTACCTAGTAGACTGAGGTTTTGCTCCACTGACTGGATGCCAACTAACCATCAGTAGGGGTGAGTCTCCAGAGGAGTCTATTATACCGAGTAGTTGTGAGAGTTATTGCGGGATTGAGTTAATTGTTCACTTAGATGGCCATCATAGAACAGTCAGGTTTAGGTCCCACTAGTAAAAGTCTCAGTCAGTTCATGTTGCATGTGATTGCATAGCCTAACCCCAGTAGTGGGGTTACTTACGGAGTATTTTATTTAAAATACTCATTCTTTTCTAAAACTTTTTTTTCAGGTAATTCTAGGGACGTACTCGGCGCTTGACAATGTGATCCGTTGGTGATGTCATGGAACATGTGGAGTCAGAGCTTCCGCTTTCATTAATTGTTTCGTTATTTATTTGAGTCAGTCCAACGATTTTTCCTAGAGATTTGAACAAATCGTTTTGGTTCTTAACTTTTATTTTGAGGAAGCTTATTTGATTGATTTTATGTTTTCATTGGGATCCCAAACTAAAAACATTGGTTGACTTTAAACATTTGTATTTTGCTTTTATTATTTCTAAAATAGAGTTTCAAATAATTTATTGAGTTTTGACGTCATGCTCTTAGTAACGGCCCTTGATGTCATAAAAAAAGTCGGGTAGTTACAAACCGCCATGTGGCAAGGTTTGATTGGACTAGCTTGAGTCGTCTGATGAGATTTGATTTGCAAAATTATATATTTTTATCATTAACTTAAATTAATGATCTCTCAATCTGTGATTGACCAAAAATTATTATTCACCAATTTTGCAAAAACAAATTGCGGTGCGGATCCAACCCGTTTTAAACTTTTTTTTACCACTTTTGAAAAATATTATCGGAAATTTAGTTCCATTATTCATAGTCAATATAAAAGGATGAAATTGGCAAAAAAATAAAATAAAATAAAAACCAATAAATCAAAATAGTAATAGGGCCCAACTAGTGACCTCTTGATCTGCACTCAAATGCTCTACCATCACCCTTGTTATTTCCAAAATTAATAGTTGACTGATTGGTTTGAAACCATTTTTAAAGTTAAGGATTAAACCAAAACGTTTTAACATCGGGATATAATTGAGATTTATCTAAAATTTTAGGGGCAAAATGAAAATAACTTATCTCAAAATTAAGGAACGCGATGATTGAAACCACTTATGTCTCCCGGTGTACTATTTTTTTTTTTTTTTTTTAATAAACTACTATTCTCACTTCAGTTTCTTTTATCGAAAAAGTGGACATAAGAGTATTTTTTAAACCATTATAAAAGTTGGGGGTAGAATAAACCTTTTAAAATGATATGACATGTAATTGAAACTACCTTAAAGTTAATGAACATTTTGAATAAGTTATCCCTAAAAAATGCAATATTGAATAAATAATAAGTAATCAAGGCAACTTAGTAGAAAATATGTCAAAACCTATATGAAAAAACTATTGATTTAGAATTGAATTTATAAATACTAAATTATTTTTTTTTAAATAAAAATTGTGGGGTGAGGGATCCAACCCGATTTAATTTTAAATTTATTTGTCAATTTCGAAAAATATTATCTGAAATTTGCTGCCAAAATTTGCTGCCATCCTTAATAGAAGTTGACACAAGCAAAAAATATCAATAATTAGAAAGAAAATTAGGGCCCAACAGATGACCTCTTGATCTACGATCAAATGTTCTACCGCTAAGCTATGGACCCTTTGATGTTTTCAAAATTAATAGTAGACTAATTGGTTTGAAACCTTGGTTAAAAATTCAACCAAAACTTTTTAACAAAAGGACATAATTGAGATTTATCTAAAATTTTAGGGACAAAATGAAAATAACTTATCTAAAAATTAAGGAACGCTATAATTGAAACCACGCATTTGTCCCCGTGTACTTATTTTTTTTTAACTCACTACTATGTCCCACTTTTGTTTCTTTTAACCTAAATATGGACATAAAAGTATTTTTTAAACCATTATAAAAACGGGGTAGAATGAACTCTTTAAAATGATATGAACAAGTAATTGAAACTACCATAAACATTTGGTATAATTTAACCTTGAAAAAGACAATATTGAATAAATAATAACTATTCAAGGCAACTGAGTAAAAAAATATGTCACAACTTATATGAAAAAAACTATTGATGAGGAATTGAATTAATAATTATTGAAACATTTTTTTTTAAAATAAAAATTTCGGGGTGCGGATCCAACCAGAAATAATTTACCACTTTCGAAAAATATTATCGGAAATTTACTTCCATTATTCATAGTCAATATAAAAGGATGATGTTGGCAAAAAAAAAAAAAAACCAATAAATCAAAATAGTAATAGGGCCCAACCGGGTTCAAACCCGTAACCTCTTGATCTACAGTCAAATGGTCTATTACTCAGCTATGAACCCTTATTGTTTACAAAATTAATAGTTGACTGATTGGTTTGAAACTATTTTTAAGGTTAAGGCTTAAAGCAAAAGGTTTTAACAGAATATAATTGAGATTTATCTAAAATTTTAGGGGCAAAATGAAAATAATTTATCTCAAAATTAAGGAACGCCATGATAGAAACCACTCAGGTGTCCCATGTATTTTTATTTTTTATTTTTATTTTAACTAAACTACTATTCTCACTTCAGTTTCTTTTATCTATCGAAAAAGTGGACATAAGAGTATTTTTTAAACCATTATAAAAGTTCTGGATAGAATAAACCTTTTAAAATGATAGGAACATGTAATTGAAACTAGTTCATGAACATTTTGTATAATTTAACATTAAAAAATACAATATTGAAAAAACTATTAAGTTCGGATTGAATTCATAAATACTAAAACATTTTTTTTAAAAATAAAAATTGTGGGGTGAGGGATCCATCCCGATTTAATTTTAAATTTATGTAAAATATCAATAATTAGAAAGAAAATTAGGGTCCAACCGATGACCTCTTGATATACGATCAAATGCTCTACCACTAAGCTATGGACCCTTCGATGTTTTCAAAATTAATTGTAGACTATTTGGTTTGAAAACTTGTTAAAGGTTGTTCAACTAAAACTTTTTAACAAAGGGACATAGTTGAGATTTACCTAGAATTTTAGGGGCAAAATGAAAATAACTTTATCTAAAACTCAAGGAAGACTATAATTGAAACCCGGCATTTGTCTTCGTGTACCTCTTTTTTTTTTAACTCACTACTATGTCCCATATCTGTTTCTTTTAACCTAAATATGGACATAAGGGTGTTTTTTAAACCATTATAAAAACCAAGGGTAGAATGAACTTTTTAAAATGATAAGTATACTTTTTAAAATGACAAGTACTTGAAACTACCATAAACATTGTGTTTGTGGTATAATTTTACCCTTAAAAAGGCAATATTTAATAAATAATAACTAATCAAGGCAACTTAGTAAAAAATAATTTACCACTTTCCAAAAATATTATCGGAAATTTTTAGTTCCATTATTCATAATCAATATAAAAGGATGATATTGGTCAAAAAAAAAAAAAAAAAAAAAACCAAGAAATCCAAATACTAATAGGGCCCAACCCGGGTGAACTCTTGATATGCAAGTCAAATGTTCTACCTATGAACCCTTGTTGTTTCCAAAATTAATAGTTGACTAATTGATTTGAAACTATTTTTAGGGTTAAGGATTAAACCAAGACGTTTTAACAAATAGATATAATTGAAATTTTGAGATATTGAAATTTATGACTTATCTCAAAATTAAGGAACGCCATGATTGAAACCACTCAGGTGTCACCATGTACAATTGTTTTTTGTTTCTTTTATCGAAAAAGTGGACATAAAGAGTATTTTTTAAACCATTATAAAAGTTGTGAGTAGAATAAACCTTTTAAAATGATAGGACATGTAATTGAAACTATCTTGTTCATGAACATTTTGTATAATTTAACCTTAAAAAATGCAATATTGAATAAATAATAACTAATCAAGGCAACTAAGGGCACAACCAAGTTAGAATCGGGGTCACCTCTTGTAACGCCCTCTTTTGCAGTTAATGACATATTGTCGCTGAGTTGTTTTCTGTTGAATCCCCACCTTGTTGCTTCGATTTCGTTAGGAATTGTTTTATTTTAAAAAAAATTATTTGATTCAAAAAGAGAGATGGTTTTATTAAAGAGGGAATTGTTAAAAAAAAAAGAAAAGAAAGAAAATAGTTTTTTTTTAAATTTTGGTTTGTTTAAAATAAAAATAAAGAGAAAAGAGTTTTAAAAGAAAAGAAAAAGAAAAAAAAAAGATATTTGTTTAAAAACAAACGTCGTTTTTTTTAAAAGAAAAGAGTTGAAGAGCAAAACAAAATAAAAAAGTTAGATTTTTATTATTATTTTGTTTAAAAAAAAAAAACCTTTAACCGACTCACTTTCTTATGTTTCTTAAAACTTCTTTTTTTTTTATTTTGTTTTTTGTTCTTTCGTTAATCTCCATCAAAACCCAAAACCCATGGCTCTGCTTTTTTTTTTTCTCTTCTTCTTTGTTTCCAGTCCTATCTCTCTCGTTTCTTCACGCCACGACCAAAATCCTGCAGCAATCTCTTTCCGGCCTCGATTGCACGCTTAGCTAGAGAAGGAGGCGCGACAACGGTGATGATTTTCTGCAACAACGAGCTCCATGGGGCGTTTTTCGACGGCGAAGCTCCGACGGTGGAAACTCAAATTCAAGGGGCATTTTAACGTCGAGCAACATCACTCATGTTTCGTTGAAGCTTAATTTCAATTACCCGCTGAGTTTCGGTGTTAGATTCACAAAATTGGAAGTTTTAGATAATTGTCCAACACGAATTGGAAGCCTTTGGGGTAATCTTTTTTAGCATCTTTTATTTTCTTAAGCTTTTTGTTTCGATTACGGTTTTAGATTGGGTCTAATTATGGAATTCTTCTTGGACAACAACGTTATGATTTGTCAAACGGAAAACTCACTTGGATCGATGGCTCTTCTCCTTGAGGATTTTAGCGTGTTGTCCCGCAGTGTTTTTGGGCAAGGGGAGGAATTTTGACACTTCCCCACAACTTGAAAGACCCTGAACTAGATTTCCCATGGCTAATAGAGGTTAGATTTGCGTAGTTTGAACGTTTTCACACTTTCCATCAGGGGTTCATGTCGTTTTGGTAAGGCACATTGAGTAGTGCTTGCTTTGAAATCTGATTGAATTAAAGTGTTCTAAATTAGTTTCTTACCATTATAACTCTTCATCGTTTAGGTTCAGTTTAATCCAGCAAGTTTGAAAGATGTTGTTGGGACGACTCGAAGACTTTAGTTAAGGAGATTGGTTGTTTCAATGGGTTTCTAGCAAGGTAAGTGACTTTACTATCGGAACGCCCTAGGGATATGTTGTGTATGTGTGCTGGTAGTTGAACAGGTTATATATGTTGTGTATGTGTGCTGGTAGTTGAACAAGTTATGTATGTTGTGTATGTGTGCTGGTAGTTGAACAGGTTATGTATGTTGTGTATGTGTGCTGGTAGTTGAACAGGTTATGTATGTTGTGTATGTGTGCTGGTAGTTGAACAGGTTATAGATGTTGTGTATGTGTGCTGGTAGCTGAATAGGATGTGAATGTTATTTTGAAATATATGTCTTTATTTCAGGTATGGTTTACCCGATTTTCAGGGGAAACTTTGCCGAAATTTCTAAGATTTCTCTACAAGTTTTCCTTGTTATGTGTATGAATGAGTTGTGGTTGGGAAGTAGGTTATAGTGAATGAAAATGCTTGTGGAATGACAAGTTGATGTATGTGAGGATGAAATTTAATGAAAGATTGTTTCATGTTGCATCACGAAACGAAAAGAAAAATGTTTATGGGACCTCATGCATTTGTGTTACATATATTGCATAATGATTTTGTGGCTATTACCCTAAGAGGTTGATGTACATCTAGAGGGAAAGAATGTGGTTCGATGTACATCTAGAGGGAAAGAATGAGGATCTAGTTAGGCTGAGACTTTGCCCCGCTGATTGGGTGTGATCTAACCGTCAGTTGGAGTAAAGTCTCCACCGAGAAGCCTTCTAGATCGATATGTTGTGGGGGTAATAGTCCACTTGGCCATAGAGGAAAATGTTTTTAAAGATGAGAGGTTTTAGGTCCCACTAGAGGAAAATGCATGAAACATTCATATCGCATGCGCTTGCATCACGTGACTCCGGTAGTGGGGTCACTTACTGGGTATTTCTTTTGAAATACTCATTCTTTTCTTCAATGTTTTTTTTTTTTCAGGTAAAAGCTACATCCTAGGCGGTTGACAGAGTTTGCTGAAGAATGGCCATGGGTGTTAGAGAAGAGTCTTATTTCATTTTTATCTTTGGGCTTTTGAGTAAACTTTGTATAGACTATTTGTTTTAAAGTAATTTTTGTTTTCCTTGGGATCCCAAACTAAAAACTGTTTCCTTGAACTTCGTAAGTTTTAGCGTGGTCGTGGTTTTTCTTTCCTTTCATTTGTTTTAATTAAAAGTTTCTTCTTGTTTGTTAAGTTTTGATTTCTTGTTCGTAGTAATGACCCTAAATAGTTGTCTTAGAAAAGTAGGGTCGTTACAGTTGGTATCAGAGCCCTAGGTTATGGGTTCTGTAGACACGCTTACATCGTAAGCTGTAAGTTTTTCCATGGTCAAGCTGCAAACCCTCGTCATCGCCAGGTATGTCAATGCTTTTAAATTGTTTTGTTAAAGAAAAAAATAGTTTTTATGCTTTCGTTAGTAGATGTTTATGTAAGACTTGTGTTATGTGTTAACTGTTTTGTTTGGTGTTTTGTCTGTTTGTTTGTATTGGAAGTGTTTGTTTATAAAGGAAAGTCTACCAAAATGAAGCATATGCTTAAGTTTGAGATTAAAGTAGTTGGTAAATAAGGAAAAAAAAGATCTTAAGAGGTTAAAGTTTTAAAGGACACTTGTTCTTAAGGTTCATGTTTCTTGAGTAGGACTTTTAAGGAATGACATGTCACATGTTAGAATTAGCCTTGTAAAGTTTGAAGTTTTGATGGGCTAATATATTTTGGTTTTCTTGTGTCATGCCAAAAGTATGAAAAGATAATAAATTGGGGTTATTTGATAATATGGCAAAGTCTTTTTAATACCTGAGCTAGTTGTTGTGTTCTTTTAAGTAGGCGAAAGTAAAAGACCCGAGACTTGAAAAAAAAGTGAGAAGGAAGTTGTGCCATAGTGAGAAAACAAGGGAAGCCAAAGTGGTTTAAAAGTGGACTTGAAACTTTAAATGGAAAAGTAAGTTGATGATTTGAACTAAATGGGTCATTTTCAAGGCACTTCAAATTAATTGGGTCCAATCCATTACATGGATTTCATGAAAGGCTAAACTTCAATTAGTCTAAGAGAAGGTTTTTGGGTGGTTAAAATGCAAGGCCATGAGATTAAGAAACATTATGCAAGAGTTTCAGTTTGGAACTCCAAATGTAAGATTTATTGAAAGATATGTATAGAAACATGTTTTTGGTGTTGAGGATATGTTTCACTATGAAAATGAAAGGAGACACTTTAAGTCAAATGATCTTAGTAAGGAAAAGTACGAGAAAAGGAAAAATGATTTGGTAAAGTTTTTATTTTTTTTTTAGAGACAAGAAATTAGATTGTTAGACTCCAAGTGCACTTAAGCCTTGTCCTTTTATGGTATGCGTTGTGACTTGAAGTAATCAGAAGTGGTGGAATAAATCTTGTGATTATTTTTGGAACTTAGAATGTATTGTTCAAAGAAGTTGCGTAGGACTTTTGCCTTTGAAACTCAGCATTGGTATGCAAATTTCTCTTCGAAACAAAAGATTTAGCAACGACAATCTAATTGTGGAAGGAGTTCTTTGATAAGTTTTGCTTTAGGGTTACAAATGAATTGAAAGAAGAAAGTGGAATTGATTTTAGCAAAAACCAAGGAACTCTTGAAACAAAAACTTTGAGGCTTTATTAGTGGAGTGGTTGATGGTTGGTTTTATTAGAAAAGTTTGAGGGAATTTGACTTTGGGATCAAAGTAGTTCAGGAAACTAATAAAGCCACCAGTTTGAAAGAAGAAAGTAAGCCATCTTTATGTAAATTAAAAAGTTGTGTTAGTAAATTAGGATCGACCTCTCAAGTTTACCACCAGCACGAGAGGTAGGTTTCAGCGTAGAGCTGAAGTTGAAAATAACTCTCGTTTCTAAATCTCCATATAGAGTTGTCTCAGCAGAGTTAAAGTAGATTGAGTCATAGACACATGATTGGATAGGCAAGAGTTTCATACGCCCCAGTGTTTCGCTTTGGGGCGCACCAACTTTGTCGTTAAGAAGAAAGATGAAACCATTTGGCGATGTATTTGACTGACAAGAATTGTCTAAAGCGACAATGAGGAATTAACTTACCCTAGGAGAAAAAGTTTTGCTTAGGGACAAAAACAAAATATATGATCGAGAGATTTACAGTTAAGGATCAGAGGTTGATATCCCAAAGATTATCTTCAAAATCAGGAATGGTCGCTATGAGTTAGGGTGATATATTTTGGACTCACCAATGCGTTGAGCTTCCGTGGACCTTGTGAACCGAGTCTCCAAGAGCTTTCTAAACTTGGTTTACTGATATTTACGGACAACATATTGGTGTATTATTCCAAGATTCAAGAGTAACAGGAGAAATACCTAAGGCAAGTTTTAACGACCTAGAGAAGTAACGAGGCTTCAAGGTCAAACTCGAGTGTTGGTCGCTTCAAGTTCGAGTTCGAGACTTCATTCACTTTAAGTACGCCAAGTTTTCTAAGTGTCAGTTTAGTTTGGACGGCGTTGTTTTGTCGGGTACGTGACCACTAGGGGTGTTGTTGTTGTGGACCCTTCTGAAGTGGAGATAGTTCATAGTTGGCTTGGAATCAATTCAATGTCAGAGTTATGTGGTTTCCTTAGTCTGTCAAGCAATTATAAGAGGTTTGTTCAAAATATTTCTAGTTGGGATATATGTTTGACTCAGTTGATTCTCAATAACAACACTTTCACTTGGAACGAAGATTGCAAGAAGAGTTTACAAACATTAAAGGGTTGTTTGACTCTAGCCTCAGTCATAACCGTTTCTAATAGGACATGAGGTTTAGTAGTTATTTTGATGCTTCAAAGAGAGGACTAGATTGTGTGTTAATGCAACATAGGAAGGTTGTTGCTCACGTTTCGCATCCGTTAAAGAGACCTTAGCTTAATTATGACATCCTTGGTGTCATCTCATAGTTTATTGCTAAGGAAGTAAGATCGTTTAGAAATCGAGTTGGCACCAGAAGACGTCTCAACATTGTTGCCTCAACTTTCAATGATGTTTAGTTTGAAATAACAAATTGTTGATGCCCAACAAGAGCACTTCAATGTGGTGAACCATCTGAATGAAGTGGATAAATAAGATTTTACCCTCGTTAGTCACTATCTAGTTTATCATACCAATGAAAACTGTGTGCTAGAGGATTATCCTTTAAGAAAAAGTTTTTAGATGAGGCACACAAAATGCCATTTTAAGAGCATTTAAGCCGTACCAAGAGGTATAAGGATTTTAATAAGTTTTGTTGATGGCATATTGTAAGGACCATGAAGGAAATTTTTTCTAAGTTTGTTGTTGAGCGTTTGGTATGCCGACAAGTGAAAGCTTTGGGCCAGAGACTGGGTGGGTTGTCGCAGCTTGTAAGCATCCATGTTTGAAGAAAAGGGATGGTATTGTTATCGACTTCACTATAAGACTACCAAGAACAGTAAAAAGTTACACAACGGTTTTGGAAATTATGGAACGCCTTAAGTTTGTATACATTTGTCGGTTTTGTCAGACAGGAATCCTAGGCATTTTGGCAAAGTTACTTAAGCCACTTGGAACTCAAATGGATTTTAGCACGACCTTTCACCCAATGATCGATGGTCAGACAAAATGATTAAAACAAACCTTGAAAGTTACATTACGAGTTTGTGCTTTGGATTTTGCAATTTTTTTTGGCGCCCGAGTTGGTCAAAGCCACGAATGAGGCATTTCAAAATATTAAATCATGGATGATAATTGGGAAGAGTAAACAAATAAGTTATCTCGACACAAGGTGAAAAGATTTATAGTTCACATGGGGGTCATATGTTCCTAAGAGTAGAGCCTATGAAAGGAATTTTGAGGTTCGGTTAAAAAGGGAAGTTAAGTCCACGTTTTATAGGACTGTTTGATTTTTTTGAAACGTATTGGCCCCGTAGCTTATTGCTTGGCCTTGCCACAATCTCTCTCTGCAGCTCACGATGTATTCCACGCCTCCATGTTATTGCAGAAATGCGTGTCACATCCAACACACGTCGCAGAATTTGATCTTTTACGCCTTAATGAGAATCAAGTACCCACAATTGTTCCAAGACTAGAGACTTTCGAGGACGAAAGTTCTTAAGGTGGGAAGAATGTAACGCCCTCTTTTGCAGTTAATGACATATTGTCGCTGAGTTGTTTTCTGTTAAATCCCCACCTTGTTGCTTCGATTTCGTTAGGAATTGTTTTATTTAAAAAAAAAATTATTTGATTCAAAAAGAGAGATGGTTTTATTAAAGAGGGAATTGTTAAAAAAAAAGAAAAGAAAGAAAATAGTATTTTTTTAAATTTTGGTTTGTTTAAAATAAAAATAAAGAGAAAAGAGTTTTAAAAAGAAAAGAAAAAGAAAAAAAAAAAGGATATTTGTTTAAAAACAAACGTCGTTTTTTTTAAAAGAAAAGAGTTGAAGAGCAAAACAAAATAAAAAAGTTAGATTTTTATTATTATTTTGTTTAAAAAAAAAAAAACCTTTAACCGACTCACTTTCTTATGTTTCTTAAAACTTCTTTTTTTTTTTATTTTGTTTTTTGTTCTTTCGTTAATCTCCATCAAAACCCAAAACCCATGGCTCTGCTTTTTTTTCTCTTCTTCTTTGTTTCCAGTCCTATCTCTCTCGTTTCTTCACGCCACGACCAAAATCCTGCAGCAATCTCTTTCCGGCCTCGATTGCACGCTTAGCTAGAGAAGGAGGCGCGACAACGGTGATGATTTTCTGCAACAACGAGCTCCATGGGGCGTTTTTCGACGGCGAAGCTCCGACGGTGGAAACTCAAATTCAAGGGGCATTTTAACGTCGAGCAACATCACTCATGTTTCGTTGAAGCTTAATTTCAATTACCCGCTGAGTTTCGGTGTTAGATTCACAAAATTGGAAGTTTTAGATAATTGTCCAACACGAATTGGAAGCCTTTGGGGTAATCTTTTTTAGCATCTTTTATTTTCTTAAGCTTTTTGTTTCGATTACGGTTTTAGATTGGGTCTAATTATGGAGTTCTTCTTGGACAACAACGTTATGATTTGTCAAACGGAAAACTCACTTGGATCGATGGCTCTTCTCCTTGAGGATTTTAGCGTGTTGTCCAGCAGTGTTTTTGGGCAAGGGGAGGACTTTTTACACTTCCCCACAACTTGAAAGACCCTGAACTAGATTTCCCATGGCTAATAGAGGTTAGATTTGCGTAGTTTGAACGTTTTCACACTTTCCATCAGGGGTTCATGTCGTTTTGGTAAGGCACATTGAGTAGTGCTTGCTTTGAAATCTGATTGAATTAAAGTGTTCTAAATTAGTTTCTTACCATTATAACTCTTCATCGTTTAGGTTCAGTTTAATCGAGCAAGTTTGAAAGATGTTGTTGGGACGACTCGAAGACTTTAGTTAAGGAGATTGGTTGTTTCAATGGGTTTCTAGCAAGGTAAGTGACTTTACTATCGGAACGCCCTAGGGATATGTTGTGTATGTGTGCTGGTAGTTGAACAGGTTATATATGTTGTGTATGTGTGCTGGTAGTTGAACAAGTTATGTATGTTGTGTATGTGTGCTGGTAGTTGAACAGGTTATGTATGTTGTGTATGTGTGCTGGTAGTTGAACAGGTTATGTATGTTGTGTATGTGTGCTGGTAGTTGAACAGGTTATAGATGTTGTGTATGTGTGCTGGTAGCTGAATAGGATGTGAATGTTATTTTGAAATATATGTCTTTATTTCAGGTATGGTTTACCCGATTTTCAGGGGAAACTTTGCCGAAATTTCTAAGATTTCTCTACAAGTTTTCCTTGTTATGTGTATGAATGAGTTGTGGTTGGGAAGTAGGTTATAGTGAATGAAAATGCTTGTGGAATGACAAGTTGATGTATGTGAGGATGAAATTTAATGAAAGATTGTTTCATGTTGCATCACGAAACGAAAAGAAAAATGTTTATGGGACCTCATGCATTTGTGTTACATATATTGCATAATGATTTTGTGGCTATTACCCTAAGAGGTTGATGTACATCTAGAGGGAAAGAATGTGGTTCGATGTACATCTAGAGGGAAAGAATGAGGATCTAGTTAGGCTGAGACTTTGCCCCGCTGATTGGGTGTGATCTAACCGTCAGTTGGAGTAAAGTCTCCACCGAGAAGCCTTCTAGATCGATATGTTGTGGGGGTAATAGTCCACTTGGCCATAGAGGAAAATGTTTTTAAAGATGAGAGGTTTTAGGTCCCACTAGAGGAAAATGCATGAAACATTCATATCGCATGCGCTTGCATCACGTGACTCCGGTAGTGGGGTCACTTACTGGGTATTTCTTTTGAAATACTCATTCTTTTCTTCAATGTTTTTTTTTTTTCAGGTAAAAGCTACATCCTAGGCGGTTGACAGAGTTTGCTGAAGAATGGCCATGGGTGTTAGAGAAGAGTCTTATTTCATTTTTATCTTTGGGCTTTTGAGTAAACTTTGTATAGACTATTTGTTTTAAAGTAATTTTTGTTTTCCTTGGGATCCCAAACTAAAAACTGTTTCCTTGAACTTTGTAAGTTTTAGCGTGGTCGTGGTTTTTCTTTCCTTTCATTTGTTTTAATTAAAAGTTTCTTCTTGTTTGTTAAGTTTTGATTTCTTGTTCGTAGTAATGACCCTAAATAGTTGTCTTAGAAAAGTAGGGTCGTTACACCTCTTGATCTCAAATGTTCTTCCACTGAGCTATAGACCCTTGTTGTTTTTTAAATTAATAGTTGACTAATTGGTTTGAAACCATTTTTAGAAATACGGATTAAACCAAATCCTTTTAACAAAGGGGTATAATTGAGATTTATCTAAAAATTTAGGAACGCTATAATTGAAACCACCCATTTGTCACCGTGTACCTTTTTTTTTTTTTAACTCACTACTATGTCCCACTTCTGTTTCTTTTAACCTAAATATGGACATAAGGGTATTTTTTAAACCATTATAAAAGCCGATGGTAGAATAAACTTTTTAAAACGATAGGAACAAGTAATTAAAACTACCATAAACATTTGGTATAATTTAACTTTGAAAAAAACAATATGGAATAAATAATAACTAATAATAACTTATCTCAAAATTCCATTTTTTTTTTTTTTTTAAACTAACAGAACCGAAACAAAACTAAACAGGACATATAGTAGAAGCAGCTGAGGACTCTTTCTTCAAAATTTCGAAAACCACTCCAATGGACTCCCTCCCCATTCATTCCAAAGACCCAAAGTGCAAGACCGGTGAGCCATTTCATGAGCAACACCATTTTGACAATGTCGAATGTGCGCAAAAGAGATAGCGCTGAACTGAGATGCCAGTCGCCGGATTTCCTCAATGAACAAACCCACCTCGGTGAGGTCCTCCGTATCTTCGTCTATGAGCTTAATGAGATGCAAGCAGTCAGATTCGACCATAATCGGATGGTGTCGGAAGACGAAAGATCTTCCAGACCCGCACACAACGCCTAAGCTTCAAGAACCGGTATGGGCCAATTTTATCTCTACGATCGCCAACCCGCTTTAACCGGATTGCCGTCAGAGTACCGAACGATCCACACTATTGCTCCTCTATTGAGAGAAGCACTCCGTGACGCGTCGCAATTGAGCTTTCAGCCCCCAAGAGGAGGGTGATTCCACCTAGGGGCCGTAGTGACGATATGCGGGGCCGAGATTGGAAGGTAAGACTTCTGATTTATTTTGATTTCATTGATGCAACTGTCCGCCAAAATTGAGAGGGTCTGAATTTGGGGTTTGGTCCCGCTGTTCAGCACCTAATTCCTATACTCCCAGATCTTCCACATTAACATTAGAGTATCCGCCATTTTTCCATCGTCCGCGTACATCCAAATCCATTCGCAGTAATCCATCGAACTTCATCCTTCCCTGTGGACATCAAAAAAATTTAAGTTAGGAGTAAAGATGGGACGCCAAAGGTTCTTTGTGAATTTGCAATTCAAGACTAAGTGAGTGGTAGTCTCCTTAAAACCATTACAAAAGACACATCCCTAATGCTATTTATTTGGGTCTCATTGACTTTTGGCCAAACTTTTGGGTTTTTTATTTATTTGAGCTTAATCCAATCGTTTTCAATAGCTTTGAATTATTTAAATTTGGCTCAATATCATTTTTAAGTCCAATTATGTGGCAAGGTTTGATTGGACTGAGTCGATAGATCTAGACCTGGCCTGATTTGATTTGCAAATTTTACATGTCTTTCAATTGTATCTGAGGAAACGTGTAAATTTGTAATTAGTCCTAAATTTATAAATATATATTTTTTTCATTAACTTAAATTAATGATCCGTCAATATTCAACAATTTTGCAAAAACAATCACTCTTAAAAGAAATAAAAAAAAAAAAAAATAATAATAATATTAAAAAATATTATCGGAAATTTAGTTCCATTATTCATAGTCAATATAAAAAGGATGAAATTGGCAAAAAAAAAAAAAAAAAAAAAAAAAAAACAAAATCAAAATAGTAATAGGGCCCAACAGGTGACCTCTTGATCTGTCAAATGCTCTACACTGAGTTATAAACCCTTGTTATTTCCCCATGTGACCTCTTGATCTGTCAAATGCTCTACCACTGAGTTATAAACCCTTGTTATTTCCAAAATTAATAGTTGACTGATTGGTTTGAAACCACTTTTAAAGTTACTGATTAAACAAAAAAGTTTTAACAAAGGGATATAATTGAGATTTATCTAAAATTTTAGAGGGAAAAAGAAAATAACTTATCTCAAAATTAAGGAATGTCATAATTGGAACCACTCATATGTCCCCGTGTGCTTTTTTTTTTTTTTTTGAACTAAACTACTATGTCTCACTTCTGTTTCTTTTATCGAAAAAGTGGACATAGGGTATTTTTTAAACCATTATACAAGTTGAGGGTAGAATAAACCTTTTAAAATGATAGGAACATGTAATTGAAACTATCATAAAGTTCATGAACATTTTGTATAATATTTAACCTTAAAAAATGTAATATTGAATATATACTAACTAATCAACGAACTTAGTAGAAAATATGTCAAAACGTATATGAAAAAACTTATGATGTCGAATTGAATTCATAAATACTGAAACGTTTTTTTTTAAATAAAAATTGTGGGGGTGAGGGATCCTAAAGTGTTTTATGGAACAGATAGTCCGACAATTTCTATTATTGAGAATGGCCAAAGCCAAGAGTATATATACAGTCTTACAGTTCCTATTTTGTAGGAAATACTAACCACAACTTTATTCTAGGAAACAGAAAGCTTAATATAGAAACTAAAGTGTTGACTTGAAGAAATAGTCATAGTATATACAACCATATACAACGAGATTTACGGGTGGACGGGTAGATACCAATATATACGCACAGGTAGATCCCGATATATACGGCGCCTTTAATACTTCCCCTCAAGTTGGAGCATGGAGATTACAGATGCCCAACTTGCGAAGAAAAAGTGAAAATTGTGTTTTACCAAGGGCTTTGGTTAAAAAATCTGCCAGCTGTGCACCCGTCCGAACATGAGACGTAGAAATCGTACCATCTTGCACAGCGTCACGAACAAAGTGGCAATCCATTTCAATATGTTTCGTTCGTTCATCGAAAACCGGATTGGCCGCTATATAAAGAGCGGCTTGACTATCACAAAATAATTTCATGTAGTAGTGGCCATAGATCTATACTCGGCCTCCGCCGAAGAACGAGAAACAGTTGGTTGTTTTTTCGTTTTCCAAGACACAGGAGAAGAACCTAATAAAACCATGTAATCTGTCAATGATTTTCGTGTTAGTGGACAACTCGCCCAATCACTATCACAAAAAGCATATAGTTGAAGGTCATTCTCTTCTCGCAGCAGAATGCCCTGACCAGGACAACCTTTCAAATACCGCAAAACTCTCAAAGCTGCATCCCAATGTTCAACACGAGGATCACCCATGAACTGAGCTAGTATATGCACAGAATAACAAAGTTCAGGCCGTGTAATCGTCAGGTATATAAGGCGACCTACAAGCCGCCGATACTTCTCTGGATCATCAATGTTGACACCATTGATTGTGGCAAGATGATGATTCTGCTCCATTGGTGTAGATACAGGGCGTGCTCCAAGCAAGCCCGCTTCACTGATAATGTCAAAAACATATTTGCGTTGGGAAAGAAACAAACTGTCATTCCCACGTGCTACTTCTATCCCAAGGAAATACTTGAGTATGCCCAAGTCTTTCATATGAAATCTCTCGCTGAGTTGTTGCTTGAATTTTGTAATTGCCAAAGAAGAAGAACCTGTAACGATAAGATCATCGACATATACAAGAACATGTAAAGCAACACCATCCTTGGAATAATTAAATAATGAGTAATCAGCATAAGATTGCGTAAAACCAATCTCCTTTAGGGCCGTCGAGAGCTTAGCAAACCAATTCCGAGGCGCCTGTCGAAGTCCATACAAGGACTTACGCAATCGACATACTTTGTCAGGGGCACCGGAGTTAAAACCAGGAGGGTGTCGCATATATACCTCCTCGGCAAGATCTCCGTGTAGAAAAGCATTATGCACATCCATCTGGTGAAGCTCCCATTTTCGTGCCACTGCAATAGCCAGACATGTGCGAATCGTGACCATTTTTGCTACAGGAGCAAATGTTTCATTAAAGTCGAGTCCAGCAATCTGACGATTCCCATATACAACGAGACGCCCTTTTAACCGTTCAATCGCACCATCAGATCGATATTTTATTTTATAAACCCACTTACAACCAATTGCTTTCTTTCCAGGTGGAAGATCCTCCAGAGTCCAAGTCTTATTCCTTTCAAGTGCATCTATTTCATCTTGCATAGCCTTTCGCCATCCTGGATCCTTAACAGCCTCTTTAAAAGAGGTAGGTTCAAATCCTGTAGTAATTGCTGCCAAAAAATGGGTGTGTTTTGCAGAAAATTTATCACAATTTACATAATAAGCAATGGGAAAAGGAGTACCTGAGGACTTTGATGAATCGTGAACAGGTGATGTGACGGGTTTGGTAACACGGACGTTGTTGGTGATGAAGCCCTTGAGTCTACAAGAGGGTTTCTTTAGTCGATGACCTCAACCAGTTTCGGGCACAACAGATTCAACCGTAGGTACTATATGTCCAGTATCCAAGTCACTAACTGCAGGTGGTGTACATACCGGTATAGTCAGTGGTATATCTTCTGACATACTCGAAGACTCAGCATTCCCCCTAGGTATATATGTTGCCATACCCGAGGACTCAACATTTTCCATGTTTATATCTTCGGCGATGCCCGAGGCATCCTTACTCCCATATGGTAAGACAATATCCTCAAGAAAAGCGACACGATCATAATACTTCGTATTTTCAGATGGATTATCAACATTATGCAAGGAGACCTTTTCGGAGAAAGGAAATTTTTGTTCACAAAATACAACATCTCGGGATATAAAGAATACATTTTCTTCTAAGTCATACAAACGCCATCCCTTTTTACCAAACGGATACCCCACAAACACACATCGTCGAGAACGAGAGCCAAACTTGTCCTTTATACAAGGCTGATTTTTGGCAAAACAAAGACAGCCAAAGACACGAAGGACATCATACTTAGGAGGTGATGCAAAAAGAATTTCGTGGGGTGTTTTATTATTGAGTAATGGAGTAGGGGTGCGGTTGATGATATAGGCGGCTGTCAGAATACTCTCCCCCCAAAAGGAAATAGGTAGATTGGCTTGAAAAAATAATGCCCTAGCCACATTAAGAATATGTCTATGTTTACGTTCTACACGCCCATTTTGTTGCGGTGTATCAACACAAGAGGTTTGATGGAGAATACCATGATCAGCATCAAAACGATGAAGACATGTAAGTTCTTTCCCATTATCACTACGAAGAATCCTAACATGCTTATGAAATTGAGTTTTAACCATGCGACAAAAATCCTTAAGAAGTTGTGATACCTCAGCTTTGACAGTCATCAAATATACCCATACAGCTCGAGAACAATCATCAACAATAGTTAAGAAATAACGAGCACCACTACTAGCAGACAAAGAATACGGACCCCATATATCACAGTGGATTAAGTCAAAAACATTTGTTGCTCTATTAGTACTCAGAGAAAACATGCTTCTAGTTTGCTTAGCTCGTAAACAAATTTCACAAGATTCATGGATAACATTACCATCCTTTTGTCCATGAGTTCCAATATTATCTGGCAAAAATGAGTCTATTTTTCGAGAAGGATGACCCAACCGTCGATGCCACAATTCACTTTTATCTCCCACTGTTGCCCGATACGCTTGAAATTGTCTCAAAGGCCAAAACCAATAAACCCCGTCACATTGCTCACCTGCTCCGATCAAAGTTCTCAAAGCACGATCCTGTATGATGCAAAGCTTATCAGTAAAAGTGACAAAATAAGATTGATCGGCAAGCAAGTGAGACACGGACAACAAATTGCATGTAAGATCTGGAACATATAGTACATTATGTAGGACCAAAGATTTATTCAAAGAAATTGTGCCTTCCTTGGTGGCAATGATTTGTTTACCATTCGGCAGTCCAACAGAAGTAGGAGCAACGTCAAATAATTGAGTAAATAATCCAACATTACCAGTCATGTGATTTGAGCATCCGGTGTCAATGATCCAGTCAGTGGAAGAATCACTCTTACCACTCAATTTTCCGGTTGAAGAACACTTCTCTTTTGAAGTGTGGAGCATGTGCACAAGTGTAGCCCACTGATCATCTGAGAGACCAGGAACACCGCCCCGATCTTAATCCTGAACGGGTGCTTGATCAATAGGTCGTAAGGTGGTTGTTGCGATATACGTCCTTACCAAACTTCGGTCATACCCGACGACATTGGCTACTTGGCCGCAGCGCTCCTTCCTCCTCCCTTGTTCATAATTCCATCTGTCAGGAGGTTTGGTTGTTCGATCGTCCGCCATAATAGGATGACGATAGTTGGACTTCATAGGGTCGTTGTCAACCATAATAGGATAACGATTATCGGATGTCGTGGTTTCGTCGTCATTCATAGCGGGATGACGATAATCAAATTTCGTTGTTTTTTCGTTAGTCATAACGAGAAAATCGAAGTTGTCGTGGTTTGGTCGTCGTCTCCTCTCTTAGAGTCGCCGCCACCCTAGAGTCTAGTAGGGGGTTTTTTTTTTTTCCTTCTTAGGATCTTTGTTCAGAACCACGAGCTCTGATACCATAAAGAGTTTTGTGGAACAGATAGTCCGACCATTTCTGTTATTGAGAATGGCCAAAGCCAGGAGTATATATACAGTCTTACGGTTCCTGTTTTGTAGGAAATCCTAACCACAACTTCATTCTAGGAAACAGAAAGGTTAATATAGATACTAAAGTGTTGACTTGAAGAAATAGTCATAGTATATACAACCATATACAACGAGATTTACGGGTAGATACCAATATATACGCACAGGTAGATCCCGATATATACGACGCCTTTAATAGATCCAATTTAATTTTAAATTTATTTGTCAATTTCGAAAAATATTATCTGAAATTTGGTGATCCTTAATAGGAGGATGAAACTGGACAAAAAAAAATCAATAGTTAGAAAGAAAATTAAAAGCCCAACCGAATGAACTCTTGATTTACTGTCAAATGCTCTACCACTAAACTATGGATCCTTTGATGTTTCCAAAATTAATAGTAGACTAATTGGTTTGAAACCATCTTTAGGGTTAAGGACTCAACCAAAACTTTTTTAGCAAAGAGACATTGAGATTTATCTCAAAATTGAGGGGTAAAATGAAAATAACTTATCTAAAAAATTATGGAACGCTATCATTGAAACCACCCATTTGTCCTCGTGTACCTCTCTTTCTTTTTAACTCTCTACCACGTCCCACTTTTGTTTCTTTTAACCTAAATATGCCATAAGGCTATTTTTTAAACCATTATAAAAAAGAACATAGTTTTGATCATAAAGGCGTTACTTTTTTAAACCTTGATTAACACAAGGGCATTATTATTCCTCAATTCTAACTTTGAAGTACAGCCTAGGGGGAGACAAGCTGGCTGTCATGCAGAAAATAAGGAATGAATGAATGAATAAATAAGTTGCTAAATAGGATGTCATCCAATGGTTTGGTTTGACATAATTTGGAAAGTTAATTTGAAAAAGGGCAAGTTTTGGCAAATTTGGGTAAGTTACTGTTAGGGACAACTAACATCCACATTGTAACGATATTGTCCACTTTGGGCATGGCCCTCATGGCTTTGCTTTTGGTCACCCCAAAAGGCCTCGTTACATTGTAGATGTTGTCCCTTACTTATATACCCATGATCATCCCCTTTCCTAACCAATGTGGGACTTTGTTTGTACACAACAATCCTCCCCTCAAATAGTCATCTATCCGTGTTTAAACTCGAGCATTATCACCTTTAACCAGGTCACTCGTCATCTATCCGTGTTTAAACTCGAGCATTATCACCTTTAACCAGGTCACTCTTCATGAGAGCATACCCCTGTCGGATAAGCTCGACCACGAGATCAACCATGACTATGTCATCGAGGCACACCGACATGGTTAGGTAAGAGGCATGGCTCTGATACCACTTGTTAGGGACAACTAACATCCACATTGTAACGATATTGTCCACTTTGGGCATGGCCCTCATGGCTTTGCTTTTGGTCACCCCAAAAGGCCTCATTACAATGGAGATGTTGTCCCTTACTTATATACCCATGATCATCCCCTTCCCTAACCAATGTGGGACTTTGTTTGTACTCACAACAATCCTCCCCTCAAACGAAGGACCACAAAGCCTCCTCTCAAATAGTCATCTATCCGTGTTTAAACTCGAGCATTATCACCTTTAACCAGGTCACTCTCCGTGAGAGCATGCCCCTGCCGGATAAGCTCGACCACGAGATCAACCATGACTATGTCATCGAGGCACACCGACATTGGTTAGGTAAGGGGCATGGCTCTGATACCACTTGTTAGGGACAACTAACATCCACATTGTAACGATATTGTCCACTTTGGGCATGGCCCTCATGGCTTTGCTTTTGGTCACCCCAAAAGGCCTCATTACAATGGAGATGTTGTCCATTACAATGGAGATGTTGTCCCTTACTTTTGGAGATTATGCCTTAGTGGCATAATGGGGTGATAGTAGATAAATTTAAGGATAGTGGGATAATTTGTGGCTTAGTGGGGTAGTGCTTACTTAGCTATAAAAGCTTGTAATGTTTTCAATTCAAATCATCGAATTATCGAATTCATTTGAGTAATTCTTTCTTTCGGACAATTTCTCTCTCGTTTCCATACTTCTGTTATCTTCGTTTTGTTACATTTTAAACTTCAACTTAATTTGATTGTTCTCCAAGTTTTAATATTCAAAGTTATATTATAATATTAAGTATGATTGTGCCCGTTTAATCTCTATAACTTTTTTTTTTTTTTTTGCAAAGGTATTTAATTAAAGTGGAAATTGAAACCACGACCTCTTAAGGCAGAACCTTATGTCAATTAAACTATGTTCGGTTTAGTTTGACCATGTCTATAACTCTTTTAGTGCATTTGAATAAGGCTCCTTTTAAACTTTTCATTTGATGCTTAATTGATCTGTTTAATTCAATTGGTATAAAGTTAAGGTGTGTTATTCGGTTCTAATAATGAATGATGTGAAAATTTAGGAAATATAACCATCCCAAAATTAATATCAAAAGCCAAACCGAGCATAGCTCAATTGGCATATAGTATTTATGATGTCAATTCCAAACAATAGTTATTTCATATATGTTTTGACATATTTACTACTAAGTTGCCTTAATTACTTATTATTTATTCAATATGACATTTTTTAAGATTAAATTATACAAAATGTTCATAAACTTTAAGGTAGTTTCAATTACACGTTCCTATCATTTTAAAAGGTTTATTCTATCCACAACTTTTATAATCATTTAAAAAATACTCTTATGTCTACTTTTTCGATAAAAGAAACCGAAGTGAGAATAGTAGTTTAGTTAAAAAAAAAAAAAAATAGTACACAGGACAGGTGAGTGGTTTCCTGAGTGGTTTCAATCATCGCCCTCATTAATTTTGAGATAAGTTATTTTCATTTTGACCCTAAAATTTTAGATTAATCTCAATTATATCCCTCTGTTAAAACGTTTTGGTTTAATCCTTAACCTGGTTAGGCCCTATTACTACTTTGATTTTTTTTTTCTTTCGAGCTTGATCTGCACACCAGAATTTTTATTTTTAAAAAAAAAATGTTTCAATAATTATTAATTCAATTCGTCATCAAGTTTTTTTACATATAGGTTGTGACGTATTTTTTACTAAGTTGCCTTGATTACTTATTATTTATTCAATATGGCATTTTTAAAGGTTAAATTATACAAAATGATCATGAACTTTTAGGTAGTTTCAATTACACATTCCTATCATTTTAAAAGGTTTATTATATCCACAACTTTTATAATGGTTTAAAAAATATTCTTATGTCCACTTTTTCGATAAAAGAAACAAAAGTGAGAATAGTAGTTTCGTTAAAAAAAATAAAAAATAGTACACGGGGACACATGAGTTGTTTCAATCATCGCGTTCCTTCATTTTGAGATAAGTTATTTTCATTTTATCCCATTTTAGATAAATCTCAATATATCCTCTGTAAAAGCATTTTGGTTTAATCCTTAACCCTAAAAAAAGTTTCAAATCAATTAGTCAACTATTAATTTTGAAAACAACAAGGGTCCATAGCTCAGTGGTAGAGCATTTGACGGTAGATCAAGAGGTCACCGGTTTGAACCCGGTTGGGCCCTAATACTATTTTGATTAATTATTTTTTTTTTTGTTTTCAACATCATCCTTTTATATTGACTATGAATAATGGAACTAAATTTCCGATAATATTTTCGAAAGTGGTAAATTATAATAGTTGCCTTGATTACTTATTATTTATTCAATATGGCATTTTTTAAAGGTTAAATTATAGGAAATGATCATGAACTTTAAGTAGTTTCAATTACACGTTCCTATTATTTTACAAAGTTTATTCTAACCACAACTTTTATAATGGTTTAAAAAATACTCTTATGTCCACTTTATCGTTAAAAGAAACAAAAGTGAGAATAGTAGTTTCGTTAAAAAAAAAAAAAAATAGTACATGGGACACATGAATTGTTTCAATCATCGCCTTCCTTCATTTTGAGATAAGTTATTTTCATTTTACCCCATTTTAGATAAATATCAATATATCCTCTGTAAAAGCGTTTTGGTTTAATCCTTAACCCTCAAATTAGTTTCAAATCAATTAGTCAACTATTAATTTTGAAAACAACAAGGGTCCATAGCTCAGTGGTAGAGCATTTAACTGCAGATCAAGAGGTCACCGGTTGGGCCCTATTATTATTTTGATTAATTGTTTTTTTTTTTGTTTCCAACATCATCCTTTTATATTGACTATGAATAATGGAACTAAATTTTCGATAATATTTTTCGAAAGTGGTAAATTATAATAGTTGCCTTTATTACTTATTATTTATTCAATATGGCATTTTTTAAAGGTTAAATTATAGAAAATGATCATGAACTTTAAGTAATTTCAATTACACGTTCCTATTATTTTAAAAAGTTTATTCTAACAAAAACTTTTATAATGGTTTAAAAAATACTCTTATGTCCACTTTATCGTTAAAAGAAACAAAAGTGAGAATAGTAGTTTCGTTAAAAAAAATAAAAAATAGTACACGGGGACACATGAGTTGTTTCAATCATCGCGTTCCTTCATTTTGAGATAAGTTCTTTTCATTTTATCCCATTTTAGATAAATCTCAATATATCCTCTGTAAAAGCGTTTTGGTTTAATCCTTAACCCTAAAAATAGTTTAAAATCAATTAGTCAACTATTAATTTTGAAAACAATAAGCGTTCATAGCTTAGTGGTAGAGCATTTGACTGCAGATCAAGAGGTCACCCGGTTGGACCCTAATACTATTTTGATTAATTGTTTTTTTTTTTTTCAACGTCATCCTTTTATATTGACTATGAATAATGGAACTAAATTTCCGATAATATTTTCGAAGGTGGTAAATTATAATAGTTGCCTTGATTACCTATTATTTATTCAATATGGCATTTTTTAAAAGTTAAATTATAGAAAATGATCATGAACTTTAAGTAGTTTCAATTACACGTTTCTATTATTTTAAAAAGTTTATTCTAACCACAACTTTTATAATGGTTTAAAAAATACTCTTATGTCCACTTTATCGTTAAAAGAAACAAAAGTGAGAATAGTAGTTTCGTTAAAAAAAATAAAAAATAGTGCACGGGACACATGAGTTGTTTCAATCATCGCGTTCCTTCATTTTGAGATAAGTTATTTTCATTTTACCCCATTTTAGATAAATCTCAATATATCCTCTCTAAAAGCATTTTGGTTTAATACTTAACCCTAAAAATAGTTTCAAATCAATTTGTCAACTATTAATTTTGAAAACAACAAGGGTCCACAGCTTAGTGGTAGAGCAAGATCAAGAAGTCACCGGTTCGAACCTGGTTGGACAATAATACTATTTTGATTGGTTTTTTTTTTTCCAACATCATCCTTTTATATTGAGTATTAATAATGGAACTAAATTTCCGATAATATTTTTAGAAAGTGGTAAATTATAATAGTTGCCTTGATTACTTATTATTTATTCAATATGACATTTTTTAAAGGTTAAATTATAGAAAATGATCATGAGTTTCAATTACACGTTCCTATTATTTTAAAAGGTTTATTCTATCCACAACTTTTATAATGGTTTAAAAAATACTCTCATGTCCACTTTATCATTAAAAGAAACAAAAGTGAGAAAAGTAGTTTCGATAAAAAAAAATAAAAAATAGTACACGGGGAAACATTAGTTGTTTCAATCATCGCGTTCCTTCATTTTGAGATAAGTTATTTTCATTTTACCCCATTTTAGATAAATCTCAATATATCCTCTGTAAAAGCATTTTGGTTTAATCCTTAACCCTAAAAATAGTTTCAAATTAATTAGTTAACTATTAATTTTAAAAACAACAAGGGTTCATAGCTCAGTGGTAGAGCATTTGACTGCAGATCAAGAGGTCAACGGTTGTGCCTTAATATTATTTTGATTAATTGTTTTTTTTTTTCTTTCCAACATCATCCTTTTATATTGACTATGAATAATGGAACTAAATTTCCGATAATATTTTTTTAAAGTGGTAAATTATAATAGTTGCCTTGATTACTTATTATTTATTCAATATGACATTGTTTAAAGGTTAAATTATAGAAAATGATCATGAACTTTAAGTAGTTTCAATTACACGTTCCTATTATTTTAAAAAGTTTATTCTAACCACAACTTTTATAATGGTTTAAAAAATACTCTTATGTCCACTTTATCTCCACTTTATCGTTAAAAGAAACAAAAGAAACAAAAGTGAGAATAGTAGTTTCGTTAAAAAAAACAAAAAAATAGTACATGGGACACATGAATTGTTTCAATCATCGCCTTCCTTCACTTTGAGAAAAGTTATTTTCATTTTACCTCATTTTAGATAAATCTCAATATATCCTCTGTAAAAGCATTTTGGTTTAATCATTAACCCTAAAAATAGTTTCAAATCAATTAGTCTACTATTAATTTTGAAAACAACAAGGGTCCATAGCTCAGTGGTAGAGCATTTGACTGCAGATCAAGAGGTCACCGGTTCGAACCCGGTTGGGCCCTATTACTATTTTGATTAATTGTTTTTTTTTTGTTTCCAATATCATCCTTTTATATTGACTATGAATAATGGAACTAAATTTCCGATAATATTTTTGGAAAGTGGTAAATTATAATAGTTGCCTTGATTACTTATTATTTATTCAATATGACATTTTTTAAAGGTTAAATTATAGAAAATGATCATGAACTTTAAGTAGTTTCAATTACACATTCCTATTATTTTAAAAAGTTTATTCTAACCACAAATTTTATAATGGTTTAAAAAATACTCTTATGTCCACTTTATCGTTAAAAGAAACAAAAGTGAGAATAGTAGTTTCGTTAAAAAAAAAAAAAAATAGTACATGGGACACGTGAATTGTTTCAATCATCGCCTTCCTTCATTTTGAGATAAGTCATTTTCATTTTACCCCATTTTAGATAAATCTCAATATATCCTCTGTAAAAGCGTTTTGGTTTAATCCTTAACCCTAAAAATAGTTTCAAATCAATTAGTCAACTATTAATTTTGGAAACAACAAGGATCCATAGGTCAGTAGTAGAGCATTTCACTGCAGATCAAGAGGTCACCGGTTTGAACCTGGTTGGACCCTAATACTATTTTGATTAATTGGTTTTTTTTTTTTTTTCCAACATCATCCTTTTATATTGACTATGAATAATGAAACTAAATTTTCGATAATATTTTTCGAAAGTGGTAAATTATAATAGTTGCCTTGATTACTTATTATTTATTCAATATGGCATTTTCTAAAGGTTAAATTATAGGTAATGATCATGAACTTTAAGTAGTTTCAATTACACGTTCCTATTATTTTAAAAAGTTTATTCGAACCACAACTTTTATAATGGTTTAAAAAATACTCTTATTTCCACTTTATCGTTAAAAGAAACAAAAGTGTGAATAGTAGTTTCGTTAAAAAAAAAAAAAAATAGTACATGGGACACATGAATTGTTTCAATCATCGCCTTTCTTCATTTTGAGAGAAGTTATTTTCATTTTACCCCATTTTAGATAAATCTCAATATATCCTCTGTAAAAGCATTTTGGTTTAATCATTAACCCTAAAAATAGTTTCAAATCAATTAGTCTACTATTAATTTTGAAAATAACAAGGGTCCATAGCTCAGAGCATTTGACTGGAGATCAAGAGGTCACCGGTTTGAACCTGGTTGGGCCCTAATACTATTTTGATTAATTGGTTTTTTTTTTTGTTTCCAACATCATCCTTTTATATTGACTATGAATAATGAAACTAAATTTTCGATAATATTTTTTGATAGTGGTAAATTATAATAGTTGCCTTGATTACTTATTATTTATTCAATATGGCATTTTTTAAAGGTTAAATTATAGAAAATGATCATGAACTCTAAGTAGTTTCAATTACACGTTCCTATTATTTTAAAAAGTTTATTCTAACCACAACTTTTATAATGGTTTAAAAAATACTCTTATGTGTCCACTTTATCGTTAAAAGAAACAAAAGTGATAATAGTAGTTTCGTTAAAAAAAAAAAATAGTACATGGGACACATGAATTGTTTCAATCATCGCCTTCCTTCATTTTGAGATAAGTTATTTTCATTTTACCCCATTTTAGATAAATCTCAATATATCCTCTGTAAAAGCGTTTTGGTTTAATCCTTAACCCTAAAAATAGTTTCAAATCAATTAGTCAACTATTAATTTTGAAAACAACAAGGGTCCGTAGCTCAGTGGTAGAGCATTTGACGACAGATCAAGAGGTCACCGATTGGGCCCTATTACTATTTAGATTAATTATTTATTTTTTGTTTCCAACATCATCCTTATAGACTATGAATAATGGAACTAGATAATATTTTTCGAAAGTGGTAAATGATAATAGTTGCCATGATTACTTATTATTTATTCAATATGGAAATTTTTAAAGGTTAAATTATAGAAAATGATCATGAACTTTAAGTAGTTTCAATTACATGTTCCTATTATTTTAAAAAGTTTATTCTAACCACAACTTTTATAATGGTTTAAAAAATACTCTTATGTCCACTTTATCGTTAAAAGAAACAAAAGTGAGAATAGTAGTTTCGTTAAAAAATAAATAAAAAATAGTACACGGGGACACATGAATTGTTTCAATCATGGCATTCCTTCATTATTAGATAAGTTATTTTCATTTTACCCCATTTTAGAGAAATCTCAATATATCCTCTGTAAAAGCGTTTTGGTTTAATCCTTAACCCTAAAAATAGTTTTAAATCAATTAGTCAACTATTAATTTTGAAAACAACAAGGGTCCATAGCTCAGTGGTAGAGCATTTGACTGCAAATCAAGAGGACACTGGTTCAACCTGGTCGGTCCCTAATACTATTTTAATTAATTGGTTTTTTTTTTGTTTCCAACATCATCCTTTTATATTGACTATGAATAATGAAACTAAATTTCCGATAATATTTTTCGAAAGTGGTAAATTATAATTGTTGCCTTGATTACTTACTATTTATTTTATATGGCATTTTTTAAAGGTTAAATTATAGAAAATGATCATGAACTCTAAGTAGTTTCAATTACACGTTCCTATTATTTTAAAAAGTTTATTCTAACCACAACTTTTATAATGGTTTCAAAAATACTCTTATTTCCACTTTATCGTTAAAAGAAACAAAAGTGAGAATAGTAGTTTCGTTAAAAAAAAAATAAAATAGTACATGGGACACATGAATTGTTTCAATCATCGCCTTTCTTCATTTTGAGATCAGTTATTTTCATTTTACCCCTTTTTAGATAAATCTCAATATATCCTCTGTAAAAGCATTTTGGTTTAATCCTTAACCCTAAAAATAGTTTCAAATCAATTAGTCAACTATTAATTTTGAAAATAACAAGGGTACATAGCTCAGTGAATTTGACTGCAGATCAAGAGGTCATCGGTTTGAACCTGGTTGGGCCCTAATACTATTTTGATTAATTGGTTTTTTTTTGTTTCCAACATCATCCTTTTATATTGACTATGAATAATGAAACTAAATTTTCGATAATATTTTTCGAAAGTGGTAAATTATAATAGTTGCCTTGATTACTTATTATTTATTCAATATGGCATTTTCTAAAGGTTAAATTATAGAAAATGATCATGAACTTTAAGTAGTTTCAATTACACGTTCCTATTATTTTAAAAAGTTTATTCGAACAACAACTTTTATAATGGTTTAAAAAATACTCTTATTTCCACTTTATCGTTAAAAGAAACAAAAGTGTGAATAGTAGTTTCGTTAAAAAAAAAAAAATAGTATATGGGACACATGAATTGTTTCAATCAACCCCTTTCTTCATTTTGAGATAAGTTGTTTTCATTTTACCCCATTTTAGTTAAATCTCAATATATCCTCTGTAAAAGCATTTTGGTTTAATCCTTAACCCTAAAAATAGTTTCAAATCAATTAGTCAACTATTAATTTTGGAAACAACTAGGGTCCATAACTTAGTGGTAGAGCATTTGAGTGCAGAGAGGTCACCGGTTTGAACCTGGTTGGGCCCTAATACTATTTTGATTAATTGGTTTTTTTTTTTGTTTCCAACATCATCCTTTTATATTGACTATGAATAATAAAACTAAATTTTCGATAATATTTTTCGAAAGTGGTAAATTATAATAGTTTCCTTGATTACTTATTATTTATTCAATATGACATTTTTTAAAGGTTAAATTATAGAAAATGATCATGAACTTTAAGTAGTTTCAATTACACATTCCTATTATTTTAAAAAGTTTATTCTAACCACAAATTTTATAATGGTTTAAAAAATACTCTTATGTCCACTTTATCGTTAAAAGAAACAAAAGTGAGAATAGTAGTTTCGTTAAAAAAAAAAAAAAATAGTACATGGGACACGTGAATTGTTTCAATCATCGCCTTCCTTCATTTTGAGATAAGTTATTTTCATTTTACCCCATTTTAGATAAATCTCAATATATCCTCTGTAAAAGCGTTTTGGTTTAATCCTTAACCCTAAAAACTAGTTTTAAATCAATTAGTCAACTATTAATTTTGAAGACAATAAGGGTCCATAGCTTAGTGGTAGAGCATTTGACTGCAGATCAAGAGGTCACCGGTTCGAACCCTGTTGGGCCTTATTACTATTTTGATTAATTGTTTTTTTTTTTTGTTTCCAACATCATCCTTTTATATTGATTATGAATAATGGAACTAAATTTCCGATAATATTTTTCGAAAGTGGTAAATTATAATAGTTGCCTTGATTACTTATTATTTATTCAATATGACATTTTTTAAAGGTTAAATTATAGAAAATGATCATGAACTTTTAAGTAGTTTCAATTACACGTTCCTATTATTTTAAAAAGTTTATTCTAACCACAACTTTTATAATGGTTTAAAAAATACTCTTATGTCCACTTTATCGTTAAAAGAAACAAAAGTGTGAATAGTAGTTTCGTTAAAAAAAAAAAAATAGTACACGGGGACAAATGAATTGTTTCAATCATGGCCTTCCTTCATTATTAGATAAGTTATGTTCATTTTACCCCATTTTAGATAAATCTCAATATATCCTCTGTAAAAGCATTTTGGTTTAATCCTTAACCCTAAAAATAATTTCAAATCAATTAGTCAACTATTAATTTTGAAAACAACAAGGGTCCATAGCTAGTGGTAGAGCATTTGACTGCAGATCAAGAGGTCACCGGTTTGAACCTGGTTGGGCCCTAATACTATTTTGATTAATTGGTTTTTTTTTGTTTCCAACATCATCCTTTTATATTGACTATGAATAATGAAACTAAATTTCCGATAATATTTTTTGAAAGTGGTACATTATAATAGTTGCCTTGATTACTTATTATTTATTCAATATGACATTTTTTAAAAGTTAAATTATAGAAAATGATCATGAACTTTAAGTAGTTTCAATTACACGTTCCTATTATTTTAAAAAGTTTATTCTAACCACAACTTTTATAATGGTTTAAAAAATACTCTTATGTCCACTTTATCGTTAAAAGAAACAAAAGTGAGAATAGTAGTTTCGTTAAAAAAATAAAAAAAAAATAGTACATGGGACACATGAATTGTTTCAATCATCGCCTTCCTTCATTTTGAGATAAGTTATTTTCATTTTACCCCATTTTAGATAAATTTCAATATATCCTCTGTAAAAGCGTTTTGGTTTAATCCTTAACCCTAAAAATAGTTTCAAATTAATTAGTCAACTATTAATTTTGAAAACAACAAGGGTCTATAGCTCAGTGGTAGAGCATTTGACTGCAGATCAAGAGGTCACCGGTTTGAACCCGGTTGGGCCCTAATACTATTTTGATTACCGGTTGGGCCCTAATACTATTTTGATTAATTGGTTTTTTTTTTTTTGTTTCCATGTCATCCTTTTATATTGACTATGAATAATGGAACTAAATTTCCGATAATATTTTTCGAAAGTGGTAAATTATAATAGTTGCCTTGATTACTTATTATTTATTCAATATGACATTTTTTAAAGGTTAAATTATAGAAAATGATCATGAACTTTTAAGTAGTTTCAATTACACGTTCCTATTATTTTAAAAAGTTTATTCTAACCACAACTTTTATAATGGTTTAAAAAATAGTCTTATGTCCACTTTATCGTTAAAAGAAACAAAAGTGAGAATAGTAGTTTCGTTAAAAAAATAAAAAAATAGTACACGGAGACACATGAGTTGTTTCAATCATCGCGTTCCTTCATTTTGAGATAAGTTATTTTCATTTTACCCCATTTTAGATAAATCTCAATATATCCTCTGTAAAAGCGTTTTGGTTTAATCCTTAACCGTAAAAATAGTTTCAAATCAATTAGTCAACTATTAATTTTGAAAATAACAAGGGTTCATAGCTCAGTGGTAGAGCATTTGACAGCAGATCAAGAGGTCACCATTTTGAATCCAGTTGGGCCCTATTAATATTTTGATTAATTCGGTTTTTTTTTTTTGCCAACATCATCCTTTTATATTGACTATGAATAATGGAACTAAATTTCCGATAATATTTTTCGAAAGTGGTAAATTATTTCGAGTTGGATCCGCACCCTAGAATTTTTATATTAAAAAAAATGTTTCAATAATTATTAATTCAATTCCTCATCAATAGTTTTTTTCATATAGGTTGTGACGTATTTTTTACCAAGTTACCATATTACTTATTATTTATTCAATATGCCATTTTTTAAGGTTAAATTATACAAAATGTTCATGAAAGTTTCAATTACACGTTCCTATCATTTTAAAAGGTTTATTCTATTTATAACTACTCTTATGTCCACTTTTTCGATAACAGAAACAAAAGTGAGAATAGTAGTTTAGATAAAAAAAAAAAATTAATAATAAATAAATAAATAGTACACGGACCCATGAGTGGTTTCAATCATTTCTTTCCTTAATTTTGAGATAAGTTATTTTCATTTTTCCATTAAAAATTTAGATAAATCTTAATTATATCTCTCTGTTAAAACGTTTTGGTTTAATCCTTAACCCTAAAAATATTTTCAAATCAATTAGTTAACTATTAATTTTGGAAACAACAAGGGGCCATAGCTCAATGGTAGAGCATTTGACTATAGATCAAGAAGTCACCCCTAGACTCTATTAATATTTTGATTAATTGGTTTTTTTTTTTTTTTTTGTCAATATCATCATTTTATATTGACTATGAGTAATGGAACTAAATTTCCGATAATATTTTTCGAAAGTGGTAAATTATTTCGGGTTGGATCCGCACCCTAGAATTTTTATATTGAAAAAAATGTTTCAATAATTATTAATTCAATTCCTCATCAATAGTTTTTTTCACATAGGTTGTGATGTATTTTTTACAAAGTTGCCTTGATTACTTATTATTTATTCAATATGGCATTTTTTAAGGTTAAATTATACAAAATATTCATGAATTTAAGGTAAATTCAATTACATGTTCCTATCATTTTAAAAGGTTTATTCTATCCACAACTTTTATAATGGTTTAAAAAATTCTCTTATGTCCACTTTTTGGATAAAAGAAAGTGAGAATAGTAGTTTAGTTTAAGAAAAAAATATAGTACACGGGGACACATGAGTGGTTTCAATCATCGCCTTCCTTAATTTGGAGATAAGTTATTTTCATTTTGCCCCTAAATTTTATATATATCTCAATTATCTCCCTTTGTTAAAATTTTTGTTTAATCCTTAACCTTAAAAATGATTTAAAATCAATTAGTCAACTATTAATGTAATATACATCATGGATCCATAGCTTAGTGGTAGAGCATTTGACTGTAGATCAAGAGGTCACTAGTTTGAACTCGATTGAGCCTTTTTTTCTTAAAATAGTTATGAATTTAATTCAACTTTTTTCTTTAAATAGTTATTAGTGATTCAAATTTGCATTTTTAAGGTTAAATTATACAAAATGTTCATCAACTTTATGGTAATCTTAATTACATGTTCCTATCATTCTAAAAAGTTCATTCTACCATAGCTTATCTAATATTTTTAAAATGTTCATAACTTTATGGTAATCTTAATTACATGTTCCCTATCATTCTAAAAAGTTCATTCCACCATAGCTTATCTAATGTTTTAAATACACTTATGTCCAATTTTACGATGAAAGAAACCGAAGTTGGATATAGTTGTAAGTTAAAAAGAAGAGAGGTACACGGGGATAATTGGGTGATTTCAATTATGGTGTTCCTTAATTTTGCCGTAATTTATTTTCAATTTGGCCCAAAATTTGTAGATAAATCTTAATTATGTCCTTTTGTTAAAAAAAAATCGTTTAATCTTTCAGCGTAAAAATGGTTTCACAAATTAGGTTACTATTAATTTTGGAAACCCATGTCACAATATGGTTTCACAAATTAGGTTACGATTAATTTTGGAAACCCATGTCACAATAAAGTGTAGAGCTTTGAATGAATTAAGAGGTCAAAGGTTCGCTGGGCCTTATTTGTTTTCAAAATTTTGGTTTTTGATAATATTTTGTTAAGGATTTATCTATATTAAGAAATTAGTTAGTATTTACTTAGCATTTATTTAACTTTCCTATATACTTTGGGAGATTAAAGATGTATAAATACCTATCTTTCTAATGAGAAATCAAGAGGAAAAAAAAAAACTAAGAAACACATTGTGGTTTTGTCATGGTATCAGAGCATCGATCTTGAGAAGCTCGATCAAACAAAAACGTTAGGGCGTCGGCGATTCCGCCGCCGCCGCCCAGCCTTATTCCTCCGATTTGGTCTGATTTTGTATGAGTTCTAGTTTGTGTTCTTTAAGAGAAGAAGATGAAAAAAATGGTTTACATTCTTTTTCAAGAGAAGAAGAAGAAATGAAAAAAAAATAAAAAAAAATTGTCTACACTCTTTTTCTAGAGAGGAAGAGAAGATGAAGAAAAAAAAAACCGGTCCAGATCTAAACTAGTTGCCGCCACACCTCTGTTCGCCGTTCGTCGGAGGTGAAGGAGTCGCCATCGTCGAGAGTTGGTGGTCCAGCAACGCCGGCGTAGCTCGGAAGAAGTTCTGACAAAGATGGTTTGTGACTCTTTTTCTTTTCTATGTTATTTTTGTCATTGAAGTATGATGAAAATAGAATAGAGAAGAAAGAAGAAAGATGATGAAGAAGAAAAAGAAAAGAAAGAGAGGGATAAATCTGATGTAGAAAAAAAAAAAGCATTTTGGGCGGGCGAAAAAAAAAAGTTTTTTTTTTGGGGGCTTGTACACTATGCCGAAAAAAAAAATCAAAAAAATTTATTGTTATCCGAAATGAAAAAAAAAATAATAATAATTGAGTTTTGGTGACTCAAACCAGCAGACATGATCGTGTGTTCGATGAAGATGAATGAAGGGAACACTGAGGCGAAAACCTCTCATTCGATTTACTAAAGGGAACACTGAGGTGAAAATTTTATCGTCCTTTCCTTCAACAACCATGAAATCTGATTTGTGAAGCACCGACCCGCGTTCGGAAGCTCGCAGATTTTTTTTCAGATATTGCGTGGTCAAGCGTTGATGCGAAGCCCGCAAAAATTTAAAGGTGCTATGTTGGCATCGACTTGAAGATTAGAGCACCAACCCACGTTTGGAAGCTCCTGAAAAATTAAAGGTGCAATGAGTATCGACTTGAAGTTTGCAACACCGACCAGTTTGCAACACCGACCCGCGTTCGGAACCTGGAGATTTTTTTTTATTCTTACCTTATTTTCAAGTTGAGCATTTGTGATCCTTCATGCTCCAACTTGAGGGAGGGTGTTAAAGATTTATCTATATTAGGAAATTAGTTAGTATTTACTTAGCATTTAGTTAACTTTCCTATATACTTTGGAAGATTAGGGTTGTATAAATACCTATCTTTCTAATGAGAAATCAAGAGGAAAAAAAAACTAAAAAACACATTGTGGTTTTGTCATATTTTGTTAAATTCATCAAATAAATTGAAAATTAAATTGGGTTGGATCCGCCACCTATCAATTTTTAGATTAAAAAAAATACTTTAATATTTATTAATTCAATTCGACATCAATAGTTTTGTCATATATGTTTTGACATATTTTCTACTAAGTTGCCTTAATTAGTTATTATTTATTCAATAATGCATTTTTTAAGGTTAAATCATACAAAATGTTCATAAACTTTGTGGTAGTTTCAATTACATGTTCCTATCATTTTAAGAAGTTCATCGGTGAGCAAACTTTTTGAATGTTCACTATTTTTCTGGTTGTCGAATCCCGCCAAAATAACATTTATAATATCTCTAAGAATTACACAAGCAGTAGAAGAAGAAGAAGGAGTGAGAAGAAGAGTCCATCGATTTGAGCTGGAGAAATCATTTTTCTTATATATTTGATTGACCATCTTTACTCATTCATATATACAAGAAATGGGAGTAAAACTCCTACTCTACTCACGCACACATACAACAAAGGCCATATAACAAACTCCTTCTAGAAACCCAAATGACCTTTTCACAAAACCAATCTAAAACATATCACACCGTCTGGGCTTGGGCTGAATGAGATTAGTGGGCTATCTTAACACCCTCCCGCAAGCCAATGGCAGTCAAACTACGAACATTGAGCTTGAATTTTAATCGATTAAAACCAATGACAGAGAGAGGCTTAGTCAAAATATCAGCAACTTGATCAGAAGCAGGAAGATGATACACAACTAACTTCTTATGCAACACTAAATCTCGAACAAAATAGATATCCAACTCAACATGCTTAGTCTTGGAGTGAAGAATCGGGTTGGCACTTAGGTGAACAGCACCCAAGTTATCGCACCACAAAATAGGAGTTGAGGCTAGAGAGATATGTAAATCATGAAATAGAGAATGAAGCCATACCAATTCAGTGGCTGCAGTGGCAAGACTCCGAAATTCAGCCTCCGTACTTGACCGTGACATAATAGTTTGTTTCTTAGAACCCCACGTAATGAGGTTGCCACCAAGGAATACACAAAACCCAGATGTGGACTTCCGATCATCAGGATCTGAGGCCCAGTCAGCATCCGCAAAACCATGAAGAGACAAGACTGTAGGGCGAATAAGCAAAAGACCATGATCGAGAGAGCCCTTTAAGTACCTCAAAATTCGTTTAACAAGTTGCCAATGAAGTAGTGTAGGAGAATGCATGAATTGACAAGCTTTATTCACACTAAATGATATTTCCGGACGAGTCAAAGTAACATATTGCAAAGCACCAACAGTACTACGATATAAATGCACATCAGAGAATACATCACCATGAAGAGCAGAAACCAGAGGACCACTGATCATAGGAGTACTAATAGCTTTAGCCTCATTCATCTTGGCGCGTGTAAGAACATCAGAGATGTACTTAGATTGTGATAAAAACAAGCCACCATTCGGTGGGTAGGAAACTTCAATACCCAAGAAGAAGCTCGAAGGCCCTAAATCTTTCAAAGTAAATTGAGCATTTAAGTCATGAATAAGCTGATGCATAATAGTAGAAGAGTTACCCATAAGAATGATATCGTCCACATAAATCAAGATATAGCAACAACCAGAAGCAGATGAGCGTACTAAGAGGGAAGTATCAGCACGAGAAGTATCAAAGCCCAATGAGTGTAGAAACTTACTGAGACGCTCATACCAAGCTCGAGGAGCCTGTTTAAGGCCATAAAGAGCTTTGCGAAGATGACAAACAAGGTGAGATGTATGCGCATCTTGAAACCCGGTAGGTTGCTCCATAAAAACAGACTCAGTTAGTAAACCATGAAGAAAAGCATTATTTATATCAATTTGTCGGATGGTCCATCCATGAAACAAAGCCAATGTCAATAGAACCCGAATAGTAATTGGTTTAACCACAGGACTAAAAGTCTCAGAATAGTCAATAGCAGCATTTTGATGAAACCCCTTGGCCACTAAACGAGCCTTGTACCGAGCTATGGTGCCATCAGAGTGACGTTTAATCTTAAACACCCATTTGCACCCAACAATAGTCTTATTTGAGGGTAACGGGACAAGATCCCATGTATGATTCTTTAACAAGGCTTGATATTCTTCATGCATAGCTTGCCGCCATACACTATGCTTAAGAGCTTCCTTCACAGTACTAGGTTCAGTTTGAGTAAAGTCGACCAAGAACACCTTTGGTTTAAAAATACCAGCCTTCCCTCGAGTAATCATAACATGAGAATTATCAGGATCAACCCGAGACATTGGAGAAGACACATCCGAATGAGGAGGAACAGTACTGGAACAATGTGGGACATCCAATGAAGATTGAGATGGCAGAGGAGAAGCAACAGGTTCAAGAGTAGTAGTCGGAGAACAAGAATCAGGAGATGGAGTAACACCAATCGAAGAATTCTGGGATGGAGATACAAGAGAACAAGCTGACGAGGAAGGAGATGAACTAGAGGAACAACCAACATCATGTGGCAAATTGGAAGGAAGATCAGGGAGCTTAGTAGGAGGATGTAAAGCAGAGGATTTACAGGAAGGTAATGATTTGGTAAGAGATGAAGAAACAGCAAAGGGAAAAGTAGACTCATCAAAAATCACATGACGAGAGATATAAATACGACCATCAGATGAAAGACACTTATACCCCTTGTGCTGAAAGCTATACCCGAGGAAGACACATGGATGAGACCTATAGGACAACTTATGTGTATTGTAGGACCTAAGACACGGAAAACACTTACAACCAAATTTGCGTAAAAACGAATAGTCAGGTGAAATGCAAAATAATTTCGTCAAGGGACTAGCAAACCGAAGCACAGGAGTTGGTAATCTATTAATAAGATAAACAGCTGTGGCAAAGGACTCATCCCAGAACTTAAAAGGCATGGAGGCTTGAGAGAGTAAGGTAAGACCAACATCAACTATGTGTCGATGTGTCATAGAAGGGGTAGTAACCATGGCAGAGATAGGATGAAAATTAGATGAGTATGAAGGATTATTTGGAGGCAGATGATATGAACCTGATGGAGCTTGAGTTTGGACAGGAGGATTTCGAGAGAAACATTTATAGGCAGGATGACCAAACCTCTGACATATTTAACATTGAATTTTGCCCCGATTGTTCCAGGAACGACCTCCCCGATTCGATCTGCCACCACCTCTGCCTCTAGAATTGGAGCTAAACTGTTGAGAGGTCAATGCTTTCTGTGAAGAAGACTCTTGAGTAACAGCATTGGCAGTGAGAGGAGCAGAAGGCAAATTTGGTTCTGCAGAAACAAGGTTATTCTCTATCCGATTTTCTTTTGTTAGAAGAAGAAATTGAATGTCAGTAAGAGATTGATCTTCTGTTTTAGCAGAAATCACAGATACCATGGATCCATACTCAGATCCAAGTCCATCAAGAATATACATAATTTGATCATCAGTCGACACAGGTTTCCCAACAGAGGCTAAAGCATCAACACATTGTTTGATTTTCGAAAAATATTCCTTAAGAGACATACCTCCTTTCTTCAGATTTTGAAGCCTAGATTTGAACTTCATTACCTGAGCAAGACTTCTGGCAGTATAAATTTGATGAAGAGAGGTCCAAATATCAGAGGCTGATGTGCAGTGCAGCATTTGATTCAGAATCTCTTCGGACATTGACCCAAGAATCCACGAGGAGATCAGCCTATCTTGCCGTTTCCATAGCTTGTAGGTAGGGCTGATTTGACGCTCCGAAGACTCACCTTCCTCTTGAGTTGATAGAAATTTCTCCGGAGGAAGAACTTCACCAGTGACGTAGCCGTCTAACTCATACCCTTCAAGGGCCATGACTACTTGAAATTTCCATAAGAGGAAATTATCGTCGTTCAGCTTGACTATGGAGACCTTATTTCCAGGACTGACGACCGAAGAGGATGGTAGAGGAGAATCATCCATTGAAGAGTTTGATTCGCTGATGGACATCACCATTGGAACCAAAGATCGAAGAGCTTGTCGTTGGACAGGGGCTCTGATACTGATAGAACTCCAAAAGTGCTATTTTATAACCTTTAATTCTTGTTAGTTGATTCAAATTAATGTGTTTAATCATGTGTTTTGCAGGAATCGAGCATTCAGAGGTGAATGAGACACTTATATTAAATAAGAACTCAGAAGAGGAGTTTTAGAGTATAATCAACAAACCAAGCCGCAGATGATACTATGAAGATAAAAATCATTTAATATTCAAAGTTGGAAGTTTGGTCTGATGGTGAAGAGTTGATTATGATAGACTTTGATCTTGAGTTCGATTCTTGAAGAATGTGATTATTAATTGTATTTTTTTACTCCAACCATCACCTCGCACACGTGTCAGCTCCGGATTGATCTAGGAAGAAGTCATCTCCCACGAACCACGAACAAGTCATGAAGAAACTCAACCACGAGTTTTAAAAGTTTTATTTATTTATTTAATATTTTATTTATTTATTTTTATTTAAAAATAGTAAATGGTTATTTCCTTTTTAGTATAAAAAGGGTAGAGTATACACCATTCCCTACACACCAACACACACCATCACTATCTCAATTCTTCCTTTCTCTCTCTCTAGAGATTTCTATTGTGCTTTGTAGTCGGGATCGTCTTAGCGATGTTCGACTAAGCTTGTAAGGCTGATTTAGAGGTTTGTCGGGCTTAACGTTTTTTGTGAGATTTTTGGTATTAAATTGCAATCTAATTTCTTGATTAATTGTTTTCTATTCTTTGTTTATTTCATGTGCATTTAGTATTGGTTAATGTGACAGCTTAATCAATTAAATATTAATTGTTCATGTATGCTATGTTTGTAATTTGTGATCCGTAATTGTCATAAATTGCATGCTTAATTATAGTAGCAAGATGGTCAGATTATGACTAGTGTTAATATTATGGCTTTTCCATAGTTAACATGGTGCGTATAATAGACCTTAGGAATATAAAAATGTTTAATTGAATCTGATCAATTTAATTAACGTTCTAATCAATTCATGTGCTTAGAGCTGCTAGGTAGTTAGCATGGAACGCTATCGTGCCCAGCTAATTGACTAGTTTAGAGTTAATTACGATGCTCTGTCGGATTAATTGCATGATAGGATCTTAGACTTTTCATGGCTGTTCCAGTTAAGTCGATTAGACTTTTAATTAAGAAATTATATTTTTATTGGAGTAATCGATGAGCAAAATCCATTTTAAGTCCCGACAATCTCTGAATCAGCAAGGTAATTTCTTGTTTATTTCTTTAATTCTTTAATTGTTTAAACTTTATCTTTAATTGTTTATTTTAATTCATTACATTAATATGCAATCCAAAAACCCCCCATTTATTGTTTTTACATAAATTTTAATTTAGAGAATTTATATTTCGGTTCCCTGAGTTCGACCCGGTCCGCTGTAGTTTACTACAAGCCGTTGATCGGTAATTATAAATTGTATTTGACGGGCCTCGACAAGCTCGCATCAAATTGGCGCCGTTGCCGGGAACCATTTAAATTCTCTTTTTTAAAATTTATTTATTATTTTTTTTTTTTTTTTTTTTTTTTTTTTTTAAAAAAAAAATGTCTTTCTTAACCAAAAAAAAAATGTCTTTGTTAAATTTATTTATTATTATTATTTTTTTTTTTAGGAAAAAAAAAAATTCTTATGTTTAATTGCAATAGAAAAAAATCACAAAATTTACAACTTTAACAGAGACCACAAAAATATTTATTTTAGTTTGTTTTCTTTAAAAAAAAAAAAATGTCTTTTTTTTTTAATAAAAGAAGTTTGCATCAAATTGGCGCCGTTGCCGGGGAACCATTTAAATTCTCTTTTTTAAAATTTATTTATTATTTTTTTTGTTTTATTTTTTTTTTTTTAAAAAAAAAATGTCTTTCTTAACCAAAAAAAAATGTCTTTGTTAAATTTATTTATTATTATTATTTTTTTTTTTTAGGAAAAAAAAAATTATTATTTTTAATTGCAATAAAAAAAAATCACAAAATTTACAACTTTAACAAAGACCACAAAAATATTTATTTTAGTTTGTTTTCTTTAAAAAAAAAAATGTCTTTTTTTTTAATAAAAGAAGTTTGCATCAAATTGGCGCCGTTGCCGGGGAACCAATTAATTTCTCTTTGTTAATTTTTTTTTATTTTATTTCTTTAAAAAAAAAATGTCTTAACAAAAAAAAAAATATCTTTGTTAAATTTATTTATTATTATTATTTTTTTTTTTCCCAAAAAAAAAAAAAAAAATCATTTGACCTATATGTTTGTTGTCACCTCGAAAGGCCTTTAGACCTAATTAGAAAGTTATCTTGCACGATAGTTTGTAATGAGATATTGAGGAGGTATAGCATGCCTATCTGCCTTGTGAAAAGAAAAAAAAATGAAAAAATAAAATATTGCTCGAGCTCAAGAAAAGTGAAAATCAACTTGAAATGAGTAAAACGATAAGGGGTAAAAAGAGCTGCCCCAAATGTGAGTAGTTAGGCCGCCCATTGAGCGAGTGCTCTGGGTGAGAGGCCCTGCAGTTGGGTGTGAAAGCTAGTGCCCTTGAGTTAAAATGTTGCAAGTTTAGGGGATCCCCAAAGTTATTTTTAGGCACCTTAATAGAAATATTACTTACTTGAATGTATTGGTGCTTGATAGTTTGTTCTAAATGACCAGAAGTAGGGGGAAAACGAGTTGAGGGTTGAATAAAATATTCCCGGACTTATAAAGATCGAGATAGAAAAGGCTACGCACACACACACACATAAGGGATGAAAGAACTAATTTTAAATTTCTCATTGATTGAATGCATTTGAATGTTGTGAGTTGTGTATATTTTTATTGTTTAAGATACAGAGGTTAGAGTCATTAATTTGCAGCCAACAATTCATTTTAATGTTTAAATTATTTCTTGCTCGAGGACTAGCAAGATTTAGGTATGGGGTATTTGATAGAACTCCAAAAGTGCTATTTTATAACCTTTAATTCTTGTTAGTTGATTCAAATTAATGTGTTTAATCATGTGTTTTGCAGGAATCGAGCATTCAGAGGTGAATGAGACACTTATATTAAATAAGAACTCAGAAGAGGAGTTTTAGAGTATAATCAACAAACCAAGCCGCAGATGATACTATGAAGATAAAAATCATTTAATATTCAAAGTTGGAAGTTTGGTCTGATGGTGAAGAGTTGATTATGATAGACTTTGATCTTGAGTTCGATTCTTGAAGAATGTGATTATTAATTGTATTTTTTTACTCCAACCATCACCTCGCACACGTGTCAGCTCCGGATTGATCTAGGAAGAAGTCATCTCTCCGGATTGATCTAGGAAGAAGTCATCTCCCACGAACCACGAACAAGTCATGAAGAAACTCAACCACGAGTTTTAAAAGTTTTATTTATTTATTTAATATTTTATTTATTTATTTTTATTTAAAAATAGTAAATGGTTATTTCCTTTTTAGTATAAAAAGGGTAGAGTATACACCATTCCCTACACACCAACACACACCATCACTATCTCAATTCTCCCTTTCTCTCTCTCTAGAGATTTCTATTGTGCTTTGTAGTCGGGATCGTCTTAGCGATGTTCGACTAAGCTTGTAAGGCTGATTTAGAGGTTTGTCGGGCTTAACGTTTTTTGTGAGATTTTTGGTATTAAATTGCAATCTAATTTCTTGATTAATTGTTTTCTATTCTTTGTTTATTTCATGTGCATTTAGTATTGGTTAATGTGACAGCTTAATCAATTAAATATTAATTGTTCATGTATGCTATGTTTGTAATTTGTGATCCGTAATTGTCATAAATTGCATGCTTAATTATAGTAGCAAGATGGTCAGATTATGACTAGTGTTAATATTATGGCTTTTCCATAGTTAACATGATGCGTATAATAGACCTTAGGAATATAAAAATGTTTAATTGAATCTGATCAATTTAATTAACGTTCTAATCAATCCATGTGCTTAGAGCTGCTAGGTAGTTAGCATGGAACGCTGTCGTGCCCAGCTAATTGACTAGTTTAGAGTTAATTACGATGCTCTGTCGGATTAATTGCATGATAGGATCTTAGACTTTTCATGGCTGTTCCAGTTAAGTCGATTAGACTTTTAATTAAGAAATTATATTTTTATTGGAGTAATCGATGAGCAAAATCCATTTTAAGTCCCGACAATCTCTGAATTTCTTGTTTATTTCTTTAATTCTTTAATTGTTTAAACTTTATCTTTAATTGTTTATTTTAATTCATTACATTAATATGCAATCCAAAAACCCCCCATTTATTGTTTTTACATAAATTTTAATTTAGAGAATTTATATTTCGGTTCCCTGAGTTCGACCCGGTCCGCTGTAGTTTACTACAAGCCGTTGATCGGTAATTATAAATTGTATTTGACGGGCCTCGACAAGCTCGCATCAAATTGGCGCCGTTGCCGGGAACCATTTAAATTCTCTTTTTTAAAATTTATTTATTTATTTATTTTTTTTTTTTTTTTTTTTTTTCTTTTTTTTAAAAAAATGTCTTTCTTAACCAAAAAAAAAATGTCTTTGTTAAATTTATTTATTATTATTATTTTTTTTTTTTAGGAAAAAAAAAAATTCTTATGTTTAATTGCAATAGAAAAAAATCACAAAATTTACAACTTTAACAGAGACCACAAAAATATTTATTTTAGTTTGTTTTCTTTAAAAAAAAAAAATGTCTTTTTTTTTTAATAAAAGAAGTTTGCATCAAATTGGCGCCGTTGTCGGGGAACCATTTGAATTCTCTTTTTTAAAATTTATTTATTATTTTTTTTGTTTTATTTTTTTTTTTTTAAAAAAAAAATGTCTTTCTTAACCAAAAAAAAAATGTCTTTGTTAAATTTATTTATTATTATTATTTTTTTTTTTTAGGAAAAAAAAAAATTCTTATTTTTAATTGCAATAAAAAAAAATCACAAAATTTACAACTTTAACAAAGACCACAAAAATATTTATTTTAGTTTGTTTTCTTTAAAAAAAAAAATGTCTTTTTTTTTAATAAAAGAAGTTTGCATCAAATTGGCGCCGTTGCCGGGGAACCAATTAATTTCTCTTTGTTAATTTTTTTTTATTTTATTTCTTTAAAAAAAAAATGTCTTAACAAAAAAAAAAAATATCTTTGTTAAATTTATTTATTATTATTATTTTTTTTCCCAAAAAAAAAAAAAAAATCATTTGACCTATATGTTTGTTGTCACCTCGAAAGGCCTTTAGACCTAATTAGAAAGTTATCTTGCACGATAGTTTGTAATGAGATATTGAGGAGGTATAGCATGCCTATCTGCCTTGTGAAAAGAAAAAAAAAATGAAAAAATAAAATATTGCTCGAGCTCAAGAAAAGTGAAAATCAACTTGAAATGAGTAAAACGATAAGGGGTAAAAAGAGCTGCCCCAAATGTGAGTAGTTAGGCCGCCCATTGAGCGAGTGCTCTGGGTGAGAGGCCCTGCAGTTGGGTGTGAAAGCTAGTGCCCTTGAGTTAAAATGTTGCAAGTTTAGGGGATCCCCAAAGTTATTTTTAGGCACCTTAATAGAAATATTACTTACTTGAATGTATTGGTGCTTGATAGTTTGTTCTAAATGACCAGAAGTAGGGGGAAAACGAGTTGAGGGTTGAATAAAATATTCCCGGACTTATAAAGATCGAGATAGAAAAGGCTACGCACACACACACACATAAGGGATGAAAGAACTAATTTTAAATTTCTCATTGATTGAATGCATTTGAATGTTGTGAGTTGTGTATATTTTTATTGTTTAAGATACAGAGGTTAGAGTCATTAATTTGCAGCCAACAATTCATTTTAATGTTTAAATTATTTCTTGCTCGAGGACTAGCAAGATTTAGGTATGGGGTATTTGATAGAACTCCAAAAGTGCTATTTTATAACCTTTAATTCTTGTTAGTTGATTCAAATTAATGTGTTTAATCATGTGTTTTGCAGGAATCGAGCATTCAGAGGTGAATGAGACACTTATATTAAATAAGAACTCAGAAGAGGAGTTTTAGAGTATAATCAACAAACCAAGCCGCAGATGATACTATGAAGATAAAAATCATTTAATATTCAAAGTTGGAAGTTTGGTCTGATGGTGAAGAGTTGATTATGATAGACTTTGATCTTGAGTTCGATTCTTGAAGAATGTGATTATTAATTGTATTTTTTTACTCCAACCATCACCTCGCACACGTGTCAGCTCCGGATTGATCTAGGAAGAAGTCATCTCCCACGAACCACGAACAAGTCATGAAGAAACTCAACCACGAGTTTTAAAAGTTTTATTTATTTATTTATTTTTATTTAAAAATAGTAAATGGTTATTTCCTTTTTAGTATAAAAAGGGTAGAGTATACACCATTCCCTACACACCAACACACACCATCACTATCTCAATTCTCCCTTTCTCTCTCTCTAGAGATTTCTATTGTGCTTTGTAGTCGGGATCGTCTTAGCGATGTTCGACTAAGCTTGTAAGGCTGATTTAGAGGTTTGTCGGGCTTAACGTTTTTTGTGAGATTTTTGGTATTAAATTGCAATCTAATTTCTTGATTAATTGTTTTCTATTCTTTGTTTATTTCATGTGCATTTAGTATTGGTTAATGTGACAGCTTAATCAATTAAATATTAATTGTTCATGTATGCTATGTTTGTAATTTGTGATCCGTAATTGTCATAAATTGCATGCTTAATTATAGTAGCAAGATGGTCAGATTATGACTAGTGTTAATATTATGGCTTTTCCATAGTTAACATGGTGCGTATAATAGACCTTAGGAATATAAAAATGTTTAATTGAATCGTTTTCTATTCTTTGTTTATTTCATGTGCATTTAGTATTGGTTAATGTGACAGCTTAATCAATTAAATATTAATTGTTCATGTATGCTATGTTTGTAATTTGTGATCCGTAATTGTCATAAATTGCATGCTTAATTATAGTAGCAAGATGGTCAGATTATGACTAGTGTTAATATTATGGCTTTTCCATAGTTAACATGGTGCGTATAATAGACCTTAGGAATATAAAAATGTTTAATTGAATCTGATCAATTTAATTAACGTTCTAATCAATCCATGTGCTTAGAGCTGCTAGGTAGTTAGCATGGAACGCTATCGTGCCCAGCTAATTGACTAGTTTAGAGTTAATTACGATGCTCTGTCGGATTAATTGCATGATAGGATCTTAGACTTTTCATGGCTGTTCCAGTTAAGTCGATTAGACTTTTAATTAAGAAATTATATTTTTATTGGAGTAATCGATGAGCAAAATCCATTTTAAGTCCCGACAATCTCTGAATCAGCAAGGTAATTTCTTGTTTATTTCTTTAATTCTTTAATTGTTTAAACTTTATCTTTAATTGTTTATTTTAATTCATTACATTAATATGCAATCCAAAAACCCCCCATTTATTGTTTTTACATAAATTTTAATTTAGAGAATTTATATTTCGGTTCCCTGAGTTCGACCCGGTCCGCTGTAGTTTACTACAAGCCGTTGATCGGTAATTATAAATTGTATTTGACGGGCCTCGACAAGCTCGCATCAGATACCATCTAAGAATTACACAAGCAGTAGAAGAAGAAGAAGGAGTGAGAAGAAGAGTCCATCGATTTGAGCTGGAGAAATCCTTTTTCTTATATATTTGATTGACCATCTTTACTCATTCATATATACAAGAAATTGGAGTAAAACTCCTACTCTACTCACGCACACATACAACAAAGGCCATATAACAAACTCCTTCTAGAAACCCAAATGGGCTTTTCACAAAACCAATCTAAAACATATCACACCGTCTGGGCTTGGGCTGAATGAGATTAGTGGGCTATCTTAACAATATCGATACTACTAAACTAACTTGTAGCTAGTTGTAATCGGGTCGATCCGCAGGGAACAAAAAATTAGCCTCTCCTAATTAATTTTTATTTGCTTTGATTGAAAACTCAAAATAAAAGGGGATTGATTAAATAGAAATCAACTAAAAAAGTGCAGAAATTAAACTAACGGAAAAATAAAAGCAAGGGAAAATAAAATAAAGTAACATGTGCTCCTAATTTGAGGGTCCGGATTACTTTGATGCGATTTAGATCCCAGTGATTCAAATATACTTAGTCATAACCAATAAATTTGTATAAACAATTCCCCAGAAACCCCGCGATAATTGACCCATAGAGAAAATTAGTCAAAGGTGTCAATTCCAACAAAACTTGTAATTAACTAATCTAAGGGTGTCAATCCTAGACTTTGCTAAAAGAGATGGCAGGTGCATTGTGACGAATTACTCCCAAGACTATTTCGATTTATCTTCTTCAACGGGGTTGACTCACACTAACTAAGGCACCAAACTTATGTACTACCTACGGGCTCACTCAACCTTTGTTACGACAAATATGATGCGTCACTACCCTATTTAGCTATCGAAAAATGCTAACAATCAAGGTTGTCAAGCTATCATGCAAGCATAGTTCATAAGATAGACATGGAAAAAGAAGAACATCAAACAATCATGCTAAGTTTTAATTAAGAACTAAACCCTCACGAATCGCATCAAGTATAACCCCTAACCTCGAATTAGAGCATTTTACCTTGCTCGTGATGAAAACCAAGCGAAATCAACCAAGTCTTTGCTTTATATATATGAAAAGGGAGAGAAAACCCCAAAAATCTAGAGAGAAAAGCCTCCAAGAAAGTCTAAAATCGAGGATGAATGACCTAAAAATCGAAAAAATGGATTTTTATAATCGGCGTAGCGTCTATCCTCAAGACACTCAGAACAATTAATCAAAATTATTCTCTAAAACGTTCTTTTAAGCTCTTAGTTAACGCAATGGTCTGATTTAACCCTAAGCAATTAAATTCTACAAAATATAAACATCAACCACAATTAATTCATTAATTCACAAGACTTAGGAATTTTATAAAATAGCATTTTTAGAGTGGTATCATTCATTTCACCATCAACTTTTATAATGGTTTAAAAACTAAACTATCTACTTTTAGGTGAAAATAAATCGAAGTTGTCTATAATAGTGAGTTAAAAAAAGGGAGGTAGACAGGACAATAAGGGCTGAAATTGAAACTTAACCCAATTGAACCCCCTAAATTAAATTAACTTGCATCTCTATTTTTTTTTTTAGCCTACTTCATCTGACATAGAAATGTATAATCGACTATGAGGTTTGAGATTCGCCTTCCTAATTCAAGTTAGATCTAAAAAAAAATAATACTTATTATTCTAAGGGCTCTCGACCGCAAACCTTTTTTTTTTAAGAACAACTCGCCGGACAATTCAATCCGTTGCATTTCGTTTTTTTTTTAAAGAAAAAATTGACATTTACGAAAACAATGGATTTTAATTGAGTGAATAATAAAAAATTGACAATTTTAGAAATACATAAGTTAATTTAGATATCATTACCCAAAAAACAAAATATATATCATAACTATTTATATATAAAAAACCACAGCTTACTTGACATGTTTTATGCATGTTATATTTAATTTAGTTTGTTAATAATAATAATTGCTTATAATCTTATTATTTTTACAATTACCCTAATAATTAACAATAAATTTAAATTATCAATTTGTAATATATAAACACTTATGATTTATTATTTTTTTAAAAAAAAGAACTTATGATTTTTTTATAAATTTAAAGGACATATTAATTTTATTTCATAAATTTCTTTTTCTTCTTTAATATATTTAATTTTTTTATTATAATATAAAATTAGTAAAAAAACATGTTAAGGTGCATTTGCATGTGGTAATAAAAGAGTATATAAAAATGTGGAGATGTAGAAATATAATATATATATATATATATATATATATATATATATATATATATATTTTGAGACATAATTAAATGCACCTTAACATGTTTTTTTACTAATTTTATATTATAATAAAAAAATTAAATATATTAAAGAAGAAAAAGAAATTTATGAAATAAAATTAATATGTCCTTTAAATTTATAAAAAAATCATAAGTTCTTTTTTTAAAAAAAAATAATAAATCATAAGTGTTTATATATTACAAATTGATAATTTAAATTTATTGTTAATTATTAGGGTAATTGTAAAAATAATAAGATTATAAGCAATTATTATTATTAACAAACTAAATTAAATATCTTGAGGACATAATTAAATCTCTGATGTCATCTCACTAATTTTTGTCCTTAATTTAAAATTTAGGATAATATATACTTTTCATCCCTCGATTTAAGTTTTACGTCTATTTGATTTCTCAAATTTCAAAAGTAACACTTTATGTTTCAAAGTATGGAAAAACAATTCTAAATGGTCCCTAGAATGTTAGTTCACTAACGGAAGTGACATCACAAGTTAAATTGTTCATGATGCATTAGCTAATTAGAAATTTTTATAAATTAATATTATATTTGTGTGTGAGGTGACATCTTAACCTGCCACGTAATCTTCCGTTAGTCAACTAACGATTTGGGACCATTTAAAATCATTTTTTATACTTTGAGGGTTAAAATGTAACTTTTGAAACATGAGAGACCAAATAGACATCAAACTCAAACGTGGACAACAAAATTATATTTTGACCGACATATAAAATTTAGTTCAAAATTTGAAAATCATTTTCTCGTATAGATCTCAATTTTGCATTTCGCACAATTATTATTATCATTAAAAGTAATAATACTAAATAATATATTATTTAAAATCATTCAAGTTTGGATTAGAATTTAGAATTCACATTTAGAATAATCTTGGAGCTACCCCATTTCCTTACGTGGTCACTTTGACTTGATGCTCCAGTGTCCAAAAAGCAAAACTCTATAGGAGATCATATTGTGAAATATCTCAATTGAAAAGATGAAGGAGTCTCACTCATAATATAAGATACAAGAGTTACTCCTCTCCTTGTCAATTGATTTTGAGATGAAAGTCATGATATCAGAGCTCATGAAGCCCAAACGGATATTCGGTCCAAAAATGAGATTTGATCCAAGAATGGTGAATCCAAGAGACACTATCTTGAGGGAGCATGTTTGGGAATCCCACATTGAAAAAGATAAAAAAAAATCTCACTCACAATATAAGATGCATGAGTTATTTTTTTTCATTGAAACTTTATGATATCAACATAAAATTATTTCAAGTTAAGTATACACTTAATTCTGAAGTTCAGGTGAATGAGCTACCAAAAAAAAAGATATTTTTATAAGATTTTCTTAATCATATTTACATAGTTTCAAGATTTTTCTCATTCGAATGTAGTGTCAGTTTACGCATATATCCTGATTTAGAAATAACATATAACGTGATATATAGTAACTCAAATTTTTAGAAATCGCATATAACGTGATATATAGTAACTCAAATTTATTTCCATAGCTATATGATATATGACTCATACATATAATAATGCAATGAATAATTTTTGTAATGTAAAAACTAGAAGTGGGTGGTGAGTAGCAAAAATAAGTAGTGAATGATGGTAGTTGTTAATGCCCATAGTTGAGAGACCTTCAAAAGGATGATAATATATTGAATTAGGTCATTGAATATTTGTAGGCAACTCTGACACAATCTGCAGTGCCATTCAAATTTTAAAGGCCACTCTCCAACCAAAACACAGCCTTTCAATTTGCCAGCTTAGCCAACTATAGGTACAATTGTTAGTTGATCAATTTAATGCATTGTTTTTTTTTAACTTATTTTTTAACCATTATTACTCCAAATTAAAATCTCCCATTCAACACAGCATTGAAGGGCCTTGTTAATGCCTTACTCATTCGCTAGCTGTCCTCGTGTAGCCTTAGTTGAAGGGTCATAATCTCAAAATTTATTTCCATCTCGTCTAGTTTTAAAAAGTTTAAAACTTCAAACCAATTCGATTAGTTGAAAAATATATCCCCTAAAATGTTGGAAGTTAAAAAGATTTTAAAAAGTTCAAACAGATTTGAATAAATTTTACTAAGTTACATTTTTTTTTTTTAATAAAATTTCATTTTTTAGTTTTAGTTCAATAGTAAAAATTTATGTATAATTTTTTGTTTGAAAGACTAGATTCGTAGAAAACTATCTTCTTAACCAAGGATAAAAGTATTAATATCTCTCAAACCGAACATAGATCAATTGACATAAAATTGTGTCCTTAACTAAGAAATCAGGATAAATATCTTTGCAAAAAAAATATATTTTAAATTTACAAAAATATCGATATCCATAGATATTTCTGTAAATTAATTTTTTTTACTTTCAAACTAAGTTATAGATTTTATTATTAGTATCTAGATTCATATTAAAATTAATAAATGATATTTTTTTTTTATGTTTTATGAGTATTTATAAAAGATATCAGAGATATTCATTAACTTTTAATATATATATCAAACCTTCCAATTTACGGATATATCAACATATCGACAATATTTTCATCCTTGTTCTTCCCTAAACATTTTTCTTGTTTGATATGCAATGCTGATTTGGTTAGCTCTTGTGTATGGTCTTAAAAGTTGGGGAAAATTAGGTTATAAAATAGCAAACTTTAAGATCAGCTACCTTAATATTTTTTTTTGGGAAATTTTTTATTTAATATTATTATTATTTTGAGTTTAACTTGAGGTGAAGATTCAAATTTTTAACCACTTGATCGAAGATATATGTTTTAATGAGTTATGCTCACATTGACAAACAAATATGTAATTAGGTCATGTATATATAGAACAATAAGCAACATAATACTTTCATCCTAATTTGAAAGGAATTTCTTGTTGCCCACTATTAAATGGTTGGTTGCACAAATAGCAATCAGACCCAAACTAATTGCAAATTTAGCAAACTTTAAAATGTTTTGCAAATATGACACAGGGGCGGACCTCTGAAGGGACTAGTGGGGCCACGGCCCCCCCAAAATTTTTTATTTTCTCATACTCGTAGGCAAAATTAATGCCTTAAATATATACTGTTGTTATTATATACATTTTGGCCTCCTCAAATTAACAAAATCTTATTCTGCTATAGTGGTCATGTGCATGGTTTATATTTTGTTGTGCCTGAGTTCGAAACTCAACCATAACAATAATTTATTTGCTTTACATTTTCTTCCATATATGTATATTTTTTTAAAAAACAATTGTTCTCTTTTAATGTTTTGTTTATATATATATTTAAAAATATATAAATTTCATTCTTAAAAATAATTAAGACCTATTTTTTTTTTAAGAATTATATTATTTTAGTCATTGTAATTTCAAATATCTAAATTTAGTATTCTTCATAGTTTAAAAAAAATTATTAACTCTTAGTATTAATTTATTTATTAATATTTTCAAAAGTAATTTAGACTATATTAATCTCCTTTTTATAAATTTTGTAAACAAAATCATGTTATATTGTGTTTTTTTTAATATATTTTTTTTTTAAAATGTCTAATAAATCTTTGAACTTTTAATTTTGTGTTTAATAGACCACGAACTTCAAAAAGAGTTCAATATATTTTTTAACTTTCAATTTTGTATTTAATTGGTCCTCAAATTTTCAAGTTTAAATCTAATATATCCTTGTATTTATTTGACATTTTTTAAAATCTAGGAATTCATTAGAAACAAAATTAAAATTATAGGGACTTTTTTTTTTTTTTTTTTTTTTTTTTTTTTTTTTTTTTTTTTTTTTTTTTTTTTTTTTAATGAGCAAAATTATATTGGTATTAAGTTTATTTAAACTTAGTCCCTAAGTCTTTGATACACTCACATATGTTTATCATGATAACTTTTTTTTAATGTCAACATAGCGAATTCGAACCTCTGAATTTTTTGCGATCTTTTTTTAATATTTATATACTCTAATTTTTTGGCCCCCAAACATCAATGTCTGGATCCGCCCCTGAATAGACTTCTATCAATGATAGACTATTATCACTGACACAAAAATCTATAAAAAACTGAGGTGATCAGCGATAGACTTCATAAGATATTAGCCATAGAAATTGGCATATTTACAAAAAATTTAAAAACATGCTATATTTTTAATTATCTTATTCTAAATTGACATCGGTTACAATTTCCCACTATTAAATAATGTTTTGTAAATAGAAGAAAAAAAAACTATCAAACATTTAACCGTGGCCAGCAAGAAATCTTGTTGCCTAATCAATAGGAAAGTATTATCCTTGAACAAATATATATAATTACTACACTTTAAAGCTAGTATAAAATAAGATAGCCATGAATTTATTGTTAAACTAAAATAATAATTTTTTAACTTTTTCCTGTATTAGAACGAAGTTGGCTTTAAAAATCCAAATGATTTGATTAAGGAACATAATGTATTAAACATTTTCACAAGTAGCCCTCATGTAGTAGCCATGAATTTATACACAAGTAGCCTTTATAGCACATTGTTTCAATTTATTGTCAAATCTGAATTACGAGCTTAATTCAACTTCTCCGTACTACGAAATGGGTATATGACTTTTCAAAAGATTTTCAACATCATTTATACCATCATTGTCATCGAGTCACCTCCGTGATCGATTCTTGATAATGCTACCTATCAACAAACAATAAGAGTTTATCGAGTCACCTCCGTTATTAATTCTTGATAATGCTACCTATCAACAATCAACAAGAATTTTTATTGAAGGCTAATTAAGACACATTTAGTTTAAAATTGACAAAGGATAACACATATTTTATTATTCCTTTCAAGACCATTGTTTGATAACTTATTTTATTTTCCTTTTGTGTAAAGTTATATACAATAGCCACGTGACTGTATTTATGGCCTCTTGTTAAATTCAAGATATGGGATATCTTCCAACCAAAGATTTTTATATGTTTTAATTAGTCTAAGACCCATTGGAAAATTACAAACATAAAAGGTTGGCCTGGAACTATTAATATCTTTTTCGAGTGAATGAGTTCAATTATTGGTGGTCACTTATCTAAGAAATAATTTCCTATCTAACATCTAAATGTTGTAGTGTCCAGCGATCCTTTTCGTGATATTAATCGAGGTACACATAAACGAACTGAAACACTCCCTATTAAAAAAAATAAAATATATATTGGGAATTTGTTAGGTATTGTGTCCTAAAACTTTGGGCAAACTTTATCAGAATGGCAGTGTTTTAATGAGCTACCTAACTTTTGTGGACACCTCTTTAATTAGGGTCATCTAGTTAAAGAATCCAATGACCATCATTTTGGGACTTGGAAAAAATCTGCCTTTTGCTTTTCCTTTTGCTTTTGAATTAGGGTTTTCCCTTTCAAAATAAAAAATATTTGGTTAATGAGCAGATTTTTTTGTAGGTAGGGGACATTAAAAGTATATGGGTATAATTAATATGTGACACATTTATATAAAACATTTAGTTAGAGAGCAAGAAGAAGAGCTTTTCACTATATTTTGTAATAAATTGGGTTAAAAAAAAAATTAAATAAATAATATATTGTGATGTATTATGTTAAATTATATTAGTTATCCTTATCGTTACTATTTGTATCAATTTTATTTCTGTACTTCAATTTTTTTCTTTTCATTTTAAAATACTTAGATGAAATTGATACAAATAGTAAATATAAGGACATCAATTATAATCTAACCTAATACTACGTCACAATATATTATTAATTGGATTTTAAACAACTATCCATTCTAAATAATCTTTATGATTAATAGGTTTTAAACAGTTATTGAATACTTTCAGTATTAATAAGGTATTAATTCACATTGGTGCCATGTTCATTTTATGTTACACTTAATATTGTTTGTAGAAGAGAGTAGGATTAAAAATTCAAAAGACCCTAAAAAAAAAAATTAAACAAAATTGATAAAAATTGTGTTTAAAGCCACACAAACTATTACTTATTAAGTTTTTTTTTTTCTTAAGCATAGCTTAATAGATAAATTACCTCTTACCCTCAAAAAAATTTATGGTTTGATTTCTACCGCATAATTGTTTAACTAAGAAAAAAAAAATCTTAAAGAATAGGATGCTTTCCCTCAAAATTTACAATTCTTAAACAATTATTTAATCACTCTCCTAAACTAAAAAACATTTTCTGAGACTTAGTCACTAGGCGATACATTGCTAGTTCGCAAATATTATTGCATGTTAATTTAAAAAGAATGGCTTTTAGATATTCTTTACCAACACATATTCTCTGTTTAATATCTATATATGAGCTAGAAGAACCCTTTTGTTTTTTTTGTTTTTTGTTTTTTTTTTAATATTTTTTTGTTTTTGAAAGCTAACCCTTTTGATTATTCAACAATATAATGTGCATTATTCATCTTCAGCCCACTTGCATATATATTTTGTTATTCATTTTTTTTTTCTAACAAAAAAGGATTTTAAATTTTGCATGAATAAAATTTTATTGGCTTCTCTCTCACTTTGTATGAAGTTGAAGGTGGTGTGCAATATCATATGCATCCCCAAACTTCACACAAAACATAATGTCCTACTTATTTTTCATTTTTTATATTTGTTGGATAAAAATATTAATACAACATTCATTTTTCATAAAATATGGTATAAAATATATAAACTAAAAAAAATTAACTACTAAAGAACAAGTTGTTTGTATTACAAATAAGAAAGTGAACAAACAAAAGAGATTACACTATGAAAGTTAAGAAAGTGAACAAACAAAAGAGATTACACTATGAAAGTGAAGAGAAAACAAAAATAATCACAACTAAATCTTAATAGACAACCACACACAACCAAATGTTATAAGGTCTAAAACAAGAACTCAACAACTACATCTTTTGACACGATTTTAAATAAATAAACTTCGGACTCAATAACTTTGAAGGACTAGAAATCAAACGAAACTAAATAATTTCTCAAGGGTAAGGAAGACCAGAACCACCACCAAGACCACCGCTACCTCCGCCGCCAAGACCACCACCTAGACCACCACCTAGACCACCACCACCAAGACCACCACCGAGACCGCCACCGAGACCGCCGCCTCCAATGGTTCCACCGAGGCCACCGAGACCGCCGCCTCCGGTGCCTCCCAAGCCGCCACCAGCACCTCCCAATCCACCTCCACCAAATCCAGTAGCACCACCAATACCACCACCGAGACCGCCAAGGCCATTCCCTCCAATGCCACCACCAACCCCACCGAATGGGAGCCCGTTGCTGCCGAGGCCGGAGTATCCACCGAGACCGCCGTAGGTTAGGAAGTTCTTTTGGTCATTGAAGGTTGCATCACTCGGGCTAGGTCTAGCCAGGGCGTGAGTGGCTACAAGAGCCAAAAACAAAGCCATGAGCAATTTAGCCATTTTCTTCTTCTTCTTCTTCTCTAACACTTACACTTGTCTTTGTGTGGGTTGTTGGCCAATGGAGCTGTGAGCTTAGGGTTTTTAAGGGCAGAGGGCGTTGAGGGACAGTTGAGAGATGTAAATGAAGTTAAATGCTAAGGCAGAGCCTGGCTGTGTGAAATTACCAACTGGGCTTGGTTTTTGGTTTGGTTGTAAGCTTTTAATAAGGGGCTTTTGGACAATTGTTGAGAATTCTTCAGGTTGTTAGAGAGGTTTTGGTGGGGATATTGGTATAGTTTACTGCATTAAGTCTTCGCCAAAAAAAGAATTTTTGACACAGATAGTCTTATTATAGTATTCTCTCCATGTGAATTAGGGTTTTATATTTATAAGGTTCAATTTCATCTGCTTTTAAGTTTTTTATTTTAAAATTCTAAACTTACTAATGAAGGACAGTGTGATATTAAAATATTTGTTATCAACTAAGTTGGAGTTTATTCTATATATTTTTTTTTATTTAATGTGCAGTATATATTTGTTGGAGGCAATAAAGGAAAGGTTGAGACAAAATCAAGAATGAAGAGAGAATATGGAGAATTTTCGTTTATGAGTGCTATGACACTTTGCTCCATTGGAGCTTACTTCCTAGGGGTGAAGAACACCTCTATTTATAGGGAGACTCTATAAATTCCTAGAATTAACTCTTAGGAAATTACATGACCTTTCATATTAGGGAGTTACATGATCTTTCATATTGTTAGGAGACTATAGAGATTACTAGAATTAACTCTCTAGGAAGTTACATGATCTTTCATATTGTTAGACTCCTTACATATTCCAAGGAGTTACAATCAAGAACTCAAAAGACTAATTATTGAGGTTACAAATTATTCATTTAACACCCTCTCTTAATTTGTAATTTTCAAAAACTTCTTGAACTTTTCGAACTTCTCTAACGTAACAGCTTTGGTGAACATATCAGCCGGTTGATCATTGATGTAGATGAACTCCAAGTAGATTTCTTCTTTGTTTACCAAATCTCTAATGTAATGATGACGTAACTCAATATGCTTTGATCGAGCATGAAAGACAGGATTCTTGGTCATTGCAATTGTTGACATATTATCACAAAAAAAAAATTGTTGGCATGACTTGCTCTATTTGAAGATTTTTGAGAATTCTCCTTAACCAAACAGCTTCACAAGAGGCTTCAGTTGCAACTGTATATTCTGCTTCAGATGAGGATAAGGCTACAGTTTGTTGCTTTCTCGAACTCCAAGATATTGCATTAGATCTCAAACAGAACACATAACCTGAGGTACTTTTTCGATCGTCAAAAGAACCAGCCCAATCACTGTCAGTGTAGCCAACCAACTGACAATCCTTCTCATGGACATATTTTAGTCCATATTTTTTGGTACCCTGCAAATATCTCAAAACTTTTTTAGCAGCAGCATAATGATTTTTGCTTGGTTTATTCATGTACCTGGAAATGACGCTAACAGGATACATAATATATGGCCTGGTATTAGTAAGATAGATCAACGAACCCACCAGACTTCGAATTTTTTTTGGATCTGCTTTACCAACATTATCATCACAACATAACTTCTCATTTAATTCTTGAAGCTTCCACGTCTTATTTCTTTCGGTGCTAGCTATTTCTTCATCCATAGCTTTGTGCCAAACATCTTTTCTTGCGGCATCATCAAAACTTTGTGGCTCACAAGAAAACATAGCAAAGTGTTCACTTGAAGCATATATATCTTGCAAAGACCGCATTCTTTTTGGAGGAGATTCTAAGTTATCTTGATTTGAAGTAGCTTCAACTGGAGATCTTGCCGGAGTTGACGGACAACTTCTTGGTGATCACAAATTCTAAGAGACTGGTTGTCAATCATGCTCTTGAATAATTTCATCATGTTGAGAAGGTTGAGAATTATAATTCTCGAAATCCCATGTGGCCATTTCATCGAATATTACGTCTCTTGATATCAATAATTTCTCCGTGTTTGGATTTAGAAGTCGGTATCCTTTTGATTCATCACTATATCCGAAGAATAAGTATTTAGCTCCATTTTTATCAAACTTCTCTCATTCCCGTGAAGGAACAAGAGAATAAGCTGGACAACCAAAAATTTTCAAGTGATCAATAACTGGTTTCTCCTTATTCCATGCTTCAAAGAGAGTTTTGTCTTCGACTGCTTTAGTAGGACATCGATTGAGGATATAAACAGTTGTATTAACAGCTTCTGCCCACAAATTATTTGGAAGATATCTTTGGCCTTCAACATGCTCCTTGCCATTTCCACAATGGTTCGATTCTTTCTTTCAGCAACGCCATTTTGCTGAGGGTTATGTTGAACGGTGAGTTGTCTCATTATGCCACACTACAACAAATTGGGGCTAAGATGGCAGTTGTGAAAAGATCTACAACATACAAGGGCGGTTTTTAAAAATCCGCGCTCAAATTCACGTTTTTTTTTTTTTTTTCCGAAATAAAACATACAAGGGCGGTTCAGAACCGCCCTTATAGGTTATGTTTTAATGGCGGTTTTACACCGTCATCGAATCCAGGAAAACGACAAACCGAGGATTCTAAAACGACGTCGTTTCATTAATTCATCAAAACGACGTCGTTTTTGTTTGAACCGCCATCGTAAGTCTACTTCAAAACGACGTCGTTTTGATTCAAACCGCCATCTTAAGTCGAAATCAAAACGACGCCGTTTTGATTCAAACCTAAATATCAGATCTGGGACTTTAATACGACGTCGTTTTGATTTTAAACTCTAAACGACGTCGTTTTACGTTTAACCGCCATCTTAAGTTAGGTTCAAAACGACGTCGTTTTGATACCAACCGCCATCTTAAGTCTGAATCAAAACGACGTCGTTTTGATTCAGCCCTAAAACTAACCTCAGCCCCGATTTTACCTCAGTTTCGTGTCTTCTGCTCAGCCGCTTCAGCTTCGATAAAGAGAGGTTTTGGTTGACGACGGCGGCTTCGACGGCGGTGGTTGACGACGGCTGACGTTGGCGACGGCGGACGGTGACGACTGTGTTGACGGTGGTTGTTGACGGAGCTGACGGTGACGACGTTGTTGACGGAGCTGACGGTGACGACGGCGTGAGGAAGCTGACGGTGACGACGACGAAGCTGACGGTGACGACGGTGGTTCTTGAGACGGCGGTTGTCGTTTGTGGTCCCTGCGCAAACGACAAAAATTGTTTGGTGGTCCCGGCTTAAACGAAAAAAAATTTGGTGGTCCCGGCGCAAACGACAAGGTTAGACTTTTTGTTGAATTTTTATTGAATAATCATTTTGGTTGTATTTTGGTTGAGATTGATGAAGATATTTAGTTGGATTTTTTTTTTTTTTGTTCTTTAAATCTCAATTTTTTTTTGTTCTTTGAATGTGATTATATTTCTAAGATTTTTTACCTAAAATTAATGGTACACGAAATTAATAAAATTTATTGTTTATGTCACAAAATTTCTATATACTAATTTCCTTCCTAATTAATGAGTTTTTTTTTTTTTTTTTTACAGTAGATCTTATTGAATTTTAGTTAAATGTAAAGATATGAAGTTGGTGTATGTAAAAGTGGAGTTATGGTGAGGGGTTGACCTCAATAAATAGAGATTTTGAATTAACTCAATGAACTAAATTCAAAATTCAAAAAAATAGAAAAGGATAGAAATGTACTTATATTGAAAATAATTAGTAACATTATATTAGAGACTAGAGTGAGTATATTGTGAGTGAAGGAAGAAGAAGAAAGATAATTAAACATTGAATTAAGAAAAGGTATTAAAGGGTTAATGGGAGAATTAAATTGAATGAGACTAATGGTGCACACCTCCCTTTAATTAATCACACTCTTTTTTTTTTCTTTTTTGTTTTTTTTTTTTAAAATTTTTGGGTGGGTTTGGTGGTGGGACATTAACTCCATGTGGTGTGTCTCTCTCTAAATGGCCCACCATTGCCTTCCAAACTAATCAACTTAAGAGATGAGTACGGTTGATGTCCAAATTTCTCATATTTGGAACTTTAATAAAGTTGGTACTTTCATTAAATTAAAGTAGAGCACTAACTTAACTAATCAACTTATCCAAACTTATAAACATAATCACTAAAGTAAACTATATTTTCAAAACTAAACTAAAGATTGACGGAAAAATATGAACTTACAAATTAAATTTAGAGAGAAATTATAAACATAATAACTAAACTAACTATTCAAAATTAATGAACTAATTAACAAGTTTAGAGGTTGGTGTGGGTCAAACAAACAAGATTATAAACTCATAAACCAATATCATGATGTTTGGTCTTGATTTAGTAAGTGGGGATTTTGTTTTTGTTTTGAGGACATTATTTGTGAAAATTTATCAATATTAAAATTGAATAAAAAAATAAAAAATTTCTATTATTAATATTATGTTCATATTAGTGATATTTTGTTCATATTTTTTATTGAAGAAAGAATGGAAGTAATAGATTGACTAAATAATATACTAAGTATTTTTTTTTTTTTTTTTTTTTTTTTTTTGTAGATTATATCTTGTTATAAATTTTCCCAATATGGATAAGTCATGGATGGACAATGATAGGTTGTCAAATGAGTACAACTTAGGTGTTGAAAACTTCATTGAACATGGATTACGTCATTTCAAAGGGTCAAATTTCATGTGGTGTCCATGCTTAAAGTGTGCAAACGCACTTAAACAAGATGCTAACACAGTTAGAGACCATTTGTTTGTCCATGGCATTGATAAGAGTTATAAGACATGGTTTTTGCATGGTGAAGAAGTACCTATTAAGGATGAAGACGAAAGTGTTCATAATTTTGGTAAAGGAGCTTGTGATGAAAATGATATAAGAAACACAACTGACTTGTTTGAAGCTGCACAAGACTATTTTACAACTGAAGGTACAAAATTTGACAAATTATTGGGTGATGCACAAAAGCCATTGTACTTGGGTTGTAAATGTTTTACTAAGATTTCTGCATTATTGAAATTATATAACTTGAAAGCCAAATACGGATGGAGTGATAAAAGTTTCACAGAGTTATTAACATTAGTACATGACCTACTACCAAATCCGAATGAGATTCCAACTTCTTTATATGAAGCAAAAAAGACACTGTGTACTCTGGGAATGGATTATAAGAAGATTCATGCATGTGTCAATGATTGTGTTTTGTTTAGGAAGGAACTTTCGGATGCAAATTCATGCCCAATTTGTAACACATCTAGATGGAAGCTTCGTAAGAATTCAGATGAAATTAAGAAAGGTGTTCCAGCAAAGGTTATGTGGTACTTTTCCCCAATCCCTCGATTCCAACGAATGTTTCGAAGTGCAGAGACATCAAAGTTGTTAACTTGGCATGTTGGAGGAAGGAAAAATGATGGGTTTTTGCGACATCCTGCAGACACGCCATCTTGGAAATTAATAGACAACCTGTGGCCAAATTTTGGTTCTGAGTCAAGAAATCTTCGTTTAGCTATCTCAACTGATGGAATTAACCCTCATGGCAACCTGAGTAGTAGATATAGTTGTTGGCCAGTTATAATAGTTATTTATAACCTTCCACCCTGGTTGTGCATGAAACGAAAGTTTATGATGCTGACTACATTAATATCTGGTCCGAAACAACCTGGAAATGACATTGATGTATACTTGGGTCCATTAATTGATGACTTGAAGAAACTGTGGATTGATGGGGTTGCTTGTTTTGATGCATTTCGAGATCAAACATTCATCTTGAAAGCTGTGTTATTGTGGACCATAAACGACTTTCCAGCATATGGAAATCTATGTGGTTGTACTGTAAAAGGTTATCGTGCATGTCCAATTTGTGGGGAACAGACGTCCTGCATTCGATTGGTAAACGGAAAAAAAATGGCATACCTTGGACATCGACGATATTTACCTCGTTATCATCCTTACCGAAGGGAGAAAAAGACTTTTAATGGACATCAAGAGTTTGAGTTAGCACCAAATCCATTGTCTGGAGATGAAATCTATGCTACAATCAGTAACATTCACACTATATTGGGTAAACAGACTGGAAAACAAAACTCAGATGAACTTTCAAGTAGTTACTGGAAGAAAAAGTCTATTTTTTTTGAGTTAGACTATTGGAAGAAGTTGCATGTAAGACATTGTCTGGATGTAATGCACATTGAAAAAAACGTGTGCACAAATATCATTGGTACCTTACTTTATATTCCTGGAAAAACAAGAGATGGAGTAGAGACCCGGGAGGATTTGGTTGATTTAGATATTAGGTTAGAATTGGCCCCGGTAAAAAAGGGAAACCGAACTTTCATACCTCCAGCATGTTATACACTGTCACGAAAGGAAAAGATAAGTCTATGTAAAACACTTGCAGAAGTTAAGGTGCCTGATGGATATTCATCCAATATAAGAAGTCTTGTGTCACTCAAAGACCTAAAGCTTTATGGTCTTAAATCTCATGACAATCATGTTCTCATGCAACAGTTGCTACCAGTGGCAATTCGTGGAATTCTACCAAAGCATGTGAGGTATGTCATTATTAGGTTTTGTTTTTTTTTCAATTCACTATGTAAAAAAGTGGTGGATTCGGCGAAGCTTGATGAGTTGCAAAAGGAAATAGTCGTCACTCTATGTTTGTTGGAAAAATATTTTCCACCATCATTTTTCACCATTATGGTGCACCTTACCGTGCATCTAGTGAGAGAAGTAGAATTGTGTGGGCCGGTTTATTTAAGATGGATGTATCCTTTTGAGAGGTACATGAAAGTATTAAAAGGGTATGTTCGGAACAAAAATAGACCAGAAGGTTGTATTGGTGAATGTTACATTGTTGAAGAAGCTGTGGAATTTTGTTCTGAATTTCTCTCTGGCATGGATCCGATTGGGTTGGGATCAAGTTTAAAAGAAGAAAAGTTAGGTACTACTAGACCAATATCAACGGCTTCTTGTATCAGACCAGCTAAACAACAATTAGATCAAGCTCACCTTTATGTTCTTGAAAACACTGACGACGTGCTTCCATTCATAGAGTACGTATACACCCTACTTTTACAACTTTAGAGTTTTACATATGTAGTAGAGTAACATGTGTGAACAATCATTTGCAACAGGCAACACAAGAAATATTTGAAAGTAGTCAATCCGAAACAATCAAAAAATCCAAAGTGGTTGCAGGATGAGCACAATCGTACCTTCATAAGTTGGTTATGGGAAAGGGTAACATTTCTTAATTAAAATATTTTACAAAGTTTCTATTAAGATGATTTTCTAATTGTAGGATAAAATACAGGTTAAGCTTGCACTTGAGATCCCGAACAACCATATATCATCCACTTTGAGGTGGTTAGCTAATCGCCCTCGACCGAATGTATCGACATATGCTGGATATATGGTGAATGGTTGTCGATATCACACAAAAGAACGTGATCGTGTAAGAAGTGTCCAAAACAGTGGTGTTAGCATCGTTGCAAACACTATGCAAGTTTCTAGTGCTAAAGACAAAAAACCAATTGTCACAGACATGATTTTCTATGGAGTAATTCAGGAGATATGGGAACTAGACTATTATAGTTTCACGTTTGTTTTATTCAAATGTGATTGGGTGGACAACAAGGGTGTTAAGATAGATGATCTTGGATTTACAACAGTGGATCTTAATCGATTGGGAAATAAATCTGATCCATTCATTTTAGCAAATCAAGCAACTCAAGTGTTTTATGTAAATGACCCTATGAATCCTAGTTTGCATGTGGTTCTTTCCCCACCGGAACGAGACCACGAAGATGAGTCTAATGATGATGAATTGGGAGACACAGATCTTGATTGTTATGGGTTATTGAAATCCATGCCTAATATTGTTAAACTCAATGATATGAATGAAGACTCGTCTGTTTATACTAGAACTGATTGTGACGGTACATGGATTGACAACAAGTAACTCATTTTCAATGCATGTATGTGGTCAAAACTATATAAGGTTTTATTTTTTGTTTTTATTTTTTAATTATTCAGTTCATTTTCATACTACTAAACTCATTTCTTTTTTCTTATGTGCAGGTTTTTTTATCATGGATGCACCTAGTAGTAGTAGTAGTGGTGAAGATGAAGCATGTGAGAGGCATATGAGAGTTAGAGGTATCACTACCATGAGCGACTTAGCGCGAATTAGGGATGTGGGGGATAAAGTGATTATTAGATATAATGATGAAGGGCATCCAGTTGGAGAGAATGCAATTAAATTGCAGAGTTATATTGGGGTTTGTGTGAGGACCCAAATCCCCATTACATACGACCACTGGAACCACGTGCCGCGTGACTTAAAGGAAAGAATTTTTGAATGTATTCAGGTATGTTTTTTATTACATCGTTTATAATGTATATTATATCGTTTTGATTTTTTGGTTTAATTCGTATATGGTTGTAGATGTCATTTGAGGTGGACCCTCGTTCGCACTACAATATCATTCAATCTGCTGGGAAAAAGTATAGATCATTTAAAAGCACGTTGACCCAGAAGTATGTCATCCCGTTCAAAGATCAACCATCTTGTCTGGCCCATCCTCCAGAAAAATATAGTTTCATCGAACAAGCTGATTGGGATGCATTTGTTCGAGCGAGATTATCTAAAGAATTTCAGGTAATTTATATAATTTTACATAACCTATAAGGAAAATGTATTTGTATATAGTGTAACTTTTGTAATATACATTTTTTGAATTCTTTCTAGAAACATAGTGATGAACAGAAAGATCGAAGAGCTAGTCTTAAATACAATCATCACATTTCGCGTAAGGGGTATGCGAATTTGGCCGAGGAGTTGGTAAGTCTTAATGTCGTTAGTGTTTAAGCGTTCTAGTACTTAGATGATGTACTTAATATCTTTTTAAATTTGGGTTCAGAAACATGCTGGGAAATCGACACATCGGTCGAGTCTATGGAAAAGTGCAAGATTGAATAAGAAAACAAATGATTACGATGATGATGACACACGTAAAGTGGTATTCAAAATTGTAAGTTTAATTTTCAATGCTAGTGTATGTTATGTAATTATGTATATTCAATAAAATTTTATCACTTTGGGATAGGATGAGTTGGAGGAAGAATGTGGAGGAGAAGACATTCTATCACAAGCATTGGGTACACCCGAACATTCTGGACGGGTAAGAGGAGTTGGAGGTTTCGTGACGCCTTCTACATATTTTAACATTGTAAGGCCCAAGTCGAAGGAAGAAAATAAATCAGCTGACGTGGTTTATCCTTCAAAAACCCCAAAAACTAAATCTACCCAAGACGTGGTTGAAAGAAAATCAAAGAATAAAGGTGTTCATTTAGGTAAAAATCTTGACGTTCAGACTGAGCAACCTTTAAAGGTAAGCATATGATTCATATAATATTATTATGCATTAGTATATTATATTTTTTAAGTAATTGATGATTTTATTTCATTTGTTTGAAGAGTACACCATGCAACTTAGCAATAGGCTCAATTTCGAACATTGTTGCCGTTGGCACAATGTTTGAAGGGATGGAGAATGAGAGAGTTCATGACATACTTCTAGGAAAACAAAATGTGAAGGTCCTTGTGGAGATGATTTATGGACAAGAAGACATTCTTATTCCTATTCCGGTGAAGGGGAAGATGGAGACTCTTTTCGTTTGTCAGGATAACATAGTTGCTTGGCCTCGTAGCCTTGTTATTCCCATAGTCGAGAAGGTATGTTACTCGAGTAAAGTATTTAAATGTGAATGTTCTCATTGGCCTCGTAGTCTTTTGAATCCCACATTTATCGCATTTAACTTATATATTGTGTTTTTTTATAGGATCTTAAACCGATGACACGAATCACACATAGTTTTCCTAGTGAAGCGTTTGTTCCTCCATGCATCAAGATGTTGTATCGGTACGCTGAAACACTCGATAAGGATCGGTCCTTGCGGGTTCCTTTAAGTGAAGATGTCTTTGGAAAAGTGTTAACTCTCTACGTTATGCCAGAAGATGTCATGCAATTCTGTGCAATGGTAGAGATATCGAATACGTGTATTCTAGTATATATTGCGTAAGTACATATTCTTAATCATAGTATAATTAGTTACAACTATTACGTTATCTATAGTCTCATGCATATATCTGTGAAAAAATGTGATACAGGTTTCTTTGGAAATCATTAGAGAATGAAGGAATACTAGATATGATAACTGTAGTCGACTCAAATGAAATTGCACCCTTTTATGGGACAGTGGAGAGTCGAACCAAAAAGTTGGCATCTATTTTTTCACAACAACAACCTGGACAAAAAGTATTGATTCCATATAATCCTGGGTAAGAGTCTACAACTACCTATATTTTAGTATTTAATATGTTCATTACAGTTATGCTTCTCATTATTGGTTTCTGAGTATTATGATAGTTCTGTGGATTTTAGGAATTTATTGTTGGATATGTGCAATAAGACATATTTTGTAGTATGATTTGAGAAACGATATGTTGGGAGTGTATGTATTCTTTTTTTCAGGAATGTGTTAGTCAATTTTCAAACGAAACTCTGCTCAAATTTTTATGAATCTATGGTTTTAATTGCCAGTTACTATATTAAAAATGTGTAGTTATGCTTCTCATTATTGGTTTCTGAGTATTATGATAGTTCTGTGGATTTTAGGAATTTATTGTTGGATATGTGCAATAAGACATATTTTGTAGTATGATTTGAGAAACGATATGTTGGGAGTGTATGTATTCTTTTTTTCAGGAATGTGTTAGTCAATTTTCAAACGAAACTCTGCTCAAATTTTTATGAATCTATGGTTTCAATTGCCAGTTACTATATTAAAAATGTGTAGTTTTTTATAATGATAATTACATGGTTGGTTTTGATAGTAACCATTGGATATTGTGCGTTGTGGAAGTATATGAGAATACAGCTTATATTTTCGACTCCCTCCATCCTACCATGTTAGAGGACTTGAAACGTATCGTAAATATGTAAGTTTGTTTAATATTAATTGAAGTTGATTTAGTGTATGGTTATTAAGTTTGTTCAAAATTATGCATTTATTAATTTACATGTTTTTCAACTTTATTTAGGGCAATGCGAGTTTGTATGGCTCAAAGTACCGCCGTTCAAATACCACGAAAGAATACTACTAATTGGATGAGCATGAAGGTAAAATAAATGAATTATAATCAATTGTTATTATATGTTTGACCAATTTCAAATATTCTTATTTATTTCTATATTTTGTATAGTGTCCTCGCCAAGAAGGTAGCGTCGAATGTGGGTACTATGTGCTCAAGTTTATTAGAGAAATTTTATATAATTTACGGACTCCTTTGAACTCTCTTGTAAGTAATGCATCTTTACTATTATATTTTAAAATATACATTGTATTTTCTTCATTATCATAATATTTATCTTTTGTTTTCGTGTAGTTTGATAGTAAGAAGTCATTTACACGAGAAGAACTCGACGAAGTACGGACGGAATGGGCAAATTATATTGCAAGCATCGCATTTGGGTAAACTAGTGTAATGTAGTGAACTTTGTAGTTTTTGTGCAAATTTTGGATGTAAATATGAATTATGGGAACACACATGTTTGTACTTAGACTCTTTACAAGAACCAATATCTTTTGTAGTTTATTTGGATGTAAGTGTTAGATATTTTGTTGTTTTGAATGAAATGACAAGAATTTAGTTTAATTTCACATCCAACATTGTATTCATTCAATTAGAAGAATTTCAGTTATAAAACGTTCACTGAAACAAAACAGGATTAAAACAAAACAGCAATAATCCGTATTAGGTAATGCTCAATAATCTGTATCTGAAACGAAACATGACGTTTTAAGCCCGTCATTAAAACTATTTACAATGGCGGTTTTTCACCGTCATTAAAAATACCTTTAATGGCGGTTGGTAACCGTCATTAAAACAATTTACAATGACGGTTGTCCACCGTCATTAAAAATACCTTTAATGGCGGTTCTCAACCGCCATCTTAGGGTCAAGATGGCGGTTGAGAACCGCCATCTTAGGGTTAAGATGGCGGTTTTACAATCCAAAACCGCCATTGTAAGGTTTAGATGGCGGTTGTAAACCGCCATCTTATCCCTACGATGGCGGTTTCAAAACCGCCATCTTAGGCTTACGATGGCGGTCACCTTTAATGGCGGTTGTGAACCGCCCTTAAAAGGTAACCGCCCTTATACCCATAAGATGGCACCACCTTAGAGGGCGGTTGTAAAACCGCCCTCATATACCTAAGATGGCAGTTCAGAACTGCCATCGTAGGTCAAATTTGTTGTAGTGCCATTCTCCTTGCAATAGTCCATGATTGGTTTATAAATGAACTCGCCTCCACGATCCGTTCTCAATGTCTTGATCTTTTTGCCACTTTGATTTTCTACAAGAGCCTTGAACTGAAGAAAACTAGCAAAAACTTCTGATTTTTCATTAAGAAAATAAATCCACATCATTCAGGTAAAATCATCAACGAATAATATGTAATATCTCTTGTTAGTGAGTGATGAAGTTCCTGTGGGGCCACATATATTCGAATGTACCAACTCTAATGAAAAGTTAGCCCTCCATGAAGTTTTAGGGAAAGGAAGTCTATGGATTTTCTCATAAATTCAACCTTCACATATTTTTCCATCATCTTCAATATTTGGAAGTCCAATCACCATATTTTTCTGTTTTAAAGTACGAAGATTTTTGCTGTAAAGATAACCATACCTTAAATGCCACAAGTGAGAAATATCTGGACTTTCGATTTTGAGAGCAAAATTCTCTTCTAATGGCATAAGGAGCGGGAAGACTTTGGTTACTGACATATCACCCCAGATAAGTCACCGTACGCAGAAAAATCATTAATCGTCCACAACAAACTTGCGTGTAATTGGAATTATTCACCACTAACACAATCATAGGTGCGCATACCATTATTCCACAACTCTTTCAACTTCTAAATCAATGGTTGCAAGAAAACATCAATCTCTTTTCCAGAAGACTTTGGGCCGGGAATAAGTAAAGAAAGAAAGAAATTAGTTTCTTTCATGCATTTCCAAGGTGGCAAAATTGTATGGAATTAGCATCATTGGTCACATACTATACGAATTGCTCATATTCCCGAATGGATTAAATCCATCTGAAGCTAATCCCAAATGAACATTTCGTGGTTCCGAAGCGAACTCTGAGAATCTACAATCAAAATGCTTCCACCCTTCCGCATCAGCAGGATGTCGTAACACACCATCATCAACACGCTTATCTTTATGCCAACTCATTTCAGAAGCAACGTGCTTGGATGAAAACATCCTTTTCAATCTGGGTATCAAAGGAAAGTGACGTAAAACCTTGTGTGGAATCTTCTTCCCTTCTTCCTCGAAAACTTTATACCGAGATTCGCCACATATTGGACATTCTTGCAAATCAGCATATTCTTTCCAATATAAGATGCAATCATACTTGCAAGCATCAATGTTCTGATAGTCGAACCCTAAGTCACGCAACATCCTCTTAGCTTCATAGAATGAACTGGTATACATGAACCAATTAAAAATGCGTCCTTTAACAGTTCTAACAACATATCAAATGATTTATTACTCTAACTGTTAATAACCTTAATATGCATTAACTTCACCAAAAAATTTATTGAAGATAGCGTACAACCAGGGTACAGTTCATTACATGCTTTAGGCATTAAATCCTCAAATCGGTTTGAACTATCCCTTTCCTAGACATTAGTGGGAATCTCGTTTTTAAAATATTCTTCATGAACAACCGTTTCGACGTTTGGGGCTTGTAAGTCATTCAGAAGGTTCAAAATGTCATTCTCTTCATAAAAAAAATAGATGTTGTACGTAGTCCATCATCGAGTATTGAATTAGTTGAATGGTTTTAGAACCTAGATAAGTTGTTTGGTTCCCCATGATATACCCATTGACCATAAGAGGGAGATATTCCATTTGTGAATAGATGTCGTTCTACCCCATCCAAAGACTGTCACATTGCATTCATACAATGTTTACATGGGCATCTTGTTTTCCCCAAATGATTAACGTGAGACTTCGCCATTTCCATAAATTGAGCAACTCCTTCTACGTACTCGGCGGTAGAGAACCTATCTCTAAGTTTAATCCAATCTTTATTCATTCTTAATTCTACAATTTTCAAACCCACCCGTGAATCGTGAATAGTTAAGTCATGTAGGGATTGAATAAAAAACTAAACATATCAATTTCAGTCTAACGCCCATTCACTTTACAAAAATAACATAAATCAACCTAACCATATATACGACGAAATGAAGCAATGAAATCAGCAAAAAGTAACATAAATCAGCCTATCAATTTCAGCCTAATTCAGAAAACATCAGTTGCAAAAGTTAAAACAATTGGCGAGCAGAACAATTTCACCATAATTCATAAATCATCAGTTGCAAAAGTAAAAAGAATTGGCGAGCATAAATGATACCTAGAGGCGAACGACGGCTGTCTTGCAGGCGAGTGCGGGGCGAACGATCGAGCTGTTTGAAGCAGCGTGGAGCGGCAAATGGCGGCTGTCTTACAGGTGAGCGCGAGGCGAACGGTCGAGTTGTTTGAAGCAGCGTGGAGCGGCGAACGGTGGTTGTGTATCATAAATTGAAAGCAAATTATATACAAAAAAAAAAATTGAAAAAAAAAATCACATGGCTGTAGTTGTTTCAATGAAAGAAAAATCGATACCTAGAGGCGGCGGCAGCGGCAGGCTAGGGCGATGGAGGGAGGCGGCGGCGGCGGGCTAGGGCGATGGAAGGAGGCAGCGGGCTAGGGCGATGGAGGGAGGCAGCGGGCTAGGGCGATGGAGGGAGGCAGCGGGCTAGGGCGATGGAGGGAGGCGTGGGCGGCGACAAGAGAGAGGCGAAATGAACGACTACGGCATGGGAGAGGCGAAGCGAACGAAAGACGATGGAGAGAGGTGGCGGCGTCGACGAGGGAAGGCGGAGCGAACGGTGGTGGAACGACGACGGCTGCAGAGGGCGACGAGCCAGGAGGCGGGCGGCAGCGAGGGAGAGAGAGCAGGCAGGCGGCGGGATTTTGGAGAATAACGAAAATGAGGAAGGATAACGAAAATGTTAGGTTAATAAGGGTTGTCTCGACGATTTGTACAAACCGTCGAGAGAACCCACCCGTTCTCTCCACGGTTTGTAAAAACTGTCGAGACAGAGCCCGGTTCTCTTGACAGTTTTTAAAAACCGTCGAGATAACTCACCTTTATTTTTTTAAAAAAATTTAAAAATGGATCTGTCTCGACAATTTTCAAACAATCGTCGAGACAGGGTTTAGTTCTCTCGACGGTGTGTAAAAAACCGTCGAGACAGGGTTTCGTTCTCTGGACGGTTTGTAAACCGTCGACAGAGCTTACTAAAATTTTTAAAAACAAATTTAAAAATAATATTCTCTCGACGGTTTTCCAAAACCGTCGAGACAGTGTTTCGTTGTCTCGACGATTTGATAAAACCATCGAGAGAGTCTCCCGTTCTCTCGACGGTTTATAAAATCGTCGAGACAACATTGTTCTCTCGACGAAAACAGATTCGTCGAGAGAGCATAAAATTCTTGTAGTGTTTGCAACTATCTGGTCATTTTATTTGTCTAGAATAATGCATTTGTCATCATCAAAGTTAACTGCATATCCATTTTGGAGCAATTGACCTACACACAACAAATTTTGGGTTATGCCAGGAACATAAAGAACATCTGAAATATACATCGTATCCGAAGGGAATGAACTCTTCAAACTCACGCAGCGGAAGGGTTTGGAATCCATTTTTGTTTTTATTTAGAATTAAATTAAAACAAGTTTAAGCAAACCTTTGAAGACCACAAATCTTCTTGTGTTCATTTTCCACGAGATCTTTCTCGCTATGACTCGAACACGGGACCAAGACTTGTGGGAGTCTCCTGGAGTTTTGAGAGAACAATTATCTCCGTAGGAAAATTGACTAGTATGTTTGACCAACCTTTTGGCTAAACCTAAATGTCATATTTATAGGTATTTAGGAATTAATTTTATTTAATAAAGTACATTTTAATATCTATTATATTAAAATATGTATTTTATATTTATTTGAATCTCATCCAAATATCATAAAATTAATCTTTTATAATATACATTTAACCAATTTGAATCTCATTCAAATTTTATATGTATATATAATTTTCAATATTAATGTATCTAATACATAAACTATTCCATCTAATAGTTAATGTATCAAATACAATAAATATAATTTTCTCTTTCTATATTTAATATATCAACTATATTAAATATTAATTTGAATTGTTTCTGTCGCAACGTCATCGCGACGCGGAGCGGCCGACGTCCTCTTTTAAGGGTTTTGGTTTAAAAATAAAAGAGATGGAGTCACCACCAATCATTTTGGGTGTGATTGGTCACCTTAAAAGAAAATTGGTCTACGAAAACAGAAATTAGGTTCGAGGGTGGTTTGAGTGTAGGGAAGGTATTAGCACCCTACAACACCCGTTAAAAACGGTAGCCATATTTTATCTTATATTATCCCGTCAATTTTAAAATGTCCTTAATTTGAAAAAATAAATAATAGTTTATTTTAAAAAATAATGTCTCATATAATCAAATCTTAACTTAGGAATAAAGTAATAGTGATATATTGAGTGAGATTTATTCTTAATTTATTATCATATTAAATTTCCTTTTATTTAAAAGAAATTGTTTACCTCAAGAATTTGAAAAAATTATCTCAACTCCGTCATACGATTTTATATGATAATATTTAATTCTTAAAATATGTTGATTTATTAGGTTTTTAGAATTTGATTGGGAGGATTTTCGTGTGCTTGCACGAGAGTCGAAACTCTACGAAAGTCACGTTACTCAGCCCTCGAAATAAATACGATTTTATTTAGTAAACATTTATTTTTAAACAAAATTATTGAATATGGATTATAAAACAAAATTGAGGTTTATTTGGAAAATTTCAATTAAAGGCAAACTTGAAATTCATTTGAAACATGTATTTAAAACAAAGAATTAAAATTTATTTACATACTTAAATTAAGAAAAAATTGAGAGATACCTTCAAATCTTAAATTTAAGTAGGAAAGTATATCATAACTTTAATTGAAACATGTTTGATAATTACTCATGTTTCTTGTGACTTGAAAAAAAGAAACAAAACATAGAGAAACTTGTTTGATAACTATTTTTTGTTTAGTTTTTACTCTATGTTTTTTTCTTTTTTCTTTTTATAGTTTAAATATAATTTAGTTTTCATAATCTAAAAAACAATTATTCAAAGTTTACATAATCTAATACAAATAACTCTCGATGCAAAATTAAAAAATAATGATAAAATTGTATTTATCCTTCAAATGTTGTCCATATTTGACATGCAATGTGATCTCTCACTCGAGTCATTTTATCTTGAAAACGACATCGACTTGGATCCAACTCAATTATATAACTCTGTAAATTAATATCGTGATTGTAAAATATTAAAGTGAGACTAAATGCATGTTTTAGTGAGCAAAATTTATATTTGAAAATTTCTAACGGCTTCGAGTGTATTAAAAATGAAATATATATATATATATATATATATATTTGCAAATTTATAATGGGTATATATTTACATAATTTAAAATTCAAAAAATATATAAATATACATATTGCAAAATTCAAAATTATAATTATATATAAAAAAAAATGATGCACAATTAAGAAAGAGAGCTTGAAGGGGCCTTCAAACAAACCGACAAAGTAACATCAAATTTCTTGAATTTTTAAGAACGAAAGTTTTGTAAAAGAAACGAAATAAAGAGAAACAACATTTTTGTAATTTCTCAAAATTTGCTCATTTTTTAGAAACGTTTCTCAAAATTTAGAAACAAGAAACAAAAATAAGAAACATGAAACAAAAAAGTTATCAAACTCAACCTTACCACTTCTCTCTTTAATGTGCTTGAGCTTATATGGCTTTCGGCATGTTTCTATTTGGGTTCTTAGGGTTGAGCCCAATGGTGTAATGTGTCACATGGAGCCATCTAATTTCGATATGTCATCAGACAATCATAAAATGGACATTCATAAAAAATTATTGGATTTTTTTTTATAAAAAAAAAAAGGACAAATTAAAACTCCTTAAAGATCCACCAAAAATGAAACGAAAATTGATATATATTACAGATAAAATAAAATGTTATCTATAATAGGCTGTTTTTTAATAATATTATATTTTTTTAAAACTTATTATAAAAATATTGTAGGTTTGAAACAATTTTTAAAAATATTGTCGTTTTAAATGAAGGTCGTCTTTTGAAAAGACGATCTAGATCCACATGGATGACCTTCATCGTCATGTACTTCTTTTATTAAAAAAATGATAACTTGATGAGTATATTTATGCAAAAGTGTAGAGAGAGCACTTAGAACATGCAAGCATACATGGTCTCACAGCAAGTAGTAAGTATATTTCATTCGTTTTTTCCACAGAGACTCATTTTTAGCTATTCGCGAAGTGTGTTTGTTAAGAAAGATGGGATGAATTTGATGGGGTAAATTGGTTTTTAATTATCTAATTTTTGCTGAATGTATAAAAGGATATAACATAAACAAATGCAAGTTGAAATTAGATGCAAAGGACAAGAGATGGAATTAATAAACGAGGAAGAAAACAGCTAAACAGAATGCAACTTAGCAGAATTGCGAGAACCGCAATTAATCCGCAATTAACTCAACAGCAAAAGTGTGTAAATGGGCGAATTAAGGGCTACTAATGACTATCCTATAGGCAGTTTATTACGATTATCAAGCTTTGGATCAATTCTCTATACATCAAACTCACTCTATCTCAAGTATCGTCCGATTCCATGCATTAGAGTCTTAAGTTTACTCGACTTCAAAGTAAGGTCTCAAGCATCTTATTTAAGCAGGAGTGTTTAGTTTGTACTAGGGAAACGCCTATTCCTAGGCCGTTTCCTGATTACCATGAAAGGCTAGCATGATTATACGACTCTGAACTCTTACTCCTTCCAGAGGTTAGGAGTTCTTTGGACAAAATGGATGGCCAATCGAAATTGCCCGTGGGATGAAGCTTACATACAATCAATGTTCGAGTGTTAATCTGCCTACTTGATTCACGTTTTTTAGCCTATAGTTCTGTCATTAGCATGCCCCTAAGTGACTTAGCTACTCATGGATATATAGAGAACAGAAATGGTAGATAAGATAGACATGCTTAGAAGGGAAATGTGTTAAAAACAGTAAGCAAAACCCGTAGCAGAAGATGGGAAATGAGAAATGCAGAAATGAACTTTGATTACTGAAATTGTTTGAATGACAAAGGAAAGCTTTGGAAGAAATGAATCCAAGACAGACAACAACGAAATGCAGTAATTAAAACTCTAAACTAAGAACAACAGTGATCAGAAATGGAAATAAGAAGAACAGAACAGGAAAACAGTAAAAGATTGCTGGAAAACTTCGTGGCAGTCGTCTCGAATGAAGGTGATGAAAAGTCAGCCTTGCTTGGATGAATCCAATCGAGAGAGAAGAAGAATCTCCTCTCCTTCCTATCAGATTATCGACTCCAAAAGCTGAGACTCTCACTCCAACAAACGGCAAAGGAAAACAGATGGAAATGGTGGACTGCGAGAAGACTTCTGCGCTTCGAGTGATGACTGAACCTCCGACTTTGACCCCCTTTTATAGTAGTTTGCAGGTGCGTTTGGGCCAAGGAGAACCATCAATCTTCAACGTCATATATCAGAATGGATGGAGGAGAAAGAACGAATCCCTGAAAAGTCGGATCTAAACAGAAAAAGATCAGCCAACTTACGGTTTTAACTTGAATAATTGCGGTCACCGCAATGATTTCGCAATTCATTCGCAATGTTTATTTTTTCATTCTTTTCCTTCGGTTTTCAACCCTTTTTCTACCTATTGTGCATAAGTCCTAAATTAGCTACCTTCTTCTAATTCTCATATTAAAGTATAGGTTTAGGCTAAATGCTAACAAAAACACCTAAATGTGTACATCTTCTTAAGCTAAATGGGTCCTAAATAAGTCACTTTCAGAGACTTAACACACCCCCAAACTTAAGGCTTTGCTTGTCCTCAAGCATACTAAGGACTTACCTAGGCTGTTATTTTATCTTCTTTAACTACTTACCGACTCCCCTATATCCCTATCTCTAGCAGTGCTGTCCTGTGACACACTTCTAAGTTTAGAATTAACCTCTTATCAAGCTTCTTCTGACTTCACCTGCCTACTATACCTGCTGGTTTTGTTAACCTCCTACTACTGATCTAGCTACTTTTATAATATCATGCCACTATCCCTAAGGTTTCAAATTCTACCAAGCTTTATGCAAAAGTGTGTCACAGGATCTAGCTACTTTTATAATATCATGCCACTAACGATATTCAAAATTTTCAAAAAAGTATGGTTGGAAAGCTATAAGCTTCATAACTGGTTTCACTGGTTTTGAAGTTGTGTATCAAAAATAAAGACCATCGAAGTTGGACTATAGTTCTGCAAATTTTAAAACTGAAGATTCTTTTGAGTAGTGTATTAAAAAATTGACATCTTTTTACCCAGATATTCAAAAATTTCGAAAAAGGCACGGTTGAAAAGCTAACACAGAGAACTTCCATTTGATATATAGTTTCACTATTTGTAGAGTTGTGTAATAAAAGATACAGATCGTCCAAGTTTAGCTACAGTTTTGAAGTTTTCAGTCATATCTTCAGTTATGGGTTTAATAAAGTTTTCATAACTTTGACGATATATATCTTTTGATACACAACTCCAAAAATAATAAAACTAGGTATCAAATTGAAGCTCTCTGTGTTAGCTTTCCAACAATACCCTTTTCGAAGTTTTTGGATATCTGGGTAGAAAAATATCAATTTTTTAATGCACCCCTCAAAAGAATCTTCAGAAATTTGCAGAACTATAGTCCAACTTCGATGGTCTTTATCTTTTGATACACAACTCCAAAAATAGTAAAACCATGTATCAAATTGAAGCTCTCGTGGTTAGCTTTCCAACCATACCTTTTTTGAAAACTTTGAATATCTGGTAAGACGACGACCTACATCCATGTGGAGCAAGATCGTCTTTTCAAAAGACGACCTTCATCCACGTGGAACAAGATCGTCTTTTCACAAGACGACCTTTTCTCGCGTGTAGAGGTCGTCTCCATTTAAAACAACGTTATTTTTAAAAATAGTTTCAAACCTACACTATTTTTATAATAAGTTTTAAAAAATACAATATTATTAAAAAAACAACCTCTATGATAACCATTCAAACCCAATAATACTTTTTATTTTTTTTCAAAAAAGAAAAATATTAGGAGGGTAATAAATCATTTTAAAAATAAATATAAATATTCATGAATAAATAGTTTTTTTTTTTAATAATTTATTTTGTTCCATAAATTTCATACCCTCCTTTTTGTTTCAATAATTTTAAACGTGGTATTTTTAGTCCTTAAATTATATATATATATATATATATATATATATATATATATATATATATATATATATATATATATATATTTATTTGTGTGCTGGTTCATGGTGTATTAAATGTAAGTTGTTTTGTAATTATGATTTAACAACTATTGACCAACAAGAGTATAGGTCAATTGCCAAAGCGAGCATGGCTCAGCGGGCATATGTATGTGTTGATGACCAAGAGGTCGGTAGTTCGAATCCTCCCACCCCCAATGTACTCAAAAAAAAAAAAAAAAAAAGAAAAAAAAAAAAAAAGTTCTTCTTTCAATCAAAGCAATTTATCCTACATTTGGTAATTGAAATTTTTGATGATTTTGTTAGATCTTTTCGTCAATTTGGAAGAGAAGACATGAAGTCCAAAAAAGAGGGAGAAAATCTATAAATAACTTTGATAGGGATTATGGAGGAGGGGACAAAGTCTCGGTCGAGGATTGAAGAAGAAGATTGGCCACTGACATGAAATTGACTAAAGATTGAAGAAGTTGAAGATTAAAAAAAGATTGATGAAACTTTGATAGGAGGGTTGAAGAAGCTAGCGACATTGGCACGAACATGAGATCGATGTTGAGGTCGAACAACACAAAGTTGCGGACTATGACGATTGAAGAGGGTGAGGCTAGCGGGCACTATGGTAGAGAAAATAAGAGGAAGATAGAATTAGGGTTACAACTGGGTTTTTTTCTTTTCTTTTTACGAGAATAAATACTTTATTTGTTAGTTTTTTTTTCTTTCTTTCTCTTTTAACCATTTTTACTTATTTCAATTTTAGATTTTTAGTTTTTTTTTTCTTAATTAAATATCAAATCTATCCCTAGCACTAATCAATTTCTTTAAATGGATTATATTTATTCATTTTTATTAAAGAACAATTTACAATTTTACTTTTTAATGTCTACTTAAATTTTTTAAAATACATTTCAATTTAAAATTCAAAATAGTGGCTCATTTCAGTTTTAAAATAATCTGCTTTATTTTAAAAATAAATTATAAACTTTTTTTTTAAAGAAATTGTTTATAAAAAAAGTTATCAACAAAAGGACCTTTATTTATTTATATTTTATTTCTTTTGTTGATAGTTATACATAATTCTCAATAAAACTAAAAAAAAAAAATCAGGCAATAATTTTTTTTACTATTTATTTATTTTCTACATGCATACAATCATTTAAAAAAATTATTTTTGTATTCCATCGGGTCCCATTTACTAAAATCATATATAAAAAGTATGAGTAAAAGAATGAAAATTAGAATAAACACACTAATCATTTAAATAGATATGACATATTTTTCTTTTAACTTTAAATTTTTCAATAAAATTAAAAATAAAAATTCATGTTTTTTTTTGCAACGGTATTTTAGGGCCCGTTTGATAACGTTTCTGTTTCCTGTTTCTGTTTCTCATTTTTTTAAGAAACAGACTTGTTTGATAACTATTCCCGTTTCTTGTTTCTAAATTTTGAGAAACGTTTCTAAAAAATTGGCCAAATTTGAGAAACACCAAAAAGTTGTTTCTTCTGTTCCGTTCCCATTTATAAACTTCAGTTCCTATTTCAACCAAAAAAGTGAGTTGGTTTGTTGACAAGGCATGTGTTTATGTAAATTTTTTACATTCAAGGTCTTTGGTTCAAATCCTAGAAGTAACATTTTTGTTTTTTTCTAATCTTTTCTTCCTCTTAATTTTGCAGTTTTTTTTTTATATATTATTTTAATTTTGAATTTTGCCACTTTTTATTTTTGTTTTGCTTGAGAATATATTAATATTAATGTGAAACTAACATTAATAATAAGTCTTTTATTCTATCTAGCTACGTTAAAATGTTTATTTATTAATTTAAGTATATATTTTTTTAATTTTTTTTTCATTTCATAAATATCTATCCACATCGACATTTTATCGATATTTTTTTATGAACATTTCCATAAAATTGAGACATTGATATTTCCATCAACATCCACATTTCAAACTTTGCAAATAAGCATTTCACGGTTTTTAAATAAGTTTAATTTTCTTACTATTAAATATTAGATTCACAATAATTATATTTTAGTTATATAACGTCAATTTATCTAAAATATAATTGAAATGTCGATTCACCTCTCATGTCGATATTAAGTTCATTGACACATGAAAATGTCAATGAAGATGTATACATGTCGACGAAAATTTAAAACACGGTTAATAACAAATAATGACAAATTGACAATGACTTCGAGATTTTAGAGAAAAGAGACATCATCAATAAATGTTCAACTACCGACATTTCTCACTCCATAATGTTATTGAATGTTGCTTTGGTGTGTACAAGACTCAATTCCCTATTCTTAAACAAATGTCTTCTTATCCCGTTAACACACAAAAACATATACCAAATCAAATTTGAGTAACATTTGAATATAAATACAATTTTATGGTTGTTTTTAATTTTGCATCGAGACTTATTTGTATTCGATTATGTAAACTTTGGATAGTTTTTTTGTATATATATATATATATATATATATATATTTTAATGCATGTTATATCTTTTTTATATTATGTATACTAAATTATATTTAAACTAAAAAAAAAATATAAAGAAAATAAACAATTAACGAAAAAATAATTATCAATCTATTTTGTTTATTTTTTTTTCAAGAAACAAGAAACGTTATCAAACAAGTTCCTGTTTCTAGTCCTCAAAAAACAGGGAACAAGAAACAACGGGAACGTTATCAAACGGGCCCTTAATTAATGCGAGAATTGAACTCATGACCTCTTAGTCAAGGGCACAACCTTATGTCAATTGAGCTATGCTCGATTTGGCGAAAAAAAAAATTGATACAAACTTATAAAAAAAAAGATTCAGTTGTTACGAACTTATAAAAAAAAGATTGTCATGGATACGAAAACTTTACAAAATATTCGATGATAAGAGTTATAATTAAATATTATATTTAGTTTTACAAAAAAATGTATTATAAAATGTTGATTATAATTAACATGTTCTAGCCAATATGGACAAGTCTCAAATAACATGAAGTTCCCAACTTATGGTAAAAAAGAAATTAAAAATAAATAATATTAACATATTTTATTTAAAAAAAAATATTACATTATTTTATTTTATTATTTTTTAGACTCTAAAATAAATAGAAAATTGCACGTGTTTATTACTAATATATATATATATATATATATATATATATATGAAAGTTTAAATTTAATATTTATTGTTTATAAATGAATTCATATATTAAAAAAATAAATATCGAGATGGGGAATAGAGCACGGATGGGCTCACGAGCCGGGGCGGAGCCGCTCAAGGGGAGAAACTTTCTCTCCCCATTTTTCCTTTTTTTTTTTTTTTTTATCTTTCCCTTCTATCTCTATAGTCAAAAACATAATTTCAAAAGTTCGAAAAGTTCCAAAATTATCAAATTAATTAAATGTTATTTTTTTCATGTATTTATTTAAAACATTATTTCAAATGGTTCAACATCTTCACCCTAAACCTATACCCATAGTAAAAATGGTTCAACTTCTCTAGATCTCTACTACCTTCACATCCATGCAAAAAATTAATTGAAAGTCACAAATCTCTAATGCTTCAACTTCCTCAAATCTCCATGATTTCAATGAAAAATTAATTATAATCTATAATCTAGAGAAATTATTAATTAAAATCTATAATATATTGGAGAATCTTTAACCTTTCTTTTTAAGATGGCCACAAATATTTTGATGGCAATTTTGTCATTCAAATATAATTTATCAAAAATCAGTTGTGATTTTGTAAAAAACTCAAACGTCATGGTGAAAGATCAAAAGTCATGCGTGCACTTGGACAAAAACTCTAGAGTCATAGGGTTACATATCAAAAGTCTACCCCAATAAATGTAAAGGCTTGAGAAAACTAAAAATGTGACATGAAAAGTCTGTCCGAGGTTATATAAATCATCCCCTCCGTTTGGTCTCTGCTAAGAGATGGAGCTGTCATTTTACTCTGATTGTGAGTACAAGAATAGATTATGGGAAATTTAAAATGAAGAAAGGAATCTCCCCAAATTTATAATGATTGTCTATGGCGTCGTCTCCAATGTCTCTTTGTGTATCATCTTCCTTCATCAATTTTTGATATAACAACATTCATCATTACACTGTGAATTTTGTAGTGTCAATTGTTTCAATTTCATTTCCTTTTAGACTCACATGCAAACTTTATGCTCTCTGTCCACACAAATTAAGTGCAACAAGAACCTGAGAAGAGTTTGCTAGATTTCATTTATTGTTTTTTTCTTCTTTCTATATATTAGTTTGCAAATACTTTGTAAGCAAAAAAAAAAAAAAAAAACATATATTCTTATAGATTTAAATTATTAGTGAATCTAATTAAAGAATTTAGATGTGAATATTATCTCTTCAAATTTTCTAATGGAGGGGATTTGAGAATACATATTTGTGATGATGGAGGAGGATTTTAGGAACATAGGATGGATGAAAATCTTAGAAAAAGTCGATGCAAACAAGAGGAAGATGAATCTGATGTTAAGTGAAGAGGAAGATGTAAGGTGGAAGAAAACACGACCATTGGAGTTTTTTTAAGTTTCAAATTTATGATATTTATGTATTTTTAGACTTTTTATTATTTTAAGTTTTTTTTTTGTTCTTTTTTATTATACAATATTATTATATCAAAGTAAATATAATAACAAATATTTTAATTTTACTATTATTATTATTATATTTTATTAATTGTTTTTTTTTTTTCATAAAAAAAACAAGTTAGGAAGATTTTAGATTCATATTTTTTTTTAAAGAGACCGAGAGGTAGAGTATAAATTTAATTTTATTTTGTGGAAAAAGAGAGGTTAAGTAAAGACTTATATTTTTTTTAAAATATATTATTATTTATTAGATTGTTGGATAACAATTTTTTTTTGTTTACAAATTTAAATAGAATTTTGAATTTTAATGTTATTACATGCAGTGGCGGATCCAGAAATTTTAGTCAAGAGGGGCACAATTTCAATAGGGTTAAGTACAAGTTTAGTCCTTGAAATTTTCAATTTATGTCTATATAGTCTTTGAACTTTAAAATGTGCGTAACACACTCTTAAAATTTTAATTTTGAGTCTAATAAATCCTTTAAATTTTAATTTTGTATCTAAAAAAGACATATTAAGAAATTTAAAATATAAACGTTTTGTTAGACATTAAATTAATGGATCATCAATTTATTCGACATTTAAAAAAAAATCAATATGCCTAAACCTATTAGATACAAAAAGTTAATGAATCTAAACCATTTAAACTTCATGAATGTATTAAACATAAATTATAAAGTTTTTTTTTTTTTTTTTTTGCAACAGTAGTTTAATTAATGCGGGGATTGAACTCATGACTTTTTGGTCACCGGTACAACCCTATGCCAATTGAGCTATGCTCGGTTTGACCATAAATTATAAAGTTAATGAATCTAAACCATTTAAACTTCATGAATGTATGCCAAAGCGAGCATAGCTCAGCTGGCATATGTATGACTTTGTGACCATTAGGTCTGTGGTTCGAATCCCCCTACCCCCAATGTACTCAAAAAAAAAACTTCATGAATGTATTAAACATAAATTTAAAAATTGAAAGACTAAAGTATATATATATTTTTTTTAGAAGATATAATATTTGTAGTATTAATTCAAAAATAATAATAATATTTATCATTTTTAAAATTGAATTAGATTTTATATTTTAGACTAAAAATAATTTACAAAAATTAAAAATAGAATTATGTTTCTTAAAATCTAAAATAATTTACCAAATTGAAAATAAACATTAAACATTTTTCGCGTCGGGGAGTTTTGAACCTGGGACAAACCAAAGAGAGATCTTGAAAAACGTGCCCCTTACCATCAGACCAAATGAAATTTTTAATATATATTTTGATTTTGTATATATAAATATATTAACATATAGTTATAATTTCTAAATTTCTATATATAAATATACCGAACTAATAATTTGAGGGGGGGCACGTGCCCCCCTGGCCCCCATGTAGCTCCGCCCCTGATTACATGTATAATATCACAAACAAAAAAACAAAATTTTTTTTTTTATCTTCTCCATATTAAAATTAACTTGCACACTCATATGTTGAAATAACAAAACAGAAAGACAAACGATTTTTAAGGAATTTGCATTAAAATTTCTTTAACATTTGCTTTTTTTATGGACATGTCTATATTATTGTACTGTCAAAAGAAATTCCGATCAAGACAACAAAAGATAATAATTTACTTTTGAATTGTATGAAGAATATTGTTTATAAAATTTATTTTTGATATATGGAAATCTTACATTTTTTTCTCTAATTGTTTTTACTTCTTCCAATTCAAGATTTATTATCAATATAAAGTTATAAACATTGTTCGAAGTTTATTTATAATTTAGTTTTGATTTAATTATTTTTATCATTGTTATTTAAATAATTAGTTGAAAATAAATGATAATATTGTGTATAAGATAAAAAAAAAAAAAAAAATTTGAAGATTTAAAATAAATAAATAAAACTAGAAAAAGAGATAAAAGAAGAAAAAAGATAAAAAAAAAAAAAAAAAATGGGATAAGGAGGACATCCACAAAAATGTAAAAGAAGAAAAAATGAAAATCAATTTTGGAGTGACACGTGACATCATACAATTGGATCATGTAGAATTGGGCCACGAGCTACAGTTTGACTAGTTAGAGTCCGCGTCTTTAACCCGCACACTCCAAAAAAAAATGTTTTCGAAATTGTTTCAAAATAACCCTATTTTTCTAATTTATTTCAAAAACTACCCCTCCCACCTAAATACTCCGTAATTTTGACTGTCCATTACCTCATTTCTCTACCACCTTGGGGTGGTCTTACCCTTTTTCACCAATGTACTTAAGATGAGTTTCGTTTTCTTTTTACTCCATTTCCACCTTGGAGTGACACTACAAGAAAACAGAGCTATTGCAGAGGTTTTTTTGAGCTATAGCAGCGGTTTTAGACTGCTGCAACACTTTTTGCAACGCTTGAGAAACACCTGGCTAAACCCGTGTTGAAAGAGATCTAGCAACACTTTTAAAATTGTTGGAATGACTTCTCTCTCAAGACTGTTGCAGTAGCACCTGTCCTGCAACAATTTTGAAATAAATAACAACACTTTATAAAACAGTTGGAATGACTCTCACAACCGCTGCAATAATACCATTCTATTGCAACACTTTTTTAAAACTGAGTATCTTGTCATAGCTGCTACAATTGCACCCCTATTGCAACAATTTTGAAATAAATAACAACACTTTTAAAAATATGTAAAATATGTAAAGTAAACTAAAAATTCAATTGGTTATTAAACATTTCCATTTTATTTTTTAAGAAATAAAAAAAAATCAAAAACTAAAAACGAATTGGTTACCAAACAAACCCTTAGTTTAGTACTTGAACTTTTTATAAGGATCAATTTTAGTCTTTTGCCAAGAATTTCTTTTCGTAAGTTATCTAATTGAAACATTGCATAAACACTACATGTTTGTTTACTTGATGAGTATGTTGAGATATGAACAATAATACTTTATGCCACATGTAATAAGCCATTTATCAAGTTGTGTGAAATGGATTATTTTTTTTTTAAAATAATTAATAGAATAGTAAAAATAAGTTTTGTAATAAGCCATTTATCAAGTTGTGTCATTCCACATTTTTCTTTCCCCTTCCCTTCATTTAGTTCATATTGTTGTTGTTAAACCCAAACCTTACATCACTCTAACGAAAATTGTTGATGCTTTCTCTTTTCTCGTTCAATTATTCTAAATATTTTTGTATAATTACCAGCTTTGTCATTCGCATATCTCCAGCACCTTGACCACCCATGAACTTCAAACTATTGCCAAATGTACACAAAAAAATCAGTCAACAAGGTCCATCCTCTATCATTTCAATCATTCAGATATGCGTTGAATGATGTTTTCGGTAAGTTGAGTATAGTCCAAGAGTTCCTTAACTTTTTTTTGTCCATACATCGAGGTTTGTGCAAGAAAGCGGGAATAAAACAAAAAATAATGTTAACTAGAAGTCCAATCTAGTTTTGACTTTGAGAGACCAAATCATAAACGATTTATTAGACCAAAAATCACATTTGATATATTTCAATAGTCTTAGTTAGCGAATTTATCCTTGACGCACATAATAATTAAGTAAAAGTTTTACATTACTAGGTTACTAATATATAACATTGATCTCAGCACATGCTTTAAAGATAATTAATGTAAAGTCGAATTGTATTAAAGATAAAAAAGAATAGTATAGGCTCACCCTTTTTCACCAACGTACTCAAAATGAGTTTCGTTTAATTTCTTTTTGTTTAAAAAAAAATTGGTTTCCTTTTTTTACCAAAAACTAAAAAAATAATTGTTTTTTTTTTCTTTCAAGCAAAGAGTTTTCTTTTGAGAAGAATATACTAATGGTCCCTAATGTTTGAGTTTGATAGAATTTGTGTCAAGGTTTCAAACTCAACAATTTTACGCTTAAAGTTTGCATTTGATCTCTCCATCAAATTTTAGCTTAAATTTTAAGGAAATGCTGACATGACACCTATTTTAATTATTATTTTTTTTTAAAAAAAACAATTATTTATTTTTCTTTCTCCCTCCTCCCTACTCCTTCCTTCATCTTTCTTCTTCCTTTCATGGCCGTCGCCAGCCGCTGACGACTATTTTTTATTTTTATTTTTTTTCTTCTCTTTTTTATTTTTTTCTAAAAAATCAAGTATGAATACAAATATAAAAGAAAACCAAAGAGATAAATAGAATGAAAATAAGAAATTGCAGCAGTTTAGATCTAAAAAAAATTAGCTTCGTTCCACCAAGGTGAATTAACTGTAAAACTCCGTTGAATGCCACAAGTGTAAAGGCTCTGGAAAAGAAAGAAAAACAAAAGAAGAAGATGGGAGGGTTGAATGCCACAAGTGTAAAGGCTATGCAAAAGAAAGAAAAACAAGCAGGAAAAAGAAAGAAAAAAAAGCTGGGCTAAGGCTTAAAAGAAAATATAATAATCATTATAAATCATAATAGACAGATACATAACTCAACCGAAATGATATTTTAACCTAATTTTTTTTTTTTAAACATTAACCTAAAAGTTATTAGTCATATATAAATTAATATCAAAATATACCAAGTCCCCGTCCCACAAAAGTTCTGGATCCGCCAAAGGTACTAGGTTCAATCCCTTCCCACGAGATGTTGTAAAAAAAATAAATATATATTGTTATGTTATAATAAATTGTATAGTTTATTTTCTATATCAATTCTATAGTAAGTTATATACAATAATCATACTTATTTTATATTTTTTTTGAGAAATTCTTAGCCACATACTTATTTTATATACATTATATATGTAAGTTATGTGTATATTACTCATTATATATGACTATAAGTTTTCAAATCTTGTGGAAGGTTATTGAACAATGAACACCACAACGTAAGGATACTTTGTGCATGTCTTGGTACCATGCAGGGTATGTGTGCAGTGTCATAGTCCCACGATCCTAAACTACTCTAGCTCAAATATTCTTATCTCTAGTTTTTAAGTATGTATATGTGTGACAAAATATATATATATATATATATATATATATATATATATATATATATATATATATAATTTTTATATCCGTGAGTGTCCGGGTCACTTTACGCGCATCTCGACTATTCTCACGGACAGACCGCCTCACCCTACAACATTTGGCTGACAAGGAAACTCGTAGGAAATTAATTTTTAGATAGGTGACCACCAAGGATTGAACCCATTCCCTCTTTGTGACAATATTATCGAGATGATTGATAAGGTTGATTCCTAATTCAAACCTTTTATTTTATCCTCATGCTTCTCTCCAACCAAACTGGTGTACTATCTGCCATTCCAGATCTGAGGACATTGATCATTTATTCTTACACTGCTCTCTTTCCCAGTTTATTTGGAATAAGCTGAGTCATTATGCTTCAGTGTTTCATTTGGACAAAGTTGAGGAGCTTTGTGCTTTTGTTCTAAGCTTTATTTGCTCTTCTCAGAAAAATATTCTAATCCACAATATCTTGGTGGCTTCTCTTTGGAGCATTTGGAGAGAGAGAAACAATCGTATTTTCAGCAACTTTGCTCGTAGCCATCAATCGATTTGGGACGATGTTATTGTATTAGCGGCCTCTTGGTCCAAAAAATCTCCTCTCTTTTCTAGCTACGATATTTCCAGTATCGCTTTGAACTGGAAAGCGTTTTTGTAATTGGGCTTCGGTCCTTGTATGTTTCTCACATACTAATGAAGTATCCTCTTTCAAAAAAATAAATTCAAACCTTTTATTTTACTTTTTAACAAACAAATATTGGCAATTTAAATCCAACTGAACGAACATAACAACATCAAACAAAATAGTTTAATAAGTTTTTCATAGAATTTAGGAATAAAACATAACACATATTTAAACTTCAAACTAGGATAACTTTTTTTAGTAGAAATCAATCGAAGTTAAATAACTTCAAGGATTAATAAGAGCAGCGCCACGACCGATTCCCCCGACAATTCCACCGAAAGCTCCGCTACTATCTCCACTGGGACCACGGGAAGCTCCGCCACCAACGATGCCACCGAAGCCACCCCGAGGGCCTCCCAACCCACCTAGTCCCACAATTCCAGTAGCGCCACCACCGACACCGCCACCGCCGATCCCAACGGGTAGGGGAAGAGGTAGAAAGTTCTTTTGGTCATTGAAGGTTGCATCACTCGGGCTAGGTCTAGCCACGGCATGAGTGGCTAGAAGAGCCAAAAACAAAGCCATGAGCAATTTAGCCATTTTCTTCTTCTTCTTCTCTAACACTTAACACTTGTTTTTGTGTGTGTTGTTGGCCAATGGAGCTGTGAGCTTAGGGTTTTTAAGGGCAATGGACGTTGGGGACAGTTGCGAGAAGTAAATGAGTTTAAATGCTAAGACAAAGCCTGGCTGTGTGAAATTACCAACTGTGGTTCATTTTTGGTTTGGTTGCGAGGTTTTAATGATGATCTTTTGGACATTTTTGGAGAATTTTTCAGGTTATTAGAGAAGTGTTAGTGAGGATATTGGTATAGTTTACTACGTCAAGTCTTCGCCAAAAGAAGAATTTTTGACACAGATAGGCTTCTTATAGTATCTCTCCTTCTCCATATGCATTAGGGTTTTAATTATATAGTTTAATTTCACCTGCTTTTAACCTTTTTATTTCGAAATTCAAAACTTATTAATGAATGACGTTTTTTTTAGTTGAATAAATATGGGTATCAGAATTTGAATTTCTTAATTTGTTTTTTAGTTCAACAATAAGTGAGGTAGAGAATTCGAACATCCTCACTCTAACAAATGAAAATCGGTTAGGGTATACAAATTTTTTTTGCAACGGTATTTTAATTAATGCAGGGATTGAACCCATGACCTCTTAGTCCTAAGCACAACCTTATGCCAATTGAGCTATGCTCGGTTTGACAACTTTCCAAAGTTGATAGCTCTAAAAAAATTCTTTTAAGTTAAAAGTAATCAAATTACCTATTAAGCGCTCTAATAGAAAAGTCAAAACGGTTGAGGATCTCACATTGTAAAAATGAAGGGAACTCACAAAACTTTATAAATACATGAGTACGTTACTCCTCTCATTGCAAATTAAATTAGTTTTGAGATAAAACTCCATGATATTTAAGATGACATTTGAGCCCATTGAAGTCCAAACGGGTGTTCGGCCAATAAATTAGATCTAACCCAAAGACTGGTTAACCCAAAGAGACATTATCTTGAGGGACATGTTGAAGATCTCACATTGAAAAAATGAAGAAATCTCATAAACTATACATGATCGAGTTACTCATCTCATTTTCAATTGGTTTTAAAATTTAACTTCATGATATCATTATATGGTACCTTTACCTTACATTTTTGGTTTTCTAAGTTGTATAAATAGCTTAGAAAGATAAGTTATATTTGCTCACTTGATTAAAGTTCCTAAACAAACGGAATAAGGCTCCCTTTGAGATTGTTGTAGCTTTTAAAATAATTGTTGGCAATTGTTCTTATAGTAAAATCAGTTGTGATATGAATCAGATTAGTATTGGTAATTTTACTTTTAAATATAAAAAAATTGGTCGAAATTGATTTGGTTTAGCTATAATGACTAAAATAAACAGTCATATTATTTTAATTATTTATATGTTAGATATCTAGTGTATGAATTATTATAAGTTAGTTATTTAAAGTTTTTATAGATTAAATAAAATTTATATTTTTTGGTTACTTTAAATTATACAATAAATTTTTAGGAAAAATAATTGTTTATAAAATTGTAATGGAGATTTTTGTAGTGTTTTCAATTCATAACTATTTCAAAACTCGTCATCCCCTATTATCCCTCCCTTTATTTCAAAACTTATTCATTCTCGATTACAAAATCTAATATCAAAGTACAGATATAATACAACTATATTTTAAAAACATATAACAAAAAAATTCACAAAAAAAAAGGTAAATTTAAAAATATTTTGATTCAATTTTTTGAAATCTTTGAGATGTAATACAATAATTTTTTTTTATAGGGAAGGTATAATTAAGGAATTGAAAAAAAATAAATATAGAAGGGTATAGTGGTAATTAAAAAAATCGTTAAAAAAGCGCTTGATTATTTGGAAATCTAAAATCAAAAGCTATGATTTAGGAGATTTTGAAAATGAATGAATTTAAAAAGTAATTTTATATAAACTTTAGAAAAAGTTATCACCGAACACAAAACAGTTAGAATTTGTTTAAAATCACTTTTGTTTGTTCCCACCGCAATCCCAAACGCACCCTAAGAATGCTAGTTTTTAAAGTGGATAGATAATCTAGTGTGTTTGAGTCTTCCCTATTACTCGTTATTGTTGTATTTTTCATAAATTATGACTCCTGTTACTCGTATATATACCATTGCTTCAAGGGTGAATTGTTTAAACTGGTTCAAGGGTGGATTGTTTAAACGAAGGCAAGATCATGAGTTAATACAAGGTTTGAATCTTTGTCTCCCACTTATTAATTTTTTGGATCGATCTTTGGCTTGTTGATTTTTTTAGATCGATCTTTGACTTATTGTAAACTTTTTAGATGGGTCTTTACTTTGTTGATCTTCTTGGATATATAGTCCTGACTTGTTGATCTTCGTGGATTAACCTTCTAACTTGTTCATCTGATAAGTCGTCTAGCTCATTGATCCTCCTGAATCGACCTAGACTTCTTGATCGTCCTTGATCGGTATTCGACCTCTTGATCGTCCTTGAATGGCCTCCGACTTCTTGATCTTCCTTGTTCAATAATCTTTGTCCTCTTGATCTTTTTTGATATTGACCTTGAGCTTGTTGATCTTCCATGATTGTTCTTGACTTTTTTATTTCAGTCTTCTAAAGTCGTTGTTTCATCTTCAAAGTCTTCATATCTTCGGCAAAGCTTCATTCTTTAGAGACTCTTTGGTACAAATTTTCTTTAAATTATTTTTTCAAACCCCGTTGAATGTGAGTGATCTCTTTTATTTATAGACTTTTTATGAGTCTAAGGTGGGTTTGGACTCAGCCAACCAAATTATTTGCGTTTGACACAACCCTCTTTAGTGGACTTGGGCTTATATGTCCGTAGATAGGAATAAAAACCTGAATTGAAAAATAGCTAAGAATCTTTCATATTTCCATCAAATATCTACCACAATTTTCGGGAGTGAAGTTGATATTTTTCATCCCGATTATACCCCATGTATATACTCATTTCATATTTCCATCAAATATCTACCACAATTTTCGGGAGGGAAGTTGATATTTTTCATCCCGATTATACACATGTATATACTCATATTTACTGTTAGCCCACCTAACCGATTTTTATTTTTATTTTTCCTTTTTGTTTGGTTTAAAATAATTCTCATACGTATTTTCAAATCACTAAGTTCTAGGCGAGGTAGTCAACATTTTCATTCTGTCTATACCCTTGTATATACACATATTTACGGACAACCCAGAAAAAGAAACAACAAACAAAATCCCTAAAAATCGGTCAATTAAATATATCAGGGATAACAAACAAAATCCCTACAAAATCGGGATTTATTCAAAACACAAATTCAACAATATTATATTGTTCATTCATTCAATGAAACGTACCAGACGATTTGCACCGTGGTTTGGATGAAGATTTGTGGACTCACGGTGGTTGCCCAAGTTGTCCGTTGCGCACGGTGGAGATCCGATCAGTTGTGGGCAAACAATATCTAGCTTGCGCCGACGGGAATGGGAGTCTGAATCTCGTAGAATGAGACTCACGGTGGGTGGGGTCAATTTTTTGGTACGTTTTCTAGACTCGTAGAATGAGACTACCTTGTATTTAAAAGTTGGACCATTGAACTCAAAATCCATGCAAAAAAGGAAGATTTATTCAGTGCAAAAAATAAAGATTTATTTAGAGACAATCATGTAAAAAATAATAAAAATTAGTACACAACAATTCAAATATTAAGGATGAGAATATGATCAAAACAAGGATAACAAACATCAATTAAATCGAAACTTGTAAACAAAATTCAAATTAATTTTCAGCCTATTGATTATCAAGAACTAAAATTTTCATAGACGGTTGTGAAAAAAGTTATAATAACGGTGCTCTCGATAATTTCTAATGTGTATATATTCGTAGTTACATGTACGTAAGTATATGATATGAAGTATATGTGTATATACATAAGCCATTAATTCGTGAACGTACATGTAAGTATAACATATACGGTTGTAAGAAAATAACATATAAGCAATTAATTTTTCAGCATATTAATGTTTATAAAAACTAAAATGTTCATAGACGGTTTGTAAGAAAATTATAAAAATGGTGCCCTCGATAATTTCTAGTGTGGGTATATATTCGTAGTTACATCTATAACAACGTACATGTAAGTATATCATATGAAGTATATGCATGTATATACACCATATAAGCCATTAATCTGTGACCATTGAACAAATGATACTAAACAAAATTAAAATTGGTATGCATGTTGAATTTATCCAAGAAAATGTTCAATAAATTGTATCATTACCTGCAACATTAGAATAGGAGATTTGGAAATCTTCCATCTTCGAAATCAATTTGAAATAGTCATCGATTCTCAACTTTGAAACCTTCTACCTTGAACAAAACTATCTACCTCAACCTTCTACATGGTTGGACGCTTGAATTGGGCTGAAAACTTCGACTCCCAAAACCTTCTATGACGTATTTCCGGAGTGAGTAAAGATTTTCGTCTCCCTCAACCTCGTCTTTTGCTGTTAAAACATTTTCAATTCTAAATTGTTGAGATTTTTTTTCTTAAAATCCATGAATCTGGTTGTTAGAAACTAAAACGAAAAAAAAAAATAAAATTTGTTAGGTGGACTGTCTGTAAATAAGCGTATATACCAGGGGTATAATCATAATGAAAATTGTTAACTGCATCCCCTAAAATTTTGGTAGTCATTGTATGAAAATATGAAAGTTTGTTAGTTAATTTTCAATTCGGTTTTTTCTTTCTAGCTATTATTGAGAATTCCCAAATTTGAAACCCCTGATTATAGGGCCCATTTATTTATTTGTCATCGGAGACAAGTTTTTATGGCAGACGAGCAGTCAGAGTTGCATTGGTCGGCAAGCGTGTTCGAGCGAAGTAGTCGCTGGAAGACGACGACAGATGATGAGGAGAAGAAGTTGAAATGAGCGGCAATTGAGAGGTTGCTGACCTACGATAAAGGTGAGAAGAAGGATGTTGAAGCACGTGAGCAGCGACCGAAAGGTTGTTCATGAAGAAGTTGAAGTCCTAAATTTTGTTTTCTATTGCAAACTAGAACCAAATCAGAGTTTAAGGGAGTATATACGTGTATATACAACCATCAATATACGAGTTTATACAACAATCAACAATTAATTATTGCATACCCATAAATTAAGGGATAATTTAAAATTGAGGAGGAATTCAAAATCTTTCAAATTTTGTATGTATACTTGAAAATTTTACTAGCGCTTTAAATATTTTTTTTATTAATCTTGGAATTTTAAAAGTGATTATTTAAAAAAAAAATATATGTGTTACAAGGTACTTGCAATCGATTTAAACAGAAAAAACAAAATATGATTGTGAAAACCCTGTATTTGCAACTCATTCATCATCCACAATCATAAAGCCTCTAAAATTGGCTCTATTCCTCACTTTCTTAGACAAACATCTCCAAATTATCATAAAATCACACTCCTTACAAAAATACAGATTGACCCAACCCCCACAGCCAAAAAGAAAATAAGATATTTAGCAATCAAATAAGAAAAGGAAAATTATGAGGAATGTTTAGAATAAATGACTTAAAATAAAAAAAAATGTCTAATTTTTTAATTCTTTGCATGGTATGTTTAGAGTGTTTTTAAAGAGGAAGGTGAATATTTTGTTATGCCCATTATAATTTCACTCTCTAATAATTATTCTTATTTTCTAATTATTTAATCTTAAAATAAATAAAAAATAAAAAACCAAAATATTTTCGTGGAGGTTGAAGTCTTCACGTTAAGTGGAGGCGGTGTTAACTTCCCGTTAAGTGCAGGTTGAGTCTTGTACGCGTGTATACACTTCCAGGAGTCATCCCGCATGTGTTGAGATGTAGACACACATATATACGTTGACTGTTGTATATACACACATACAGGGGGTGTTTGGGCCAAGGAGTTGTTGGAGAAGAAGTTGGGGGAGAAGTTTTATCCCCGTTTGTTCCACTGATTTGTTGAACTCGGATAAAAAATATCAACTCCCCAGACTTCTACAGTAATTACTATTCAACTCCCCTACAATAATTACTATTCAACTCCCCAGACTTCTACCGTAATTATTATTCAAGTCTGACCCGTTTTACGCAACACATTTCTTTCTCTTCCTTTCTATCCCTCCCACAATAGTTTTATTATTTAAAAAAAAAAAACGTAATTTAAACAAAATGTGTAAAATGACTAAAAATGCAATTCAAACTATTTTTATTATTTTAAATATAAATTTGTTCAATCAAAATTGGTACTTAAACCAAATTCAAAATGTAGTATTCTGAGAATAAAAAACATAAGTTTATTTGGATCCGTTTAACTTGATGGATTAAAATCTTTCAAATTCACAAGTAATATTTAACACACTATTGTACGACTCTCTTTTATTTCAAAACTATAAAAAAAAAAAATAATTAATGTGAGTGATATTGAAAAAAGAATGTGAAGTATTATGGTCAAAATTATTTATGTTTTCAAAGAAATTTGTGAATGATACATAAAATAAAAAAGCAAAAATCGCATTCTTAAAATTTATTGGAAGAAGTTCTTAACAATGAAAATATGGAAATTATAGAAAAAAATTATAAAAAATAATAGCTAAAATAAACGGTCATTGTTGAGATGTTGATTTCTGGATATAGTGGATTCAGATGGAATTAGGAGTTTAAGAGGGTGGAGACGGAGAAAGATGTGTTTGAGTGAGTCAAGTAAGATATGTGTTGTTCTTTTTTTCTTTAAAAAGTTTGTAAAATATACCTATATTAATAAAAACAAAAAAAATCTCAATCTTATAATTCATAAATTTAAGGATGAGTCCTAACAAAATGAATATATATATATATATATATATATATATATATATATATATATATATATATATAAATAAAATATGAGGTATTGGGTTGAAAATTATTTTTGTTGTCTTCATACAAATTTGTAAATGATACATAAAATAAAACTAAGTTTTTTTTTTTTTAGAATTTATTGGAATTGAAAGAAGTAGTTAATAATAAAATTTTGAAAGTTTGTAGAAAAACATTGTGAAGAAGAAAACAATTAAAATAAACTCAGATTCAAGAACTTCAAGTTCAACAACTCCTTGCCCCAAACACATCACAGACTTCAGAACTATAGACTAAACAACTCCCTGCCCCAAACACACATACTTCAGAACTCTCCAAATTAAACAACTTCAACTCCCTCCAACTCCTTGGGCCAAACGCCCCCATATACTTCATTAAACTCTGATTTGGTCATAGATTTGCAATAGAAAAAAAATGGGACTTCAACTTCTTCATGAACAACGTTTTTGTCGCTGCTCACGTGCTTCAACATCCTCTTTCTCACCCCTATCGTAGGTCGGTAACCTCTTAATTGTAACCCATTTCAGCTTCTCCTCCTCCTCATTTGTTGCGATCTTCCGACGACTACTACGCTTGAACACGCTCGTCGACCAATGCAGCTCCGACTGCTTGTCTGCAGTAAAAACACTCATCTCCGATGACAAATAAATAAATGGGCCCTATAATCGGAGGTTTCAAATTTTGTTCTTGTATGTACAAGGATGCCTTACAACTAAACCGAGAACAAAAAAAATAAGTGAGCCCTATAATCGAGGGATTTCAAATTTTGCCGGCTTAAAAAAAAATTCCTACAAAAACGGATTGTTCTTTTCGAAATCTAAAATAAAACCCTTAAATATGAATCTCTAACCCTCCGAAATCACTACATTGTTGTTTTCGAAATCTAAAATACAATTTTTAAATCTGAATCGCTAACCTTCCCTCTAATCACAAAGTGTATATGGAGAACATTAAAGTTTAAAATATTTAATAAATTAAATATGATAGAATTTGAAGAGTCAATATTTAAAAATTTAAATCATTCATATGATTTTTCATTTAAGTTCGTAAAGACGTACCAATTTGTTTTCAAATTTCAACATTTAGAAAAGAATCTATAGGAGGGAAAACAAAAAGGAAATAAGAAAATAAGATGAAAAATAACCAAAAAGGAAATTGTTTTAAAAATTAATACTCAAAACACACCCTATTTTTCTTCTCTCTTTTCCTCCTGTTTTTTCTTCATTCAACCCTCACTCTCTCAACTCATGACTCATTCTTAATCGTCACTACCTCACGCCTCCCTTCCTATCTGATCTCATCTCTGACAACGCACCCATGTTCAGCACCGACAATTCTTTCTGTTGCGTCTCCGGCGAGGGCGTGACGTGGCAACGAGTAAGTCTTCTCCTCCTCCGACGATCTCTCGTCTTGGTTGGTTGAACATCGATTTTAACCCGCAATCCTTTCAATTTCAATTTTTTTTTAAGTTGAAAGTGTTCTATTCAACTTTGAAAGTCATCACCCACTCCGTCCAATGCTAAATTTGTGATATTTGAGCGTATTTGCTCATTGTAAAGCATTGAATTTTGGACTAGATTCGACATTTTGCGAGTACTCAAAAGCTGGGATGGGTATTATTGAACTGTATATAGGCCTATATACGATCTCGATGGACCTAGATGTGATGGTACAAACGTATGTGTCCGCAGGTATACAATACCTGTCAAATGCAATTTTTCATTTTTCCCCTTTAACTGTAGTTGTCAATTTCTTTATTTTAACGTTTATGTTATTTTGACATCTATTACCTTACTCTCTTTCATCCTAACCATTTCCTATTTCAAAATATTATTTTATTTAATTGTTAAATTGTAGAATATAGTAGGAGAGTATTTTTGACCACTTAGTGGGTAAGTTTACTTACTAAATTTAGCTTTTAGACATTTTCTCAAAATGAAAGCGGTTTAGACATTTTTCATGTTGCACTCTCCCTCTTTAGACATTCCTCTTGTTAACCCATTAGAAAAAACACAGCTTAAATCCATCGATCGACAAATTAGAAAACAACCCCAAAAATGAAAAAAACAATTCAATTCCACTATAAACAAAGACATTAAAGAAAAACTAGCTAGAAGAAGAAGAAATGAGTTGAAATTTAGAGGAACTTTTCCACATAGATCATCTCCATGTCGATGAAAACAAGACACTGCAAATACAAAGACATAGGGATTATAACTAAGCGGAAGACTGTAAATGTGGTTTGGAATGGTGTTTTTTTTTTTTTTGCTTGTGTGAATCTATAAAAAAAAAACAACGAAAAACAAGGGTGAATGGTGAGAAATGGTGAGTCTTTGGGAGTGTAAATATGGGAGGAGGGAAGGAGAGAAATATTTTTTAAAATACAAAAATTACCCTATGTAAAAAGTGGAAACTAATGAAGGATAAAATGGGAAGGAGAATAAAATAAAAGAGAAATTTTCAAATTGTTCCTTTATCATAAGTTTTCTTTTTCGGCCATATTTCCTTTTGGGGCAAAAAAAAAAAAAAAAAAAAAAAAAAAAAAAAAAAAAAAAACGTGGTCATTCATATCTATTTCCCAATAAATAATTACCTTAGATAACTATAATTAATTAGTGATTTTGAAAAATGGTCAACTAACATTTTTATTAGATATAAATGACCGAGAGATAAAATGATGGGTAGTTTTAAATAATGGAATGGACTTTAATACACCATATAACAAATTCCTAGAATTACTAGATTAGTTTGAGTGAAATAAAAAAAAAAAAATATAACTAAAACAACGCCCAATGATAATAATAAAAGAAAACCTACTTGAATTGCAAATGAGTCTAAAATGTGTTAATTTAAAATCAATATTAAATTTAAGTTTTGGCGAACAAGCTAAGAAGTTTTGTTTAATATCATAAGTAACTCATGTATCTTATATTGTGAGTGGAGTCTGTTCATCTTTCTAATGTGGGATGCTCAACACTGCTTTGATAGATTGAGTGATAATGTGAGAGTGATGATGACACACAAAATGAGCTATATTTATGACTTATTTTATGCTAGTTTAGAGGATTAAATGTGTACTTTCACGATTATATTTGATTATTTTATAGATATTGAACATTTTGGAGCAAACTGGAGAATTTAGAAATTTTGTGGTGAAAACTAAATTATTTTGATGCAATTTGAAGTTCCCAAGTGACAAAAAAGAAAGAAAATGAGTCCAAAACCTGAGAGCATAGCGCCTAGGCACCCACAAAATCAAAATTTTCGCCGAACCAGCTCAGAACCGGACCAAACTGCCTCCTGAACCGAACCAAACCGCTTATGAAATAAATGAATAAAAAATAATGTGACACTTGGACTCGAACTCATAACCACTTGCGCACACACCACAGATCTAGCTAGCTATGATTTATGATTTAGAAATGACTCCCAGATCTCCTTTGCTAATTTCAAAGCCATAATTATGTTGAATATGGACGAAAACACATCTCTATATAGGCAAGACACATATGCATATAGACAAGTTCTAGCCTTTGCCTTCTTGGTGACCCTCTCTTTGTAAGTCTTGATTTGGAAGACACAGCTATAAGCAAGCTCTAGCATTTGCTAAAGTTGGAATAGAGCATCAACTCATTACTTCATATACTCCACAACAAAATGAAGTTAGTGAGAGAAAAAACCAGAGTATTATGGAGATAACACAAGATGCATGTTGTACGAGAAGAATGGAATTGTTGTTGAGCACCATGACGTAGGGGTACTCTATCCTACGTGATCAAGCTCTAGCCTTTTCCACAAATTGAACTTTTTTTTGGAAGGTGTTGTTGAGCCCCATGACTTAGGGGTACTACGTTTTTCTTGGCACCATGCATGGTAAGGGTAGTATCATACTACCACGATGTTATTTATATCTCGTGTTTTTAATATTAATATTCATATATTCACGTTTTTAATATTTGTCATACGGAAGAAGTTTGGTAGAATATATTTTAATGACTATTATTGAGATGATCTTTTAGGGTAGGCTTCCAATTCAAGCCTTTTATTTTACTTTTAAGTTTTAACAAAAGAATTCACATATTAAATAAACTAAAAGAACGTGAAACAGTATAATTAAATTAAATTTTCATAAAATTTAGGAAGAAAACATAACACAGATCCATATAACAAAATAATTAAAACTTCAAACTACAATAACTCTTTGAGTAGAAATCAAACAAAATTAAATAACTTCAAGGACTAGGAAGTCCTCCACCAGCACCACCGCCAAGAGTGCCACCGAGACCACCACCAAGGCCGGCAGCTCCGCCTCCACCCAGTCCCAACCCACCTAGTCCACCGAATCCAGTTGCGCCACCGACACCACCACCGAGACCGCTACCGAGATCATTTCCTCCAACGACACCGCCGAGCCCACCGAATGGAAGCCCGTTGCTGCCGACACCAGAGTAGCCACCGGCACCGCCGTAGGTTAGGAAGTTCTTTTGGTCATTGAAGGTGGCGTCGCTCGGTGTAGGTCTTGCTACGGCGAGAGTGGCCACAAGAGCCAAAAGCAAAGCCATATACAATTTGGCCATTCTTTTCTTCTTCTTGTCTTAACACTTACAGTTGTCTTTGTCTGTGCTGTTGGCCAATGGAGCTGTGAGCTTAGGGTTTTTAAGGGCAGAGAGCACATTAAGGGACAGTTGTGGGAAGTAAATGAGTTTAAATGCTCAGGCACAGCCAGGCTGTGTGAAGTCACCAACCAAGTTGAGTTTTGGTTGGTTTAAAAAATTCTCTGTGCTTAAACAAAAAAAACTTGAAGCCCAGCATTTGATTTTTTATTTTAAATTTGAAAATTGTGCTTGAATACGAAAAGCAAAAAATATATTTTTTTAATTTGCTTGAATTTTGAAAAAACATGCAAAAATATATATTTAATTTTTTTTTAAAATGTTTGGATAATAAAACAAAACATACACATGAAAAAATAAACTATGATATAATTTAAACCTAAAAAATTAAGTAGGACATACATTAAAATGTCAATACAATGTCATTAATATGTGTTAGGGACAACTCATATCAACGAAGAATGTTGTCCTTGTTTCTTCTTATATACCTATAATCTTCTCCTCTTCTAACTAATGTGCGACTTTAAGTGCACCTCCAACAATTATCTCCTCGAACGAAGTACTACCGAGTCTCCCCTCAAATAGTCATATATGTCTTATCCAAGCCAACTTCTTTACCGGAGAACACCGCCAGTTCGATATAGCTAAACCACGAATCTCCACCAATGACTACGCCTTTTCAAGCCAACTTCTTTACTGGAGCACACCGCACACCGCCAGTTCGATATAGCTAAACCACGAATCTCCACCAATGACTACGCCTTTGAGGATCACTAGGCTCACCATATATGATTCTACTGACACAGCTAATTTAGGAGCATGACTCTAATACCACTTGTTAGAGACAAGGGAACCTAGACATCACCCACAATGGTATGATATTGTCCACTTTGAGCATAGTTCTCATGACTTTGCTTTTGGTTTGACCCAAAATGCCTCGTACCAATGGAGAATGTTGTCCCTCCATATATACCCATGATCTTCCCCCCTTCTAACAAATGTGGGACTTTGGTCACACTCCCAACATTATTCTTATAAATCTGAGATTGGAGTTCTATCTTTAATTAAATTGAAGGGAACCTTGAAGAATGGTATTTATGTGTTATTGGAAGGTATTGTTATTATAGGAAATGTTGTTGTTGCATCTTGAACAAAGGGACGGATATGTCTATGCTATGGCATAGGATGTTGGCTCATCTGAGTGAAAGAGGTCTACAAGCTCTTTCTAAACAAGGCTTACTTGGAGGTGTTAAAGACATCGAACTCCCCCTTTGTGATCATTGCATAATGGGAAAGTCTATCAGGGTGAGGTTTGGAAAAGGGAAGCATTCAACTAAAGGTATATTGTATTATGTATATACTCAGATTTGTGGGGTCCTACCAAGGTACCTACTATGGGAGGTTCAAGGTACTTCATGTCTATCATTCATGATTTCTCAAGGAAGGTGTGGATTTATCCACTAAAACAGAAGGATGAAGCATTTGAAAAATTTCTTGAATGGAAGAAGCAGACTGAGAACCAAACAGGAAGGTAAAGTATCTGAGGACAAACAATGGTTTAGAATTTGTGAATCACATATTCAATAATTTTTGCAAATCTGAGGGAATTAGGAGACATCATATTGTAACATACATATTCCACAGCAAAATGGTTTAGTTGAGAGGTTCAACAAAACGATTATGGAGCGTCCTAGATGTCTCTTGTCAAATTCTCCGTTACCTTTGAAGTTTTGGAGAGAAGCCACCCAAACCGCCTGTTATCTCATTAATAGGAGTTCGTCTTCCGCTATAAAATTTAAGACTCCTCAAGAGGTATGGATATGAGAAGCTACAAGTCTTGATCATCTCAGGGTATTCGGTTGTTCAACTTATGCTCATGTGAAAGAAGGAAAACTGAATAAGAAGGCATTGAAATGCATGTTTATTGGTTATCCTCAAGGTGTCAAAGGATATAAGCTTTGGTGCCTGAAGAAGGGTAGAAATAAATGTATAATCAGTAGAGATACCACTTTTAATGAAGATGAAATGGCGCTTTGTATTAAAATTCAACCAGAAAAGCAATCAGTTAAGAAAGTTGAGACAAAAGTAAGAATTGATTCTGAAACACGACCATCAACTACCTTAGGGGAAACCAGTGATGAGTCATCACAGGCTTCACAAGCAGAGTCTTCACAATAGTCTGAATCAGATGGTGAACAATCTCAGGAAATGACTTTGATTGATGAAGAAAGTCCAGATAACAATGACTTGGAGAACTCCCAGCTTGCGAACCCTAAACCGCAAATATGAAATCCTAAACCCTAAATTTTAAAATCTAAACCCTAAACCGTAAATATGAAACCCCTAAAGTTTAAATTTTAAACCATAAATACTAAATCCTAAACTTTAAAATTAAAGGGAGATAAATTGGAAGGGTTTAAAAAAAAAAAAGTTAAAAAAGGGAAGACGAAAAAAGTTAAATATTAAAAACATAAAAAAATCTAAGAAATTCTAAAAAAAAAAAAGGAGTGCCACATGTCATTATGGGCCGTCCTCGGGAAGAATTTCTCGTTAATCACTTTAGTTAGGGTTAGGTTGACAAATAAATTTTTTAATTTAAAATCACTGTCAATTTTTGTTTTTTTTTTTTAACAAATGGAAATAGGAGATTTGAACTAGGGGTGGCCAACATCAAATTGAAAATTGTTTCGACCGAACTGACGTTGGGTGGTCGATTTTCGACCATCATCGATCGGAGTTGGTCTTGAAAATAAAAAAATTAATTTTCGGTCGGTCGGTGTACACCATGTGGCCGAGAACCGACCGACTGACAGTTACATTTTATTTCGATTAAAAAAAAAAACCTATTTTCGATCCGTAGATCGGTTTCGGTCGATTTTTTTTTTTTAAAAGATAAAAAAAAAAAAAATAAATAAAAAAAAAAAAAAAATATATATATATATATATATATATATATATATATATATATAAAATTTAAACGTTAAACTTTTTGCCTTCAAAACAAAGAAAAGTTATTTGAAAATAAAAATACATAATATATAATTAAAAAAAAGAGCAAAAATTATAATTATAATAATTTAAAAATAAAAAATTATTAAACTTTATTCTAATTGAAAAAAAAATGGAAAAAACCGAAATTTTTTTCACAGAAAACCATCGATTTCTATTTAAAGAAAACTAATTTGTCGGTTCTCGGGATCGATTTTCTTCCAAAATCGATCCGAACCAACAGATGGTCACGTCTAATTTGAACCTCCGTTTTCAAAAGGAAGTGTATGTCAATTACCAGTTTAATTTGACTATAAATCTCATAATATGTTAAGTACTATTAAACTTCAATATTTATGTGTAAGAATAGTTTTTTTTTTTTTTTTTTTTTTTTTTTTTTTTTTTTTTTTTTTTTTTCTTTGACAATAAGTGTAAGAATAGTTTAGTTGTACTAAAAGAAAAAAAATAGTTATTTTGACACGCTCTCTAAAGTTATAATTGAGACAATGAATACAAATGGATAATGAATAATAATTAGAAATAATTCACATATATATCAATAATGACGGCCGACCTGAACTTATAGTTTATAAATTTTATATTTGTATAATTTAACTAACTGTCAGATCGTCTTATATTAATTCATGTAAGTCATTCACTAGTCGACATTTTGCCGTGTAATAATGTAACCAAATAGTATTAATAAGTAATAAAGGTAATAATAGTAGTACCAATCAATAAAAATTAGTCCATCAAAATGCTTGAAACTATGGTTATTTTGGAGGGGTTGAAGAATGTATCACAGTTAAATCTCACCGAAATCACCAATGTTAGAGGTGTAATTTTTTTTTTTTTTTAACAACGTGTTGAAATGGGGATTAAACCTAAAACCTCATGTTTACTAGACAATACATGATGTCATTGAACTATGCTCTTGTTGCCTCCTCCTAGGTTCAACTTGGTTGCTCATTCGCTTGCTCGCTTCGCATCCACTGCAGATATTGTTGATGACTATGGTGGTTTTTTGGTTTTCAAAGGTTTTTGTTGGGGGGTGTTTCCAGCCTGGGTCTCCTCTATTATTAATGAGGAGAGGGTTTGTAGCTAATTTGGTTGGCTGTTGTATTGATTACTTATTCAAAAAAAAATTAAAAAAATACCAATAATATTTGATATTATTTTTTAAAATATTACATCACATGTGGATTAAGATTATTAAATATATGATCATTTCAAGGATTATTAGCTGGCTCCAAAAACACATACCTCAAAAATTTGGATGGAAGAAGTTCCTCCATAAACAACTAACTAAGTCTGTGCTATCTAATTCATCATATCATCACTCTTAATGTTTTGCTACTTTTTGTTTTTTTTTGGTACTTAAAAAAAAAAAAACTTAGAACTCTATTCATGTTGATTAATATTTGAGAAGAAAGTGAGGGAATCAATTTTGGTTTTCACACTATAATATATTTCAATAATATTTTTAAAATAGAAAAATTGCATCAAGTAGTGTGAATTTAGGGTAAAATAATTAAAAATATAGTATTTTTTAAAAAGATTTACAAATTTAATTTTTTTTTTTTATCACTAATAATCTTCTATTAGTGATAATTATTGATATCAGACCAATGATAGCTACGGTTATACTTCCGTTTTTTAATAAAATTTTGTCCATGGCTATCACTGTAGCCTATCAGTTATAGCCATTTTATCAAGAGTTATCGATGATAACAATCTATCAATGACTATCAGTCATTTTTTGTCAAATGTATAAAATGCTTTATATTTTTGCTATATTTATCATTATTTTGAATCTAGTTACTATTTATGCAACCAATCCTTTAACCTATAGTAATTCTCATTATTTGTTTCAGACAATGGTGAATCCTAATTTTTGTTTAGGGGCATGTTGGATTTAAAATTAAGGTTAAATTAAAAACTTGATGGTATGGGTTTTAATTTGTTCTCTAAATAAAAGTTTTAATTTAATTCCAATAGTTTAGGCTTAATTTCAATTTAGGTTCTAGAAGAACTAAACTAATCCTACACATAAATAGTTAGGTTTAGTAGTGCTCATATCATGAGAATTATAGTTGTAATTGACATTTACTTATGAGTAAAATTTGTTTGGGCTACAAGTATATTTTGCAGCCCAACCACCTGTCATAATTTGATTGGCTAATATTTAAACTATTTTTAAATAATAAAAAAAAATTTCACTCCGTTTACTTGGTTTTGTCAGTAATTTTTCTTTTCTTATTCCAGCAAATTAACAACTTTTCCTACTTTCTCTCTCTTCATTTCTCTACTCTCCAACCTTTAAGGCCATGAAATTTCAATTGGGATTATTTGAAATTTGCAGGATTGAATTGTGTGTTATATAGACATAAATTTTCAAGTGGGTTTTTAGAGGAAGTGAAAGAAAGAGTGAAAAATTTCACGTTGGATTCATTTGAGGTTGGTAAAGGAAAATGTCGATTGGTTTTTTTTTTTTTTAAGAAAAAAAAAAAAATGGTAACAATTTTTTTTAATTGTCTAGAGATATTGTTTAGAGTAGCAAATCTTACTACATTAAAAAAATAGTTAAAAAAAAAAAAAAAAAAAAAAAATAGTTATTGTAGAGAAAGGAAGAGAGAGTGAGAGATGTAATTGAAAACAAAGGTCAGCAGATGAAAATGGAGGAAAGAGAGAGAAATTAGAAGAAATTGTTTATCTAATGAAGAAAAAGGAAAAGTTACGGAAGAGAAAAATCAGTAAACAATTTTTTTTATTTAAAAAATAATATAAATATTCTCAATCAAATCGTGACACGTGTTAAGAGGTGTAAGTGTAAAAATACTTGTAGCGGTTTTACTCTCTACTTCTTTGAGGAGAGGTCTATATATGTTTTATATTTCACGTACATTATCGACCTACATTCACATTATCGACCAACAGGAGGTGTTCATTTATAAAGTTATAGATAATATTATCCAATGGTAAAATAAACATTTTTTAAAAAGCAGATGACTTAAAAGAGAACTTAAAATTCTTCCTTTGAGCTACTTCAATATGTACAAACACAGCCATGCACCTGAAATATTTTGATTTTAATTCATAATAAAAGATATAATTTTTTTTTTTAAAAAACGATCATTTTTAAATCTTATCATTGAATATTATTTGAAGGGAAAATTAATGGTCCTCAGGTTTGGTTAGGCTGGCCTCAAGGTTTTAAACTCAATAATTATATGTCTAACGTTTGGATCTAGTTGTTTTTTTTTTTTTTTTTTTTTTTTTTTTCATCTATCTTCTTCTCCCTTCTATGGCCGTCGCCAGCAAAATGCCGACAATTATTTATTTATTTTTATTTTTTTTTCAAACTTATTTTAGTGGGTCATTCATGTGGCAATAATACACATGGTTTGAACAAACCAACCCTTTTGTAACCTTAATCTTAAACTACTAGGTCAATCTTTTGCTTCTGGCGATGATTCTGTTGGACTTTGCATGTTCAGGATTTTGAAATGCTGATCTACAAACGGACAGTGAAGTAATTATTGTGTGATTTTTTTATTATCCATGTAAAATTTCCCCTTTTCTCTCTTATTGAGTGGGTAGAGTAAATTTGATTGAGATGAGCCAATATTATATTTATGAAGAATCTTATAGCTAATATTATACGTATTTAGGTAGTCCCTGTATCTTTCCAAACATTATCTACCTTTCTCTGTTTTAAATCTACGTCTATATGTAGCAATTTCTATCGGAGACCTCTAATTAGTCTAAAAATATGTTATTTTGCACATGGTGTGTCGTCATTATTGTTGGTGCAGAATTAAAAATTTAACGGTATTATCAATAAAATTTATGGATTGAGTCGCGGACTAGATCGCTCTCTTTAAGACGTTTCCCGACTCTGCCCAGAATTGTGCACAGTAGTCTATCAATCACGCCGCCACCAGATAAAACAACTCATTTATCAATCATTTTTGCACTGTCGGAATGATCGTTCAATCATACACCATTAATACACCAGCTCGGAATCAAGAGTTAAATAATAACTCAAAGAAAATAATTTTGTGAAAGATTTCTAAGAGGGGACGAAGATAAGAGAATTATTGAGAAATGATTTGCTTCTGAATGAATTGTGGATGGTTTATATAGGAAATAGAAAAACAAACATGTGGTCATGAATCATCAACACAAATGTGTGGTTATAATCCATGATCACATTGAAAACTATAATAACATTTATAAAATAATCACATTGATTTAAAAAAAAACATTTTAAAAACTTAAAAACAAAACCACCATTATCAATGTCTTTGGGGGCTTTTTTTTTACCTTTTAGTAATTTTCTTTATCTTCTCGATACCACTCTAGAAACTTATGCATAGTTATACCTTTCATTATTTCTTCTTAATATGGAAGTAAGCTTACTATTTGGTCCTTGATTAAGTTTTGTAGAGGATTGAAAACTAATTGATTTAACCACTTGCCAACAAGATCATAGCTCAACGACATAATGTATCGCCTAGTGACCATGAGGTCCTAGGTTCAATCTCCCACCCCAACATGTTGTCAAAAAAAAAAAAAAAAATTGATTTAACCACTTGATTTTTTTACTTTAAAGTTATAACGGTTTATGATTATTCTTGAAAAGTTAAAAAGAAAAAGAAGTATAGTATGTTGGATTGTTTTACTACTTATATAAAGATTGCATGCAAAGTAAGAGTCAAAAGTGATTAAAAATAATTTTTAACCATTTTTTATATTTGGTAAAATAAATTGTTTTATAATCCCTTAAAATCACTTATGCATTTCATTTTCACACCATTTCAAAATATGTTATTTATTAGCTTTTAGATTCTCTAATAATTTATTTTTTAACAAATTTTCAAATTATTTTATATATCTAGTATATATTTTCCACCACCAAATTTTATTTTATAATTTTTTAAATTAATAATTCAAATGCAAATATTTTTTAAAAATAATACCTTATTATTTTTTTCTTAAAAAAAATTATACAAATTTTTATAGTAGGTATATTTTAGTCATTATAGCTAAATCACAATAATTTAATATTTATACCAAACACGATAACCATCAGGTGTACAACTAAAATTTATTTGCTAATTTACTAAACACTCATTTGCTTCATATAACCGTTGATTTTTTAGAAGCATAATTGAAAGCAATTATTTTAAAAGTTATCGCAATCTCAAACAGAGCCTAACTTCAATTAAAAGTTAGGAGAATTAATTTTAGTATGTTCCTTTTAAACTCATAACATACTCAACTTAGTTTATCTACCAAGAAATCTTCATAGCTAGAAAGTATTATATATTGTAATAGATTCACCTCTTACGCAAGTGCAATACACATACGCTACCCAAGCCTTCGAATGGTGAGTCCAATTTACTCGATTCACCATTTCTCTTTGCCTCTTCCTCATACCTCTTGTGTTCATGTTGTTTTAGATTATCTGTTTTTGTGGATTTGGTCGATTTCTTACTTAGTTATTCAACTTAATATGTACATTTAATTTCAGGTGTGTCTAAAGTGCAAGAAAAATGAGAGTATTTCGTTCAAAAATAGTGCAAGAAAATAAGAAAGAAAGGTTTTACTGCAATTATTTCACTAATGCTACAAAAAAAAAAAAAAAACCAACTTGAGTGTCTAAAGTGAAGGAAAGCTCGAGTATTTCGTTCTATGTAGTTGTAAAATTTTACTTGGAGATTAGAAGCTATAGCTAGTCTAATATTATTCTCAAACTTTGTTTTTTTTTACTAAAGGTTGATTTTTAAGGTGCCAAATTTGTGTAGCTTGCAACTCATGGATACGTGTGTATTTTTGTCTAGAATATGCAATTCAAATTAAAGTTAGGAAACAAGTCGCCGACAAATAAAATTTGGAATTGACTCATTTTGTCGAGTAAAGATGATAACTGGCGTAACTTTTTGTTTTTTGTACTCATGTTACTCTAATTATGAATATTTGGTAAAAAATTTATTTACTATTTTTTAATTTACCCATCTTGTTATAAAAATTACTATTGAAGCAACTTTATTATTGGATACTTATTATTTACCTCACTTTATTGTAAGCTTTATGTTTATTTTAGTTGTAAATAACCTTTGCATTAAGTTTGTTTGTAATTAAATCATTTTGCATCAAATTATTTATGACACTAAAAGGAAGCTATAAATGGTGACCATTATAATCATGAATAATTAATCGCGATATATAAGAAATGATTAGTGACTTTTGAGGATTATAAGTTGAGACATACTTTTTAACTTTTGAGGATATGTCTCACTTGGAAAGTGTAAAGGGATAATTTAGACATAATAATCTTAATAAGGGAAAAAAAAAAGTACGAGAAGAGAAAAAGTGAAATAGAAAAGTATTGCTATCTTGAAAGACAAGGAGGTTAAATATGTTGAGACTCTAAGCGCATTTGATTATGGCTTGGCTTTCTTTGGTGAGATTCTTGGTTAGAAGTCTCTTTGGAATTTGTACAAGAATTCTTATTATTATTTGGAACTTTGAAAAAAAATGGATGAGACTTGACTATGAAACTCAACTTTAGAAAGAAGGGATTGAGCAAGAATGATTCAATTATATCGGCGGAGTATTTTTGCAAAGTTTTTTTTTAGAAATTCATAGGAGTTAGAAGACTTTTAATTGGAAACTTTTTTTTTTTTTTTTAAGAGGTAGATAGTTGGGCTTATCAGCCATGTTTGAGGGAATTTTGAATTTGGGATCAAATTGATTCAAGAAACTAATGAAGTAATCATTCTAATTGAAATGTGAAATTAAACTAGTTTGAAGTAAATGGAAAAGTTGTGCCATCATTAAGAAAAAGTAATTTGGACATTCCAAGTTTACCACTAGCACGGGAGGTAGATTTTAGTATATAGCTCGGGTCGGGAACAACTATCATTCTTAAGGCCCCATATAGAATGGATATGGCAGAGTTAAGGTAGCTCAAGTCACATATACATACACCTACTAGACAAAAGCCTTAGTACACCCGTACCATATTGCCATGAGTGCACCAATTTTTTTGTAAAGAAGAAAGTTATGTATCGATTGTCGAGAGTTGAGCAAGGTGTTAGAGAAGAAGAACAAGTACTCTCTCCCTTACATTGATGACTTTCTTTTTCAAAAAATGTTTTGCATTCGGGATACTGTCAATTACGAGTCAGTAAGGTTGATATCCCAAAGATTGTCTTCAGGATCAGGTGGTCATTATGATTTTATCGTGATGTCATTCAGACCCACAAATGCTCCTACAACCTTAATGAATCTCATGAATCAGGTATTAAGAATTGTCTAAACTCGTTCATGATAGTAGTTATAGACGACATATTTGTTAAATTCAAGACTAAGGAACAACATGAGGAATACTCAGGCAGGTTTGTTAGTTTAGAGAACTAGTGAAAGTTATATGACAAGTTATTTAAGTGTGAATTCTGGTTGGACAAAGTTTATTTTCTCTGACACGTGGCTATAAAGAACGATATTGCAGTGGACCCTTCTAAGGTGAAAGTAGGTTGTAGTTGGCCTAGACCTCAAGACCTCAATATAGTGACAAAGGTCTCGAGATTCCATTGTCTGACAAGTTAATTACTATATAGGATGGTTATCATAATAGTTCTCGTTGTGCTTCACCTTTGACTCAGTTGAGTCACAAGGACATAACTATCACTTGGAGCAAATTAGACTTGAGAGAAAAGCATTCAAGAGTAATGGAACGATTAATTTCAGCCCTAGTATTAATTGGTCTTGACGGTACATGAGATTTAGTACTTTACGGTGATGTTTTGAGGAAAGGACTAGGTTGTGTACTAATGCAGCATGAGAACGCTATTGCTTATGTCTCACGTCAGCTAAAGGACACATGAGCTTAATTACCCCACTCATAACTTGAAACTCGCAGCGTCATTGATGCCCAACAAGAGGACCCAAAATGGCAAACTACCTGAGCGAGGTAGGTCAAGAAGATTTTATCCTAGCTAGTGACTCATCTTTGTCGTACCAAGGGAGACTAAGTACGTCAAGGGATTATCTATTAAGGAGGGAGTTGTTGGAGGAGGAACACAAAACATCATTTTCAATGTGTCTTGATACTACCAAGATGTATAAGGTTCTCACGAAGTATATTATTAGTGACGTATTATGAAGATAATGGGGAAAGATATTTCTCAGTTTGTTAGTATGTGCTTGACGTGCAACATATGAAAGTTATGAGGCAAAGACGTGTGCCTTTTGCAACCCTTTAGCATTTCGATTTGAAAATGGGAAAAATGTGTTGTGGCCCTTTAGCATTTCGATTTAAAAATGGGAAAAATGTGTTGTGGCCTTAATTATAGGACTACAAAGGACAATGAAAAAGTTACATAGTAGTTTGGTTAATGGTGGACCGTTTAACATAGTTTGCACACTCTATCCCAGGTAAGGTCATCTACATTTTGAAAAGTAAGCAGAGTTGTACTTAAAGAAGATAGTTAGACTTCATGGTGTATCAGTGTCGCTAGTTTATGATAGAAATCCTTGATTTATATCGACACTTGACAGAGTTTGCAAAAGGAACTTGACACTCAATTTGATTCCAGTACTGCGTTCCATTCCTAGACTAATGGCCAAACATGGTATTTGAATCAGGTTATAGAAGACGTGCTCCGACGCAATGAGTTAACTTTTTGTATTGGTGACCAAGTATTTCGTCGTGTGACAACAATATAAATGAGATTTTGAGTTTTGGTAAGAATATGAAGTTTACCTCAAATATATTTGACCCTTAGGAGCTTGTGAACTAGGCAGATCTAGACGAAGGTTGTGCGCAGTTTGCAGATCTGGGTGGGCGAAAGGCGGGTTCAGGTAAGGCGACGACGTGGCGGCGATGTGTAGTAGAGAATGGCTGGATTTTGGTGGTTGGGGTTGTGTTGTTTAGGATGAGGTTTAGTTTTTTTTTTTTTTTTTTTTCTTGTATGTTTTGTGGTATATATTTAATAATACTATGTTTATATTTAATAAAACCAGGTATATATTCTTGTTTCATTTAGTGTTTATATTTTATAAATGTGGGATGTATTTAATAATTTGTGGTATATAATTTAAATTGAATATTACTTTTTTATAAAAGGGGTATATATGTTGGATTATAATATATAAATGTAAAATGAAGATTAAAGGATATGTTTAACATAAACAGAAAAATTCAGAGACTTGGGTAGGTGAGCGTTGATTATTCAAATTGCATATATATCTATATATATATATATGAAGAAAAAACGGTGAAATCAGGCAACAAGGGAAGAAACAAAAATTGAGGTTTGAATTAATATATATAAAAACGGGGTATTTATGTTGAATTATAATATATAAACGTAATATATATGAAGGAAAAATAGTGAAACAAGACGAAAAGGGAAGAAAAAAAAACTAAGATGGTTTCCGGTAGAAAAAAAAATGAAAAATAAGGGGAAAAAATAAGAATTAAATGTAATAAATAAAATAACCAGTTTTTTATTTGATTGATTGCTATAAGAATTAATTTCCATAAGATTTGATGCTATAAGAATTAATTTTTTTCATTTTTTTTAAGTGGCGTAGAAAGGTATTTTGGACGGTTTGGACAAAATGAGACATTATGACATGAGACCCACCCAATATGATTATAATAAAAAGTTATCTCGGACATTCTTAAAAAATAGAACATTTTATTGGCACATCTATGTTCTTATCCCTTTAGACTATAGATATAAATCATTGCATACTAAAGATTGATATTTTATCTTGACAACATTTTTTTTTAGTAGAAATACATTGTTACAAATTTTAAATTACATGGACTAAACTTTAAATAGATTAATGTTTAAGGATACAAGTCCGTTAAAAAAAAATAACAAATTCAAAAAATAAATATTGTACGGATTAATTTGGTACATAGTTTAGAAACTAAATTTTTATTTGAATGACATGATCAAATTTGTTTTAAACCTATAAAATAATACATTATTCACACTAGTGCTATTTGTTTTTTAAATCTAACAAATAATTCATAGTAGAGATACATTGTTACAAATTTTAAATTATATGGACTAAACATTAAATAGGCTAATGTTTAAGGATACAAGTCCGTAAAAAAAAAAACAAAAACAAATTAAAAAAAATATATTGTACATATTAATCTGGTATATACTAAAGTTTAGAAACTAAATTTTTATTTGAATGACACGATGAAATTTGTTTTAAACCTATAAAAATAATACATTATTCACACTAGTGGTAATTTTTTAAAAAATCTAACAAATAATTAAGTGATTTTTTTAAAAGATGGAAAGAACTAAACTAGATGCATGGTTGGATATGGATACATTCCAAGGATTCAAAATTCAAAATGATAATGTAATATTAGAAACGCTTGAGGAATGATGCAATGTATTTCAAAATGATAATCTACGTTGGTATTGTAAAATGTTTACTCATTTTTAATGCAAACATGTGAAATGCAATGAATTAGAAACGCCTCCTATCCTCATATGCTATAGATGTTGAACTTTTTGTTCTTGATGATTTATTGAATGAGTATTAGGAGAATCTAGCTCGATTTTGACTTAAAAAAAAAAAAAAAAAACATTAACTGTATTACTTAAAAAAACACCCTATTTATAAGCCCAAAACCACCTGATTTTCCAAGTGCAAAAATTAAAACCATTATTACTTAGGAATAATGGGAGTGAGAGACATGAAGAACCAATTTGTAGGTGTTTTGTTGCTTATGTTGTCGTTGGCCATAATTGAGCAAATGGAGGCTACCGCACTCGACAAATGGGAAATTCACGTTGTGAATAAGCTAAGCAATGGTCAAATTCTCTTTGTACACTGTCAATCCAAAGACAATGATTTAGGAGAACACAACGTCACCACTGGACTTGAATTCTACTGGAATTTCCGAATCAACTTTTGGAATTCAACGTTGTTTTGGTGTTTCTTAAAAAAACCAAATGGACAATCCAAGTCCTTTGAGGCCTTTTGGATTGAAAAAGACTCAATTTGGCTATATTATAAATGCTTAGAATCCAATTGCTTTTGGATTGCAAAAGATGATGGAATCTACATTAGAAACAACCCTGATAAAAAAGATATTTTTGTTCACAAGTGGGAATAATAATATGCACCAAATTCACAAAGATACTACCTAGATTGATGTTGTACTAAGAAAAGTTGTTATTCAGCATCTTGTCTCACAGTTTTTTGTTTTTTTTAATATAACACATCCATTTGTGTTTGTATTTCCTTCTTCCCTAATGATATTAATATAATCTCTTTTTGGTAAACTATATTACATTGTGGATGAAAAGTATGAATTTTAAAGAATGGGTTTAATATATATAATTTTCGTTAAGCATTTTAACGAAAAAATTATTTAGAAAAAAGTTTCGAGATAATATTATATAACGAAATGAGTATGCATGTAGGTAATGGAAAAAAAAAGTGCAATTTTGATATACTTTATTGATAGAATGGTTTCCAGTGATAAGGACAACGGAACTCCACATGATATTGTTCACTTTGGGCCTAAACCCGCATGACTTTGCTTTTGGTTTCACCCCTCATCTTAATGGAGATAATTGTCCTCACTTATATACCATGGATCAATCCCTTCCCTAACCAATATGGGACTTTGTTAGCACTCCTAACAATCCTCCCCTCGAACAAAGTACCACTTGAAGCCTCCCCTCGAACAAAGATCTACTCTTCCTATCTTCTTGATAGGGCTCTCCTTCTATCAATCTAGCCGATTTGATAGAGTTATACTTCTCACTTTGAGCCTCCCCTCGAACAAAGATCTACTCTTCCTATCTTCTTGATAGGGCTCTCCTTCTATCAATCTAGCCGATTTGATAGAGTTATACTTCTTGCTTGTTACTCAAGCACTTTTTGTTCGAACGGGGAGTTCTCTTTGTTCGGAATCTGAGGAATTTTCCACACAGCTAGGGTACCATGGCTCTGATACCAATTGATAAGGACAACGGAACTGTTCCACACAGCTAGGGTATCATGACTCGGATACCAATTGATAAGGACAACGGAACTCCACATTAGTATGATATTGTCCAACCATGGCCTCTGATACCAATTGATAAGGACAACGGAACTCCACATTAGTATAATATTGTCCAACCATGGCTCTAATACCAATTGATAAGGACAACGGAACTCCACATTAGTATGATATTGTCCAACCATGGCTCTGATACCAATTGATAAGGACAACGGAACTCCACATATCTCCACATTAGTATGATATTGTCCACTTTGGGCCTAAACCCGCATGACTTTGTTTTTGGTTTCACCCAAAAAGCCTCATCTTAATGGAGATAATTGTCCTCACTTATATATCATGGATCAATTCCTTCTCTAACCAATGTGGGACTTTGTTAGCACTCCTAACAATCTATCTGAAGTTATGATCTAGTTTATTCCGCGGCAGATGATAACTAATAGAATTCTATTTATCCTATTAAAGCATAAGTAAATGACTAACCTATCTATAGATGATAATCTTTTAACCACAACTTCAAATATCATAGTTTAACAAAATGAGTTAAAGTTAGCAATTAGCATAACTAGTTTAACAAAATGAGCTAAAGTTAGCATAACTCAACGATAATTAAGATATATGTCTTCTATTGAGATCCGAGGTTCAACTTTTTATAACTCACATTTATTGTTAATAAAATAAAAAAGTTGCCTAACAAGATGAACAAAATATCATAATCTAACAAAATGAAATAAACATTGGGAGATATTTAAGGTTCTTGAAGAATCCATCTCCTATTTGAAGATTTTTGTAACAAAAATAATTATGAAACGTTGGTATTGTAAAATGGTTACTTCGATATGGTACTAAAAAACTATAAAAATGAATTTCAAAATTGATTCTAAGGTAATTGACACATTCCATTTGTTATACATCTCAGAATTCTCATTCAAAAAAGGAAATTGTTATTAAATTTAATGCAATGTATTAGAAACACAACCAACCTAAACATATAGGTTAAGATATATATAGCTTCGATAAGAAGTGAGAAGTTGGAATTCTAAAACCCCACTTATTGAGGTACTCGAAAAAATGTAATCAAAGTTCTACTCTTGGTTTAGATTCATTGAATCTTGTTTAATTGAGTGAATATAAATTTAGTGGGTTTAATTTTAAATTGCCTTTTGGAATTCTCATAATAAGAAATGGAACTTTTTTTTAACACAAAATATAACTTTTATGCTTCTAGTGGTTTCATATTTTTAATTTTAAAATTGTAAACAAAATTGTATAAAAAAAAGGATGATAGTTCATCTCCCAAACCTTAGACAAATATAGTATTTTGTTTTTATTTTTAGTTGAATGAAGATATGAAGATTTGAATTTTGCACCCAAAAAAAAAGATAGATGTCAATTAACTATGCTAATGTTGGCACCTTAGACATAAATATATATAATTATCGTAACAAGTAATCCTAGAATGACATGATTAACTAAATGTATTATATGGTAAGAACTTTGATATATATACAAAATGATGCTATAAACCCATTTAATTTTGTAAATAATTCTAACGTAATATATTATAATTTATACAATATAATAGATTAACTTGTACACAATTTATGACATGAAATATATTGATAAAAACATGAACTTTGATATATATACAAGATTTAGTTAAATTTTTCTTGACAGATGATTACTTGACGCTCAAACATGTCATTAATTTTAATACTTGACGTTTAAAACATATCAAGATATGTAGATTTTGACGCTTTTTTCTGCATATTTTGACGCTCCCAATAAGTTAAGGGTTCAATCATACTTTTCTTGACGGTTGTAAAAGCGTCAAGTGTCTTTGAACTTGACGTGTTAAAATGTCAAGTAACACAGTTTTTGTTGTAGTGTTTGGTAAGAATATGAAGTTTACCTCAAAGATGTTAGACCCTTTGGAGCTTGTGAACTAGGCAGATCTAGTCGGAGCTTGTGCACAATTTGCAGATCTGGTTGTGTAGAAGGCGGGTTCAGGTGCGACAACGATGACGTGGATGGAGTCGTGGCGAGGATGCAGTAGAGACTGAATGAATTTTCGTGGTTGGGGTTGTGTTGTGTAGGATGAGGTTTAGTTTTTTTTTTTTTTCCTCATTCCACTTGTATGTTTTGTGGAATATATTTAATAATATTAGGTTTATATTTTATAAATCGAGTATATATGTGGAATTATAATGTATAAATATAAAATTAAGATTAAGTGATATGTTTAATATAAACAGAAAAGTCCAAAGACTTGGGTAGGTGAGTGTCGATTATTCAAATTGCATTAATATATATATATATATATATATATATATATATATATATAAATGAAGGAAAAACGATGAAACCCGACAACAAGGGAAGAAACAAAAATTGAGCTTTGAATTAATATATATAAATGAGGATTTATGTTGAATTATAATATATAAACATAGTATATATGAAGGGAAAACAATGAAACACAACCAAAAGGGAAGAAAGAAAAATTAAGTAACCAGCAACAAAATGTTGCAAGTATACATGGTCTCCTACAACAAGTAAACATGCAAGTATACATGATCTCCTACAACAAGTAATAAGTATTTTTATATCGTATCCACATAGATATTATGACTTCTTATGCTAAGTTTAGTTTTCTGAAAGAAAAATGTAACCAGTGACAAAATGTTGGTTGAAAAATACGGAAATAATGCCAGAACTTAAAAAAAACAAAAAAGAAGTAAACAAACGAATGCATAGCTTAAAGTAAAGATGTTGGAACAAAACCGCAGCAAGATAACTAAAACAGAAGAACACCCACAAATAGACAACACGATAGTAGATGTGATTGCTAAAGAACAACGAAAACAAGGACAACAAGAAATTCTTCACTACTTTGAGAAAACGGGATAAAGTTATAAGCAACTTGGAGTAAACAACCACATAGATACTTTAGCAACAAAAACACAATAGTTAACCACACAACACAAACATAGAACTCTCTCGGTATTTTAAAAATTAGAAGTCAACTCTCGTAGTACTCCTATTCATATACACATGTTGTTTTAAGTGTGTTAGGTGAGTGAATATCTCTAAACTCCTCGCTAGAACCATGAAAGGCTAACATATGCATGAATAATCGGAACTTCTACTTCTCTCAAAGATCAAACGTTCATTAATACATAATGGATGACCGGTCGAAAATGCATTATTAACATAAAAACAAACATGCTTAGATGGGTTTGCAAGAATGAGGCTAAAACATCAAGAAACTTTCTACTTCATACTTATAACCTTCCCCTTTCGAAGATTAGTTCATGCTACAAGATATGAGCTCAAAATGGTTCGAGGGAAACATACTAACAAACGTTTAAAGCTAAAAATGAAGTTCTACTACAAGATAGATGAGAATAAAAACAAAATGGAAACAAGGAGCCAAGTCGGCGAAAATTGATCTTTGAATGAGCGTTCCTTCTTTGAATGAGCGTTCCTTGTACTCAGAGGAGTAGAATACAAGAGTTGTATTGCTGATTCCTCGTTTGTAGCTAAGTCTATTTGCAGCTTGTGAAGCAGCAATAGGTTTATAAGTTGAGCTCGCAAATAGTGCTATGAGGAGATGTGATGGTCACATGGAAAACCTCGTAGTACTTCATGCTGATTGGTTTACTATGTCTCTCATGGCTAAAGTGTTTGAGAGACACCTAGAAGAGTCTAGGGCTCCGAGTTGCTGGTGAGGACAGTGGGAGAAAACTTCATGATATATGATATATTATTTTTCTCCACCTAACATGTACACCACGGACGTTTAAGTCCAAGTGGGAGTTTGTTGGGTTTTATGTCCTAAAACTCGTGGTTTGTAAATTGCTATGTTTGTAAATAATCTATTTAGAATAAAGAGTTATTAGTTTTATTCAGTAAAAGAGTTTACTGGAATAAAGTGAAACGCGTTTAAGTTAACCTATACCAATGACCAACACCCTTGGCTGAATATGAGTACTTGAGCCTCATGTATGACATGATTGTGGATCAGGCTCAAGTAGTCAGTCAAAATTGTCTATAGTATACGGATAAGGCTGGGTACCTTATCCTGGTAACACTATTGGATGCGGCTCACTTTGTATTGTACAAAACGATGTGATCCGAATCGTTTCACGTGGAGATGTGCGAGTGAGGGCGTCATGTGCAAAGAGTTTGCATAAGACCGAACCGCGAAATATGTCGCTCTCTCTTTATAACACCGTTTACTGTTGAGACCGACATTTTCATTTGATGGCCTAGGTAACTCGAGCTTAATCCTAAGCTTGCTATGAACTTCTGCTTATTCGGAAGTATCCTTTGACTTGTACGGGTGAGAGTGGTGGAACGCCCGCTCAATAAGCCTACCAACTTGGGGATAAAGCCGAATAAGTAGCTGGGGACATAGTGTAGCAAGATTGGAATTTACTCCTAACCCGCTCTTCAGGGTTAGTAGATAGGTTGTTCCCTTAATAGCTGACTCCGGGGCTTGAACAATGAGCGCTCACACTCTCATGTGATGAGAGGGTTAACTGATCTGTTGGTTGGACCACAGATCTATTGTTTATTAGAGGTGTCAGTGGTACTTAAGGAACAAGACGTAATGCAGGGGTTAAACGGTTTAAAATGACCCAACTGTGATTACGAACAACCTGTGAAGGATCGACTTACCGATGATGGTTATATTAAGAGGACACAATATATCTATAGTGAGGAGAGTGCAACCCTCGAACTATAGTGGAGTCTCCGGGGGTTAACGAAAGTTGATTGATTCGGGTTAAAAGAGTTTTGACCGAATAATCTCGTATCGTTGGAGCTCATGATCTGTAGGTTCTTTAGGTTCTCCTGGCTAGCTCGGATAACGCCGTGCAACAGTATAAAAGAAAAAGAAAAAGAATTTGAATTGTTCAAATTCGGTTTATGGAAGGAAAATGGACATATTTAAATATGATTTAAATATGAGATTGGCCTAAAACATGAATAGGATTCATGTGTAAAAAAAGTCGGTTTTCGAAAAATCGGGTTTAATCATATTATTTAATTAATATTTGATATTGATTTAAATAATAATTATTAATTAAAAAGTTTAATTAATATATATATATATATATGGATTAGATTGGCCAAAGTTGTGAGGCAGGAGGGTACACATTTCTTATTTTGAAAATAAGTTTCAAACGGCTTCTTTGTAAGCTTCTGCTCCTGCCTTGTTCCTTGTTACTTTCATTTCTTTTCTTTTTCTCTTTTAAACGGAGTCCCACAACTCCGTTGCTCGGCGCCGAGGATAGCGAAAGTACCTGGGGTAGTCCTCGGGACGTTCGTGAGAAGAGGCCGGAAGAGTTCGTGACGAGGAACGGTTGGCGGACTTGAAGAAATTTGGAACTAAAAGGGTATGTATTCTAAATTTATTATTTTCGTCTTTTGAGCATGTTTTCTATTTGTTAAATTGATGAAATTAGAGTATCATAGGTCCAAAATCGCCTCCGCTCCGTTTATCGCTCCATAAAAAACAGCACCAATATCAAGTCCTACGGAGACTTCAAAAATATGTGAAAAGTCCGGAAGTGTCAAAACAGGGGTTGTGGACAACCGGTGCTTTATCTCATCAAAACTGTTGGTTTGGTCCTCCTTCCATACAAAATTTCCTTTCTTTAAACAATTAGTTAAAGGTGCCACAATTGAACTAAATCCTCTAATAATTTTTCTATAAAATAATGCCAAACCAAGAAAACTTTGAAGTTGTTTTACTGTTTGAGGTTGGGGCCAATTAATAATAGCATCAACTTTATGTGGGTCAACTGAAATACCTTTTCCACTAATTATATATCCTAGAAACAAAATATCATGAACCATAAATGTGCATTTTTTAAGTTTGACATATAATTTGTTATCTTGTAGCACACTAAATAGTTTTTCAAGAGGTAATAAATGATCATTGTCACTTTTACTGTAAACTAAAATATCATCAAAATAGACTACTATAAAACTATTGATGAAAGGTTGTAATACATGGGACATAAGACGCATAAAGGTACTAGGGGCATTTGAAAGTCCCCGTGATGGTTTTAAAAGTTGTTTTTCATTCATCACCCGGTTGAATACGAATTTGATGGTATCCACTCTTAAAGTCTATTTTTGAAAATATAGAAGCTCCCGCTAATTGATCTATTAAATCAGATAACCTAGGGATTAGGAATCGATATTTTATTGTAAATTTTTTAATGGCCCGACTATCTACACACATCCTCCATGTGCCATCCTTCTTAGGAAGTAAAAGAGCGGGAACGACACAAGGACTTAGGCTAGGGCGTATGTGTTCTTTTTCTAATAATTCTGAAATTTGTTCATAAAGAATTTGGTATTCTTTCGGGCACATTCGATAATGGGATAAGTTTGGAAGAATGGAACCGGGAATAAGATCAATTCTATGTTGAATTTCCCGTAATGGAGGTAATTCTTTGATATCACTAGTTATGTAACTGTATTTTTCTAGGAGAGTAATGATTCTATTATCCCAACTTCCTACATTGCTTTGTGTATGAGGGTGAACCATTAATAAAGCTAGGCCTTCATTGAAATCACTAGTTTTAAATTGATTCTTGTCCAAAATAGTAAACAATGGAGTTATTTTTTCTTTCTCTTTTTTATTTTTAGTCATTGTACTAGGTGGTTTAAAAGTATCTTTAATATTGGGTAATAAAACAATTTTTTTTCCTAACCAATGAAACTCAGAAGTGTTTGCACGACCGTTATGGACGGCTTGGACATCAAATTGCCACGGTCGTCCTAAAATGATGTGACAAACATCCATATCAACAACGTCACAAATTATTTGGTCTTTGTAGTTTGTTCCAATGGAGAAAGAAATAGTACAAACCTCATTAACATGTGCCTGCCCCTTGTTTGATCCAACTAACTTTATAAGGACTATGGTGAGGTTCATATTTAAGTTTTAAAGCATTAACAAGGTTTCTTGAAACAATATTTTCACTGCTTCCGCTATCAATTATTATATTGCATTTTTCTCATGATAGTACATCTAGTCATAAACAAAGAATATCGTTGAGGGTGAGTTTCTGTTTTGGGCGTTAGTAAAATTCGTTGAATAACACAAGTGACATGATCTCCCTCATCACCTACAGTATATTCAATGTCTTCATCTCCTTCCTCATTATCATCATTAAATTCTTCATTTTCATTTTCACATTCTTCCATTAAAGCAATTTGTTTTCTTGTTGGGCATTGATTAAAAATATGACCTTGTTTTCCACACCTATAACATTTATTAGATGTTGGTTTAGCATAAAGATTGACTGATTTTTGAAGAAGTTGATTGTTTTGATTATTTTCAGTAAATTTATCACTTCTCATGGGTTTATAAGCTACTGTATTTTTTTTTTATTGATATTAGAAATGGATCCTTGCTCAAAATCATGGCAAGTGTTATTGTCCTTTTTATTCCAAAAGTTTGATTGTTTGTCAATCCTATTTCTTGTAAATTGTTGTTTTTGGCGAGTTAACTCTAATTGATCTTCTAATGTTTCAGCCAACGAAACAACTTCAGCCAAGAAATCTGAATTTTGTAAATTTAGGCGATCTTTTATTGGTTTCTTGAGCCCGTCAATATATCTTACTACTTGTTCTTGATCACTTTCTACCAAATTATTACGAGCATTTAATCTATAAAATTCTTCGGAATAGTCTTTTACAGTTCTGCAATCTTGTTTACAGTTTTGATATTTTGTGAATAATTTTTTTTCGTAACTTTTTGGGAGAAATCGTTGTTTAAGGAGTTCTTTCATTCTAGGCCATGTCCGAATGGGGAAATTTTCGTTTCGCTCCATATTTGTTTGGATTTGATCCCACCAGGCTGATGCTCCCCTTTATAATTTTAAAAATACTAGATGTGTTTTCTTGTTTTCAGGAATTTACATGTATGAAAAAAAATCTTCTACATATTTAATCCAATCAAGAAAAAATTTAGCATCTAACCTCCAATCAAAGATTGGTAAATCGACCTTCATTTTATAATTTGTCTCCCCGTATTTTTGTCTATTCCAATGATTCTGTCTTTGATTCCCATTATGTAGATGGATTTAATCAATATCGCCTTCTTCGTCAAATTCTTCAAAATTTTCTTGAATTCTTCTGTTTCTTTGATGATGAACAACACCTTGGATATTGATAGGTGGAAAATATTCACGTTCTTGATGTTGTCTTTTTACTTCAAAATCTACTATTCTTTCTTGCATATTAATGGGTCTTTCTTGAAGCTCCATTAAATTCATTCTTTGGGTTAAGGATCGTACCATTGTTTGTACTCAAAATCTACTATTCTTTCTTGCATATTAATGGGTCTTTCTTGAAGCTCCATTAAATTCATTCTTTGGGTTAAGGTTCGTACCATTGTTTGTACTTGCCCCAACAAATTTTGTAACCCACTTGTTGTCCCTTCAAGTGCAACGATTCTTGAAATAAGGATTTCAGGTGTTAGCACAACTTGTGCTTAAGGACCGCGCACTGTGGCATCGTTCCCGTTCTCATCCCGAACTGTATCTGGGTTGAGATTGTCGCGTCGACCAACCATTCTTTTTCTCCAAGAATCACTACTCTGATACCAATTAATGCAAATCAAAATTCTGGAAAGTTTTTATTCAAAAAAAATTAATCTACCGTAAAATAATATAAGCCCATTTATAGTTCAAGACTGCTAAATTAAAGGCTAATAAAAAGGGGCCCTTTTTTAGTTTTAAAATGGATAGATGTCCTTTTTTAGAGTGGGATATATGTCCTGGTTAGTTTAATTTCTGTTTCCTATTTTTTAATTACTTAATTACCCTTCCCAAATCTCATAACTCTCCACCCTCCCAGATTTTCTCCAAAACCTAATTCTTGAGATTTTCTGCCTCCTTTTTATTTGTTTCAAAAATTCAAAATAACAAAAAAAAAAAAAAAAAAACCTATTTTCTCTACGTAAAAAATTGACCTAGAAAATCATAAAAAATAAAAAAAAACATATCATACTGTGACACAAAATTGGAGAAAAAAAAATATGTTCTTAGTCTTTTTACTTCATCATCAAACTGAATAATACCTTTTTTTGGAAAAATATAGTCTTTTTTCAATTCACTAGAAATGAAAATATAGTATTGCAAAGTGCAATTACACAATACATTGCACAGTGCAATTACAGTGTAATTGTAATTTGCAAACTGCAATTACACTGTAATTATAATTTACAAACTACAATTACACTGTAATTATAATTTGCAAACTACAATTACTAATTATAATTTGCAAACTGCGTAATTGCAGTTTGCAAATTACAATTACTATTACACGGTCATACTCCGCTAATACTCTGTATTTGCAAAAAAAAAAAAAATTGTATTGTAGTTGTAAAAAAAACAAATAAATAGGTTTTCCAAAAATCAAATAAATAGTTTTTGCAACAAAAAATAATATTTGAATACCCTGCAATTGCAAAAAAAAAAAAATTTGCAAAAATCAAATAATTAGGTTTTACAACAAAAAAAAAAATAATCTTCAAATACCCTGTAATTGCAAAAAAATAAAAAAAAATGAAAATAAATAAATAGGTTTTGCAAAAATCAAATAAATAGTTTTTGCAACAAAAAATAATCTTAAAATACCCTGTAATTGCAAAAAAAAAAGAATAATAAAATAAAATCAAACACCTCGAAGTGGTGGTTCCAAGAACGAGAACCGTCTGAAAATTGAGTCGAGCTTGATTTGTCAATTTTGAAATGTAGGATTCTCCTTCACAAATCCTGACTTGAAAATATACTGCAACATCATCCAATCAACAAAATCACTTCAATTTATAATTTCAATTCCCGAACCCACTTCAATTTATAATTTTAATTCCCAAAATAATGAAAAATTAAAAAAAAACCACATAAATTCAAGCGTCATTTTCTACTTTCTTGTATTAGCAGAAATCCTCGTGAATATGAAAAGGGTAGGATCAAAATTCTCATTCTTGTTTCGAACATGAACAACAACCACATTATCCCCTTGTTTTCATCACCACCACAAGCCATCAAAACAAAATCTCTCTTTCGGAATTTGAAGAATTCAAGCCGACGTTGATCATTCTCTTCTTGGTGGTCGTCGATTGGTAAGACGAGTGCATTTTTTTTGTTTAGCTGAATTTAGGTCTGAAGATCTCCATTCCTTCGAACATCAACGTAGAAGTAGGAAGAGACTAAAATCTAACATTTTTTTAAATTATTTCTAGGATCTAAGAGAGAATAATATCAGACGATTGAATTATTGGTTAGGAGAGATTTTGGATTAGAGGGGAGAGAATATATTATTAGAGATTTTGGATTAAAAGAGATAATGAAGAAATAGTAAATGAAGATTAGGGAAGAGAATGAAGAATTTTGTTGGAGAAAATATTGGAAGAGGGATATGAGTAGGTTTTTTAAAGATAAAATTTTAAAAAGAGCGGTGAAGTTGAGAGGGTAAAAAAGGAATGAAACATGGAGAGAGAAAATGAAAAAAGAAAAGGGACACATAACTCAATTTTTTAAACAATAACATCGTTTGATATGAGATCTCAAAAGGGTCATTTATTAGGATTTTCCTAAAAATATTAGTAAACTCAAACTAAGAAGTCTAATTCACTTGTCTAACAAAACCCTAAAAAGCATAACCTCCTCCAGTCCGGAATAATACCAGTTGAGCTATGTTTGATGAGCCATGTTTGATGTTGGATTTGCATTGCTAAGAGTAGCTTCATCGGTGACATTGTTGGAGGGCAAATCCGTACGAACCGTAGAATTAGTGCAATTATCATTGGTGCGTAGCGCAAAAATGATCCAACACTTGGGGTAGAGTCAACATTAACAGCGTGCAAATGAGTATAGGTAGGTAGAGGCATATGGTTGGAGGATTGAGACAAGCTTAAAAGTGTACCGTAGCAAGAGAAGAAAAGTTGTCAAATCGAGCATAGTTCAATTGACATAAAGTTGTGTCCGTGACTAAGAGGTCATGAGTTTAATCCTCGCATTAATTAAAATATCGTTACACAAAAAAAAAGAGAAAAAAAGTTGGTTGTCATTGGGAAAAGACATAGAAAAAATGAGAGAGGAAAAAAAACTAAGAATAGTGCGATACCATGTAATAGACAAAAGAAAGGGAGATAATTGTATGATATTATCTCCCACAACTTTTGTTATGTTAGAATTTAGTTCATATAGTTTAAAAATTGTAGCCAATAACCTCAACTTAGTGAATTTTTTTTTTTTGTTAATGTAAAATATCTTTTTAGTATGAAATGATTTAGTTCTATAATCTAAAAACCCATTTCAACCTCAACTACACCCAATTGGATTTTTCATAATATATAGAATAAATTATTAAAAAATAAATAAACCACAAGAATAAACTTGTTACCACTTCACACAAAAAAGTTTCCATATATTAAAACATTTCAAAAACTAAATTATTACTCCACTAAAACATTTCGGACCAAAAATGTGTTTTGACCTATTTTATAACTCAATTAAAGACACCAATGCAGACAGGGCAGACTCTTTGGGGACCAAGGCTCTAAATATTTAAAAAAAAAATTATATATGTACGTATATTTTAAAAAAAATTCTATACGGACTTAAAATAATGTCTTAAAATATATAATATTAGTAATATATAGAATTTTGTCCTCTTAAACTAAAGGTAAAATAGATGAAAAATAGTTTTTTTTTTTTTTTTTTTAGTGGCAAATGTGCTGTGATTTTGAGTTTGAGCTTTTGTAATTTTTTTTTTCTGGACTAAATACAAACTAATTTTTAATTTTTTTTATTATATATATATATATATATATTTAGTTTTAAATATTTAATTAATTCTATAAATACACATCATATTGAGTTCGACACTTACCTTTCCATATTATTTTTTTAAAATTAGTTTTCCAAGTTTCATTTTTTTATTTTTTTTTTATTTTATTTTTTTTTTAATTTAATTTATTTATATTAAAAAATGTTGAAATGTCATTTTAATTTTTGTACTTTAAAAATTGTATTCTTTTAGCAAATTTATTATCCATTTCAACAAATCTTAAACTTAATCCTATTAGTTTATTTATTAATTTTTTCAAAAAAAATATTTAGTCTATATTAATTACATCCCTTCTATAAATTTTGAAAAAATATTCACATTAAACTGTGTTTTTTCTTGAATAATTTTTTTTTTAAAGTATCTAATAAGTTTTTGATCTTTCAATTTTGTGTTTAATTTAGATTAATTTGCTAAGAATTTTGAACCGTTCTAACCAGTTTGGCATAAGGTTGTGCCCGTGACTATGAGGTCATGGGTTCAATCCTCGCTTTAATTAAAATACCGTTGCAAAAAAAAAAAAAAAAAAAAATTTAAATGTATAATTAATTGTATTCATTGTATTGTAACCGTTGAAGGAGATGGGAAGAAAAAAGAGAAAAAAAACATTGAAAGAGTAGAAATACTAAAAAGACAAAGACTAATGGAGTTAATATATGCATTAAATTCTCTCTCAATTAAACTCTTTAAAAAATGCAAATTGTCACTAAGGGAGGAGTCCTAAAAAAAAACTAACAAATAAAAAACGTAAAAAAATTAACAAATAAAAACGTAAAAAAAAAATTATTACTTTAATTAAAGACCAAATAAAAAAATATTACTTTAATTAAAGACCAAATTGTCACCAATGAGATAGCAAGATGTAAAAGAAAGGACAAAATAGAGAGAAAATATTTCTCTCATTAAGCCCCTCCCAAATATAGTAAGATAATTTCAAATGTCCAAATTTAGTCTTAATACTTATTTTTACATAGCTCTATAAAATTTAGAAAAATATTCACATTAAATTGTGTTTTTTCTTAAAATAATGTTTTTTCAAACAAACGGTCTAATAAGTTTTTAAATTTCAATTATATGTTTAACAAAAAAAAAAAAAAAAAAAATGTTCAATATATTTTTCTTAACTTTCAATTTTGTATGTTATCTAGATTTTTGTCTTATTTAACATTTTTTAAAATTCACTTATTCATTGAAAACAAAATTGAATTATATGATGGTACTAAGATTATTTAAGCTTAGTTAAGAAGTTTTGGGTAAGCTTACATATTTTTATCTCAATTTTTTTTTTTTTCTTCACATCTTGAGAGTGTGAATTTGAACCTCTCAATTTTTTGTGATATTTTTTTTAATATTTTGGTAACATAAATTTTTGGCCCCACCAAATATCAAATTTCTAGATCCGCCCTGATTGGACGTTCAAGAGGGGAATAAAGTGAATCATCATTTAACTCACTAGGATTTAGTGGAAAAGAGTGATATTGTATGGATGTAATTTTATTCTATTGATATTCAACTTTTTGTTTTTGATGATTTATTGAAGAGAATTTAAGAGGAATGTCTACCAATAATTAGGCATAATGGAAAATGTCTAAATACGTGTATTGTTTGCATCACATGTCTGTTTTTTAGGAAGAAGTTTGTTTTAGTTGATTTCCCATTATACCGAATTTCCTATTTTAAAAATTAATTAGTTTTGAAATTAATTTATTGGATTTTAAAGTTTAATTAGTTTTGAAATTAATTAATTGGATACCCGAGTTTGTTTGGTGAGGTGGATGATTTTCCGTTAAAAAAAACTTTGGTTATTTTTTCCGTTAAGTAATTTATGTCGTTGTGTATCTCCATGTGTTCCATCTGATATTGACCGGTCTCTCCTAGTTCGTAGGGTGAACAGTGTTTTGGTTATTCTCTATTCTTAGGGGAAGCTTTAGGATTACAAGGTGTTAGTAATTAGGGTGTGTCCAAACGTATACCCTGACCGAATGTGTGTGCGGCACTGTCGTTGTATATCTCCACGGGTGTGTCAAAAACCAAAGAAACGTGTATTAAATTTAAAATTTATTGTATCGTGTAGCGTAAGTTTCAATTGGTAAATAACATTATTAAAATATAAATATAAATAACAAAGTTTATGTTAGAGAATTATATATTCAAACATTAAATAACTCCAAAATGAAAAGATTGCATAATTTAAAAGTTTAAAATAGTTTAGAAAATACGATATGAACTATAACAAAGGAAAGATATTAAAATTTAAAAATATTTAATTAATTAAATAAGGTAGAATTTGAAGAAATATTTTAAAATCTAAATAATTAAATAATATAAATTTTAATAAAATCCCTATATATAAAGGATATTCATTGATTCATATTTTTTTTTACAACATATTTAATTAATTAAATATTTAATTAATTAAATATGGTAGAATTAGAAAAGTAAATATTTTAAAATTTAAATAACTAAATAAAATAATAATATTATTAATATTTAGTAGAATGAAATCACTATATATAATAATCGATTTGAGTTTCTTGAGATTTTTTTCGTTATTTTAGTTAGGGTTCATCTTCAACCTCACGCATCTCTATCATCTACAAGATCGTTTTCTTTTATTTTCTGTTGTCGCTTCGTCACGCAATAGCTTCTCCAATTTTTAATCGTTGTGAAGCTGTCAATCGAAGCTTTCTCCGACTACTAACACGGTATTTTTTTTTTTTTTTTTGGATTTATTGAGTTTTTTTAATCGTGCGTTTTCTTTTCGATTTGTTACGATTTGTCTGATTCAAAAGTTGTGGGGTTAATATTGCACTGTATACACTTCAATGGAGGAATGAAGCAACTCATCGGGGAAGGGTAAACAGTGGTTGTCAATCTGCCATTCAGAGCGACTCATGCATACCATCCATCTGTTGTAAGTGGTTGGTCAATCATATGGTTTGCTTTTATTACTATGTGTACAACCATGTATACATCTGACGTGACGTGGTGAATTTTTCTGCAGCTTCATCACTTCCTTAGGTATACAGAGCTGAAATTCATCCCTTCCTTAGGTATACACAGCCGAAATTCATCACTTCCTCAGATATACTGAGCCGAAATTCATCACTTTCTCAGGTATATAGAGCGTATACAGAGCCGAAATTCCTCAGGTATACAGAGCCAAAATTCCTCAGATATACAGAGCCGAAATTCATCACTCAGGTATACAGAGCCCAAATTCATCATTTTCTCAAGTATACAGAGCGTATACAAAGCCGAAATTCCTCAGGTGTACAGAGCCAAAATTCCTCAGGTATACAAAGTCGAACTTCATCACTTTCTCAAGTATACAAAACGTATACAGAGCCGAAATCCATCACTTCCTCAGGTATACAGAGCCTTCTGTTAAAATTTCGGGTCCTAGGAGTATAACCATGTAACTCTCATCGATAAATGTCAATTATTTTTTCCGTTTTTAACGTCTCTTTAACTCTCCATCCATAACTTCCCCTCTCTCCTCTCAACAATTTACATTTTTGCAGCCTATTTTTATTTTCAAAATTATTAAAAATGGTAGAAGGGTAGGTTTGTCCAATTGTGTTTAGGTTTCCTTACTAAATATAGGGTTTAGACATTATTCAAAAGAAAAAAGGGCTGGTTGCATAAATAGCAATCATGCCCAAACTAATTGCAAATTTAGCAAACTTTAAAATGTTTTCCAAATATGGCAAAACAAATCGTTTCTATCACTGATAGAATTTATCTCATATCAGTGATAGACTATTATCACTGACAAAAATCTATAAAAACTGAGGTGATCAGCGATAGACTTCTATCAGCCATAAGATATCAGCGATAGAAATTGTCATATCCGCAAAATTTTTAAAAACATGCTATATTTTTAATTTTAATTATTTTATTCTAAATTGACATATGTTACAATTTCGTTCCCAAGAAAAAAGGTGTTAGGTATTTTTCATGTTGGTTTTCTAGGTTGTAGACATTCTTCTAGTTACTCCTTTATTGAATGAGAATTCAGAGCACCTCACTCTATTTTGGGTCAAAAAAAAAAAAAAAAAATCATTAAATGTATTACTTAAAAAAGACATTTGTTACACCATTGCCTACCATGCCTTCTGCATCCCTATTTAAGGCCAAAACCACCTGATTTTTCAAGTGCAAAAATTAAAACCATTATTACCTAGGAATAATGGGAGTGAGAGACATGAAGAAACAATTTGTAGGTGTTTTGTTGCTTGTGTTGTCGTTGGCCATAATTGAGCAAATGGAGGCTATGGGTCTGGACCAATGGCAAATTCACGTGGTGAATAAGCTAAGCAATGCTCAAATGCTCTTTGTGCACTGCCAATCCAAAGACAATGATTTAGGAGAACACAACGTCAACCCTGGACTTGAATTCTACTGGAATTTCAGAATCAACTTTTGGAATACAACGTTGTTTTGGTGTTTCTTAAAAAAACCAAATGGACAATCTAAGTCCTTTGAGGCCTTTTGGACTGAAAAACAATCAGTTTGGCTATATTATAAATGCTTTGATTCCAATTGCTTTTGGATTGCAAAAGATGATGGAATCTACCTTAGAAACAACTCTGATAAAAAAGATATTTTCGTTCACAAGTGGGAATAATAATACGCATCAAATTCACAAAGGTTACTACCTAGGTTGATGTTGTACTAAGAAAAGTTGTCATTCAGCATCTTGTCTCACAGTTTTTTTTTTTTTTTTTTTTTTTTTTTTAATATAACACATCTATTTGTGTTTCTGTTTCCTTCTTCCCTAATGATATTAATATAATCTCTATTTGGTAAACAATATTAGATTGTGGATGAAAAGTATTAATATTAAAGAATGGGTTTAATATATATATTTTGACCTTTTTTTTTTCTTCTTTATAATATTTTGTCTTTTACGTGTTATTTTGTTCAAAATTTCAGTTGAAACTCATAAGTATATTTGAAAGATGATTTTTTTTTTTTCCAACATTTTAATTTTTGTTAAGCATTTTAACGAAAAAACTATTTAGAAAAAAAGATTCCAGATAATATTATAACGAAATGAGTATACATGTAGGTAGTGAAAAAAAAGTGAAATTATGATCAATGTTGATATAATTTATTGATAGAATAATGGTTCCCAGAAACTCAATATAACTAATAGAGTTCTATTTTTCCTATTAAAACATAAGTAAAGGACTAACCTATCTATAAGTGATAATCTTTTAATTAACCACATCTTCAAATATCCTAGTTTAACAAAATGAACTAGAGGCAACAACATAGCTCAACCATAATTAAGATGTACGTCTTCCATTGAGATCGCTAGAGGTTCAAATTTTTATAACTCATTAATAAAATAAAAAATGGCCTAACAAAATCAACAAAATATCATGACAAAATGAAATAAACATAGGGAGATATTCAAGGTTGTTGAAGAATCCATCTTGTATGTGAAGATTTTGTTAACAAAAATAATTAAGAAATGTTGGTATTGTAAACTGGTTACTTCGATATGGTACTAAAAAAATATAAAAATAAAAATTCAAAACTAAGGTAATTGACATGTAGTAACTCACTTAAGACGAAGATTTAATTTTTTTATATTCCATTGTTATGAGATGTTCGATTTTTTCAAGAAACTCGAAAAGAATGTATTCGAAGCACTAAATGATTTCTTAATACAAACTAAATGGGTGTATAACATTTAATTAAAGTTCAAATTTTGGTTTGAATTCATTGGATCTTGTTTAATGGAGTAATAATCAATTTAGTAGGTTTGGTTTTAAAATGTCTTTTGGAATTTATAATCTAAAATGTAAGGCCTAGTTGTTAACACATTCAGTTTTTTGTTTTTTATTTTTTATTTTTTTAGTTGGGATAACAAGAAAATGTCTAAAACCTGGAGACCAACATAAAAAATGTCTAACACGTTTTTTTTTTTGGAATAATGTCTAAACGATATATTTAGTAAGGAAACCTACCTACAATTGGACAAACCTACCCTTCTACAATTTTTCATTATATTTTGAAAAGGAATAAAAAAATGCTGAAAAAATATAAATTATTGGGAGGAGATAGAGAAGTTATGGATGAAGAGTTAACACAGACGTTAAAAAGGAAAAAAATAATTGACACTTAACCCCTGAGAGTTACATGGTTATACCTTTAGTTTCCGAAAATTTAATAGAGGCCCCTGTATACCTGAGGAACTGATGAAGCTACAAGCGGATCGTCCCTCGTCAGTTGTATACACAGGGATACACAGCGTATTAAAAGTAATCATATGGTTGACCAACAACCTACAACAGATGAATGTGATGACATTAATGACTGCTCCATGTAATATTGCGTGAGTGCTTCCCCATGACATTGAAATAATGGAATTAAGGGGCTCAAAATACAAACACACTATAACACGCCACAAAGTTGTGCACTGGTTGTAAACCCTACCTGAGGCAAACTGAATCCTCTCCTAAAAAACGCAAACAATCTTCTCCGCACACTGATTCCTCAACGAAAACGATTCTTCTCCGCAAACGTATAGACAGAGCTCTATTCGCGCGAGAACGCCGCCCATTCGACGACATCCTTCGGCCCTGAGGAAAATCGATTCTGTTCTACAAACCTACGACACATTTCTCTAATTTGGTAAGTGTATGTCCTCTTTCTTGCATTTATTTCTGCCGTCTGGTTTGTGAACGGATAACTAAGAGGTTAGTGTTAGTTTGTTCATGGGGGATTTAGGTCTAGAAATCTTGGGTTGAAGATTGCGGGAACTTGAATAACAAAAATTTGAATCAGATGAAATGATTTAGTGGAGTTACAGAGTGTTAGATATGGTTAGGTCTACTCGATTTTGAAAAATAGTCGGTTTACCTTTTTTGTGGGATTCGATTTACCTCCAAGATTTTTATTTCGTGGAGAATTTCTGCGTTGTTGTTCGGGTGAAAATATTTAGACCCACAAATTGTTCCGCGTTGTTGGAGAATTTCGGTTGTGAGAGGACAAAAACACAATTATTTCGTGGAGAAGTACTGGAACAGGAAGCTGGAAATGAAATTCCGATACAACTTCGTAGTAGAGAGGCAGAAGGTTTCTTGAAGATTCAGGGGCAAAATTTGGAAAATTGTGAGACAATGCATAAATGTAGAGGCTGTTGTTGGTTTACGATCAGAAGTTGACTGATCGACTCTCGTTTGTAGGGTGGGCAGAGGGTTGGTTGTTGCCTAATTTTAGGAAGTATTACATTGGAATTACACGGGTTGGAGGAAGTTCTTGGGGTGTGTCCATATATATACTTCTACCAGAGGTGTGTGTGCGCGACCCCACTCAAAGAAATTCACATGGAGGTATACAACGACCAAAATTGTTGCTTATTTTTAGGAAGTATTACATCGGGATTACACGGGTTGGAGGAAGTCCTTGGGTGTGTTCATATATATACCCCTACCAGAGTTGTGTGTGCGCGACCCCACTCGAAGGAATCCATGGAGGTATACAACGGTCAAAATAACGACAAAAATAACGATTTAACGGAAAATCACACACATCATCTAAACAAAATCTGGTATTAAATTATTTCATTTCAAAATTAATTAATAGTAATGAATGAAATCATCTGGTATTAAAGTTGCACTCTGTCCATAATGTGTTTAATCACACACATCATCTAAACAAAATCTGGTATTAAATTATTTCATTTCAAAATCACACACATTCATTAGGCGGGTGACTTACCGTTAATGAATGAAATTAATTAATAAATGTGTTTAATTAATTAATTTTATATCATTTGAGCTTATAAATCTGTCCATAATTATAAGGCCCCGTTACTAATTCATAGTAACACAAGATCAATTTAGTTGATTTTTTTATGGAAATGTTCAAATTAATATTTAATATATTAAATATTAAATATAAAAGAGAAAAATATATTTATTGTATTTGATACATTAAATATTAGAAGAAATAATTTGTGTATTTGATACATTATGATTAAAAATTATATATACATATGAAATTTGAATGAGATTCAAATGGGTTGAAGGTATACTATAATATAGATCAATTTTATGATTTTTGAATGAGATTCAAATAAATAGAAATATATATTTTAATATAATAGATATTAAAATATATTTTAGCAAATAAAATTAATTCATAAAGCCCTATTAGGACCTTTCGGTTTAGGTAAAAGTTGGCCAATAACTCTTCCCCACACACGTTTTCCTCCCCAAGTTTTATCGAGATAGTCTCTATAGTCATTCTTTCAAGGAGCTCTCACAAGTCTTGATCCCGTGTTCGAGCCATACCGAGAAAGGTGTTGTGGAGATGGAATACAAGGTGGTTATTGTTCTTCGAAGGTAATTTTGCTTAATCTTGTATTTTAGTTTGATTCTATATAAACCAAAGAACGATTATAATGCTTTCACTGCGGGGTTTGAAGCGTCCATTCCCTACACATCGAGTATCAACAACTTAGAAAAAGAAATGTAGTTGTAGGAGTGAGGACATCGAGTCGTGAGAGATTTTAAAGAAGATGGAGAAATTCAAAGGTTACCACACGAATGAACCCTAACACTCCAACGGGAGAGAAAATCAAATCAGTGAGTTGCAATGGGCTCACAAGTAGGTGATTACTAATTAGATTTTTCATGTTTGATTTTTGGGAATCATAAACCTACTATAATTAGTGTTTTAAATTTTCGATTTTTTGGAATCACATATGAATTTATGCATATTTACCCCTTCAAGGGCTTCTCTAGAGTTTTGTTCTTATTAGTATTTTGTTGAAATTATATGCAAAAAAAATTCCTCTCTAAATTAACCAGGCAACTTAATTATTAGTGTCTTTTAATTTTTAATGATAGTTGTCCAACGCTCACGAATTAGGGTCACAAATATCAATGTTAATGAGGGTATATATACATATATACATCATATTTTTTTATACCTACCCATATGTAGTTATAGATGAAAAACTACAAATATATACGCACACCAAAAGTTATCTAGAGCACTGTATTTACTAGTTTGTTCATGATTTTATCGATATCATGTTAAATGAGGGTATATATACAAATATACGTCATATTTTTATATAGACTCATATGTAGTTATAGGTGTAACTACAAATGTATACGTACACCATAAGTTACCTAGAGTACCAATGTGTGTTCATCTGAAATCACCACCGCGGTTGATCCTACCATTTTTTACATGCAACTTTTTATAGGTGATAATCATTACAGTGTAAATTAAATTGAATTAATGTTATGATTTAATATTATTTGTTACTTTTCTTTTTTGTTAGTATCGACTCTCTCCTCCTTAATACACTCGATTTTGTTAGTTACGTTACTATATGCAAAATTGCTCTCCAAATGTTATCCTTTATTTTAAGCTAAATCGTCTTATAGCTAATATAAGCTTAATTTTAGTGAACTTCTAGGTATCAAAACCACAATTTAAGACAACCATCTTGAGCATAGTTCAACCGGCATAATATATGAACTATAAGTAAAAGGTTTCAAATTCGATTTTTTCGAGAGTCATTATTCAACCTTCTAAAATAGTTTTGAAAAATAATACTTTTTATATAAAAAGATTTGTTAAAAAAACGAGTTATAGAAAATAGGTTTTGGAAACTTAAGAAGTTCAAAATATTTGGAAAATAGTCATAGGTAATTTAGAGAAACTGATTTTTGCAAAGAGAAAACAAGTTAAAAAAAACTTTAGATCTTGAGGAAAAATAGAAAAAGTTTAGGAGATATTTAAGGTTCTGAAGAATCCATCTGGTATGTGAAGTTTTTTGTTAACAAAAATAATTAAGAAACAATATTTAAGAAACGTCAACCATTTGGGGGAATTGCAGAATCTGACCTCAAAGTTAAAAGGTTTGACAACATTGATTTCAAATTGAAATTTTATCATTTCTAACCTCAAATTGACAACGGGATGGTAGCTTTTTTAAATGAGGCGAAATTCCTATTTTACCCCCTTAAAAACATCTCTCCCCTCTCTATTGTCTTCTCCACTTTTTTTCTCCTTTTCTCATTTTCTTCTCTCTCCTCTATTTTTCTTTTCCTTTGCTTCTCTCTGTCTTCTAGTCTGAGAAAGATTTTTTTTTTTGGCATTCACCACCCGACCTTTGGACTCCACATTTCGTTTCCGAAAATCAAATTTCAACATTTTTTTTTGTTAATCTGGAAGGAAAAAGTTAATGTGTTGTACATTTTTTTTAGATTTTTTTATTTTTTATTTTTTATTATTGTGTTATTTGTTCAGACGATAATGAGATTTGTTTACACGATCGTGTTAGTAGATTTTTTTTTTTTTTTTTTTAATTATCATCGTGTTTTTTTGGCATTTCACCACCCGACCTTTGGACTCCACATTTCGTTTCCGAAAATCAAATTTCAACATTTTTTTTTCTTAATCTGGAAGGAAAAAGTTAATGTGTTGTACATTTTTTTTAGATTTTTTTATTTTTTATTTTTTATTATTGTGTTATTTGTTCAGACGATAATGAGATTTGTTTACACGATCGTATTCGTAGATTGTTTTTTTTTTTTTTTTTTTAATTATCATCGTGTTTTTTTTGGCATTTCACCACCCGACCTTTGGACTCCACATTTCGTTTCCGAAAATCAAATTTCAACATTTTTTTTTGTTAATCTGGAACGAAAAAGTTAATGTGTTGTACATTTTTTTTAGATTTTTTTATTTTTTATTTTTTATTATTGTGTTATTTGTTCAGACGATAATGAGATTTGTTTACACGATCGTAGATTTGTTTTTTCCGTCTTTTTTTGGCATTTCACCACCCGACCTTTGGACTCCACATTTCGTTTCCGAAAATCAAATTTCAACATTTTTTTTGTTAATCTGGAAGGAAAAAGTTACGAGACGATGTGTTGTACATTTTTTTATTTTTTATTTTTTATTATTGTGTTATTTGTTCAGACGATAATGAGATTTGTTTACACCGTGTTAGTAGTTTTTTTTTTTTTTTTTTTTTTAATTATCATCGTGTTTTTGTTTTGTTTACACGTGAATAACAAGATCTTGTTATTTGAATAACACGATCTTGTAGATTTTTTTATTTATTATCGTGGGATTGCATTACACGATTGTGATATTGAATTACACGATCGTGATATTGAATTACATAGATTTTTTTATTTTTTTTAATCGTGATTTTTTTTCTTATGAACGTAGATTTGTTGGTTAAATATTTTTTTGGTAGAATGAGAAAGATTTGATTTAAATCTTAAATCTGTAAAAAAAAAATAGTAAGTCTATTTCGTCATATTGGTTGGAAGAAAATTTTTCGATATACTAATTAATATATATATAAATCTCGATATGGAATTCTCCTTCAACAAGGGAATTTTAACATGTGAGATGCAATGTAATGGAATTCTCCTTCAACAAGGGAATTTTAACATGTGAGATGCAATGTATTAGAAACCCAACGAACCTCTATATATATATATATACCCTATCAGGGATGAGAAGTTCCAATTTTTTTTTTTTTCTTTTCGTAAATTGAGGGTGAGTAGATTTGAACCACAGACCTCTTGGTCATCAAGATATACATATGCCAACGGAGCCATGCAAAATTTTGTTGATTTCTGTTGGCGCAAGAATCTGGCTCTTCTCTTTTTGCGTTGAAATCGTCGGTGTTGCTAAAATCCTGCACAGAGAGATGAGATCAAACTTTCATTGGTGTGAGGCTGAGCCCACAACGCTCCGATGCTTAAGTCGGAGAGGTCTAAGCGTAAGCTGGAGTAGATGAGTGAGAATGCGTTATGTTGCGTATCTTTCTCATGTCCTTATGGTTACCTTAAATAGGTGAGAGTTTGTGGGTCGGACGGGTTGACCCATTCTCTTCTCATCATGAGGATCCGGAAATCTGGCAAGGTGGCATTGCCAAATCAACGTTGGTCCATGCCTATCCCGTGATGATGATCATCGATTCCGTTGATCCTAGGTGGATCAGTGGGGATCGTTGTACTTCCCCTTACCAGATGAGGTAAGAATGTCCCGTCAGTTGCCTAGTCATCCCACGTGGGAGCGCTGACAGTACGACGCTTGATCGGTTTGGGAGTGGCTCAAGGAAGCGGGCGTTCGAAGGGTTTGACGTCTTCCTCTAAGGCGCTATAATAATGAATTCGGGGCTCGAAGTTCCCTGACATCATCGTTGTGACGTCAGGTATTTGCCTCCGTAACAATTTCGAAACACTAGTTGATTTCTTAATACAAACTAAGTGAGTGTATAACATGTAATTAAAGTTTTACTTTTTTGTTTGGATTCATTGAGTCTTGTTTAATTGAATGAATATCAATTTAGTGGGTTTAATTTTAAAATGACTTTTGGAATTCATAATCCAAAATGTAAACATTTTCAACTTTTTTTTTTCACAAAAAATAGAACTTTTATGCTTCTAGTAGTTTCATATTTTTAATTTTATAATTGTAAACAAAATTATATAAAAAAAAAAAAATGATCCTGGTTTCATCTCCAAACCATAGACAATGTTAATGTTGGCACGTTAGACGTAATATCTTGTAAAGTAATCCTAAAAGGATATGATTAAGTAAAACTTTTATATGATAAAAAATTTGATATATATATATATATATATATATATATATATATATATATATATATATATATTTGGGGTGTACAAATTACCCTAAACCCGAGCAACCCAACCCAAATTGTAAGGGTTGGGTTGGGTTATTTATTTATTTATTTTTATTTTTTTTTGTCAATCCAAAATTTTGGGTCGATCGTGGGTTGAGCTAGTTTTGGCTTGGTTCAACCCAAACCGACCCGAATTCATAGCATTAAGATTCGAGGATGAATCTTCTTAAATAAATGGAGAATGATATGAATATTATTGGTCCTCGTTTGATCACCTCAAGAAGATGATGACTTTGCTTGACAACTAACATTTTGGTATTCGAGCCTTAGGCTCTTGATCGGATATATGTTTCCATTGTCCTTTTCTTCTTTTTCATTCTGAAATTTTGTTTTTTTCTTCGTCTCGTTGTATTTTGTCCAAAAATATAAAAACAAAACAAAAACAAGTATTAGTTTTGTTCTCTGTTTCAAGTTGTTGTCTTCTGCAATATTTTAGATCACGTCTTGATTTTCAAGTTTATCTAATATATGATTTTGAAATTCGGCTTGCATAAAGCATGTTTCACAAAATAAGTTCAACTAAATCCATGCTTCATCAAGCACAAAGACGCCATGAGACTTACAATATTGATGCTCACTTTTGGAAGGGTTTTCGACATAATATAGCCGAGATACGTCAATGCATGAATGACCTTTTCAAAATAAATCAAGAATTAAATTTGCAGGATCAAGCAAGGAGACAAGCCATGCAATTCGTCCAAAGAGAGGAAGATTGCCCCAAGCCGCAGGAGGATGTTACACATGATGAAGATCGTTCAATAATGCCTCAAGAGGATGACCAAAAAATTCAAAATGAGGGTGATCATCAAAATCTAGAAGAGGTAAACACCATTGTTGAGGTTATTATGGAAGCCAAAGATATATTTGAAGTCTGTGGTGAGAATGAGATGGCGACAAAGTCTCTAGAAAAAAACGAGGAAAGTGAAAAAGAGAAAGAGTGGGAGAAATAAAAACTTGAAACTCGTATAGAGATTAAAGATAAAGAGTGTTCGGTTATTAGAGTTTGTGAGGAGAATGTTGTTTTGTTTTCAAAATGACACATAAAATAACTTGTATCCGGAAAGACTTGCTTTCTAGCTGCTGCACTTAAACCAAGTGTACCTACATTTTGTTTTGAATTCTTGCAGGAAATTAAAATGCATATTTAAAAGCAAGATTCAAAGGTTGCTTAAAAAAAAGTCAATGTCGACCACGAGGAATTTCAAGACAAAAGGGCTACATAAGAAGCAACACTCCTATTTAAATTCTACATCACTTCATGACAGAAAGTCCAACGTAAAGAACTTGAGGAGAGCAACACCACAAGAAGCAAATGATTTCAAGTATGCATTACAAGGGGAACATTTGGATTTAAGGGCGAATACTCTTGAAGAAGGAGAGGATGATACGAACCAGAGCGTCTCAGTCGTGCCATATGAACTTAAACTACATTCATATTCACTCATGACCGGTTTTGGAAAGCTCATTAGATTTAATGTTTTATTTTCCATATTTTAAACTTTGAAAAAAATGGACATGAGTAAGGCATATGATAGGGTTGAATGGTCCTTTCTCCGAGGGATCCTGGTGCAGTTGGGGTTTAATGATTTGTGGGTTTCCCTGGTGATGGATTGCATATCTACTGTGAGTTTCTCAATTTTAATTAACGACAGTCCAAGAGGGTTGTTTTACCCCCAACGGGGTCTCAAGCAAGGAGATCCCCTTTCCCCCTATTTGTTCCTTCTATGTACTGAATGTTTTTCAGGTTTACTTAATCATGCTACTAAACAAAGGCAGATTACTGGGTGTGAAATTTCGAGATTTGGTCCAACAATAACATATATGTTATTTGCGGATGATAGTTTGCTCTTTTGTAGAGCTAACCAGGAGGAATTAGATGCAGTCAAAAAGATTCTGACTACCTATGAAGAGGCTTCAGGTCAGTGTGTTAACTTATCTAAATCTACAATTTTGTTTAGCCCTAATGTACCTGAGGTTTTGAAGACATGTCTAAGTCGATCGATGAATATGAAAAAATGTGGAAAATTTGGGTAAATATTTGGGAGTGCCGACCCATTTTACTCGTAATAAGAAACGAGACCTAGCGTTTCTGAAAGAGAAAATTCAAAAGACTATTACAAGCTGGAAAGGTAACTTCTTATCAGAAGGGGGGAAGGAAATTCTAATAAAAGTTGTTGCTCAGGCGACCCCTACTTATGTGATGTCTTGTGTCCGACTCCCAAAAACTTTTTGTGATGATCTAACCAAATATGTGGCAAAGTTTTGGTGGGGGTCGTCTAGGAACAACCCCAAAATTCATTGGATGAAATGGGATCGATTATGTCTCCCAAAGGAAAAAGGTGGCCTTGGCTTTCGTTGTTTGGAGGGCTTTAACCAATCATTGGTGGCAAAGCAAGTGTGGAGGTTACTACAATCCCCTGATTCTCTTATGGCTCGCGTATTTAAAGGCAAGTACTTTCCAAACTCCTCTGTTCTAGATGCACAGTTGGGAAATAATCCATCTTTTATATGGAGAAGCCTTATTTGGGGACGCGGTCTCCTAAATCTGGGGTTTCGCCGAAACATTGGCAATGGGGTGGACACTCTAATTTTTGGTATGCCGTGGGTGCCAAGGGAGAGATCTTTCAAACTCATTTCAAATACCCAACCTCTGTGGAAGGATATGACTGTCAGCGAACTAATCAATGACCAAGGCCAATGGAATATTCAATATCTCAGGCTATTGTTGAGGGAGGTGGATGTGGAGTGTGTTCGGAATATACCAATTTGCAAGACAAACCGAAAATATTGATGAATTTGACACTACTCAAAGGATGGATTTTTCTCAACAAAAAGTGCCTACAAACTTTTTTGCAATGTTAAGTTTGAGACTTCAAGTTCTAATGATGAAGGTGTGGTGGAGTGGTGGAAATTTTTATGGCATTTGAAGATCCCTAATAAAATAAAAATTTTCATATGGAAATTGTTTCATAATATTCTCCCCACTAACCACAATCTATGTGCCAGAAAAATCCCTCTACAGCCATGGTGTGTGATGTGTGGAATGAAACGTGAGACAATTGAACATATACCTTTTTTGGGTGTAATCGAGCTCGTAGTATTTGGCAGATGCTTCTTCCTCAACTCCCAGTGAAAGATTTGTGTAAGTTCTTTATCCCGAACGTTTTGTTGGCTGTCAAAAAGATTCTGAAGGCATGTGAAATGGAATTGTTTTGCATCTGATGCTGGGCAATTTGGGCTGACCGCAACCAAGTGAGAGTGCACAATCCTATTCCTCCAATCGATTTAAAAATTGATTGGATTCTCAGCTACTGCTTGGAGGTAAATCCGAGTGTTCCCAAATTGATCTTCGGTGATCCTCAAAATCCCTCTGTTCTAAATTGGAGGCCTCCGGAAGTGAATGTTTTCAAGCTCAACGTCGATGATGCGTGCCATCCTCTTCTTCATCGTTCCGGTTTCGGAGCTGTAATCAGAGATTCGTCTGGGGATTTGATGGTTGCTGAAGTTGTTTGCTTAGAATCACGACTTGATCCCTTCGCAGCGGAAGCAACAGCCCTTCTTCGGGGTCTTCAAATGGCGATCCATTTCGGTTTCTCCAAGCTATTGCTGGAATCGGATTCTCAAGGTTTGGTTTCGGCGATCGCCTCGAACAATCTCGCCTCCTCTGTCGTTGGCGCAATTTTGGGGGAAATAATCAATGCAAAGCGGTCTTTGGATGGTTGTTGTATTCAATTTATTTCCAGAAAAATTAATCAGATATTTTCAAAAATAACTAGGAATAAAAAACTGAATTGAAAAATAGCTAAGAAAGTTTCATATTTCCATCTCATGACTACCACAATTTTAGGGAATGAAGTTCACAATTATCATCCCAATTATACCCCTGGTATATACGCTTATTTACGAACAACCGACATAACTAATTTTAATTTTTTAATATTTATTTTAATTTCTAACAATCAGATTCATTCCTCCGTTTTTGAAGAAAAAGTTTCTAACAACTAGATCCATAAATTTTAAAGAAAAGAAAAAATCTCAACCACTCAGCAAAAAAAAAAAAATACAAATACAAATTTATCTCACTAACAACCCTCCTAGATTCATGTATTTTGAAAATAGGGGTTCATTATTTTTTTTCCAAAGTTGAAACGATCACAATGTACAGAGACGAGAGTGAAGAGAGACTAAGATCCTTACTCACTTCGAAAATATGTCATTTTGGGAGTCGAAATTTCCAGCCCAATTCAAGCGTTCAACGATGTAAAAGGTTGACGTAGATAGTTTTTTCTCAAGGTAGAGAGTTTCAAAGGTGAGAATCGATGGTTGTTTCAAATCGATTTGGAGGAGGGAAGATTTGAAAATCTCCTAATTCAATGTTGCAGGTAATGATACAATTGATTGAGCGTTTTTCCGGGTAAACTCAACATGCATACCAATTTTAATGTTTTTTAGTATCATTTGTTCAATGCTCACGGATTAATGGTTTATGGTGTATATACACGCATATACTTCATATGATATACTTACATGTACATTGTTATAGATGTAACTACGAATATATACCCACACTAGAAGTTATCGAGAATCCTCGTTTTTATAATTTTCTTACAACCGTCTATGAACATTTTAAACTTTTTAGTATCATTTGTTCAATGCTCACGGATTAATGGTTTATGGTGTATATACACGCATATACTTCATATGATATACTTACATGTACATTGTTATAGATGTAACTACGAATATATACCCACACTAAAAGTTATCGAGGACCCTCATCTTTATAATTTTCTTACAACCGTCTATGAACATTTTAAATTTTTTAGTATCATTTGTTCAATGCTCACAGAGTAATGGTTTAGGGTGTATATACACGCATATACTTCATATGATATACTTACATGTACGTTGTTATAGATGTAACTACGAATATATACTCACACTAGAAGTTATCGAGTGTGTCATTTTTATAATTTTCTTACAACCGTCTGTGAACATTTTAGTTTTTATAAACATCAATATGCTGAAAATTTAATTGCTTATATAATTTTCTTACGGGCTATGTTATACTTACATGTACGTTCACCAATTAATGGTTTGTATATATACACATATACTTCATATGATATACTTATATGTACATGTAACTTCGAATATATACACATTAAAAATTATCGAGAGGATTGTTATTAAAAAATTTGTCACAACCGTCTCTGAAAATTTTAGTTTAAAAATTAATTTGAATTAATATTCCAGATTAGATTTTATTGAATTTTGTTTACATGTTTCAATTTAATTGGGGGTTGTTATCATTGGTTTAACCCTATCTTAATTTTTTTATTATTTTTTACATGATTCTCTTAAAATAAATCTTTACTTTTCTCCAGGATTTTTTTTTGAATAAATCCTTATTTTCTCCTTCATTTTCTCTCGGAATAAATCTTCCTTTTTTTGTGGGGTTGAGTTCAATGTTTTAACGTTCACCTTTTTTTGTTTTTCATTTAATTCTGTGGGATTAAATCTCTCCTTTTTTGTAGGTAGTTCAACCGTTAAATGCCTGGAGGATAGTTTCGTCCAACTAGAAGTTTCTAAGTATAGGAGTTAGCTATTTTTCAACACAATAATTAGTTTAGCTATTTTTCATCTTTCATAGTCTCGTTTCAGCTATTCTTGTAGTTGCCCCAAAATTAATGTGGTGGCTCACAACATTGCAAACTGGGCCATTCTCAATGTTAAGTCTGAAGTTTGGTTTTGTAATGGGCCAGTCTGGCTCACTAAGCTGATTGAACTGGATCAAAATCCATGTAGCCCATCGGGCATTCATATTAGTTAATGAAATTTGTGTTTGTTTCAAAAAAAAAAAAAATCAAAATTGTCATGGTGAGTCCATAATTAAATTAACAAATAAAAAACGTAAAAAAAAATATATTTTAATTAAAGACCGGATTTAAATGAAAGGATGCGAGAAAAAATTTCTCCCCATAAACTCTAAATATATATAGTAAGATTTCTAATGTTGTAGATTTTTTAATACTTTATTTTTAATCATTTATAACTATACAAATGGGTTTTTTAAGGAACACCGGTAGATTTTATATATATATATTTTTTTTTACATGTCAGGAAATTCGAACATGAGACCTCTTACTCATAGTTCGTACATTATGTCGGCTATATTCATGTTGGCTTTTATAATTTAGTTATAAAATAGGTTAAAAAACATATTAATGTTATTTAGTTTTTGAACTTTTGTGTAACCATCATTTAGTCGGAAACTTTATTTTAGTATGTAATATTTTATATATATATATATATTTTTTACATGTCAGGAGATTCGAACATGAGACCTCTTACTCATAGTTCGTACATTATGTCGGCTATATTCATGTTGGCTTTTATAATTTAGTTATAAAATAGGTTAAAAAACATATTAATGTTATTTAGTTTTTGAACTTTTGTGTAACCATCATTTAGTCGGAAACTTTATTTTAGTATGTAATTTTTTTATTCTCGTGGTTTAAAATTAATAATAATTTAGTTTATACAGTGAAAAATTCAATTTTAATGTGTTTTTATTGAGCTAGGTTCTTGTTCGCACTATTTTTTATTTAATTCTAACAAATAATCAAATGAATTTTGTAAAAGATGGAATGAACCAAGCTAGATGCATGGATGGATGGATGGATACCTTCCTAGATTTATACGTTAGTACATTTATTTAGATGAATTTTAGATTTATACGTTAGTACATTTATTTAGGTGAATTTCATGAGATTTATACGTTAGTACATTTATTTAGGTCAATTACGTTAGTACATTTATTTAGGTGAATATTTATTTAGGTGAATTTCATGAGATTTATACGTTAGTACATTTATTTAGGTGAATTTCATGAAATTTATACGTTAGTACATTTATTTAGGTGAATTTCAAGGTACATCTAGAAGTTAATAATGCATCATTTGTATGAAAGGTATGTATACATGTACTCATTTATTTTGTGTCAATGTGAGTGGAAAGATATAAAAAAATAAAACACATTTAGACCTTAACTACACTAAATTGAATTTTTCATTATATATGGACTAAATTATAGACCAAAGTTTCCATATATTATACATTTTAAAAACTGAATCATTACTTCACTACCATATATTATAAATTTTTAAAATTTGAATCATTACTTCACTAAAAAAAAATACAGATATCAAAAAAAAATTTACGACCACTGGCGCTATTTAGCCTTTTGTTTTGCCAACAAGTTGTAAACCTTCTCAAATGTATTCTAGACTTTCAGTGGTGCGGTTTAGTTGGACGTTTCAGGCAGAGAGTCAAATGAATCATCATTTAACTCGCATGGTTTTAATGAGAAAGAGTGACAATGTATATATGGAATTCTCGATGTTAAACTTTTTGTTCTTGATGATTTATTGAATGAGTATTAGTAACACCTAGCTCGGTTTTGGCTTAAAAATAAAAGAATAAATAAATAAAAGACACCATTAATTGTATTACTTAAAAAAACCATTATTTGTGCCATTTGTTACACCACTGCCTTGCATGGAATAAAGTTTCCATATAAACTTCTAAAACCCTATTTATAAGCCCAAAAGCACCTGATTTTCCAAGTGCAAAAATTAAAACCATTATTACTTAGGAATAATGGGAGTGAGAGACATGAAGAAACAATTTGTAGGTGTTTTGTTGCTTATGTTGTCGTTGGCCATAATTGAGCAAACGGAGGCTGCCGCTCTCGACAAATGGAACATTCACGTGGTGAATAGCCTAAGCAATGCTGAATCGCTTTTTGTGCACTGCCAATCCAAAGACAATGATTTAGGAGAACACAACGTCGTCACTAAATTTGAATTCAACTGGAGTTTCAGAATCAACGTTTGGAATACAACGTTGTTTTGGTGTTTATTAAAGAAACCAAATGGACAATCTAAGTCCTTTAATGTCTTTTGGGTTGAAAAACAGTCAGTTTGGCTATATTATAAATGCTTAGAATGTAATTGCTTTTGGGTTGCACAAGATGATGGAATCTACCTTAGAAACAACCCTGATCAAAAACTTATCTTGGTTCACAAGTGGGAATAATAATATGCACCAAATTCACAAAGTTACAACCTAGGTTGATGTTTTTTTTTTTTTTTTTAAATTACCTAGGTTGATGTTGTACTAAGAAAAGTTGTCTTTCATCATCTTGTCTCACAGTTTTTTTTTTTTTTAAATATAACACATCCATTTGTGTTTCTGTTTCCTTCTTCCCTAATGATATTAATATGATCTCTTTTTGGTAAACAATATTAGTTTGTGGATGAAAAGTATTAATATTAAAGAATGGGTTTAATATATATATTTTGACCTTTTTTTTTTCTTCTTCTTTATAATATTTTCTGTCTTTTACATGTTATTTTGTTCAAATTTTCAGTTCAACCTTATAAGTATATTTGAAAGATGAATATTTTTTTTTTCATCATTTTAATTTTCGTTAAGCATTTTAACGAAACAATTATTTAGCAAAAAAGTTTCCAGATAATATTATATAACAAAATGAGTATACATGTAGGTAATGAAAACAAAGTGAAATTTTGATCAATGTTGATATAATTTATTGATTGAATGGTTCGAGAAATTCAATATAACTAAGAGAATTCTATTTTTCCTATTAAAACATAAGTAAAGGACTAATCTATCGTGATAATCTTTTAACCACATCTTCAAATATCATATTCAAATATCATAGTTTAACAAAATGAGCTAGAGTCCGCATAGCCCAACCATAAAATGCATGTGGAAAGTGGCCTATCAACTAGCTCTAACTCTAAAGTCCGAGAAAAAGCTAAAGAGAAGGACCACAAGGAGGCACCGAAGGTGATAGGGGATGCTACTCACGAGCTGGTCAGGGACAGTTAAAATGTAGTGGAAAATATTCTTTTTATTAAATAGGTACAAATATCTAAAAAAAAAAAAAAAAAAACAAGGGAAAAGGGAAACTAAGGCCAAGTTCCCTCCCAACGTAATCAATCAATCATCATTTTGACTATGGAGTCCTCATAGATTACGCTTTGATTGCGTTTTCCAAAATCTGCAATCTGCAAACATATTCAAAGTGTGAACCCCACCTCAAAAATATGTAATTTAATTACTTCATTTCTCTACCCGCTTGGGTGCTCAATGGGATTATGATTGATTATTACATGAGAAATTATGGTAAAAGACATTATTTTCACTACATACTTTATAAATGTGACTAGGTTTCAAATATTACGGCTTTAGCATCGCTCAAATTTTGTTTTTTTTAATCCCTAATTAATTTGTCCTCTTATTTTCAAAAATCTAAAGAAAATAATCATAAATAATTATATATTTTATATATTCCTATTCTCAACTCATCAATAATGTTTTATTAAATTTGCTAAATATCATTTTTTATTTATTTATATTATCCATGAAGTTAGAAACTATTTTTCTAAAAAAGATTGAATATAATTTTGTCCATCTCTTCAATCCATTTGGTACTTTGTTTTTTCAAAAAAAAAAAAAAAAAACTTTCTTTCAATTCATGTGTTCATTGTACATGCATCAATTTTTTTTTAGTCCCACATTGTGAAATTCATGAAATTATTTTATATTCCAGAAAATATTAAGGAAAATGGTAACTGATGTCAATTTAGAGTTAATTTATTAAATATATAGCCTTTTTAAAAAAAAATTGCAACATTTTTTATCACTAATATGGTGCTGATAGAAGTCTATCACCTCTGTTTTTTTTATAGAATTTTGTCAGTGAGTGTAGTCTATTAGTGATAGTAGACTATCACTGATAGTCATATATCAACGACAGTCGTCCATCAGTGATAGCAACTAATTTTTTTTTATCATATTTGCAAAATGTTTTAAATTTAGCTAAATTTGCTATTATTTTGGGCATGCTGTTTGTGCAACCCGCCCATGATTTATATGTGTTATTTTATTCATATATAAATCGAAGTTATCTTCTCAAATCAAATATATTATTATTTTATTCTTATTAATTTATCATTTTTAAACACAATTGGTGAGATATACCATGAGAGATTTTAAAACATTTATTCAAATACGGTTTAATATATTATATAAAACAAAAGGTTTAACTTCAAGAAATTCGATTTTACAGGCGACTTCTATTTTTTTTAGGTTTAACCTCAAGAGATCTTTTGTATATTGTTTTTAAAACGAGGGTTAAAATAAAATACAATCTAACAAAACCTCAGTATTTGTTTGACCAGAATACTATTTTTACCCTAATATTGGAAATTACAATGATATTATAATTATATTTAAATATAATACAATTACATATAAATAGGAAAAAATGTAAAATTGTGATGGCAAGTTCCTAAATCTGGCCAAACCGAGCCTAGCTCAATTGAGCTAAGGTTGTGTCCGTAACTAAGAAGTGATGAATTCAATCCTTGCATTAATTAAAATACAAAATAAATTAATAATTGTTGATGTCAAAATTCGAACAGAGAATGTCACTTGACTTTCTCGAACTTCAAGTGTGAAATTTTAGATTGGTGGGATGAAAGGACCTGCAAAAAAAGGTTCTTTCAAGAAAAATTTGTGAAAAACAAATTAAGAAAATAATGTATCTTATTTTAGCTTCCCCTCCTCCAATATTTGAAATATATATATTTTTTTTAGTACATTGGGTAGGGGGATTCAAACCATAGACCTCTTGATCATCATATGCCAACTGAGCTATGCTCGCTTTGGCGCCAATATTTGGAATCATGGCCCATAAAATAAGTGAAAAAAAATTCAATCAATTTGACTATAAATAGAAATATTTACTAGAGTTGGAAACATTCATCCCTCAAAGAATATGAACAAATATTACTATTTCTCATCCAACGATAGGATAGTCCTTCATAGAATAATAACTTTTTTTTAAACAAAACATTTTTTTTTAAAAATTAAATTCATTTTTTCTGATAAAATCTCGGACTTCTAAAGATTACAATCCCTCATCTCAAAAATTCTAAAAAAATCGTATGCCCAAATATTTCTAGATTAAAGAATTGAAATAAATTTAACGATAGGATAAGAAATTTAAAAAAGATTTGAATCAACATAAAATATAATTCTTTTTTTAAAATATCACTGTAATATAAACAAGCATCAATGTATAATATAAGTCAACATCATAAATCATAATAATAATAATAAAATATGAGCAATACGTTGGGATTAAAAATAACGAGATATAATTAAATGCGGAATAAACTAAATATATCTCAATCACCCACTTCACAGGTTAGAATTTAAAAGGCAATCGGCACAAAACACAATAATAAAAGATAAGGGAAAGAGATAACAACACCGAGACATATACTGGTTCGCCCCGATCTCGGGACTACGTCCAGTCTTTCTTCAACTGCAGGTTCTACTATAATGAAGATTACAATCGGTCCCTCAAGCTTGCGCTGCAAAACTCATCTAAATTGCCTAACTAGAACTATTTGCTTACCACAACCCGATAGCTTGGGACAAACAATAAAAAAGAGAAACCCACAACCCAAGAGAAGAATAAAATACTATACTTTCAACTTACACTCTGCCGCACAGGAAGAAAAAAAAAACTGAATAAAAGCTATCTTCAAAAATTTGCTCAGCCGCACTATTGTCATCACTAAAGTTAAAATTAAAACATATATATTGCAGACCTAGCATATATGGGCCAGGCCCATTTGGCTTTCAACTCTAAATCCAAACCAGCTTACATCGTGCATCAACATGGGTTTCTAAATAATAATATATATATATATATATTCTCATGAGTTTTGTCTTCATAAAAAACTTAACAATCTCCCACTTGGAGACAAAACGACGATCTTGCCTTCCACTGCAACAAACTCTGATAATCTTGGCAAACTACAAGGCTTTACTCCCACTACAACTGTTATTTCTGATCTTCCTGGCAAACTCCAAGGTTCAACAAAAAAACCTGTAAAACAACAAACTAACAAAACATGCAACTATCAGAAAAATAATTGTAGCTCATCTGTGCTTGCCCCAAGGTATGAGCAAGCTACGTGGAACAGTCCCCCATACATAAAGAACAGACACGTACTCCCACTTCAGCTAAGTGGTAACAACTGACATCTTCTTCGATCCTGAACACCTGTTCCTGAAGAAGATATATTCTGCAAATGACTTGACTCCTTCATTCAAGTCTGCTGCCAAGCTAGAGACTAAACCTGTGACCATAGCAACTGCATTATTGGTCTTCAACTTCGATGCCCTTACTCGCCTAGGCGACTTCATCAATTCATTCGAATGTCTGACAATTGAGGATTGACGATAGCTATCATATTTCTCTGTTGGACTTCCCAATTGTTTATGAACTGATGGATCTTGATCTAACTGATCGAAATTGGCTATCATTGCTGCTGGTTCAACTGTACCTCTACACCTACCATCTGCAGCTTTAACTGACATCCACTGTCTCTTTGATCTTTTGGCAACACTAAACTGACATCTATATAGTGTGGAATTTCTGTGGCCAACTGCCACTACTTGGGATCCTAACTTGAGTTTACACTGACGACTGCCAAACTCACAACTGTAACCATCATCCTCCAACTTGCCAATAGAGATGAGATTTATTTTCATCCTAGGCACAAACCTGACATTGCGCAACACCAGAACACTGCCACATACTGACTTCAGACTAACATCCCCAATCTCACATGTCTTGGAGACTCTACCATCACCCATTCTCACTAGACCATGATGTACACCTGTGAATGATGTGAACAAATTTCTATTTGAAGTTATGTGAACTGACGCTGCACTTTCTACAACCCATTCAGATGAGTGGTTACTATTCTCTGTGCTACTCTCAACACAGACATAGGCATCATCAACTATGTTTACCTCATGATCCTCTTTTAGTTTCCTACACTGACTTTTGTAATGATCTTTCTTGTGGCAGTAAAAACATTCTACCTCCTTATTCCTATGACTCCACTTTTTCCTATTGATATTCAATTTATTATCTTCATAATCAATTTTGTCTTTACCCTTAGTTAAAGCTAAAGTCGATCCTACAATAGATTCTTTAGTACTTCCCTTCCTACGAATTTCCTCAGCTATAGCTAAATCACAAACCCCTGAAAATTTCAGAGTGTTATCTCCAGTCGAATTAGACACTGCTGTCTTCATCGTTTCCCAACTATCAGGTAAAGACATTAATAATTGAATAGCATACACTTTATTAGTAAATGCTATCTTGACAGACTTTAACTGATTAACTAAAGTGGTAACTTCATTAATATAGGAATTAACTGATGAATTTTCAATCATTTGCATGTTGAAAAATTTCTTAAGTAGATATGTTTTACTATTGGCAGACTGTTTCTCATACCTGTTTGTAAGCGCTTCCATTAGCTTGATTGCAGTAGTCTCGTTGGCTACAAGACTAGCCACTTCCATTGTTTCTCATACCTGTTTGTAAGCGCTTCCATTAGCTTGATTGTAGTAGTCTCGTTGGCTACAAGACTAGCCACTTCCATCGACAGACACATCCTTATATTTGCAACTGCTTGTTCATCTATATCCAACCAATCTCCATCTGACATCTCTTCCGGTCTCTCCTTCAGTGCCTTGTGCACTTTCTTGCAGGTTAGGAAATCTTTGATTTGCATATTCCAATAACCAAAATTTTCCCCATCAAATTTTGTGACTCCCTCGAAACTTTTTGGAATCGTCGCTCCCATGATTCCTGAACCAAAAGCTCTGATACCACTTGTTGGGATTAGAAATATCGAGATATAATTAAATGAAGAATAAACTTAATATATCTCAACCTCCCACTTCACATGTTAGAATCCAAAAGGCAATCGGTCACAAAATACAATAATAAAAGATAAGGGAAAGAGATAACAACACCGAGAGATATACTGGTTCGCCCCGATCTCGGAACTTCGTCCAGTCTTCTGCAGCTTCAAGTTCTACTATAATGGAGATTACAATCGGTCCCTCAAGCTCGCGCAACAAAACTCACCCAAATAGCCCAACTAGAACTATTTGCTTCCAAGTACCACAACCCGATAGCTTGGGATAAACAATAAAGAAGAGAAACCCACAACCCAAGAGAAGAATAAAATACTATTCTTTCAACTTACACACGGCCACACAGGAAGAAAAAAAAACTGAACAAAAGCTATCTTCACAAATTTGCTTAGCAGCACTACTGTCTTCACTAAAGTCAAAATTAAAACTATATATTGCAGACCTAGCATATATGAGCCAGGCCCATTTGGCTTTCAACTCTAAATCCAAATCAGCTTACATCGTGCATCAACATGGGTTTATAATATATATAATACATATTCTCACATGAGTTTTGATTTTTTTTTTTTTTTTTTTTTTCTTGCTAACATATAAATGTTATAAACAAGTATGTTCGAAATTTAATTAAAAAAAAACATATTGAAATCTATCTCGGACTTCTAAAAAATTCATCCTTTCAAGAATCGTTTCAAGAATTCTCGAAAAAAATAAAATACATAAAGACAAAGAATTACATATAAAAATTAAATTAATTAAAACCCACGCTTGGACTCATCATCCATTTTTTCTCCAAAGTTACCGTTTTTCTTCTTCTTTAGTTTCAAGTTCTCTCTCACCACACTTATTTTTTTTTCAATAAAGATCTCTTCATCCTAAGATAAGTTACACACCCTTTTGACCTCACAATTTTTTCACTCTTTTTTTTTCTGATAAATAAAAATGTAGAGAGTAAGTAACAAAAAGATCATAAAAATGTAAATAGGTTGAGGGATGAACAATAAGAAGAAAAACAAAACAGTAATAACAAATCTTAGAACAACAAAATCTAAAGTAAAAAAAGTGAAAAACTCATATTAAGTTATGCTAAAACCTTTCGTTTAGGAAGTAAAAAACTCACATTGTTAAAAAAAAAGAATAACGAAGGAAAGAAAACAAAATAACATATTAAGTTATGCTAAAACCTTTCGTTTAGGAAGTAAAAAACTCACATTGTTAAAAAAAAAGAATAACGAAGGAAAGAAAACAAAATAACATATTAAGTTATGCTAAAACCTTCCGTTTAGGATGTTCGCGAACCAAAAACACTAAATTCATTTGTTGTTTGAGGTGCGGACCCTTGAGATAAAATTCCTTCCCAATGCAACATCCAAACTAAGATACAATTACTGTAGTGTTTTGGACTATTTTTTTTATTTTTTATTTTTTGAATATGTGGATGTGTTGATGTAAAAAATGTGAATGAGAGTAAATAGATGGGAGTATGGAGGATCTGTGTGAGAGTATTGTGTGGCTTGGTGTGGTGTATATAGAGTATGAAAAATGTGTGTTTGTGAAAAATGTCTCTCCTAAAAAATGAAGAATAGAGAGGTTTAAAAGTCCAACACATTTCTTCTTTTGTTAGTAAAAAATAGGGAGATTGTTATAAATAGTTACATTAAAAAACTGAAATAAAATATAGTGAATTTTTTTTTTTTTTTTTTTTTGAGTACATTGGGGGTGGGGGGATTCGAACCACAGACCTCGTGGTCGTCAACACATACATATGCCCGCTGAGCCATGCTCGCTTTGGCAAATATAGTGAATTAAATGTTCCATTTGCATCCAATAACAAACTACATGGGAGGGAGAGAAAACACTTTATATACCGGTTATGCCCTTGGTAGATAACGTTATTTACAGTCAGATCACATAATCGAAATTTAATTTTTTAATTTATTTAATTTTAATTAATTTTAATTTTTAAATATCTCAACAACCAACCAAAAAAATCAGCCGTCCTAGATTAAAATAAAATTATCGACTCTTTCAAATTGAAATTTTAAAAGATTTTTTTTTCTTCATCTTCTTCATTCCATTCACGATCAATTGTTATTTCTTCTCACCGACATCTCATTTCTCCCTCGCAGTCGACCATGTCGACCATACGCCACTCATCCTATATTTTTTTCCAAGAAGTCATCGACAACTCGAGGAACTATTGATGCACATGATGGGCGAGCAAGAAGAAAGCCAACAAATCAAATCACGACGAAGAGTTTAAGAATGTCGTTCAGAATCAAGAAGACGGAGATGAAGAATCAGAAGGATATCAAAGCTTGTCTAAAGTATGAAGATGAGGATGAACAATCTGTTTGTCTAATTTAAGAATGTCGTTCAGAATCTGTTTGATTTTTTGACTGGAAGGATATCAAAGCTTGAAGACGAGTTTGAGGACCTGAATGACTTGTTTTAGTGAAGCTGAACCATCGAGAAAAACAGAGTCTTGGGTCGAATTTGAGTATCAGGTGTGTAATTAGTTTTATCTACCTGTTTTTATTGAGAATCATGTGTGTAATTAGTTCTATCTACCTGTTTTTTTTAGAATCAGGTGTGTAATTAGTTTTGTCTACCCGTTTTTCTTGTTTTTAAACTTATGAGTATTGATTTTTTCCCCTGGTATTTTCTTATATATATTTTGTTTGGGTACACTATCTATACTTTTTGACAAATGTATTTTTTGGGTACACTATCTATACTTTTTGACAAATGTATTTTGTGGGTACACTGTCTACACTTTTTGTATTTTCTTATATATACTAATTAAGGGTGTATTTTCCTATTTCTTATATATACTAATTAAGGGTGTATTTTTCTATTTCATAATTTATCAGTATACTATCTACAGTTTTTGATAAATGTTTTCTCATTACACTATCTACACTTTTTAATAAATGTATTTTACAATATATACTAATTATTATTAGGTGTATGTCTTCGCTTCAAAAAAAAAAAAAAAATTAGGTGTATGTCTCAATATATATTACTTTCTCAGCTCATTCTTCTATCGTTTATTAGTTGTTACATTTTTTCCTCCCAACTATTTTCTCTCTCATAAAATCAACCCTTTTTTGTAGTTAATTTGATTTTCAACGTCTCATATGGTTATTGTATTTCAGTCACAATATAGTTTAAAGATTATAATAAATATGGTTATTAGATATTTTTCATTAAGTTAATTGTGTTAGCTATTTTTTAGTAACAACTATTTCATTTTAGCTATTCCTCTTGTTGCCCCTAAAAATTACTTCCAACATTTGAAATTTGAAATACCATACCAAAAGTGGCTCACACCAAGAAAAATAGAACTTTTGCCAACTAAATTCAAAATTAATTTTTTTTTTTTTTTTTTACTCCAACAAACCAAGAGAAAAAAAGTAAACCAAACATAGCAACAAAAGATTTTCATGAACTAGAAGATTTATAGCAATCAAATTAACAAGCAAAAATTATAAATTATACATATACATTATTAATTCAGCAATTTAAATTTAGAAAAGCCAGGCAAAAACAAGTGGCTACAAATAGTGTACATGTCGATAGTCGTTGAACTCATTCTCACAAAGAGTACATATCAATCTATGCTAAGCTATGCTCACTTTTCGGTCTTGACTGAACACTTTCGTTTTGATTTGGCAGACGAGAGTCTATAACTTTATTTTTCACTTTCCCCTTTTTATGAATATTTGTTTTCTATTTAAGTTTTATATCTCTTTTGAGCAGGGTATAAATTGATTATTTTTTTTTTGTGAAAAAAAAAAAACCAAACTTTAGAGGTTGTATCTAAAGGCCTAAACTAATAATTGTATCAATTAAAATCTTGAATTTTCATAAGTATATCAATCTACATCATGTATGATTCCATTTGAAAAATGTTAGTTCACACAGGTGAAAACTTATAATTTGTATCGATTAAACCCTTAAACTTTTATCAGTGAATCAATTTAGACTCTCTTTTTTTAAAATGTTCATGTGCATCGATTCTCACACATGTAATTTTTAAAAAAAATTTAGATCCTCCTTTTGAAAATCGTTCATGCATTTTAAACGAATGGTCTAAATTGATTCATTTATGAAAATTCGGGAGTTTAATTTATACAATTATAAGTCAGAACAAAGTTTCGAATTTTAATTGATACAATTATTACTCCAATATTTTATTAATTGATACAACCTAACAGAGATATAAATTGATTTTTGCTCCAAATTTTAAAACTAAAATCACTCCATCATTACATTTTCTAGAAGAATAGGAACTACATAGGAATACAAAATATCATAATATGTTTTCTCTTTCTAAATCCATAATAGTATTTTATATGTCTATTTTTAAAGGTTGGTTAGATCTTACACTTTAGAGAGCTCAGCTATCTAAAATCTTGATGTATTATCTTTCTTCCATCCCCTTAATATCTAACTTTTGATAGAGTTTTGCACTTTTAATGTATCTATCTATAAATATATGCAATTACAACCGTGGAAGTTATTCTTTTTATTAAATATGGTACAGATATCTAAAAAAATCATTTAGTGATAATATAGATAAATCATAGTTTATAGAAACTTTAAATTGACAAGATTGGCAAGATGTCATCAAATAGATGAGAAAATTGTAGGACTGGTCCAGTATTTTGGACTGTTTGTCAAACTAATCCGAATTTGAAAAATGAGTCAAATTGACCTCTGCTAACATCATTATTTGTTTTTAATATTATTTTCTAGCTCTAGCTGCGGGCGCGTGTGGTGGTTTCGTTGTAGCTCTAGCTTCATTTCAGATCTGAAAAATTTCAAGATTTGAAATTTTTTCCAGATTCGAAAAATTTAGTTTTTGTAGATTCCAGATCTGAAATGATTCAGATTTGAAAAAATCCTAATTCTCGAATCGTCACGTAAGAGTTGTTGTCGATGAAAGTCGTTATCGAAGAGTCGTCAACGATGGGTGAATAGGAGAAAGAAAAAACGTGATAGAGGATAGAGAAAAAAAATATAAGAAGAAGAAAATATTTTTCGAGGAGAGAGGGGAAACGAGAGAGCTGAAAAACCAGCTAGAAAGAATATTAAAAACATTTGTGATGATGTCAGCAGAAGGTTAGTTGACCTTTTTTTTTTCCAAATTCAGGTCATTTTGAAAAACGAGCAAAAATAGAGGGTCAGTCGTACAATTATTTTTGTACTATTGGATGTGTGAGAGAAAACTGCAAAAAAAAAATTTCGAATTTGTATTTAGATATTATTATAGACCATGTAGATTTTTGAATCCATAGTTTGTTTTTTTTACATACATATGCTAGCTGAGCAATGCTCGCAAATCCATAGTTATTAGAGACCATGTAAATTTTTGAATCCACATAGTTATTAAAAGTCCACTTCATTTAGTTTTCTTCTTTTTTTAAACATGATTAATCATTTTTTATTCTGTTTTTTTTTTTTTTTTTGAAAAATATCAATTATTTTTAACCCCTTAAAGTTAGATTTTTGAATAAATTTTAACCTTAAAGTTGTAATTTTATCTATTAAAATTTTCAACTTTAATAAGTAATGCAATTTAAACTCTTAATACCCTAAATTATTTAAGCTTCTAGTTTTTTAACCATTCCTTTTAATTGTCATGAGACTATTTTAGCGTATATTTGTTATTCTAGATATGTTAGATTGAGAGTGCGACCAAAGTCTCACACTAGCTAAATAATCAGCAAATTATGGATGTATAGAAAGAGGATAACATATTTAAAGTATATGAGATCTTTAAGAAAAAATTTAAAATAAAATCATGAGAGCTTAGACCGACATGATGAATATCTTAACATTGTAAAAATATGGAGAAGTCATTGTGGTAACCTTTATTTGTTATTTTTTGTTTTTGTTTTTTAATCTACTTGAGTTGGTAGCTAAGTTCTTAGTATAAATGATTGGATTTTTGGGTATTTTTTCAAATACTTTTTGGTGTTTTTTAACTACATTTCATATGATTTATTTGTTTGTTCATGGATAAATTTTCAATTTTAGTTTTTAAGGAGGTATTAATTGCAACACCGGTTAAAGTTTTAAAGTTAAAAGTTCAAGGTTTAAAATTCACACACTTTTCTAAGTTTAATGTAGGAGTAAAAATTTAACCTTCATACACTATCAAATTAATATTTAAAAAAAAGAAAAGAAAGTAAACATGTGAAAGGGTGGATCGAAGTTCTGATCTTTTCATCGATAATAAATATTTTAACTAATTGAATTATGATGAAGTTGACATCAAATTAACGTATTTATTTAAACATTAATGACATGCACTACAAGAAAACAGAACTATTGTAGAGGTTTTTTTTGAGCTATAGCAGCGGCTTTAAACTGCTGCAACACTTTTTGCAACGCTGGGATCTAGCAACACTTTTTAAAGTGTTAGAATGACTTCTCACAACCGTTGCAATAACACTCATCTTATTGCAACATTTTTTAAATAAATAGCAACCCTTTCTTATTTGTTTGGGCTTTAAATTTTTTAAAGATTTTTTTTTTATTTGGGCTTCGCCAATTGTCCAAAAAAAAATGAACACCCTATTGCAACACATTTTAAAATCGCAGCAAGAAAATCGTTGTCATACATATATTTTGCAACAGTTTTTTATTTGTTTCCAGAAATTGTTGCGATTTTATTAAATTTTGCAGCACTTTCTAAACCGTTGTAAAAAAATTGTCGCAATAGACTAATTTTCTTGTAGTGATGACATATAAGTAATCACTCTAAAAATTGAAATAGCTTGAGAGAGAGGAATTGAGTTGGGTAGATAGTGATTATTTTAAACATAAACGACAAGATAGGCAACTTCTCTACAAGGATAAATTAAAACAATAACGAGAGAGATAGACGCAATTTTGGAGTTTATACTTATTTGAGGCAAATAACAAATATAAGGCAACATCACTACAATGGAAAATCAAAGGTATATCTAGAAAGGATAGAGATAACGAGGAATGGTAAGAATTATGAAGTAAGGAAATATAATTAATGCAAGGTTATATAAATCATTAAGAATTTCATACTACACGAGGGATACTCAAAAATAGTAAAGAAAGTCCACTCATTGGTGAAAGAAAGTAAGAAAGATCTCAAAAGAAAAAACAGACCACATAAAACAATTCCTTCCAACTATGTCAAACAAGAATATAGCTACATAAAGTACGAATTAATGATTAAGAGGTTAGAAACCATCAAAGATTGACCTAGTGGTATAAGGGTCTTGAAACTTCAATTCTCTCTTTCGAAGAATATGGATTCAATCTTTGGTGTGGTCACCTACCTAAGAATTAATTTCTTAATATTGTAGGTCAAACATCCTACCCTATTCTTGGGAAGTCATGTATTCATTAGGTAGAATTATATATAACAATAAGGAAACATAATTAATGCAAAGATATCGCTGAATTGTAGACTAATGATTAAGACAACGTTTAATAACCATTTTGTTTTTAATTTTCTATATTTGAAATTTCTGTTTATTTTTTCGTAATTTCTTTATCATGTATTTCATTTTTCTTAGAGTAATATATGAATTTTTAGCCAAATTTCAAAAAAAAAAAAAAAAAATTGAAAACGATTTTTTTTTTTAATTTTCAAAATTAGCCTAATTTTTTAAAACATTGGTATAATTTTTTAAAACATTAGTAGAAAGTAGATAACAAAACAAAGAAAGTTATAAGAGAAAAGTATTGTTTATAGGCTAAATTTTCAAAAACCAAAAACTAAAAATCAAATTAAATCAAAAAGAGCTTAAGACGTGATTTTTTTTTTTTTTTTTTTTTTGGACAACATGTTAAGGTGGGGAATTGAACCTAGAATTGAATCTAGGACCTCAAAGTCACTAGACGATACATCATGTCATTAAGCTATGCTTCTGTTGGTAGCTTAAGCCGTGATTCTAGCTCCCACCCGGCTTTATATATATATATATATATATATATGCAGATGATTACTATTTAAGAGAGTGGGGTTGGCTTATTTTTCAATCACCAAAGTGGAGGGCATTGCTGGAAGAATTAACAGCTCTTGAGAAGTCATGTCTTCATTCCTCCTTCGCATTGTCTGTATTGCTTTCATTTTGATTGCAGGTAATTCATGATTTTTTTCTCTTCCTCTTCACACCAACATATATATATATATAATTTCATATTTTTATTTTACTCTTGATCGGAGGAGCATCGCTCCCTAAATAATATTTTTATTACATAAAGGTTGATAGCTTCATCGATCTAACAAAAAAAAGCCAAAATCAAAAGAAATAATGTATTTTTTTATACTATTCTGATTTCTATGTCTTGTTTTTCATTTCATTTAAAAAATAACATATTTGATGATCATTTTTTTTCTTCCTACTCCCATTTTTCTCACTGAAAAGAATAATATATAATGTATTCATTTACACTCTTTCTTTGTTTGTTATTTTCAAAAAATTCTTTATTTTCATTTAGAAACTATTTATTATTTTTTTTTTCTTTTTTTTTTTTTTGGAAGAATAAGAAACCAAAGTTATCCATCCAAATTTTGTATTTAAATTGGAGTATATGTTTCTAGAGAACAAAGGAAAACACAAAATATTAATAAGAGTTCAATCTTTGGTTGTCACTTATCTAGAAATTAATTTTCTACGAATTTCTTTGACAGTCAAATGTTGTAAGGCCAGATGATATGTTCGGTAAGATTAGTCGTAGTGTGCTAAGTTAGCCCGAACACTTACGGATATCAAAGAAAAATTAATCAGAGAATATGAAATGGAAATATTAAGACCCATCTAGTAATGTTTCATATTTTATTTCCACTCATTTCCATTCCATATTTTTTTGTTTCTTGTTTTCTATTTTTTTTTTGTAAAAACAATAATGGGTTAAATAATTTTTTTTTCAGTATTTAAAACAAGGTACTGCTAATCACTTTTTTCATTACTGTTTAAAAACTAAATTAAAAAAAGAAAAGATTAACCTGAAAATTAATTTTTTAAATAAAATATTCAAACTTATTATGTTATATTTATATTTCAATGACAAATTTACATTTTTAAAGAAAAAAAGATAAAATAATACTTTTGTTTTATTTAATTTTTTTCAAAACTACAAGCGGACGAAGAAGAAAAAATAAGTTTTTTTTTTTTTTTTTTTTTTTTGTTATTACAAAAGTTTACAAATGATATTGAAAACGTTTTTTTAAAATGAGAAACAAAAAACATAGAACCCAAATTTTAAATCTAAAACTTGAAAACAAAAAACAAGAATATTACCCAACGGTTACTAAACCATACCATGTGTGAACAATAATAGATGAATGTATTATTCAGTATTTCTATGTGTGAACAATAATAGATGAATGTATTATTCAGTATTTCTAATAAGAGAATTACATAGGATTTATACATAAATTGTAATGACAAAACATGAAAATTAGAGATGACCATTTGCCCCGCCCCGTCCCAACTCCGCTCCGCCCCGCCCCGAATGGGACGGGGAATGGGGCAGGGAGCGGGAAATTTTTTTTGCCCCGTTAGCTAAACGGGGCGGGGCGGGTAATAGCATACCCTTCCCGTCCCGTTTACCCTTCCCGTCCCGTATACTTTTATATATATACATATATACATTATTCATCAAAAAAATTAACTACACACTTCTTTTTTTATCTAAAAAAATACACATTTTACCAATAAAGTTCCAAAAAAACACATATCTTACAAATAAAGTTTATGAAATTAAATATATATATATAATATTAATTAAATTAACAAATAGTCAAACTTAAAAAAAAATGGATAAGAATAAATTAAAAAAAAAAAAAAAGTAAATTATTCGCGGGGAAAATTACCCACGGGGAATATCCGTTACCTGCGAATTCCCCGCGGAAAATACTCGCCCCGTTCCTGCGAAATTAAACGGGGAATTTCGTGGGGACGGGTAATGAAATGGGGGACGGAGACGGGGCGGAAAAGGCATTACTCGGCCCCGCCCCGCCCCATAGACATCTCTAATGAAAATAATATCAGAAATAATGACAGAATAAATGCATGACAGATAAAGAAATGATATTGTAAATTAAGGAATTGAAATCTCTTAATTTATGTTAACATAAGAAAACGATATTATAAATTAAGGAATGAATCCCTTAATTTACGTCAACACCACGAATGGTTTTACTTTTGATTTGCACACTCAAATGGGCAAGGGATATATTATTGTGTGGTTGGGTGGTGAAATTGTAGGGCGAATGCTTGAGCCAGTAGGTGCACTACGGCCTGGACCAGTGGCATGTTTGGGACCATGCTCAATATTCCCAAAGTGCAAAGAAGCTTGTATTGCTAAAGGGTATGTGAAAGGTGGTATATGTATGGGCATCACCACACAACTCATTTATTGTTGCTGCATCAGAAAGTGAATTCATATATTATGAACTTATATCGATATCTCCTAGTAATTATTAATATATTATATTATTATGATTGTATTTACTATACTTAGCTTTTAAGGAATTGGAGGAGAAGAGATTTATTCTCCTAATCATATATATTTATATTTATGATGATTAAATAAAAAAAATAGAAAGAAATATTCATGTGAATTTATCAACTTATCGTGTATTATGAAAGACATCATTTTGGTCTTAATTTTTAGATAATAGGTTGTTCTAAAAAAAAAAATTAATAGTATTCATAACTTTTAGGAAGTATTTTTAAAAAAATGTCGACTGTTTTCTTTTTTAACTATTTTTTTTTTAATACTTAAAAAAAAAATATATGTAATATTCATTAAAAGAAAGTAAACAAAATAAAAATAATATTATGATTGGCATATTAAAATAAAAAATATATAAACTTTTTTTTTAATGAAAAAAAAATATAAAATTTCATTATAAACTAACGTTGTGAAAGTTGATCAAGCAATCCAACAAAAGTTAGAAGCAAAAGTATGAAAATTACTAAAGAAGAAAGCAAATCTAAGAAGAACACACCTGACATGTTGAAAATTGAGTAGAAATTAATTCTTTAAATACACTACAACAATTAATGGATTTTTCGAGGTTTCATAACGTCAGGAAATAGATCAATATACGCCGGCAAAGGCTTTCCCGACGCCAAATCGAGCGTCGGAAAACTCGTCGGGATAGGCGCGTGGGGAAAAGAGGTATCGACGCGGTAATTGGTCAGCATCGGCAAATCTTATGTTTGCCGACGTGTTAGTCACGCGTCGGCAAAGAAGACAAGAATGAAAGGGTCGTCAACACACCAATATCGAGATGTATTAATCGATTTGTACCTAAATCTGTGTGTGTTGTATTTTTCTTTGTATACTATTTGTGTCGAACCATGTACATTAAACATAAAAACACGTCTTGTATTAGCATACCGGAAGTCCAAACATTCATTCACGACCTCATAGAGATTACTCTCATCATCTCCACTTTGACTTACTCCAGACACCATGATACCATTGTTTTGTATTTTTCGACGATTATCAAGCTTTATACTGTGGAACCGTACTCCATTAACAATGCACCTACTATAAGAGCGTGTCGCAGGAGCAAGTCCCATCGCTAGTGAATACATATCATCGTACCCTTTTTTCTGACTCAGACAAAGACAACTTAGATTTGAAACAATTAGAAAAATGTTCTTGATGTATTTTAGCTAAGTCATACTTCGTTCGTGCTTCATGCCGACGTAATCTCAAATGTTGTCTGTGATATTGTTCAATTTCAGCACAATTTTTTAAAACAAACCAATATGCAATACGTTTCTCCTCTGTTGTTAATGCCCTTAAAGTTGAGGCACCCAAGGGTCGTGCACTATGTCTAAACACTTCGAAATCACCACATATTTCATTCTCGTGAATTGTATCATGATTTCTATCATTTCTAGTGAACCTCGTTTCAATTTCACTTAGGTATAACGAACAAAATGTCACTGATTCATTAATTACAAATGCTTCCGCTATAGAACCCTCAGGACGTGCTTTGTTCCGTACGTACTGTTTCAATGTTTTTAAACTTCTCTCGATAGGGTACATCCAACTGTAAATAACTGGACCAACAACTTTGGCTTCATATGGCAAATGAACTGCAAGGTGCACCATTACATCAAAAAATGCCGGTGAAAAAATTCTTTCCAATTTACAAAGTATGATTATAATATCTGCTTGTAATCGATCCAAATCACTGATGCGTAATGTTTTCGCACATATATCACGAAAGCATGAACATAGCTCAACAATAGGAGTAGACACGTCCTTTCGCAAAAATGCTCGTACACCAATTGGAATAAGTCTGTGAAGCAATACATGAGAATCATGTGTTTTCAACCCATATAGTTTTCCATCTTTTTCTTTCACGCATCGTGCTATGTTAGATGCGAACCCATCAGGAAATTTCACAGATTTCAAAAACTTTAAAAATGCAACTCGTTCACGGGAAGTCAATGTATACGCAGCATGGGGCCTGACAACTTTATTATTTACCAATGTTATCAACTGTAACTCTTCTCGTATGTTCAATTCCTTTAAGTCCTTCCGAGCGTTTGTTGTGTCCTTTGTTTTTCCATCGATATTTAAAATTATGTCAATCAAGTTGTCACAAACGTTCTTTTCAATATGTATTACATCCAATTTATGTCGTAACTGTAACAAAACGAAGATAACGAAAGTGTGGAAACATGAGAGAAATGACACAAAGGAAAGAATTGCTTCAATTGAATTCGATGATTTGAATTGAAAAGATTACAAGCTTTTATAGCTAATTAAATAGTAAATTAATACTCATTATACTTTTCCCACTCACCTTAATTTTCTCCCATGATCCCACTAAGACATAATCCTAAAAAAAACCTTAGACACTACCTAAAGAGGTGGCACTAGCCTAAATAGGTGGCATCACCTTAATTTCAAAGATTTAAAACTAAATAAATTTGCACTAATTCTTAACACTCCCCCTTAGTGCAAATATACATCCACAACACCAAGTACACTCCTGAATTCTTCAAACTTGGATTTACCAAGCGTCTTGATTGGTAAATATATCAGCAACTTCAAGGATGGTTCCATAGGAGTAGTAATTGACTTTGACTCATTCATGTCAAACCGAGTTAACAAAGTATTTGCATACGAGACAAAGTATCCACCTGACTTTTCAACCTTCAAGCCAAGAAAACGTCTCGCTTCACCGAAACTCTTCATTTTAAAACCAATAGACAAACCATCTCGAAAAATTAAATTTTCTCTTCTATTTGGATCCATGCATCTCCATCTTTTTCTGTGAGTACCATATCCAACAAATATACAACGTCTAACCTTTGGAACATGAACATAACAAATTGGCCCAAAATCTCGAAGATAACTCACATTGGGTTTACGATTTATGACGTGACAAGTTGACTGAATAGTTGCTGCCCAAAGCTTCCTTGGAAGGTTCTTTGCATGCAACCAAGACAAGCACATATATGTAAGATGTGCTAATTTACGTTCAAAAACTTCATTCTGTTGTGGAGTGTTGGGACATGTCATTTGACGTTGAATGTCATGCTCTTTGCAATATGTCTGAAAATGATCAGACATATATTCTCCCCCATTATCTGTGCGAAGACACTTTATCGGCAACATAAATTCCTTCTCCACTAGCTCCTTGAACTGGATAAACTTGGAGAAAGCCTCACTTTTAGCCTCCAAAAAATACACCCAAGTGAACCGAGTAAAATCGTCCACTATAACCATAACATAACGACAACCAGAATAACTGAGTATTTTCATTGGCCTCATCAAATCTGAATGAACTAACTGCAATGCAACCGTAGCTCTATTATTTGAATTTGGGAAAGGAAGAAGATGTGATTTCCCAAATTGAGAACCAAGACAAACCACATCACGACAAATTTCTTTAAAGATGGGAATACCATCAATAAGTTTCTTCATAGAAATTTTTTGCAACAATTGATAACCAATATGGCCCAACCGAGCATGCCAAAGTTTTGCACTATCATTCTGACATGTCTTTTCAACATATGCGTCAGTTGCAGACAAAACATTGAGGGAATCTTTCCTCTTTCCCGTAAACAAAACATCAACATCAAATTGTTTAATATGAGAAACAATTTCCACATCATCTGGACCAAAGAGAACATACCTCCCAGAGTCGGCAATCTGAGAGACCGAGACCAGATTCTTCTTTAAACCTGGAACATGATAAACATCTTCAAGAGAAATATCACCAACATTTGATGCACAATCCTTAACGTTAACTTGCCCTTCTTGAACAACAAGATGTATGGAATTATCAGTCGTCGCAATGACTCTTCTTCCTTGATGAGTACGTACATCAGAGAGAAGAGAAACATTTCCAGTTGAATGATGAGAACAACCAGAATCAACAATCCAATTCTCATTATAATCTATAAAAGCATTAGCATGCAAATTATTGGGTTGATCAATAACTTCAATTGATAAGCATTGTTCCCAAGTAACTTGTTGAGGTTTGTTACTTTCCTGTACAACATTTGCTTCTGCTTCTTTGAGAATCACCCGGCAATTTTGTCTAATATGGCCGAATTTTCCACAACCTTGACACACCACCTTTATCCAACAATCACGTTTGATGTGTCCCGGTTTGCCGCACCTAAAACATCCTTTTGAAGTGCCCTTGGACTGCCTTTCAATTTTGGAATCATTGCCGTCATTTGAATAAAGCTTTGGAGAAGAATGAACTCTTCCCTTGTCTTTTGCATAAATAACAGCCTCCACCTCCGAGTGAGTTTCCTTGTAGTTGCTAAACATTTGTTTCATCAATGCTTCTTGATTTGAAAGCAAATTCTCCAACTCAATGATAGAAGGTTGAGTTGCCCAACCTTGTATCGATGAAATAAATGGCATAAACTCCTTTCGCAGTCCACGAATAAGATAGCGACGCACACGAGCATCACTAATCGGATCATCCTTATCTAATTCTGAAATTTCAGAACATAAAGTTTTAATTTTCAGAAAATATTCTGAAACAGGCAAATTACCTTGAGTCCTTCCAGCAAGTTCGTTCTCCAAATATTGCAACCTCGTCGTGTTCTTTTGAGTGAACAACCTTTCAACTGTGTCCCACACTTTCTTTGGACAACTTACATCACGAACATGCTCAATGTACTCTTTGCCAATGGAAGTCCGCAAAACAAATAAAGCTTTGTCACACTTGACCTTCCACTTTCTTCGTGCCTCAGCATTCTCCAGAGTATCTTCTGGAATTTCTGCATCATCACCGGAAACAAGATCCCAAAGATCTTGCCCTTGTAGAAAAGCTTCCATACATAGCTTCCAATAGCTATAATTATCACCGGCAAGCTTGTCTACACAAACACTGTTTCCACCGTTCATCTTCAACGAGTATTTAAACTCAAACACAAAACAAAGAACCTTGAAGCTCTGATACCATGTAACAAAACGAAGATAACGAAAGTGTGGAAACAGGAGAGAAATGGCACAAAAGAAAGAATTGCTTCAATTGAATTCGATGATTTGAATTGAAAAGATTACAAGCTTTTATAGCTAATTAAATAGTAAATTAATACTCATTATACTTTTCCCACTCACCTTAATTTTCTCCCATGATCCCACTAAGACATAATCCTAAAAAACTTTAGACACTACCTAAAGAGGTGGCACTAGCCTAAATAGGTGGCATCACCTTAATTTCAAAGATTTAAAACTAAATAAATTTGCACTAATTCTTAACAGTAACAAAAGTCTTGACCAATATGGAAGTTGAAAAAAATTACTTTTCTTCTTCCAAGTAGGACTACTTCGTTTTCTTCTCTTGTCTTCTTTTGTTAGATGCTTACTAGGCACAGGAAATTCGCGCATGCTTAATTCTTGTAAGATTTGTTCTCCATTGCTTACAATTGGAGGAGGTCTACGTTCAACATGTTTGTCATGTAGCTTACTCTCATGCCACCGATTATCCAATGGAAGATAACGTTGATGGCCCATGTAACATCTTTTTCCAATTAAACCACGTGACGACGTATCTTCTTTACAAAAGGGACATGCATTGTATCCCTTATTACACCACCCATATAAGTCCCCGTACGCCGGAAAATCATTTATAGTCCATAACAAACTGGCATGAAGTTGAAAGTACTCACGTTTATCACAATCATATGTTTGCACACCAGTATTCCATAACTCTTTCAACTCTTCTATCAATGGTTGCAAATACACGTCATTTTCTCTACCAGGAGATTTCGGCCCAGGTATAAGCAATGACATAAAGAAATTTGTCTCCTTCATGCATATCCAAAGGGGCAAATTATAAGGAACTAATACTACAGGCCACATACTGTATGTGGTACTCATATTGCCGAATGGATTGAACCCATCTAAAGCTAATCCTAAACGAACATTACGTGCATCTGAAGCAAAGTGAGGAAATTCACGATCCAAATGTTTCCAACTTTCGACATCTGCAGGATGTCTTAACATATCATCTGTGTCAATACGCTTATCTTTATGCCACCTCATTTCAGAAGCACCTTGTTTTGATGCAAACAATCGCTTCAACCTCGGTATCAATGGAAAATGACATAAAACTTTATGTGGAATGTTCTTACCTTTTCCATCGTTAACTTTAACTTCATATCGAGACTCCCCACATACAGGGCATTGTTGCCAATACGCAATCGTACTTGCAAGCATCAATAGACTCATAGCCTAACCCTAAGCCACACAAGTTTTTCTTAGCTTCATAATATGAAGTAGGTATAGATGCACCTATTGGAAATGCTTCTTTCAACAATTTTAATAACATACCAAACGACTTGTTACTCTAACCGTTAAGAATTTTGATATGCATCAACTTCACCAAAAAATTCAACGAAGAAAATTTTGTACAGCCAGGGTACAATTGATTACGTGCTCCAGTCATTAAATCCTCAAATACGTTCGAAGTATCCCTTTCATGGACATTAGTGGGTATCTCATTATGAACGTCTTCTCCATCGTCAACTACGTTGTCAATTGGGACATGTAGATCATTTAGAAGATTCAACATCTCATTTTCTTCAACAACATTACACTCTTCACTATCCAATCCATCACCGTGTATTGAATGAGATGTTTAACCTTCTAATTCTATAGGTAAGTCGACTGGTTCTCCGTGAAATACCCAATGACTATATGAATGAGATATTCCATTTATGAATAGATGTTGTTTCAACCCATCCAATGACTCACACATTGCATTCATGCACTTTTTGCATGGGCATCTTATCTTTCCCGAATTATTAACGTGAAACTTCGCCGCTGCTAGAAATCGGGCTACCCCTTCTCTATACTCCAATGAGAACCTATCTTTAAGTTTAATCCATGTTTTACTCATTCTTAATTATATATCCCTTTTAAACCAACTTGGGATAAAACATGTAAGATAAGTTAGACAATAGAATTAGGTAATTATGCGTTAAAGTTTTAGTCCATTAGAGTCGGGAGTAGTAGAAGACAACCCTCAAGAGCCAAGTTGTTCATTTTAAGTTCTTTACAACTGTATGATTTATATTAAGAATTGGGATTAATGCCCTTACAATTGGGATTAAAATTGAGATAGTTAAAAAATTTGGGTGATACTCTAAATTACTAAGAATTGCGAGTATCACCCCTAATTCCTGTAAAATGAAAATGTGCTCATAATCTATTGAGCATAAGATGTATAACATTGAACTCCTAAACATTATTTAGGAATTAAGGCAAAAAGAATGAATATACTAAGAAACATATCATATTAGGATGTATTGCAATGTTCTCACAGAACATCCAACAAATATCAATCAAAATGTGCTACATATCAAACTCTAAACATTACAAAAATATAAATCTATTGATTTCCCCAAAATCCTAAACATTACAAAAATATCAATCTCATAATCAAATCCCTAAATTGAATCCTCTTCATTTTAAATTCTTCTTAATTTCTATCAAGTTCATCCTCTTAATTTTAAGTTCTTCTTCCATTCAAAATCAACAAAATTAAACAGAGAAACCAAATCCAACTCTAACTCTGACCCTTTTCACAAACACTTCATAGGCAGATTAGGCAAACAACTAAATTAACCCACTATCATAATTCAGTCAGAAATTCTCACAAACACATCATAAATTCAACAGTGACATTTTCACAAACAATTTGCAGGCGTGACCCATAAACATCATAATTCAACTACGACTTTTCAATTCAACTACGACTTTTCACAAACAGTTGTGGAAAGAAAAGAAGAGAAATTTACCGATTCACAATAAGCGGCGGTAATGGAGAGGAAGGAAGGAGACGGCGGCGACGAGTAATGGAGAGACAGAGGAGACGACGACGACAGTAATGGAGTGAGGGAGGAGACGACGACGAAGCCGGCGACGGTAATGTGGAGAGACGAAGGAGACGGCGGCGACAGGTAATGGAGAGACAGACGTCGACGGCGACGGTGTTAATGGAGAGGAGGGAGGAGACGGCGGCGAAATCGGAGAAGGGGGATTTAGGGACTTAGGGCTCACCGAACGCGAATGAAGAAGACGAAATCGAGGTTTTTTAATTTCAGACCTTTACCGACGCGTTTAAAACGCGTCAGTAAAGGTCATTTTCGCTGACGCGGTGATGGACAGCGTCAGCATTTATCTATATTCACCGACGCGGTCTTGGACTGCGTCGGTGAATATAAATCATTAATTCAAAAATTTTATATTCACCGACGCGGTCCAAGACCACGTCGGTAAATATAAATAAATAATGATATAAAGACAATAATGGTTTATATTTACCGACGCGGTATTGGACCGCGTCGGTAATTCTCACTATTTGCCGACGCCCTTTTGGACCGCGTCGGCAAAATTAAATAATTATTTTTTAATATTTATATTTACCGACACAGTTCAAAGCCACGTTGGTAAATATAAATAAATAATGATATAAAAACAATAATGGTTTATAATTACCGACATGGTTCGAAGCCACGTCGGTAATTTCCTCTATTTGCCGACGTCATTTTCGATCGCGTTGGTCATTCCCTCTATTTGCCGACGCGCGGTTTGACCGCGTCGGCAATAGTTATATTTATCGATGCGGTCCATTACACGTCGGCAATAGTGGCAATTACCGACGAAGTTTAAACCGTCGAGAATATTTGGCGTCGGTAATGTCAATATTTGTTGTAGTGATAGTTGAAAGAGATAGAGCAACAAAACTTTTCAAATTCTAGAACTCCTCAAATTTCATCCTTAATTATAATTCAAAATAACTCATAATTTTTTAAAATTAATTTAAAAAATAGTTTTTTTTTTCTTTTTTCTGCAAATATATTTAATTAAAGCAGTGGAGATTCAACCCTGATCTTGAGCACCATTTTATGTCAATTGAGTTATGATTGTTGAGGAATTAAGTCTAAATTATTTAGGTCCTGTTTAATAACGCATTATTTTTTTATCTTTCAAGTTTCTGTTTTTTTATTGAGATACTGCATTCAGATTTTTATTTAGGCCTCGTTTGATAACGCATTTAGGAATTTGGTCTCATTTTTTTATTTATTTAGGCCCCGTTTAATAACGCATTTAGGAATTAGGTCTCAATTATTTTTCTAGTTTGATTGTGTAAGGTGGATAGGTATATTATTGTAATATCACAATATAATCATAAAAGGACCGCATAGCGTGTTTGACTTTGGATTAAAAGGTCGTGGGTTTGACTTCCACTATAGTCGAATTGAATATATGTTTTAATTTCTCAAAAAAAAAAATCATATATTTTTTTTTTTTTAATTATTGTTTTACCATCACAATAATATTAAAATATAATATACTAGAAAATATTTATTTGAATACAATTATAATACATTATATTAATAATATTTTTATACTATTTTTTTTTTAGACATAATATCTTTCTTCTTTTAGATAAAAAAAATATACCAATAATATTATTGACAATTTTTATATCAAAAAAAAAAAAATATTAATGACAAATTAATGTCAATAAATAAACATTTAAAGATAATCTAGTAATTATATCCTGTTGACAATTTCAATAAGGTTTGAGAACCCTTGAAATTTTGAAACTAAAAACTTGTTTTTTGAATAAAAAAAAAAATCGCTTTTAATATTTTTTAAAATTGTAAAACCGTTTTCAAAAACTTAAAAGTCAAAAACTTAATTGGTTACCAAGTAGATCTGTTTTCTAAAAATTCAAAATCAAAAATAAAAAACATAAATTGAATACATTATCAAAGGACCCTTAAAAAACGGTTTTAGACGGGTGTTTAGCAATATAATCCTACAACAATCATATTATGTAGTAATTACCAAATACATATTTAGTTAGATATATAGTTTATTATAATATTTTCTGTTATAAATTTGGGTTGGTTGCACAAACAATCAGGCCCAAAATAATTACAAATTTATCAAACTTTAAAACCTTTTGCAAATATGGCAAAAAATAAGTCGGATAGACTTTATGACTATTACGGATAAACTTTAGGACTATTACTGATAGATTTCTATCACTGATAGACTATTATCACTGACAAAATTCTATAAAAAAAACTACTATCAACGATAAATCATACTATTAGCGAAAGACCATATCAGCAAATTTTTTTAAAAAATGCTATATTTTTAATTATTTTACTCTAAATTGACATCTGTTACAATTTTTCTATAAATTTTGTAGAATTATTATTTCGTCCATATTATATAATTTATAATATATTATGTTATACATGCTTTAATCGCATTAAATAGAACATTATTAGTAGTCGCTGTTGTAAAAAAAAAAAAAAAAAAAAACAAAAACATTATTAATCGTAGTTATTTTCTTTTTCTTTTTATAGTAAAATTCTGAATTTTCAAATTTCAAATTTCTAGTATTTGAATCACAAAATTTCAAAGTTGTTTTATTAAACAAATTTACCAAGCGCATATTCAATGAAAAACAATGAATATAATTTGAAAACATGGGAAGCAAATTTATCTATAAGTAATAAAATTTATTATATCTTTCTAAAAAGAAACGGTAGAAAGCATAATTATATATATGGAAACATAATTAATGGAAAAATACAGAAGCTTAATATAAAAAGAAATTAAATAATTAAATTTAGAGAGATGAAAAGATAGTGTAGCATTGGCTTAGTTTCAATCACCAAAGAAATGGCTTCCTCCTTTGTCAATCAATCTTTAATCCTCTGTATCTTTGCATCTTTGTAGCTCTTGAAATATAAACTTGATTTTGGATAATTTAGTATTTGGACCTAACCTAAATAAAAGCCCAATTTCTAGAAACACTTTAAGAACCTAGAATAATCTAGAGAAATCTAGTTTATAAGAAGTTTTAGAGAATTGAGAAGAATTCTCTAGAATATGAGAGAAATATCTTTTAGAAGATGTCATAGGATAAGATGTGGAATTTTCTAGAATGTGTTACGAAAAATGTATTTGTAAAAAATATTCTAGAAAGGGATGTGTGGCAAATTCCTAGCCATAAGTTTAGAAGTTGCCACTAGTATAAATAGGAGTGAAAACTCAAAGTTTGTATCAAGTTTTCAAGCCAAGTGATCAATAATACAAGTAGCTTCTTCCTCCAACTATCTTTCAAAGTTTAGCCTTCAATCCTCCCAAAAGTTTATTTTCCAACAAAGTGGTATCAGAGCTTGAAGATCCTTTCTAAGAAGAGATGGCAAGTAATGGCATGATCCCATTCCAAGTTCCAACGCTCAACAAGAGTAACTATGATAATTGGAGCATCAAGATGAAGGCTCTCCTTGACTCACAAGACGTGTGGGAGATAGTAGAGAAAGGACACACCGAGCCGGAGAATGATGGGTAGTATTTCTCAAACACAAAGAGATAGTTTGAGAGACTCAAGAAAGAGAGACAAGAAGGCTCTCTATCTAATCTATCAAGGGTTAGATGATGATGCTTTTGAGAAGATTTCAGAAGCAAAGACGGCGAAGGAAGCATGGGAGAAACTTCAAACATCGTACAAGGGAGCGGATCCCGTCAAGAAGGTACGTCTTCAAACTTTAAGAGCTGAGTTTGAAAGTTTGAATATGAAAGAGGGGGAAGTCGTCTCTGATTACTTCTCTAGAGTCTTGACGGTCACCAATCAACTTAAGAGAAATGGTGAAAAGCTAGATGATGTAAAAATTATGGAGAAAATACTAAGATCATTAGATCAAAAGTTTGAACATATTGTCGCCATAATCGAAGAAACAAAACACTTGGAGGCTATGACTATTGAGCAACCACTGGGTTCGTTACAAGCATATGAAGAAAAGAAAAAGAAGAAGGAAGGAATCGTGGATCAATTACTCAAGCTACGAGTTGATTCAAATAGTGGAGGAGTTAGTCACAATGAAAGAAGTCAACGAGGACGAGGTCATGGTGGACCTCGAGGACGAGGAAGAGGTCGAGGACAAGGACAAGGACGAGGTTGGTGATGGAGCGCATGGCACGCAGCGGAAGCGATTTGGATCATAGACACTCTAATTTCATCAATTTAAACAAACGGAAACATGCAAACGCAATGAAAAAGAGAAATTAGAACACATACCCTTGTCGTTCGAATTTCTTCAATTTTCACCGCCAGAAACTCCTCACAAGCTCACCGAGCCTTCTCACGAAATCTTCGTGGACCACCCACGGTAATCCCGCTATCCTCGGGCCGAGAAACGGAGTAGTAAGACTCCTTTTACAAAAGAAACGGAGGAAGAAGCTCACTGAATAAATTGTATACAGAGAGCTGAGTTGAGGAAGAAGACGACGGAGAAGCCGTAGAATTGAAATCAAAATTTCAATTTAACAACCCCAAAAGGCACTAACTCAACTCTTTTTTTTTTTTTTTTTTTTTTTTTTTGAATTGATCTGATGATATATATATATCCCTTGTATATAAAATTTACATGTGTCTTACATCTTGCATGTAAGACACATGTAAATATATATATATATTATTATTAAAAATAATAATAATTATTTTATTAATTAAACTTTTTAATTAATAAAAAATATATATATATTAAATTAATTAATATTATTTAATTCAATATCAAATATTAATTAAATAATATAATTAATTCCGGTTTTCCGAAAACCGACTTTTCACATATGAATCCAATTCATATTGTAGACCAATCTCATATTTAAATCATATTTAAATATGTCCAAATTCTTCCACAAACCCGAATTTGAACGATTCAAATTCTTTTCTTTTCTTTTATATTGTTTCACGGCTTTATCCGAGCTAGCCAGGAGAACCGTAAGGACCTACAGATCATGAGCTCCAACGATACGAGATTATCCGGTCAAAACTCTTTCAACCGAACTAACCAACATTCGTTAACCCCCGGAGACTCCACTAAAGTCCAAGGGTTGCACTCTCCTCACTGTAGATATATTGTGTCCTCTTGATCTAACTATCATCAGTAAGTTGATCCTTCACAGGTCGTTCATAATCACAACGGGTCATTTATACCGTTTAACCCTTGTATTATATCTTGTTCCTTAAGTACCACTGACACCTCTAATGAACAATTGATTTGTGGTCCAACCATCAAATCAGATTCCTCCCTGATCAAGAGAGGATGTGCCCATTGTTCAAGACCTGGAGTCAGCACTTAAGGGAACAACCTCTCTACTAACCCTTAAAGCGGGTAGGAGTGAATTCCATCTCGCACAACTATGTCCCCAGCCACTTATTCGATCTTATCCCCAAGATGGTAGGCTTATTGAGTCGGCGATAAGGACACTCTCACCCGTACAAGTCAAAGGATAAGGTCGAATAAACAGGAGTTCATAATGAGCTCAGGATTGAGATCGAGTTACCTAAGTCATCACATGAAATAAAAACGGTCTTTACAGTAAACGGTGTTATAAAGAAAGAGCGATTTTATTTCTTTTGGTTCGGTCTTGTGCAAACTCATTGCACAGGACGCCCTCACTCACATGTCTCTACATGAAACGATTCGAATCACATCGTTTTGTACTATACAAAGTGAGCCGCGTCCAATAGTGTCCCCAGGATAAGGTACCCAGCCTTATCCCTATACTATAGACCATTTTGGCTGTCTACTTGAACTTGATCCACATTCATGTCACACATGAAGTTCAAGTACTCACACTATCGCCATGGGTGTTAGTTATTGGTATAGGTTAATACAAACACAATTCACTAAAATTCAATAACAACTTTATTGAAATAGAATATATACATTCAAACAGTTTACAAACTACGAGTTTTAGGACATAAAACCCAACAGTTGGAGGCCCTCTGAAGACAACAACAACTTCCAAAGAGGAGGAAACTCAACAAGAGGTCGTGGGCAAGGAAACTCAAGATCAAGGTACGATAAGTCAAATATTTAATGTTACAATTGTCAAAGGTTTGGTCATTACGCATCCGAATGTAGAGCTGCTAGCAACGATAAAGTTGAAGAGAAGGCAAACTACATTGAAGAAAAAAGTCAAGAATGTGGCACCTTATTGATGGCTTGCACGGATAACGAATGGAACAAAGATAATAGATGGTACCTAGACACCGGGGCAAGCAACCATATGTGTGGAAAAAGGAGCATGTTCGTGGAACTCAATGAATCGGTGAGCGGCAATGTAGCATTTGGAGATGAATCCAAGGTAGAAGTAAAAGGAAGAGGTAACATTCTTATCCGATTGAAGAATGGTGAGCATCAAATTATTTCAAATGTTTATTATGTGCCGAATATGAAGAGTAATATCTTGAGTTTGGGCCAACTCTTAGAGAAAGGTTATGACATTCGATTGAAAGACAATAACCTTTCTATAAGAGACAATGCAAGTAACTTGATTGCTAAGGTGCCAATGACAAAGAATAGAATGTTTGTACTCAACATTCAAAACGATGTAGCGAAATGTCTCAAAGATGTGTTATAAAGATGCATCTTGGCTTTGGCATCTTCGATTTGGGCATCTCAATTTTGGGGGATTATAGTCACTCTCCAAGAAGAACATGGTGAGAGGATTACCTTCCATAAGCCATCCCGATCAAGTGTGTGAAGGATGTCTACTTGGAAAGCAATTCAAGAAAAGCTTCCCAAAGGAGTCGAATTCAAGAGCTCAAAAGCCGCTGGAACTCATACACACAGATGTGTGCGGTCCGATCAAGCCAAACTCACTTGGTAAGAGTAACTATTTCCTTCTCTTTATTGATGATTTTTCAAGAAAAACATGGGTATATTTCTTGAAGCATAAATCAGAGGTGTTCGAGAATTTCAAGAAGTTCAAAGCCCTTGTTGAGAAAGAAAGTGGTTTGGAAATCAAGGCCATGAGATCTGATCGTGGAGGAGAGTTCACATCAAATGAATTCCAAAAGTATTGTGAAGACCATGAAATTTGACGACCCTTAACAGTGCCGAGATCTCCTCAACAAAATGGAGTGGCAGAAAGGAAGAATAGAACAATTTTGGATATGGCAAGAAGCATGCTTAAAAGCAAGAAGCTACCAAAGGAGTTTTGGGCAGAAGCAGTGGCATGTGCAGTCTACCTATCCAACCGATCTCCAACAAGAAGCGTACATGGAAAAACGCCACAAGAAGCATGGAGTGGAAGGAAGCCTGGGATTTCCCATCTCAGAGTCTTTGGAAGCGTTGCTCATGCGCATATACCAGATGAAAAGAGAAGTAAGTTGGATGATAAAAGTGAGAAGTACATTTTCATCGGCTATGACTCCAATGCCAAAGGCTACAAGCTCTACAATCCTGATACGCGAATGACAATCATTAGTCGAGATGTAATATTCGATGAAGAAGGAGAATGGGATTGGGAACAACATGATGAAGACTACAACTTCATTCCATACTTCGAAGAAGAGGACATAGAGCAAACAATAGAGGAGTCTTCAACCCCACCAACTTCACCAACTACAAGCTCTCGAGAAGACGAAAGCTCAAGTGAAAGAGTTCCACGCTTCAGAAGTTTACAAGAACTTTACGAGGTTAGTGTAAATCAAGACAATCTTACTTTAGTCTGTCTTTTTGCCGATTGTGAGCCCATGAACTTCCAAGAAGCGATGAAAACCAAAAATTGGAAAAGCGCTATGGATGAAAAGATCAAGGCGATCAAGAAGAACGACGCATGGGAACTAGTCTCACTTCCAAAATGGCACAAGGCTGAGAGGTTTGCTCGGAGTAACAAAATCAAGTTTAAGAGGGGGTGTTGAAATATAAACTTGATTTTGGATAATTTAGTATTTGGGCCTAGCCTAAATAAAAGTCCAATTTCTAGAAACACTTTAAGAACCTAGAATAATCTAGAGAAATCTAGTTTATAAGAAGTTTTAGAGAATTGAGAAGAATTCTCTAGAATATGAGAGAAATATCTTTTAGAAGATATCATAGGATAAGATGTGGAATTTTCTAGAATGTGTTAGGAAAAATGTATTTGTAAAGAATATTCTAGAAAGGGATGTGTGGCAAATTCCTAGCCATAAGTTTAGAAGTTGCCACTAGTATAAATAGGAGTGAAAACTCAAAGTTTGTATCAAGTTTTCAAGCCAAGTGATCAATAATACAAGTAGCTTCTTCCTCCAACTATCTTTCAAAGTTTAGCCTTCAATCCTCCCAAAAGTTTATTTTCCAACAGTAGCTTTCCTATTTCATCTTTAACTTTTGTTTCTATTTCATAACGAAAAAGAAAAAAAAAATACATAAACATAAGCATGGGATTTTTGTACGGATGATCCGTAAAATTTTTTGACCTTCTCTTGTGATAAGCAACTGTGAAAAGTCATTTGTATCTTTCGTTGAGCACCTCGTGTTCAACGAAGGGTACTATAGACTTTGTGAGTTTGCTTATCACGAGAATGTCAAAAACATAAATTTTAAAAAATCAGGTAAAAAAAAAAAAAAAAAGTACAAAAACCTTCATATAAACATGTTTGATAACCAAATCTTAATAAATTGAAGTAATGTGTGATTGGTGTGAAATTGCAGGACCAAAGATAGTAAGTGGTGAGTGTTTGGGACCATGCTCAAGTTTCCCAAACTGCAGTAAAGCTTGCTACCTTGCAGGGTATGCGAGCGGCAGTACATGCACAGGCTCCTCCCTACAGGAACTTCAATGCTGCTGTTCCTGATTAATTCCTCCTTTGCTATCAACTTTAATTTTATGTTTTCAATTGAATAATATTCACACAGTTACTAATTGTATTTCTTCATTTCTATGCCATCAACAATGCTTTGTGGATGAAATAATACAATATCAAAATTACAATTCGATGCCTTTCTATGCCATGAACTTTAGTCTTAGATTTAGATTTCGACGGCCGATCTAGCGTGTTTGAATTATTTTTTTAAAGGTTAAAATATCATTTTGATGTGGGCAAATGATGAAAAAACACTCATCTGGGCAAATGATGTTCATCTTGCCGATGTTAAGGATGTTGATGGCATTCATGAGAATCGAGATAGTAAGATTTTCCAAATCACACCAACTTTAGAAATTTTGGATGTGTCTTCTCCAGTAACATAATTGCCTTCATCTCTTTAAATACATGAGTCAATTTCTCTTGACAATGAATTGAGGTATCCTATTAGGATTAAATGAGGGATTCCAAAAATTCAATATGACCTTGTTTTTAAAAGCTAAATCTAAATACCACATTAACAATTATACATTTTCTCATTGTTGTCAAAAACTCGTGCACTTGTTGTAAATTAATTATTCCCTGTATTTATTCCAAGTAATGTGAAGTAAACATTAATGGATTCAAAATGGAAGAAAGGTATAAATGATGATATGGAAGCATAACCGCAAGCCAACCTGTAGACGATGGTTTCAACCGAAGTTACCTTTGACCGAGGCTTGGTTTTGTTCTGTCTGCTTATCGTTCCTAGTTTTCTCCCAATGTTCATGCATTATAGTCTCTCATCCCCACAGACGTCGCTGGTTCCAATGCGGTGTTAGCCACACACGCTGCGATGTCCAAGTCCTCTGTAAAAGAAGCAAAGGTTTGCATAATATACCTCGTCAAGTTTGATTAAACATTTTGTTCGACTATCACGGTTAGAAGTCTATAAGTGATAGAAAAGCCTTTCACTGATAGACTTGTATCATCGATAGAATTTTATCTACATTGAAGTCTATCACTGATAAAACTCTATTATTAATAGAATTTTATATGTATGGAAGTCTATTAGTGATAGACACTATCACTAATAGAGCTATATATGTAATTTAGCTCCACTAATAGACTCCAATCATAGATAATTTAGTTTAATCATAGTCTTGTATTGTTGACAGAGCTATATATGTATTGAAGCATATGAAGTGACTATGATAGAGAATTTAGTTTAATCATAAACTTGTATTGTTGATAGAGCTATATATATATATATATATTGAAGCATATGAAGTGACTATGATAGAATTACAAATGTATATTGGAGTATATCAGTGACTATCATCGATAGACTTCTATTATTAATAGAATTATATTTGTGTTGAAGACTATATATATTGAACATTGATATACTTTTTTGAGTTTATCGTTTTCCAATTCTATTTGTATATAATTCAAGTCTATTAGTTATATGCTTCTTTTCCAATTCTATTTCTATATAATTCAAGTCTATTAGTGATATGCTTCTTTTCCAATTCTATTTGTATATAATTGAAGTATATTAGTGATATGTTTCTAATAATTGTATCAATTAAAATCCTGAATTTTCATAGTATATCAATTTACACCAGGTGTGTTTGATTCCATTTGAAAAATGTTAGTTCACTCACTTGTAATTTGTATCCATTAAACCCTTAAACTTTTATATGTGCATTAATTTAGACTTTTTTATTTTAAAATGTTCATGCATCAATTCCTAGATTTCTTAAAAAAAAATTAGATCTTTCTTTTGAAAATCGTTCATAGATTTGAAACGAATGGTCTAAATTGATTCATTTATGAAAATTCAAGAGTTTAATTTATACAATTATAAGTCTCAACACGTGTGAACTAATATTTTTCAAACGAATTTAACGCACGGTATAATTTGATACACTCGTAAAAGTTTCGAATTTTAATTGATACAATTATTACTTCAATGTTTTATTTATTTATACAATTCCAAAGTTTAGGAGTATAAATTGATTTTTGTTAGAAATTTTAAAAACTAAAATCACTCCATCATTACATTTCTAGAAGAATGAGAACTAAATAGTTATACAAAATATCATAATATGCTCTCTCTTTCTAAATCCATAGTATTTCACATGTCTATTTTTAAAGGTTGGTTAGATCCTACACTTCAGAGAGCTGACCTATCTAAAATCTTGATTTTTTCTTTTTTTTCTTTCCATTAATATCTAACTTTTGTTAGAGTTTTGTACTTTTAAGGGGCGGTCGGAGTGGTTTTGGGTTTAGAACCCAAAATTGTTTGTATTATGAATTAATATTAAAGTAAAGTTGATATTATATAGCTTCTATATCTCCATTACTTAAATTGTTGTGTAGATAGTTGCTGCCCAATTTAATTTTTATTTTGTTTTCACTAAAACATGCAGCCAACTGTAATTTTCATTTTTAATCTTTAGTTATTCGTTAATTTTTGTAATATTTATATCAAGGGTATATTCCAATATGTTCAACATTTTTAAAAAAAATCATTAGTACATTTCTATTCCAATATGTTCAACATTTTTAAAAAAAATCATTAGTACATTTCTATTCCAATATGTTCAACATTTTTTAAAAAAATCATTAGTACATTTCTTTAGAAAAATTAATTGCATAAAAAAACTTAGTTTATTTTTTAAAATGTTTGGTAGCTTATATATTTATATTGGGAAAATTGTAACCGAGGTCAATTTAAAATAAAATAATTAAAAATATAGCATGTTTTTAAAAATTTTGCGGATATGACAATTTCTATCGCTGATATCTTATGGCTGATAGAAGTCTATCGCTGATCACCTCAACTTTTTATAGATTTTTGTCAGTGATAATAGTCTATCACTGATAGAAGTCTATCAGTGATATAAACAGATTTTTTTGCCATATTTGCAAAACATTTTAAAGTTTCCTAAATCTGCAATTAGTTTGGGTCTGATTTCTATTTGTGCAACCAGCCCTTTATATTTATATTGATATATATAATGAATTTTTATAGTTTTATAACTAATATTAGGTTGAATTATAAGTTTAAGCCCTCAACTTTTAAATTTGTGTTTATTTAGTCTATGAACTTTTAAAAATGTCAAATAAATTTTTAAACTTTCAATTTTGTGACTAATAGATCATAAATTTTTAAAATGATTAATATATCCTCGATCTTTCAATTTTATGTCTTATAGGTATCTGACATATTCAAAAAAATTTAAAAAAATTAATTGATCTCTATTAGATATAAAACTAAATTTTATGGCTAATTAAATATTCAATTTTGTTTCGAGTAGATTCACCATTTTTTTTTAAATATGAAATATGTGAAGGCACCATTAGACACAAAATTGAAAATTCACGAATCTAATGTACACAAAATTAATAGTTTAATGATATATTAAGAAATTTTTCAAAATCTAGGGAGCATTTGGACACAAAATTAAAAGTCTAAGGACCTATCAGACAATTTTTAAAGTTTTGGGTCAAATAGACACAAACATAATAATTTCGGGACTAAACTTGTAATTTAACCTTAATATTACTTAATCTTAATGTTATATATATCAATGCATCTAAAATAATATTTATATGTATATGTGCCCCTCTGACATAAAATCCTGTATCTGCCACTGTTTGGGGCAAAGGGTTGGGAACCCCGGGTTTGGGAAGCCAAATCCATGGGTTATCCCTCTCAAACCCTCCCAAATTTCCTAGTTTTTCTTAAAATTACAATATATTGGTGGGGTACACTATTTCTCTCCCCACATTTTCCATAATTATGGTGGGTTCCAACATTTCTCTTTCCATTTTTTTTATTATTATGGTGGGTCCACCATTTTTCTTCTCATTTCACCCTCTCTAATTAAAAGATTTATCTAATCTAATTAACAATAGCTCAAAATATGTTTAATTTTCTAGTGGTAAGATGAAAAAAAAAAAAAAAAATTAAGCGATTTACTGGGTTATTAAGAATAGCCTTCTTGGCACATAAATTATGAAGCACTATTTTTTGCCACTATCATTTTGAGCGTTTCTAGGTGCTGGTCAAGATCGGGACCAAGATTCATTTTTTTTTTTTGTCAATTAAAAAAAAAAAAAACTTTTAGACATTATATTTAGTTATACTCTCTCCTTTAATATTTGAAAGAAATATTCTTATGATGTATTGGTTAAATCTTCAAATATTTTTATTATTTTATTATTATTTTGTAACACGGTACGAAACATTAACAAGAACATTATGAACATATTAAAAAAATTATAAAATACGAAATAATCATATTTATCCATTCTATAAAAAGCTATAAATATTAAAACATCTATGATAACTTCGAAACAATGCTATTATATCTATTTTATAACATTTTCTTTAAGATTGTGGTTGCCCCTGCTATAAAAAGTTTGGAACTTTTAATAGTGGTTCTAAACTGCTATAAAAAGTCTTGAATTTTTACAGTCTTTAAAAGTCTTAGTTTTCATAGCATTTATAAAATGTTATAAACATTCATACTTTTTATAGCTTTTTAGAAAGGTTATCAAAGGTGACAGACTTTTTATAGCATGGGCTACCACGACTTTGCAAAAATGTTATAAAATACATATAATAGCATTTTTTCAAAGCTATCATAAATCTTTTTTCCTGTAGTGAACATAAATATATTTGCTAATTACTTTTTCATTGTTGTCTTTAAAAATATTAAAAAAAATTAAAAATTAACCTGAAAATTAATTTTTCAACAAAATATATTCAAAGTTATTATGATATATTTATTTTTTAAATGGAAAATTTACATTTTTAAAGAAAAAAAAAAAGATAAAATAATACTTATTTTTTTTATTTATTTTTTTCCAAAACTACAAGTCGAAGAAGAAAAAAAAAATAAGAAACCATTTTTTTTTCTTTTTTGTTTATTATGAAAGTTTATGAATGATATTGTTAAGGTTTCTTTAAAATGAGAAACAAGGAACATAAAATCGAGATATAAAATCTAAAATTTAAAAATAAAAAACAGTAAACAAGAAACAAGAATCGAGAAGGTTACCGAATCATCATTTACTAAACCATGGATAGTTTTTTTTTTCGCACACGCTCAAATGGCCCAGGGATATATTATTGTGTGGTTGGTGGTGTAAAATGTAGGGCCAATGCTTGAGCGGTGCACTGCGGCCTGGACCATGCTCAATATTCTCAAAGTGCAAAGAAGCTTGTATTGGTAAACGGTATGTGAAAGGTGGTATGTGTATCCGCATCCAGGAGCGGATCTATGAAGGGACTAGGGGTCACGACTTCTCAATTTTTTTTATTTTTTATATATATTAGCAAAAATAAAGGTTGGTTGCACAAATAGCAATCCGACTCAAATTAATTGCAAATTTAGCAAACTTTAAAATGTTTTGCAAATATGGCAAAAAAATCTGTTTTTATCCCTGATAGACTTTATCATATCACTGATAGACTTCTATCAGTGATAGTGATAGACTTCTATCAGTGATAGACTATAATACTGACAAACATCTATAAAAAGTTGAGGTAATCAGCTATAGACTTCTATCAGCCATAAGATATCAGCGATAGAAATTGTCATATCCGCAAATTTTTTAAAAACATGCTATATTTTTAATTATTTTATTGTAAATTGACATCTAGTACAATTTTTTCAAAAATAATGTCTTAAATATATAGTAATGATATTAAATACAATTCTGGCTCCCCCAAATCATGAACGGACTTTCTGCTTCAGTTGTAGATGTGTTAGCTGTTAACTTTTTGTGCTTGATTTCGAAATGCACCTTAGTATTTATTTGTTTTACATTTTCTTAATACATTCCTAATTTTATTATTTTTTTTTTTTTTAGAATTAAACTGTTTTCTTTATTTTATATATATATAGAATTTATACATAAACAAACCACATTTCATATTTACTTGTTATTTAATTCTATAAGATTTTTTTTTAATTGAAATGTTATTTTAGTATCCATACTTTAAGAATGGTATTATTTTAGTTATTATAATTTCAAATATTCAAATTTATTACTCTCTACTTTGAAAAATTCTTAAAATTAACTTTTACCATTCATATATATCCAAAACATAGCTCAGCTGACATATGTATGATTTGATGACCAAGAGGTCTGTGGTTCGAATCCCCCCACCCCTAATGTACTCAAAAAAAAAAAAAAAAAAAAAAAAAAGTCTTCAAACTTTATATTTTGTGTTGAATAGATCCACAAATTTCAAAAAGTGTTCAATATATTTTTCAACTTTGAATTTTATCCTCAAATTTTCAAGTTTAAGTCTAATATATTTTTGTCTTATTCGACGTTTTTTAAAATTTAGAAATTCATTATAAACAAAATTAAAAGTACAGGGACGTTTAAAGTTTAGAAACTTATAAGATAAGATTAAAAGTTTAGGAACTCATTAAATACTTTAGACTTAAAAGTTCATAGACTCTAACTTATTATTATTTTATTTTGTTTTAAGATATCGAAATGACCTATGATGATACTAAAGTTTATTTGAACTTAGTCCGAAAGCCTTTGATACACTTACATATTCTTATAACCAATAACTTTTTTTTAAAGGTCAACCTAATGTGAGAGTGTGAATTTAGACCTCTGATTTTGTTGTGCATTTTTTTTTTAATATTTATATATTATAAATTTTTTTGCCCCCAAACATCAATGTCTGGATTCGCCCCTGTGGGTACACCGGAGAACTCATTTATTGTTGGTGCATCAGAAAGTGAATTCATATATTATGAACTTGTATCGATATCTCCTAGCCACACATATATATATATATATATAGAGAATTTGTAACATATGTCAATTTAGAGTAAAATAATTAAAAATATAACACTTTTTAAAAAAAATTGTGGATATGGCAATTTCTATCACTGATAGTATGGTCTATCGCTGATAGAAGTTTATCGTTGATAGAAGTCTATCGTTAATAGTAGTCTTTTTTATAGATTTTTGTTAGTGATAATAGTCTATCAGTGATAGCCACTGATTTTTTTGTCATATTTGCAAAACGTTTTAAACTTTGCTAAATTTGCAATTATTTTTTGCTTGATTTCTGTTTGTGCAACCCGCCATTATATATATATATGTATATATTTATTTATTTATTTATTTATGATGATAAAATTAAAAAAATAGGAAGAGATATTCATGTGAGTTTAAATTTACCTGGTGGATTATGGAAGACATCATTTTGGTCTTAATTTTTAGATTATAGGTTGTTCTAAAAAAAAATAATGAATAGTATTCATAACTTTTAGGAAGTATTTTTAAAAAATGTTCGACTTTTTCTTTTTTAACTATTTTTTATTTAATACTTAAAAAAAATATATCTGTAATATTAATTAAAAAATAAACAAAATAAAATAATAGTATGCTTCCTAATTATTATATAAACCAATTAATAATAATGTACTGCATATTAAAATAAAAAATATATAAACTTTTTTTTTAATAAAAAAAATATAAACTTTCAACGTTGTTATAATAATAATAACAATAATTATTATTATTATTATTATAAAAAGAGTAAAATATATATATAATAGATGTGAACACCTTTTTTTTTTTTTTTTTTTTTTTAAGTACTTTGGTAATAGATGTAAACTTGAAACATACCTCCGCATAATTTTAATTGAGAAGAATGTCTTCTTTAAACTCCATAAATTCTCGTATGTGTCATCAAATTTTCTTTAAAATTACAATTGTCAACCTTACATGAAAAATAAAAATAACTACCATTATGAAAGTTAGATCAAGCAATCCAACAAAAGTTACAAGCAAAAGTATGAAAATTACTCTGAAATATGCTTTTAATCATTCAAAATTACTCTGAAATATGCTTTTAATCATTCAAAATCAATTTTGATCGTATGAAAATCACGTATAAACAGGGGCAGACCCATACAATCATGTTGGGGGGACAATAAATATATATATATATATACCTTAAGGAGTACATGTCAATTACCGCGAAGCTATGCTTCCCTTGGCGCCAAAAAACTATGTTATATAAATATTAACAAAAAAAAAAACTATCACAAAAAAGTTAGAGATTCGAATCCACACCCCCACGTTATGTTGGCCTTATAAAAAAAGATATTGGTGATAAGAATAGGTAAGTGTACCAAAAGTTTTCTAACTAAGTTCCAATAAACTTAATACAAGCATATAATTTAGCTCATCTCGATGTCTTATCAAATAGAAGAAAAAAAAAAGTTAAATTACGAGTTTAGTCCATAAATTTTAAAGCTCGAATCTATTAAATTCCTATATTTTAATAAGTGTCTACTAGATCCTTAAGTTTCTAAACTTTAAACGTGTCAATACGTCCTTAAATTTTAAATTTTGTTTCTAATGAATCGAATTTTGAAAAAATGTTGAGTAGGACAAAGAACTATTAGACTTACAATTTCAAATTCGAAGACCTATTAGTCACAAAATTGAAGGTTGAAAAATATATTGGACACTTTTTAAGTTTGTAATCTATTTAAACACAAAATTAAAAGTTCAAAAATTTATAAGATACTTTGAAAAAGAAAATGTGAATATATTTTTAAAATTTATAGAAGGGATACTAATATATAGACTAAATTATTTTTGAAAAAGTAAACAACTAAACTAATAATAGAAGTTGGTTTTAAGATTTGTTGAAAGTATGAAAACTAAATTTAGATATTCAGCACTAAAATAAAATAATTTTCAAAGTTTGAAGAGTAAAATAACATTTTAACTTTTTATTTATAAAATAAGATTTATCATTTTTCTTTATTAAAAAACTATAAGGCTAATTTTTTTTGAAAAATAAATTTATATATATATATATATATATTTTTTTAAATCAATAAAAATAGTTATATTTTATAAATATATATATAAATAAAAATATATTCAAATAGAGAAGTAAAGAGTTAGAAACAAACAATTGATAATATATGTCAACTTAAGTTCAACTGACATATAAAATAATATGTACTCTCGATAAATAGGTCAGAAATTTGAATCTCTACGCCTCACATTAAAAAAAAAAAAAAGTATTCTATGAAATTCTATTAGAACATGTGCATAAATAGTTTGATTGTTTTTTTTTTTTTTGCAACAGTAGTTTAACTAATGCAGGGATTGAACCCATGACCTTTTGGTCACCGACACAACCCTATGCCAATTGAGCTATGCTCGGTTTGGCAATAGTTTGATTGTTGACGAATTAGATCTCAATTATTTAGGCTCCTCCTTTTGATATCGCATATAATTTTTGGTTTTTAATTTTTAATTTTATTTTATTAGAACATGTTGTGCTTAAATAGTTTGATGGTTGAAAAATAAGATCTCAATTATTTAGTCCCGTTTGATAATCCGTATTCAGTTTTTTTTTTTTTTTTTAATTAAGATCCAATTATTTGATGAAATTAAAAATTTAAGGTAATTTTGTTTTTTTTTACAAAGGTATTTAGTGAAGAGCACAACCCTATGTCAATTGACTTATGCTCAATTTGGCGTAAAAAATGATTTTCTCTAAAATAAAAAGAATTTATTGTGTTGATAGTTTAATATATTATTTTTTTTAATACATTTGGGGATGGGAGATTCGAACCACAAACCTCTTGGTCATCAACACATATATATGCCAGCTCAATCTTTAGTCATGTTTATCATCTATAAATTTAGGAAAATAAAATATGTTAATTGTGTAAAGTGGATAGGTATATTAATATAACATCACAATAATATAATAAAAGGACCGCATACCGCAGTGGATTAGCGCATTTGACTTAGGATCAAAAGGTCGTGGGTATGACTCCCACTGTGGTCGGATGGATTAAATTTGATCCAATTTGAGTGGTAATAATGCATTTAAATTCATGCCCGGTTTGTTGCACAGGTGCAGGATCAATCAAGCACCACTAGTTAGATCTATATATAGTTTATTAGAATATTTTCTGTTATAAATTTTGTATAATTATTAGTTTTTAATATTATATAAGGGCTGGTTGCACAAATAGCAATCAGGCCCAAACTAATTGCAAATTTAGCAAACTTTAAAATGTTTTGCAAATATGGCAAAAAAACTCGTTTCTATCACTGATAGACTTTAGTATATCACTGATAAACTTCTATCAGTGATAGACTATTATCTCTGATAGACTATTATCACTGACAAAAATCTATAAAAAGCTTAGGTGATCAGCGATAGACTTCTATCAGTCATAAGATATCAGCGATAGAAATTGCTATATCCGCAAAATTTTTAAAAACATGCTATATTTGCAAACAATAAGTCTTAAATTGTCATTTACTACAATTTCCCATTATATAATTTATAATATATTATGTTATACATGTTTTAATTACATTAAATAGAACATTATTTTTTTTTTATTTTTATTTTTTTTGACAACTTTAATCGTTGTTTTTTTTTAAAAAAAAAAAATTATTAAGTGTAGTATTATTTTTCTTTTTCTTCATATAGTAAATTCTCCATTTTCAAATTTCAAATTTCTAGTATTTGAATCACAAAATTTCAAACTAGTTTTTATTGAACAAATTTACCAAGCGCATGTTCAATGAAAACCCATGAATTTATATTATTATTATCATTTTTTTAATTTATTATATCTTTCTAAAAAGAAACGGTAGAAAGCATAATTATATATATGGAAACATAATTAATGGGAAAATACAGAAGCTTAATATGAAAAGAAATTAAATAATTAAATTTAGAAAGAGATGAATAGTTACTATACTTAAGAGAGTGTAGCATTGGCTTAGTTTCAATCACCAAAGAAATGGCTTCCTCCTTTGTCAATCAATCTTTAATCCTCTGCATCTTTGTAGCTTTCCTTCTCATTGCAGGTGCTGTAACTTTTCTTTTTTCTTTACTATTTCATCTTTAATTTTTGTTTCTATTTCATAACGAAAAAGAAAAAAAAATACATAAACATAAATATGGAATTTTTGTACGGATGATCCGTAAAGTTTTTTGACCTTCTCTTGTGATAACTGATAAGCAACTGTGAAAAGTCATTTGTATCTTTCGTTGAGCACCTCGTGCTCAACGAAGGGTACTACAGACTTTGTGAGTTTGCTTATCATGAGAGAATGTCAAAAACATAAATATTTGCTTATCATGAGAGAATGTCAAAAACATAAATATTAAAAAATCAGGTAAAAAAAAAAAGTACAAAAACCTCCATATAAACATGTCTCATAACCAGATCTTAATAAATTGAAGTAATGTGAATGTGTGAAATTGCAGGACCAAAGATAGTAAGTGGGGAGTGTTTGGGACCATGCTCAAGTTTCCCAAACTGCAGTAAAGCTTGCTACCTTGCAGGGTATGCGAGCGGCAGTACATGCACAGGCTCCTCCCTACAGGAACTTCAATGTTGCTGTTCCTGATTAATTCCTCCTTTGCTATCAACTTTAATTTTATGTTTTCGATTGAATAAATTCACAGTTACTAATTGTATTTCTTCATTTCTATGCCATGAACATTGCTTTGTGGATGAAATAATACAATATCAAAATTACAATTCGATGCCTTTCTATGCCATCAACTTTAGTCTTAGATTTAGATTCAGACGGCCCGAATCGAGCGTGTTTGAATTAATTTTCTAAAGGTTAAAATATCATTTTGATCTTTGTACTTTGATTTTCATTTCATTTTAATCCATGACTTTTAAATATCCAATTTTAGTCCATATAATTTTAATAGAGCTTAGAATTAGTTCCTACGTCTGAAGGTAACTTTTAACAATGAACTAACCGTAGGGACCAATTTTAAGTTTTGTTGAAAATTGAAGACTAAAATTGGACATTTTAAAATAGAGGGTGCTCTTACTTATCTAAGGAAGAATGTGAGAGGCAAATAATTCGTGTAGCTAGTTTGCAAAATTTCGAGCTGTTTTTTCGATTATTATTGTTCGTAAGAATACTAAAATAAGATCAATGACCGGCTTAGGCTTTCGTGATACCACCAATAGGACTCAAATGAAATGAAATCCAAAGTTCAGACAGCAAGCTAGATCCACGAGTTGTTCGCTGCATATTTGTTGGATAGGGAGATTAAAAAAAAAGAAATTGGTGGTTATGATTCTAATGAAAAGCAAAATGTATGTAACTCAAGATGTTACATTCCATGAAGATCTCATTTTTTCAGCAGTCATGAGTGCTCTTTTCAAGGGGAGACAACACGTGATCTGGGTGAAGAAAACCCTCATTTGGGCGAAGACAACACTCCTGAACTTTTACATGACCCTATTGATTTTTAGAAAAATGATGTTCATCTTGAGGATGTTAAGGATGTTGATGACATTCATGAGAATCAAGATAGTACAATTTTTCAAATCACACCAACAACTTTATAAATTATGAATGTGTCTTCTCCACTCTCGAAATACATGAGTCAACTTCTCTTGACACTGAACTGAGGTATCCGATTAGGATAAATTGAGGGATTCCAAAAATTCAATATGACCTTGTTCTTAAAAGCTAAATTTAAATATCACATTAACAATTATAAATTTTCTCATTGTTAGTCAAAAAATCGTGCTAAATTAATTATCCCCTGTATTTATTCTAAGTAATGTGCAGTAAACATTGATGGATTCAAAATTGAAGAAAACTATAAATGATGATATGGAAGCATAACCGCAAGCCAACCTGTAGACGATGGTTCCAATCGAAGTTACCTTTGATTGAGGCTTGGTTGTTCTGTCTACTCATCGTCCCTGGTTCTCTCCCGATATTCATGCATGTAGTCTCTCATCCCCACAGACGTCGCTGGTTCCAATGTGGTGTTAGCCACACACACTGCGATGTCCAAGTAAGGTTTGAGCTTAGTGAAAACTAGTATTTTAGTAAACTATTTTGAGTTATACTTTCTATGGTTATTGTGTTGTACTTGTATGATTTGATGACCTAGGAGTCCTCTTTGAATTTCCATAAGTTGAGTTTTTTTTCAGTCGTGGACTTCGAGAAGCTGGTGGTAGGCTCGACCTAGGCCCATGGTTAGCTTGGGCTTAGCCTCAGTTTTCTTCTCGTAGGCAAGCTCGATCTCATCTGAGCTTGTTTTATTTCGGGTCGGGCTTTGACCCTATGTCCAATTTTCACCCCTAATAGATGTTATTAAAATAGTTTCAAAATAAAGTGATAATATAATATTCACACGTGTTTTGAAAAATTGGTACAAATCAAAATTCTATTGAAATGCATGATTCGACAACAAGCCATGTAAAATCCTTAAAATTATAATGTGGGAAAAATTACGGTAAATCTTAGTTTCTTGAATCAACAACAGCATGATGGGAGATGAAACCATCAACTTTTTAAATGATAATAGACGTCTAATATATACATCCATCAACTTTTGAAATGATAATAAATGTCTAATATATGGTAACCCGCCTTAGAAAGGAATCAAAATTATATTTAGAAAGAGAGAAAATAGTAAAATCATATTTACATGGAAACGTATAATTAATGGGAATTAAAAGAGAATATAATTAATGGAAACATATGCAACGTCTTCTAATAAAAATGAATTAAATTAGATGTAGAAAGAGAATTATGCCGATGAATACTACTTAAGAGAGTGACATTTTCTTATTTTCAATCACCAAAAAAATGACTTCTTCCTTTGCCAATCGATCTTCATTCCTCAGCATATCCTCTGTATTGCTTTCCTTCTCATGGCTGGTAATGACTTTGTTAAATGAATAATTTGTAACCTCCAATAACTAGTTCTTTGAGTTCTTGATCGTAACTCCTTAGAATGTGTAAGGGATCTAGGAAGTTCAATGATTATTTAACTTTAGAGGGGTAACTCCTTGGAATATGTAAGAGTCAAGGAATATGCAAACGTCATGTAACTTTCTAAAAAGTTAATTCTAGGAATCTCTAGAGTCTCCTTTTGTCACCTATAAATAGAGGTGTTCTTCATCTTTGTAATTAAACTCCAATTGAGCAAAGTGCCATAACACTCAATACAAGAAAATTCCTCATATTCTCTATTCATTCTAGATTTTGTCTCAATTTTCCCTTCATTGCCTCCAACAAATTTTGTATCAAAATTATCCTAAAATGAACACCAATTGTGTTCCAAACTTGTTTTCAATCCCAACAAACCAAGTTCCGATTTTTTACGGAGAGCATTATGAATATTGAAAAAGTCAGACGAAGACCATTGTTATTTCTCAAGATCTTTGGAAAATCATTGAAGAAGATTATGAAGTACCTGCGGTAGAAAAAGATGAAGCAACTTCTGAGCGGTCAGCATATCAAGAGAAAGAGTTTAAGAAGAACAAAAAGCGAAATGCTTTAGCGCTTCGTCTCATTCAGCAAGGTGTTAGTAAGTCAATTTTTCCTCCAATTTTTTGTATTAAAAAAGCTAAAGATGCCTGAGAGATTTTGCAGAAAGAATTTAAAGGAACTAAAAAAGTTATTTCCATCAAGTTGCAATCCTTGTGGAGAGATTTTGACAACTTGGCGATGAAGGAAAGTGAAAACATTCGAGAATATTTTTCTCGAGTTTCACAGATAATCAACCGGATGAAGTGTTATGGGGAAACAATTCCAAAAAAGAGAATCAATGAAAAAGTTCTTCGGAGTCTTCCTCCAAAATTCAATCATGTTCTTGCTGCCATAGAAGAATCCAAAAATGTGTCTAAGTTGACAATCCTTAAACTAATGTGTTCTCTTCAAGCTCACGAAGAAAGGCTGAACAAGTCTCCAAGTCAATCAGTGGAGCAAGCTTTTCATACCAAGCTCGATTTTGCAGAAAAGAAGACTTTCAAGTCCAATTCCAAAAAACGGTGGAATCCAACACAAAAGAAAGAACAGGGTCAAAGAGACAAGGGAAAATGGAAAAACAAATCTGGTAATTCCAACTATGGTTGCATTATTTGCAAAAAGTCAAATCATGAGTCTAAAGATTGTTACTTTAGATGCACTAAATGTCGGATTCCAAATCATTCCTAAAAAGATTGGTTTCAAAATAAAAAGGAAAAAGATGAAGCAAATTTTACAAAAGAAGATGAAGAGGAGAAATTATTTTGTTGCACAATGACCAAAGTCAATCTCAAAGTAAATGGTACCTGGATAGTGATTGCAGTAACCATATGACAGGAAATAAAGATTTTTTTCTCAAGATTGATCGCAGTTTTAGCTCTCAAGTGAAGCTTGGCGATGGCAAGATGCAGAAAGGATGTCATTGTTGTACACACCAAGAAAGAAGATACGAGGTATATTTCAGACGTTCTTTATGTTCCTGGCATAACTCAAAATTTGTTGAGTGTAGGTCAATTGCTCCAAAATGGACATGCAGTTAACTTTGATCATGGCAAATGCATTATTCTAGACAAGAAAAATGACCAGATAGTTGCAAATGTTGATATGTCAGTAACTAAAGTCTTCTCGCTCCTTATGCCATTAGAAGAGAATTTTGCTCTCAAAAGCGAAAGTTCAGATATTTCTCACTTGTGGCATTTAAGGTATGGTCATCTTTACAACAAAAGTCTTTGTAATTTAAAACAGAAAATATGGTGATTGGATTTCCAAATATTGAAGATAATGGAAAAATATGTGAAGGTTGCATTTATGGAAAAATCCATGGACTTCCTTTCCCTAAAACTTCATGGAGGGATAAATCTCCATTAGAGTTAGTACATTCAGATATATGTTTCCCCACAAGAACTTCACCACTCACCGACAAAAGATATTACATATTATTCGTTGATGATTTTACTCGAATGATGTTGATTTATTTTCTTAATGAAAAATCATAAGCTTTTGCTAGTTTTCTTCAGTTCAAGACTCTTGCAGAAAATCAAAGTGGCAAAAAGATCAAGACATTGAGAACGGATCGTGGAGGTGAGATCATTTATAAACCATTCATGGACTATTGCAAGGAAAATGACAGAATAAGACAACTCACGGTTCTACATAGACCTCAGCAAATGGCATTGCTGAAAGAAAGAATCGAACCATTGTGGAAATGGGAAGGAGCATGTTGAAGGCCAAAGATCTTCCAAATAATTTGTGGGCAGAAGCTGCTAATATAGTTGTTTATAGCCCCAATCGATGTCCTACTAAAGTAGTCAAAGACAAAACTCCCTTCGAAGCTCTTCGTCAACTTCGACAATAGATCTCTTTTTGAAGCTACTTCAAATCAAGATAACTCAGAATCTACTCCAAGAAGAATGCGGTCTTTGCAAGATATATATGCTTCAATTAAACACTTTGCTATGTTTTTTTGTGAGCCACAAAGTTTTGATGATGCCGCAAAAGAAGACATTTGAAACAATGCTATGGATGAAGAAATAGCTAGCATCGAAAGAAACCTTCTCCTCTTTTTCATGAACAATATACCCTTGAGGTTGTTCTACATATACTTCTTCTTCCAAGTCGCCATTCAAGAAAGCAGATTTGACGTCAAGTTGAAATATCTTCAACTGTAACTGAGCTGCTAAAGCAAGAACAATCCTTATTGTCTCCATGCAAGCTACTGGGGCAAAAGTCTCATTAAAGTTAACACCGGGCTGTTGATAATATATTTTCGCTACTAGGCGAACTTTATGCTTCTGAATGGAACCATCTTCGTTGAATTTAGTCTTAAATCTCCCACGAATGACCCAGGCAATTTGTTGGAGGTCGGGTCCAACGTGCCTCGCTCGTACTTCGCTTGACGCCAATTTCGGCTTTCTCAAGATCAAACCGAGAAATCCCAGCCATCTAAATCGACGGAACAAGTAAAACCAGATCATGTATGCTTTTCCAAAAATTGTTTGCTAATGTCTGAGCTTGGGGTTTAATATTATTATGAAGAATTTGATTCCTGTACTCCCAAATCTTTCACCTTAGCATAAAACATTTCCCTCGTTTCTTCGTCATCTGCTTTCTCCCACAGCCATTCGCAATAATCCTTTGTGCTTCAAATGTCCCCGTTAACCATAGAAAAATTCATATTAGAGGGGCTGACCTTTAGCCATAGTTCTTTTTTGTGAATTTATAATTCCATATTAAGTAAATTGTAAAACAATACTACTATAATATGACCGCATAGTGTAGTGGATTAGCGCGTTTGACTTCGGATTAAAAAGTTGTGGGTTCCGACTCCCACTGTGGTCGCATTGAATAAATGTTTTAATTTTTCCAAAAAAAAAATAGAAGTAGAACAGTCAAACGAAATAAATTAGGAGAGCCACTCCGGGCTCCCTCTCCAATCTCCCAAAAACCCATCTTATAAGAATGATTAGCGATAACATTGACAACCCCGTTTATACTCTGCTTGATATTGGTGAACGACCCGACTTTGATGTTTAAGGCCAGTCGATGTATCTCTTCGGTAAACAAGTTGATTTTAGAGAGGTCTATTTCTTCTCCATTGATGATTTTTATGACTTTTAAGCTGTCTGATTCGATGTAGATAATGTTATTGCAGGTGATGGGTAAGGATTCCAACCCCACACAGATTGTTTGTGCTTCCAGACTACCGATCGACTATCTTTCTCTCGAGGATCGACAGGCAGCTGAGATGAAGAGACTGTCTGAATCACGAATGACCCAAGCAATAGCACATTTGTTGTGTTTCTCGCTCCAAGAAGCATCACAATCACGAATGACCCAGGCATGTTGTTGCAGGTCGGGTCCAACGTGCCTCGCTCGTACTTCGCCTGGCGCAAATTTCGGCTTTCTCCTGATAAGACCGAGAAATCCCAACCATCTGAGTCGACGAAACAGGTAAACCCAGATCTTGTATGTTTTTCCAAAAATTGGTTGCTAGTGTCTGAGCTTGGGGTTTAATATTATTATGAATAATTTAATTCCTGTACTCCCAAATCTTCCACATTAGCATAAGAATTTCCCTCATTTCTTTGTCATCCGCTTTCTCAGCCATTCGCAATAATCCTTTGTGCTTCAACTGTCCCCGTTAACCACAGAAAAATACAGATTAGAGGGGCGAACCTTTAGCCATAATTTTTTTGGTGAGTTTATAATTCCATATTAAGTGACATGAAGAAAAATAATATTATAACATGACTGCATAGCGCAGTGGATTAGCGCGTTTGACTTCGGATCAAAAGGTCGTGGGTTCGACTCCCACTGTGGTCGGATTGAATAACTGTTTAATTTTTCCAAAAAAAAATGCTCTAATTTAATAACTTTGTCAAACTCACAAATTTTCTCGGTGGACTCCCTACCCAATCTCCCAAAAACCCATCCTATAAGAATGATTTGCCAAAGCATTGACAACCTCGTTCCCATCCTATAAGAATGATTTGTCGTATGACTTTGATGTTTGAGGCCAGCGAACCGACTTTGATGTTTAAGGTCAGTCGATGTATCGCTTCGGTAAACAAGTTGATTTTAGTGAGGTCTATTTCTTCTCCATTGATGATTTTTATGACTTGTAAGCTGTCTGATTCGATGTAGATGATGTTATTGCACGTGATGGGTATGGATTCCATCCCCACACAGATTGTTTGTTCTTCCAGAATACTGATCGACCATCTTTCTCTCGAGGATCGACAGGCAGCTGAGATGAAGAGATCGTCTGAATCACGAATGACCCAGGCAATAGCACATTTGTTGTGTTTCTCGCTCCAAGAAGCATCACAATCATGAATGACCCAGGCAATTTGTTGGAAGTCGGGTCCAACGTGCCTCGCTCATACTTAGCTTGACGCCAATTCTGGCTTTCTCCTGATCAGACCGAGAAATCCCAAACATTTGAGTCGACGGAACAGGTAAAACCAGATCATGTATGCTTTTCCAAAAATTGGTTGCTAGTGTCTGAGCTTGGGGTTTAATATTATTATGAATAATTTGATTCTTGTACTCCTAAATCTTTCACATTAGCATAAGCATTTCCCTCATTTCTTTGTCATCCGCTTTCTCCCACAGCCATTCGCAATAATCCTTTGTGCTTCAGCTGTCCCCGTTAACCACAGAAAAGTACAGATTAGAGGGGCGAACCTTTATCCATAATTTTTTTTGTGAGTTTACAATTCCATATTAAGTGACATGAAGGACAATAATATTATAACATGACCGCATAGCGCAGTGGATTAGCGCGTTTGACTTCGGATCAAAAGGTCGTGGGTTTGACTCCCATTGTGGTCGAATTGAATAAATGTTTAATTTTTCCAAAAAAAAAATGCTCTAATTTAATAACTTTGTCAAACTCACAAATTTTAACAAAAACAAAAATAGAAGTAGAAGAGTCAAGCGAGAGAAATTCAGAGAGCCACTCGGTGGGCTCCCTACCCAATCTCCCAAAAACCCACAACCTCGTTCCCATCCTATAAGAATGATTTGCCAAAGCATTGACAACCTCGTTCGACTTTGATGTTTAAGGTCAGTCAATGTATCTCTTCGGTAAACAAGTTGATTTTAGTGAGGTCTATTTCTTCTCCATTGATGATTTTTATGACTTGTAAGCTGTCTGATTCGATGTAGATGATGTTATTGCACGTGATGGGTATGGATTCCAACCCCACACAGATTGTTTGTTCTTCCAGAATACCGATCGACCATCGTTCTCTCGAGGATCGACAGGCAGCTGAGATGAAGAGATCGTCTGAATCACGAATGACCCAGGCAATAGCACATTTGTTGTGTTTCTCGCTCCAAGAAGCATCACAATCACGAATGACCCAGGCAATTTGTTGGAGGTCGGGTCCAACGTGCCTCGCTCATACTTAGCTTGACGCCAATTCCATCTTTCTCCTGATCAGACCGAGAAATCCCAAACATCTGAGTCGACGGAAAAGGTAAAACCAGACCATGTATTCTTTTCCAAAAATTGGTTGCTAGTGTCTGAGCTTGGGGTTTAATATTATTATGAATAATTTGATTCCTGTACTCCCAAATCTTCCACATTAGCATAAGCATTTCCCTCATTTCTTTGTCATCCACATTCTCCCACAGCCATTCGCAATAATCCTTTGTGCTTCAGCTGTCCCCGTTAACCACAGAAAAATACAGATTAGAGGGGCGAACCTTTAGCCATTATTTTTTTTGTGAGTTTACAATTCCATATTAAGTGACATGAAGAACAATAATATTATAACATGACCGCATAGCGCAGTGGATTAGCGCGTTTGACTTCGGATCAAAAGGTCGTGGGTTCGACTCCCACTGTGGTCGGATTGAATAAATGTTTATTTTTTCCAAAAAAAAATGCTCTAATTTAATAACTTTGTCAAACTCACAAATTTTAACAAAAACAAAAATAGAAGTAGAAGAGTCAAGCGAGAGAAATTCGGAGATCCACTCGGTGGGCTCCCTACCCAATCTCCCAAAAACCCATCCTATAAGAATGATTTGCCAAAGCATTGACAACCTCGTTCGACTTTGATGTTTGAGGCCAGCGAACCGACTTTGATGTTTAAGGTCAGTCGATGTATCTCTTCGGTAAACATGTTGATTTTAGTGAGGTCTATTTCTTCTCCATTGATGATTTTTATGACTTGTAAGCTGTCTGATTCGATGTAGATGATGTTATTGCACGTGATGGGTATGGATTCCAACCCCACACAGATTGTTTGTTCTTCCAGAATACCGATCGACCATCGTTCTCTCAAGGATCGACAGGCAGCTGAGATGAAGAGATCGTTTGAATCACGAATGACCCAGGCAATAGCACATTTGTTGTGTTTCTCGCTCCAAGAAGCATCACAATCACGAATGACCCAGACAATTTGTTGGAGGTCGGGTCCAACGTGCCTCGCTCATACTTAGCTTGACGCCAATTCTAGCTTTCTCCTGATCAGACCGAGAAATCCCAAACATCTGAGTCGACGGAACAGGTAAAACCAAATCATGTATTCTTTTCCAAAAATTGGTTGCTAGTGTCTGAGCTTGGGGTTTAATATTATTATGAATAATTTGATTCCTGTACTCCCAAATCTTCCACATTAGCATAAGCATTTCCCTCATTTCTTTGTCATCCGCTTTCTCCCACAGCCATTCGCAATAATCCTTTGTGTTTCAGCTGTCCCCGTTAACCACAGAAAAATACAGATTAGAGGGGCGAACCTTTAGCCATAATTTTTTTTGTGAGTTTACAATTCCATATTAAGTGACATGAAGAACAATAATATTATAACATGACCGCATAGCGCAGTGGATTAGCGCGTTTGACTTCGGATCAAAAGGTCGTGGGTTCGACTCCCACTGTGGTCGGATTGAATAATTGTTTAATTTTTCCAAAAAAAAATGCTCTAATTTAATAATTTTGTCAAACTCACAAATTTTAACAAAAACAAAAATAGAAGTACAAGAGTCAAGCGAGAGAAATTCGGAGATCCACTCGGTGGGCTCCCTACCCAATCTCCCAAATACCCATCCTATAAGAATGATTTGCCAAAGCATTGACAACCTCGTTCCCATCCTATAACAATGATTTGCCAAAGCATTGACAACCTCGTTCGACTTTGATGTTTGAGGCCAGCGAACCGACTTTGATGTTTAAGGTCAGTCGATGTATCTCTTCGGTAAACAAGTTGATTTTAGTGAGGTCTATTTCCTCTCCATTGATGATTTTTATGACTTGTAAGCTGTCTGATTCGATGTAGATTATGTTATTGCACGTGATGGGTATGGATTCCAACCCCACACAGATTGTTTGTTCTTCCAGAATACCGATCGACCATCGTTCTCTCGAGGATCGACAGGCAGCTGAGATGAAGAGATCGTCTGAATCACGAATGACCCAGGCAATAGCACATTTGTTGTGTTTCTCGCTCCAAGAAGCATCACAATCACGAATGACCCAGGAAATTTGTTGGAGGTCGTGTCCAACGTGCCTCGCTCATACTTAGCTTGACGCCAATTCCGGCTTTCTCCTGATCAGACCGAGAAATCCCAAACATCTGAGTCGACGGAACAGGTAAAACCAGATCATGTATTCTTTTCCAAAAATTGGTTGCTAGTGTCTGAGCTTGGGGTTTAATATTATTATGAATAATTTGATTCCTGTACTCCCAAATCTTCCACATTAGCATAAGCATTTCCCTCATTTATTTGTCATCCGCTTTCTCCCACAGCCATTCGCAATAATCATTTGTGCTCCAGTTGTCCCCGTTAACCACATAAAAATACAGATTAGAGGGGCGAACCTTTAGCCATAATTTTTTTGTGAGTTTACAATTCCATATTAAGCTACATAAAGAACAATAATATTATAACATGACCGCATAGCGCAGTGGATTAGCGCGTTTGACTTCGGATCAAAAGGTCGTGGGTTCGACTCCCACTGTGGTCGTATTGAATAAATGTTTAATTTTTCCAAAAAAAAATGCTCTAATTTAATAACTTTGTCAAACTAACAAATTTTAACAAAAACAAAAATAGAAGTAGAAGAGTCAAGCGAGAGAAATTCGGAGAATGATTTTTCAAAGCATTGACAACCTCGTTCCCATCCTATAAGAATGATTTGCCAAAGCATTGACAACCTCGTTCGACTTTGATGTTTGAGGCCACCGAACCGACTTTGATGTTTAAGGTCAGTCAATGTATCTCTTCGGTAAACAAGTTGATTTTAGTGAGGTCTATTTCTTCTCCATTGATGATTTTTATGACTTGTAAGCTGTCTGATTCGATGTAGATGATGTTATTGCACGTGATGGGTATGGATTACAACCCCACACAGATTGTTTGTTCTTCCAGAATACCGATCGACCATCGTTCTCTTGAGGATCGACAGGCAGCTGAGATGAAGAGATCGTCTGAATCACGAATGACCCAGGCAATAGCACATTTGTTGTGTTTCTCGCTCCAAGAAGCATCACAATCACGAATGACCCAGGCAATTTGTTGGAGGTCGGGTCCAACGTGCCTCGCTCATACTTAGCTTGACGCCAATTCTGGCTTTCTCCTGATCAGACCGAGAAATCCCAAACATCTGAGTCGACGGAACAGGTAAAACCAAATCATGTATTCTTTTCCAAAAATTGGTTGCTAGTGTCTGAGCTTGGGGTTTAATATTATTATGAATAATTTGATTCCTGTACTCCCAAATCTTCCACATTAGCATAAGCATTTCCCTCATTTCTTTGTCATCCGCTTTCTCCCACAGCCATTCGCAATAATCATTTGTGCTCCAGCTGTCCCCGTTAACCACATAAAAATACAGATTAGAGGGGCGAACCTTTAGCCATAATTTTTTTTGTGAGTTTACAATTCCATATTAAGCTACATGAAGAACAATAATATTATAACATGACCGCATAGCGCAGTGGATTAGCGCGTTTGACTTCGGATCAAAAGGTCGTGGGTTCGACTCCCACTGTGGTCGAATTGAATAAATGTTTAATTTTTCCAAAAAAAAATGCTCTAATTTAATAACTTTGTCAAACTCACAAATTTTAACAAAAATAGAAGTAGAAGAGTCGACTGAGAGAAATTCGGAGAGCCACTTCGGTGGGCTCCCTACCCAATCTCCCAAAAACCCATCCTATAAGAATGATTTGTCAAAGCATTGACAACCTCGTTCCCATCCTATAAGAATGATTTGCCAAAGCATTGACAACCTCGTTCGACTTTGATGTTTGAGGCCAGCGAACCGACTTTGATGTTTAAGGTCAGTCGATGTATCTCTTCGGTAAACAAGTTGATTTTAGTGAGGTCTATTTCTGAGGTCTATTTCTTCTCCATTGATGATTTTTATGACTTGTAAGCTGTCTGATTCGATGTAGATGATGTTATTGCACGTGATGGGTATGGATTCCAACCCCACACAGATTGTTTGTTCTTCCAGAATACCGATCGACCATCGTTCTCTCGAGGATCGACAGGCAGCTGAGATGAAGAGATCGTCTGAATCACGAATGACCCAGGCAATAGCACATTTGTTGTGTTTCTCGCTCCAAGAAGCATCACAATCACGAATGACCTAGGAAATTTGTTGGAGGTCGGGTCCAACGTGCCTCGCTCATACTAAGCTTGACGCCAATTCCGGCTTTCTCCTGATCAGACCGAGAAATCCCAAACATCTGAGTCGACGGAACAGGTAAAACCAAATCATGTATTCTTTTCCAAAAATTGGTTGCTAGTGTCTGAGCTTGGGGTTTAATATTATTATGAATAATTTGATTCCTGTACTCCCAAATCTTCCACATTAGCATAAGCATTTTCCTCATTTCTTTGTCATCCGCTTTCTCCCACAGCCATTCGCAATAATCCTTTGTGCTTCAGCTGTCCCCGTTAACCACAGAAAAATACAGATTAGAGGGGCGAACCTTTAGCCATAATTTTTTTTGTGAGTTTACAATTCCATATTAAGTCACATGAAGAACAATAATATTATAACATGACCGCATAGCGCAGTGGATTAGCGCGTTTGACTTCGGATCAAAAGGTCGTGGGTTCGACTCCCACTGTGGTCGGATTGAATAATTGTTTAATTTTTCCAAAAAAAAATGCTCTAATTTAATAACTTTGTCAAACTCACAAATTTTAACAAAAACAAAAATAGAAGTACAAGAGTCAAGCGAGAGAAATTCGGAGATCCACTCGGTGGGCTCCCTACCCAATCTCCCAAATACCCATCCTATAAGAATGATTTGCCAAAGCTTTGACAACCTCGTTCCCATCCTATAACAATGATTTGCCAAAGCATTGACAACCTCGTTCGACTTTGATGTTTGAGGCCAGCGAACCGACTTTGATGTTTAAGGTCAGTCGATGTATCTCTTCGGTAAACAAGTTGATTTTAGTGAGGTCTATTTCCTCTCCATTGATGATTTTTATGACTTGTAAGCTGTCTGATTCGATGTAGATTATGTTATTGCACGTGATGGGTATGGATTCCAACCCCACACAGATTGTTTGTTCTTCCAGAATACCGATCGACCATCGTTCTCTCGAGGATCGACAGGCAGCTGAGATGAAGAGATCGTCTGAATCACGAATGACCCAGGCAATAGCACATTTGTTGTGTTTCTCGCTCCAAGAAGCATCACAATCACGAATGACCCAGGAAATTTGTTGGAGGTCGTGTCCAACGTGCCTCGCTCATACTTAGCTTGACGCCAATTCCGGCTTTCTCCTGATCAGACCGAGAAATCCCAAACATCTGAGTCGACGGAACAGGTAAAACCAGATCATGTATTCTTTTCCAAAAATTGGTTGCTAGTGTCTGAGCTTGGGGTTTAATATTATTATGAATAATTTGATTCCTGTACTCCCAAATCTTCCACATTAGCATAAGCATTTCCCTCATTTATTTGTCATCCGCTTTCTCCCACAGCCATTCGCAATAATCATTTGTGCTCCAGTTGTCCCCGTTAACCACATAAAAATACAGATTAGAGGGGCGAACCTTTAGCCATAATTTTTTTTGTGAGTTTACAATTCCATATTAAGCTACATGAAGAACAATAATATTATAACATGACCGCATAGCGCAGTGGATTAGCGCGTTTGACTTCGGATCAAAAGGTCGTGGGTTCGACTCCCAATGTGGTCGTATTGAATAAATGTTTAATTTTTCCAAAAAAAAATGCTCTAATTTAATAACTTTGTCAAACTAACAAATTTTAACAAAAACAAAAATAGAAGTAGAAGAGCCAAGCGAGAGAAATTCGGAGAATGATTTTTCAAAGCATTGACAACCTCGTTCCCATCCTATAAGAATGATTTGCCAAAGCATTGACAACCTCGTTCGACTTTGATGTTTGAGGCCACCGAACCGACTTTGATGTTTAAGGTCAGTCGATGTATCTCTTCGGTAAACAAGTTGATTTTAGTGAGGTCTATTTCTTCTCCATTGATGATTTTTATGACTTGTAAGCTGTCTGATTCGATGTAGATGATGTTATTGCACGTGATGGGTATGGATTACAACCCCACACAGATTGTTTGTTCTTCCAGAATACCGATCGACCATCGTTCTCTTGAGGATCGACAGGCAGCTGAGATGAAGAGATCGTCTGAATCACGAATGACCTAGGCAATAGCACATTTGTTGTGTTTCTCGCTCCAAGAAGCATCACAATCACGAATGACCCAGGCAATTTGTTGGAGGTCGGGTCCAACGTGCCTCGCTCATACTTAGCTTGACGCCAATTCTGGCTTTCTCCTGATCAGACCGAGAAATCCCAAACATCTGAGTCGACGGAACAGGTAAAACCAAATCATGTATTCTTTTCCAAAAATTGGTTGCTAGTGTCTGAGCTTGGGGTTTAATATTATTATGAATAATTTGATTCCTGTACTCCCAAATCTTCCACATTAGCATAAGCATTTCCCTCATTTCTTTGTCATCCGCTTTCTCCCACAACCATTCACAATAATCATTTGTGCTCCAGCTGTCCCCGTTAACCACAGAAAAATACAGATTAGAGGGGCGAACCTTTAGCTATAATTTTTTTTGTGAGTTTACAATTCCATATTAAGCTACATGAAGAACAATAATATTACAACATGACCGCATAGCGCAGTGGATTAGCGCGTTTGACTTCGGATCAAAAGGTCGTGGGTTCGACTCCCACTGTGGTCGAATTGAATAAATGTTTAATTTTTCCAAAAAATAATGCTCTAATTTAATAACTTTGTCAAACTCACAAATTTTAACAAAAATAGAAGTAGAAGAGTCGACTGAGAGAAATTCGGAGAGCCACTTCGGTGGGCTCCCTACCCAATCTCCCAAAAACCCATCCTATAAGAATGATTTGTCAAAGCATTGACAACCTCGTTCCCATCCTATAAGAATGATTTGCCAAAGCATTGACAACCTCGTTCGACTTTGATGTTTGAGGCCAGCGAACCGACTTTGATGTTTAAGGTCAGTCGATGTATCTCTTCGGTAAACAAGTTGATTTTAGTGAGGTCTATTTCTGAGGTCTATTTCTTCTCCATTGATGATTTTTATGACTTGTAAGCTGTCTGATTCGATGTAGATGATGTTATTGCACGTGATGGGTATGGATTCCAACCCCACACAGATTGTTTGTTCTTCCAGAATACCGATCGACCATCGTTCTCTCGAGGATCGACAGGCAGCTGAGATGAAGAGATCGTCTGAATCACGAATGACCCAGGCAATAGCACATTTGTTGTGTTTCTCGCTCCAAGAAGCATCACAATCACGAATGACCTAGGAAATTTGTTGGAGGTCGGGTCCAACGTGCCTCGCTCATACTAAGCTTGACGCCAATTCCGGCTTTCTCCTGATCAGACCGAGAAATCCCAGCCATTTGAGTCGACGGAATAGGTAAAACCAGATCATGTATGCTTTTCCAAAAATTGGTTGCTAGTGTCTGAGCTTGGGGTTTAATATTATTATGAAGAATTTGATTCCTGTACTCCCAAATCTTTCACATTAGCAAAAGCATTTCCCTCATTTCTTTGTCATCCGCTTTCTCCCACAGCCATTCGCAATAATCCTTTGTGCTTTAGTTGTCCCCGTTAACCACAGAAATTTTTTGATTAGAGGGGCTGACCTTTAGCCACAATTCTTTTTTGTGAATTTACAATTTCATATTAAGTGAACGGTAGATTCCATAAAACGATTACAAAGTATACATCAGTTTGATATTTTCATCCATCTTTTCGAAAGATTTGTCCGAATAAGAATAATGTCATTGTTTGAGCGTCTGTTTAGCAATATAGTCATACAACAATCATATTGCAGTAATTATCAAATAAATATTTAGTTAGATCTATAGTTTATTAGAATATTTTCTGTTATAAATTTTGCATACTTTTTATTTTACCATATTATATAATTTTAAATATATTATGTTATACATGTTTTAATTACGTTAAATAGAACCTTATAAGTAGTTGCTGTTGTAAAAAACAAAAAAAAAATGATTAGTAGTTGTTTAAAAAAAAACATTATTAATCGTAGATTTTTCCTTTTTATTGTAAAATTGTGCATTTCCAAATTTCAAATTTTTAGTATTTGAATCACAAAATTTCAAAGTTGTTTTATTAATAAATTTACCAAGCAAATATTGAATGAAAACCAATGACTATAAGAAAATTTATCTATAAAGGAATAAAATTCATTATATCTTTCTAAAAAAGAAAGAGTTGAAAGCATAATTATATATATGGAAACATAATTAATGGCAAAATACAGAAGCTTAATATGAAAAGAAATTAAATAATTAAATTTAGAGAGAGAATTGGTATTTGCTTTTTGCTCACCCACTACGTTTTTTTTTAGCGCCCGTTTTCATTTCGTGGAAGTCCCCGGCAGAGGAAAGAAAGGGCTGCAAGCAATTTGAATAGGGATTATGAACAGGCCCTTATCTTAGCCTTACCCGTTCGACACGCACGAAAGGAATTAAAAATTAAACAAGAATCTGTGTTCACGAGATATGGAGTGGAGTGACTATCCTGAATCTCCTCTTCCCCCCCCCCCTTTTTTTTTTTCTTTCTCGCCGGCAGGACTTCTTACTACTTAAGAGAGTGTAGCATTGGCTTAGTTTCAATCACCAAAGAAATGGCTTCCTCCTTTGTCAATCAATCTTTAATCCTCTGCATCTTTGTAGCTTTCCTTCTCATTGCAGGTCATATAACTTTTCTTTTTTCTTTACTATTTCATCTTTAATTTTTGTTTCTATTTCGTAACGAAAAAGAAAAAAACAATACATAAACATAAACATGGGAATTTTGTACGAATGATCCGTAACTGTGAAAAGTCATTTGTATCTTTCGTTGAGCACGAGGGTAGTATAGTTGTCTCTCCGTGATCGTGCTCAACGAAGGATACTACATACTTTGTGAGTTTGCTTATCATGAGAATGTCAAAAACATCCATATAAACATGTCTGATAACCAAATCTTAATAAATTGAAGTAATGTGTGATTGGTGTGAAATTGCAGGACCAAAGATAGTAAGTGGGGAGTGTTTGGGACCATGCTCAAGTTTCCCAAACTGCAGTAAAGCTTGCGACCTTGCAGGGTATGCGAGCGGCAGTACATGCACAGGCTCCTCCCTACAGGAACTTCAATGCTGTTGTTCCTGATTAATTCCTCCTTTGCTATCAACTTTAATTTTATGTTTTCGATTGAATAATATTCACACAGTTACTAATTGTATTTCTTCATTTCTATGCCATCAACAATGCTTTGTGGATGAATCAATACAATATCAAAATTACAATTAGATGCCTTTCTATGCCATCAACTTTAGTCTTAGATTTAGATTCGGACCACCCGATCCAGCGTGTTTGAATTAATTTTTTAAAGGTTAAAATATCACATTTTTATCTTTGTACTTTGATTTTCATTTCATTTTAATCCATGACTTTCAAATATCCAGTTTTAGTCCATATAAAGCTTAGAATTAGTCCCGAAAGTATGTTTGAAGTTAATTTTTAACAATATACTAACCGTAGGGACCAATTTTAAGTTTTGTTAAAATTTGAAGACTAAAATTGGACATTTGAAAATATAGGGTGCTCTTACTTATCTGCATGAAGAATGTGAGAGGCAAATAATTTGTGTAGCTAGTTTGCAAAATTATGAGTTGTTTCTTCAATTATTATTGTTCGTAAGAACACTAAAATAAGATCAATGACCGGCTTAGGCTTTCGTGATACCACCAATAGGACTCAAATGAAATGAAATCCAAAGTTCAGACAGCAAGCTAGATCCACCAGTTGTTCGCTGCATATTTGTTGGATATGCAGATTAAAAAAAAAATGGTGGTTATGATTCTAATGAAAAAGAAATTGGTGGTTATGATTCTAATGAAAAGCAAAATGTATGTAACTCAAGATGTTACATTCTAGGAAGATCTCATTTTTTTCAGCAGTCATGAGTGCTCTTTTCAATGGGAGACAACACGTGATCTAGGTGAAGAAAACCCTCATTTGGGCGAAGACAACACTCCTGAACTTTTACATGACCCGATTGATTTTTAGAAAAATGATGTTCATCTTGAGGATGTTAAGGATGTTGATGGCATTCATGAGAATCAAGATAGTACAATTTTCCAAATCACACCAACAACTTTATAAATTATGAATGTGTCTTCTCCACTCTCGAAATACATGAGTCAACTTCTCTTGACACTGAACTGAGGTATCCGATTAGGATAAATTGAGGGATTCCAAAAATTCAATATGACCTTGTTCTTAAAAGCTAAATCTAAATATCACATTAACAATTATAAATTTTCTCATTGTTAGTCAAAAAATCGTGCTAAATTAATTATCCCCTGTATTTATTCTAAGTAATGTGCAGTAAACATTGATGGATTCAAAATTGAAGAAAACTATAAATGATGATATGGAAGCATAACCGCAAGCCAACTTGTAGACGATGGTTCCAATCGAAGTTACCTTTGATTGAGGCTTGGTTGTTCTGTCTACTCATCGTCCCTGGTTCTCTCCCGATATTCATGCATGTAGTCTCTCATCCCCACAGACGTCGTTGGTTCCAATGTGGTGTTAGCCACACACGCTGCGATGTCCAAGTAAGGTTTGAGCTTAGTGAAAACTAGTATTTTAGTAAACTATTTTGAGTTATACTTTCTATGGTTATTGTGTTGTACTTGTATGATTTGATGACCTAGGAGTCCTCTTTGAATTTCCATAAGTTGGGTTTTTTTTTTCAGTCGTGGACTTCGAGAAGCTGGTGGTAGGCTCGGCCTAGGCCCATGGTTAGCTTGGGCTTAGCCTTAGTTTTCTTCTCGTAGGAAAGCTCGATCTCATATGAGCTTGTTTTATTTCGGGTCGGGCTTTGACCCTATGTCCAATTTTCACCCTTAATAGATGTTATTAACATAGTTTCAAAATAAAGTGATAATATAATATTCACACGTGTTTTGAAAAATTGGTACAAATCAAAATTATATTGAAATGCATGCTTCGACAACAAGCCATATAAAATCCTTAAAATTATAACATGGGAAAAATTACGATAAATCTTAGTTTCTTGAATCAACAACGGCATGATGGGAGATGAAACCATCAACTTTTGAAATGATAATAGACGTCTAATATATACATCCATCAACTTTTGAAATGATAATAAATGTCTAATATATGGCAACCCGCCCTAGAAAGGAATCAAAATTATATTTAGAAAGAGAGAAAATAGTAAAATCATATTTACATGGAAACGTATAATTATGGGAATTAAAAGAGAATATAATTAATGGAAACATATGCAACCTCTTCCAATAAAAATGAATTAAATTAGATGTAGAAAGAGAATTATGCAGATGAATACTGCTTAAGAGAGTGACATTTTCTTATTTTCAATCACCAAAAAAATGACTTCTTCCTTTGCCAATCGATCTTCATTCCTCAGCATAACCTTTGTATTGCTTTCCTTCTCCTGGCTAGTAATGGCTTTGTTAAATGAATAATTTGTAACCTCCAATAACTAGTTCTTTGAGTTCTTGATCGTAACTCCTTAGAATGTGTAAGGGATCTAGGAAGTTCAATGGTTATGTAACTTTAAAGAGTAACTCCTTGGAATATGTAAGAGTCAAGGAATATGCAAAGGTCATGTAACTTTCTAAAAAGTTAATTTTAGGAATCTCTAGAGTCTCATTTTGTCACCTATAAATAGAGGTGTTCTTCCTTCTTTGTAATTAAATTCCAATTGAGCAAAGTGTCATAGCACTCAATACAAGAAAATTCGTCATATTCTCTCTTCATTCTAGATTTTGTCTCAATTTTCCCTTCATTGCCTCCAACAAATTTGGTATCAAAGTTATCCTAAAATGAACACCAATTGTGTTCCAAACTTGTTTTCAATCCCAACAAACCAAGTTCCGGTTTTTTATGGAGAGCATTATGAATATTGGCAAAGTCAGATGGAGACCATTGTTATTTCTCAAGATCTTTGGGAAATCATTGAAGAAGATTATGAAGTACCTGCGGTAGAAAAAGATGAAGCAACTTCCGAGCGGTCAACATATCAAGAGAAAGAGTTTAAGAAGAACAAAAAGTGAAATGCTTTAGCGCTTCGTCTCATTCAGCAAGGTGTTAGTAAGTCAATTTTCCCTCGAATTTTTTGTATTAAAAAAGCTAAAGATGCCTGAGAGATTTTGCAGAAAGAATTTAAAGGAACTGAAAAGTTATTTCCATCAAGTTGCAATCCTTGTGGAAAGATTTTGACAACTTGGCGATGAAGGAAAGTGAAAACATTCGAGAATATTTTTCTCGAGTTTCACAGATAATCAACCGGATGAAGTGTTATGGGGAAACAATTCCAAAAAAGAGAATCAATGAAAAAGTTTTTCGGAGTCTTCCTCCAAAATTCAATCATGTTGTTGCTGCCATAGAAGAATCCAAAGATGTGTCTAAGTTGACAATCCTTGAACTAATGGGTTCTCTTCAAGCTCACGAAGAAAGGCTGAACAAGTCTCCAAGTCAATCAGTGGAGCAAGTTTTTCATACCAAGATCGATTTTGCAGAAAAGAAGACTGTCAAGTCCAACTCCAAAAAACGGTAGAATCCAACACAAAAGAAAGAATAGGGTCAAAGAGACAGGGAAAATGGAAAAGCAAATCTGGTAATTCCGACTCTGACTGCATTATTTGCAAAAAGTCAAATCATGAGTCTAAAGATTGTTACTTTAGATGCATTAAATGTCGGATTCCAAATCGTTCCTAAAAAGATTGTTGGTTTCAAAATAAAAAGGAAAAAGATGAAGCAAATTTTAAAAAAGAAGATGAAGAGGAGAAATTATTTTGTTGCACAATGACACCAAAGTCAATCTCAAAGTAAATGGTACCTGGATAGTGATTGCAGTAACCATATGACAGGAAATAAAGACTTTGTTCTCAAGATTGATCGCAGTTTTAGCTCTCAAGTGAAGCTTGGCGATGGCAAGATGCAGAAAGGGTGTCATTGTTGTACACACCAAGAAAGAAGATACGAGATATATTTTAGATGTTCTTTATGTTCCTGGCATAACTCAAAATTTGTTGAGTGTAGGTCAATTGCTCCAAAATGGATATGCAGTTACCTTTGATGATGGCAAATGCATTATTCTAGAAAAGAAAAATGACCAGATAGTTGCAAATGTTGATATGTCAGTAACCAAAGTCTTCCCGCTCCTTATGCCATTAGAAGAGAATTTTGCTCTCAAAAGCGAAAGTTCAGATATTTCTCACTTGTGGCATTTAAGGTATGGTCATCTTTACAACAAAAGTCTTCGTAATTTAAAACAGAAAAATATGGTGATTGGATTTCCAAATATTGAAGATAATGGAAAAATATGTGAAGGTTGCATTTATGGAAAAATCCATGGACTTCCTTTCCCTAAAACTTCATGGAGGGATAAATCTCCATTAGAGTTGGTACATTTAGATATATGTGGCCCCACAAGAACTTCACCACTCACCGAGAAAAGATATTACATATTATTCGTTGATGATATTACCCGAATGATGTGGATTTATTTTCTTAATGAAAAATCATAAGCTTTTGCTAGTTTTCTTTAGTTCAAGGCTCTTGCAGAAAATCAAAGTGGCAAAAAGATCAAGACATTGAGAACGGATCGTGGAGGCGAGTTCATTTATAAACCATTCATGGACTATTGCAAGGAAAATGAGAGAATGAGACAACTCACGGTTCTACATAGACCTCAGCAAATGGCGTTGCTGAAAGAAAGAATCGAACCATTGTGGAAATGGCAAGGAGCATGTTGAAGGCCAAAGATCTTCCAAATAATTTGTGGGCAGAAGCTTTTAATATAGTTGTTTATATCCTCAATCGATGTCCTACTAAAGTAGTCGAAGACAAAACTCCCTTCGAAGCTCTTCGTCAACTCCGGCAATAGATCTCCAGTTGAAGCTACTTCAAATCAAGATAACTCAGAATCTACTCCAAGAAGAATGCGGTCTTTGCAAGATATATATGATTCAAGTAAACACTTTGTTATGTTTTCTTGTGAGCCATAAAGTTTTGATGATGCCGCAAAAGAAGACGTTTGGAACAAAGCTATGGATGAAGAAATAGCTAGCATCGAAAGAAATAAGACGTGGGAGCTTTAACACTTACCTCCAGGGAAAGATTCTATTGGCTTAAAATGGGTCTTCAAGACTAAATTCAACGAAGATAGTTCCATTCAGAAGCATAAAGTTCGCCTAGTAGCGAAAGGATATTATCAACAGCCCGGTGTTAACTTTAATGAGACTTTTGCACTAGTAGCTTGCATGGAGACAATAAGAATTGTTCTTACTTTAGCAGCTCAGTTACAGTTGAAGATATTTCAACTTGACGTCAAATTCGCTTTCTTGAATGACGAGTTGGAAGAAGAAGTATATGTAGAACAACCTCAAGGGTATATTGTTCATGAAAAAGAGGAGAAGGTTTATCGACTCAATAAAGCCTTATATGGATTAAAGCAAGCGCCTTGTGCATGGAATAACAAAATTGACAGATACTTCTGTCTTAATTGTTTTCAGAAAAGTCTCAATGAACCATCTCTCTATGTGAAAAAGGAAGGAGTAAATCTCTTTGTGGTTTGCTTATATGTTGACGATCTGATCTTTTTTAAAGTAACTCAGAATGCGGGGGAATTTAAATAGAGCATGATGAAGAAATTTTAAATGACTGATTTGGGTCTCGTGAAATATTTTCTTGGAATTCAAGTCAAACAGCATCAAAGTGAGAGTTTTCTTTCTCAGGAAAAATATGTTGACGATTTACTCAAGAAGTTTCACATGAGAAATTGCAAGCCAGTTGCAACTCCTATGGGCATCAAATGAGAAGTTATGTTGTGATGATAATGCTGGTAAAGCAGATTCAAAAAGTTTTCGAACTCTAGTGGGTTCGTTGATCTATCTTACAAATACCAGACCATATATTATGTATCCTATTAGCGTCATTTCCAGGTACATGAATGAACCAAGAAAAAATCATTATGTTGCTGGTAAAACTGTTGTGAGATATTTGTAGGGTACCAAAAAACATGGACTAAAATATGTCCATGAGAAGGATTGTAAGTTGGTTGGCTACACTGACCGTGATTGGGTTGGTTCCCTTGACGATTGAAAAAGTACTTCAGGTTATGTGTTCTGTTTGGGATCTAATGTAATATCTTGGAGTTCGAGAAAATAACAAATTGTAGCCTTATTCTCATTTGAAGCAGAATATACAGTTGCAATTGAAGCTCTTGTGAAGTTGTTTAGTTAAGGAGAATTCTCAAAGATCTTCAAATAAAGTAGGTCATGCGAACAAAAATCTTTTGTGATAATATGTCAACAATTGCAATGACCAAGAATCACGTCTTTCATGCTCGATCAAAGCATATTGAGTTATGTCATCATTATATTAGAGATTTGGTAAACAAAGAAGAAATCTACTTGGAGTTCATTAACATCAATGTTCAATCGGCATATATGTTCACCAAAGTTGTTACGTTAGAGAAGTTCGAGAAGTTTTTGAAAATTACAAATTAAGAGGGGGTGTTAAATGAATAATTTGTAACCTCCAATAACTAGTCCTTTGAGTTCTTGATTGTAACTCCTTGGAATATGTAAGGGATCTAGGAAGTTCAAAGGTTATGTAACTTTAGAGAGTAACTCCTTGGAATATGTAAGAGTCAAGGAATATGCAAAGGTCATGTAACTTTCTAAAGAGTTAATTCTAGGAATGTCTAGAGTCTCATTTTGTCACCTATAAATAGAGTTGTTCTTCACCCATGGTAAGTAAGCTCCAATTGAGCAAAGCGCATTTCATATTCTCCGTTCATTCTAGATTTTGTCTCAATTTTCCCTTCATTGCCTCCATCAGGCTTCACTCCCAAAAAACAGTAAACAAGAAACGAGAAGGTTACCGAATCAACATTTACTAAACCATGATTAGAAACAAAAGTAAATAAAATATAATTGAAAAACTCAATAGTATATAACTGATAATATTTGTCAACCTGAGCGTATCTCAACTGGTATAAAATAACTTGTACTCTCGACAAAGAGGTCAAAAGAAGAAAAAGAAGAAAAAAAAAGTATCATTGTTGAGGAATAAGGTCTCACTTATTTAGGCCTGGTTTGATAACGCATTTAGTTTTTTATTTTTGAGGCAACTACAAGAATAGCTGAAACGAGACTATGCAAGATGAAAAATAGCTAAACTAATTATTGTGTTGAAAAATAGCTAACTTCTATAATTAGAAACTTCTTTAGAATGTAGTTGGACGAAACTACCCTCCAGGCATTTAACTGTTGAACTACCTACAAAAATAAAAAAGGAGAGATTTAATCCCACAAAAACAAAAAAATTGAACTACCTACAAAAATAAAAAAGGAGAGATTTAATCCCACAAAAACAAAAAAAAAGGTGAACGTTAAAACATTGAACTCAATCCCCACAAAAAAAAGGAAGATTTATTCCGAGAGAAAATGAAGGAGAAAATAAGGATTTATTCAAAAAAGAATCTAGGAGAAAAATAAAGATTTATTTTAACAGAGAATCATGTAAAAAATAATAAAAAATTAAGATATGGTTAAACCAATGATAACAGCCCCCAATTAAATCGAAACATGTAAACAAAATTCAATAAAATCTAATCTAGAATATTAATTCAAATTAATTTTTTCAGAACATTTTTTTTAATAACGATCCTCTCAATAATTTCTAATGTGTATATATTCGAAGTTACATGTACATATAAGTATATCATATGAAGTATATGTGTATATATACAAACCATTAATTGGTGAACGTACATGTAAGTATAACATAGTCCGTAAGAAAATTATATAAGCAATTAAATTTTCAGCATATTAATGTTTATAAAAACTAAAATGTTCATAGACGGTTGTAAGAAAATTATAAAAATGACACACTCGATAACTTCTAGTGTGAGTATATATTCGTAGTTACATCTATAACAACGTATATGTAAGTATATCATATGAAGTATATGCGTATATATACACCATAAACCATTACTCTGTGAGTATTGAACAAATGATACTAAAAAATTTAAAATGTTCATAGATGGTTGTAAGAAAATTATAAAAATGAGGGTCCTCGATAACTTTTAGTGTGAGTATATATTCGTAGTTACATCTATAACAATGTACATGTAAGTATATCATATGAAGTATATGCGTGTATATACACCATAAACCATTAATCCGTGAGCATTGAACAAATGATACTAAAAAATTTAAAATGTTCATAGACGGTTGTAAGAAAATTATAAAAATGAGGGTTCTCGATAACTTCTACTGTGGGTATATATTCATAGTTACATCTATAACAATGTACATGTAAGTATATCATATGAAGTATATGCGCGTATATACACCATAAACCATTAATCCGTGAGCATTGAACAAATGATATTAAAAAACATTAAAATTGGTATGCATGTTGAGTTTACTCAGGAAAACGTTCAATCAATTGTATCATTACCTGCAACATTGAATTAGGAGATTTTCAAATCTTCCCTCCTCCAAATCGATTTGAAACAACCATCGATTCTCACTTTTGAAACTCTCTACCTTGATAAAAAAAAACTATCTACGTCAACCTTTTATATCGTTAAACGCTTGAATTAGGCTAAAAAAAAAAAGTACAAAAACCTCCAATATAAACATGTCTGATAACCAAATCTTAATAAATTGAAGTAATGTGTGATTGGTGTGAAATTGCAGGACCAAAGATAGTAAGTGGGGAGTGTTTGGGACCATGCTCAAGTTTCCCAAACTGCAGTAAAGCTTGCTACCTTGCAGGGTATGCGAGCGGCAGTACATGCACAGGCTCCTCCCTACAGGAACTTCAATGCTGCTGTTCCTGATTAATTCCTCCTTTGCTATCAACTTTAATTTTATGTTTTCGATTGAATAATATTCACACAGTTACTAATTGTATTTCTTCATTTCTATGCCATCAACAATGCTTTGTGGATGAAATAATACAATATCAAAATTACAATTCGGTGTCTTTCTATGCCATGAACTTTAGTCTTAGATTTAGATTCCGACGGCCCGATATAGCGTGTTTGAATTAATTTTTTAAAGGTTAAAATATCATTTTAATCTTTGTACTTTGATTTTCATTAATTTAAATAGAACTTAGAATTAGTGTTTGAAGTTAATTTTTAACAATAAACTAACAATAGGAACCAATTTTAAGTTTTGTTGAAAATTGAAGACTAAAATTGGACATTTTAAAATAGAGGGTGCTCTTACTTATCTAATGAAGAATGTGAGAGGCAAATAATTCGTGTAGCTAGTTTGCAAAATTTCGAGCTGTTTTTTCGATTATTATTGTTCGTAAGAACGCTAAAATAAGATCAATGACCGGCTTAGGCTTTCGTGATACCACCAATAGGACTCAAATGAAATGAAATCCAAAGTTCAGACAACAAGCTAGATCCACAAGTTGTTCGCTGCATATTTGTTGGATATGGAGATTAAAAAAAAAAAAATTGGTGGTTATGATTCTAATGAAATGTATGTAACTCAAGATGTTACATTCCATGAAGATCTCCTTTTTTCAGCAGTCATGAGTGCTCTTTTCAAGGGCAGACAACACGTGATCTGGGTGAAGAAAATCCTCATTTGGGTGAAGACAACACTCCTGAACTTTTACATGACCCTATTGATTTTTAGAAAAATGATGTTCATCTTGAGGATGTTAAGGATGTTGATGACATTCATGAGAGAATCAAGATAGTACAATTTTCCAAATCACACCAACAACTTTATAAATTCTGAATGTGTCTTCTCCAGTAACATCATTGCCCTCACCTCTCGAAATACATGAGTCAACTTCTCTTGACACTGAACTGAGGCATCCGATTAGGATAAATTGAGGGATTCCAAAAATTCAATATGACCTTGTTCTTAAAAGCTAAATCTAAATATCACATTAACAATTATAAATTTTCTCATTGTTAGTCAAAAAATCGTGCTAAATTAATTATCCCCTGTATTTATTCCAAGTAATGTGCAGTAAACATTGATGGATTCAAAATTGAAGAAAACTATAAATGATGATATGGAAGCATAACCGCAAGCCAGCCTGTAGACGATGGTTCCAATCGAAGTTACCTTTGATTGAGGCTTGGTTGTTCTGTCTACTCATCGTCCCTGGTTCTCTCCCGATATTCATGCATGTAGTCTCTCATCCCCACAGACGTCGCTGGTTCCAATGTGGTGTTAGCCACACACGCTGCGATGTCCAAGTAAGGTTTGAGCTTAGTGAAAACTAGTATTTTAGTAAACTACTTTGAGTTATACTTTCTATGGTTATTGTGTTGTACTTGTATGATTTGATGACCTAGGAGTCCTCTTTGAATTTCCATAAGTTGAGTTTTTTTTTCAGTCGTGGACTTCGAGAAGCTGGTGGTAGGCTCGACCTAGGCCCATGGTTAGCTTGGGCTTAGCCTCAGTTTTCTTCTCGTAGGCAAGCTCGATCTCATCTGAGCTTGTTTTATTTCGGGTCGGGCTTTGACCCTATGTCCAATTTTCACCCCTAATAGATGTTATTAAAATAGTTTCAAAATAAAGTGATAATATAATATTCACACGTGTTTTGAAAAATTGGTACAAATCAAAATTCTATTGAAATGCATGATTCGACAACCAGCCATGTAAAATCCTTAAAATTATAATGTGGGAAAAATTACGGTAAATCTTAGTTTCTTGAATCAACAACAGCATGATGGGAGATGAAACCATCAACTTTTTAAATGATAATAGACATCTAATATATACATCCATCAACTTTTGAAATGATAATAAATGTCTAATATATGGCAACCCGCCTTAGAAAGGAATCAAAATTATATTTAGAAAGAGAGAAAATAGTAAAATCATATTTACATGGAAACCGTATAATTAATGGGAATTAAAAGAGAATATAATTAATGGAAACATATGCAACGTCTTCTAATAAAAATGAATTAAATTAGATGTAGAAAGAGAATTATGCGGATGAATACTACTTAAGAGAGTGACATTTTCTTATTTTCAATCACCAAAAAAATGACTTCTTCCTTTGCCAATCGATCTTCATTCCTCAGCATATCCTCTGTATTGCTTTCCTTCTCATGGCTGGTAATGACTTTGTTAAATGAATAATTTGTAACCTCCAATAACTAGTTCTTTGAGTTCTTGATCGTAACTCCTTAGAATGTGTAAGGGATCTAGGAAGTTCAATGATTATTTAACTTTAGAGGGGTAACTCCTTGGAATATGTAAGAGTCAAGGAATATGCAAACGTCATGTAACTTTCTAAAAAGTTAATTCTAGGAATCTCTAGAGTCTCCTTTTGTCACCTATAAATAGAGGTGTTCTTCATCCTTTGTAATTAAACTCCAATTGAGCAAAGTGCCATAGCACTCAATACAAGAAAATTCCTCATATTCTCTCTTCATTCTAGATTTTGTCTCAATTTTCCCTTCATTGCCTCCAACAAATTTGGTATCAAAATTATCCTAAAATGAACACCAATTGTGTTCCAAACTTGTTTTCAATCCCAACAAACCAAGTTCCGATTTTTTATGGAGAGCATTATGAATATTGGAAAAGTCAGACGGAGACCATTGTTATTTCTCAAGATCTTTGGAAAATCATTGAAGAAGATTATGAAGTACCTGCGGTAGAAAAAGATGAAGCAACTTCCGAGCGGTCAGCATATCAAGAGAAAGAGTTTAAGAAGAACAAAAAGCGAAATGCTTTAGCGCTTCGTCTCATTCAGCAAGGTGTTAGTAAGTCAATTTTTTCTCCAATTTTTTGTATTAAAAAAGCTAAAGATGCCTGAGAGATTTTGCAGAAAGAATTTAAAGGAAGTAAAAAATTTATTTCCATCAAGTTGCAATCCTTGTGGAGAGATTTTGACAACTTGGCGATGAAGGAAAGTGAAAACATTCGAGAATATTTTTCTCGAGTTTCACAGATAATCAACCGGATGAAGTGTTATGGGGAAACAATTCCAAAAAAGAGAATCAATGAAAAAGTTCTTCGGAGTCTTCCTCCAAAATTCAATCATGTTGTTGCTGCCATAGAAGAATCCAAAAATGTGTCTAAGTTGTCAATCCTTGAACTAATGGGTTCTCTTCAAGCTCACGAAGAAAGGATGAACAAGTCTCCAAGTCAATCAGTGGAGCAAGCTTTTCATACCAAGCTCGATTTTGCAGAAAAGAAGACTTTCAAGCCCAATTCCAAAAAACAGTGGAATCCAACACAAAAGAAAGAACAGGGTCAAAGAGACAAGGGAAAATGGAAAAACAAATCTGGTAATTCCAACTATTGCTGCATTATTTGCAAAAAGTCAAATCATGAGTCTAAAGATTGTTACTTTAGATGCACTAAATGTCGGATTCCAAATCATTCCTAAAAAGATTGGTTTCAAAATAAAAAGGAAAAAGATGAAGCAAATTTTACAAAAGAAGATGAAGAGGAGAAATTATTTTGTTGCACAATGACCAAAGTCAATCTCAAAGTAAATGGTACCTGGATAGTGATTGCAGTAACCATATGACAGGAAATAAAGATTTTTTTCTCAAGATTGATCGCAGTTTTAGCTCTCAAGTGAAGCTTGGCGATGGCAAGATCCAGAAAGGATGTCATTGTTGTACACACTAAGAAAGAAGATACGAGGTATATTTCAGACGTTCTTTATGTTCCTGGCATAACTCAAAATTTGTTGAGTGTAGGTCAATTGCTCCAAAATGGACATGCAGTTAACTTTGATGATGGCAAATGCATTATTCTAGACAAGAAAAATGACCAGATAGTTGCAAATGTTGATATGTCAGTAACTAAAGTCTTCCGGCTCCTTATGCCATTAGAAGAGAATTTTGCTCTCAAAAGCGAAAGTTCAGATATTTCTCACTTGTGGCATTTAAGGTATGGTCATCTTTACAACAAAAGTCTTCGTAATTTAAAACAGAAAAATATGGTGATTGGATTTCCAAATATTGAAGATAATGGAAAAATATGTGAAGTTGCATTTATGGAAAAATCCATGGACTTCCTTTCCCTAAAACTTCATGGAGGGATAAATCTCCATTAGAGTTAGTACATTCAGATATATGTTGCCCCACAAGAACTTCACCACTCACCGACAAAAGATATTACATATTATTCGTTGATGATTTTACCCGAATGATGTGGATTTATTTTCTTAATGAAAAATCATAAGCTTTTGCTAGTTTTCTTCAGTTTAAGGCTCTTGCAGAAAATCAAAGTGGCAAAAAGATCAAGACATTGAGAACGGATCGTGGAGGCGAGATCATTTATAAACCATTCATGGACTATTGCAAGGAAAATGACAGAATAAGACAACTCACGGTTCTACATAGACCTCAGCAAATGACGTTGCTGAAAGAAAGAATCGAACCATTGTGGAAATGGCAAGGAGCATGTTGAAGGCCAAAGATCTTCCAAATAATTTGTGGGCAGAAGCTGTTAATATAGTTGTTTATATCCTCAATCGATGTCCTACTAAAGTAGTCAAAGACAAAACTCCCTTCGAAGCTCTTCGTCAACTCCGGCAATAGATCTCTTCTTGAAGCTACTTCAAATCAAGATAACTCAGAATCTACTCCAAGAAGAATGCGGTCTTTGCAAGATATATATGCTTCCAGTAAACACTTTGCTATGTTTAATTGTGAGCCACAAAGTTTTGATGATGCCGCAAAAGAAGACATTTGAAACAATGCTATGGATGAAGAAATAGCTAGCATCGAAAGAAACCTTCTCCTTTTTTTCATGAACAATATACCATTGAGGTTGTTATACATATACTTCTTCTTCCAAGTCGTCATTCAAGAAAGCAGATTTGACGTCAAGTTGAAATATCTTCCACTATAACTGAGCTGCTAAAGCAAGAACAATCCTTATTGTCTCCATGCAAGCTACTGGTGCAAAAGTCTCATTAAAGTTAACACCGGGCTGTTGATAATATCCTTTCGCTACTAGGCGAACTTTATGCTTCTGAATGGAACCATCTTCGTTGAATTTAGTCTTGAAGACCCATTTTAAGCCAATAGAATCTTTCCATGGAGGTAAGTCTTAAAGCTACCACGAATGACCCAGGCAATTTGTTGGAGGTCGGGTCCAACGTGCCTCGCTCGTACTTCGCTTGACGCCAATTTCGGCTTTCTCCTGATCAGACCGAGAAATCCCAGCCATATGAATCGACGGAACAAATAAAACCAGATCATGTATGCTTTTCCAAAAATTGTTTGCTAATGTCTGAGCTTGGGGTTTAATATTATTATGAAGAATTTGATTCCTGTACTCCCAAATCTTTCACCTTAGCATAAACATTTCCCTCGTTTCTTCGTCATCTGCTTTCTCCCACAGCCATTCGCAATAATCCTTTGTGCTTCAGTTGTCCCCGTTAACCATACAAAAATTCATATTAGAGGGGCTGACCTTTAGCCATAGTTCTTTTTTGTGAATTTATAATTCCATATTAAGTAAACTGGAGAACAATACTACTATAATATGACCGCATAGTGTAGTGGATTAGCGCGTTTGACTTCGGATTAAAAAGTTGTGGGTTCCGACTCCCACTATGGTCGCATTGAATAAATGTTTTAATTTTTCCAAAAAAAAAAATAACTTTGTCCAACTCACAAATTTTAACCAAAAAAAAAATAGAAGTAGAACAGTCAAACGAGATAAATTCGGAGAGCCACTCCGGGCTCCCTCTCCAATCTCCCAAAAACCCATCTTATAAGAATGATTAGCGATAACATTGACAACCCCGTTTATACTCCGCTTGATATTGGTGAACGACCCGACTTTGATGTTTGAGGCCAGTCGATGTATCTCTTCGGTAAACAAGTTGATTTTAGAGAGGTCTATTTCTTCTCCATTGATGATTTTTATGACTTTTAAGCTGTCTGATTCGATGTAGATAATGTTATTGCGGGTGATGGGTATGGATTCCAACCCCACACAGATTGTTTGTGCTTCCAGACTACCGATCGACTATCTTTCTCTCGAGGATCGACAGGCAGCTGAGATGAATAGACCGTCTGAATCACGAATGACCCAAGCAATAGCACATTTGTTGTGTTTCTCGCTCCAAGAAGCATCACAATCACGAATGACCCAGGCATGTTTTTGCAGGTCGGGTCCAACGTGCCTCGCTCGTACTTCGCCTGGCGCCAATTTCGGCTTTCTCTTGATAAGACCGAGAAATCCCAAACATCTGAGTCGGCGGAACAGGTAAAACCAGATCATGTATGCTTTTCCAAAAATTGGTTGCTAGTGTCTGAGCTTGGGGTTTAATATTATTATGAATAATTTGATTCCTGTACTCCCAAATCTTCCACATTAGCATAAGCATTTTCCTCATTTCTGTGCCATCCGCTTTCTCCCACAGCCATTTTCAATAATCCTTTGTGCTTTAGCTGTCCCCGTTAACCACAGAAAAATACAGATTAGAGGGGCGAACCTTTAGCCATAATTTTTTTTTGTGAGTTTACAATTCCATATTAAGTGACATGAAGAACAATAATATTATATCATGACCGCATAGCGCAGTGGATTAGCGCGTTTGACTTCGGATGAAAAGGTCGTGGTTCGACTCCCACTGTGGTCGTATTGAATAAATGTTTATTTTTTCCAAAACAAATGCTCTAATTTAATTACTTTGTCAAACTCACAAATTTTAACAAAAACAAAAATAGAAGTAGAAGAGTCAAGCGAGAGCCACTCGGTGGGCTCCCTACCCAATCTCCCAAAAACCCATCCTATAAGAATGATTTGCCAAAGCATTGACAACCTCGTTCCCATCCTATAAGAATGATTTGCCAAAGCATTGACAACCTCGTTCGACTTTGATGTTTGAGGCCAGTGAACCGACTTTGATGTTTAAGGTTAGTCGATGTATCTCTTCGGTAAACAAGTTGATTTTAGTGAGGTCTATTTCTTCTTCATTGATGATTTTTATGACTTGTAAGCTGTCTGATTCGATGTAGATGATGTTATTGCAGATGATGGGTATGGATTCCAACCCCACACAGATTGTTTGTTCTTCCAGAATACCGATCGACCATCTTTCTCTCGAGGATCGACAGGCAGATGAGATGAAGAGATCGTCTGAATCACGAATGACCCAGGCAATAGCACATTTGTTGTGTTTCTAGCTCCAAGAAGCATCACAATCACGAATGACCCAGGCAATTTATTGGAGGTCGGGTCCAACGTGCCTCGTTCATACTTAACTTGACGCCAATTCCGGCTTTCTCCTGATCAGACCGAGAAATCCCAAACATCTGAGTCGACGGAACAGGTAAAACCAGATCATGTATGCTTTTCCAAAAATTGGTTGCTAGTGTCTGAGCTTGGGGTTTAATATTATTATGAATAATTTGATTCCTGTACTCCCAAATCTTCCACATTAGCATAAGCATTTTCCTCATTTCTGTGTCATCCGCTTTCTCCCACAGTCATTTGCAATAATCCTTTGTGCTTCAGCTGTCCCCGTTAACCACAGAAAAATACAGATTAGAGGGGCGAACCTTTAGCCATAATTTTTTTTTGTGAGTTTACAATTCCATATTAAGTGACATGAAGAACAATAATATTATATCATGACCGCATAGCGTAGTGGATTAGCGCGTTTGACTTCGGATCAAAAGGTCGTGGGTTTGACTCCCATTGTGGTCGTATTGAATAAATGTTTAATTTTTCCAAAAAAAAATGCTCTAATTTAATTACTTTGTCAAACTCACAAATTTTAACAAAAACTAAAATAGAAGTAGAAGAGTCAAGCGAGAGCCACTCGGTGGGCTCCCTACCCAATCTCCCAAAAACCCATCCTATAAGAATTATTTGCCAAAGCATTGACAACCTCGTTCCCATCCTATAAGAATGATTTTCCAAAGCATTGACAACCTCGTTCGACTTTGATGTTTGAAGCCAGCGAACCGACTTTGATGTTTAAGGTCAGTCGATGTATCTCTTCGGTAAACAAGTTGATTTTAGTGAGGTCTATTTCTTCTTCATTGATGATTTTTATGACTTGTAAGCTGTCTGATTCGATGTAGATGATGTTATTGCACGTGATGGGTATGGATTCCAACCCCACACAGATTGTTTGTTCTTCCAGAATACCGATCGACCATCTTTCTCTCGAGGATCGACAGGCAGTTGAGATGAAGAGATCGTCTGAATCACGAATGACCCAGGCAATAGCACATTTGTTGTGTTTCTAGCTCCAAGAAGCATCACAATCACGAATGACCCAGGCAATTTGTTGGAGGTCGGGTCCAACGTGCCTCGCTCATACTTAACTTGACGCCAATTCCGGCTTTCTCCTGATCAGACCGAGAAATCCCAAACATCTGAGTCGACGGAACAGGTAAAACCAGATCATGTATGCTTTTCCAAAAATTGGTTGCTAGTGTCTGAGCTTGGGGTTTAATATTATTATGAATAATTTGATTCCTGTACTCCTAAATGTTCCACATTAGCATAAGCATTTCCCTCATTTCTCTGTCATCCGCTTTCTCCCACAGCCATTCGCAATAATCCTTTGTGCTTCAGCTGTCCCCGTTAACCACAGAAAAATACAGATTAGAGGGGCGAACCTTTAGCCATAATTTTTTTTGTGAGTTTACAATTCCATATTAAGGGACATGAAGAACAATAATATTATAACATGATCGCATAGCGCAGTGGATTAGTGCGTTTGACTTCGGATCAAAAGGTCGTGGGTTCGACTCCTGTGTGGTCGGATTGAAAATATGTTTAATTTTTCCAAAAAAAAATGCTCTAATTTAATAACTTTGTCAAACTCACAAATTTTAACAAAAACAAAAATAGAAGTAGAAGAGTCAAGCGAGAGAAATTCGGAGAGCCACTCGGTGGGCTGCCTACCCAATCTCCCAAAAACCCATCCTATAAGAATGATTTGCCAAAGCATTGACAACCTCGTTCGACTTTGATGTTTGAGGCCAGCGAACCGACTTTGATGTTTAAGGTCAGTCGATGTATCTCTTCGGTAAACAAGTTGATTTTAGTGAGGTCTATTTCTTCTCCATTGATGATTTTTATGACTTGTAAGTTGTCTTATTCGATGTAGATGATGTTATTGCACGGGATGGGTATGGATTCCAACCCCACACAGATTGTTTGTTCTTCCAGAATACCGATCGACCATCTTTCTCTCGAGGATCGACAGGCAGCTGAGATGAAGAGATCGTCTGAATCACGAATGACCCAGGCAATAGCACATTTGTTGTGTTTCTCGCTCCAAGAAGCATCACAATCACGAATGACCCAGGCAATTTGTTGGAGGTCGGGTCCAACGTGCCTCGCTCATACTTAGCTTGACGCCAACTCCGGCTTTCTCCTGATCAGACTGAGAAATCCCAAACATCTGAGTCGACGGAACAGGTAAAACCAGATCATGTATGCTTTTCCAAAAATTGGTTGCTAGTGTCTAAGCTTGGGGTTTAATATTATTATGAATAATTTGATTCATGTACTTCAAATCTTCCACATTAGCATAAGCATTTCCCTCATTTCTCTGTCATCCGCTTTCTCCCACAGCCATTCGCAATAATCCTTTGTGTTTCAGCTGTCCCCGTTGACCACAGAAAAATACAGATTAGAGGGGCGAACCTTTAGCCATAATTTTTTTTGTGAGTTTACAATTCCATATTAAGTGACATGAAGAACAATAATATTATAACATGACCCCATAGCGTAGTGGATTAGCGCGTTTGACTTCGGATCAAAAGGTCGTGGGTCCAGCTCCCACTGTGGTCGAATTGAATAAATGTTTAATTTTTCCAAAAAAATATGCTCTAATTGAATAACTTTGTCAAACTCACAAATTTTAACTGAAACAAAAATAGAAGTAGAAGAGTCAAGCGAGAGAAATTCGGAGAGCCACTCGGTGGGCTCCCTTCCCAATCTCCCAAAAACCCATCCTATAAGAATGATTTGCCAAAGCATTGACAACCTCGTTCGACTTTGATGTTTGAGGCCAGCGAACCGACTTTGAGGTTTAAGGTCAGTCGATGTATCTCTTCGGTAAACAAGTTGATTTTAGTGAGGTCTATTTCTTCTCCATTGATGATTTTTATGACTTGGAAGCTGTCTGATTCGATGTAGATGATGTTATTGCACGTGATGGGTATGGATTCCAACCCCACACAGATTGTTTGTTCTTCCAGAATACCGATCGACCATCTTTCTCTCGAGGATCGACAGGCAGCTGAGAAGAAGAGATCGTCTGAATCACGAATGACCCAGGCAATAACACATTTGTTGTGTTTCTCGCTCCAAGAAGCATCTGTTGGGTTTTATGTCCTAAAACTCGTAGTTTGTAAACTGAATGAATGTAAATAAATATTATATTTCAATAAAGTTGTTATTGAATTTTAGTGAATTGTAATTGTATTAACCTATACCAATAACTAACACCCATGGCTGTAGTGTGAGTACTTGAACTTCATGTGTGACATGAATGTGAATCAAGTTCAAGTAGACAGCCAAAATTGTCTATAGTATAGGGATAAGGCTGGGTACCTTATCCTGGGGACACTATTGGACGCGGCTCACTTTGTATAGTACAAAACGATGTGATTCGAATCGTTTCATGTAGAGACATGTGAGTGAGGGCGTCCTGTGCAATGAGTTTGCACAAGACCGAACCAAGAATTAAAATCGCTCTTTCTTTATAACACCGTTTACTGTAAAGACCGATTTTTTCATGTGATGACTTAGGTAACTCGATCTCAATCCTGAGCTTACTATGGACTCCTGTTTATTTGACCTTATCCTTTGATTTGTACGGGTGAGAGTGGCCAGATCGCCGACTCAATATGCCTACCATCTTGGGGATAAGATTGAATAAGTGGCTGGGGACATAGTTGTAGCAAGATTGGAGTTCACTCCTACCCGCTTTCAGGGTTAGTAGAGAGGTTGTTCCCTTAAGTGCTGACTCCAGGTCTTGAACAATGGGCCCATCCTCTCCTGATCAGGGAGGAATCTGATTTGATGGTTGGACCACAAATCAATTGTTCATTAGAGGTGTCAGTGGTACTTAAGGAACAAGATATAATACAAGGGTTAAACGGTTTAAATGACCCGTTGTGATTATGAACAACCTGTGAAGGATCGACTTACTGATGATAGTTATATCAACAGGACACAATATATCTACAGTGAGGAGAGTGCAGCCCTTGGACTTTAGTGGAGTCTCCAGGGGTTAACGAATGTTGGTTAGTTCGGTTGAAAGAGTTTTGACCGGATAATCTTGTATCGTTGGAGCTCATGATCTGTAGGTCCTTACGGTTTTCCTGGCTAGCTCGGATAAAGCCGTGAAACAATATAAAAGAAAAGAAAAGAATTTGAATCGTTCAAATTCGAGTTTGTGGAAGAAGGATAGACATATTTAAATATGATTTAAATATGGACATATTTAAATATGATTTAAATATGGCATCGGCCTGAAACATGAATGAGATTCATGTGAAAAAAGTCGGTTTTTTCTGAAAAACCGAGTTTAGTTATATTATTTAATCAATATTTGATATTGAATTAAATAATATTTATTAATTAAAAAGTTTAATTAATAATTATATATATTTTTTATTTATTAAAATGTTTAATAAATAAAATTATTATTATTATTTTTAATAATAATAATAATTATTTATTTATATATATATATATATATATATATATATATATATATATATATATATATATATATATATATATACATACATGTGTCTTGCTGCATGCAAGACACATGTTAAAGTATATATCAATATATATAAGTTACGCAAGTAACTTGGGCTGAGCTGAGAAAAGAAGTTGTTTTCAAATTGAATTTGATTCAATTGAATTGAAACAAAAAATATTGAGCAGGGGTACTCAAATAAAGAGAATTTGATTCTCTCTCTCTCTATCTCCGTCTTCATCAGCTTCATCCTCTGTTGAAAAATGGTTTTTCTTCAGTGAAGCTTCTTCCCTCTTTTCTTGAATTAAAGGAGTCCCACCACTCCGTTTCTCGGCCTGAGGATAGCGGAACTACCGTGGGTGGTCCACGAACGTTTCGTGAGAAGGCTCGGTGAGCTCGTGAGGAGCTTCTGGCGGTGAATTTGGAGAATTACGAACGACAAGGGTATGTGTTCTAACTTCTCTATTTCATTGCTTTTGCATGTTTCCATTTGTTTAAATTGATGAAATTAGAGTGTCCATGATCCAAATTCGCTTCCGCTGCGTGCCATGGGCGCTCCATCAATTGGTATCAGAGCGTTTTTGGCCACTCAATTTCAATCAATTTAAGTTATGGTGGGTTTTATTTAGAAATTGTTTCTGAATGGAATTCTAAAGTGAATATCGATTTTGGCATAGTTTCTTTTGAATTTCTTTATTTGTAATTGCCCGAGAATGTATGGGCTTTAATGTATGCTAAAGAGTCTGTATTTTTAGAGTCATTAGAGTCCATATAGGGTTCTTTGTGAAAGAAGTTTGAGTTTGAAACTCGCCGAAATGTTCGGTGTAAGTTCAAACTCATTCTGGGCAATACGAGGAGAAATTCGAAGAAATTTTGGCCGAAGCGTTCGGAGGAAGCAAGTTGGTCAAAGGCGGTGCGAAGAGTTCGAAGTCCGCTCAAGACGTGGCTTGTTGATCAAGCTTGTAATAAATTAGTTATTGCTTGCTAAATGCCAAAATCGATCCACTTTAGTGTGTTTAATTATTTATGCATTGCGAATGTATGTTTTAATTAAATTCCATGTTTATATGTGCATAACGTATGCCATATAGATTTAAAATCCCACCGTAGGAAGCATGCTTCATGCATTGAAAATATGTTATAAGTGTTATAATATATCGTATGCATATTTGGCAATTCATGATTTTTGATATAAAAGTTATATTAATTCATGAATTAGTTGTTGTTAATTTAATAGAATAATTGATATAAGTGTTATATTAATTATGAAATTAAATATACAACATAGGTTGCCATGGTTTTATGCATATTATAGGTTATAAATGTTATAATATATTGGATGCATGTTAATTCATGAGTATTAATATAAGAGTTATATTAATTCATGAATTAGATGTTGTTTGCTTAATAGAATAATTGATATAAGTGTTATATTAATTATGAAATTAAACATCCAACATTAGATGCATTTTGTTTGTTATAAGTGTTATAATGTATAGGATGCATGCTTAATTCATGAGAATTGATATAAGTGTTATATTAATTTATGAATTAGGAGTTGTATATTTAAAAACATAATCGATATAATTGTTATATTAATTATGAAATTAAATATTCAACTTGTCATGCCTTAGTGTTGCATGTTTGAGAAGCATGTAGAAGTTTGTTGTAGTTAGTCTTAGTTTTGCAAAGCGTTGTAAAATTGGCATAGACTTTTAAAATCTATAACAAAGACAAAGGCATGCTCACTTAGGGTTGAATGTATCGTTCCGTTTCATTAGATGAATAGGTCGATATCTTGTAAATGCTAAGGTTACAAGAAACTCACCCGGGGACATCCTGTTCGAGGTTGGAGGTATTTAAGCTGACGGTTTACGGAACACCTCCTACCTGGGGACCATCCGGTTCTTGAGTAAAGTTAACCCGGCTTTATGAGCATGCGTGAGTGGTGTGAGGTAATAAAGTGTTTATCACCTAGACATCATAGGTAAAAGTTTGTTTTACCTAGACTTAGGCCTTATTGTCTTAGCCGGATAATGCCTGAGTAATTTACCCATTCCGTCTTAAAATACTTAGTAGAGGTGTTGAGAAGGTATATATGATATGTCCCTCTCCTCCTACGTTCTCTGACAAGTTCACACCGTGAGAATTATGCTCGGCCTCGTGATGTCAATAGGGCATCCCCATTCGGATGGTATTTGCATAATTCAAGAGCAAGGTGAATGGAGAAAGTATTTATAGTAAGTGGGAGAAGGAAGTATGTCAATACATCCTGCGGTCTCCTCCATTGGATTGAACCGTGAGATTCCTATGTTCTGCCTGCTAGGTGCCCACAAGTGGTACCGATCCATTCGGAGGGCCGTTTCATAGGAATCGGAACATCTCAATCACCATTTATGGATAAAGAAACATAGAGCCATTCCCAACTTTGACATTTCCATTCGGTTGCATCGTTGGGGCCGCCCTATGAATTCTAAAAATGGAGGGTCACACTTACGAGATTTGCTAAGGAGTTAGTAAATCTTGACCAAACAGCGATAACTAAGATGCTATAGGAATATGAGATATTCTGGTATTAGCATTTAGTCAAGAATGTCTTGATTCAGTGAAGGAATGCTTGACTGCCCCTCGGTAGCGACCATTCTGACCCACTGAAGTATCGTTGCAGTTTAATAATGAGTTTTGGGTACATTATTATTCTTTGCTAAATTCTTGATTGGTGTGTAAATTAGGTTAAAACCTTTTCACTAATATTCATTCATTCTCTTTTCAGCATGTCTAGCTCTTTCATTCATTTACTAGCTTCCGATAAGTTAACCGGCGATAACTACGCGACCTGGAAATCGAACTTGAATACGATTCTTGTTCTAGATGATCTAAGGTTCGTCTTATCTGAGGATTGTCCTCCCCCTCCTAGCTCGGATGCGACTCGAACTGTTCGAGAAGCATATGATAGATGGACAAGGGCTAATGATAAAGCCCGAGTCTATATCTTAGCCAGCATATCTGATGTGTTAGCTAAGAAGCACGAGGATATGGTTTCTGCTAAAGAAATCATGTCTTCATTACAGGAGATGTTTGGACTTCCGTCCTCATCGGTCTGTCATGAAGCCCTCAAATTCGTTTACAACTCTCGCATGAAGGAGGGAACCTCTGTTAGGGAGCATGTCCTTAACATGATGGTCCACTTCAATGTGGCGGAAGTAAACGGAGCTATTATAAACGAGTCAAGTCAAGTAAGCTTTATCTTGGAATCTCTTCCGAAGAGTTTCCTTCAGTTCAGAACCAATTTGGTAATGAACAAGATAAAGTATAATTTGACTTCTCTCCTCAGCGAGCTACAGACCTATCAGTCCCTTCAGACTTCTAAAGGAAAAGAGAAGGAGGCAAACGTTGTCATTTCTAGGAAATTCCTAAAGGGGTCCTCTTCTGGGAGTAAGTCTGAACTTTCTTCTACTAAGAATAAGAGTATTCAAAAGAAGAAGAAAGATAAAAGGAAGGGAAAAGCACCTGCTACTGCTAAGAGCAAGAGTAGATCTGCAGACAAAGGAAAATGTTTCCATTGTGGTGTAGATGGGCACTGGAAACGCAATTGCCCAAAGTATCTTGCAGAGAAAAAGGCTGAGAAGGAAAGACAAGGTAAATATGATTTACTTGTTGTAGAAACATGTTTAGTAGAACATGATTGTCATACCTGGATACTTGATTCAGGAGCTACTAACCATGTTTGTTCTTCTTTTCAGGAAACTAGTTCTTGGCAGCCACTTTCTCGCGGAGAGATAACTCTCAGAGTTGGAACTGGAGAGGTTGTCTCAGCTGAAGCAGTGGGAGCTGTAAAGTTGTTGTATAGAGATAGTTTCATTTTACTAGAAAATGTACTCCTGGTTCCTACCTTTCAAAGGAATCTTGTATCTATATCTTGTTTGTTAGAACAGTTGTATAAAGTATCTTTTGTTCATAATGAAGCGTTCATTAGCAAAAGAGGTGTACGTATTTGTTCTGCGAAACTTGAAAACAACTTGTATGTGTTAAGACCAACCGAAGCCAAAGCTATTTTGAACACTGAAATGTTTAAAACAGCTGAGACTCAAACTAAAAGGCAGAAACTTTCTCCAAGTACTTATCTTTGGCACTTAAGACTAGGTCACATTAATCTCAATAGGATTGGGAGATTGGTTAAGAGTGGTCTGCTAAATCGTTTAGAGGACAACTCTTTACCGCCATGTGAGTCTTGTCTTGAGGGCAAGATGACCAAACGATCTTTTTCTGAAAAAGGTCATAGGTCCAAAGAACCTCTAGAAATCGTGCATTCGGATCTCTGCGGTCCTTTGAATGTCAAAGCACGAGGAGGGTATGAATATTTCATCAGTTTCATTGATGATTATTCTAGGTACGGTTATCTTTATCTAATGCATCATAAGTCCGAAGCTCTTGAAAAGTTCAAAGAGTATAAGGCAGAGGTTGAGAACACATTAGGTAAATCGATAAAAACACTCCGATCAGATCGAGATGGAGAGTATATGGATTTAAGATTCCAGGACTATATGATAGAACATGGAATAGTATCTCAACTCTCAGCGCCAGGAACACCACAGCAGAATGGTGTGTCCGAGAGGAGAAATAGAACCCTGTTAGACATGGTTCGATCTATGATGAGTTATGCTCATTTGCCTAGTTCGTTTTGGGGATATGCAGTAGAGACTGCAGTATATATTTTGAACATGGTTCCCTCTAAAAGTGTTTCTGAAACACCTTATGAGTTATGGAGAGGGCGTAAAGGTAGTTTACGTCACTTCAGGATTTGGGGGTGTCCGGCACATGTGCTAGTACCCAATCCAAAGAAGTTGGAACATCGTTCAAAATTGTGCCTATTTGTAGGTTACCCCAAAGAAACGAAAGGTGGTCTATTTTACGATCCTCATGAGAACAAGGTACTAGTATCGACTAATGCCACGTTCTTAGAGGAAGACCACATGAGAGATCATCAACCGTCGAGCAAAATTGTTTTGTCCGAATTTTCCAGGAAAGCTACAAACGGATCAACAAAGGTTGTTGATCAGGCTGGTCCTTCTCAAGAGTTGAGAAAGCCTCGACGCAGTGGGAGGGATGTAAGACAGCCCGACCGCTACATCGGCTTGTCTGAAACTCAAGTCGTCATACCTGATGATGGCGTTGAGGATCCATTGACCTTTAAACAGGCAATGAATGACACAGACAAGGACCAGTGGCTTAAAGCCATGGATCTCGAAATGGAGTCTATGTACTTCAATTCGGTCTGGGATCTTGTAGACCATCCAGATAGTGAAAGACCTATCGGTTGTAAGTGGATCTACAAGAGAAAACGAGACCAAGCCGGTAAGGTGCAAACCTTTAAGGCTCGACTTGTGGCAAAAGGTTATTCCCAAAGAGAAGGGGTGGACTATGAAGAAACCTTTTCTTCTGTTGCCATGTTAAAGTCGATTAGAATACTCTTATCCATTGCTACTTTTTATGATTATGAAATCTGGCAAATGGATGTCAAGACTGCCTTTCTGAATGGTAATCTTGAGGAGAGTATCTATATGGCTCAACCAGAGGGATTCATACTTCAGGGTCAAGAGCAAAAGGTTTGCAAGCTTAATCGATCCATTTATGGGTTGAAGCAAGCATCTAGATCCTGGAATATAAGGTTTGATACGGCGATCAAATCTTATGGCTTTGAACAAAATATTGACGAACCTTGTGTTTACAAGAAAGTAGTCAATACTGTTGTAGCTTTCTTAGTCTTGTACGTAGACGATATACTACTCATTGGGAATGATGTAGGGTTCCTAACTGACGTTAAGAATTGGCTAGCGACCCAATTCCAAATGAAAGATTTGGGAGAGGCTCAGTTTGTTCTAGGGATTCAGATCATAAGGAATCGTAAGAACAAAGTGCTAGCGCTGTCTCAAGCATCTTATATTGACAAGGTGTTGTCAAGATATTCGATGCAGAATTCCATGAAAGGTTCGTTGCCTTTTAGGCATGGAATTCACTTGTCTAAGGAACAGTCTCCTAAGACACCTCAAGAGGTTGAGGATATGAGACGAATTCCCTATGCATCTGCAGTTGGTAGTCTCATGTACGCTATGTTGTGTACACGACCCGACATCTGCTATGCAGTAGGAATTGTCAGTAGGTTCCAGTCCAATCCAGGATATGATCACTGGACAGCCGTTAAACACGTCCTCAAGTATCTTAGGAGAACGAGAGACTATGTGCTTGTGTATGGCGCGAAGGATTTGATCCTTGCAGGATACATTGACTCTGATTTTCAGACTGATATAGATTCTAGGAAATCTACATCAGGATCAGTGTTCACTCTTAACGGAGGAGCAATAGTATGGAGGAGTATAAAGCAAGGTTGTATTGCTGACTCCACCATGGAAGCTGAGTATGTCGCAGCTTGCGAAGCAGCGAAGGAAGCTGTATGGCTTAGGAAGTTCTTGACAGATTTGGAAGTTGTTCCAAATATGAACTTGCCAATCACCCTTTATTGTGATAACAGTGGTGCAGTGGCAAATTCTAAAGAACCTAGAAGCCATAAGCGTGGAAAGCATATTGAGCGAAAGTATCATCTCATCAGGGAGATAGTGCAACGAGGAGATGTGATCGTCACACAGGTAGCCTCGGAGCACAACATTGCTGATCCGTTTACTAAGTCTCTCACGGCTAAAGTGTTTGAGAGACACCTATATAGTATAGGGCTGCGAGCTGCTCAGTAGGACAGTGGGAGAAACTTTAGATATTTGATATTCTAGTTCTCTCGACCAGCATGTACTCCACTGACGTTTTAGTCCAAGTGGGAGTTTGTTGGGTTTTATGTCCTAAAACTCGTAGTTTGTAAACTGAATGAATGTAAATAAATATTATATTTCAATAAAGTTGTTATTGAATTTTAGTGAATTGTGTTTGTATTAACCTATACCAATAACTAACACCCATGGCTGTAGTGTGAGTACTTGAACTTCATGTGTGACATGAATGTGAATCAAGTTCAAGTAGACAGCCAAAATTGTCTATAGTATAGGGATAAGGCTGGGTACCTTATCCTGGGGACACTATTGGACGCGGCTCACTTTGTATAGTACAAAACGATGTGATTCGAATCGTTTCATGTAGAGACATGTGAGTGAGGGCGTCCTGTGCAATGAGTTTGCACAAGACCGAACCAAGAATTAAAATCGCTCTTTCTTTATAACACCGTTTACTGTAAAGACCGATTTTTTCATGTGATGACTTAGGTAACTCGATCTCAATCCTGAGCTTACTATGGACTCCTGTTTATTTGACCTTATCCTTTGATTTGTACGGGTGAGAGTGGCCAGATCGCCGACTCAATATGCCTACCATCTTGGGGATAAGATTGAATAAGTGGCTGGGGACATAGTTGTAGCAAGATTGGAGTTCACTCCTACCCGCTTTCAGGGTTAGTAGAGAGGTTGTTCCCTTAAGTGCTGACTCCAGGTCTTGAACAATGGGCCCATCCTCTCCTGATCAGGGAGGAATCTGATTTGATGGTTGGACCACAAATCAATTGTTCATTAGAGGTGTCAGTGGTACTTAAGGAACAAGATATAATACAAGGGTTAAACGGTTTAAATGACCCGTTGTGATTATGAACAACCTGTGAAGGATCGACTTACTGATGATAGTTATATCAACAGGACACAATATATCTACAGTGAGGAGAGTGCAGCCCTTGGACTTTAGTGGAGTCTCCGGGGGTTAACGAATGTTGGTTAGTTCGGTTGAAAGAGTTTTGACCGGATAATCTTGTATCGTTGGAGCTCATGATCTGTAGGTCCTTACGGTTCTCCTGGCTAGCTCGGATAAAGCCGTGAAACAATATAAAAGAAAAGAAAAGAATTTGAATCGTTCAAATTCGAGTTTGTGGAAGAAGGATAGACATATTTAAATATGATTTAAATATGGACATATTTAAATATGATTTAAATATGGCATCGGCCTGAAACATGAATGAGATTCATGTGAAAAAAGTCGGTTTTTTCTGAAAAACCGAGTTTAGTTATATTATTTAATCAATATTTGATATTGAATTAAATAATATTTATTAATTAAAAAGTTTAATTAATAATTATATATATTTTTTATTTATTAAAATGTTTAATAAATAAAATTATTATTATTATTTTTAATAATAATAATAATTATTTATATATATATATATATATATATATATATATATATATATATATATACATACATGTGTCTTGCTGCATGCAAGACACATGTTAAAGTATATATCAATATATATAAGTTACGCAAGTAACTTGGGCTGAGCTGAGAAAAGAAGTTGTTTTCAAATTGAATTTGATTCAATTGAATTGAAACAAAAAATATTGAGCAGGGGTACTCAAATAAAGAGAATTTGATTCTCTCTCTCTATCTCCGTCTTCATCAGCTTCATCCTCTGTTGAAAAATGGTTTTTCTTCAGTGAAGCTTCTTCCCTCTTTTCTTGAATTAAAGGAGTCCCACCACTCCGTTTCTCGGCCTGAGGATAGCGGGACTACCGTGGGTGGTCCACGAACGTTTCGTGAGAAGGCTCGGTGAGCTCGTGAGGAGCGTCTGGCGGTGAATTTGGAGAATTACGAACGACAAGGGTATGTGTTCTAACTTCTCTATTTCATTGCTTTTGCATGTTTCCATTTGTTTAAATTGATGAAATTAGAGTGTCCATGATCCAAATTCGCTTCCGCTGCGTGCCATGGGCGCTCCATCAGCATCACAATCACGAATGACCCAGGCAATTTGTTGGAGGTGGGTCCAACGTGCCTCGCTCATACTTAGCTTGACGCCAATTCTGGCTTTCTCCTGATCAGACCGAGAAATCCCAAACATCTGAGTCGACGAAACAGGTAAAACCAGATCATGTATGCTTTTCCAAAAATTGGTTGCTAGTGTCTGAGCTTGGGGTTTAATATTATTATGAATAATTTGATTCATGTACTCCTAAATCTTCCACATTAGCATAAGCATTTCCCTCATTTCTCTGTCATCCGCTTTCTCCCACAGCCATTCGCAATAATCATTTGTGCTTCAGCTGTCCCCGTTAACCACAGAAAAATACAGATTAGAGGGGCGAACCTTTAGCCATAATTTTTTTTGTGAGTTTACAATTCCATATTAAGTGACATGAAGAACAATAATATTATAACATGACCGCATAGCGGAGTGGAATAGCGCGTTTGACTTTGGATCAAAAGGTCGTGGGTTCGACTCCCACTGTGGTCGGATTGATTAAATGTTTAAATTTTCCAAAAAAAATGCTATAATTTAATAGCTTTGTCAAACTCACAAATTTTAACAAAACCAAAAATAGAAGTAGAAGAGTCAAGCGAGAGCCAGGTGGGCTCCCTACCCAATCTCCCAAAAACCCATCTTATAAGAATGATTTGCCAAAGGACAACCTCGTTCCCATCCTATAAGAATGATTTGCCAAAGCATTGACAACCTCGTTCCCATCCTATAAGAATGATTTGCCAAAGCATTGACAACCTCGTTCGCCTTTGATATTTGAGGCCAGCGAACCAACTTTGATGTTTAAGGTCATTCGATGTATCTCTTCGGTAAACAAGTTGATTTTTGTGAGGTCTATTTCTTCTCCATTGATGATTTTTATGACTTGTAAGCTGTCTGATTCGATGTAGATGATGTTTTTGCACGTGATGGGTATGGATTCCAACCCCACACAGATTGTTTGTTCTTCCAGAATACCGATTGACCATCTTTCTCTCGAGGATCGGCAGGCAGCTGAGATGAAAAGATCGTCTGAATCACGAATGACCCAGGCTGTCGCAACGTCATCGCGACGCGGAGCGGCCGACGTCCTCTTTTAAGGGTTTTGTTTTAAAAATAAAAGAGATGGAGTCGCCACCAACCATTTTGGGTGTGATTGGTCACCTTAAAACAAAAACTGGTCTAGAAAACAGAAATCAAGTTCGGGGGTCGGTTGAGTGTAGGGAAGGTGCTAGCACCCTACAACACCCGTCAAAACGGTAGCCAAAATTCTATCCTAATTATCCAATTAAATTTATTGCGAAAGTCCTTAATTTGAGAAAAAATAAATAGTATTAAATTCAAAAAATATGTCTCACTTAATCATATCTTAACTTTAAGAATAAAGTAAGAAATTGATATAATGAGTGGAATTAACCATTAATTAATTATCATGTTTTTTAAATTTTCCTTAAATAAAGAAAATTATCACCTCAAGAATTTGAGAAAATCTCAACTCCGTGATAGGATTTTTACATGATAATATTAATTGAAATTCGTTTTGAAATACTTTTGAAAATTCTAATTTTGGAATAAATTGAAAATAAAATGAAAGATCTAATTTTAAAATCATTTAAAATGCCCGAGTTTAAAACAAAATAAATCAACATTATTTTAGAAAATCTTAAATTAAGGTAAACAAATCAAGAATTGTTTTTTTTAGAATTCTCATTTTTTTAAATCAAAACATAACACAAAAAGAAATAAAAAAAAAAAACATGAAACTTAACTAAAAGTTAAGAGTGCAGTTTTTGAATTTTTTTATTAATAGCAAAATTGTAAATAAGACAAAAAAAATAAATGCAAAATTGTAAATAAACTTAAAACTTTAAAACGAAGATTTATTCTCTCTTACCCCACGTGAAAAAGATGAATCCTAGATTCAAGGTTGCCGTTTGTGAGCTTCATCCGCCGCCAATCTGGTTCTTCTTCAGCACCGATCTGGAGAAGTTGCCACCGTCTGCTCGCCGCTCAATGGTTGCCTCCTAAGTTCGAAGATGGTGTTTGGATGAAGGTGGAGAAGATGAAGTTGGGGAAGAAGATGGATGAAGAGAAAAAGTGTGGGACATTGAGGAAAGAAAATTGATTTTTTAGTCAAATCAAGATTTTGACTTCAAAAATCATATTTTAAATTCTCTAAACTCTAATTTTATCGATCTCTCCTCTACGAGCCTTTTGCTATGATATTTTTCTTCTCTCTTTGGTCGGTATTTATAGATCGTTGGAAACTCCCACCAAAGGTAAAAATTGAAGTAAATTTATGATTCGATATTTTTCTCATTCAAAACTGATTTTTGACCATAAAATGAGCAAATATTTTATACTCATAAATGAATATAAAATTTTAACCCAAAAATGAATTAAATATTTTATACTCATAAATGAATATCAAATTTAACCCAAAATGAATCAATTATTTTATACTCATAAATGAATATCAAATTTTAATCCAAAATGAATTAAATATTTTATACTCATAAATGAATATCAAATTTTAACCCAAAATGAATTAAATATTTTATACTCATAAATGAATATCAAAATTTTAGTCATAAAATGACTTAAGAATTTTATACTCATTAAGTATTAATCCTTATTGTCAAATTAGGTAAAAATCTTCGCAAACAATTAAAACATTATTTTTGTTATTTTTCTCCAATTTCGAAATTAATTAAATACATAATAAAAAGTGAATTTACAACTTAAAAAGATTCAATCAAATATGAAATAAATAAATGAATAAGGTAAAAACATTAATAATAAACAAATGCCCGGACCAAATACGGTGTCTACAGCTTGCTCCCCTTTGTGTATCTTTGAAGAATTGAAAGGGTAGACAAAGGACGAAGACAGCGTATTGGGAAGGTGAAAATTTGTTTATTATTAAAACGAAGACGGACCTGGGTTTACACAGGCTACGACCTCTAATCTTGGATTAGGGTTCGATTTAACCAACTTGAGTTTAAAACGGACCTGGGCTATCTCCCGGGCTTCGACCGCTAATGCTGGATTAGGGTTCGATTTAACCAACTTGAATTTAAAACGGACCTGGGCTATCTCCCGGGCTTCGACCGCTAATGCTGGATTAGGGTTCGATTTAACCAACTGAAATTTAAAACGGACCTGGGCTATCTCCCGGGCTTCGACCGCTAATGCTGGATTAGGGTTCGATTTAACCAACTGGAATTTAAAACGGACCTGGGCTATCTCCCGGGCTTCGACCGCTAATGCTGGATTAGGGTTCGATTTAACCAACTGGAATTTAAAACGGACCTGGGCTATCTCCCGGGCTTCGACCGCTAATGCTGGATTAGGGTTCGATTTAACCAACTTGAATTTAAAACGGACCTGGGCTATCTCCCGGGCTTCGACCGCTAATGCTGGATTAGGGTTCGATTTAACCAACTTGAATTTAAAACGGACCTGGGCTATCTCCCGGGCTTTGACCGCTAATGCTGGATTAAGGTTCGATTTAACCAACTTGAATTTAAAACGGACCTGGGCTATCTCCCGGGCTTCGACCGCTAATTCTGGATTAGGGTTCGATTTAACCAACTGGAATTTAAAACGGACCTGGGCTATCTCCCGGGCTTCGACCGCTAATGCTGGATTAGGGTTCGATTTAACCAACTTGAATTTAAAACGGACCTGGGCTATCTCCCGGGCTTCGACCGCTAATGCTGGATTAGGGTTCGATTTAATCAACTGGAATTTAAAACGGACCTGGGCTATCTCCCGGGCTTCGACCGCTAATGCTGGATTAGGGTTCGATTTAACCAACTTGAATTTAAAACGGACCTGGGCTATCTCCCGGGCTTCGACCGCTAATGCTGGATTAGGGTTCGATTTAACCAACTTGAATTTAAAACGGACCTGGGCTATCTCCCGGGCTTCGACCGCTAATGCTTGATTTGGGTTCGATTTAACCAACTTGAATTTAAAACGGACCTGGGCTATCTCCCGGGCTTCGACCGCTAATGTGGATTAGGGTTCGATTTAACCAACAAGAAAAAATGTAAAAGATTGAGTGATTGATCTTGATTTTCATTTTTTTAAAATTGTTTTGTTTTTTTGTTTTTTTGTTTTTGTTTTATGGACAACGGTTTTTATCTCAAAACTTAGCTGCCAAAATGAAAGATACTTTTAAAACAGAGACTTCATATTTCAGAAATTTGTTTTAAAGGGGACAACGATTTTTATTTCAAAACTTAGTTGTCAAAAATGAAACTTTTGTTTTTTAGAGATTTTTTAAAATGTTAATTCGAAAACATTAGGACTTCATGAATATGAAGAAGACTTAAATGCATGAGTTATGAGATGTGAGTTTGTCACAGGACATGAAAACTAGTATGAATTGATGAATGACTCTCTAAAGAGAATGTGCTGACATGCAAATGCAAAAAAATGCAAAATGCAAATGGATTAAAATCATCTGGATAAATTTCAATATTCGTTATGGGTGGAACTTGTTCATTATCAAGTATTGACAACGTGAGCCTTGATTTGTTTTGGTTTGACCAGTGAAATTAATTTTGAAGGCATGATGGCCAATGGTAGAAAAATGAATGTCATGCAATATGTATGCATGTGCATACCAATGGTAAATTGAAAAGTCGTAAATGCAGCATGTATGCATGATCCTTATATGACCAACTTTCGCTATTTAACCATGATATACGAGAATAATTTTTTTTTTTTTTTTTTGAGAAATAATGATGTGAATGATGCAAGATATGTGAAAATTATGACATCATAATGATTTTCATGTTTAAGAAAAAAATGATTATCCTTGTCTACTCTCATCGTTCTTGTTAGCTGATCTTTAACAATGAATCAAAGAGAAAATGTTGTCATCATTGGAGATTTTTTTTTTTTTTTTTTTTTTTTTTATTTATGCTTTCACTCGAAAGGGATTATGTATGTCAATCGTAGATCACTCAACCATATTAGGCGTGGTGGACTTTGGGTAGTATCTCATGTGCTAATTTAGAGAACTATCAAAAGTAATTTGTAGAATTTTACTCGATTAACTGCTTCATAACTTTAGTCTTGTAATAGACACATTGATTTGAATGAATTTAGCTTCGAAGTAAGTATAAAATGATAAAAAGTACATGTTTTTTTCGAAAGGAAAAAAAAAAAACAGCGGAGAATGTGATTTTCAAATCCCTTGAACAATAAGAGATTGATGATATATTTCAAATATTTGAGTAAGAGATTGAATATGATAAAATGGAAGACGAATGAACGAATGAAGTGATTCCAATTCTTTGGACAATAATTTTGAGAACCTGAAGTCAGTCCCTTTGGAAATCATCTCATATATGCTTCTTTCTTTGGGTAAGCTCGAAATCCTTGATAATTTGATTATCTTCATCCTGACTTGGTCTGGTGGTGTGACGAAGATGAATGATTTTGCCCAAATGTGGCAAAGGCGACACTTTTGCCCGGTTTGTTGATGTGGTAGCTTTGCTTCAGTATGACAAAGATAAAGATTTTGCTCCAATAAAGATGAAGACTTTGTTCCAGTTTTTCCAAGATGAAGGCTTTGCTCCAGTTTGTTGATGGCGGTCTTCCTCCAATGTTGAATTAAAGGTGAGATTTTAAAGCATTTCACCATGAAGTTTTTTTTTTTTTTTTTTTTTTTTTTTTTTTTTTTTTTTTTTTTTTAAGAAATGGCGCAATCAAATGCTCCAACTTGTTGATGTTGATTTTGATCCCAGTGTGGATAGTGGCCTTGCTCCAGTGCGGCAAAGGCGAAGACTTGACTCCAACTTGGTAATGGTGGTCTTGCTCCAGTATGGCAAAGACGAAGACTTTGCTCCAGTTTACAATGGTGGTCTTGCTCCAGTATGGCAAAGGCGAAGACTTTGCTTTAATGTGCAAAGTTGAAATTTCGTCTCAATTTAGAGAAGATGAAGGCTTTGTCCCAATTGGTTGCCTTGCAAAGGAGATTTTTTCAAGCATTCCTGATGTAGTTTCTTGGTCTATTAATTGCACAAATCTTGCAATTCTTTTTTTTTTTTTTTTTTTTTAAAGAAATTGTGCAATCAAATGCTCCAGCTGGCTGATGTTGATCTTGATCCCGGTGTGGATAGTGGTCTTGCTCCAGTGTGGAAAATGCGAAGACTTTGCTTTAACTTGGTACTGGTGGTCGTCTTGCTCCAGTATAGAAAATGCGAAGACTTTGCTCTCTTATGGCAAAGACGAAAGTTTTGCTCAGTGTGGCAAAAACGAAGACTTTGCTCTAGTGTGGCAAAAACGAAGACTTTGCTCTAGTTTGTTGATAGTAGCTTTGCTCCAGTATGGCAAAGATGAAGGTTTCGCTCCAGTGTCACAAAGATGAAAATTTTGTCCTAGATTGGCGAAGATAGAGGCTTTGCCCAATTGGATATTTTGCAAAGGAGATTCCTAATCTATTGATTGCACAAATCTTGCAACATTTTTTTTTTTTTTTTTTTTTTTTTTTTTTTTTGCGCTCAACATTGCTTATTTTATTTAGCAAGAGATTGTGCAATCACATACACAAGATTGATGATATATGGTTACTCCTTTACAACTCTTGCAGTTCTTCTATGTCGTTTCTTTGTCTATGACCCCCGACACTGTGATGAAGATCCTTCAAGCAAAACTCATTGAATGAAGTTGAGATTTTGAAATAATTTCCAAAGTTGCTGACTCATTCGTGCTTAAAACTATTATCTCTAGTCTTGGAATCACTTTCAATTTGAGGAAAGAGAAATGACAAATGATAAGAATGAAAAGAAATGAGAATCTGGATCAACTGAAGTTGAATATGAGGAATATATGAAAAATCACAAGTTTTAATTATGAAGCAGTAGATCATATGAGTTTAATACTATTTCATTACATTTGAAGTTCTCTCGAATAATTTGGGATGTTTGTCATCTAAATAAAGGTGACAGGTTTAACAAAAGGGCTATGTGGGTAGAGAGGCACCATATAATGTAGATGGTGAGTTTGGTATGGATTTAAAGGTGGATCCACAAAATCAAGGTAAATTGCCTCAAAGTTTATGTGGCATGCAAGTTCAAGGTTTTACCGTGAGTAATTTTGGACTCTCACTACAAAAAGGTGTTTGCCTAGTATGAAGATTAAAATCTTGCTCAACTGTTGTGTGGTGACAAAGTGTTTAGCACATGAAGGATATATAGGTCGAAATAAGGTCGTCTTCAACTACGAGTTCGTCTCAATTATGAAACTTGAGAGAAGTATTTTTCAAAGAAGACATAAAATGGTTGAGACTTGACAATTTCTTTTATAAGAGTAGTGAAAACATTCATTCCCTCCTTCTCTTTTTTCATTTTCTATTTTTTTTCATTCCCTTCAAATGATGATTCAACATTTTTGCTCAAAATTCTAGTTAAATTTTCAGCTAACAAGAATAACCAAAGTAAACACAAGAGTAATCAAAGTGAACACAAAACGTTTTATTTTTTTATTTTTAAATGATGTGATGAAGAATATGATAAAAATCAATAATGTTTTGTGAAAAACATGTGTGAGATGATATTATGGAATTGATGAATAAAAAATGTTTTTTTTTTTTTTTTTTTTTTTTGATTTTTTTTATGTGAAATCAAATAATGATGCATGTGCATTTTTATCATGTGTGAGATAGAAGTGAAACTTGACTTTTGTGATGTATGCATGTGCACGATAACAAATTTTTTGTTTTGTTTTGTTTTTTATATATATGCCTCTTTGAGATGATATGATGCAATTGATGATTTGACATACAGAATAATGTATCAAATTTATTTTTCTTTTTTAATGATGGGATAACAAATGATTTTTTTGTTTTTATTTTTTTATGTATGCATGTGAGAGATGATTTTTATGAAACTAACAAATATTTTTTTTTAAATGTTATGACTTGACATGGGTAATGATAGAATGCATGAATTTTTTTTTTTTTTTTTTTTATGATGCATATATGACATGACTTTATGCAACTAACAAATAATTTTTTTTTTTTTTTAAATAAAAAAAATGAAAGAAAATCATAAACAAAAAATAAAAAAAAAAAAAAAAAATAAAAAAAAAATTAGAAAAGATGAGACTCAACACTTAATTTCATTGTTATAAAATAACAAATGAAATAACTTAAGTAAAACACTTCCTGCACCTATGCGGGGGCATTTACATCCCCTCGATGGTCGACACTACTCAATCTTAAAGATTTTTTCATGCGCCTATACGGACATTTACATTCCCTCGATGGTCGACACTACTCAATCTTAATTTTTTTTTTTTTTTTTTTTTAATTATTTTTGTTTTTGTGACAAGAAAATATTTTTAAAAAAGATAATAATAATAATGAAACGAGAAAAAACAAATGCATAAGACCTTTCATGCGCCAATACGGGGGCATTTAAATCCCCTCGAAGGTCGACACTACTAACTCCTAAACTAAAGTGAAAATGAAATAAGACTTTTCATGCGCCTGTACGGGACATTGACAGTCCCATTGAAGGTCGACACTACTAAATCTTAGAAATATTTGATTTAAGTTAAATAGCACATGACTCTAAGTATGACTACTTAAAACTTTTTTTATTATGTTATTTTTAGATGTGGGAAAGAATCCTACATATATTTTTTTAGAAAGAAAATATTTTTATCAAAAGAACAAACGTAATAATTTTCTTTTCTTTTTGGAATTTTAGTATTTTGATTTTTTTTATTTCTTTTTAGAAAAATAAAAATAAAGATTAACTTCAACTAAAAAAAAGATGCAACCATAAATGTAATAAAATAAAATGACCTCAGAATCCAATCAACAAATAATTAAAATGAACAAAATTACAAATGATGTGACGGTAAAATTATAATCCTACAGGATAAAGGTCCCCAAATTAATTCGAATGCTAAGAATTAACAAATGAATTAACTTGAGCGAGAATCTTTCGTGCGCCTATACAGGGGCAATTATATCCCCTTGAAGGTCGACATTACTCGATTCTCAATTCTAATCCTACAAGGTGTAGCCCGGGTAGGAGGCTTGTGGTTGTGTGTGGAATGCATGACAATGAAAAAAAAAGAATTGCGATAAATAAGTTACAAAAAATAAATAGTACATAAATAAAATAAAACAAACCAAACAAAGGACCAACAAAGAAAATAAAATTGGATAATAAAAGATAAAATGTAATGGCCTGACCCTCTAAAAGAAAGGTCCCCAGTGGAGTCGCCATGCTGTCGCAACGTCATCGCGACGCGGAGCGGCCGACGTCCTCTTTTAAGGGTTTTGTTTTAAAAATAAAAGAGATGGAGTCGCCACCAACCATTTTGGGTGTGATTGGTCACCTTAAAACAAAAACTGGTCTAGAAAACAGAAATCAAGTTCGGGGGTCGGTTGAGTGTAGGGAAGGTGCTAGCACCCTACAACACCCGTCAAAACGGTAGCCAAAATTCTATCCTAATTATCCAATTAAATTTATTGCGAAAGTCCTTAATTTGAGAAAAAATAAATAGTATTAAATTCAAAAAATATGTCTCACTTAATCATATCTTAACTTTAAGAATAAAGTAAGAATTTGATATAATGAGTGGAATTAACCATTAATTAATTATCATGTTTTTTAAATTTTCCTTAAATAAAGAAAATTATCACCTCAAGAATTTGAGAAAATCTCAACTCCGTCATAGGATTTTTACATGATAATATTAATTGAAATTCGTTTTGAAATACTTTTGAAAATTCTAATTTTTGAATAAATTGAAAATAAAATGAAAGATCTAATTTTAAAATCATTTAAAATGCCCGAGTTTAAAACAAAATAAATCAACATTATTTTAGAAAATCTTAAATTAAGGTAAACAAATCAAGAATTGTTTTTTTTAGAATTCTCATTTTTTTAAATCAAAACATAACACAAAAAGAAACAAAAAAAAAAACATGAAACTTAACTAAAAGTTAAGAGTGCAATTTTTGAATTTTTTTATTAATAGCAAAATTGTAAATAAGACAAAAAAAAAATAAATGCAAAATTGTAAATAAACTTAAAACTTTAAAATGAAGATTTATTCTCTCTTACCCCACGTGAAAAAGATGAATCCTAGATTCAAGTTTGTCGTTTGTGAGCTTCGTCCGCCGCCAATCTGGTTCTTCTTCAGCACCGATCTGGAGAAGTTGCCACCGTCTGCTCGCCGCTCAATGGTTGCCTCCTAAGTTCGAAGATGGTGTTTGGATGAAGGTGGAGAAGATGAAGTTGGGGAAGAAGATGGATGAAGAGAAAAAGTGTGGGACATTGAGGAAAGAAAATTGATTTTTTAGTCAAATCAAGATTTTGACTTCAAAAATCATATTTTAAATTCTCTAAACTCTAATTTTATCGATCTCTCCTCTACGAGCCTTTTGCTATGATATTTTTCTTCTCTCTTTGGTCGGTATTTATAGATCGTTGGAAACTCCCACCAAAGGTAAAAATTGAAGTAAATTTATGATTCGATATTTTTCTCATTCAAAACTGATTTTTGACCATAAAATGAACAAATATTTTATACTCATAAATGAATATAAAATTTTAACCCAAAAATGAATTAAATATTTTATACTCATAAATGAATATCAAATTTAACCCAAAATGAATCAATTATTTTATACTCATAAATGAATATCAAATTTTAATCCAAAATGAATTAAATATTTTATACTCATAAATGAATATCAAATTTTAACCCAAAATGAATTAAATATTTTATACTCATAAATGAATATCAAAATTTTAGTCATAAAATGACTTAAGAATTTTATACTCATTAAGTATTAATCATTATTGTCAAATTAGGTAAAAATCCTTCGCAAACAATTAAAACATTATTTTTGTTATTTTTCTCCAATTTCGAAATTAATTAAATACATAATAAAAAGGCAATAGCACAATTGTTGTGTTTCTCGCTCCAAGAAGCATCACAATCACGAATGACCCAGGCAATTTGTTGGAGGTTGGGTCCAACGTGCCTCGCTCATACTTAGCTTGACGCCAATTCTGGCTTTCTCCTGATCAGACCGAGAAATCCCAAACATCTGAGTCGACAGAACAGGTAAAACCAGATCATGTATGCTTTTCCAAAAATTGGTTGCTAGTGTCTGAACTTGGGGTTTAATATTATTATGAATAATTTGATTCCTGTACTCCCAAATCTTCCACATTAGCATAAGCATTTCCCTCATTTCTTTGTCATACGCTTTCTCCCACAGCCATTCGCAATAATTCTTTGTGCTTCAGCTGTCCCCGTTAACCACAGAAAAATACAGATCAGAGGGGCGAACCTTTAGCCATAATTTTTTTTCTGAGTTTACAATTCCATATTAAGTGACATGAAGAACAATAATATTATAACATGACCGCATAGCGCAGTGGATTAGCGCGTTTGACTTCGGATCAAAAGGTCGTGGGTTCGACTCCCACTGTGGTCGGATTGAATAAATGTTTAATTTTTCCAAAAAAAAATGCTCTAATTTAATAACTTTGTCAAACTCACAAATTTTAACAAAAACAAAAATAGAAGTAGAAGAGTCAAGCGAGAGAAATTCGGAGAGCCAGTCGGTGGGCTCCCTACCCAATCTCCCAAAAACCCATCCTATAAGAATGATTTGCCAAAGCATTCACAACCTCGTTCGACTTTGATGTATCTCTTCGGTAAACAAGTTGATTTTAGTGAGGTCTATTTCTTCTCCATTGATGATTTTTATGACTTGTAAGCTGTCTGATTCGATGTAGATGATGTTTTTGCACGTGATGGGTATGGATTCCAACGCCACACAGATTGTTTGTTCTTCCAGAATACCGATCGACCATCTTTCTCTCGAGGATCGACAGGCAGCTTAGATGAAGAGATCGTCTGAATCACGAATGACCCAGGCAATAACACATTTGTTGTGTTTCTCGCTCCAAGAAGCATCACAATCACGAATGACCCAGGCAATTTGTTGGAGGTCGGGTCCAACGTACAAGTTGATTTTAGTGAGGTCTATTTCTTCTCCATTGATGATTTTTATGACTTGTAAGCTGTCTGATTCGATGTAGATGATGTTTTTGCACGTGATGGGTATGGATTCCAACGCCACACAGATTGTTTGTTCTTCCAGAATACCGATCGACCATCTTTCTCTCGAGGATCGACAGGCAGCTTAGATGAAGAGATCGTCTGAATCACGAATGACCCAGGCAATAACACATTTGTTGTGTTTCTCGCTCCAAGAAGCATCACAATCACGAATGACCCAGGCAATTTGTTGGAGGTCGGGTCCAACGTGCCTCGCTCATACTTAGCTTGACGCCAGTTCCGGCTTTCTCCTTATCAGACCGAGAAATCCCAAACATCTGAGTCGACGGAATAGGTAAAACCAGATCATGTATGCTTTTCCAAAAATTTGTTGCTAGTGTCTGAGCTTGGGGTTTAATATTATTATGAATAATTTGATTCCTGTACTCCCAAATCTTCCACATTAGCATAAGCATTTCCCTCATTTCTTTGTCATCCGCTTTCTCCCACAGCCATTCGCAATAATCCTTTGTGCTTCAGTTGTCCCCGTTAACCACAGAAAAATACAGATTAGAAGGGCGAACCTTTAGCCATAATTTTTTTTTGAGTTTACAATTCCATATTAAGTGACATGAAGAACAATAATATTATAACATGACCGCATAGCGCAGTGGATTAGCGCGTTTGACTTCGGATCAAAAGGTCGTGGGTTCGACTCCCACTGTGGTCGGATTGAATAAATTTTAAATTTTTCCAAAAAAACATGCTCTAATTTAATAACTTTGTCACACTCACAAATTTTAACAAAAACAACAATAGAAGTAGAAGAGTCAGGCCAGAGAAATTTAGAGAGCCACTCGGTGGGCTCCCTCCCCAATCTCCCAAAAACCCATCCTATAAGAATGATTTGCCAAAGCATTGACAACCTCGTTCCCATCGTATAAGAATGATTTGCCAAAGCATTGACAACCTCGTTCGACTTTGATGTTTGAGGCCAGCGAACCGACTTTGATGTTTAAGGTCAGTCGATGTATCTCTTCGGTAAACAAGTTGATTTTAGTGAGGTCTATTTCTTCTCCATTGATGATTTTTATGACTTGTAAGCTGTCTGATTCGATGTAGATGATGTTATTGCACGTGATGGGTATGGATTCCAACCCCACACAGATTGTTTGTTCTTCCAGAATACTGATCGACCATCTTTCTCTCGAGGATCGACAGGCAGCTGAGATGAAGAGATCGTCTGAATCACGAATGACCCAGGCAATAGCACATTTGTTGTGTTTCTCGCTCCAAGAAGCATCACAATCACGAATGACCCAGGCAATTTGTTAGAGGTCGGGTCCAACGTGCCTCGCTCATACTTAGCTTGACGCGAATTCCGGCTTTCTCCTTATCAGACCGAGAAATCCCAAACATATGAGTCGACGGAAGAGGTAAAACCAGATCATGTATGCTTTTCCAAAAATTGGTTGCTAGTGTCTGAGCTTGGGGTTTAATATTATTATGAATAATTTGATTCGTGTACTCCCAAATCTTCCACATTAGCATAAGCATTTCCCTCATTTCTTTGTGATCCGCTTTCTCCCACAGCCATTCGCAATAATCCTTGGTGCTATTTGTCCCCGTTAACCACAGAAAAATACAGATTAGAGGGGCGAACCTTTAGCCATAATTTTTTTTTTGAGTTTACATATCCATATTAAGTGACATGAAGAACAATAATATTATAACATGACCGCATAGAGGAGTGGATTACCGCGTTTGACTTCGGATTCAAAGGTCGTGGGTTTGACTCCCACTGTGGTCGGATTGAATAAATGTTTAATTTTTCCAAAAAAAAATGCTCTAATTTAATAACTTTGTCAAACTCACAAATTTTAACAAAAACAAAAATAGAGGTAGAAGAGTCAAGCGAGAGAAATTCGGAGAGCCACTCGGTGGGCTGCCTACCCAATCTCCCAAAAACCCATCCTATAAGAATGATTTGCCAAAGCATTGACAACCTCGTTCCCATCCTATAAGAATGATTTGCCAAAGCATTGACAACCTCGTTCCCATCCTATAAGAATGATTTGCCAAAGCATTGACAACCTCGTTCGACTTTTATATTTGAGGCCAGCGAACCGACTTTGATGTTTAAGGTCAGTCGATGTATCTCTTCGGTAAACAAGTTGATTTTAGTGAGGTCTATTTCTTCTCCATTGATGATTTTTATGACTTGTAAGCTGTTTGATTCGATGTAGATAATGTTATTGCAAGTGATGGGTATGGATTCCAACCCCACACAGATTGTTTGTTCTTCCAGAATACCGATCGACCATCTTTCTCTCGAGGATCGACAGGCAGCTGAGATGAAGAGATCGTCTGAATCATGAATGACCCAGGCAATAGCACATTTGTTGTGTTTCTCGCTCCAAGAAGCATCACAATCACGAATGACCCAGGAAATTTGTTGGAGGTTGGGTCCAACGTGCCTCGTTCATACTTAGCTTGACGCGAATTCTGGCTTTCTCCTGATCAGACCGAGAAATCCCAAACATCTGAGTCGACGGAACAGGCAAAACCAGATCATGTATGCTTTTCCAAAAATTGGTTGCTAGTGTTTGAGCTTGGGGTTTAATATTATTATGAATAATTTGATTTCTGTACTCCCAAATCTTCCACATTAGCATAAGCATTTCCCTCATTTCTTTGTCATCCGCTTTCTCCCACATCCATTCGCAATAATCCTTTGTGCTTCAGTTGTCCCCGTTAACCACAGAAAATTACAAAATTAGAGGGGCGAACCTTTAGCCATAATTTTTTTTGTGAGTTTACAATTCCATATTAAGTGACATGAAGAACAATAATATTATAACATGACCGCATAGCGCAGTGGATTTTGGCGTTTGACTTCGGATCAAAAGGTCTTCGACTCCCATTGTGGTCGGATTGAATAAATGTTTAATTTTTCCAAAAAAAAATGCTCTAATTTAATAAATTTGTCAAACTCACAAATTTTAACAAAAACAAAAATAGAAGTAGAAGTCTCAAACGAGAGAAATTCGGAGAGCCAGTCGGTGGGCTCCCTACCCAATCTCCCAAAAACCCATCCTATAAGAATGATTTGCCAAAGCATTGACAACCTCGTTCCCATCCTATAAGAATGATTTGCCAAAGCATTGACAACCTCGTTCGACTTTGATGTTTGAGGCCAGCGAACCGACTTTGATGTTTGAGGCTAGCGAACCGACTTTGATGTTTAAGGTCAGTCGATGTATCTCTTCGGTAAACAAGTTGATTTTAGATAGGTTTATTTCTTCTTCATTGATGATTTTTATGACTTGTAAGCTGTCTGATTCGATGTAGATGATGTTATTGCAGGTGATGGGTATGGATTCCAACCCCACTCAGATTGTTTGTGCTTCCAGAATATCGATCGACCATCTTTCTCTCGAGGATCGACAGGCAGCTGAGATGAAGAGACCGTCTGAATCACGAATGACCCAGGCAATAGCACATTTGTTGTGTTCTCGCTTCAAGAAGCATCACAATCACGAATGACCCATGCAATTTGTTGGAGGTCGGGTCCAACGTGTCTCGCTCGTACTTCGCTTGACGCCAATTTCGGCTTTCTCCTGATCAGACCGAGAAATCCCAGCCATCTGAGTCAACGGAACAGGTAAAAAACCAGATCATGTATGCTTTTCCAAAAATTGGTTGCTACTGTCTGAGCTTGGGGTTTAATATTATTATGAAGAATTTGATTCTTGTACTCCCAAATCTTTCACATTAGCATAAGCATTTCCTTCATTTCTTTGTCATCCGCTTTCTCCCACAGCTATTCGCAATAATCTATTGTGCTTCAGTTGTCCCCGTTAACCACTGAAAATTTCATATTAGAGGGGCTAACCTTTAGCCATAGTTCTTTTTTGTAAATTTACAATTCCATATTTAGTGAACTGTACACTCCATAAAACGATTACAAAGTATACATCCCTTTAATATTTTCATCCCTCTTTTGAAAAGATTTGTCCATAAATATTTAGTTAGATCTATAGTTTATTAGAATATTTTTTATTATAAATTTTGCATGCTTATTATTTTACCATATTATATAATTTAAAATATATTATGTTATACATGTTTTAATTACATTAAATAGAACCTTATAAGTAGTTGCTGTTGTAAAAAAAAAAAAAAAAAAAAAAAAAAAAAAAAAAAAAAAACATTATTAGTAGGTGTTTAAAAAAAACATTATTAATCGTAGATTTTTTCTTTTTATAGTAAAATTCTGCGTTTTCAAATTTCAAATTTTTAGTATTTGAATCACAAAATTTCAAAGTTGTTTTATTAAACAAATTTACCAAGCAGATATTGCAATAAAACCAATGAATATAATTTGAAAACATGGGAAGCAAATTTATCTATAAAGGAATAAAATTTATTATATCTTTCTTAAAAGAAAGAGTAGAAAGCATAATTATATATATGGAAACATAATTAATGGGAAAATACAGAAGCTTAATATGAAAAGAAATTAAATAATTAAATTTAGAGAGAGATGAATACTTCTTACTACTTAAGAGAGTGTAGCATTGGCTTAGTTTCAATCACCAAAGAAATGGCTTCCTCCTTTGTCAATCAATCTTTAATCCTCTGCATCTTTGTAGCTTTCCTTCTCATTGCAGGTCATATAACTTTTCTTTTTTCTTTACTATTTCATCTTTAATTTTTGTTTCTATTTCGTAACGAAAAAGAAAAAAACAATACATAAACATAAACATGGGAATTTTGTACGAATGATCCGTAACTGTGAAAAGTCATTTGTATCTTTCGTTGAGCACCTCGTGCTCAACGAAGGGTACTACAGACTTTGTGAGTTTGCTTATCACGAGAATGTCAAAAACATAAATTTTAAAAAATCAGGTAAAAAAAAGTACAAAAACCTCCAATATAAACATGTCTGATAACCAAATCTTAATAAATTGAAGTAATGTGTGATTGGTGTGAAATTGCAGGACCAAAGATAGTAAGTGGTGAGTGTTTGGGACCATGCTCAAGTTTCCCAAACTGCAGTAAAGCTTGCTACCTTGCAGGGTATGCGAGCGGCAGTACATGCACAGGCTCCTCCCTACAGGAACTTCAATGCTGCTGTTCCTGATTAATTCCTCCTTTGCTATCAACTTTAATTTTATGTTTTCAATTGAATAATATTCACACAGTTACTAATTGTATTTCTTCATTTCTATGCCATCAACAATGCTTTGTGGATGAAATAATACAATATCAAAATTACAATTCGGTGCCTTTCTATGCCATGAACTTTAGCCTTAGATTTAGATTCCGACGGCCCGATCTAGCGTGTTTGAATTAATTTGTTAAAGGTTAAAATATCATTTTGATCTTTGTGCTTGGTTGAAGACCAATAAACCCTAAATCTCATTCCGCCTTGGTCCTTTCTAATGCATAACTTCTTTTAGATCTTCCAGTAGATTTTTCTCCTTTCACCTGTAGCGCCCCACCAAAACCTTTGCAAAAAAAAAAACCTGGCACACAAAGAATTTAGCTCGTTACAAAGCGTAACTGGAAGTTTAAAACAACTCATAGAATAAGTTGGGATGGCTTGCGCCACAACTTTAATTAAAACTTCACTTCCACCCATTGAAAACAACTTTGACTTCAATCCTTGAAGCATCATCCATACACGGTCTTTCAGATGACTAAAACTTGTCGCTTACTGCTCGAGACTTGAGAAGGAAGACCCAAATACAACCCCAAAGATGTGGGGTATTGGACTTTAAGCTCTTGTTTGATCATATTCACCATCTCCTCTTTTGTGTTTCGACTAACAATGAACTTTGACTTCTCATAGTTGATGCATTGTCCGATCGCCCTCTTATAAGTCTTCAACACTCTGATTATTGCTTGGCAATTCTCAAAGGTAGCCTTAAAAGAGACTAGACTGTCATCTGCATAAAATAAGTGAGTGATAACAGGACAATATTTGTTAATTTGCAAACATGCTAACCTTTTATCCTTCTCCTCTTTGCATAAGAGCGTCGATAGCCCTTCCGAACAAAGAAGAAATAGATAAGGGGATAACGGGTCTCCCTGTCAGATACCTATTGTTGGTTAAATCATCCCACGAGGGTTAACATTAATGAGAATCGAAAACTGCACTGATTTGACACAATTAATTAGAAGAACATCCAACGTCAATCAAAACCCATCTGAGTCCGGACTCCTCGCAAAAAAAAAAAACATTCAAATCGATCGTAAGCTTTACTCATGTCCAACTTCATGGCCACCAATCCCTCCTTCCCACCTCTTATTTTTTGATGGCGTGAAGGCATTCAAATCCAACCAGTGCAGTATATGTGATAAGATGCCCGGGTACAAAAGCAGATTGTGTCGGGGATATCACTGAATCCAACACTTTTTTGAATTTGTTGGCTACCACCTTCGCAATTATCTTGTAGACTACGTTGCAAAGGCTAATGGGTCGGAAGTCCTTCTTGCCCTTTGGCATTTTCGGGATGAGCACAATGTTGGTGTTATTAATTAGACAAATCCGTTGGTGAAAAATTGTTACAAATCAAAATTCTATTGAAATGCATGCTTGGACAACATGTCATGTAAAATCCTTAAAACTATAACGCAGGAGAAATTACGGTAAATCTTAGTTTTTTTATTCAACAATTGCATGATGAGAAATGAAATCATCAACTTTGAAAATGATAATAGACTTCTAATATAAGCAACCAGTCAACTTTTGAAATGATAATAGACATCTAATATATGGCAACCGACCCTGTAAAGGTATCAAAATCATATGGCAACCGACCCTGTAAAGGTATCAAAATCATATTTAGAAAGAGAGAAAATGGTAAAACTATATTTATTACATGGAAACATATAATTAATGAGAACTAGAAAGGAATATAATTAATGTAAAAATATGTAACCTCTCAGAATGAAAATGAATTAAATTAGATCTAGAAAGAGAATTATGCAGATGAATATACTACTTTAAGAGAGTGGAATTTTCTTATTTTCAATCACCAAAGAAATGACTTCTTCCTTTGCCAATCGATCTTTATTCCTCAGCATCTTCTGTATTGCTTTCCTTCTCATGGCTGGTAATGGCTTCACTCTCACATTTCTAATTGTTTTTCTCTCTTTTTTACTATTTCATCTTTAATTTTCGTTCCTGGTTTTCTTTGTTTTTCTTCTTTTTTTTATACTTGGGAGTATCGTCTCTAGGAAAGAAAAAACACTAAAATAAAAACTTAAAGGGGTATTTTCACATATGACGCGGTAATGTCATTTGACTTGTTGAAAACACATGTTTTGTTACCCTTCTTGTTGAACACGAGCACGCGTTTGCTGAGAACGATCGTGAGGAAAAAGTCAGCTAATACTCTTTGCTGAGCACGATCGCGAGAGGGCGACTATAATATCCTTGTGCTCAACAAAGGGGTTTTACAGACTTTTTTCTCGCGATGGTGTTCGTGCTCCGCAAAGGGAAGCACTGATGATGTCAGCAAAAAACATTATTTTCGAGGTGGAGATCCAAAACATTACGAAACCTGTAAAAAAAATACCCAACTTAAAGTAGTGCATCCTTCAAGAGTGCATATAAAAAATGCTTTTAAAAACTTCTTTTTAGAAGTCCTAAACATAGATTTAAAAACATAGATTTAAGGTATGATTATGATATCAAAAACTAGAATAATGTGGTTGGTTATTATACACATATATTTTGTTAATTCTGTGGAAGCGAGTTTAAAATTAATATTTTCAACCTGCATTGAGTGATTATTAGAGACAAATAGATTTTGAATCTACCTCGCTATTAACTCAATTAGTAAGGAGCACACTACAAAAAACAGGACTATTGGAGAGGGTTTTTTGAGCTATAGCAGCGGTTTTAAACTGCTGCAACACTTTTTTGCAACGCTTGAGAAACCTCTGGCTAAACCAGTAAGGGATCTAGCAACACTTTTTAAAGTGCTGGAATGACTTCTCACAACCGTTGCAATAGTACCCATCCTATTGCAACATTTTTGAAATAAATAGCAACACTTTCTTATTTTTTGGGGCTTTAAATTTTTTAAAGAATTTTTTTTATTTGGGCATCGCCAATTGTCCAAAAAAATGAACACCCTATTGCAACACATTTTAAGATCGCAGCAAGAAAATCGTTGCAATACATATATTTAGCAACATTTTTTTATTTGTTTCCAGAAATTGTTGCGATTTTATTAAATTTTGCAGCACTTTTTAAACCGTTGTAAAAAAATTGTTGCAATACACTAATTTTCTTGTAGTGGCAGTGAAATTCGAACGACCTCATTCGATAAATTGTCGAGATTAATTGGTTGACATGGTGAAAATGCAGGGCTAGGGCCAAGGCCAGGAAGTGCCATAAATTTACCATTGGTGTGTTTGGGAGCATGCTCAAAAATTCAAGATTGTGAGCATGCTTGTATATCTAAAGGGTATGTGAAGGGTGGCGAGTGTTTGGGCTTCTCCAAAGGCTCCACTTCTTGTTGCTGCAACAATACCTAATTTTCATATGCTATCAAAACTACTACTTATTGTATTTAAGGGCTTTGAGAATTCGAGAATGAAGTACAATATCTAAATTATTATGTGACAATTACAAATTACACTTCTTTTTTATTATTGTCGGTTTCGAATCATATTGTTATATTTATATCGAAGAAGCAATAACAAAATTAAAGGGTCAACGACATCTATGACAATCTAACACAAAATATAAATGTAATAACAAAATTAACACAATCTAAAAGTTTTATTTACAAATATGACATAATTTTATTTGTAATAAAAATCTATATAATAGACAAAGAGTCTCTAATATACCATAAAAATTATCTCGATTATAGAGGTCTATTGCTAATAGACTATAAAAAAAAATGTCTATTAGTAATAGAGCTTCATCGATGATAGTCGGAATAGACCAAAAATTATAAAAATTAAATAGTAGATTTGATTTAGTTTATAAGTAAAAATAATAATAATTAAATTTAGTGATGAATTTTTGAAAATATTGCGTCTAATACAATTAATGTTAACTCAAAAACTTTTATATAAGGGCATGATTCAAAAAAATTAAAAAAAAAAAAAAAAAAAAAAAAAAAAAAAAAAAAAAGTATAAGACTGGAAAATATTTTAATGATACGGTAAGAAATTTATAACTGTAAAAAAAAAATATATATATATATATATATATAAAATATATATATCAATTATCATATTGTGCTTTTACTAAGAGGCTATGGCAATCTCCCCATTAATTTTAACACTTAGGGGCCGTTTGGCCCACGGAGTTGGGAGGAGTGGAGTTGTGGGAAGTAAACTTACTCCCCGTTTGACCCAAGAAATTGTTTAACTCGGACAAAAAATATCAACTCCCCAGACTTCTAGAGTAATTATTATTTAACTCCCCAGATTTCTACAGTAATTACTATTCAACTCTCCTTCATTTTCCTCTCTTTCTTTCTCTTCCTTTTACAATATTTTTTAATTATTTAAAAAAAAAACATAATTTAAACAAAAGGTGTAAAATGACTAAAAATGCAATTCAACCTATTTTTTATTTTAAATATAAATTAAGTTGTTGAATTAAAATTAAAAATTGGTACTTAAACAAAATTTAAAATGTAGTATTCAAGAAGAAATAAAAATATAGCTTATTTGGATTCACTTAGATTAATGGATTAAAATCTTTCAAATTCACATGTAATAGTTAATCGATTATTGTATTTCAAAACGATCCAAATAAAATGAATAATTAATGTGAGTGATATTGAAGAAAAAAAGGTGAAGTATGGTAGTCAAAGTTATTTTGGTTATCTTCGAATAAATTTGTAAAGGATGCATAAAATAAAAAACACAAAGATCGTATTCTTAAAATTTATTGGAAGAAGTTCTTGATAATAAAAATATGAAAAATTATAGAAAATAGGTTCTAGGTGTAGTGCATATGAAATTACGAGTTTAAGTGGGTGGAAGCGAGGAAGAACGTGTTTGACACATAGATATGTTTATGTGTTGTTTTTTTTTTTTTTTCTTTAGAGAAATTTGTAAAATATACTTACACTAAAAAAAACAAAAAAAAAATCTCACTTTTAAAATTCATAAAATTAAAAAAATTAAAGATTGAGTCTTTAAAAAATAATAATAAATATATATTATTGATAATCAAGATGAGAGAGATTAAAAAATTAATGTGAGGTATTGTGTTCAAAATTATTTTTTTGTTATCTCCAAAAAAAAAAAAAAAATTGGAAAGTTAGAAAGTTTGTAGAAAAAAAAAATTGTGTCAAAAAAACTAGTAAAATAAACTCAGATTTCAAAACTTGAGGTTCAACAACTCCCTCAAAAAAATATGAAAAATTATAGAAAAAAATTGTAAACAAAAATAGTTAAAATAAACCATCATCCTTGAGATACTGATTTATGGGGTAGTGGATTTAGATGGGAGGCGGAGAAATATGTGTTTGACACATGAATAAACTATACTGATGGGTAGACAATCTTATAATTCATAAAATTAAAGATGAGTCCTAACAAAATATATCTATCTATATATATATTTTGATAATCAATGTGAAAAAATAATGTCAAATATTGTGCTTAAAATTATTTTTGTTGTCTTCAAAGAAATTTGTCAATGATAGATAAAATAAAAATAAAATATTTAATTTTTAGAATTTATTGGAATTGGAAGAAGTCTTTAATAAGAAAATTTTGAAAGTTTGTAGAAAAAAATTGTGCGGAAGAAAACAGTTAAAATAAACTCAGACTTCACAACTCCAGACTAAACAACTCCCTGCTTCAAACACACCGCAAACTTTAGAACTCCAGACTAAACAACTCGTTGCCCCAAACAGAGAACTCCAGACTAAACAACTCGTTGCCCCAAACAGACATACCTCAGAACTCCCCAGACTAAACAATTCCAGACAAAACAACTTCAACTCCTCCCAATTCCTTGGGCCAAACGCCCTCTTAAAAATAAAAAAGATAATCCATGGGGTAGAATCCGAGACATTTTGAAAATACAAATACTCTCATTTTATAAAATATATTTTTAAAAAATTTAAAAATAATTATCAAACAATTGTTAAAATTCTATTGGAGAACGTGTTGGAATAGACCACGCAGAACTTTGTTATAATAGGATGGAAGATCTAATCATCCATATTTAAAATGGTAAATGAGACGAATAGATGATAATTATTTGAGATAAATTACAAATTTTCTTGGCGAATCAAAAGTCTAGAAAAAAAATATTAATACAAAAAAAAATATTAATAATTTAATCTTTATCTTATCATATCTAAAAGGGTTGAAAGGGAGAATTTTTTTTTTCCTCATTTTGTCCTTTCGTTTAAATCCTTATCACTACTTTATTGGTGGTAATTTGGTCTTTAATGAAAGAATATTTTTTTTACATTTTTATTTATTAATTTAATTAATGACTCTCCCTTGGTTATCATTTACATTTTTAAAAATGGTTACCATTTACATTTTTAAAAAGTTTAATTGAGAGAAAATTTAATGTTTGCTCATTCATTTATTTTAGAGTACTCTAATTTTATTTTAGGGTTAGACTCTCCCCGTTTTTCTTTTTCTTTTTAATTTCATTTTGTAAGTTTTTTTTTTCATTTATTATTGGTGAAGGCTAGAGGAGAGAGAGACAGAAATGCAAAGAACCTTAGATTTTGCACTTTTTCTACGTTTTTTTCTCATCACCTTCAATTGTTAAAATACAATTAATTATAAATTTAAAAAGTTATCTATTCAACTTTTAACGTTTGTTTAGGTTTAAAAACCTTGAAAAAATAATTTTCATTCATGGCTTGTAAACGGTCATAGTTGGTCATTAAGGCAAAATGACGGTTAAGTTCTCAATAAAGAGTATAAATATGTTCTCTTTGACTAAAATGTACATTTTAATTACCGTTAAACTATGTTCTCTTTGACTAAAATGTACTACTTAATAGATTGTCATTGACTTGTTTTCGATTACCCTAAATTAATGTGGGATAGTATGACAATGCTACAAGGGTGAATATAAATACTTAATAAAATTATTTGTTTTTATAATTAGAACGCAAAATCCATTCAATATAAACTAATCGAATAAGAGCCCTAAAATTGACTAGAAATATGTAACAATTTTCCTAAAAATACAATGAGATAAATATTAAAGTAGCAAAAATTTAAAGAAATGATAACAAATTTTATACCGTAGTTAGAAAATTTCTATTCCAATCTTCAAGACTCCTTGTTATGTACTTTAAGTGACATGCATCTTTTAGGTGAAGACCACACCAATTGACCTCATTTTTGTGGGCTGAAAAGTAAACTCTTATCTAGGGATGAACCGAGATAATATATTTTGGGGGCCAAATTTTAATAATGCTTTGGGATCAATGTCATCATTTTGTTATATCAACTAACGAAACCTTGTTCAGAGATTTTTTAAAAGTCATTTTTAAATTTCACTCATCAATTAAAAATAAAATTCAAATCTCGCATATTAATTTTGAAAATTCAAGGACCAAATAAAAATTAAATTTAAATACTAATGATAAAAAATGTTAGTTTCTAAATTTCAAGAAGCAAATAGAAACTAAATTTAAATCTCATAGACCAATAGTGTATTTTACGAAAAACAACTACAAAAATAATAGTTTAAAAAATTAAAATTCAATTTCAATTATAATACCTAAGTTAGTAAATTTAATTCTTTCATTCCGTTTATTATTATTATTATTTGGAATTTAATCTCCACACTGTATTTATTGTAGTAAAACAAAATATTTTTAAAATGCACAGTTAAACTTTCCTCTTAAATCTTAATGGATTGTTTTTAAACTTATCCAAACAAAATATTTTTAAAATGCATAGTCAAACTTTCCTCTTAAATCTTAATGGATTGTTTTTAAACTTATCCAATCAAATTTCACTTAGTTCAATTAAATTTGGATAATGGGCCAACTATGTGCCCTTTGAATCTGGACTTTATTTGTTCAGTCAAATGACCTAAATTTTTTTTTAAAAAAAAAAATCACAAATTTTGTTAGGATGAATTGTATTTTGTCAAAACGAGCATGACTCAGCTGACATGCGTATGTATTGACGACCATGAGGCCTGTGGTTCGAATCCCCCTACCCAATGTACTAAAAATAAAAAAAAAACATTGTGATATTTTATCATTTCATAATCACTCTCCAAACATGTTATATAGTGTAAATAAAATAAATGTAGTACAAATTCAAACACGAAATTTCTTTGTCGTGTGAAGAAAGCAATTGAATTGGATTTTGAATGTGTATGAAAGAAAAAGTGAGGTATAATTTTTAAAAGTCCTACATGACCATTTGTTTCGAAATCCAAGATTGTCATGAGATATGCCTCTAGATTATCCAGTTTATTTTTGTGGTAATGTGACATCTTAGGATGTCTATACAAGAGGCATTTATCTAATTTTGGATGTCTTCTTACAACATGCATAAATTTTTAGGATACCCATTATAGAAGGCGTCTTTGATGACACTTTTGTTCTTCAAATTTTATATTTAGATACAAAATAAATTTTAATTAAAATGAATAATATTTCGACATGTTGAGGTGGAGATTGAACCTAAGACCTGATAGTCACTAAAGAATACATCATGCCGTTGAACTATATACTCTTCTTCACAAGTCTTTTACCATTTTTATTCTCATGCTTCTAAATTATATATACATGTTGTAAATTATTTGCCTTTTAATGATTTTAATTTTGGTTGTATTAATTTTTATAGAACTTACTCATTTTACGCATTCATGTAACTACATATAATTGTGTTAATTTGTGTTAATTGGTACAAGGCAAATGATTGTCTTTGATTCAACTGTTTTAAGTGTTGCTCCAACTACATTTCCTACCATTTGTTGTAATATAAGTAATATCATGATTAGATCATTAAATAGGTTAGGAGAGACATGGGTGTGTCGAGTTGAAGAAATTTTTAAGCTAAACATTGTTAAGAAATACTACTTGAATCACTTCCATAATATTTGAATCCAGCTCATGTTGAGCTACTATATTTAACATTATAAACAAACATATCTTATCTTTAGGGTATTGCTAGAGATCATGATCAGTTGTCATACCAAGTAAAAATGAGTGAGACCTTTCGTATATGTTATGAGTAAAATTGGACCTAATCAAATACTTTGAGATCACTAAAGAAAAGTTACGAATAGAAGAGTTTGAAGTAGAGGCGAACGTAACTCATGCCCAAACTGACTCAAGTTCGACCAGGCTTCAAGGTCAACTGACCCTCGAGGAAACTATGCATCGGGCCAAAAGCCTAAGAGACCAGGTTCGTCCGTGGCCGACCCGACAAATCCACGTTTCCCTACTCGAGAACGAATCTCATGGGTTCGATTTCAACTCCTAGCTAAGGTGAACCTGACATAAATATAAGATTATGACTTTAATGGAGGTAAGTCAAAACTGAGTCATCTTACTCTAATCTAAAGCTTGTTGCACATTTTTTCCAACTTAAACATTATAGTGTATGTGTCAAGCATCACACCGATATATAATTTATACATTTTGCATGTCAACTCATCTTGTTTTTCTAGTTGATTATATACGAATCAAGTAGAGTTTCGACGAAACTAAAATTACACCTTAATAATATATATTTAATTTTCTCCTCAGTTGTTATATGGGTTGATGATCATGGAGCCGTGCAAGGAATACTTTTGATGTAATATTCATAGGATTTCATTTCAACCAACAAAAAATGAATTCCTAACCAGACACGTAACTAATATATATTTAGTCATCATTTTTGTTTTCTTTGTAATTTCCAATTTCCAATAATGAAAATAATAATAATAATATTAATATTAAAAAGAAAAACAAAGTGAAAGATGGCCCACATCCACGTGACAGGGCATACAATTACAAAGTGAAAACTATAATAAAAACAAAACAAAATTAATTTTCACAAATTCACATACACCAAATCCCAAGGGCTAAGGGAACTTGATGAGATCCACGTAAGCAGTTTGACCATGACCCGCAGTACTGGGGTGACCGAGAATCTTAACACGTGGCAAGATCTCATGTGTCCGTGACGCAAAGGCGGATGAGTTTATTAATCACATCATCGACGTCACAAACGGAAGAACGAATTTGATTGGTGGAAACTTTGCACGTCGCGAGGACACGTGGCGCAATATTAAGAGCGGCGACGCTGGAGCCACGAATCATACAAAACGACGTGTCGTAATCGCCGTTTGAGGATTTTTTTTCTTCTCTAGAAAAATTAAAATAAAAATAAAAATAAAATAAGTAAGAGAGAGAAAGAGTGTGTACCAGCTGTACGGCCTGTAGTAATGATCCAACTGTATGGTATGGGGGAAACTTTGTAACTTTGCTATCTAAATTTATTATTTTATTTTATTGGATAATTTTTTGCAAAACCAATTCTTTCTTGCTCTCTTTCACTCTTTCTCGTGATTTTAATTTTTTATTTTTTAAATGTTGATGTGGGTGAGAATGTTGACCTCGATGTTGTGGATAACTAAACTCACCCGACTATAACTCAACTAGTTAACATATTATAATAGTTTGATTCCATAAATAGTAATCAGATTTAAAATAATGTTTTTTTTTAAAGAAAATCGGGTTCTCTCGACGGTTTTTATAAACCGTCGAGAGAACCCTCATTTCTCTCGACGGTTATTTAAAACCGTCGAGAGAAACCAAGTTATCTCGACGGTTTTTAAAAACCGTCGAGACAGGCCGAGTATCTCTCGACGATATACAAAACCGTCGAGAAAAATGTTTTTGTCGTCGAAAAAAATTTCGTCGAGAGAACTTCCGTCGGGAAAAACCAAAATTCTTGTAGTGAAAATATTTTGTAAATATAACAAAAAAATCAGTGATAATCGACTACTACACTGAATGACTATTACTGATAAACTAGTATCACCGATAGTTATTGACAAAATTATATAAAAAAACAGAATATATCGGTAACTATATCACTGATAGTCATTGATCTGCTATCCGCAGTGACTAGGCTATCAATGATAAAAATTGTCATATTTGTAATTATTTAAAAAAAATGCTATAATTTTAAGGGTAAAAAATAATTTATACCCTTAAATTTTGAGGGTTGTATCAATTAAAACTTCAAATTAATGATTGTATTAATTAACACCCTAAACTTTCATAAGTGTATCGATTTACTCTCTAAGTTAGAAAAATGTTAGTTTTCGCACATGTGGAGACTTATAATTTATCAATTAAACCCCTAAACTTTCGTACAATTGATTCACTTATAAAAGTTTTTTGCGGTTAATTGCTAAAATTACAAGTTTTCACGCGTTTAAATTAACGTTTTTGAAATAAAATATAATAGAAAGTGTAAATTGATACACTTATGTTCATGCTTTTAATTTATACAACCTTCATAGTTTAAGGGTATAAATTGATTTTTTTCCCTATTTTTAATTATTTACCTTAAATTGACATTTGATGCAATTTTTCTATTATAATCTTGATCAAATGATAAAAAAAAAGTTTTAAATTCCCACCACACATATTGTTCAACTCAAATAATAATAATAAAAAAAAAATTGAAGCATATAAGAATAAAAAGAAAAAGAAAAAAGAATGAAGAACCAAAATATGATTTACACCAAAATTATTTTTTTTGAGATTCAACCAACGTGAGAATCAAATATGTAACAGTTTTATTTAGAGTCAAAGGCTCTACCATTGTGTTACACATCTGTCGGTTACATCAAAATTATTTTAAATTAACAAATTGCTAAAACTAATGCCTTCTAAGTTGTAAAAGTTCAAATTCACACCTCTAATATATTATTTGAACTAAAAATATTATATTAACGTGCATAGAGAAAGACTAAATATAACGAGCATAGCCAAACCGAACATAACTCAATTGACATAAGATTGTGTCCTTAACTAAGAGGTTATGGGTTAATCCCGCATTAATTAAAATACATTTGCAAAAAAAAAAAAAAAAAAAAATATAAGAGGCATAAAAAAGTGGATATAGTTCTATAGTTATAATTATAGTGTGATAATTTAATTATAGTCCAATTTTATAAGGAAAGCATATAACATATACATAATACACTCCCACTTCCAGATTTTAACACAAACAAATTAAGTCATGTGCTATTTTTTTTTTTTTTTTTTAAGATATTTAATTAATACGATGATTAAACTTATGACATTTTAGTCAACACAAGTTTATGGCATTTGAGTTAGACTCAATTCGACAAATCAAAGTATTTATAACATTAATAAAGTGAGCTCGTATTATTAGAATAAGAGACTAAATCAAAGGATTATTTTCCGCTGTATAACTATTGGATTTTTTTTTAAAAATTAGTTTTTATTTTTAAAATTTGACTATATATATATAGAAATTTTAGATTTTAAATTTTATTTTAGTCCCTAAACTTTTAAAATTATTTTATTTTGTATCCTTTCAAATATTTATTTTGACCTTGAACTTTTAGATTTAATAAAAGAAATCTACTTTAGTCTTTAGATTTATTTTGTTTTTAACAAATAAATAAAATGGTTTCGAGTATGTGTATTAACACGTGAATATATATATATATATATATATATATATATATATATATAATATTTTTGACAACATACGAAGTAGAGGATAATTGAACCGCTAACATATTGATCACTAATTCTTACATTATATCCGTTGAACCATGTTCATGTTGACACATAAATATTTATTGAAATCATATAAGTTGGTGAGGTAAACCTTCCAATGTAACGATTTTCAAACGGATCTTTTTAAGAGGTAATTTTAATGTGGCGGTCAAAAGACGAGTAAGGGATGGGAAGAGGGAGACTCTCCAAGCAAATGCACATTCTTATCTTTAGGTGGAAAATTAATAGTGATATCTCATTTAATGGTTATTTTTTAAGGTTGGAAAGCTCAAATAAACAACCTTGTCACCAAAATAGTTCATTTTTAAAATCAAAGACTTAAGTTTGATAGGGTATTAATAAACAACATTGAAAAGTGGAAAGAGAACAAAATAGTTCATTTTTAAAATCAATGACTTAAGTTTGATAGGCTACTATTGATATAATTAAATTTGTCGTAACTCACCGACTTAAACTTTTGAGTTTAGTGATGATTTAACAAAGGCCATGTTGATAACAATTTCGTTTTTTCGTTTTTTTAAATTGTGTGTTTATTTTTTCTCAATATCTTACCATGACTTTATCTTTCTTAAGAAAACATTTGAATTCGGTATAAGTCAAATTCCAAAAACAAAAACAAATTTTTAATAATAATTTTATTTTGTTTAGTTTTCAAAAATTAAGCTTTTTTTTTTTTTTTTTTTTCATAAATAACAACAAAGAAATTCATATATGTGGAAGTAAAATGTTTATTATAAACTTAATTTTAAAAAATTAAAAACCAAATATTTACCAAACCGTTTTTTTTTTTTTTTTTTTCAACGAAGGATTCGAACAACATCTTGCTAAATAGTAGTTCATGCATTTATGCAAGTCTGTGCTCATATTGACAATTATCAAACAAGGCTTAAATAGCTATTTTGACAATATAATATAATCAAGATAAAAAAAAAAAAAAAAAAAAAAAAAAAAAATCTAAAAGTTAAAAAAACCAAAATGAAATTTAAACTTGTTATTTCATTTGTAATTTGTATTAAAAATGTTTGCATAGGGTACATAATTGATATCTTTTGGTACAATTCTTACCACTAATCTTAGGGGCCAAATCAAATATGTGATCATATTTCAACTTAGATCTTCACCAGAAATATATTAGGATTCAGAAAAAAAAAAAAATATAATAAATAAATAAAAAAATAAAAAATAAAAAAAAATTGTGTTCTTTCATTCTCGCCCATGTCAATATAAATGAATAAAATATATATTATTATCTCTAAAGTTAAAAGGTTATGTTAGTATATACAATATAGAGGGAAAATGAATATGAATACTTCCAACATAAAGTCTTTTTGGTCTTGAACTTAGCATATGATATTGGAATCCCATAAGAGTGAAGACCATATAAAAATTTGATTTTAGTCCTTATGCTTTCATAATTTTTTTTTTTAAATAATCAACCAATTTACCATTTTAGTATATTTAGCCTTTTATTGTTTTTAATTATTTTACTGTTGAATGGAAGATTCATATAGACAAATATTTAAAGTTATATTATAATAAATCAATTGTTGAATTTCAAAACAGTTTCATATTTTTAAAATAGTTCTCATACAAAGACTAAAATATCACATTTGAATATTGAGAGACCACAAAAAAAAAAAAAAAAGTTTATGAACAGAAATTAACATTGTAGGAAAGTTTATGGACACCAATTCAAGAATCACTTAGTGCAAATTTAGACACAATTTATCAAACAACCATTTAGACCATATTATTTATCGCCTAAAATAGTTCAGAGTGGGAGTTGAATCTAGCTTAGTGCAAATTTTTAAACATAATTTATCAAACAACCATTTAGACCGTATTATTTATCGCCTAAATTTTTGTCAAATCGAACCTAGCTCAATTGACATAATGTTGTGCCTCACAAGTACAAGAATTTAAAATATATTATTACCGTTTAAATTTTTGACAAATCGAGCATAGTTCAATTGACATAAGGTTGTGTCATTGACTAAGAGGTTCAGAAGTTCAATTGACATAAAGTTGTGTCCTTGACTAAGAGATTATGCTTCAATTTCAACATTAATTAAATATTTTTTTTAAAAAAAATATATATGAACACAAAATTTAAGTGGATATTTGTAATTTTTTTTTTATGGGGTGAATATTTGCAACTAGTAGTTTATAAAATTAATATTGTGTTTTCTCTATTTTAAATAAATTTGTCCTTTTGTTCTTTTTCATTTTCAAATAGTACTTGTGAAATGTTGCCATCAATTTTTTACTTTTAGTTTACTAATGCCATTGGCTTCTCTGTGGCTAAAAGAAAGTGAAAAAAAAAAAAAAAAAAAAAAAAAAAAAAAGTGTCATCTCACATTTTTATTAATAATTTTAATTAGTGAATTAATCAAAAGAATAATTTAAAATTAACTAAAAATATATTTTGAAAACTTTTAAAGTGACAGAACTAACTCTAGACACAAAGTTTAGCAAATTAAATTTATTGTTTTAATCATATTTTTAATTGTTGGATTTTCCTACCCTTGTTAATTTTCTAATGTTTATAAGCCAGCTTCATGTCAATGTATTTTAGAGAGAAAAAAAAACAATAGAATGGATTAATTAGTATACTTTCAAATTCTCAAAATCTAAAAAAAAAAAATATTGCTGACATGAGCATGTATAATAGTTTTTATTCATGTTAATTAGAATAACATAACTAGTTTTTATTCATGTTAATTAGAATAACATAACTCATATAGTGTAAGAAACTTCAACTTCATATTAGTAGAATTTAATTAATAAAAAGAAAAAAAAATACATCCATAAATTGACTAAGATAAATATTGAGTTTTCATGTTAATGTATTTCGGTTTTTGTCATCTATAGAATAAAGAAGGCAGGGGCTATAACGACTGAAAAAAATTGTCCTCTAAAGTCCTGAAGACAGTTTTTATTTGTCATCATAACCCCGATTTTTACTAGTGACGGTAGAATATGAAAAAAATCAAAATAAGTTTATTTTTTAATATTCAAAAACTAAAATAAATATTTTTAAAAAAATGAGTTTATTTTTCGAATTAAAAAATAATAATTGAAAAATGAATATTCAAAAACTAAAATAAATATTTTAAAAAAAAATGAGTTTATTTTTTTGAGACTTCAAAAATAAAAATTAAAAAAATTAAAAAAAATTATTTTTCAAATTACAAAATAAAATAGACATTTTAAAAGTTGAGAAATTAAAATAGAATAAGTTTGAAAGCAAATCTAGAACGGATTAGATTTAAACCTATATTGTTACACTAGAATCAAATAACAAAAAAATAAAAACGTAAAAAAAAATAAACACAGATTTACGTGATTCACTAACGCGTGTTAGTTACGTCTACCGACACAATGGAAAAACTTACAAATATGAGATAATTACAAATAACAATGTTGACTAGGTTGTTGACGTTAGAAAATTTATATATGACATATTTCTAATGACTCAATATAAAATGAACCAAAATCCAAAACAAATAATAAAACTCAATCACCCGTAGAAAACCATAAGAGATTTTCAAAACATTCCAACTCTTCTATTTATTTGTACATTTACAATCCTCATATAGTTTGTCCAGTTTAGCTATTTTATTTGTATTATAAAGATCACATAATAATAAGAAGAACGGATATTTATACTATATTTTGTATTGTGTTGGAATGTCTTGAATTTATTATGACTCTTTACCACTGGTTCGGTACGGAGAATCTGATTTGAGTTTTGACTCATTTTATATTAGATCATTAGAAAGGGTGTCATATATAAACATTTTAATGATTTCAGCCGTTTATATCTGTCATTTTGTAATTCTCTCATATTTCGTAATAATATTGCTTTCCCTTCTACCCGTGGAAGTAGCTAACATGACGTTAGTGAACCACGTAAATCTGTATCGATTTCTTTTGCGCTTATTTGTTCTTTGTTATTGTTGTATGGTAACATATTGGATAACTATAAATAACAATCAATGGAGCGCCCCATTTAAGATGGGATATATTTTATATAAAATTTAATTGTTGTCATTAAAATAGTAAAACAGTAAGAAAATTAATTAATCTTGTTGAGATAAGATCAAAGGATGCTGTATTCATCGGGACTTCCAAATCTGATTCACATAATTTACTACATCACTAACTTATCCATTCCAATTTCTTATGTACATTTTGATATTTCTAGACCACTATAATTCAATAACTACATTATTATATAATAGTTTGTTGGTCTCACTTTGGGAAGAAAAAAAAAAGTGATTATTTTTTAAGATATCTTTTCCTTCAGTTGTCAGAAGTAATCTAATAATTCAAAGTTTATATTTCAATTCATTTAAAAACTGATTCATATATATTTTTTTTACTTAAATGGTCGAATTTATTTTATATATATATTTATTGAAATACGTTGAATCTGTTATAACCTTCTACGACCGGTTCGGAGTCTCGCTGATTTAGGTTTTACTTATTCGTTTTGGTCTTGACCCATTTTATATTAGGTTAGTATCATATATAAACCTTCTAATGACTTCAGCCGCCCTTATCTGTCATTTTGTAATTCTCTCCTATTTCGTAATAATATTATTCTTTCTTCTGTCCGTGAACGTAGCTAACACGACGTTAGTGAAGCACGCAAAATTTGTGTCGATTTCTTTTGCGCTTATTTGTTCTTTGTTATTGATTTATCATAACAATATATATATTAGTACAATAAAGAGGATATAAAAATTTGAACTTCGAACATGATACTACATGTCAATTAATGTTAGCCTATGCTCACTTTGACCTTTATCATATTTAAATAGTAGTCACAATCAAATTAACTTTTCAAATAAATATGAAGTTTGTCAATGACAATTTAAAAATAATTAGTTTAGTAGGGTCCAATTTAAATAAATTAAGTGACACAACTTTATTCAATCATGTTAGTTTTAAGAATCAATCGACTTATTAATGCATGGTGTGTGACACACCTCAACATATTATTAGTTGTATCCGGTTAAAACTCACTAATGTTTTTTAATCACAACAACAACTTGCAAAGATAGAGCTAAAAAACACACCCACTCAAATCTGTGTGATTCACAAGAAAATTTTCAAATGTTCTCACTCAATATTGTGAATACTATCTTTATAAAATCATGAATCTCCATGATCGATCATTTGACGTATCCTTAACGTGCATGATATTGTGAAACTATATATAGTATACTTCCAAGGGGTTTTTGTACGGATGACCCCATCCCTCGAGGACCGCGAAGTTTTTTAACCCTCGTCGCGAACACCTATGTTTTTTTACCTTCTCTCGTGATAAGGATCAAGTGCATAAAGTCATTCGTACCCTTCGTTTATCACGATCACGAGGAGACAACTGTGATCTCCTCGTGATAAGCGAAGGGTACGAATGACTTTATGCACTTCCTTATCACGAGAAGGTCAAAAACATAAGTTTTCAAAAACTGGGTTAAAAAACTTCGCGGCCCCCGATGGGTGGGTCATCCGTACAAAAACCCCATACTTCCAACACACAATTTGTTATATCATGCACTTAACTTGATCGTTAGAGTTGTTTTGATAAAATACTACACCGATCTTAGTTGAACTTCTTCAAAAGTTCTTTGAATTTATAGGTCGTTAGGAGATCTACCGCTTTGTTGATAAAGTGAAGCCAAACGAAGTAGGCAACGAAAAAATAGGATTTTTGGGCGTCTAGACAACTTCAAAAGCTTGAAGGCATGAGATCACGAGCGTCTCAATACTAGGCACAAACAAATGATGTTCCAAGTTCAAAGCATCTTGATGTTATACCTAGAATGCATTGACAAGTGTTGCTAAAGAAGAATGAGCTTACACCTTCAAGTTCAAAGCACCTTCACCACAAGAGAGAGTCTTTTGTAATGATTTTGTGAGCATTTTTCTTGGGAGAGGAATCATTCTTTAAGTGTTTGTTATCTCTTTCTATCATTCTCCCAAATGTCATATAAGGGTTTGTTATTTATTTGTATCATTCTCCCAAATGTCATGTAGTAGAACTTACAATAATTGTAGAGAATTGAACGTAGTCTACAAAGTGAAACAATATAAATACAATAATGTCGATCAATCTTTTTTTTTTTATGGAAATAATGTTTAGAGAATAAAAAAATTTAAAATAATCAACACATATATTATTGAATTAAAACAATAATAAAATAAGAGATAAGAAAAACCTCTAATTTATGGATTGAGGCACATTAAATAAAATGATGTCGGTAGAGAAGATGTGCCCTACTAAATTTGAGTTATGTTATTTGACACTTTAACTCTAGAGATACAACCATCCTTCAAAAGGGTTTGTGTGGAGTTAAGCCCTCTCATTTACGTATCTTTCACTTTAACTTTTCTATAAATAGAAATTTTTCACGTTTGACTTTTCTGTACAAGTTCTTTTGTTGTTGAAATATTTTTTTATAAAACAGTTCTTTAACTTGTACAGAAAAGTCAAACGTGAGAAATTTCTATTTATAGAAAAGTCAAAGTGAAAGATACGTAAATGATTGACCAATTAAAATTTAGGAGTCAGACGGCTGTTCTTTTAAGTATGGTTTTTTTGTTTTTTTTAAAGGATTGTTTTAAGTATATGTTAAACCACCAACTATTCATCTTCCTATTTAAAAGGGAGAATGAATTGACCATTTAAGATTAATAAATAATAATAATAAAAAATAAAATATCGGACCTCCCTCTTTCTATATATATTATTGATTTTGTTTTGTTTAAAATGTCTAAGCTCGTAGACTACCACATTTTCTAGGGTTGCATGTTGAACAATATAATGCTTTAAATTTATTTGTGTTTGGAACTAAGTTATATACATTTCTTTATTAAAAAAAAGTTATATACATTTCTTACTAGCTAACACCAACATCACCATTACATTTAGTCTTCTTGTGATAACAATTTTGTGTTTAGATTCTATTCTTAAAAATTATTAAACTTGTTTTATTTTTCACTTTTTTAAAATTGTTTATTTAAAAGTAGTGTTCACCTTTTTAAATTTAGTTATTTTATGTATGCTTATACTTTATAAGAGATATCCTAAATTAGAGCACACAAAAATTGTGAGAAAAAACAGAATAAAGAATGAATAAACAATATCACAGTTGTCACCAACCTATTGAATAAAGACAAAAGGAAATAATATTTTCTCAACCGAATTTGTTAGGGAATTCATTGGGAGAACATTCTAGAGTTTGATGACGTGGTGGAGCTAGGATTTGTATTACTGTCCTTAGCATTACCTTCTGTATTCTTTTCTCTAATATTTCCCCTCAAGGGAGAGGGTAGTTCTATTACTCTGAGCTTGGAGCGTAGAAAAAAGAATTGAGAATGAGTAAATGGTTTAGTGAGACAATCATCCAGTTGATCAGCAGAAGGCACATACCTTACTTCTAGAGAACCATTGAGCACTTGATCTCGAACAAAGTGAATATCTATCTCGATGTGTTTTGTACGTGCATGAAAGACCGGATTAGCAGCGAGAGCCCCAACACTGAGATTATCACACCATAGCACGAGTTTGGATGATGTTTTAATACCAATTTCAGATAGTAACTGAGTGAGCCACTTGATCTCGGCGGAAGCCATGTGCGAGGGCACGATATTCAGACTCTGTACTCGAGCGAGCAACAACAGTCTGTTTCTTGGATGACCACGATACAAGGTTGCCACCAACAAACACACCGTACGCACCAATGGATTTTCGGTCATCCACATTGGATGTCCAGTCAGCATCGAAGAAGGCAGAAATGCCCAGCGAATCACTGGGTTGTATTAATAAGCCAAGAATAAAGAATTGTGAGGAAAAACAATATTTTCTCAACAGAATTTGTCAGGGAATTCATTGGGAGAACATTCTAAGATTTTGATGACGTGGTGGAGCTGTTTCATTGGGAGAACATTCTAGGATTTTGATGACGTGAGCTGTTTGTATTACAGTACTCGTCATTACCTTGTGTATTCTTTTCTCTAATATTATATACCTTTACCATCAAACCCTTGATTTAGATGGATAAAGTTGCTTCCATAAACAATAATATACTTGAACTTCTTAAATAACTCTTATCCACTCTTTAAACTTTCTAAATTGCACAATTTTGTGTGAAAAATCAAGCTTATTTTATTCTTCACTCTTTCAACGATTACTTTTAAATAAATATTTAGTTAAAATTCAAAAAATATACTTATATTCTAAAAACCTTTCAATATTTGATTACAATTTGAAAAAGTAAATTACAACAATAAATTGACAAACTTAAAAAAAAAAAAAAAAAAAAAAAAAAAAGAATAAGAAAAAAGGTTAAAATGTCGAGCATAGCTGGACGGCTATCGCCTAGTGATCATGAGGTCCTAAGTTCAATCCCCACCTCAACATGTTGTCAAAAAAAAAAAAAAAAAAGTTAAAATATCATTATTCTCCTTGTATGCTGACGTTTTTTTCTCTTGTTTGTCATGGTTTCTATTCGAGTTTTTCGTTAACAATTTAAAATTAGTCTTTATTACCAGTTTGAAGTTTGGTAAATTCAAGAAAAGACACCATGTGAATATAATTTTAAAATTTATAGGGTGAAAATTAATATAAAAACTGTCTTTTTAAAGTTAATAATATACTACAAATAGGGACTCGTTTTAAAATTTATTAAAAGTAAATTGATTAAATTTGAACATTTGAGAGTACATGAACTAAAATGGAATATGTCAAAAAGTACATTTTGAAAATGAGGTTACACCCTTAGAGAAGATATGTCGTACTATAATAGTCAAATCACTCTCCCTAAAATGGAACATGTCTAAGAGTATATGAACTAAATTGATTAATAAACGATGTCCGTAGAGAAGATGTGTCCCACTCTACACCGGGTTATTTGACACTCTAAAAGATACAAAACAATACTTCAAAAGGACTTGTGTGTAGCTAAACCCTCTCACGACCATCTCAAATTGCTTGTATACTCAAAGTAGAAATTTCAATAACAAAGAACTTTTGTTTGGCAAAAAAAAAAGTCAAAAGTGAGGAACTTCTGTTTTACAGAAAAATCAAAGTGAAAGATACGTAAAAGATTGACCAGTTAAAATTTCGGAGTCATCAAACCGTTCTTCTTTTAAGTAGGTTAAACCACCAACTATTTCTCTTATTATTGAATTGGAAGAGTGAATTGACCGGTTAAAATTAATAAATAATAATAACTAAAATACACTTTCTAGTTTATTGTGTTTGGAACTAAGTTCTATAAATTTCTTACTACCTAACACCAACATAACTATTACATTTAGAAATAATTATTTTGTGTTTAGTTTTCTATTCTTAAAAATTAAATCTTGTTTAAAATTGTTTAGTTAAAGTTTTAAATCAAGTTATTTTGTGTATGCTTATACTAAAACTCTACTTAATATTATATACCTTTGTCATTTGATTATTTAAACTTTCTAAATTGTACAATTTTGTGTTTAATTTTCCATTGCTCAAAATTTTTTGGTCCATGAGATTTAAACTTATTCTATATTTGATCTCTAAATTTTCAAAACTAACTCTTTTAGTACTTGAAATTTGAATTTAAATTTTTATTTCGTCCTAATTGAGGTTTCAAATTAACGTGACACATTGGATTCCAAAAATTGAATTTAATTTCTAATTAGTTCTTGAAATTTGAAATTAGTTTTTAATTATGGTCCTTAGTTGAGTTAAAGTTAATTAACTTAACGAAATGATGACATGATAGTTAACATATATGCTTAACTAGACTTTGATGATATATATATTTCAAATGATCATCGGTTAAAATTTGTTTTAGATTTCTTTCACACTCCCGGAGCAATTAGTATCCAATTTCAAACATTAGGGACGAAATAGAAATCAAATTCAAAATCAAAACATCGGACCTAAGTCAATTTTTAAAACTCAACGATTAATTAGAAAAAGTAAATCCAAATCACAATGAACTAAAAATGTTAGTGTTAACTAAGTTCAAACTCTAGAGGCTAAAAGTGTAGTTTATTGAAGAAATTAACTAGAAAACAAAATTGTATTTAAAGTTGAAAAAAAGTAAGGAATAAAAACAAAAACAGCACAAATTGGTTTCTTGTAGTTATTTGAGTTCTCAAAAGAAGTAAAAATAAATAAATAAATAAATAAAGTAAAATAGATATAGAGGATCTTTTGAGAGTCTGTAAATGGAGGATGAACAAATTGATTCAAAATTGAAATTATCATTATCCTGAAACAGTAAAATCAGATTGGAGGCCACATTCAAAACAAATAACAACTCTCAGTAACAAATAACAATTTTATTTTATTTTTATTTTTATTTTTATTTTTATTTTTATTATTATCATTTTTTGTCTGTCTAATAAAAGAGAATAAAATAATAAAATATCCAGAGAGCACCGTTAATGGGAGCCATTGAGGTGTAAAGTCTGATAAAAAAGTCTGAAGAGCACCGTTATTAGGGCCATTCACAATCCAACGTCTATATCTCTTTCTGAAATTTGCACAAAATTCGGAATCTCCTCAGAAAATTAAAAAATTCAAAATAAAAAAAATAAAAAAAACTAAAACCACCATCTTTTCTTTTCTATTTTTCTACTATAATTTTAAACTTTTTTTTTTTCTCTCTTTAATTTTATTATTGTAAAAAAAAATTATACGAACTCAAAAAATTGTATCAAGTAAAATTCTAAAGGTATGAATTTACACAACCTCTTAAAAATTTGTTAATTTTCGCGGGTGTAGATTTATAATTTATCAATTACTTATAAATGTTTGTACAATTGATTCACTTATGAAATTTAGGAGTTTAATTGTTAAAATTACAAATATTCACGTGTTTAAATTTTTATTTTTTTAAAATACAATCTAATAAAAGATGTAAATTAATATATTTATGAAAGTTTAGGATTTAGGATTTTTTATATTAATAATGTGCTTTAAATAAATTATTACAGAAATAAAGTAGTTTTCAAAACTAGGGTACCTAAATCGTATACCATGGTGGACACGAGTTACCGGTACACGATTTAGGGGTAACTCGTGTCCATGGTACACGATATAAGAGGTAACTCGTGTACCATGGACACGAGTTATGATCTGCCACGTCACATGTAACTTGTGTCCATGGTACACGACTTAAGGAGTAATTCGTGTCCATGGTACACGATTTAGGTTGACACGTCATGTAAATCGTGTCCATGGTATACGAGTTATCCCTAAATTGCACACCATAGACACAATTGAGGGAAATCGTGTTCATGGTACACGATTTAAGAATCCTAATTTTGTAAATATTTTGAAAACTACCGTATTTCTATAAGTAGATTATTAATATAAAAAATCCTTTAAAACGATACAATTTAAAATTTTAATTAATACAAATTGTTTTTTATCCTATATTATATCTTTTAAAAAGTGAGTTAAAAAAAAAAAAAAAAAAACTAAACTATATCTCTAAAAAGAGAGAAAATAAAAATTGAAACTTGTTAGAACAAACCAGAATTTGCATATGGGGGGCTTGCCTTCAACATGTGGGTTTCTATTTCTTTTTCATCTTCTTCATTTTTTCTTTTCTTTTCATCGATTCAATTTTAGTATCATAAGAAAAGAATCACAACATAGATTGAGAAGAAGATTTTTTTTTTTTTTTTTTTTTAATATAAATAATTGTATTTATTTGTGGATTAGATTTTCCAGATGCTTTTCTGTTGGTTTCTTTTTGCTTCCTTAATCAGATACAAAATACTTTTTTAAAAAAAAATTATTTATCTTCTTTCTCTTTCCTTATCCGTACTGATCACTTCTCTGCCAAAAAAAAAAAAAAAAAAAAAGAAAAAAAAAAAAAAAAAAAGCATATCTTCACTAATATATCTGAAACCAACAGAGGAAATTTTTAAACCAGCCCACAGTAACACAAAAGAGGGTTTCTGTATAAAAAAATTCCAACTTCTTTTTCTTTGTTTTTTCAAATTGGGTTTTTGTTTTTGTTTTTGGGTGGTGATAAAATTTTGAAGTTTAGAGAAAAAATGAATGAGGTTGTGGAATTTGATTGTCAAGATCTGCATGCAGGGTTTGTAAATGAACAAGAAGAAGATCAGATGGATCATACACAGATCTGGAACCAATATCAACAACAACATCAACAAAATCAAGATCAAAATAATCATCAAAATTTTCTGTCTGATGAGGATGATACTCTAATGTTCTACTCGGATTTCCCTCCGCTGCCGGATTTTCCTTGCATGTCTTCATCTTCTTCGTCATCTTCGATTCCCGCCGCCCCGGTGAAGGTCACGGCTTCGTCGTCGTCGACTTCCACCTCTTCCTCAGCCACTTCATGGGCAGTTTTGAAATCTGAGCCTGAGGAAACCACGGAAGAAATCATTACAAATAATAGCAATTCCACCGCTGCTGCCACTATGTCATCTCCTCCGGCGGCGGAGACTGGGTTCAACGGCGGCGATTGTACGGGCAACATGATGATGGAGACATTTGGTTACATGGATTTACTTGAAGATAGCAACGAGTTTTTCGATCCGGCTTGTATTTTCCAGAACGAAGAACACGAAAAACACGAAGAGCGGTTAGAGGATTTGCAATTGGAGAGGTTTGAAGAAGTGAAAATGGAGGATTTGATGATGATGCATGAAGGAGAAGAAAATAATGGGGGGAAGCAAAACGGCGGCGGTGGCGGCGGCGGCGTGGAGGAGGAGGATATGGCGAAGGTGTTTTTGGAGTGGCTGAGGAGTAATAAAGAGACGGTTTCTGCTGATGATTTGAGAAATGTGAGAATCAAGAAAGCCACCATTGAGAGCGCCGCCCGGCGACTAGGCGGCGGCCGAGAGGGAATGAAGCAGCTTTTGAAGCTTGTTCTTGAATGGGTTCAAACCAATCATCTTCACAAGAGGAAATTCAAAGAGGGTGTTGAAACTGATTCTACTACTACTAGTACTGCTACCCATTTGTTAGGGTTTCAAACTAACCCTAACTCTTCCCCCAACCTCCCTTGGATCCAAACCCCGCCGCCGCTCCCGTTGTATTCTCCGCCCGTACTCGGGTATGGAGATGCTTACGGTGGCGGCGGACGCGGTTTCTCTGATCCTTACCAGTTACTTGACTCCCCGCTGTCGTGGAGTAATAGTAATTGTAATAATAATAATTTGTCGACGCAGTTTACACTGCCGTCGTCTCATTTCAACTCGTTTGTTGATAGTTTTGGGGCGGGGCCGCCTCCGCCACCGCCGCAACCACAAGGTTTTGCGGTGGGGTACGGCGGGGGGCCTCAGTACCCATATGTGGGTCAGTATGTTCAAGGGCAGGGTGGTGGTTGTGGCGGTGGCGTCGGTGGTGATAATGGTTTGGTTAGGATGGATTCATCGGCGACAAAGGAGGCTCGGAAGAAGAGAATGGCGAGGCAGCGACGGTTTTCAGTCCACCGCCACAATCACGGTGTTGCCAGCCAAAATCAGCAGATGAATACTACTAATGCTTTAGATCATTGCACCATGGCTACAACTGCTCAGCCCAATGTTGGAAACTGGGTCTATTGGGCGTCCCCGGCCGGTGCCGGGGCCTCTTCCGCCACATCCTCTGGTTTTCCAGTGGACTCTCCGCCTGTGCAGGCTCTCGATCGCCCTAATTCGTCCATGCAAAATCAGAGCTATCCACCGCGAATCCCATCGGAGCGGCGACAGGTTGAATTTCCACGCCATTAGGTTAAATTACAAGTTTAGTTCTTAAACTTATCTATTTAGTCTAATTTATTCCAGTATTGAACTTTTTATGTCTATTTAATCCCTATATTTTGAAGCCTTCTAATAAAGATTTATACAAATAGTTGTCTAATACATCTAGCCAGCTGAATGAATTTATTAAAACATAAAATTGCAAATAATTAAAATCCTGTTAAATATCAGGATCATGTTATAAAACAATTATCTCATCTGTTAATTCTTTAATTCTTTAATATATATGGATGATAATTTAGAGATATTTGATTTTGAATGTTTTTTTTTTGTTTTTTAAAGGGATGGAAACCAGAGAAAAATTTGAGGTTTCTTTTACAGAAGGTGTTGAAGCAAAGCGATGTGGGCAATTTGGGGAGAATTGTACTGCCAAAGGTAAAAAATAAAAAGAAAAACTGAATAATCAAATTGGCCTTTCTAAAACATTTCAACCCGAACCCGACCCCGACCCCGACCCGAGCTCGAGCTCGAGAACTCATCTTTTGTCGGGTTTTTTTTCATTCAGAAAGAAGCAGAAACCCATCTCCCAGAATTGGAGGCAAGAGATGGCATTTCCATTGCCATGGAAGACATTGGAACTTCTAGAGTTTGGAATATGCGTTATAGGTACAGTAAATTTTAATATTTTAGGGGATGAAATTGCAAAATAATAATTTTATTTTGAGACCCTTTTAATATTTTAAATTATTATAGGTATTGGCCAAACAATAAAAGCAGAATGTATCTCCTTGAAAACACAGGTATGAATGTAACGAATTTGAAAGATTATTAGATCATTTTTAATTTTATAAAGGGCATTTATTTATTAATTAATTTCTGTTTTTGATGCGATTTTCAGGGGACTTTATTAGAGCCAACGGGCTTCAAGAAGGGGACTTCATTGTTATATACTCAGACATCAAGACTGCCAAATATGTAAGTCTCATTTCTATTCTCTCTCTCTCTTAATATGGTTTTCTTATTTTAGGTTCGGTTTGATAATCATTTGGTTTTTAGTTTTTGGTTTTTGAAAATTAAGCGTGTAAACACTACTTCCAACTTAGATTTGGTTTTTGAAAATTAAGTCTATAAACACTCCTTCTAACTTAGGTCTCGTTTGATAATCATTTGGTTTTTTAGTTTTTAAAAATTAAATCTATAAACACTACCCGATAACTTTTTTTTGTTTTGATATCTAGTTGTAGTTTCTACTAACATTTTATAAAATCAAGTCAATTTTAAAAACTAAAAAAAATAGTTTTCAAAAAGTAGCTTTTGTTTTTTAAATTTGATTAAGAATTCAAATATTTCTCTAAAAAAAAGTGTAATTCATAGTAAAAAAAATTAAGAGAAAATAAGTCTAAATTTCAAAAACGAAATAGTTATCAAACGGGGATTTAGTTTTTTAAAATTAAGTCTATAAATACTACTTCCAACTTATAACTTTCTTTGTTTCTTTTGTTATCTACTTTCTATTAATGTTTTAAAAAATCATGCCAATTTTGAAAACTAAAAGTAATTGTTTTTTAAAAAAATTAGTTTTATTTTCTAAATTTGGCTAAGAATTCAAATATTTTTCTGAGCAAAGTGAAACTCATACTAAATAAATTAGTAGAAAAACATAAATTTCAAAAACAGAAAACTAAAAACGAAATGGTTATCAAATGGGGTTCGTTTTTGCACTTCTAGCTTTTAAGTCCATTTTGGACTGATTTTAGGCTCGAGAATTATAAGTGTTTGTAGTGTTTGGTAAAATTGATTCTATATTACTTAAACAAAATCACCTTACAATTAAGTTGATGTGTAAAATTTGGTGAACCACAACTTAAATTCTCATTTTATCCTTATTTTTTTATGTTTAAATTTGAAATTTACTAGACACTTGTTTACTCTACTCCTTGTTGCAATAGATTTTTCTAACTAAAAGCACCTTTGACAACACTTATTTTGAAAGTTACAATAATACAAACTTACTTGGATTTTTTTTTCTTCTTTAGTCTATGTACTTTTTTGAATCCCATTTAAAACTTTTTTTTCAAACCTCATTGATTTATAACGATAAAAAAAAATATACATATTTAACAGATGATTCGAGGAGTGAAAGTACGACAATCGGGGCCGAAACCCGAGAGCAGAAGGCCGGGAAAATCGCAGAGAAGTGCCGGTGGCAATGGCTCGTCATCTTCCCGACGACCGCCGGCACCCCGAAGAGGCAGTGAAGAAGTATGAGAGAGAAAATCCATGTCTATCTTTCTCTCTCTAAAAGAACTAAAGAAGTGAAATTGGAACAAATGTAGGGTGGGATTTGATCTGTTTCCATCAGCTTTTCTGATTCTGTTCAAGATGTTAAAGACTGGGGGCCATTCATTGGCCAGCTGCATGAAGAACAGAGAAAACAAGCAACCATACGTATATATATATATAATTATATAATATATAATATATATATATATATATATATATATATATGGGAAATGGTGGAAGAAGAGAGGATTTTACGTTATTGATTAGCTTTTTACTCTCTTTCTATGGTCAGCAAATTACAGAAATAATGGTGAGGTGATATGAAATAAATGGTGAGGGATAATTGGGATGTATTTTGGTGTTTTTTTTTTCATAGGTTTTGTTGGTAATATATATTATTAATTAAGGCTCTTTTAACTTTCAATTTGTACCATATACAATATTATTATTATTATTATATTATTATTATGTGGCCTTGTAATATATACTTTATGTGGTTAAAGTATGAACAAAAACAATGATATAACTTTTGGATGATTGTTTGTTTGTGAGGATATGAATGTTTTACTTTATCATATACCTATTATCATAGGATTAATCTTAATTGACAAGCCATGGGAGTATGCAAAACTTTAAGGGCGGGTTGCACAAATAGCAAGCAATCAGGCTCAAACTAATTGTAAATTTAGCAAACTTTAAAATGTTTGGTAAATATGGCAAAAAAATTTGTTTCTAATACAGTTTATCATATCACTCAGAAAAATCTATAAAAAGCTGAGGACTTCTATCAGCCATGAGGACTTCTATCAGCCATAAGCTCGCAAAAATCTATAAAAAGTTTAGGACTTTTATCAGCCATAAGATATCAGCGATAGAAATTGCCATATCCGCAAATTTTTTAAAAACATGCTATATTTTTAATTATTTTATTCTAAATTGGCATTTGTTACAACTTCTCAAACTTTAATGTAAATATGAAGTAAATAAGGATCTATTCCGCGGTCTTAATTTTGTTATATGTTTTGAGATTTATGTGTAGGCGGTTTTAATTTATGTGTTTAATATGTTATTTGGATTCTATTTTTTAAAATTTTCTTCTCTATTACTCAACTTAACTTCATCAATTGATCAAGGGATCTAGTTCAAGATTGAAAGAATTTGGACTTTGATCAGCCTATAGTTATTTTTTATTTTTTCTTTTAAGTTTTGGTAATTACCACAATCTTTGCTAATATTTTTTAAATTAGTCAAAACTCTGATATCAAGTGATGGAAGTAACAAATTAAAAATATGAGACCGTGCCTATGCAAAATTTAAAAAATTATTGAGTGTGTGGCTGGCTACCTTACTATAGCTAACACCTCTCACTATAGCTGACATCTCCATTAATGAATATGTGCCAATTAGCTTTCTTTATAAGTAATGGATGTTTAACAGTTATTGACATCTATTCATTAATTTAAGGTCGGAAGTTCAAATTCTCCTATTCTAATTTGTACTAAAAAAAAAAAACATCATATACACGTTTGTATCCTATCACGGGACTTCCATCACAGTATGAATTTTTTTTTAAAACTTCACGTGTATGTGCCAACGTTGTATATAGAAATTTGTTGCACACCAACAAATTAAATAACAATATGATTGGCTACAAACAATGTTATGGAGTAAACAAAAATTACATAAATTATAAAGACTATTATATATAACAAAAATTACACAAAATGAAACTAAACTAGATAAGCATTATATGTATATCATTTAGTATCCATCTTGTGTCCCGGTTCTCTTATTTTCCATGCTTTTCATCGATAAATCCCGACGGATTATTTTGATTTGATTTTCAGTGCGTTGTTTTTCAGCGAATGAAAGAAATCGCTGATTCCACATTTCCTTCATGAGATTTTGGTACATTTTCTAGCCTAAGGCTAAAGACCATTGGGAAAGAAAACTTTCATTCTTTAAGGCCTGCATACCTCTTAAAAAGCCAAACAAGAAAGAAAAGAAGCGGGACACTGCGAATTCTCTTGTGGGTTATCTCGCAGATTCCGCTTTTTTTTTTTAATAAACATCAAATTTGAGCTAGGTCAGTCATAGGGTTATTTCCACCAGACGTAGACGTCCGACTTTAACTACCCAAGCTCCAGAGGCACTGATGGAACAAAAGTGTGCATGTTGAAAATGATTTTGCAATTATGATAAGTCCAAGCGTAATTGCACACTATCGATCAACAAGTAATAAATATGGAAGTACTCCAAGATATTAAATCTCAATAGACTGAGCTAGAATTTAGTTTATAAACACACAGTACATGAATAAGTATTATAACCAAATGAGAATGGTGTGTGACAAAGATAATAGTGATTTTGTTTGATAACCGTGATGAGTGAATCAAGGTCAAACAAAAGACTTTGATTCGGGTTCAACCATTCTTCCTGAAGGTTTTTAACCTCAATGTGGTTGCATTGCATGCCCCATTGCTAACTTACTTATGGACTATGAATTAACCTCTTTTTCGGCCTCTGTGAGTATATCTTTAGGAGTCCAAGTCATTAAACCTCTATTCTTAGGGCTAATGCGAACTCAGATAAATCAAGCATACAATTCTTTAGTCTTACCGTGTGCTTTATTTCTTAGTGCACGTGACGACCCATTCCTAGGCTTTTAGTCTCATATTCCTTGATGAAATTCGTACATTTCCAAAATCTTCTTAGTGCTCTGACTCAACTACCATGTTAATCTAAGTATCTAATTCAAATTAACAAGACTAAATGATAATCAACGAGAAAATATGTAAAGTAAGCGACAACGAGCAAATAAACCTTATGAACTTAAAATCACTTCATTCCCATGACATCCACCGAATTGGATCCCTTAAGGGATTTAGTTCATAATGTTCATGAATACAAAGTAAAGAATTGAAATTACGAATTGAAACTAAACTTGAATGGAAAAATGCAACAAGACGTTGCAAAACTAGAAACTAAGTAAAATTCAACTACTATAATTTGACTACTATCTAACGAATGACTCCTCTCAAATGAAGGCCTAGAGTTACCTTTTATAGGAGTAACTTGGATTGAGAGAAAGTTGGTTGGTTGTTGAAATTTTCTCAAGGATTTTCGAGGTCTTCAGTAGCAAGAAATGAGGAGTGAACTCGGTCTTCTTTGGCGACTCTAACGAACTGCCTTTGACCTTGGTCTTTGTTCATCGAGGAAGATTGTGCCCACATAGCTATGATGTTGAGATTTATGCCCTAAAGCCTCGTAACTAATTAATAATTGTTTTATTATTATTATTTGTAATTTATAATATTCATGATATATAAAAATTTAAGGTTATTAGTGTAATATTGAACATTATGTAGTTGACATATACATGTGGATCATGTTAAAAAAATAAACCTAAATAGTCTATAGTATATGGATAAGGTTGAGTGCCTTATCCTGGTAACACTATGGATACGACCCACTTTGTAATTGTTGCAAATGATTTGATTCAAATCATTCATGTAGAGATATTTGAGTGGAGGTATCCTATACAATGAGTCTGTATAAGACTAGACCACGAAATATATAATCTCTCTTTATAAATCCGTTATTTGAGAAGATTAATATTTCACAGGATGATCATATGTGACTCGATCTTAACCCTAAGTGAGTTATGAACTCCTGCCTGTGAGGGCCCGTCCTTTGATTTCCATGGATGAGAATGACCTTTATGGTCGATTCAATAAGCCTACCATTTTGGGAACTTAACCAAATAGGGAGCTAGAAATATAAGTTTCACAAGATGAAATTCACTCATTCTCATATAGGGAAAATAGATAAGTGTTCCTTTAAGTGCTGATTTCGGGACTTGAACAATAGAGCCCCACCCTCTCCATGACCCGAGAGGGTCATGATTTATGGTTGTATAATAAACATATTGTTTATTAGAGGATCAATGATACTTAAGGTGTAAGATGTAATTACAGGAGTAAAATAAACTTTTGACCTAGTTGTAATTACGAACAACTCGTAAAAGATCGACTTGCATGTAATGGTTATATTCATGGACACAACTTGTCCTACAGTGCATAAGAGTGCAACTCTAAGCCTATAGTGGAGTGACATAGAGTTAATGAATGAAAGTTAATTGATTAATTTTGTATCATTGAAGCTTATAAATCTGTAGATCCATAAGATCTCCTTGCTAGGTCATAACGATCAATTTAGTTGAAGGAAAATTTTGAAATATTTAAATTAATATTTAATATATTTGATATATTAAATGTAGAAGAGGAAAATATATTTGTTGTATTCGATACATTAAATATTAGAAGATAGTTTAAGTATTAGATATATTTGTTGATTATAATATACATATGAAATTTGAATGACAAAATGGTTAAATGTATATTATAAAAGATTAATTTTATTATACTTGAATGAGATTCCAATAAAGATAAAATACATATTTTAATATAATAGATATTAAAATGTATTTTATCAAATAAAATTAATTTATAAAGAATAAATAGGACATATTTATTAAAATGTATTTTGTTCTCTCAAACTATTATCTTTCTTTCAAGAAGGCTCCAACAAACCTTTGGTCCCGTGTTCGAGTCATAACCAGGAATATCCGGTGGAGATGAAACACAAGAAAATTTATAGTTTTTCAAAGGTAATTGCTTAATTGTATTTTAATTTAATTCTAAATAAAACAAAGAACGATTCCAATGCTTTCGTTGCGCGGTTTGAAGCGTTCATTCCCTTCATATCATTGCAGCCGCAGTGTAAAGGTTTGCTGGAAAATCATAAATCAAGGTTTAAATAGCCAGTTTTTCATTTTTTTTTTACCTCAAAATGCTACGATTCTCATTTCATAGTTCTGAGATGCATGATTTCTTCTTTTTGTCATTTGTTGAGCTTTTTAAACATGTTTACTTATCTATGTGGGTTAAATTGAGCCTAATAGCCTAGATTTGGAGGGTAAAATGTGATATTTTTGCGTTCATCAAACACTTTCTCACTGACGTTTTTCCTACTCAATTTGTTTTTCAGGAGCATAAACAAATTCAATGGTTTCAACCACTGTAATCGATCGGTGGGAACCTCGAAGTTGTCTGAGGCAGAAAATCTAATCTATGAGTGGGTACTTCTCACAGGTTTCGGGAATGAAAGCCCATTCCCTCGTGCTCTAGAACCTCTTTACTTCGATTTCACAAAAAAAAGTTCAATCTTGTGAAATCGTATTGTAGGCGAAACCTGACAACCCACCTAAAGTTTGACCTTCTCCGGTCCTCAGACCCGCTTCTCCTTCTTTTCCAATTAGGCTTTGTGCCACGCCACTTAGGGGAGTGAAACGAAGGCAATTGTCACCGCCTGACCTCTTTTGTTACCACGGTAGCACCTAGTTTAGACAGTACAATCGTGTTCGGGTCACGAAGCCTTTGCACGAGTAAGAAAACCATGTATTTCCACGGGCCGCCTTCGTGAAGTAGATGAGTTCTTTTAAATTTATCATATCGTTTTTCGTGGATTAGGTGATCTTCAACGAGATTAAATATTTCTTCAGATTCAAGTAAAACTGGTCAAATGCCCACTCTTAGTTTACTCACCGGCAACACAAAGTGGTAGCCCAGAATGGGTGAAACCAAAGTCCAGTCTTAGAAAGTCTCGAGGGCTCTTTGATCGGGATATTATTACCTAGGTTGGCATAAATCCCAACATCTAAAGTTAGAATGGATCACGACGATCTCGAATTGAGACTCACCCCCCTTGGGAGGCTCTCGGGGGAACTTGTCTCGTTCAACCGCTTACCACTCGAGAGCGTGATAGTGCTTGTTGCTCGAATTCTCAAGCTATGGCCCGTCAGCTACAGTATTCCACCAACTACCACTTCTGGTTCCGGGTCCGCACCCTGCAATTTTTGCCTCGGCCCGAAAGTTTACTTTTGACGACTAGCTTCTACCGCTAACGCTTGACCATATAATTCCGCTTGAGGGGACAACCTAGTGGCTTCAATGAGGAAGACGACGCAAATGAGGCTCGAGGGCTCGTTAAAAAAGGCGCTTAAAAGAAGAAATGGACATCTTTCGCTTGAATTTTGCGTTGCGAGTGCATGCTTCCACCACGGTCCAAGGGAATTCGACATCAGGAAATGTTTTCACACCATCGACCGACATAGACTCATCTCAATATTTAAGTAAGAGATTGACGATCCCAAGTTCTTTTACTCCATTCAGAAAGTATTTTTCGTTGAACGACCCGTATGAGGTGAAAAATAACTTATTTAGACGAAAAGTGTGTCAATGTCATTACCCCAAAAAACTCTACATTAGCAGTTCAGATGGAATTAGAAATAAACCAAGTCCAAGAAGACCGAGGAGGCCTTGGGGAGAAGGTAGTGGTACTTCTACCACATCGAAAAGGTACCTTCGAGCTCAACTTTGCCATCTAGGCCAGGCTGTTCAAAGAGAAAAAAATGTATCGACTAAGAAGAACTGAACCTAAAGGGAAGCCACATACATAAAAAGAGATTAAAAACCAAATCTGAGTTGCAATCAAACTCGTTGCCCTTATTAGAGTATTATCGTCGACATCTTTCGTGTAGCTCAATCCATTGCTTTGTTCGAGAGTCAGGGGCATTTTTTTTAATAAGGCTCGCTCCCGACGCTCACGTTTTTTGGCTTCCCTAAAATCGAATATTTGAAAGTTGGTAAATACCCACACCTCGTTTCAGTCAGAATGAGTCCCCGGGAGGCCTGAATGGAAGGTAGTGTAGAATTGGATCATAGGCTCTTTACTAGGATTGGGACAAGCGAGGAACGAGTAACCATAAACTCAGCTTAAGCGCTCGACATGCAGTTAGCTCAAAACATGTTCATCATGTGGCCGAGCGAAGCGCACCTGCAAGGTCATTCTCTTTATGTTTCTCTATGTATGGGTATGTGCATAATTTCCACGATACCGTAATGATCAACTAATGAGACTTGGCTAGAAAGTGTTCTTGCCTCTATCATTAGCTCGGGTACGTGATATACCCAACCTGCATGAAGTTTTCATCCACATCAATCAAAAAAGCAGTTTGTAAAATGCTACTTAGCTTGTATTTCTGTCGGTTAGGTAGGAGGATCTATGTCTATCCTCAACTTTCTTTCAATCCACATAGGCAAATTGAGACTTTCTCTACCGGGAGTCAAACTGGTCAATGTACGAGTTGGAGTTATCCATTGTTGTTCGAAATAAGACCATAATTAGGACGATATTCATGTCGTATATGATGACTAGTTGATAGCAGAAACAACAATAAACGAAAGAATTGAACTTAGGACATTATAGTCAGTGTCACTAGTAAAATATAAGTCAAAGTGAGCATAACTCAACGCTAATTACACGGACTATTTTCCTTAGGTGAGAGATTCAAATCTTCAATTGTAGTTTTAGAAAAAAAAAAAAAACAACACAAAGTATTGTTTAGCAAAATAAAATTTGGATAAACATATTCACCTTTGTAAGAAACGCATCACAGGACGTTTAAACTAATTTAGACTAAAAACCTCAAATTAATTTTTCTATTTCTATCCATTTATCAGATTAAACTTGAATAAGTGGTGCATATTATACTTCATCGACACTAAATTAGAAATTTACTTACGAATCAATTAATAAATTATACAAAAATTAATGAACATTTTTTTTTTTAATTAAACAAAATAAAAATAAAATAATAATGAACATAACAATTATGATCAAACCCACATAAATGTCCAAACTAAAGGAGGAAAATATGAAAACTTAGGCCCGGCCCGATTGATAATCATTTATATTTTTAGTTTTTAGTTTTTTAATTTTCTCTTATGAAAAAAATAGAAGGCAGGTTTGATAATTTTTTTTTTTTTTTTTTAAGTTAGAGAGATAAACATATATTTTAGTGAAAAAAAATTGTGTGCAGACATAGGAAATTTTTTGTGCAGACAACAATATATTTTTTTTTTTTCAAAGGAAAAAAAAGAAAAATATTTAGACAACCATAAATTATAAGAGAGATTAAATTTAGAGAGTGAAAAGTGAGAGGTATATTACAAGTGATATAAGAAGAAAAAGTTTTTTTTTAGTGAGAAAGAGAAATAAAAGCTTAATTTACTCCTTCAAAAAAAAAAAAAAAAAAAAAAAAAAAAAAAGCTTAATTTACTCAATTTCAAAAACGTTTTCAAATAACAGAAAATATATCAAACAACATTCATATTTTAAAAATGCAAAAAATGACAGTATTTTTAAAATTAAATTCATAAACATTACTTTTACTTATAAATTTACTTATAAATTTCTTTATTTGTTATCTATTATCTCTGGATATTTTAAAAAATCAAACAAAATTTTGAAAACTAAAAAACAATAAATTTAAAAAAAAAAAATTAAAAAAAAATTGGACTAAGCATCTAAATATTTTTTTTGAAAAAAACTAAAAAATCATCTAAAGAATTTTTAAAGAAACAAACATAAATTTAAAAAATAAAGTTTATATCAAAACTCAAAAGGATCCTTAGCAACATATTTAAGTAGGTAAAGAAGTACACAAACAAAAAAAATATTTTTTAAAGTTGAAGAACATAATAAAAATAAAATTGAAAACCTAATAATTTATTAGGTATTGTTTTAAGTTCAAGAACCTATTTAAGGTAAAATTGAAAGTTCATCCACCAATTAAACAATTAAAAAATTCAGTGATCAAATAGACAGAAATCTAAAAATTTAGGTACTAAACTTGTAATTTAACCAATTATTTTTCAAACAAAATGAAATTAAGATTCTTTCATTCACTTAAAATCATGATATTAAATTTACGTCAACAACATTTATAGACATTTTTATCCTCGATACAAAATCGATGAAATATAAAAAAAAAATAGGAATAAAATGTAATCTAAAGTGAAAATAATATAATAATATATATTTTTTTAAGAATTATAACAAGTATTTTAACCCATTTAAAAAGGGTAAAATATTTATTTATTTAGATGTATTTTTTAAATTGAAAAAAAAATGTTTTAGATAATTTCCGAATCAATTCTGGAAGAACTCCAGAGGCAACCCATGAAGAATCCTCCCGTTGTTGGTTGGTGATCATCTTTGTTTGTGTTCATTGCTCAACCCAAAACCCAATCCTAACATTGACAACTCCCCATGAATTCCACAGTTTACAATCCAAACGGAACCCTGAATTTCTCAGCTCAACCCCCATCAATCCTCCCAAAAACACTATCATCATGCAAAACAACCAGAGAATTGAAGCAACTCCACGCCATTTTCATCAAAACCGGTCAAATCCAAGACCCTCTTACAGCCGCCGAAGTTATCAGATTCTGCGCACTTTCATCGCAACGTGATATCGATTACGCCCGCTCGGTTTTCCGCCAAATGCCGGACCCCAATTGCTTCTGTTGGAACACCATTTTGAGAGCTCTTTCTGAGAGCAACGACGAACATCACCAATCGGAGGCGTTGATGTTTTTTTGCGGAATGTTGTGTGATGGGCGTGTGAAGGCTAATCGGTTCACGTTCCCTTCTGTGTTGAAGGCCTGCGCTAGAGCTTCGAGGATTCGAGAGGGGAAACAGGTACATGGGTTGATTTTGAAGTTGGGTTTTGATATGGATGAGTTTGTGATTAGTAATCTCGTTCGGATGTATGTTATGTGTGGGTTCATGGATGATGCGTATGCTCTGTTTTGTGAGAATGCTGTTGATTTTGATGGGTCTTGTGAAATGGAGTTGGATAAGAGGAGAAAAGATGGGAATGTTGTTTTGTGGAATATAATGATTGATGGGCATGTTAGACTTGGGGATTTAAGGAGTGCTAAGAAACTGTTCGACGAAATGCCTCACAGAAGTGTGGTGTCGTGGAATGTGATGATTTCGGGGTATGCTCAAAATGGGCATTTCATGGAGGCTGTAAACATGTTTCAAGAAATGCAAATTGCTAATATTTCTCCAAACTATGTGACTTTGGTGAGTGTTTTGCCTGCCATTTCGCGAATTGGTGCATTAGAATTGGGGAAATGGATACATTTGTATGCGGGGAAGAATGAGATTGAGATTGATGATGTGCTTGGTTCTGCTTTGGTGGATATGTATTCCAAGTGTGGGAGTATTGAGAAGGCACTTCAAGTCTTTGAGAGGCTACCTAAAAGAAATGCCATTACTTGGAGTGCCATAATCGGTGGATTTGCGATGCACGGTCGTGCAGACGACGCAATCAATTACTTCCATTTGATGGGAGAAGCCGGTGTGACGCCCAACGATGTTGCTTTTATTGGAATCTTGAGTGCCTGCAGCCATGCCGGTCTTGTGGAAGAGGGTAGATCCTTTTTCAATCACATGGTGAAGGTGGTTGGGCTAGAACCAAGAATTGAACACTATGGATGCATGGTTGATTTACTAGCCCGTGCTGGACGTCTAGAAGAGGCTGAGGAACTTATCGAAAACATGTCAATCAAACCAGATGATGTGATATGGAAAGCTTTGCTTGGTGCGTGCAAAATGCACAATAACATAGAAATGGGTGAGCGTGTGGCTGAGACTTTAATGGAGTTGGCTCCTCATGACAGTGGATCCTATGTTGCTCTGTCAAATATGTATGCTTCTTCGGGAAATTGGGAGGCGGTTGCAGGGGTGAGGTTGAAGATGAAAGGGATGGACATCAAAAAAGACCCTGGATGTAGTTGGATTGAGATCCATGGAATAATCCATGAGTTTCTTGTAGAAGATGATTCCCATCCTAGAGCTAAAGAAATCCAGGCCATGTTGGAAGAAATTTCCATGAAGTTAAGGTTGAAAGGCTACAGACCAAAAACCTTAGAAGTGTTTCTCAATATGGATGAAGAAGAGAAGGCAAGGGCTTTGCAATATCACAGTGAGAAGATTTCAGTTGCCTTTGGATTAATCAGTACAGCCCCACAATATCCACTTAGGATTGTTAAGAACCTACGTATATGTGAAGATTGTCACGCTTCAATGAAGCTTATCTCCTTGATTTACAAGCGTCGAATCATTGTGCGGGACCGAAAGCGATTCCATCATTTTGACCATGGCTCATGTTCATGTTTGGATTATTGGTAACTTCTCAGAGACAAATGGCCATTGTAGAAGATGGGGAGTAGTCATAGTGAAGATCATCAAGGAAAGTCGATCCATTTTCGCTTGGTCATCTGTCTCATGGAATGATTTATTTATTTACTCAAGGCAGTCTGGAATTTGCTCTACAAATGAAAATCTGTTGATCAAAATTATTCACCGAATTGCATCAGTGATTACTTACATTATTTTATAATCGGGGTGTGAGCTCTCTACTATACTAATGGCTCATCCCAACTAATCCTCAAAGAGAAACTCTCGTGCTTACATGATACTGCACTATCTCTGCAAGCGATTGAGCGGCTGAAGCCTTATTTTCGAGGCCGAAAACCGAGGCAAAAATGTCTCCAAGGGGGTTAGGGGGAAACGTTATTTTTCTCTGAGGCTATTGCCTATCTTTAGCTCTAGGGAATCGTTGCTTAATGAGGATTGAATCAACCCCGATCCCGAAGTCCACTCCGAGACACAATGAGGATCTTTTTGAATATTCTAAGCCCTTGCATGACTGCCAGTAGAGTACCCAAGGGGCTCAGTGATTTTACTTCTAAATTCAGATATACTCAGAATCTAGAAAGGCAATTTCTTGCCAACTATTGCATCTGATGTTTACTAGAAAAATATAACTTTCAAAAGTCAACCTCATTGGAAAATTCTTGTTTTCACTTCATGTTGTTGATCATAGGTGAATTAGTTCCTGTGCATGTTTTTCCTTGACACTTTTCTTTGAGTACTGATAACTCTGCATCAATTATTCCCGATCTCATCAAATAGGTAATGAGGATGCTTTCACCATGCTGAACAAAATCTATCAAAAGCAAAATTGTGTTGCTGATTTCTGAATTGAAAGGAAGCACAAAACCTGTGCTGGGGGAACCACTTTTTAGCAAAGGGAAAGCAACAACAAGCATGAAGTTTTGACATCATTATTCAGGTTAGAAAACTTGTTCCTGAATTGAGACATCTTAATAATTGCCTTGTCTTCTTTATTTATGATTCAGAACTGATTTTGATTGGTTGGAAAGTTTCTGCTTGGTTTGAATTTTAAGCTGGGACACAAAAACAGGATAGCCTATTTGAAACAATCAAAGAGTTATTCTTGTTTTTTTGCTCATTAAGATGCTTTTTCTTACATGGAAAAGTCGTATTATAATGAAAACCCCTTTTGTATATACTTTTTTGGGCCAGTCAAATTATGGATTGGCTATACAAAAATGGTGATGGCCTCTCAGTTTGAATTCTCAAAAGCCTCTATTTCAACGGCCTTCTTTTTCTTTTTTTCTTTTTTTAAAGATTGTATATTTAATTAATATTTTAAAAAATGAAGTACTATTTGTTTTTCTATAATATTTTGAAGAATGTGTACCTTTTTTTTTAACGTGGTTAGATTAGATGAAGTTGACTCACCTTTTAACAAAGTTATCTAGTCAATGGATGATTTTGAAAAACACACACAAAACGTCGTGAGTTGAAATATGAAAAAAAAAATCTCTTTTCAGATTAAAATAATAGAATGGAAGTTGATTTGAAATTATTTGTTTGACTAAAAAATTTAAAAGTTAGTTATAAATGATTAAACCCTCCTATAATGGAGAGTCCTTTAGACCCACAGTAGGACCTATTATTTCAATCATTTTGATTTAGATTTATAAAACCATTTTGGCACTTGTTTTGTTTTGATTTTTATATGCGAAAAAGTATTTTATTTCGGTTTATAAACTTTACTATTTCAAGCATTATGGTTAAATTTTTGTTGTACATCTAAAAAAAGAGAGGCTAATTATAAAAAAATATCCGTGAACAATGGGTTTTGTTTCAAATATACTCCTGAACTCTTAAAAGTTTAAAAAATACTCTTGGATTATGAAAAATGTTTCAAAAATACCTCCACCGTTAAATTAACTTGTACTTGTGTGACATGGAAAAAAAATGAAAGCGCGGACGTCTGATGTGTTAAAAAATCACGAACTCCTATTTTATCAATTCAAAAGATCATGGAATAGAACTAAACTATGAGAAAATCGGTGGAGAATAGACCAAATGTCCACGTTTTCATGATTTTTTTTAACACCTCAGATGTGTCCACTTTTTCATTTGCTCCATGTCACATAGGGTACAAGTTAGAATTTAACCATCAACATCAGAATTTCGTGTGCAGTGAGGGCAATTTTGAAACATTTTTCATAGTTCAAGTATACTTTTGAAACTTTTAAAAGTTCAGGGGTATTTTTTATAATTTAGCCACAAAAAAAAGGAACTAACTGAATAAGAGCTATGTAAATAATAATGGTCAATAAGGGCTATGTAAATAATTATGGGCTTAGAGATAATGAGTTCAAACCATAGTGGCCACTAAGATTGAATATCGGACGAATTTCCTTGGCAATCAAATGTAGTAGAATCAAACAGTTGTCCTGTGAAAATAATCGAAGTGTGCGCAAGCTGACCCGAACACTCACGAATATTAAAAAAAATCCGCCTTCCCATTCCATCCTCACTCGTTGCTACTCAGACATGACACCAAAATAGAATTTAGGATAGATTGTCTTCATCTTCTTGTGGTCAAACTTTATATTGCAAACCTAACTTCTTAATGCCTTATATTGGAACCCTAACTCTTAGTATTGCCTTATCACCTTTAGTCTAAAAATTAAAGTACACCATATATATTTCCAACTTTATTCTAAAGCAAGTCTGATAAGTGGTAAAAGATAATAATGAAAATAAGATTGCTTTTAAAAGATCATACACAGTGCTTCTCCTTTATCGTCCCATAATAAGATACATAATCATTTGTTCATAGGAAAGGAATTATTGATTGCCAAACATTGGCGTGAGTTTGAATAGGAAAAAGGCAGGAGGAAGATTTGGTTGGGAGCTTAGATGAGATTGTGTTTGGTGGTAACACATCAACAAAAGCCATCAAGGTAAACAAACTTCTATTATGTTATCTTATCTTACAATTTGAATATGGAAAGTTGTAGGAAAACATATGATTTTTACTTTATTTTTTAAATTGATTGTTTTTTTGAATAGTTGCAAAAGGAGTAGATTTTTTAGAATTCATTATATGAACAACGATTTACTATTCTGAAGTTTATCAATATAATTACTCATTGATAATATGGTGAATTAGTGACTTAAAATAAGCATTATAATAATTATTGGCATACTATTCAATTAACCATTTTTATATAGAGAGTCGAAGAATGAAACTAGAACTTTTGGAAGTACAAGTACCAAAATGAAAGTGTTCAAATTCAAGAACTAAAATAGAATGTTGCCATTGTTTAAGTTGATCATTCCTGTCTTATGAGTGACAGTAGGGTTGTTGTTGTCTTTCTTACTCACTCATGCTCTATAATAGTTATTCTCTAGTTGAGCTCTTCTAGACTTTTGTAAGTTGGATGAGTATATATTGTTAGAATCTGATAAGATGCCCAAGCAAATGCTACTGTGAAAGTAACAAGGATTGAATTTCTTCTTTCTATCTCCTTCAATGAATTGCCATCAACAGGAAAGGGGACATTGGCTATAGCAAACTCTGCTTTGAACTTTGGGAGAGCAATTTGAATTGTTCTAAAATTGTTGGAAAGGAATAAAGCAAACAAATCTATTTCTATTCGACAATGGGTGCCAAATAATACCAGTCCAAATTTATCGATACCTGCTCGGCTGCTCGTGATATTTGTCAGAGCGATTCCAATGTCAAGTAAGATGAAGGGAAAAAGATGTAAAGATAATTTAGTAGAGCTTTTGTACAAGGTGAGTAATGCACACCTCAAGTGATTTAAAAACTAAGATTATAAGAAAGATATTTGAATATTAATGAATCTCAATATAAGTATGATTTGCAATCGAGATAATCTAATAGGGGAATCATGATAAAAGTTAACTTTTTACGAAGTTTTTGAAAAGTTTAAACTCTTTGAGATAAAAGAAATTTAGTCTCCTTTATAATTGAGCAAAACTATCTATTTCAGGTTAAGAAGGTTGTTTGTGATATGTGAAGACTCTCATCTTGTATGTGTCAAGTTGAGGCAATTAGTAAGAGGCAAGGATATCCCATTGTATCTAAGTAAGGCATTCTCAACTAAACATGGTGAGCAAAGACGTGCCTTCAAATACTTTGCTTATAGAAGTCGTTTCGAGCAAATATTGAATGTCATGTTAAACTTGTGATGTCTTTTGAAATACTGGTAAGCTATGGTGCGTAGCGTATGAATGAAATATGCCTATGAATCATAATCAAATCATTTAGATAAGAAAAATAATTTTCTGACATGACTATAGCTTGGCGTGGTTGAAATATCCCCACTTCTATAGAGATTAGAAGTTTAAATCATTTTTTTGAATTAAAAAAAAGTCATTAAATAAAGGGGCAAAAGGGTCTTCTTGGAAAATGAATTTAAGAAGCATAACATATAATAATCTTCTTAAATATACTTCTCAAATCACCACTCCATTAGTCATTATACTTGAAACAAACTCATTAGTTATCAGAGATTGCTATAAAATCGTTTAATTGCAACACAGAAACTTGCCTTAAAATCACCAGCTTATCCCAACAATTTCCAACAGTGTGCTTGTTTGGGACAAGCATGGGTGACCCACAGCCGAAAGAAGAATCTCAAGCATGTGAGTTCCATCAATCAAACTCTACACTCTCACACACCCACCGTTGGATCTTCATCACCATTCCCAACCCAAAGATCATAGGACACGTGTCGAGTGATAAGAGCTTCTTCAGACCAGTCCCACACACAGCTCCTCTGCAACTATCCGTTAAAAAAGGACGAAACTTGGTGGGCTGTTCCATAGAAAATCTTTCTTTCTTCTTTCTCCACAACAAATTTGAAAAACCCAAAAAGAAAAAATACAAGAAAAATGAACTGAAAATATGCAAATTTCAAGGGCAAGCGTGCAGAACAAAAGATGAAAAGATACAGTAAATAATTTTAATAATACCCATCAGGTTTGGCATTCCAAGATGTTTTAATCTGTCTGATGTTTGTTTTTGTATACAGATCGAACGGTGGAGATATTGGACTATCAGTTCACTCATAGTCAACAGTTTGTCAGCTTTTCCAGGCAGTGATTCTATAAAACTACACTTTACTAACTTTCCCTATTTCTCTCTTCTTTCTCCACAGTCATGGCGATTCTCAAGCTTTTCCCTCTCTGTATTTCCTTCTTCTTATTGATCAGAGCTCCTGTACGAGGTGATTCCTTACATTTTCCTTCTTCTTCTTCTTCTTCTTCTTTTTCTTCTGATGTTCAGCTTCTTTTGGGAAAGATTAGAGCTTCACTTGAAGGTGAAGCTCAAAACTTGCTTTTATCTTCATGGAATTTCTCTTTGCCTATTTGTCAATGGAGAGGACTCAAATGGGTGTTCTCCAATGGAACTCCTTTGCTCTGCAGTGATTCTTCTTCTCCACAATGGTCTAATCTCACTCTCTTCAAAGACCCTTCTCTTCATGTTCTGTCTCTTCAACTTCCTTCTGCTAATCTCACTGGTTCTTTGCCTAAGGAGCTTGGTGAGTTCACTATGCTTCAAAGTCTTTATCTAAGCATTAACTCTTTGACTGGAACCATTCCTCTTGAACTTGGTTACAGTTCCTCTCTTTCTGACATTGATTTGAGTAGCAATCTCTTGACTGGAGCTTTTCCACCGTCGATCTGGAATTTGTGTGATAAACTTGTTTCTGTTAGATTTCATGGCAATTCATTATCTGGGTCTCTGCCTCAGCCAGCTCTACCAAATTCCACCTGCAAGAATTTGGAGGCTTTGGATTTGGGCAACAACCAGATTTCAGGCACTTTCCCGGAATTCATTACTAGGTTTCAGGGTCTGAAAGAGCTTGATCTTGGGAAGAATTTGTTGTCTGGACAAGTCCCTCAGAGTTTAGGTCAGTTAGAGCTGGAGAAGTTGAACCTTTCAAACAACAATTTCAGTGGAATATTGCCTGTTTTTGGTCACTCTAAGATTGGGGTTGAGGCTTTTGAAGGGAACAGTCCTGGACTTTGTGGGGAGCCTTTGAAAAGCTGTGTAGGACCTTCTCATTTGAGTTCAGGTGCCATTGCTGGCCTTGTTATCGGCTTGATGACTGGAACAGTGGTTTTAGCGTCATTGCTTATTGGTTATATGCAAAACAAGAAGAAGAAGAGTAGGAGTGAGAGTGAAGATGAGTTTGAGGAAGGAGATGATGAAGAAAATGGTGGCAGTGGTATTGGAGGCGGCACAGGCGGTGAAGGAAAGCTCATTTTGTTTCAGGGTGGTGAGCATTTGGCATTGGATGATGTCTTGAATGCTACAGGACAGGTTATGGAGAAAACAAGCTATGGCACTATTTATAAGGCAAAACTTGCTGATGGAGGTACCATTGCTCTGAGACTGCTGAGGGAAGGTAGTTGCAAAGACAGAAATTCTTGTTTGTCTGTGATTAAACAGTTGGGGAAGATTCGCCATGAGAATTTGATTCCTTTGAGAGCTTTCTATCAGGGAAAGAGAGGAGAGAAGCTTCTCATTTATGACTATCTGCCTATCAGAACTTTATATGATTTTCTACATGGTATGCACATTCTCTTCCGTTTCATTTTCATGGCTGAGTGCTACAAAATAGTATCTTATTTGTGCTTTCTTCTCCATTTTCCTTCTCCCTTTTAAATAAGCAATTTGCATTAACCATCTTGGGTTGCTCTGATGATTCAAACCGCAAGCTGTTTGAAGTTGTATATTTAAATCATGATGGCTACCTGCTTAGAATCTTAAACCTAATGTTGTAGGGTAGTAAGTTGTTTTGTAAAGAATAGTTAGGATGTGCATAAGTTAATGTTGATGCCCATGGTTAAGTATCGACTAAAGGCGACTTCACATGACGAACCTATATTCATTACTTAATGAAAACATCTTACTGCTGCATATTGTTGCAAGTGGTACTTCAATGTTTTACCTAAATTCTGCACCATAGTTTTAGTAAATTTGAGAAATGTGGCCATTCCAGCCAATCGAACAGAAAAACTGCTCCATTGTATTGAACAGTTCCACGTACTCTTCCAAGACGGACCTCCAAATTTCAAACAAAAACTTCTGTAATTGTGTCCTATACAAGCCCTGCAGACATCATCAGTTGTTCAACTATAAAACGATTTGTCTGAAACATTTTGGTTCTTGTCTCCTTAGAACTCAAGGACACAGTTGTACGACCTAGGTCCTGTTCAAGCAAGGGTCGCGATTTGTTTGAAACATTAAAATGACAAATGAATCAACGTTCTAGAACTGTGGATATTTATGTTAAATATGTTTGTATACTACTATTTAACATAGAATATTTGGCTTTCTAATTGAATGCAGAGTCTAGAGCAGGAAAACCAGTGTTGAACTGGGCTAGGAGGCACAAGATTGCATTATGCATAGCCAGGGGACTAGCTCATCTTCACACAGGTCTTGAAGTCCCCATTACACATGGTAATGTAAGATCAAAAAATGTGCTTGTGGACGACTTCTTCGCAGCGAGACTGACGGAGTTCGGGCTCGACAAGCTAATGATCCCATCGGTAGCGGACGAAATCGTGTCGCTTGCAAAGTCGGACGGGTACAAGGCACCAGAGGTGCAAAGGATGAAGAAATGCAATTCAAGAACAGATGTGTATGCATTTGGAATCTTGCTATTGGAAATTCTGATTGGGAAGAAGCCAGGGAAAAGTGGAAGAAGTAGTGGTGGAGGAGAGTTTGTGGATTTGCCATCAATGGTGAAAGTGGCAGTTTTGGAGGAGACAACAATGGAGGTTTTTGATGTGGAGGTTTTGAAAGGGATTAGAAGTCCCATGGAAGATGGAGTTGTTCAAGCATTAAAGCTTGCAATGGGCTGCTGTGCTCCAGTGGCTTCAGTAAGACCTTCCATGGATGAAGTTGTGAAGCAATTGGAAGAGAACAGACCAAGAAACAGATCTGCTCTCTACAGTCCAACAGAAACAAGAAGTGAAATTGGTACTCCATTTTGATCCTCTTTTTGTTTCACTTTATTAAATCATCATGGGCTTCACTAATATCATTATATTCTTCCCCCCTTCTTCTCAATTTCTCCTTTTTCTCTCTTATTTCATTACATTTTATTTTTAACAAGAACTTAATTGTAATACATGCTGATAGTGTTCATTCATGCTAGTAAGAGGTATTTATAAAAATTCTTGTGGGTTTTATTTGTTCTCTTTGCTGATTGAAATTGTTAAAGCCATAAACATTTGAATTCTTCCCTAAATTCCAAAAAAGAAAACTTTTTATAGGATAGAGACTAGACACAAGATTCAAAGTTTAAAGAGGAAACTTATAATTAATATATATTAAATAAACAATATTTTTCATTAATTAGATTTGTTTAGCAATCAATTGAAAGAAATCCAATAGCAAACACAATAACAATACACATCAATTCAACCATTATTATATAAACTAATACCACTAAGGCCCCTTAATGCCACATTTTATCTCAATTCATATATGACCGCTAGATAACAACTATATTAGGGGTTTTTGTACGGATGACCTTTCGCTTGGGGAGCGTAAGGTTTTATAATCTGATTGTTTAAAACTTATGTTTTCTGACCTTCTCTCGTGATAAACAAGCACACAAAGTCTGCAATACTCTTTACTGAGCACAATCACAAAGAAATAATTATAGTGCCCTTGTGCTAAGCAAATGATACGAATGATTTTTCACAAGAGAGGGTACTTGCTTATCACGAGAGAGAAGGTAAAAAAAACATAAATTTTCAAGGAAATGTAAAAAAACTTTGCGCTCCCTGAGGGGAGGGTCATTTGTACAAATACCCCAACTATACTATGTTCACACATTAGAAAATTTTCGATCCAATGCATCCACACGACATTAGCATATATATAGATCTTAAATGTTGTAACATTATCGATCTAGTCGATACGACAATGTCACGGTTAAGAGTTTGAACAAATATGCCATATGAACATGTAGATTATTTTTCAAAAATATTGAAATAAAAGGATTGTGTGAAATTGAAGATAAGATGTAGGTTTGGGTGGGAAAATGAGTGGCAATACTTTACAAAGAAATGAAATGATGGCAAAGGCAATAAGTGTCCCATGCTATGCTCAATACCATTACTTTCTACATAAATTATTACTTTTGCTGGAATTATTCTGTCAACACTTTTAAAAGAAATAACCACTACTATTATTATTCTTGTTTTATGGTCGGGGTTAAAAGGATTTTTTTTTTCTTTTTAATAATATTGTTTTAAAAATAATTACAAAAAATAAAGTAGTTAAATCGTATATTATCGTCACGACTCGCGAGTATGTAAATCGTGTGCTATAACCACAATTTATGGAATAATTATCTTAAACAATTTTTGTTGTTGTGTTTCGTTAAGTGATTTGCGAATCGAAAACTTAAAAGAAAAAAAAGTGGCTTTGAAGATTATCCCATAAATCGTAGTCATGGTACACACGATTTATCATATTTGTGTTCATGGTACACGATTTAATTATTTTATTTTTGCAAATAATTTTAGAACTACTATATTTCTGTAATTATTTTTTAAAAATATATTATTTATACAAAAAAGTACGGGTTGAAATATCATTTTGGTCTTTGTTATTAGTTTGAAGTTAATTTTAGTCGAACTTGATACAATAATAATAATAATTTTCATTCAAGAAAAGATACAAAGTTAATATATGTTTTCAAAACTCATAGAAGAAAGATTATTAGATTTTTTTTTTTTTTTTTTTTTTTAAAGTTAACAATAAACTAAATAGTGTAGATTGCCAAAGCGAGCATGGCTCAGCGGGCATATGTATGGCTCAGCGGGCATATGTATGTGTTAACGACCACGAGGTCTGTGGTAAATTTGGATATTTGAAAGTACATGAGCTAAAGTGGAATAAGTTAAAAGTACAGTGGCCAAAACTATATATCGATTCAATAGTAGAGTAAATGATTTTGGTTAAAAGTATATACTTTAACTCGTTGAAGTATGGTCAACGTATTATTATTGTCGGGATGTCAATGGGGTTGCCAATGCTTTGGCTAACCACTGTAAGATGGGTTTATCGGGAGATTGGGGAGAGAGCCCACCGGAGTGACTGCTTTGGCTAACCACTGTAAGATGGGTTTATCGGGAGATTGGGGAGAGAGCCCACCGGAGTGACTCTCCGATTTTCTCTCTTTAGACGCTTCTTCGTAGTCTTCGTGTTTTTGCTGTTTTGTCTCAAAAAAATAAGCAAAAACGTATTATTATTGTTGTTATTTTACATAGATACAATTCTTATTCCAAGTTATCTCTTAGTTTCATACTAAAATTGTGATTTTTGAGAAGGTAGAATGCCAAGTAAAGTAGTAGTCCCCAATCTTATGCTTCTAGTAGTATGAAAAACTCTTGGAATACCTTAAATATGTTATGTTCCTCTACGACTGGTTTGGTACGGGAGTCATCGAGTCAGGGTTTAGGGGCGAAGCGCCCTGGTGGGGTATGGGGGGCAACGCCCCTAAAGGAAAAATCTGAATTGAATTTTACTTATTCGTTTTGGATTTTGGCCTATTTTGTATTAGGTGATTAGAAGAGTGTCATATATAAACATTCTAATGACTTCAGCCGCCCCCTATCTGTTACTTTGTAATTCTTTCCTATTTCGTAATAATATTGCTCTCCCTTCTGTCCGTGGACGTAGCTAACACGACATTAGTAAATCACGTAAATCTGTGTCGTTTTCTTTTGCGCTTATTTATTCTTTGTTATTGATTTATCGTAACAAAAACTATGTTCATTTACTTTCTAAGAATTAGAATTTTTTAGAATGAAAATTAATGATAATAAAATCAATAATGAGAATTTTATTCATTTGATACTAGAAATTGTCGGGAATCAAAGTTAGAAAGGTATGATATTTAGGCTTGTAAAATGAAGTAAAATAGTGTTCGATAAATTTCAATTTTAAATTAGAAAAAACTAGTTACGGTTTGGTGTTTGATAAATTAATACTAAATTATTTTGATTTAGTTATGAGGACCAAAGTAGACTTATTATTATATTTTTTTTTACAACAAGAGTAGGCTTTTTTTTTTTTTTTTTTTTTTTTTGAGAAAAACAATTATTTCAATTATTTTCATATCAATATTTAATTTATAATTTATTATAAGATAATTATTTAAAAAATTATATGATTTAAATAGCATCTTATTTTGTTTAATCTAAATTATTTGATAAAAGTTGAAGGAAAATATTTTTTTTTATAAAAAATTGAATCAATCAAAATTTATTAGAGAATACATGTGAAAAAATATATAAATATTTAAGTATAAATTTGAGATTTGTAAGTGTAACGCCAACAAGAACATAACTCAAGGATGTATCGCCAAGTGATTATGAGAAATAATTCTTGGTAGATTAATAAATAAATTTGATCTGATAGTCTGTGATCTTTTGCCATATTTACAAAATATTTTATATTTTGTTATATTTGCCATTATTTTGGACTTGATTGTTATTTATGCAACTAACCCTAAATATTATTGATATAAATGTATGATTAAATTTCGTTGTTATGATATTTAATAAAATATATATATATTTTAACAATTTAGTGGATATTAACTATTAAAATTAATATAAAAGGTGAAATGACACAAACTACTCATGAAGTATGGAGTTTGTTACCATGGTCCTTAAACTTTCAATTTGATTAATTACACCTTATAAAGCTTGATAAGTTGCAATAACCCCTTTGAGCTCAATTTGACTAACTATGAGACGAGCAAATTGGTCATATACAAAAATAAACTTAAATCACTCTCCTTCTCCGACCACCTTGTCGTCATCACTCATGTATGAGTAAAAAAATTGAATGGTTGGTTTGGGTTTGAGGGGAAAGTTGACCTGGAAGGCGTTTTCAAGGCAGCCATAGAAGAACTTGGTGAAGAATCCCCAATTTTCCAGTAGCGTTGTCGCCGCCTCCGACATCATCGTCGCTATGGCCCGGACTCGGTCCATAAATAAAGAATTGCTCAGAGAAGGGAGGCAATTTGTACTATTCTGATAGAGAATAATAATGTTGTGTGAACACAAAGAGGTAAACGCCGCATATAAAGTAAAAGGCAGGTCGCGTGTAGACAATCCATGAGCCAACATATAACAGAAAATACGAGCAACAAACTTAAGAAATAGACCAAATAAACATAAAGGGAAATGACATTCTATCAATTAAGAACTCATGGGCGATGATCTTGCACTGCAGAGCCCAAACAGAGCCGTTGGATCGGACGACATTGTGGTCGAGAATCTGAGCGAGCGTCCTGGTTACATAGAAGGGTTTGCCCAAATGGAGATTGTTGGAGAGGCTCAAATCCTTGACCCGAACCACCTTGTTGGCGTACAGATGTTGCCTCATTCTTGTCGAGTACGTGTATAATTGGCCTGAAAGTTTGTATTCTCTCTTCAATTTTTGGGCCTCCACATCTACTCATACATGGGCGACGACGACAAGGTGGCCGAAGAAGGGAAGAAGGAGAAGAAGAAGGGTGATTTATGCGTTAGTCAAATTGAGCTCAGGTAGGTTGATTGCAACACTTATCAAACTTTAGGGGTGTGCTTGATCAAATTGAAAATTTAAGAGAGTAATGGTAACAAACCTCCAAATAAAATAAAAATGTATTAAAAAAAATTACATAGATGGTATGATTTTTCTATTAAAAAAAATATTGGTGATAAAACGAGGAGTAAAATTGTAAAAAAATGGGAAAAAAATAATTTAGACCCTAAACTTTCAATTTCTTCAAATTGAACCCGAAACTTGCACATGTGTTGCAATGTAGACCCTGAACTTTCAGTCATCAAATTGAACCTCAAACTTGTATAAGGGTTGCAATGTAGACCATATGTTAACTTTTCGTTTGAATTTGTTAAAAGCACGTGATCATCCACATGGGTCTCCGAAAAATCCACTCAAATTCTCTCGAACAAATCCTTTGAACCGTCTGTTACTCAATTTTCTCTTTCATCGGGAACCATTTCTTCCAGTTGCTCAATTGTCTCTTTCATCGAAAACTACTTCTTCGACGCTTACATTTAATCGAATCGAGCCTCTCTATTTACCCAACAAAAATCATCATCAAAATTCGTGGAACCACTCAGCTCCTCAAATCAATTTTTCCTTTAATTTCCTTAATCAAGCTCACAATCTTGGCCTCACACTTTGTTCTTGCTGTTACACGAGGAAAATTCATTTTCCCCAAATCTCAACATTTTCCTCATTCGAGCTTCAAAGAAGAACTCCTCTAGTTAGACGAATCAATCCCCAAAAATCTCCATTACGGAAAAGCTTCTGTTATTCCTTCGAATATCCCCTCACATTATGTATTCCAATTAATTTGAGGAGCTGAGTGGTTCCAAGGTTTTTTATGATAATTTTTGCTGGGTAAATGAGGAGGCTCGATTCAGATAAAACGTATGTGTCGAAGAAGTGATTACTAATGAAAGAGACGATCGAGCAACCGACATTTCAAATGATTTGTTCAAGAAAATTGGATTCGATTTGTCGGAGACCCATATGGATGATCACGTGTTTTTAACAAATTCAAACGAAAAGTTAACCCAATCTACATTGTAACAATTATGCAAGTTTGGGGTTCAATTTGATGAAATTGAAAGTTAGTTAAAATTGGCTAAGTTGGGGGTCTAAATTGTTTTTTCCCTATAACAAATAGGAATCTCCATTTTTAATTGGAGTTTTGAAAAAAAGTCCAAACATATTTTTTATTTAAAAATGACAAAATACTAAAATTCAAAACGATATTGTGAACTAAAATATTCATCCAAACCCTAAATCCTAAGCCCTAAACTCATTTCAATTTTTCAAAAGTTTGAACGACATTTAGAAGATTTTTTTTAAAAAAAAAAAATTGTTTCCAAGTCCCACTAATAGTCGAGAGAAAAAAAAAAGTAAAAAAGTTACCAAGTAATGAATAAAAAATTGTGAAACCATGAAATTGGAATTTCTGGAAAAGAAATGTGGTAGTACCCACCTACACTTAAAATTTTAATTTCCATTCTTAAAAAAAAAACATTCCTCCATTCCACTCTACGCAAGTGGAGCCTAAAAGCAATATAAAATTTTATTTTAGTTTTCAAAGTATTTATAAAAATATGGTACTTAAATCGTGTATCATGGACACGAGTTTGCTAAATAGTATCCATAGTACACGATTTAGGGATTAATTCGTGTCCATCGAACACATGTAGGGGTATCTCGTGTACTATGGACACGAGTTATGACCATCTCATTTGTTTAAAAATTTGAATATATATAATCAAAATCATGTACAAATTTGAATATATATAATCAAAACCGTTTACCATGTACACGAGTTGCTTACAAAACTCGTGTACATGGTACACGAGTTCCATTAAAACTCGTGTTCATAATACACGAGTTACGGCATAAATTGTGTATCATGAATATGAGTTAACTCCTAAATCGTGTACCATGGACACAATTTAGAGAACTTATGTCCATTGTACACAATTTAGGTGCCCTAGTTTTGTAAATACTTTGAAAACTACCCCATTTCAATAATAATTTATTTAAAGTACATTATTAATATAAAAAATCCAAAATTTTAACATGTATTAGAATATATTTTAAAGTTAATTGCATAAATAGCAATTAGACCCAAAATAATAATAAATATAGCAAAATTAAAATATTTTACAAATATGACAAAAAAAAAAAAAAAATTAGTGACTATCATTGATAGACTGTTATTACTGATATTTATTAATAAAATGACTATCAATTCTATAAAAATTAGAGATGATAGACTACTATTCGTGATAAAAATTGTTAAATTTACAAATCTTAAAAAAAAAAAAAAATTTAAATTATTTTACTCTAAATTTACCTCTAGTACAATTTTCATATATTTTAATGAAAAATATCAAGAATCAAAATATAATTTTTTATTGGATAATGACCCCCACACAATCACAATTCTTAAAAATGACATACATAATGCTTATATAACAACATTTAATTGTCTCACCCTTTACAACAATTATATACATAATGCTTATCTAACAACAATAAAATTTTACAACAAATAATTCTCTCTCTCTATCTCTAGTCTTTTCAACTCATGTACACAAATAAATCCCCATTCTTTACAAGATCAGCAGGAGCAACCAAAACATTTTCTTATAGACAAAAGACTCGACTTCTGAGGTTCAGGCTCAGGCTCTGGCTCAAGTTTCCTCTCACCAAGTTGCTTGAAGAATGCTCTCACAGCTCCTTCGACCCCGTCCTCGTTCTCGAGTACCTTTGCAAGCTCGATAGCACGCTCTTTTACCTGTCATGTCACTCTCTTCATATATTATACTAGAATCAACCAAATTATCCCATGTTTTCTTGAAACAAGTACAAGATTTTCCAAGCATCCATGCAACTCTTATTGTTATTAAGATTATACATCAAACCTTGGATTGAGCATAGCACTAAATTACTTTATATTTATCATATATCTAAAACTAATATTCCGATTCCACGAGTAAATATACCCTTTATTGATGCTACATCATTATTAGCTTTAACCTGAAGCAAGTTATCTCCTCATTTTTGTAATTATGATCTCACTACCCTCAATAATCAATGAAGGAGTTTTTTGTAATTAATGCTCGATAGAGCGTTCGTTTGTAACACCTTTCATTTTATCAATGAAATTGCCTCTTTCGACACAATTGTTTCTCAAAATGTTCCCCCATAAATTACATCTTCTTTCTCAATCGGATCCCATATCATTGAAACAAAATGTTACCTCACTCATTACTATGCTATCTCTGGACCGAAATTACAGAAGGATTGAAGTATAGGAACTAAATATATAATTTAACCAAACATATTTTATCGAAATTGACAGAGGTAATTATTATATTTTGAATGATAAATTCTATCAAACTATTCTTCTTGTCTTGTCCCATCAAGAAAAACTGATGGAGAAATCAAACACACTTAACATAATCAGTTCAAACTTAGGATCATTGCTTTAACAAACATGGAGTAGTCATAAGTTAAAGAAAATACTGAAAAGGGAACCTCAGTTTTACCTTGGGATCGAGCATATAGTTAATAGCATTCACCAATCTTGCAAGTGAGAACTCGTCTACAGGGATGGGTGGAGGGCCGACTCCTCTCGAGTGTACTCGCTCCCCCCAGAAAGGTTGGTCACCAAAGAAAGGAACAACTGTAGTTGGGCACTATATGGAATTCAATGAAAATCAGAACCAAATCAAGTCAAAAAACAAAAATGCGAAACCGTATCGGATGAAGCTAGTACCGCGGCTTTTAGACCAGCAGCTGTCGTTCCAGCACCTCCATGATGCACCTGAGGACAAAGCAGCCATCAAGTAAAAGTAATGAAAATGGTTGCTTCCAATTCAATCTTGTCACTGGCGGATCCAAAACTTTATGTTAGAGGGTTCGAGCCCCCTGATCCGCTCCTGTCTCTATCCTAAAAAGTTCTTGAGGCTTAAGAGCTACCATAATTCGATTTGCTGCTTCGGTATAGTTCCCTCCACATATTATTTTTCTATCCCCACCTAATAAGTGGTTGCTCTTTGAGTTAATTTGATTCTTTCTTCTCGTACGTAAAATTTAAAACTTGATAACAATCTGTTTCATGAAAAAGGAACTGTGAAACCCCATAGAAGGCCAGTGTTTAAGGCTGTTACTACAGTGAAGACAAGGATCCAGGAAATTCAATGAGCTTAACTGCTGAAATGTAAGAACCTTTGCACCAACTCGACAAACCACGAAATGATTGCAAGAGAAAGATTACGTGCTTAAAGAAGGAAATATCTAGGCAGTAAAATGCAATGAAAGCACCAAAGAAAAAACTACTAAGCCTCACCACAGCCTTGCATTTGAAAAAAAGCCAATCATGAGGGCAATTGTCTAACAAATATATGAAGTCCTTCGGTTCTGCAGCTGGGAAGATATAAATTTCAGTCATGTAAGCAGCAAGCCACATCATTTATCGAGCACGCAACTGGAGACTGAAACTAAACACTTACACTTCCCAAGCCCACCCCACCCTTCGTTAATGATACCCCGCTGTCCGGTTCTTTCCAATGCTTGTATGATAATTTGTGTCATCTTTTCTGGCTCTTGTACAGGCTGAAGAACAAATGAAACAGTAGCTAAACCATCAACTTGAGTTTCTAGCTCCATGCTAGATACTTGCATTTCTATATATAACTTTCATTTCTCTCTCTCTAAACTTATCTTTCTTTCTAACATATCTATCTCTAAACTTTTTCCCTCTATAACTTTTCTTTCTCCCTATCGTTTATTTTTCCCCCTACCAAATATATCTCCAACTTTAAAACTTCTCTCTGAACTTTCTCCCACTACAACTTTTCTTTCTCTAGCATATCTTTCACTCTCTCTCTCTAAAATTTCTCATTTTCTCTCTAACTTTTTTCCCTCTTTCTCTAGCTAACATTCTTCTCTCTAAATCTTTTTTTTATCACCCTACATTTACTCTCTAAAATTTCTCTATAGAAAAAATTCTCTTTAAATTATTATTTCCATGCGTATATACATATTTTTCTATCTCTAGAATATGTCGCTATTGCTCTTACTATTTAAACAAATAAAAAACCAAAATGGTTATCACAAGGGCCTAAGTTTTTCACCTGAGGCCTCAACCCACCTTAAGGCTTGAACCCATTATCACACCCTATGGGGCAACTTTTAACTTGATCAATATCATGTATAAGTATAACAGTATAAACCAATCGTGCAATGGCATAACCACATCCAATCACATGACATATCCATACTTGCACACATTATATATGAAAATTATTAAGAAGAAATCTAATTGGCTAGAGGAAAAGGCAACAAACTTACAAGGCTGCCAAAACCAATATAAATAGGCTTCTCGCCCGCTTCAAGCCATTTCACAAGTGACAGGGGAGGTTCGTAATTTGATGCAAGGTTGAGGAAGCAATATCCAACAACATCAATCTTAGGCCCCCAATCTAAAAATTAGGGGAAAAAAGTGAATGTCAACATCTAAAAATTGTCTTTTTTTGCCTTCTTTCTCTTCTTCTTCAAAGATGTAACATTCTTCTATAAGAAACAATTGTAAGGCAAAAAAAAAAGGACAGGAAATTCAATTAAAAGGATTATGATCAAATAGCATGATAACCAACCCTGTAAAGATAAGAAACAAAGAAATGTTTTGGAATTGCTTCTAACATAGAAACGCTCTTTGTTCATGCTGAACATTTATCTTCAACCCGTCTTCATAGGTTCCATTGTTCTTAAAGAAGCACAGACATGGACATAAGATATTCGACACAACATGACATGTTTTTTTTTAAATATAAACATGTAATTTAACCAAAAAATGACTCATATGAGAGGCCTAAATTTGAAGATCAACAGAGAACATGTAATTTAACCCAAAAAAAAAAACGAATCATCCAGAAAATGAAAAATGAAAATCTGTTGAAATATAAAATCACCACCTTTTGGTTTAGGAACAAGGTAGGGACTCCACAAATAAGCATGAGGCACATCAGATTCAGAGAATTGTGAACTACTTAAATATGTTACAGGCCGTATCTCCAGCTTCTTCTTCCTAAAATCATTAATAATATCCCGCACTCCAAGCCAAATCAAGGAATCAACAAGTTGATATGAAAGCTGAAAATAAACGAGAACCAATGCTTAAGAAGAGCATAACTTATCACAAACACAAATATTTAATTCTCAGACATTGCTTTTTCTATATATTCAAACACATACATAACGACTGATCCAAACTGGCTGTAAAAGTATAGAATGAGTATGATATCTGATTCTCCATCCTTGAGATTGTTACATACTATTACTTAATACTTGATTTTCAAAGAAGATGGGGGATTTTGTTGATGAAAAAAATTCAAAAGCAACCAGCAGCTCACCCTATACCCTGCCTGTTGCTTCACACGGGATAATGGATGTGGAAAATCACTAGTTGGCCTGTAGGAGAGCAGAACATAGGCAGTTCAAAAGTCCTGACTAAAGCAATCAATATAAAAGAATGCATACAACCATAAACATTAGAACAAGTCAAGCAGGTCATGGTTAAGCAACAGTCCATTACCAAGACAAGACTTACGTCCACGGCATTGTAAAGAATATATGAAGTGGTAGCTTAAGTCCCTCTGCCACATGTGTGTGCCCTAAAAAACAGAGTTGACGAGAAATTAGTATCACTATCAATAAGTTTAGTTTGTAGAGTGATGAATTTGCAAAAACAGCATGCTAAGCAGCGTAAGAACATAAAATCATTATCATGATACCTACAACTTCCCATGTCTGACTAAAAGAGAAGGCCCATTTTAGTTTCACAAAGTATTGAAGAAGAGTACATTCGCTACTCTTTATTTTAACAGCTCTAGTTCTTCTACCACTTTGATACGAAGTTAAACTGATTTTTGGTGAATGTGGTTAAAGCAATTATTTCAGAAATATGGTTCGTGAGAAATCAAAAGATATTTGAAGACAAGCCCCCAAAGGAGCGGCTCCATTGGCTACGACCCACGGTCTCTGAGTAACACCTACCAAAGATCGGTTGTTTGAGTCTTTGGGTGAGCTTAATATGGAAAAAACTTTGATGTCTCCAAAAGTCTGGGGTTTGGGACAGGGCGCAAAGAAAATATATTTGAAGACAAATATATTACTAAGTAGAGGACAAAGATACTAAGCAGAGGAAAGAGAAAATGAGCTAAAAATAAAGCAGCCTCTCCTCTTGAAAATCTCTTATCTTCTCCTCTTAACAATTTCTAAAGGGAGTTCTGCACTCTGAGATTTGATAGGAATGCTATTAGGAGGGAATTAGAATAATAAGAGTATATTAGTAATTAGAGAGTTTGGTTATACATAGAAAGGATGGGGAAAGAGAAAGGCAAACAATATTTTGGTAAGTGGATTAGAGCTTGAGAGTGATCTCAAGAGAGGGAGGGGTCCAAGTATCTCAAACACTTGGTTTATTGATTTATCTTGTAATTTCGTTACATTTTACATATCAATATAGTTTGGGTTCTATCATAATCTTCCTTCTTGAAAAAAAAAAAAAAATCCAGGTATCCAAAGCTATCATCATTAAATGTGCTTGGGAATAGCACTAGCCAAAAATTGGATATCAATTGCGTCAGATGCAACAAACTGATATAATGATGGTGAAAAAATCTAACCATATGCTGTGCGGTTGGCAATGATTGCATCTGCTTTAAAGGGAATACCAGTATCCATATCAGGTTCTTTGCAAGCAGGAAGAAGGGAATAAATAATTTCCTTCATTTGATTTCTTTGAATGAATATCTCAGAAGGCCCAGAAGGCAAGAAGCCTTTATTTCTTACCATATCTGTTTCACACGAAGGAAACATTTAGAAAAAGTTGCATAAAAGGTAACACTCTATATCTTAATTTAAAAACTGAATTTTCATTTAACATTTTATAAATGGCTGGTCTTTTATAGCCATTCATGGATTTCTAGAACCTTCATGTAAAGATGTTTGAAAAAAAATGTCACAAGTTCATTTTAGGACAATCAATAATTTACAACTCATAGTTATTGTCAATCCGGGATAAACACACCTATTACCTTAGGGAAGTTGGTGGGTTCAATCCCCACTTGCATATTTGTTGAACTCAAAAGAAAAAAAATTGAAGCTCCATTTATATCACTTATCTCACTGATGAGGCCAATCAGGAAATTATCATAGTTCATGATTAAATGAGATAATATTTCAGATCACAATCATTTCTAATGTTTGAACTAACCGATGGTGTCAATAATTTAGTAGAAAAGATCAATCACTACTAATTACTATGGAAGGTCCACGTCCACAAATGATTAGAAATTCAAAGTCAATGAGTTATTACTGTTAAATAATAATTAATGATTTATGTTTGAACCACTAATAGCAATTCATGCAAGTAACACCAAGTGACAGGGCACATCAAAGAAAATGGTGTGTCAAGTACGTACAAGCTGCAAGCAGTTTTGGATCTCCTCCTAAAGGATAAAATTCCAACCCAGCCATCAAGACAAAGTCCTTGAAATTTGGATGAGTAGCTAATCTAACACGATGACCATAATCCTACATATATAAGTCTCAAGAAAATAAGCTTGAAGTCAACAAGGAAACAATGATTATTTTAAATTAGCAGATGCTGAAAATTCTCATTATTACATTGTTTCATCATTTGTAATTCATACATCATAGTCTTCCTCTACAGCTTAGACGTAATGCTAGGGGTATCGACATAGAAAAGAATGTGTGCACCAATCTCTTAGAGGAGAGAGCCGCCTCTAAAACAAACATCTAAACCTACCTTTGACCCTTTTGTTTTCTCTTCTTTTTTGCAAAACAAGATTAAGAAGGGAAATTTGGCCATGGATAACGTTTAGAAGCAGCAGTTTTTATGTAGTTACTATTTTTTAATGTTTTTTAATAGGGAGTTATAACTTCCTCATCGGTTGTGTTTATCTTTCTTATATGTCGATAATTTTAAGTCTGTATTTTCTTGTCTAGAATCTTGGCTGTAGTTTGACTGGTGTGGAGAGCAATGGTCATTAGTTGATAGGGTGTAATTCTCACTTGAGAAATTTAAGTAAATACAGGATACCTATCACAAGAATGTGGTAGGTGAGATAGTCGCCATTGAGAACAAGTGAGAGTTTAGATCAACAATGCATTAAAAATGGCTTCCATAGAGGAAGAAACCGATGATGCGACAAAGCGCATGGATGCTTAAGAGGGGTGGGGAACGGGAGGGGGAGACAGAATTGATTGACATGTAAAGAAATTGAAATGTAAATACAAATTGCAAAAGTATGATTACCTGCAAACGCTTGCCAATTGGAATAAATGGCTGCACATCTCCACGGGTTCCAACAATAAGTATTACTATTTGCATAGGCCTTATATACTGAAAGTCAGCTGTATCAAGGGGCTCATCATCAACATTACTGAACAGTTCTTCAGATTCAACATTAATAGATTGTGATTTGATGTCTCCTGGAACTTCAAAGTCAACAGTTCCATCATCTTTCACAGTAGTTACTCTGTGCAACAATTTAAACTGCAAAATTTGTAAACATTAAAATGAACATTATAGATTCAATATCATAAGGGGAAAAAGAAACTTGCATTCAGACATTTCTAATCTAAAACAATTAGATCACTTTTTGTCAGACAGAACCGCTCAAATAGTTTCAACATTAGAATGTTCAGACAATATAAAAGTTAATTGCAATAACATAAGTGGCATTGGTTTGAATAAAGTCCTGCTTACAAAAAAGAAAACATGCACCTTTTAATTAAAATAAAACGTTATCATAACAATAATAATAAATTTTAAGAAAAGAGAGATCAACCGAGACTGAAAAGATGAGAAGGCAGACTACGTCTAATTAGATCTCTTTTGAGTGAGATTTCGTTGTTTTACTTATCTATTTTCAAAGTTCCTAATTTGTGAGCAAGAACTTAGAAAATATTACTCAAAGTTTCATAGGAAGGGATTAAGGAGGGTGGAAAGTCTCATTTAGCTAATTGAAAATTTGTCAAAGCCTTGCAAAGAGGAAGTTTAAGGGATTGCAAACTTGGATAGTAAAAATGTTGCTCTTTATCTAAAGGTTATGACAGTTTCCCTTGAAACATTAGCCTCTGCGGCGCTAAGTTATGAAAACTATGAATTTGCTCTAATGGTTGGGAGCCTGGGGAGAACAATATCTTAATGCATCCTCATCAAAATTGTAGAGTCTAATCATCTAATAAGCTCGGTTCAAGTGCAAATTAAAGCCCAAATTGAAGCTCGGGAGAAGCCTAAGAGTTGAACTTTATGAAGGCAGCTGCGCAGCACGGCACATGAGAGGTTAGCGTCACCAATGCAAAGACATAATATAGAGCCAGGACCTAAGATAAATGTTAGGATGGAGATAAATAGAAAATATTTCTATGTAAGAACTAACTCAGTAGCTAGTGTGTGACAAGTTGAGGGAGCTTTGACAAGAGAAAACAGAAGAATGTTTGATCATGCACGTAGGAATATTTTTCAGTTCAAGAAGAATAATTTTTAGGACAAAGAGTTCAGTGGCTATTTTCCTCTTTCGATCCATACCAATTGAATAACCTTTCCATAATCTTCTTTGATTCTAGATGGGGAGCCCCTTTTCATCTTTTTTGTACTTTTATTTGTTCCATTTCTTGACTCTCATTAATACATATAAGAGGAATATATTTTCTCGAATACCTTCGGATCAATGGGAACTTTATTATCGAATATTTGAGCTGCATCTGCAGCAAATATGCTTTCATGTCTCTGCCTCTCAGTTTTTGATCTTCCAAGCCGGTGCTGACACGAGGTCGATTCCAAGCTGTCTGAACATATCTCCATACGGATACTGTTAGCTTTCAAAAAAGTTCGACCTGCAACACTAACACCTGAGAAAAAATAACAAAGCAGTAATTAATTGACCAAGAAGGAAGCAATTTTGCAAAATTAGGTTCCAATTCTCATAGGGCCATTGGCATACTAAAAAAAATAATAAAAATAATCAACAAGATTAACACCGTAACAACAAGATAATAAGAATACTGATCTAAACACTATGCCTAGCATTTCAACAAATCTAGAATAATTCCATAGGAAGACTTAATACTACTGGTTATTTTTATGTTTAGGTTGTTATATGTTTTAGTTACAGCTGGTAAGTCATCAGTGTTGCAGACTTGCAGTGGAAAATGAGGATACCATAAGTAATGCTGCAATGGTGGATGATGAAACTACCAGTGTCCTACCAAAATCTCCAATAGGAAAGACAAAGGAAAAAGAAATGATAAAAGGTTCCACTTCATGAATGATTATTACAAGAGAAAAAAAAAAAAAAAAAAACTTCAAGTCATTAATATTTCTTTTGAAAGATGAATCCCATGATCAAAACAGTATAAAAAAAAGTTTCATCTTTTGAATACCAATTCTTCCGGGAAGAAATCTTCAACATAAAAGTCAACCAATAGGAAACAGCTTTTATTTACCATAAGAAATGTAAAGTTCCATTAAGACCAATACTCATTGACAGAAATGTAAATTAAGTCTAACTCCAACATAGACTAAAGATCCAGACATGATACCTGTGCAGGAAAAGAGATTCTAAGTTCAAATTTTCAAACACTAAGTTCAGAAAAACAGCTTGACAACAGTCAGCAAGTACCATACTACTTCCTCATGATTACCTTTCCAACAAAATATCAGAGTCAAATTTTATAATAGGATCAACATAAGGCTCCAATCTCAAAATTAGTGATACTAGCCATCATAACGACCCACAATCATTGAAAGCCTTCCAATGATGGCAATCAAAATCGTTCTGTATTTTTAAAGAGATTAAAATTGACCTGCTAAAACCAATTGCAGCTTCCAGATATGTGGTTGGACAAGTCAAGGGAAATAACAAGTGATGGGAATGTGCTGATGAGCACTATGCTCGTTATTGAGAGCACTCGAAGGAATCATAAGTAATAACTCAAATTTGTAAATTTTTAATTCATAGGAGAATGTGCTAAAGACTAAAGAGAGGTTTGAAGAAAGAACATTTAAGGAATTCCAACCAAGATATCCAAAAGTTCACCTTTATTTTTCATACTGCCAAAAAGAATGTATTTCTATGCACAATCACATTGTTTACTCACTAGGTAATAAATTACTATACAGTTGCCCAGACAAGAAAAAATAATACATAGATGCAAGTTAAGAAGCACGGACAATTCAATTTGGCTAATGTGTCCGACCCGACACTTGGATACTCCGACACGTATTGGACACTTGTTAGACACTAGTTGTACAAATTCAATATGAGTTCAACATTTGTTAGACACGTATTGAGCACTTAGTATGCATACTAAATAGATACATAATAATATAGGACAAAAATACTAAATTTTGAGCGTGCAATACATCAAACTCCTTTTTTTAAAGATATACCTGCATAAACTTATTGACTTAAATTTCCATCTTGTACCAAAATGATAATATATTTTTAAAAACGCATATTTTAATAAACGTGTCCTTCTCGTGTTCGTGTCCTAGATTTATAAAAATTGACGTGTCCTGTCCATGTCGTATCCGTATCCATGCTTCTTAGGATGCAAGCAGAGGAACTTGTTGGACAAGGAAAAGGCATACATATCTGAATTTTAAAACATCAAATTCAACTCTTGTGACTTTGAATTTAGGTTTGGTGAAATGGGAATCAATCAAACCAAAATATGAAACAAACGTTCCGTTGAAAACCGATGATAATAAACGGTAAAGAGATAAACACAGATGAAGTAGAAAACCTGAAGAAAGAAAAACCTCTGTGACAAGAATTCATTATAATAATAATAATAATACTAATAAAATAAGTCTACAAATATAATATATATGCACAAGAGATGTTTTTCTCAGCTAAGAAAGTCACCCCATTTAACTTCAAGTTGTACCAAGAATTCTAGTCAACACATTCATAACACATTCAAACGTGTTCGCACGAAGGCACAAAAACTATAACACGAGAGAGACAAACTTATCAAAATTCTCTGAATTAACAGAACAAAAAAGAAAGAAAGTATCATCAGTTCTTCCATCTCAGTCAAATACAAATATGTTTTGATAATCATTTCTTGTTTCTTGGATCATTCCATGGTCACCATCTATCTAAGAATTAATTTCTTACGGTTTCCTTAGCAACCAAATCTTGTAGGATCAGACGGTTGTTCCGTGCAATTAATCGATGTGCGCTTACACTGGACCGGACACTATAAAATATATATATATATATATATTTCTTGTTTGATAATTTTTTGTTTCTCAATCCGATCATAGTTTATAACATCAAGAACGTTTATTGATAAACAAAAATGAAAAGAAAAAAAAAACCAGATAACAACTATCTTCTTTTTCTGCTTTTAGTTGAACAATTCCCACTGGGAAATCAAACCATACAACTTTAGTACACTATGAGATATGTTATCCACTAAGCTATGATGGGATTGTTAGATAACAATAATCAAACGTTCATGCTTTAAAAGAATCTAAAAAAACACTGAACGTTACCAAAAGAAAACTCGAAAGAGACAACAGAAACAAATTTCCTTAAATTGCAAGTTATCTATTGAGAATCATAGAAAACATCCAAGAAACCTGGAGGGCTGCTTTGATGATCATGTTGAGGATGAAATCCGCCATTAATATCCCTTTTGGTCTCCATTCATCCACTGAAAATTTCTCTCTGTTTCTGAAAGGGTCGGATGAGAAACAGGGGAAGAACATTTTGGCGAAGTGTAGAAGCAATCGATTTATTGGAATGGGAATTTTGGGAACGCGGTTTATGGCGCAAGCAAGCAGTGGCGTTTTCGTAATTTAAAGTTTTTGTTTGAATGCTTTGAACAAGAAGGGTTTTGTCTTGTTCTGAAAATAAACCTTATTCCACCGAATGGACAAAAAACAATTCCCACAGCTGATCTTCTTGATGCTCCAATCCAAGTTGCTGTTTTTTTTTATTAATAAAATATATTATTTTTTTCTAAAAAAAAAAAAAATGGTTATTGTTGATATAGAATTTGGTATCCAGAGTCAATTTAATTACTAACCTACACATATTCGACCATTAAGCTAGTCGTGAGATTTGAGAGTATCTTAATAGTAGTAGTTTTAGCGTAGAATTAGACATACTTTTCTCGGTCTTTTACATATTTCTAATTAGGAGCTAACTCACTGGTCAACCCTCCATAGGACATAGGCTGACGTGCGAGTGAGTCCTACATTTACAGTTGTCGGGCCACGGGATTACCCACGCGTCAGTCCTTCATTAGCATTCATTGAATATGGGTTGACCTGCGGGTCAACCCTCTTTTGGGTTTGCCTTCGACCCTCACTTGGGATGTTCATTGGGGTCAATTCTCTTTTGGGTTTGCCTTCGACCCTCACTTGAATTCATTGGGGTCAACCCTTCGAGTGTTATGATTTCCACCCATGAATCCATGACCGTTATTATTTTGATTGAATTTTAGTTATGTTGATTTCAACATCATTTTTAATTGAAGTACTAGAAAAAAAAGTGTGAGGTAGAGAATCAAACCTCTAATCTCTTCTCTTAATTAATAGTTATAGTTCGACAAATTGTGATGAGATTAAACTATTGTTGAAGTGTTTCATACTCCCACCAAGTGTTTCATACTCCCACGTTTATGTAACATTTTTTGTTTAAATAATTGCCAACCTTTTGTGTTGACAAATTTATTATTAATTTTAGGGTTCGATTAAATAATCTATGGTATTTGATTGTTTGTTATTTAATATTTTGCTTCTTTTTAATAAGTACAATATTATGTAGTAGATTTATGAATTTCAATGAACTCAAATTTAATCCAAACTTTGTAAATTTTTTTTAGTATAATTATTTATTAAAGCCATAAATTAAGGTTTTTTTTTTTACAACATGTGGGGGTGGGGATCGAACCCGTGACCTTTTGGTCACTAGTCTATACAATATGTCGGTTGAGCTATGATCCTATTGGCTCTAAATTTAGTTTGACAACATGTTGGGGTGGAGACTTGAACCTAGAAACTCATGGTCACTAGGCGATACATGTCGATTGAACTATGCTCTTGTGGACAGGTGGACACCTCTATTATATGTATTGTAAGTTCATGGTCATTAGGCAATACATATCGGTTGAACTATGCTCTTGTTGGCAGGTTGACACCTCTATTATATGTATGGTAAATAAGTTGTATATATATATTGCATTATCACCTTTAATTTTGTGATTTTATAGTCATAGTTTGGATAAAATTATCATTTTACCTTGTTATCGTCCAAGTGCAACATGACATGTAAAAATATTGTCTATATGACTATATATAGTATTATTGTTTTGTATATATATAGTCCCTCCAAAAAGTTGATGAAAGTCTGGAATTCGAATCCCAACATCACACTTTATTTCTTTCATGTTTTCTTACATATGACTGGTTTTTTTTTTAATAATATTTTTTTGGGTAAAAATCATTTTATACCCTTAAACTTTGAAGGTTATATCATTTAAAACCTTAAACTAATGATTGTATCGATTTAAACCCTGAACTTTCACAACTGTATCAACTTACACCCTCTCTTAGAAAAATGTTAGTTTTCACACGTGTGGAGACTTATAATTTATCAATTAAACCCCTAAACTTTCATACAATTGATTTACTTATGAAAGTTTAGGGGTTTAATTTCTAAAACTATAAATCTCCACGTGTTTAATTAACGTTTTTAAAATAAAATTCTAACTGAAGGTGTAAATTGATACACTTTTGAAAGTTCAGGGTTTAAATCGATACAATCATTAGTTTAGGATTTTAATTGATACAACCTCCAAAGTTTAAGGGTATAAATTGATTTTTTTCCTATTTTTTTTTTAAATCTTACTATATCTAAAAGTGGTTTAATGATAGAAACTTTATCTCTCCATTTTGTCCTTTTATTTTTACAAGATTCTTCAATTTGTCATTTATTTTTCATCTCCCTTTTGTCATTTGCCTTCACGTTTTTTTTTTTTTTAAGAGTACTTTTAGACTTTTCATTTTCACATTCATTTCTTTTAATCTTCTATCATTTTTCATTGTTTTTTAAGAGCATTTTTAGGCTTTTCATATTTCACAATCATTTCTTTTAATCTTCCATCATTTTTCATTGCTTCTTTCATCTTCCTACTTAATATAACATACATGAACCTAACCTATCATTTATATTACTATTAAACAATGTTTTCTTTGGTCTTCCCACTACGTTTTCTAACATAAATATGAATGTATAAAATAAATTCATAGATGAGGTTTTTGGTCTTCCCACTACGTTTCTAACATAAATATGAATGTATAAAATTAATTCATAGATGGAGTTTTAACATATCAACGAGACGATCGTCTTTGAAAGGAAGACTTTGAGAATGCATATTTCAATCCACATGTTATAGTGGAATCAGATTGCTGCGACAAAAGGAAGAAAATCTATCGAAAATCAAATCGACAACGCCAATCCTGCACATTGTCTCTCAACTACAAAGGGATATTTCTCTATCAAGAAAGTGGTGGATGCTAGCTTAATGATTTATAAGCATAGACCATCTCCGGGTTTGATTTAATTTTCCTTTTTTTTTTTTTTTTGTATTCTTCAATTTTTTGTATTCTTCAACAAAAAGGATAAACAATTTACCGTGTGAAGAAGAGGAAGCGCTTGTCACGAGAAAAAGACCGATGAGGGAAGATAAAGTGACAATTAGGGACATTTTAGATTTTGATATGCCATTTTTATTATTTTGTTTGGAGTTACCATTTTCATTTAATTTTTAATTTTTTTTTTTAAATTATCATTTCCTTTTATTTTAAGCTTTTTACTTTTATTTGTTTTAATCTAATGGTAAAAAGACATATTTGCTTTCTCTTGAATTTAATAAATAAAATTAAACAAAGTAAACTAAACTAAAATTGGAAGTATGGAAGAAAAAATACTTTTATTTGTTTTAATCTAATGGTAAAAAGACATCCGCTAACTCTTGAATTTAATAAATAAAATAAAACAAAGTAAACTAAACTAAAATTGGAAATATGAAAGAAAAAAAATGTACAATTTTAAGTTGGTTTTCAAGGACTCCCTAGTCCGTGGACTATATGAGAGAAATTTTAACTCCACATTTACTCTTTTTTTAATTTTAATTTATTTATTTATTGTAATTTTTTAATTTTTTACTCAAAAAGTTAATTTAAACCTTAAATGTGAATGAATAATAATGCTACAACTTCCAAGAACATATTATTTATTGTCTTAATTTTACTGCAAATGAACTCTTCCACAATACTCTTTAATATTCTAACTTCAATGCAAAAATTATATGAAATTAACCTTAATCAACCTTTTATAAATTTGCTAAAGTTGTAAAAAAAAAAAAAAAAAAAAAAGAAATTCTTCATCCTATCATATAATCTTCACGACTAGCATTAGAAAGAGCGTAACGTTTAAAGAGTCTGTGTGACCTAATGGATAAGGCGCTTTGCCTCCAAAGTGGGAGACTGGGACTCCGAATACCACCATGAATTATTCTTTTAAAAATATGGTAGATAAATAGTTTGATTGAAATAACTCATGGATGCATGCATGGCAGATGTGATACATTGTCACAAAAATGAAAATTGGAGAGAAGAATAAAAATTAGGGAGGTGGGCTGAGGTGTGAAGCTCCAATAAAAAAAAATGAGATAGTGAGAAATGAAGAAATGAAAAGATGGATCGAGGTAACAAATGGTCGGGTATAAATTTAGTTTTAAAATTTTTCTTCCCCAAATCTCTTTAGGGCGTGTTTGGCCCAAGGAGTTGTTTGACAAGGAGTTGGGAGGAGAAATTAACTCCTCGTTTGGCCCACAGACTTGTTGAACTCGGATAAAAAATATCAACTCCCCAGATTTCTACAGTAATTACTATTGAACTCCCCAGATTTCTACAGTAATTACTATTGAACTCCCCAGACTTTACAGTAATTACTATTCAAGTCTGTCCCACTTTTGGAGGCAACACATTTCACTCTCTTCCTCTCTCTCCCTCCCACAATATTTTTAATTATTTAAAAAAAATGCAATTTAAACTAAATGTGTAAAATGACTAAAAAATGCAATTCAACATTTTTTTTATTATTTTAAATATAATTTAGGTTGTTCAATCAAAATTGGTACTTAAATCAAATTCAAAATGTAGTATTCTTACCATTAGATAAATAAAAACATCAACTTATTTGGACTCGTTTAAATTAATGGATTAAAATCTTTCAAATTAACGTGTAATATTTAACACAATATTGTAGGATTTTCTTTTATTTCAAAATTATCCCAATAAAATGAATAATTAGTGTGAGTGATATTGAAAAAAGAATGTGAAGTATTGTGGTCAAAATTATTTTTGTTATCTTCAAAGAAATTAGTGAATGATACATCAAATAAAAAACAAAAATCACATTCTTTTTGTTGAGATGTTGATGGTCAAGTGGAGTGAATTTAGATGGAATGGCAAGTTTAAGAGGGTGGAGGAAGATGTGTTTGACACATGAGTAAACTATACTTATAAGTAGACAATCTTATAATTCATAAAATTAAATATGAGCCATAAAAAAAAAAAAAAAAAAAAAAAAAAAAAAAAAAAATAAAAAAATAAAAAAATTATAATCAATGTGAAGTTGTTGTTTTCAAAGAAATTTGTCAAGATAGATAAAATAAAAATAAAATATTTTATTTCTAGAATTTATTGGAATTGGAAGAAGTTATTAATAAGAAAATTTTGAAAGTTTGTAGAAAAATATGGTGCAAAATAGCTAAAATAAACTAGACTTCACAACTCCAGACTAAACAACTCCCTGCTCCAAACACACCACAGACTTCAGAACTACAGACTAAACAACTCCGTGCTCCAAACACACCACATACCTCAGAATTCCCCAGACTAAACAACTCTAGACTAAACAACTCCCTGCTCCAAACACACCACAGACTTCAGAACTACAGACTAAACAACTCCGTGCTCCAAACACACCACATACCTCAGAATTCCCCAGACTAAACAACTCCAGACAAAACAACTCCAATTCCCCCAACTCCCGGCCAAACGCCCCCTTAATATTCATTATTAATTATAGGAATTATTTTAGTTTTTTTTTCTATTATTTTTAATTTTAAATACATGATAAATATACTAGAAAAAAAATAAACCAGACAAAACAACTCTAACTTTCCGGGCCAAATGTCCCCTTAATATTCATTATTAATTATAGGAATTATTTTAGTTTTTTTTTTCTATTATTTTTAATTTTAAATACATGATAAATATACTAGGAAAAAAAAATAGGAGGGGAAGTTTTTAGGGTAGAGATTTCTTGCAATATAAAAACAAAAGCTTTTACTCATTTCGAGTGAGATTTTTCATTACTCATTTTGATTCATTTTTCAAGAGTGTTGCATGCAATTTTGTAAACACGTTAGGATAGTTTGTAGGGTAATATTCCATTTTTTTTTTTTTTTTTAAAAAACACTATTTAAAAAAAAAAAAACACTACAAGATTTCACGTGTATCTTACTACTAATTATAAAAGGTTACTATTTTATTGATTTAAAAATATATAAACATTTATTCTCAAAACTAATTTAGACCTTTTTTTTTTTATAAATATAAATGATAAAACACTTTTCATATTTACCTTCAACTAATATTTCATTTTTATCTAATCGTCAATTGGCATAAGATTGTGCCTTTGACTAAGAGGTCGAGATGAAGATTGAACCTCCGACTACATGGGAGGTAAAATACCTTCTTATTTTGTTAGTTGGTGACAGAGAATCTGTTAGTTGGTGATTTGATTTCCGAGTCTGGAGGATGGAATCTACCCCTATTGATGAATGTGTTTTGTCCCGAGGATGTGGAGGCAATTTGTTCGATCCCAATTTGCAAAACAGAGCGCCCAGATCATGGATGTGGCATTATACAAAATTTGGTGAGTTCATAACAAAAAGTGCTTATAAAGTGTCAATTTCTAAGCAAACAGAGGCCTCTAGTTCTAACCAGGAGTGCCTAAGTAGATGGTGGTCTCGTTTATGGAGAATGAGAACTCCAAATAAAGTCAAAATTTTCCTTTGGAAATTATTTCATAATATACTTCCTACAAACCACAATTTGTACAAGAGACAGATCTCAAAACTACCATGGTGCGAAGTGTGTGGCAAAGCTAGAGAAACATCTGAACATACCTTCTTATTTTGTAGACGGGCAAAGAATCTTTGGGAAATGTTGGCCTCGTCTGTGAGGTCGTTTGTTGTGGATCAAATCACGATCAGGGATTTTCTCTTGAGGCTGGCTGAGGCTTGCAATATGGATGAGTTTGAACTTGTCGGGGTGACTCTCTAGGCGGTATGGGGAGACAGAAATCAGGGGATGAAAAAAAAAATCGATTCAACAAATTGATGAAAAAGCGTGTTGGATTACAAACTACCTGCGAGAATATCATCTGTCGTTTGGGAAAGGGGATGGATCTATTCGGGTGCCTGGACCTGTTGGCACGTTGGGGGGATCGTTGGCCAAGTGGGAACCTCCGATGATGGATTCTTTCAAGCTCAATATTGATGCCGCCTGCGGCCCTACCTCTCACAAAGTCGGATTAGGTGCGGCGATCCGAGATAGCAGGGGTCAATTGGTGGTGGCGATGGCCTCATTCCTCCCCCAGAAGCTTGACGTTTTAGCTGCAGAAGCCCTTGCTCTGTTGGCAGGGTTGAAGTTGGCGTTCGAATGGGGAGTCACCGAGCTTTGGGTAGAGTCTGACTCTTTGGTGCTTGTGAAGGCTATTCAAAATCGGTCTTTGAGTGCTTCCCCTCAGGGGATTATTTTGGAAGAAATATTGAATTTAATGACTTATTTAAATGTCAAAGAAGTTTGTTTTGTTCCTAGATCTTGCAACAGAGTGACCCACCAGATAGCAAGGTGGGCTTTTGCAAATAGTTCAGGTGGGGAATGGGCTGTTTTTTCTCCATTTTGGTTATCAGATTTTTTATCTTTGGATGCTAACTCTTGTAATCCTTTGGACTTTGCGTTGATTGAATAATAGAAAGTGCATTTTTATCTAAAAAAAAAAAAAAAAAACATGGGAGGTAAAATACATGTCAATTATCTATGAGTTATGTTCACCTATTTTTTTTTTTTGCGGCTATGCTTGCTTTGGCAAGTTATTATGCTCATGACATCCCTACTATTAGTTTATTTGTTAACATTTTCAAAGTAATTTAATCTATATTAACATCTCTTCTATAAATTTTGAAAACATATTCACATTATATTAAATATTTTTTTTCGAAGTGTCTAATAGATTTTTTGAACTTTTAATTTTGTGTTTAATAGATCCACGAACTTTAAAAAACGTTTAATATATTTTTCAATTTTCAATTGGTCCTCGAATTTTTAATTTTAAGTCAAATAATTTTTTGTCCTAATCGACATTTTTTAAAATTCAGGGATTCATTAAAAAAAAATTAAAGTTTAGGGATTTCTTGTACACGTTTAAAGTTTAAAAACTTATGTTGTAAAAAAAAAAAATTTAAAAACTTAAAATATAATAGATTGAAAGTTTAGGGATTTAAAACACAATTTTCAAAGATAATATAATCTTATAGAAATAATTAAGAATATGTTGTTACTTCTCACCAAATTTTCGAGATAAATTTGAAGTTATGTGATATTTTTTTTTTCGAGTACAACCATTATGAGGATTGAACTTTCCAATCTTAAGGAAAGTAATACATGTGGCAATTATTGTTGAGTCATATGTTCACTTTGACATTTGAAGTAACCGTAGTTTTTTTTTTTTTTTTTGAGTACATTGGAGGTGGGGATTCGAACCACAAACTTTTGACCGTCAACACATATATATGTTAGCTGAGTCATGCTCGCTTTGACGAAGTAACGTAGTTGAAGTGGAAGTATTATATAAAAAAAAAACTTTAATGACGGTTTTTTTTTATAGGTGGATGCAATAATTCATAAGATAACACTTTTTAAATCCACTTGAATTATATGAATAATTGAAGGAATATTGTCTCTCTTCTAGAGGCCGGATTTAGAGCTTTCAATGTCCACTTTGCATACAGGAAAGGCTGTTACGTTGCTCAATGACATCAAATCAAACATATATGAACATATATATTTAGTCTCAAATATATGTATAGAATAAAAAAAATTAGTTGACGACCACGAGGTCTCTGGTTCGAATCCCCCACCCCAAATATAAAAAAAAAAAAAATTAAAAAAAAAAAAAAAAACTTAGTGCCTGCTATAAAACAAGATAATTACAAGTAAGTGAAGAAACACAAAAACTAAAAAAAGAAAAGACAAAGCTATATTAGATTAGATTTATATTAAAAAGACATAGAACAATATGTTATGAATTTGATTTGATAATAGGCTTTTTTTTTTTTTTTTTTTGTGTGTGTGTGTGTGTGAGAGAGAAGAGCAACGGTCGTAAACTAAACCACGATCAAATCCCTCAAACAAAAAGACTCAATCTCTGAGGAACATCCTCCCGTCAAATCATTCGTTGTCGAAGACCCAAAGTCATCTACGTTAACTCGTGTGCAATCACATTCCCTTCTCTATGTATGAAGCTACATCTCTTCCTGAAAGGTCGGGGAACCGCATACACACATTTGCTACCAACATTCCAACTTTCGTCACATTCTCACCCACGCCCTCAAACAAGCTACACAACCGTGATGAGTCTGTCTCTAAGATCACTAGACTCAAGCCTGCCTCCCACGCCAATAGAAGACCCTCAGACGCCGCTCAGCTTTCTGCCATAAAAGCACTTCGAACATTAAGGGCCCACGACACGACCACCAACATAACATGACCCAAGAAATCTCGAATCCCGACCCCACACCCGCCATCTGGTCAGTAGCCACAAAACGAACATCCACATAAGTTGCATGCTAGGAACATTGACAATATTATAAATAAGGAATAATGGGATAGTTGTAAGATAAATAATATTACTTTTAAACTATTATAATTGTCAACCAATGAAAGTCCGAATAAATTTAGGGACCGTTTGATTTAAGAATTTATAGATAGTTGAGAATAAAAGATGTGCGAGAATAATATGGCTGAAAATAAGATTGATGAGAATAAAAAATATTTGTGTTTGATTGTACATGAAAATGACATCATATATTTATGAAAATATTTATGGAAATAGATATTATATGAGTATTTTGTGTGATTACATGTAAAAAAAAAAAAAAAATTATATTGAGTTATAAATATGAATTAATAATAAAATAAAATTAATTCAAATAATTAATATAAATTAATTTAAGTTATTGCTTATTTTATATTAATATTTTAAAAATACATTTTATATTAATTAGGTCTATTTATTAAATTATTTTTATATAATTAAATTTCGTTCAATCGTGTTAATTCGTGTTAATTCTTAATTCTTTTTTTTATATTTTATTTAGTTTTTATGAATTAATGAAAGTTACATAAATTAAGTTTAATTAGTAAATTAATTTTTTTTTGAAAAGGAATACTTATATTATTAAGAAAGCTCCACCGAGGGAGAAAGATCTTTACAAGCGAGAGATAATATCCAACTAGGGAAATTAGAATCCCACGAAATAGAAAAGGGGGAAAAAAATCTTGCTAGGGCATCAGCTAGGCTGTTATAGAGGCGATGAATGTGGGAGATACCGAGAGACTGAGTTGCGGAGGTGCTTGAAATCTTCAACCCAAACATCTATATCATTCTGGAACAGATTGCCATAGTTGAGGGTTTGTACAACAAAGGCACAATCAGATTCAATTAGCAAATGTCGGATCCCCAAGGTCTGCGCAATCGATAATCCGACTCGAATGGCCTCTAACTCCGCATGAAGGGGTTTTTGGAAGAAGAAACCTTTGATGGAATGAGCGCAAAGGATCGCTCCAGAAGAATCCCGAATCACAATTCCAATACTGGCCGCTTCGGAAGTGCAAATCCAGGAAGCATCAACATTCATCTTAAAATTATCATTTGGGGGGAGAGACCAATGGTGCAAACGACCATGCGAAGAAGAAACTTTGGGATCAGATGGTTGGGCTTCATGATTAGCTTCAGCCAGGTAATCAGTGATCCAAATTATTTTTGTATCAATATTAAGGATTCCATTTCCATGGATAATAGAATTCCTGTCGTTCCAGATACTCCAGCAAATAACACAGGCCAAGGATAAATCCTTCTTGCTTATGGACGACAACCAAAGGTCCCAATGGTCGGCCATTGAAAGGTGGGCATAATTCTTATGGAGGAAAGAAGGGAGGAGACGATTCCATATTGCTTTGGCTCGAGGACAATATAGAAGGGCATGGGAGATTGATTCCTCCGAAGTAGGGCACTGAGGGCAAAAGGTAACACATTCAATACCTTTCTTCTTAAGGACAACATGAGTAGGAAGATAACCTCTAAGCGCTTTCCACATAAATATCTTTATTTTGGAGTGAAGCTTTAGATTCCATAGAGCATTCCAAAACTTAGAGGAGGGAACCAAATCTGAAGGGCCATTAGATGAGAGACATTATAGATCCCATCTTTTGAATAGTGCCACATCCAACAATCATCTCCAGCAACCCTACTGAGAGGGATGGAGCAAATAAAAGGAACCTCATCTTCATGAAACAATTTTTTTAGGAGATGGACATTCCAACTTCTGTTTTCCGTAATTAGCATATTTACTGTGGTAGAAAATGGGCAACGAAGGTGGTGAATGAAGGTAAACAGAGATTCCCTAGGAATCCATTTATCTTCTGTAGCAAGGATACTCGAACCATCTCCCACCTTGAGACGAATTCCTTTGGAGAGGAGATCTCTCCCCCAAAGAACACTCTTCCATAAGAAAGAAGGAGATGTACCCAAAGAGGCTTTTAAAAAATCAGAATTAGGAAAATATTTAGCTTTTAAGGTACGAGCAGTGAGGCTTGTGGGGTTAATAAGAAGTTTTCAAGCCTGCTTAGCAATAAGGGATTGGTTAAAAACTTCAATGTCTTTGAAATTGAGACCTTCTTGGGTGGCAGGTTTGCAAAGGTGATCCCATTTGCACCAGTGAATCTTCTTAGAGGACTTACTGGAACCCCACCAAAACTGAGAGATAGCTCGAGACATATCAATACAAACTCTTTTAGGGAGACGGAAGCAGCTCATGACATAGGTTGGGATGACTTGTGCAATACTTTTAATTAATACTTCCTTGCCTCCCAAAGAAAAAAAAACGAGATTTCCAGCCGGAAACAGCCTTCCAAACCTTTTCAGCAACAAAACTCAGATCTGCACCTTTTTTTGAGGAGAAACTTGAAGGAACACCAAGATAATGACCAATATTTTTAACTAGCTTGACACCAAGGATGCTTTGAAAAAGGACCTGCGAGGAAGAGTAGATTTTAGGGGAAAGAAACAAAGCAGATTTAGCAAAGTTAATGGATTGACCTGAAGCAAACTCATAATTATTAAGAATGGTCTTGAGCTGAAAAATTAGAAGTAGTAGCTTTGAAAAATAATAAACTATCATCAGCGAAGAGAAGGTGAGAGATAGGAGGAGCAGACCTGGCAATACTTATACCTGAGAGGAGATTTGTATTTTGGGCATGGAAAAGAGTTTGAGAGAGACCCTCAGAACATAAAAGGAAAAGATAAGGGGAAAGAGGATCACCTTGTCTTAAACCACGAGTGGGAACAAAATGACCTTCAGAATGACCATTAATAAGAATAGAAAAAGAAACAGAAGTTAAGCAGTTCATGATAAGAGAAATCCACTTATTACTAAACCCAAATTTACACATATTTTTTTCTAAAAAATGCCACTCAACCCGATCAAACGCTTTAGACATATCTAGTTTGAGGGTTGCTAACCCTTTAGTCTGAGATTTGTTTTTTTTATATGGTTAATACACTCATGAGCAAGAATAATATTGTCTGAAATAGCCCTAGAAGAGATGAAAGCTGATTGGAAATGAGAGATAATAGAGTTTAAAAGAGGTTTAAGCCTATTGGCCAACGTTTTGGAAATCAGTTTGTAAGAAACATTGCAAAGGCTAATAGGTCTATAATCTGACACTATAGTGGGGTTTTTAGATTTAGGAATTAAAGCAATATTCGTATGATTCAAAGGGTTTAAAGGGGCAGAATGATTTAAAATAGCTAGGCATTGATCAATAGTGAGATTACCAACACTAGACCAATACTTCTGATAGAAAATAGCGGGGAAACCATCCGGGCCAGGGGCCTTTATTTGCTTAAGAGCTATGACAATCTCCTCTCTTGAAAAAGGGGCATCAAGGTCAGCATTCATTTCATTAGAGACAGTCGGATGGATCTTGTCTAGAATAACATTCATATCGGTAGAACGAGGCCTAGAAGAAGAAAACAGATTAGTGAAGTGATTAATAAAAGCATTAGAAATATCTTTGGGATCCTCATACCAAATATTTGAAGAATCATAAACTCCTTTAATGAGATTTTTCTTTCTACGAATTGAAGCCTTCTTGTGAAACCAATTGGTGTTGCGATCCCCCCATTTGAGCCACTCTTCCCTAGATCTTTGTTTCCAATAGAATTCTTGCTCATTGAGAAGATGATTGAGATCATTTTCAATGAGGAGGATTTTATTAAAATTAGGGTAAGGAGAGGCACAATAAGCCGATTGCAAAGCTCTTTTGCACGAAGCAATTTTAGGTTTGATAGAGTTAGATTGGGAGTGGCCCAAGAGTTCAGATCCATGGAAACATCTTGGAGGAAAGAGTAAAGATCATTTTTAAAGTAAGAGTGAGTGTGGCGAAGGATAGCATTGTTTATGATCTTTTGACATTGATCATGACGAATCCAGTGTTCCTCAAACTTGAAAGATCTATGGCGAAAATGTAAATGATTGAAGTTATAAATGTTAGAAGCAGAGAACTCAATAGGTCTGTGGTCAGATTTAGACCAATCTAGATGAGAATTAGATAAAGATTGAAAAAGATCCTCAAAGGCCGGATTGGCCAAGAACCGATCAAGTCTTATAAAAGTTGGGGGATCGAAGTTTCCAACGATTGGTCCAAGTAAAAATTTTCCCTTTGAAGCCCAAGTCTTTAACATTGCAATCATCAATAGCTTTTCTAAAAGAGGCTATAAGGTTAGGATCACGAAGGCCACCACCTTTTTTTTCCAGAAGAGAGGATCTCATTGAGATCGCCACCAATAAGCCAAGCCGAGTCATCATTATTATGGAGACGACGTAAAAGATCCCAAGAAGTAGTTCTTTTAGAAGAGTCAGGATGGCCATAAAAACCAGTAAAACGCCACAACTTAGCATTCCAAGAAACAAAAGAATCAATATGAAACTTAGAAGAAGAGCGAATAGAAATATTAACCTCATCATTCCAATGCAGGCATAAACCTCCCCTAGAGCCCTCATTAGAGATAGTATAACAACCATGGAGCCCTACGGAAGTTTTGAGATTATTCATAGCAGTAGAATCACATCTAGTTTCCGAGAGGAAAACAATGTGAGGTTTTCGCAAAATGAGAACATCTCTAACCGCTCGAAATGTCCTAGGGTTACCCAAACCCTGGACATTCCAACATAAAATAATCATAATGAAAGGCGAGGTTGCTCAACAACCTCCGCCAAGTTAAAAGATATGATATTTGGTGAATCTGTGATTGTGAGATCTGTCATACCTGTTGTCGCAACGTCATTGCGACGCGGAGCGGCCGACGTCCTCTTTCAAGGGTTTTGTTTTAAAAAATAAAAGAGATGGAGTCGCCACCAATCATTTTGGGTGTGATTGGTCACCTTAAAACAAAAAACTGGTCTACGGAAAGAGAAATTAGGTTCGGGGGTCGTTTGAGCGTAGGGAAGGTATTAGCACCCTACAACACCCGTTAAAACGGTAACCATATTTTATCTTATATTATCCAATTAATTTTAAAATGTCCTTAATTTGAGAAAATAAATAAATAAAAGTTTTGTTAAAAATGAATGTCTCATTTAATCAAATCTTAGCCTTAAAAATAAGGTAAGAGTTTGATATATTAGTGTAATTTAACTTTAATTAATTATCATATCTAAATTTCCTTTTATTTAAAGGAAATTATTTACCTCAAGAATTTGAGAAATTTATCCCAACTCCGTCATAGGATTTACATGATAATATTTAATTTTTTAAAATATATTGATTTTTAGAAGGATTGGGAGGATTTTCGTGTGCTTGCACGAGAGTCGAAACTCTACGAAAGTCACATTACTCAGCCCTCAAATAAATTCATAGTTATTTAGTAAACATTTAGTTTTAAACAAAAATTATTGATTATAGATTATAAGGCGAAATTAAAATTTATTTGGAAAATTCCAATAAGACAAAGTTGAAATTCATTTTGAAATAAAGTATTTAAAATAAGTAATTAAATTTTATTTACAAATTTAAATTAAGGTAAAATTAAAGATACCTTAAAACTCTAATTTTAAAAAAGGAAAATATGTCATAACTTAATTGAAAAATAAATACTCAAAGTAAGTCCAATTTGTAAATAAAAATAAAGTCAAATATGTAATGGAAAGTCAAATGTCAAATTTGTAAAATAAACAAAGGAAAATTATTTGTATAATTAAATGGACATGGTAAATTTGTAAAGAATATAAAATTAATGGCATTTTCGTAAATAACTTAAAATCTAAAAAAATTGGACCTTCTTCTTCACGATTGTTCGTTGTCTGCTTCTCCACGCGTTCAGCCGCCGTCGCAATGGAACTTCGTCTGAGATCTGCTGCCGCCGTGGGGTTCAGAGCCATCGTGAAGGTCCGCCGGAGTCTGGAGCTTGGTCCGGTGGAGTTTGTTCGTGGGCCGCCGTTCGCCGCCGTGATGTTCGGTTGGTGTGCTGCCGTGGGGTTCAGAGCCATCGTGAAGGTCCGCCGGAGTCTGGAGCTTGGTCCGGCGGAGTTTGTTCGTGGGCCGCCGTTCGCCGCCGTGATGTTCGGTTGGTGTGCCGCCGCGCGCCGTGAGTTTCTTTGCATCGTCGTGCGACGCTGTCGTAGAATTTAGCCGGAGGTGGTGGGTCTCGCCGGAATTTAAGTTAAAGATGAAGAGCTTGGAGGTAGGTGATGATGAATAGTAAGGAGGAGAGAGAAAAATAGAGAAAATTGGAGTTTTCTTTGGAGGAAAGAGAAAGAGAAAAGTGGAGAAAATTGGGGTTTTTGGAGGAGAGAGAAAATGGGTTGATTTGTGGTTTGACTCCTCTAAAATCAATATTTCTTCCTAATTATGCTTAGCGTTTTGTTCGGGTCCTTCCTCTAGCTTTTTTCTCTCATATTTTTATGACCCGCTATTTTACGAGCCTTTCGCTCTAATATTTTATGACCTCTAATTTTACGAGCCTTCCGCTCTGATCTTCTCTTATCGTTCCCCTCCTTACCTATTTCTCTTAGTCGGTATTTATAGGCCATTGAAAATCACATCTAAGGTAAAAATCTCAATGAATTTATTATTCGAAATGTTTTCTCAATTGAAATAGATTTTAGGCCAAAAATGAACAAATATTTTATATCATAAATGAATATCAAATTTTAAACCAAAAATGAATTAAATATTTTATACTCATAAATGAATATCAAATTCTAACCCAAAAATAAATTAAAGATTTTATACTCATAAATGAATATCAAATTCTAACCCAAAAATAAATTAAAGATTTTATATTCATTGAAGTAAATAAATGAATATCAAACTTTAGCCATAAAATGACTTAAAATTTGTATACTTTAATTTTATTTGTCAAATTAGGTAAATACCTTTCAAAACCGTTAATACTTTATTTTTGTTATTTTTCTCCAATTCTCAAAATTAATAAAATACAAAATTAAATAAAAAAATGAATTTAAAACTTAAAAGACTTAATCAAATATGACAAAAAATCAATAAATAAAAAGGGTAAAAACATTAATAATAAACAAATGGCCGGACCAAATACGGTGTCTACAGCTTGCTCCCCTTTGTGTATCTTTGAGGAATTGAAAGGGTAGACAAAGGACGAAGACAGAGTATTGGGCCGGCGAAAATTTGTTTATTATTAAAAAAAGACAGACATGGGTTTACAAAGAATACAACCCTTAATCTTGGATTAGGGTTTGATTTAACCAATAAAGAAATGAAACGGACCTGGGTTATGTACACAGGCTTCGACAGCTAATCTTGGATTAGGGTTCGATTTAACCAACAAAGATTTTTTTTTTTTTTTTTAAAACCAACAAAGAAAATGAAACGGACCTGGGTTATGTCCACAGGCTTCGACCACTAATCTTGGATTAGGGTTCGATTTAACCAACAAAGATTTTTTTTTTTTTTTTTAAAACCAACAAAGAAAATGAAACGGACCTGGGTTATGTCCACAGGCTTCGACCACTAATCTTGGATTAGGGTTCGATTTAACCAACAAAGATTTTTTTTTTTAATCAATACAAGAAATGAAACGGACCTGGGTTATGGGTTATGTCCACAGGCTTCGACCGCTAATCTTGGATTAGGGTTCGATTTAACCAACAAAGGATTTTTTTTTTTGAAACAACCAAGGAATTGAAACGGACCTGGGTTATGTCCACAGGCTTCGACCGCTAATCTTGGATTAGGGTTCGATTTAACCAACAAATAAATTTTTTTATTTTTTTTAATCAAAAAAGGAATTGAAACGGACCTGGGTTATGTCCACAGGCTTCGACCTCTAATCTTGGATTATGATTCGATTTAACCAACAAAGGTATTTTTTTTTTGTTTTTTAATGGAAATGAAACGGACCTGGTTATGTCCACAGGCTTCGACCGCTAATCTTGGATTATGGTTCGATTTAACCAACAATTTTTTTTTTTTTTTTTTTTTTTTTTTTTTTTTTTTGAAAAAACCAAGGAATTGAAACGGACCTGGGTTATGTCCACAGGCTTCGACCGCTAATCTTGGATTAGGGTTCGATTTAACCAACAAATAATTTTTTTTATTTTTTTTTAATCAAAAAAGGAATTGAAACGGACCTGGGTTATGTCCACAGGCTTCGACCTCTAATCTTGGATTATGATTCGATTTAACCAACAAAGGTATTTTTTTTTGTTTTTTAATGGAAATGAAACGGACCTGGGTTATGTCCACAGGCTTCGACCGCTAATCTTGGATTATGGTTCGATTTAACCAACAATTTTTTTTTTTTTTTTTTTTTTTTTTTTTTTTTTTTTGAATCAACAAAGGAATTGAAACGGACCTGGGTTATGTCCACAGGCTTCGACCGCTAATCTTGGATTAGGGTTCGATTTAACCAACAAATAAATTTTTTTATTTTTTTTTTAATCAAAAAAGAATTGAAACGGACCTGGGTTATGTCCACAGGCTTCGACCGCTAATCTTGGATTAGGGTTCGATTTAACCAACAAAAGATTTTTTTTTTTTTTTTTTTTTTTTTTTTTTTTGAAAAAAGGAATTGAAACGGACCTGGGTTATGTCCACAGGCTTCGACCTCTAATCTTGGATTATGGTTCGATTTAACCAACAATTTTTATTTTATTTTTTTTATTTTTTTCAACAAAGGAAATGAAACGGACCTGGGTTATGTCCACAGGCTTCGACCTATAATCTTGGATTATGGTTCGATTTAACCAACAAAGTAAATGAAACGGACCTGGGTTATGTCCACAGGCTTCGACCTATAATCTTGGATTATGGTTCGATTTAACCAACAAATGAAATGAAACGGACCTGGGTTATGTCCACAGGCTTCGACCTATAATCTTGGATTATGGTTCGATTTAACCAACAAAGTAAATGAAACGGACCTGGGTTATGTCCACAGGCTTCGACCTATAATCTTGGATTATGGTTCGATTTAACCAACAAATGAAATGAAACGGACCTGGGTTATGTCCACAGGCTTCGACCTATAATCTTGGATTATGGTTCGATTTAACCAACAAATGAAATGAAACGGACCTGGGTTATGTCCACAGGCTTCGACCTATAATCTTGGATTATGGTTCGATTTAACCAACAAAGTAAATGAAACGGACCTGGGTTATGTCCACAGGCTTCGACCTATAATCTTGGATTATGGTTCGATTTAACCAACAAATTAAATGAAACGGACCTGGGTTATGTCCACAGGCTTCGACCTATAATCTTGGATTATGGTTCGATTTAACCAACAAATGAACTGAAACGGACCTGGGTTATGTCCACAGGCTTCGACCGCTAATCTTGGATTAGGGTTCGATTTAACCAAAATATTTTTTTGTTTTTCGAAAGACAACGGTTTTTATTTCAAAACTTAGCTGCCTGAATTCTCTAAAATGCTCTTTTGATAATGTTATGCATGTGATGAATGAATGCAACATGTATGCATGTGTATGATAACAAATGATTTTTTTTTGTTTTTATTTAAAATAATGATGTGAATTGTTTCAAACTGGTAAACGAAATACAAGATATCAAAATGATCTTCATGTTTAAGGAAAATGATTATCCTTGTCTACTCTCCTTGTTGTTGTTAGCTGACATTTAACAAAGAATCAAAAGAGAAAATGTTATCATCATAAGATTTTTTTATTTTTTTTTTTTTTTTTTTATTTTTTTTTATTTTTTTTTTTTTTTTGAATGCTTTCACTCGAAAGGGATTATGTATGTCAATCATAGAGTACTCAACCATATTAGGCATGGTAAATATTTTGGAAGTTTCTCATGTGCTAGGTTAGAGAACTATCAAAAGTAATTTGTAGAATTGAATATCTTACTTGACTAACTGCTTCATAATTTAGTCTTTTAATGGACACAATGATTTGAATGAATTTAGCTTTGAAGTAAGTATAAAAAAGATAAAAAGTACATGTTTTCTTCCAAAGGAAAAAAAAAAAGAGGAGAATGTGGTTTTCAAATCTCTTGAACAATAAGAGATTGATGATATATTTCAAATATTTGAGTAAGAGATTGAATATGATCCAATGGAAGACGAATGAAGTGATTCCCATTCTTTGGACAATAGTTTTGAGAACATGAAGCAACTTCTTAGGAAATCATCTCATGTATATATATTCTTCTTTCTTTGAGTACGCTCGAGGTCTTCGATAAATGTGATAATATCTCCATCTTGACTTGGTCTGGTGGTGTGACGAAGATGAATGATTTTTCCCAAATGTGGCAAAGGCGACACTTTAGCCTGGTTTGTTGATGGTAGCTTTGCTCCAGTATGATAAAGATGAAGATTTTGCTCTAGTTTTGCAAAGATGAAGACTTTGCTCCAGTTTTGCAAAGATGAAGACTTTGCTCCAGTTTTGCAAAGATGAAGACTTTGCTCCAGTTTGTTGATGGCGGTCTTGCTCCAGTATGGCAAAGATGAAGGTTTTGCTCCAATGTTTATTTAAAAGTGAGATTTTAAAGCATTTCACCATCAAGTTTATTTTTATGTCTTGATTGCACCAATCTTGTATTTTTTTTTTTTTTTTTTTTTTTTTTTTTTTTTTTTTTTTTTTTTTAAATGGTGCAATCAAATGTTCCAGCTTGTTGATGTCGATTTTGCCCCCAGTGTGGATGGTGACCTTGCTCTAGTGTGGCAAAGACGGTGACTTTGCTCCAGTTTTGAGATGATGGCTTTGCTCCAGTGTGACAAAGACGAAGACTTTGCTCCAGTTTAGAGATGATGGCCTTGCTCCAGTGTGGCAAGGATGAAGGCTTTGCTCCAGTTTAGAGATGATGACCTTGCTTCAGTGTGACAAAAGCGAAGACTTTGCTCTAGTTTAGAGCTGATGGTCTTGCTCCAGTGTGGCAAAGATGAAGGCTTTGCTCCAGTGTGGCAAAGTTGGAAGTTTTGTCCCAACTTGGCGAAGATAGAGGCTTTGCCCCAATTGGTTGCTTTGCAAAGGAGATTTTCCAAGCATTCCGAGATGTAGTTCATTGATCTACTGATTTGCACAAATCTTGCAGTTTTTTTTTTTTTTTTTTTTTTTTTTTAAGATAGTTTCTTTTATTTAGCAAGAATTTGTGCAATCGTATAGAAAAAACTGATAATCTATTCTCTTTTATGCAAACTCCAATTGTCTTCTCAGGTTGTTTTTTCGTCCATAATCCTTGGCATCGTGATGAAGATGTCCCGCGAGCAAAACTCATTGAAAGAAATTGAGACTTCGAGATGATTTTCACAGTTACCGACTCATTAGTTCTCAAAACTAGTATCTTAGAAATTGGAATCACTTTCTAATCGAGAAAGAGAAATGACAAATGATAAGAATGGAATTAGAAAGAGAAATGACAAATGATAAGAATGGAAAGCAATGAGAATTTGGATCAAATGAAATCGAATATGAGAAATATATGAGAAATTACAAGTCTTAATTATGGAGCAGTAGGTCACAAGAGTTCAATACTATTTCATTATATTTGAAGTTCTCTTGAATAATTTGGAACGTTTGCCATCTAATTAAATATGGCAGGTTTAGCAAGTGGGTAGATAAATGTAGAGAAACATCATATAAGTGTGGATGTTGAGTTTAGTCCAGGATTTTGTGGTGGATCAGGGTAAATTGCCTCAAAGTTTATGTGGTGTGAGGTTCATGGTTCTACACTGAGTAATTTGGACTCTCACTGCAAAAGGGTGTTTGCCCCAGTATGAAGATTAAAACCTTGTTCGAGAGTGTATAGTAGCACATGAGAAATTTGAAGGTCAAAATGGAGTTCTCTCAATTTAGAGCTTAACCCAAGAATGAAATCTGAGAAAAATATTTTCAAGAAGGTCATAAAATGGTTGAGAGTTTACAATTTCTCAAAATAGAATAGTGAAAGCATTCATAACCTTTTTTTTTTTTTTTTTTTTTTTTTCTTCAATGATGATTCAACATTTTTGCTCAAAATTCTTGCTAAGTTTTCAGCTAACAAGAACGACCAAAGTAAACACAAAGATGATCAGAATAAACATGAAAACTATCAGTTTTTTTTTTTGTAATGATATAATGAAGGATGTGATAAAATTCGAGAATATTTTGTAAAACAGGCATGAGATGATATTGTGAAAATGAAAAAAAATTAAAAACTTTTTTTGGATGTGAAATGAGATAACGAATGCATGAGCATTTTTATCATGTTGGAGAATAAAAATTTGATTTTATTTTTCCGTGATGTATGCATGTTTACGATAAAAATGATTTTTTTTGTTTTTTAATATATGTATGCATGTATGATATGATGCAATTGATGATTTGACATGCGAACTGATGCATAAAATTTATTTTGATGGTGTGATGTAGGATGTGATAACAAATGATTTTTTTGTTTTTATTTTTTATGTATGCATGTGTGATATGATGCAATTGATGATTTGACATGCGAAATGATGCATAAAATTTATTTTGATGGTGTGATGTAGGATTTGATAACAAATGATTTTTTTTGTTTTTATTTTTTATGTATGCATGTGTGAGATGATATGACTTGCGAAATGATGCATAAAATTTATTTTGATGGTGTGATGTAGGATGTGATAACAAACGATTTTTTTTGTTTTTATTTTTTATGTATGCATGTGTGAGATGATATGACTTGACATGCTGGATGAGATAATGCATGAATTTCTTTTTATATATGCATGTGTGTGAAATGATGTTGGACATTTTTTGTTTTTTTTTTTTTTTAAAAAAAATAAACCGTTGATTGTTCCAAATAATATGTTGCGTTCTTAAATTTAACATTCAGGACATCATTGGTAATTTTTATTATGCATGTGAATATGTAATGCAAGACTCTAAATGCAACTAAAAGAATAAAGAAATGACTTCTAATCATGAGCGGAAGATGCGTTTGCATGAAAATCAATGTCTTGTGACTCTATATGCATGTGAACATGAAAGACATGATCATTTTTATTCTAAGGTATGCCAGAATGCAAAGGATTTTTTTTGGATTTCCTACAATGAATGAATCAATATGAGAATGTGATTTTATGTATGTATGAGGGTATATAAAGAATGTTGATGAGATGTATGTGAATGATGTGATATGTAGTTTTTTTGTGTTTTTTTTTTTGTGGTTTTTTCTATAAAAAAAACAATGGAAAGTTTAAAGAGATTCATTTTTTTAAAGAAGGAAAAATAGAAAGAATATATACAAAACTCTATTACCTTTTTTGTTTTACCAAAAGGAAACATGTATATTTTCCTTTTTGTAAATTTTTTTGTTTTGTTTTCTTTTTCCTTTTTTAGGAGGAAAAAATAAATCAAATAAAATAAAATAATAGATCAAAAAGTATTCCCAACGTTATTGATATAACAATGGAATTAACTGAGAACGTAAAAAAAATAAAAATGATGTAAGGATAATACTCTAACCCTAAATTAATTCTAATGTTATAAGAATAACAAATGAATTAATTTGAGCGAGAATTTTCGTGTGTCTAATCGAGACAAATTAAATCCCCTCGAAGGTAGACATCACGACATTCTCAATTATGGGTAAAGATTGAGTATAGATCAACTATGATTAGTATTTTAACATTTTGATTTTTTTTTAAAAAAATAAATAACAGTTTTTTTACTTTTTTTTTTCATAAGGAAACAAGCATTTTTTTATTTTATTTTTTAAAACCAACACGGGATTTTTTATTCTTATTTTTAAGGAAACAAAGCAAAAAAGACAATAATTATATACAAAAGAATAAATATATCACATGAATGCATGAATGAGATTTGCAATATATGTTATACAATAAGTTTAAGGATCAACATGTGATATAACCAAGTATGTGTATCCTAAAGTTCAAAACTTTGGATAATAATTGGTTGGCTCTAGGATGCGTATGAGTGTAATATATGTTCTAATCATTCCTAGAAGTAAATGGTCCCCAAGCCTTCTATCTGATTAAACAGCGTAGTTAGCTTGAGTGGAGAATTTCATGCGCCTGCACGGGAACCGAAATTCCACGAAGGTCACACTACTCAGTCTCCGAATCTAATCTTAAAGGTAAAGCCCGGGTAGGAGGCTTGTGAAAGTGTGTGCGATGCATGACAATGCAAAATGTAAATTGCAATAAATATATTAATACTGTAATAATAAATAAAACATGCTAAATAAAAACTAACAATAAAATAAATAAACAAAGAAATACAAGAAAAACAAAATGACCAAAAAAAATGAAAATTTAAAACTAAAAACATGTTAAATAAAAAAACTAACAATAAAATAAATAAACAAAGAAATAAAAGAAAAACAAAGGACTAAAAATGGAAAACTGGATAATAAAAAAATAAAATGCAATGGCCTGACCCTCTAAAAAAAAGTCCCCAGTGGAGTCGCCATGCTGTCGCAACGTCATTGCGACGCGGAGCGGCCGACGTCCTCTTTCAAGGGTTTTGTTTTAAAAAATAAAAGAGATGGAGTCGCCACCAATCATTTTGGGTGTGATTGGTCACCTTAAAACAAAAAACTGGTCTACGGAAAGAGAAATTAGGTTCGGGGGTCGTTTGAGCGTAGGGAAGGTATTAGCACCCTACAACACCCGTTAAAACGGTAACCATATTTTATCTTATATTATCCAATTAATTTTAAAATGTCCTTAATTTGAGAAAATAAATAAATAAAAGTTTTGTTAAAAATGAATGTCTCATTTAATCAAATCTTAGCCTTAAAAATAAGGTAAGAGTTTGATATATTAGTGTAATTTAACTTTAATTAATTATCATATCTAAATTTCCTTTTATTTAAAGGAAATTATTTACCTCAAGAATTTGAGAAATTTATCCCAACTCCGTCATAGGATTTACATGATAATATTTAATTTTTTAAAATATATTGATTTTTAGAAGGATTGGGAGGATTTTCGTGTGCTTGCACGAGAGTCGAAACTCTACGAAAGTCACATTACTCAGCCCTCAAATAAATTCATAGTTATTTAGTAAACATTTAGTTTTAAACAAAAATTATTGATTATAGATTATAAGGCGAAATTAAAATTTATTTGGAAAATTCCAATAAGACAAAGTTGAAATTCATTTTGAAATAAAGTATTTAAAATAAGTAATTAAATTTTATTTACAAATTTAAATTAAGGTAAAATTAAAGATACCTTAAAACTCTAATTTTAAAAAAGGAAAATATGTCATAACTTAATTGAAAAATAAATACTCAAAGTAAGTCCAATTTGTAAATAAAAATAAAGTCAAATATGTAATGGAAAGTCAAATGTCAAATTTGTAAAATAAACAAAGGAAAATTATTTGTATAATTAAATGGACATGGTAAATTTGTAAAGAATATAAAATTAATGGCATTTTCGTAAATAACTTAAAATCTAAAAAAATTGGACCTTCTTCTTCACGATTGTTCGTTGTCTGCTTCTCCACGCGTTCAGCCGCCGTCGCAATGGAACTTCGTCTGAGATCTGCTGCCGCCGTGGGGTTCAGAGCCATCGTGAAGGTCCGCCGGAGTCTGGAGCTTGGTCCGGTGGAGTTTGTTCGTGGGCCGCCGTTCGCCGCCGTGATGTTCGGTTGGTGTGCTGCCGTGGGGTTCAGAGCCATCGTGAAGGTCCGCCGGAGTCTGGAGCTTGGTCCGGCGGAGTTTGTTCGTGGGCCGCCGTTCGCCGCCGTGATGTTCGGTTGGTGTGCCGCCGCGCGCCGTGAGTTTCTTTGCATCGTCGTGCGACGCTGTCGTAGAATTTAGCCGGAGGTGGTGGGTCTCGCCGGAATTTAAGTTAAAGATGAAGAGCTTGGAGGTAGGTGATGATGAATAGTAAGGAGGAGAGAGAAAAATAGAGAAAATTGGAGTTTTCTTTGGAGGAAAGAGAAAGAGAAAAGTGGAGAAAATTGGGGTTTTTGGAGGAGAGAGAAAATGGGTTGATTTGTGGTTTGACTCCTCTAAAATCAATATTTCTTCCTAATTATGCTTAGCGTTTTGTTCGGGTCCTTCCTCTAGCTTTTTTCTCTCATATTTTTATGACCCGCTATTTTACGAGCCTTTCGCTCTAATATTTTATGACCTCTAATTTTACGAGCCTTCCGCTCTGATCTTCTCTTATCGTTCCCCTCCTTACCTATTTCTCTTAGTCGGTATTTATAGGCCATTGAAAATCACATCTAAGGTAAAAATCTCAATGAATTTATTATTCGAAATGTTTTCTCAATTGAAATAGATTTTAGGCCAAAAATGAACAAATATTTTATATCATAAATGAATATCAAATTTTAAACCAAAAATGAATTAAATATTTTATACTCATAAATGAATATCAAATTCTAACCCAAAAATAAATTAAAGATTTTATACTCATAAATGAATATCAAATTCTAACCCAAAAATAAATTAAAGATTTTATATTCATTGAAGTAAATAAATGAATATCAAACTTTAGCCATAAAATGACTTAAAATTTGTATACTTTAATTTTATTTGTCAAATTAGGTAAATACCTTTCAAAACCGTTAATACTTTATTTTTGTTATTTTTCTCCAATTCTCAAAATTAATAAAATACAAAATTAAATAAAAAAATGAATTTAAAACTTAAAAGACTTAATCAAATATGACAAAAAATCAATAAATAAAAAGGGTAAAAACATTAATAATAAACAAATGGCCGGACCAAATACGGTGTCTACACCTGTTTTAGATTTTTTGGAAATAGTAACAGCAGGATCTTGATTGCTTTTCCTTTATTGTGCCAGGAAAGGAAGATTTATATCTAAAGGAGGTTCAACACAAGAGATCTTTTTTTTCCCTTTGCGCTTGCTAGTAAGGAGAGATGGCTGACTTGTGAAGGAGAAAAGATGAGAGGGGGAAGGGACAATAGGATGAACGAGAGTATGGGGGTAATGGGGAGGGAGAGGAGGAAAATCAAGAGGAAGAGGGGTTGCTAAGCACGACAGGGTCTTTGGTGGAGCAGAGGGTGGGGATGGGGGGTGGACGGTAAAGGGTAAGTCTTGGTTTGGGGAGGAGAAAGAAGGCATGGTTTCAGACTGAATGTGGCAGCCTAAGTTCGGGGGGGGGGGGGGGGGGGGGGGGGGGAGAAAGATCACTAATAAGGGGGGAAACAAGGGGATCAAGAGGGGTACAAGGTGGTGAGAGATTTGGGGAGGGAGATTTGTTTATCTGAGAGGGAACTGGGCGAAAAGAGTCAACAATTTTTTTAGGAGAGTTGGAAATTAAAGGATTGAATCGCAGATTGGAACCAAATAGGTATTTTTTAGGATTTTTTAGGGGAGGATTAGCAAAGGTTGAGGCACAATCTTTCGCCAGATGACCAATTAGACCGCAAAAATAGCAAAATTCAGGAAGTCTTTCGTAACGTATGAGAATCCAGCAGTTGGGTTGAGAATCGTCTAAAGAAAGTTTAATGCCTCTTCTCAGAGGCTTACTGATATCGATGGCTATACGAATTTTGAGGCTGGTACCCCAACATCTACCCATTTCATCATCTTCAACATCTAAAAACTTCCCAATTGCATTTCCCAGATCAGTAGTCATAAGTCTATTTCTGCAGGCAATGGGAAGATCAAAGAAGTGGACTCAGAATGACACTGATGAAAATGTCATAAGTGAAGGTTTGATGAGAGGATTGGGCTTTTCCAAAATGAACAAGCTTTTATCAAAGAGCCAAGGGCCTGAATGAAGGCTGCGATTGAGATCAGGGAGGCTTGAAAAGACAAAAACAAAGAGATTCTTGGAGAGGTTATGGACTAAGAGATGATCTTGATTCCATATTTTTCGAAAAGAAGCCTGAATAGTGTCACATGTAATAAACCTTGGCAGATAAGTTTTCCGATTAAATGAAGAAACAGAGCATCCTCAGAAACATCAGATAGCGGCGGTTTGAAAGAGATGATCGTGCTCTCTTCCACAGAGGTAAGAGACATTTTTTGCCAATCTGAAATTAACTCTTCTTCATTCATTAGAAAGAACGGACAAAAGGTGGTTCTTGACAAAAGCTTAAGGAGAAGTCAGAGACAAAACAAAGCAAGAAAAGGGGAGAGAAAGAAAGGAAAAGAAACCAGCAGCCAGGCGAGAGAACCGCACCAAGGCGGGAAGAGACCACACGAAGGTGGAAGGGCACTCAGGGGAAGAGGAGAAGGGCACTCACATCTTGGAGGATCTTGGAGAATATTGAAATCCGCACATTATTCCTTAGTAAATTAATTTTGAACTCTCCTCAAAAATAAAAAATAATAAATCTAAACCATGTGGTTTAAGTTTTATTTTTTTATTATTTTTTATTATTTATTATTTTTGTTAATTACTATATTGAATAGATTTTATTTAGTAGTCAATTTTAATTGATTAATTTATATCAAAATATAGTTAATTAATTATGAATAAATCAAATAAAATTAAAATTATAGTTATATTTGTACTATGATGAATTGAATAATTAATACTAAGTGTTATTTACACACTACAATCCAACATGATTGTATGCTTAATAGATCAGACAGTCTTCGATTTAATTAATCTTTATCCATGTTTGGATTTATGTCTTAATGTCTCGTAATTTATTAATAATTATTTGATAATTATTTTATTATTATTAGTTGTAATTTATAATATTCATTATATATAAAAATCCAAGGTTCTTGAATAGTATGTAGTTGACATACGGGAGGATCATGTTCAAGGAATAATCTAAATAGCCTATAGTATATGGATGAGGTTGGATGCATTATCCTGGTAACACTATTAATATGACCCACTTTGTAATTGTTACAAATAATGATTTAATCCAAATCATTCATGTAGAGACATGTGAGTGAATGTATCATATACAATGAGTTTATATAAGACTGGACCACGAAATATATAATCTTTCTTTATAAATCCGTTATTTGAGAAGATTAATATTTCATAGGATGATCATATGTGATTCGATCTTAATCTTGAGTGAGTTATGAACTCCTGCCTGTGATGGCTCGTCCTTTGATTTGTATGGGTGAGAATGATATTTATAATCGATTCAATAAGCCTACCATTTTGGGGACTTGACCAAACAGAGAGCTGGAAACATAAGTTTCACAAGATGAAATTCACTCATCCCCATATAGGGAAAATAGATGAGTAGTTCCCTTAAGGGTTGATTTCGGGACTTGAACAATGGGGTCCCACCCACTCATTGGCCCGAGATGAATTTGGTTTATGGTTGGATCATAAACATATTGTTCATTAGAGAATCAATGGTACTTAAGGTGTAAGATGTAATTATAGGGGTAAAACGGATTTTTGACCTAGTTGTAATTACGAACAACTCGTGAAGGATCGACTTGCATTTAATGGTTATATCCATGGACACAACTTGTCCTACGGTGCATAAGAGTGCAACTTTAGGCCTATAATGGAGTGACCTAGAGTTAATGGGTGAAATTTAATTAATTAATGAGTTTAATTAATTAATTTTGTATCACTCGAACTTATAAATTTGTAGGCCATAAGGTCCCCTTACTAGTAGTAACACTACAATGATGAATTTAGTTGAATTTTTTTTTGAAATAAAAGTGCAACTCTAGGCCTATAATAGAGTGACCTAGAGTTAATGGGTGAAAGTTAATTAATTAATGAGTTTAATTAATTAATTTTGTATCACTCGAACTTATAAATTTGTAGGCCATAAGGTCCCCTTACTAGTAGTAACACTACAATGATGAATTTAATTGAAATGTTTTTTGAAATATTCAAATTAATATTTATATATTTGATATATTAAATGTAGAAGAGGAAAATATATTTATTGTATTTGATTCCTAAAAGCCCTAGGACATTTAGGGCTCGTTTGATAACGTTCCCGTTTCTTGATCCCTGTTTCTTGGTTCTTGGTTCTTAATTCTTGTTTCTTATTTTTTAGGAACTAGAAACAGAAACATGTTTGTTGTTTGATAACCATTTCTTGTTTCTCATTTTTTTTTTATTGATTTAAATATAATTTAGTTATATAATATAAAACATATAACATGCATTAAAACACATAAAAAATAGTTATCAAAATTTTATATTATTTAATAAAAATAAGTTTCATTGTGAAAATAACAACAAGAACAAAAATATTTCTATCATTTAAATGTTGCCTAAATTTTATATGTAATGTTATCTCTCTCACTTGAATCATTCGCCTTAAATGATGTTAACTCAGATCAAACTTAATTATATTACTCGATAAATGTTAAAATATTAAAGTGAGGCTAAATGCAGGTTTTAGCGAGCAAAATTTATATATTCCAAATTTTAACCGATTTCAAGGGTACGAAAAAATTTAAATAATATAGAAATATATATTGTAAAATTAAAAATTAAAATAATAACCCAACCGAGCATAACTCAATTGGCATGAGATTGTGCCTTAACTAAGAGGTCATGAGTTCAATCCCCTTTAATTAAATATCTTTGCAGTATATATATATATATATATATATATATATATATATATATATATATATATATTACAAAACATAAAATATTAAAAATGAGGAAATGCATGATTTATTGTGCAAAATTCTACCAAAAATTAAAAAAAATATATAAATATATATATTTCAAAATAAAAAATTAAAACAATATAATATACTACAAAATTAATATGGGAAAAAAATTAAAAATAAAAGTGGAATACCCTAGATCCTAGGGTTGTACATGGGTTGGGTTGGAGGGTTTTTCAACCCAACCCGAAAATTTCGGGTTGGTGAATTCTCAACCCAACCCAACCCAACATTTCTGTCAACCCAACCCTTCAATTTTCGGGTTGGGTTGGGTTGGGTTGGCGGGTTGCCTTTTTTTTTTTTTTTTTTTATTAACTTCAAAATGACCGTTAATGAAATTACTTAATCCTTATTTTCCTTACAAAATTACCATTAATGAAATTCCTTAATCTTTGATTTTCCTTTCAAAATCATCATTAATTCTTGATTTTCCTTTCAAAATCACCGAATGTTTTTTTTTTAAATATATTAAATTCATTATATATATAATTTTTTTTTAATATATTGAATTCGGGTTGGTTCGGGTTGAACCAAGCCAAATTTGGTTCAACCCGCGAACCAACCCAAAAATTCGATTTTTCAAAATAGCAACCCAACCCAACCCATATTAAAAAAAAACCCAACCCAACCCGAAAAGTTGGGTTGGGTTGGGTTGGGTTTCGTGAGTTGCGGGTTTTTTGAACACCCCTACTAGATCCGAAGCTAACATCTATAAAGGATATAGGGTTCTGAACGTGCCCTTGACAAACAAATCACCAACATTTTTTATGTTCAAAATGGTAATAATATAATAAGGAAACGAGTAGAAACGGAATAGAGAAAAACTAATTTTTGTAGTTTCTCAAATTTTGGCATTTTTTTAGAAACGTTTCTTAAAATTTAGAAACAAGAAACGAGAATGGTTATCAAACAAGTATGTTTCTTAAAAAATGAGAAACAAAAACAGGAAACAAGAAACGAGAACGTTGTCAAACGGACCCTTAGGTTTAGGTAAAAGGTTGGCCAAACACACTAGTCAATTTTCACACCGCGAATTGTTCTCTGAAAAACTACATTTCTTTAAAAGAGTTCCCACAAGCCTTGATCTTGTGTTCGAGTCATAGGAAGATCTCGTGGAAAAAGGAACATAAGAAGATTATTGTCTTCAAAGGTAATATAGTTTGCTTAACCTTTTATTTGTTTAATTCTAAATAAATTCAAAAGAACGATTCCAACGCTTCCGCTGCGTCGGTTTGAAGAGTTCATTCCCTTCAATCCAGGGGCAGACCTACCAGATTCACCGCCAGACCGACCGGGTCGCCCAGACTGGACCGATGGCCAAACAATATTCAATGCAGTCGTCGAGTAGCGCGCCCGACTCTATAGATAAGACATTCTTCGATTAATTAATCTTTATCCAAACCATATAGGTAAGATAACTTTGGCCCTGGTATCACCAATGGATTTTTGGCGGAATGGTAGCGCGTTTGACTCCAGATTAGAAGGTTCCGTGTTCGATTCATGTCGGGTTTAATTTTTTCAATCTTTCTCGTCATTTGTTTTCATCAACTCTCGATCATCTATAATTACTCAAAGATGTTTTACTAGTAATACTAAACACATTTTTTTTAAAAAGGTGTGGTGATAGCACAAATTGTGAGCTATTAATAGGATATATTTATGATAATTTAGAGACTTACACGATTTTTATCCTCTTTCTACTTGATTATTTTATAAATATCGAGCATTTGGAACAAACCGAAGAATTTAGACGATTTATGATGAAAAAAAAGTTTATTGGATGCAAATTTAACCTTCGAGTCAAGAGAAGGAATAAATTAGCCAAACACCAAAGGAAGTAGCGTCCCAACACGACCAGACCGACCGGGTCGCCCAGACTGGACCGATGGCCAAACAGTATTCAATGCACTCCTCGGGGACATTCTTCGATAAATTAATCTTTATCTAAACCATATAGGTAAGATAAATTTGGCCCTAGTAGCACCAATGGATTTGTGGCGCAATGGTAGCGCGTCTGACTCCAGATCAGAAGGTTGCGTGTTCGATTCACGTCGAGTTCAACTTTTTCAATCTTTCTCGTCATTTGTTTTCATCAACTCTTGATCATCTATAATTACTCAAAGATGTTTTACTATAATACTAAACACATTTTTTTAAAAAGGTGTGGTGATAGCACAAATTGTGAGCTACTTATAGGATCTATTTATGATAATTTAGAGACTTACACGATTTTATCCCGTTTCTACTTGATTATTTTATAAATATCGAGCATTTGGAGCAAACCGGAGAATTTAGACGATTTATAATGAAAAAAAAGTTTATTGGATGCAAATTTAACCTTTGAGTCAAGAGAAGGAATAAATTAGCCAAACACCCAAGGAAATAGCGTCTCAACACTACCAGATCCACCGCCAGACCGACCGGGTCGCCCAGACTGGACCGATGGCCAAACAGTATTCAATGCAGTCCTCGAGTAGCGCGCCCGACTCTATAGATAAGACATTCTTCGATTAATTAATCTTTATCCAAACCATATAGGTAAGATAAATTTTGCCCTAGTATCACCAATGGATTCGTGGCGCAATGGTAACGCGTCTGACTCCAGATCAGAAGGTTGCATGTCGATTTTTATCCCGTTTCTACTTGATTATTTTATAAATGTCGAGCATTTGGAGCAAACCGGTGAATTTAGACGATTTATGATGAAAAAAAAGTTAATTGGATGCAAATTTAAACTTCGAGTCAAGAGAAAGAATAAATTAGCCAAACACCCAAGGAAGTAGCGTCTCAACACTACCAGATCCACCGTCAGACCGACCAGGTCGCCCAGACTGGACCGATGGCCAAACAGTATTCAATGCACTCCTCGAGTAGCGCGCCTGACTCTATAGATAAGACATTCTTCGATTAATTAATCTTTATCCAAACCATATAGGTAAGATAAATTTTGGCCATGGTATCACCAATGGATTCGTTGCGCAATGGTAGCGCGTCTGACTCAAGATTAGAAGGTTGCGTGTTCGATTCACGTCGAGTTCAATTTTTTCAATCTTTCTCGTCATTTGTTTTCATCAACTCTTGATCATCTATAATTACTCAAAGATGTTTTACTATAATACTAGACACATTTTTTTAAAAAGGTGTGGTGATAACACAAATTGTGAGCTATTAATAGGATCTATTTATGATAATTGAGAGGCTTACACGATTTTTATCCCGTTTCTACTTGATTATTTTATAATAATCGAGCATTTGGAACAAACTGAAGAATTTAGAAGATTTATGATGAAAAAAAAGTTTATTGGATGCAAATTTAACCTTCGAGTCAAGAGAAGGAATAAATTAGCCAAACACCAAAGGAAGTAGCGTCTCAACACTACCAGATCCACCGTCAGACCGACAAGGTCGCCCAGACTGGACCGATGGCCAAACAGTATTCAATTCACTCCTCGAGTAGCGCGCCTGACTCTATAGATAAGACATTGTTCGATTAATTAATCTTTATCCAAACCATATAGGTAAGATAAATTTTGGCCTTGGTATCACCAATGGATTCGTGGCGCAATGGTAGCGCGTCTGACTCCAGATCAGAAGGTTGCGTGTTCGATTCACGTCGAGTTCAATTTTTCAATCTTTTTCGTCATTTGTTTTCATGTTTTACTATAATACTAAACACATTTTTTTTAAAAAGGTGTGGTGATAACACAAATTGTGAGCTATTAATAGGATCTATTTATGATAATTTAGAGGCTTACACAATTTTATTTATGATGAAAAAAAAGTTTATTGGATGCAAATTTAACCTTCGAGTCAAGAGAAGGAATAAATTAGCCAAACACCAAAGGAAGTAGCGTCTCAACACGACCAGATCCACCGTCAGACCGACCGAGTCGCCCAGACTGGACCGATGGCCAAACAGTATTCAATGTACTCCTCGGGGACATTCTTCGATTAATTAATCTTTATCCAAACCATATAGGTAAGATAAATTTGGCCTTGGTATCACCAAAGGATTTGTGGCGCAATGGTAGCGCGTCTGACTCGAGATTAGAAGGTTGTGTGTTTGATTCACGTCAGGTTCAATTTTTTCAATCTATCTCGTCATTTGTTTTCATCAACTAAACACATTTTTTTTTAAAAGTTGTGGTGATAGCACAAATTGTGAGTTATTTATAGGATATATTTATGATAATTTAAAGACTTAAACGATTTTTATCCCTTTCTACTTGATTATTTTATAAATATCGAGCATTTGGAACAAACCGAAGAATTTAGACGATTTATGATGAAAAAAACGTTTATTGGATGCAAATTTAACCTTCGAGTCAAGAGAAGGAATAAATTAGCCAAACACCAAAGGAAGTAGCGTCTCAACACGACCAGATCCACCGTCAGACCGACCGGGTCGCCCAGACTGGACCGATGGCCAAACAGTCAATGCACTTCTCGGGGACATTCTTCGATAAATTAATCTTTATCTAAACCATATAGGTAAGATAAATTTGGCACTAGTATCACCAATGGATTTGTGGCGCAATGGTAGTGCGTCTGACTTTAGATCAGAAGGTGTGTGGTCGATTCATGCCAGGTTCAATTTTTCCAATCTTTCTCGTCATTTGTTTTGATCAACTCTTGATCATCTATAATTACTCAAAGATGTTTTACTAGTAATACTAAACACATTTTTTTTTTTTAAAAAGGTGTGGTGATATCACAAATTGTGAGCTACTTAGAGGATCTATTTATGATAATTTAGAGACTTACACGATTTTATCCCGTTTCTACTTGATTATTTTATAAATATCGAGCATTTGGAGCAAACCGGAGAATTTAGACGATTTATGATGAAAAAAAGTTTATTGGATGCAAATTTAACCTTTGAGTCAAGAGAAGGAATAAATTAGCCAAACACCCAAGGAAATAGCGTCTCAACACTACCAGATCCACTGCCAGACCGACCGGGTCGCCCAGACTGGACCGATGGCCAAACAGTATTTAATGCAGTCCTCGAGTAGCGCGCCCGACTCTATAGATAAGACATTCTTCGATTAATTAATCTTTATCCAAACCATATAGGTAAGATAAATTTTGCCCTAGTATCACCAATGGATTCGTGGCGCAATGGTAGCGCGTCTGACTCCAGATCAAAAGGTTGCATGTTCAATTCACGTCGGGTTCAATTTTTTCAATCTTTCTCGTCATTTGTTTTCATCAACTCTTCATCATCTATAATTACTCAAAGATGTTTTACTAGTAATACTAAACACATTTTTTTAAAAGGTGTGGTGATAGCACAAATTGTGAGCTATTAATAGGATCTATTTATGATAATTTAGAGGCTTACACGATTTTTATCCCGTTTCTACTTGATTATTTTATAAATATCGAGCATTTGGAACAAACTGAAGAATTTAGACGATTTATGATGAAAAAAAAGTTTATTGGATGCAAATTTAACCTTCGAGTCAAGAGAAGGAATAAATTAGCCAAACACCAAAGAAAGTAGAGTCTCAACACGACCAGATCCACCGTCAGACCAACCGGGTCGCCCAGACTGGACCGATGGCCAAACAGTATTCAATGCACTCCTCCGGGACATTCTTCGATTAATTAATCTTTATCCAAACCATATAGGTAAGATAAATTTGGCTCTGGTATCATCAATGAATTCGTGGCGCAATGGTAGCACGTCTGACTCCAGATCAGAAGGTTGCGTGTTCGATTCACGTCGGGTTCAATTTTTTCAATCTTTCTCGTCATTTGTTTTCATCAACTCTTGATCATCTATAATTACTCAAAGAATGTTTTACTAGTAATACTAAACTCATTTTTTTAAAAAGGTGTGGTGATAGCAGAAATTGTGAGCTATTAATAGGATCTATTTATGATAATTTAGAGACTTACACGATTTTTATCCAGTTTCTACTTGATTATTTTATAAATATCGAGCATTTGGAGCAAACCGGAGAATTTAGACGATTTATGATGAAAAAAAAGTTTATTGGATGCAAATTTAACCTTCGAGTCAAGAGAAGGAATAAATTAGCCAAACACTCAAGGAAATGTTGGGAATGACTAACCCATGTGCAATAATAAAGGAAAACTCTCTCCCAAGAATCCCACATTGAAAGATTAACAATTGGGAAAAGGGTATAAATAGGGGAACCTTTTATTAGACTTGTAAAAGTGGTTAGTGTGTAGAACTATTCCCCATCCCACACACGCGCTGCCGTTTCCGACGACCGGTACAATCGTGCTATGCGCGTAAAAAGGAATATCTTTTTACCGTTTTATTTATCCTTTATACTCTTCCGTTTTTGTTTATTGTTTTGGGAAAAAACGGAAACAGATTTGGTTAATAAAGAACGGATTTGAAACATCTGAATTTAATACCGATTTGAAACCTCCGAATTTAATAGCCGATTAAATTCTTTGAAACCGATTTGAAACCTCCGAATTTAATAGCAGATTAAATTCATTTTTTAACAGCTCCTTTTATGTTTAGTATAAAAGGGGAAGGCTGGGAGAAGAAAGGATCATTCCAAAAATCATATTTGTTCTCTTCATCTTTTACAAAAATCTCTGGGCAAATTTTATTGTGAGTCCAATCCCTACCTGACGAGTGGATGTCAGTGAGGGGTGTTGCGTTAACCTTGGGGAGCAACCGGCGACAGACGATTCACACCAAGGTCGTGCCGAAATTGCTTTCAAGGCAGTGGTATCCACGACGCAACTATTCTTTTTTTGACCCTGTTCGACTAACAATTTGAAAGCAGTTCTCTTCTGTCCAAATGTCGATCAAGTCAGGAAAGGCTCTTCCAGATCTGTCCAAACTAGAGCCTCTTGATGGTTCCAACTACCGCTGATGGTCCCAAAAGCTACTCATTTTCTTCGAACAACTGGAGGTAGACTATATCTTGCTATCTGAAACTCTTGTTAGACCAAACATTGTTGCTGCCGCACTGCCAGAAACATCAACAGATGCTACTGCTAAAATCCGATCTGAATCGATCCCTGCAACTGTACCTGAAAAACACGCCAAGGATAACAAAACAGTTCGGAGTCACTTGCTCAACCACATGACAGACTCCATGTTCGATCTGTTCGTAGTCCAGAAATCTGCATACAAAATCTGGACCACTCTGGAGTCTAGATACAGAGGTGATGACGCAGGAAGGAAAAAATACGTGGTTGGTAAGTGGTTACAATTTCAACTGACGGATGAAAAATCGATCATGGAACAAGTACATGCCTACGAAAATCTTGTGGCAACTGTCCTATCCGAAGGCATGAAGATGTGTGAAATTCTCCAAGCAAATGTGATGCTTGAAAAATTTCCCCCTTCATGGAGCGATTACAAAAATCATCTGAAACACAAGAAGAAAGATCTGACCCTCCAAGAACTGATCAGTCACATGCGCACCGAAGAAGCCAACAGGTAGAAAGATAAGTTGTCTTCACTATCTTCCTTTTCTGTTAATGCTAACCTGGTTGAACCTTCTGGTGCAAAAGACAGGTCAAATAAGGGAAAAGGTAAACATGCCCCAAGAGACAAAACAATACAAAAAAGAGGACATCAATTCAAGGCTGCTGGAGGGCGAATTGAGAAATCAAAGCTACTTTGCTATGTCTGTGGAAAACCAGGACACAAATCCTATCAATGCAACCAGAGGAAAGGAAGACCAGATCAAAATCATGTCTTTATCAAACCAACTCCACAAGCCAACATTGTTGAAGAAGAAATTATAGTTGTTGTGGTCGTGGAAGCAAACCTAGTAGAAAACAAATCCGACTGGATTCTGGACACTGGAGCCTCAAAACACTTTTGCTCAAACCAAAGTCTATTCCATGATTTCCAGGAGGCAACTGATGGTGAACATGTGTTCACGGGAAATTCGGCCACTGCTAGAGTTCTCGGAAAAGGGAAGGTTCTATTAAAACTTACTTCTGGAAAAACTTTATCGCTTAGTGATGTTTTGTATGTTCCCTCACTACGTAGGAATTTGGTGTCTGGAAGTCTGTTGATTAAAGCGGGACTTAGGATTGTGTTTGAGGCAAACAAGGTTATCATCACCAAAAATGGTGACTTTGTTGGTAAGGGGTACCTAGCTGATGGTTTATTCGTTCTAAATACTTTTCCTGCTTTAATGAATGAAAACACATCTGATTTTGCCTATATAGTTGAGTCTCTTGATATATGGCATGGTAGATTAGGACATGTGAATGTCGCATCGATTAAAAGGCTTAGAAATTTGCATCTCATTAAAATATCTGATACGCATGATAATACCAAATGTACTGTGTGCGTAGAAGCAAAATTCACAAAAAGACCTTTTAAATCAATTGCAACAAGGAGCACATAATTACTTGAATTAATTCACTCAGACTTAGCTGACTTTAGAAATACTGCAAGCAGAGGTGGTAAAAAGTATTGTATATCTTTCGTAGATGATTACTCTAGATATACAAGGATTTACCTCTTGAATTCAAAAGATGAAGCATGCAGCATGTTTATTAAATTCAAGGCTGAAGTAGAAAATCAATTAGATAGAAAAATTAAAAGGCTAAGATCTGATAGAGGTGGTGAATACAGTAATAACCTTTTAAAGGAATTCTGCGAATTAAACGGAATCATTCATGAAGTTACTGCTCCTTATTCTCCTCAACAAAATGGCATAGTTGAGCGTAAGAATTGAACTTTAAAAGAAATGATGAATGACATGTTATTAAGTTCTGGACTATCAGATAACATGTGGGGGGAAGCTGTGTTTTCTGCCTGTTTTATTCTTAACAGAGTATCGCACAAAAAATTGGATAAGACTCCGTACGAGCTGTGGAAAGGATACTCACCCAACTTCAGCTATCTGAGAGTGTGGGGATGCTTGGAAAAAGTAGCATATCCAGAATTCAAGAAACCAACGGTTGGATCTAAAACTTTTGACTGCATTTTTATTGGTTATGCTCAAAATAGTGCTGCATATAGGTTTATGTGCATAAATGATAATTCAATTTGCGAATATAGAGATGCTGAATTCTTTGAGCATATTTTTCCATTGGCTAAATCTGTTGATCAGTTAGATAGCATGTTAGGTCTTAATCATACAACAGATTCGAATGATAAAATAGCTGGTACTTCACAAAGTGAACAAATCTTTGACTTGTCTCATCCTACTACCTCTAATAGCATGCATGAATCTGAACCTAGAAGAAGTAAGAGACAAAAACTTAATAAAGATTTTGGACTAGACTTCCTAACTATTTTCTTAGTTGAAAATTCAGATAAAATAGATAATCAATTTGCTTGCATGTTCCTAATAGATGAAGATCCCAAAAGTTATCAGGAAGCATTAAGTACGGTAGACTCTAGCTTCTGGAAAGAAGCAATTAAGAGTGAATTAGATTCTTTGAGCATGAATCAAACATGGGACTTAGTAGAGCTTCCTAAGGGAAATAAAACCATTAAAAGTAAATGGATTTTTAAGAGGAAAACCAGACCAGATGGGTCAATAGAAAAATTTAAAGCCAGATTAGTAGTTGTGGGATATACTCAAAAACAAGGCATAAACTATTTTGACACATACTCTCCGGTAACCAAAATAGCTACAATTAGAGCCTTAATCGCCTATGCTGCAATTCGTGGTCTCATGATACATCAGATGGATGTAAAGACCGCTTTTCTGAATGGTGATTTAGAAGAGGAAATACACATGTCACAACCAGAGGGCTTTATTATCCCTGGTCAAGAAAATAAAGTTTGCAAGCTTAAAAAATCTCTTTACGGTCTAAAACAAGCACCTAAGCAATGGTATGAAAAGTTTAATAATACCTTGGTAAACAACGGATTTAAAGTAAACTGTTCTGATACATGTGTTTACTCAAAAACGCTTGGAATTGAATGTGTGATTATTAGTTTGTATGTTGATGATATGCTTATTTTTGGAACAAATCTAGATATCATCAATGATACAAAGACTTTTCTGTCCTCACATTTTGAAATGAAAGATTTAGGTGAGGCTGATGTGATATTAGGAGTTAAGATAAGAAAAACTGTAAATGGTTTTTCTTTATGTCAATCACACTACATTGAAAAAATGTTAAAGAGATTTGATTGTTTTGATAGCACCCCAGTAATAACACCTTATGATGCTAGTATGAACCTTAAGAAAAATAGAGGAAATAGTGTCTCTCAATCTGAGTATGCAAAAATAATAGGCAGTGTCATGTTTTTGATGAACTAGACTAGACCAGATATTGCATATGCTGTTAGTAGATTAAGTAGATACACACATAATCCTGATAAGAATCACTGAACTGCTCTTCGTCGATTATTGGGATACCTGAAAGGTACAATAGATCTGTGTTTGCACTTCAACAATTTTCCTGCAGTGTTAGAAGGATATTGTGATGCAAATTGGGTAACAGATAACGACGAGGTCAGCTCAACCAGTGGATATGTGTTCTTACTAGGTGGAGGTGTCATTTCATGGAAATCAGCTAAGCAAACATGTATAGCACGATCCACCATGGAATCAGAATTCATAGCTCTTGAGTTAGCAGGGCAAGAGGTTGAATGGCTAAGAAGCCTACTTGGAGACGTGCCATTGTGGGGGACGTCAGTGCCAGTATCAGTACATTGTGATTCACAAGCTGCCATAAGTATTGCCAAAAATAGTGTGTATAACGGCAAGAGAAGGCATCTACGCCTTAGACATGGAGTTGTGAAACAATTACTGAAAAGTGGAATTATCTCCCTGGAGTATGTAAGGTCAGAGAGAAATTTAGCAGATCCTCTCACCAAAGGCCTAACAAGGAGAGTAATTCAGGAGTCCTCACACAGTGTAGGACTTAAACCCTTATAAGTGCATCCATAGCCTTCTAGTTGGGTGGTTTAGGTAAGACTTGATGGATGGAACACTAAAGTAGTATCCATAGCCCGTTATTTGGGTGGTCTAGATACAGACTTGATGGAACTCTTAAAAGTCTTCATAGCTCAGTTGTTGAGTGGTCTGGTACAGACTTGATGAAGCATTTAACGTGATTGTGAAGGTTGGCCACCTTCTATGAAAGAGTTTAGGGTCTCTTTCTAGAGCTCTCACGATGACCCAAGGTTCTATGTGCATAGGCCATAAAAGCACTTGAAGTTGTATCAATATCATGGACTCATGATAAAACGTAAGGAACGAAGCGTGCTGTGGGGGTCTCAACTCAAATGGATGGAAGTTCAAGAGGTAACTCACTCCCTTCCATTAGGTTGTTGCCTCACTCCACTATGCAACAATTCAAATCGTAAGATATTGTTGTTTAAGCTTATTTGTTTATTCTTTGCTCAGTTTTTCTTTTTTCTTTCCTTTTTGTTTTGTTTGTTCCTTTATTTTATTATGGTAGTCATTCGTGGGGGATTGTTGGGAATGACTAACCCATGTGCAATAATAAAGGAAAACTCTCTCCCAAGAATCCCACATTGAAAGATTAACAATTGGAAAAATGGCATAAATAGGGGAACCTTTTATTAGACTTGCAAAAGTGGTTAGTGTGGAGAACTATTCCCCATCCCACACGCGCGCCGCCGACCGACCGGTTCGGTTCGGTTCAACCGCGCGTAAAAAGGAACATCTTTTTACCGTTTTATTTATCCTTTATACTCTTCCGTTTTTGTTTATTGTTTTGGGAAAAAACGGAAACAGATTTGGTTAATAAAGAACGGATTTGAAACCTCTGAATTTAATACCGATTTGAAACCTCCGAATTTAATAGCATATTAAATTCATTTTTTAACAGCTCCTTTTATGTTTAGTATAAAAGGGTGGGAGAAGAAAGGATCATTCCAAAAATCATATCTGTTCTCTTCATCTTTTACAAAAATCTCTGAGCAAATTTTATTGTGAGTCCAATCCCTACCTGACGAGTGGACGTCAGTGAGGGGTGTTGCGTTAACCTTGGGGAGCAACCGGCGACAGGCGATTCACACCAAGGTCGTGCCGAAATTGCTTTCAAGGCAGTGGTATCCACGGCGCAACTATTCTTTTTCTGACCCTGTTCGACTAACAGGAAATAGCGTCTCAACACTACCAGAGATCCATCGTCAGACCGACCGGGTCGCCCAGACTGGACCGATGGCCAAACAGTATTCAATGCACTCCTCGAGTAGCGCGCCCGACTCTATAGATAAGATATTCTTTGATTATATAATCTTTATCCAAACCATATAGGTAAGATAAATTTGGCTCTGGTATCACCAATGGACCGATGGCCAACCGGCGACAGGCGATTCACACCAAGGTCGTGCCGAAATTGCTTTCAAGGCAGTGGTATCCACGGCGCAACTATTCTTTTATTAGACTTGCAAAAGTGGTTAGTGTGGAGAACTATTCCCCATCCCACACGCGCGCCGCCGACCGACCGGTTCGGTTCGGTTCAACCGCGCGTAAAAAGGAACATCTTTTTACCGTTTTATTTATCCTTTATACTCTTCCGTTTTTGTTTATTGTTTTGGGAAAAAACGGAAACAGATTTGGTTAATAAAGAACGGATTTGAAACCTCTGAATTTAATACCGATTTGAAACCTCCGAATTTAATAGCATATTAAATTCATTTTTTAACAGCTCCTTTTATGTTTAGTATAAAAGGGTGGGAGAAGAAAGGATCATTCCAAAAATCATATCTGTTCTCTTCATCTTTTACAAAAATCTCTGAGCAAATTTTATTGTGAGTCCAATCCCTACCTGACGAGTGGACGTCAGTGAGGGGTGTTGCGTTAACCTTGGGGAGCAACCGGCGACAGGCGATTCACACCAAGGTCGTGCCGAAATTGCTTTCAAGGCAGTGGTATCCACGGCGCAACTATTCTTTTTCTGACCCTGTTCGACTAACAGGAAATAGCGTCTCAACACTACCAGAGATCCATCGTCAGACCGACCGGGTCGCCCAGACTGGACCGATGGCCAAACAGTATTCAATGCACTCCTCGAGTAGCGCGCCCGACTCTATAGATAAGATATTCTTTGATTATATAATCTTTATCCAAACCATATAGGTAAGATAAATTTGGCTCTGGTATCACCAATGGATTCGTGGCGCAATGGTAGCGCGTCTGACTCCAGATTAGAAGGTTGCGTGTTCTATTCACGTTGGTTTTTTTTCAATCTTTCTCGTCATTTATTTTCATCAACTCTCAATCCCTATCGTCCCTATTTAGAGACTTACAAAAATTTTATCCCGTTTCTACTTGATTATTTTATAAACATCGAGCATTTGGAGCAAACCGGAGAATTTAGATGATTTATGATGGAAAAAAAGTTTATTGGATGCAAATTTAACCTTCGAGTCAAGATAAGGAATAAATTAGCCCAACACCCAAGGAAGTAGCGTCTCAACACTACCAGATCCACCGTCAGACCGACCGGGTCGCCCAGACTGGACTGATGGCCAAACAATATTCAGTGCAATTCTCGGGTAGCGTGCCCGACTCTATAGATCAGACATTCTTCGATTAATTAATCTTTATCCAAACCATATATGTAAAATAAATTTGGCTTTGGTTCCATCAATGGATTCGTGGCGCAATGGTAGTGTGTCTGATTCTAAATCAGAAGGTTGTGTGTTTGATTCCCTCTGTCATTTTTTGTTTATGATAATTTAGAGGCTTACACGATTGTTATTTCGTTTCTACTAGATTATTTTATAGATATTTTAAGGTTCGGGTCGGGAGAAGGAATAAATAAGTCAAACACCCAAGGAGGTAGCGTCTCAACACTACCAGATCCACCGTCAAACTGGTCGGCTCGCTCAGACCGGACCGATTGCCAAACAGTATTCAATGCACTCCTCGGGTAGCGCGCCCCACTCTATAATCTTTATCCAAACCATATATGTAAGATAAATTTGGCTCTGGTATCCCCATTTAGCATACTTTTCAATTTTTGGCTCACCATTAGTCTTCATTTTTGGTTAATTTATCTCAAAATATATTTATTAAAAAATAGTTGTAACCTGAATCCAATTTTTCAAAGTGTTTTTTATTTATTAAGATAAAAAAAAAAAAAAGAAAAAAGCACTTTTGATCACCTATAATTACTTAAAAGATAGTTGACTAGTTATACTAAACACATTTTTTTAAAAGGTGTGTTGTTAGCACACATTTTGAGGTATTTATACGATCTATTTATGATAATTTAGAGCCTTAAATGATTGTTATCACGATTGATTATTTTCTAGATATCGAGCATTTGAAGCAAACTTGAGAATTTAGAAGATTTATGATGAAAAATAAGTTAATTCAAATTTTTGGTTAGAGTCAAGAGAAGGAATAAATAAGCCAAACATCCAAAGAGGCAGCGTCCCAGATCCACTGTCAGACCGGCCTACTCGCCAAGACCGACCGATCGCCAGACCGTCTTGTCTCGGGTAGCCCGTCTGACTTTATAGATTTGACAGTGTCTTTCATTTATTAATATTTCTCCCAACCATATATGTAAGATAAATTTGACTCTATTACCACCAAGGGATTCGTGATGCAATGGTAGCGTGGCTGACTCCAGATAAGAAGGTTGTGTGTTCGATTCATGCGCAAATTTATGGTTCGAGTTAAAAGAAGGAATAAATAAGCCAAACAGCCAAGGAGGTAACCTTACCCAAGGAGGTAGCGTCTCAACACTACTAGATTCGTCAGACCGGCCGACTTGCCCAGACCGGACCGATCGTCAGACCGTCTTCAATGCACTCCAGATAAGAAGGTTGTGTGTTTGATTCACTTTGTGAGCTATTTATAGGATCTATCTATGATAATTTAGAGGCTGAAACGATTTTTATCACGTTTATACTTAATTATTTTATAGGAATAAATAAGTCAAACACCCAATGAGGTAGCGTCTCAACACCACCAAATCCACCGTTTGACCGGTCGACCAGACCTGACCGATCGCGAGACAGTCTTCAATGCACACTCTTCGGTTAGCACGTCTGACTTTATAGATTAGACAGTCTTCGATTAATTAATCTTTATTCAAACCACAATATTCTATTTAGACGATTTTTACTCTTTTGAATTTGATTAGAGTTACCTATTTAAGAAAGTTAAACTATTGTGTTTGCATTAATTTGAAATTTTGTTATTTTGAAGGATTTACAAATGTTGATAAATAACTATTTTTGTAGGTTTTAAAATTGTTGAAAATAGCATTATAAGCCTCTAAAAAAGGAAACTCGTCGAAAAATATAATTTGACAACAAATAATTATCGACAAATTATTTGATAACTATAGAAGCTTAATAAATCCTTGAAAACAATTAATTTTTTAAGGTTAACCAACCTTTGAAAAAAAAAACTAATTTTCGAAGCTTAATGAACTTTGAGAAAAACTAATTTTCGAAGATTAATGAATCTTTGAAAAAAAAAAAAATCGAAGGTTAATGAACCTTTGAAATTTTTTTCCCGGCCGACGGAATTTATTTCCACACTTTTCGAAGGTTGAGTAAACCTTCAAAAAAAAAAAAAAAAATCGAAGGTTCATTTAGTGTTTTTTCGAAGGTTGTGACCTTCGAAAAAGATCAACTTTCTTGTAGTGTGAATACAGTGCATCTTCATTCTACTCTTTTGAATACAATACATTTACATTCTACTCTCTTGAATACAATGTTTTCATTCTACTTTATTTGAGTACAGTGTATTTTCATTATACTTTGTTTGAGTACATTGTATTTTCATTATACTCTGTTTGAATACAGAATATTTTCAGCGTCTATTTAAATACTTGAATACATAGTATTCTCAGCGTTTGTTTGAATACAAAGTATTCTCAGCATTTGTTCCAGCACGTGTGATGTTAGTTTTTTGTTTTCAATTAGATTTTTCTTTGTTTTTTGTTTTTATTTTTAACCATATTTTTATTTTGTATTTTCAAATACATAAATGATAACCGGTAGAGATAGATTTGTAATACTATTTTCAAATTATTTTGAAGGCTGAATAATTTTAGGACAAATGGTTATAAAATATAAAAACATATCTAACTAAATTAGAGATTGGGACTCACTGATTTTATGCACGTAGGATAAATTCAGAATTAGTTCCATAAGGGTAGTTTAGTCGTATCAGTTGACTCATGCTAAATATAATTTTTAGACATTCATCCAATAAAATAAAACATTTTGGACATCCATCAAAATGCCTATTAAATTTTGGACATTGCTCTAGTTATCCCAACTTCAACCCACTTGCGCGCCCACCTGACAAGCTCAACTCCTCAATGCTCGATTTGCACCCGCATCATTGCATATGCATGCGCCGCATGCAATCCCAGCCTCCAGACTTGCCAAATTCGAATTTTAGTCCGTTTTTATCCTATTTTCTCTTATAAATAATACATATTTTTCAACTTGATTTGTGAAACAAATTTGGAGAGTTATACCCTCTTTTCGAAAATACACAGCTTTAAGAGTTAGAAAATATTTTTGGGAGCACAAATGAAAAATTTGCATGCTTGAGATCGTGAAAATTGCAGCGCAAGCTTGGATCGACACTCAATATAGTTAATTTTATTCTTATTTCCCTTTTAATTTGTAGTTTTGTTATGAGTTTTCTACGGAGTTTAGACTTTGTAATAGTGAACGTGAGTGGCTAAACTCGTTTATCTTAGGGATTGATGTAGTCGTTAGACCGAATGTTTTAATTTATTGAATGTCTTGATCGATTGTTTTTCGAGTTTCTAACAAGAAATTATTCATGAGAACTCATCTAGAGGTTGTTAAATGAAAAGTCTCAATGACTTGCATGTTATTAAAAACTATACAAATGATTATTAATAATTTTATAATTTGCAGGAGATTTAATTATTGTGTTTGAAAAAGACATTTTTTATATATGACTTTCTGACTTGTGGTATATGTGTATATTCAATATTGGTTGTTTAATTAATTGATCGGTTGGTTTAATAGGTGAAATAACTCCCCCTCTCCTAAGTGTTCTTCATCTTTAATTTTATGTTTTTGTTTGTTTTAATCCTATATTTTGATTTCATGCATTCTCTAAATAAAATTAGGTGATTGTATTTGTAATACTGAACTAAAACATCAATCATCTGGATGAGACTCTTACACTGTATTAAAACTTAACCTACGATCTGGATGAGACTCTTACACTGTATTAAAACTTAACCTACGACATTGCGCATTGCAATAAAGTACGCAAATGCTCATAGAAAAGTTAATTTTATTTTAAAAATTTTTTTTTTATTCCAAGCACACACTATCAGTCACTAAGCTTAGTTACAACTTCAAATTATAAGAAGATCAAATTTTAGTGTGCTCTCTTTAGTAATCTCACTGCACACATTATGCAGCTACTATAAAAGAAAAGTCTAAGATTAAAGATCCACTTGTTGGAAAATTAGATAGGCAATTAAGACACTAATTGAAATTAAAAACCATGTATGTAGAGCACAAATGAAGAATAAATATGTGCATATCTGATTTGATGTCACTTAGCAATGCAATAGCCTTTCCTCTATGCCAAAGTGGACTTTGATTTGCTCCAATTTCTTCAAGAAAAAAAATTATTCCTTCAACTTCATCATTCAAATGAATTTAAAAACTAATATGTTATGAAATATGGGCAACCCACTTAATCTTTTGAACAACAACCTCACTAATTTTTTTCTCTTTATATACTTCACTTGCCTTCAAGGCTTCAACCATGTAGATGCAAACTTTCTCAAGAATTTGGTAAGAAATAATCAAAGATTATTCTTATTTATGTAAGATTATTTTTTTGGAAAAAAAGATACCCAATAATGAGTCTAGTTCATTAGAAATTAAACATATTCTAGATGTATTATATTAACATTATCAAATTAATCTTTTTTGCATGCTTTGACAAATTTCTTTTCTTCTTCATTTGTTGTAGGAAAAAGAAAGAAATAATCCGAGGAGAGAATGGCGAGGAATTCGAAGGTTGTCGCGGTTGTGTTCGTGTTGCTATTGACAAGCTCTTGCTTGTTTACTAATGGGATACACCAAGATCATCAACAACTTCATGATGAGAATAATGAAGATGAAGCCAAAGGTAATAGATTCCCAGATGAACAAAGCCCTCATCGTGAGTGTAATAGGCAAGATTATAAGTGTTGGAAACAAGCACTAAATTAAGTACTTCTTCAAATATAGAGTTAAAGACTTTCTTTCCCCCTTCCATACTTGTGAAGACATGATGATATATATTGTGTGTGTGTTTGTGTATAAATAAGTTATGATGTGATTGTATTCCATGTCTTGAAACATATGAACAATATGAATGGAGAGAATGTATTATCTAGTAGATTTGTAAAATCTCTAGTAGTTTTAATTGTTTCTTGTTAGCGAATTTAATTAGTTTCATGATGTTATTATATCATTAAAACATGTGCAAATTTGGTATCTGTACTTTTAATAAATCTTAAAAACAGTGACTACTATTAGTTTATTGTTAACTTTTTCAAAACAAATATAGTCTATTAGTCTTCCTTCTATAAATTTTAATTTAGAAATATATTCACACCGTTAACTTTTTCAAAACAAATATAGTCTATTAGTCTTCCTTCTATAAATTTTAATTTAGAAATATATTCACACACGGTGTCTTTTCTTGCATGTTAGTTATTATTATTATATAACCAATTTTGATAAAAGAATTAACTGCAAATGACTAATTTTAAAATTTATTAAAAGTACAAACTAAATTTGAATATTTGGAAGTACATTAACTAAAATGGAATGAAATTCAAGAGTTAAATGGAATGAAATTCAAGTACAGAGATAAAAATGATATTTTAATTGAAAGTATAGTATTTGATTTAAATCATATCATCATCAATATGTGTATTTGTATATGTAATACATATTGAAAAGTGTATTAAAAGTCTTTATGTTAAGTTTCACAACATCTTGATAACAATGAATTAGATGTGAGGATCTAAAGGTTCTTTTTTTCTTTAAAATGATTTATTTTTATAAGGGTTATTGTTATCTTATATGCAAAAAGATTGTTATATTCTTTTTTTTTGCAATGGTATTTTAATTAAAGCGAGGATTGAACTCATGACCTCATAGTTACGAGCACAACCTTATACCAATTGGGCTATGCTCGGTTTGACCAAATTGTTATATTCTTGCTATAATATTTTCAAGATAATCTTATAGAAATAAGTATATCTCTCTTTACTTCCGGAGTACTTAAGAGAAAAATTTGTAGCAATTTGGTTATAGTCTTAACTCTTCAAGGCAAGATGTGAAGAACAACTTTAATGGGGTTGATCTAGAAAGGTTTAGTGGGTTGTTAACGATTATTCATAAGATAATATTTTTTAAATTTGTTTGAGTCTAACTTAGTAGACAAGAAATCAATAATTATCATCTATAATTATCATCTCAAAAATTTATAGTTAATCCTTATTCTAATAAATTGTTGAACAAAAAATAGACCATAGTTACATCCTTTTAAGTTTTCACGTAGTTTGTTGAAGTTTTCAGGCTCCCATTTTTAGTCTTCTCTTTAATCCCAAATCGATTCAGCTTAAAACAAAAAAAAAACTACAATCACTCTCAGCAAATCCATCATCAGAATTCATTGCTAAGCTATTATGGGGTTTCATCCTAAAATTAATTGGTAATAGGAGGAGTAGCCCATGTATGTTATATTGTGAGTGAGGTCCCTTCATCTTTCCGTGGGATCCTCAACATGCCCCCTCAAGATGGTGCCTCTCTGGGTTCACAATCTTGGGTCGGATCCCATTTTTGGACCGAATACCCGTTTGGGCTTCGTGGGCTCTGATACCATATTAGACACCATGGGGTTTCATTCTAAAACCACCAAGGTTTTAGGATGGAACCCCATGGTGTCTAATAAAGAAAATCAAATCACCCTTTGTATGAAAATGCACTTTCATTCACTGTGTCAATTACAAACAAAATAAGCCCTATTTATTCTATAGCTTACACGAAGAAAAAAAAAATTATGATAAGGAATTTGCTTCAACGACTAAAAAGGATAATAATAAAATTGCTATGAAAGGAAAATGTATAATGAAAATATGGCTGTGATTAGTGAGGTGAATAATCCAACTATGTGGGATGAGGTGTGGACCAACGTAATTGTGGAGAGATTAAGGCTAAATTGGTTATGATTCATGGTTGAATGCATATAAACGTGATTGAAGTAATTTCAAGGTGATCCTTCAGTAAATCAGAATTAACTCCATTCTTTTTCACATCTTCCTCAAACTGGTGGGTATCTCATACACTCTTTGCTCCTTAACATCTTGAAATTTGCTTTGGGTAGAGCTTTGGTAAAAATATCCGCAATCTGATTTGTTGATGTCACAAACTTTGTGGTGAGGTGTCCAAGAGCAACATTTTCTCTCACGAAATGATAATCGATCTCTATGTGTTTCGTTCTTGCATGAAAAATAGGATTCTTCGCCAAATAAATTGCACTCATGTTGTCGCATAAAAGTTCTGGTGGTTTGAACATTTGAATTCTGATATCCCTTAAAAGGAACATTATCCATGTGAGACCAGCTGTAGTGGATGCCATTGCTCTATATTCAGCTTCAGAATTGGATCGAGCCATAGTGTTTTGTTTCTTTGAGCTCCATGATATGCAGTTTGGTCTTAGAAATATGCATTACCCTGATGTGCTTCTTCTAGTATCGATGCATCCGGCCCAATCTGCATCAAAAAAACAATAGATGTTTAGTGAGCCATTTTTATGAAAGATTAACCCATACCTAATAGTGCCTTTGATGTATCGAAGTATTCTTTTAACAGTCTTTAGGTCTTTGTGCTTTGGCTCTTGTAGACTTTGACACACTTTGTTAACTGCAAATGTGATGTCTGGTCTTGTGAGAGTTAGATACTGAATTGATCCTACGATACTTCTATATTCTTTTGGATCAACTAGCTCATTGTCATCTATGGCTTCTATGGTTGTGGCTGCAGCTGGAGTACTAAGATGAGCTGCCTCTGTCATTTTTGCTTTGTTGAGGATGTCTTGGGCATATTTACTTTGGGATATGGAGATCCCGGTTGAGGTTGATAGTATCTCCATGCCTAAGAAATAGTGAAGAGATCCAAGATTTTGTAAGGAAAACTCAGTGCTTAGTTGCTTGATGAGAGTTTCCATGGAACTTGAGTTGTTACCTGTCATGATTATGTCATCAACATATATCAACATTAATATAAGAACAGAGTTGTTGAGAATAAAAAGCGAAGGGTCAGAGTATGGACATGAGAATCCTATGTGTAGTAAGAATTGAGAGCGCCTTTCAAACCATGCTCTCGGGGCCTGTTTTAGGCCATATCACGATCGATTTAATTTGCACACAAGGTGTGGTTTTTCTGGGTGTTGAAAGCCTGAGAGGTTGTGCCATATACAAATCTTCCTTGAGATATCCGTGGAGGAAGGCATTCTTGACATCCAATTGTCGAAGATTCCATCCTAAGTTGACCGCCAACGCTAGTACTAGTCTAATCGTTGTTGGTTTGACCACCGGGCTGAAGGTTTCTTCATAGTCAATGCCTTCAACTTGAAAGTATCCTTGTGCCACTAAACGCGCTTTGTATCGTTCAACACTTTCATCCTCTTTAAGCTTTGTCTTAAAAATTCATTTGGATCCTACTATATTGGTGTGTAGAGGAGGATTGACTAAGTCCCAAGTGTGGTTTTCTTCGAGCGCTTTCATTTCCTCTTCCATTGCTTGCTTCCATTGAGGGAGTTTAAAGGCTGATTTGAAGCTTTTGGGCTCGACAATCAAAGCCTGATGGTGACTTTTGTCTCGAATTAGTTCGACTACTTGACTTATGGTTGGATCAAGAGTGGGATTCTTTTATAATTTTCCTCTTGTAACCATGTGATGTGTTGAAGTTGCTTATGATGTTGGGTGATTGGTGGATGTTAAATCCATGGCATGAGTACCTGCAGGGATTAAAGGCAAGTCAACAAATAACTGCTCACTTATATCAGGGAGTAAACTTACCTGATGTGGCTGAAGTTGTGTGGGAGTGTGCGTACTATCCAGCTCATAGGCATTTGTTGTAGCTGTGTTGTTCGTTGTGCCCATTATAACCGTGTGATGGTCATTTGTTGTTGTTCCATGTGTTTCAGGTGTAATGATGTTGTCTGCGGTTGTATCTTCCTCAATGAAGAGCTCGACTTCAGGTGTGGTGATATATTCTTCAATTTGTGTACTGCTTTCGAGCGTTTCATTGTTAAGTTGAGGATTTTCCCAGATTATTGTAGGCTTGCTATTGGTCGTAAGTTGAGCTTCACGTTGTGGTCCTTGTGTGGCATCCTTCTTTGTTGAATTGTGATTGTCTTTGGCATTGAACCATTCCTCATAACCTGTAAATTCAGAAACTACCATATTTTCTTCAAAGCATGTGTTTTTAATGTGATTTTTATCAAAAGGAAAAACATTCTCATCGAAGATTACATGTCGAGAAATGTATATTTTATTTGTTGTATTGTCTAAGCATCGATATCCTTTGTGAATAGAACTATATCCTATAAACACACATGGGTAGGTTCGTTTTGAGAATTTATCCTTTGCATAATTTCTTAGATAAGGAAAACACTTACACCCAAAGACTCTTAGTGAGCTATAATCAGGGTCTTTTCCAAATAATTTGAAGTAAGGGGTTTTCATATCTAGAGTTTTGCTTGGCATCCTATTTATGAGGTATACAGTTGTTGTGAAGGCATCGACCCAATATTTGGTGGGAGTTTTTTATTGGAATAGGAGAGTTAATCTTGTTTCAACAATGTGTCGGTGTTTTCTTTCTATGATTCCATTTTGTTGTGGTGTATGTGGGCATGAAAATTGGTGGAAAATTCCTTGTTTTTCAAGTAGTTCTTTGAGGGTAGAGGAAGTGAACTCGCCACCCCCATCACTCTGAAAGATTTTTATTTTTTGTTGAAAATGATTCTCAACTAAGTTTTGAAATTTGATGAAACAAGACAGAAAAATTTTCTTTTCCACGGATATATCCAACAATATCTAGAGAAGTCATCTATAAAACTTGCATAATACTTGAAGTTCTGACAAGAAAAAATGGGTGAAGGCCCCCCACAGATCACAAAATATTTTTTGTGAGGGAAAAGCAGATTTTTCTTTACTAGGATTGAAAGGTAATCGACAACTTTTACTAAACTGATAAATATCACAAACTAGATCGTTCGTTTTCCAACTAGATATATCAAGCAATTGAGAATTATTCAAAAAAAATTAAAGCATAGTCATTTGGGTGGCCCATCCTCTTGTGCCATATAGAGAATGGAGCCTTAGAACTCCTGGTTGCAGTGAAACCCTTGAAAGCAGCTTGATTTTCTTCAATCAAAGCATATAATCCATCCTTTTTAGCTCCATTGCCCAAGATTAGTTCCTGCTTGTTCTTAATCACAAATCCATCAGCATTGAAACTAATTGAACAATCATTTTCAGATGTCAGTTTACTAATTGACAACAAGTTTTTTTTTATTTCAGGCACTACCAAAACATTGTGTAATTGTAGTTTATATGTGCGTGTGTTTAAAGAATATTTTCCTATGTGAGAAATTTCTAACCCTTTAATTTCCCATCTCCTATGTATAATTTTTCATGACCATTATAAAATTTTGCATTGGACAACTTACCAGGATTGTTCACGATGTGAGTTGTGGCGCCTGAATCCGCGAATAATGTTGGGTCAGCGGCTTCAGTTTCACCAAAGGATAGCGCTGCAAATGCTTTGGGCATTTTTTCGGATTGATAAGAATGATCAAATCGGTTCCAACATTCAAGTGTTGTGTGCTTCATCTTTCCACAAATTTGGCATTGTTCATTAGGATTTTTTTCAACTGAGGGAGTGAGTCATAATGCGCGTTGTGGGTTGTCCATTGAGTATTCTGCTGTCTTGAGAAGTAGCTTTGTGTTCGAGGAGGCTGTTGTCGTGGGTATTGGTGAGGTGATCTTCCTGAATAATTACTTTTTCCCCTTTGATTTTGGAACCTTCCTCGGCCTCGAAAGTTTCCTCTTTGAGAATAATAGGCTTCATTGTGATTGATTTGAAAGGATTTTTCTTCTTCCTTTTCAGCTATCAACCGTAATTCGTGATGCTTTAACGATATTACAAACTGATTAAAGCTTGGATAAGGTGGTTTTGACATCATCGTTACTCTGAAATCTTTGTACTTGCTTCCTAGTCCTCTTGCTAGGTGAAAAACCTTAGTAATTTCATCTAATGGTTTCTTCATGGCAACCAACCTACCACAAATAGATTTAAAAAAATTTAGATACACTTCAAGCTCTAAATTACCTTTTTTTAGGCTAACCAAAGCTTCATTGAGATGAAGCTCATTCTCCTTGGTTATGGTGAGTAGTTGTTCTTCTAAGGAACTCCACAAGCAGTAGGCCGATTATGTGCTCTCAATCATGCTGAGAACTTCTTCATTGATGGATCCTAAGAGCCATGAGGTGAGAAGCCCATCATTATTTGTCCAAGTATTGAACTTGGGATTGATCTGTTTTTCTCCTTTGCTATCAGTGGTGTGCGTTTCCGGTGGCTTTTCATCAGTGAGATGCCCCTCGATTCCCATGGTTCGTATGAGGGGAAAGATCTGAGATTTCCACATGAGATAGTTGCTGGAATTCAACTTTATGGAGATTAAACTAAAGCATTGATGAAATAGTTGAATGGAGAGGTCAGTTTCTGTTTTGGCCATTGCGTATTCCAACAAAAAAAAATGACTGAGTTTTCTTTTTCGTGTGAGCTATGACTCTGATACCATATTAGACATCATGGGGTTCCATCCTAAAATCAATTGGGTATTCGGTCCAAAAATGGGATCCGACCCAAGATTGTGAACCCAGAGAGACACCATCTTGAAGGGGCATGTTGAGGATCCCACATCGGAAAGATGAAGGGACCTCACTCACAATATAACATACATGAGCTACTCCTCGTATTATCAATTGGTTTTAGGATGGAACCTGTCTAATAAACATAATATAACAGTCTAAAATTCTCATCGATTAGCTAAAACCAAACAATAGAAATCAAGAATTAGGATAGGGATAGGAATAGGGTACGACTTGTGCTCTGTGATTCAACTTATACCCTACTTGTGCTCTGTGATTCAACTTATAAAAGGAAACACACGAGGGAATAATAATAAATTAATTAATTAAAGAAGTATTGCTTTGTCCATGAGGGAATCGGAGTAATCAATGTTCACTTTTGTAACCACTCTACTTTTCTAACCTCTAACTACAAACATTACTAAACTCTTCCACTTATTTTCAAGAATATTTGAACACAAATTTAATTCAAATTCAAAGTAAAACCAAATTAAAATATTTCAAATGTATTTAAACCTCAAAACATGGGGTATTTATACGGTTGTACCGTTCGGGTGTAAGGTTTTTTGACATTCCCTTTAAAATTTATGTTTTTTGACATTCTCTCGTGATAGGCAAGTCTTCTCTTTTGTGAAATATCATTCATACCTTTCGTCGAGCACGATGACATTATAATTTTCACCTCGTGATCATGTTCAGCGAAGGGTACTACAGACTTTATGGACTTGCTTATCACGAGAAGGTCAAAAAAATATAAATTTTAAAAAATCGAGTTATAAAACTTTACGCCCGAGGGGAGGGTCATCCGTACAAACCCCCCTCAAAATATCTAATTTTGGAAGATTAACTAAATTTTAAATAATTCAACAATAAAAAACAAATGATTCAACAAAAAAAAAAAATCAACACCTAAAGTCGGGTTTGATAATAATTTAGTCGTTTGATAATCATTTCAGTGTTTAGTTTTTAATTTTTATGTTTTATGTTTTTGTTTTATGTTTTTTAAAAACAAAAACCATATATATTTGATAACTAATTTCGTTTTCTAGGTTTTTTTAATAAAAAAATCACAATTAGTTTGATAACTGTTTTTTGTTTTTAGTTTTTTTAAAACAAAATGAAAAAAAATGCTTGATCATTTTTTTTTCTTTTTATGCTTTCTATAAAATGAATAGCAAACTATTTTTATTATTATTTCACCTAATATATGTACGGGCTAAAATCGACGACCTAATATATGTACGGGCTAAAATCGACTCAAATTGTTTCGAAAGTTGAATATCATTGACCAGAAAAAGTTCAAAAATATTTTATATAATTTAACCTATTTTAAAATAGTTTTTCTAAAGAATATTTTAAAAATGTAAGAATTCGTATTTTTTTTTTTTTAAAGAAAGAAAGAAAAAACGGAACTCATTTTTCAAAACTTTTTTTTTTCCGCTTTTAGTTTTTCTAAAGAATTTTGAAAACGATTTTTAAATTTTAAAAATTAAAAAACTGAATTAGTTATCAAACACATCCATTTTTAAAAATTAAAAAAAAAAATCAAAAACCAAAAACGAATTGATTGTCAAACAAGCCCTTAGCTTTTTTAAATCTATGTTTGTTTCCTAAAAATAATAATAATAAAAATATATATATATATATATATATATATATATATATATATATATAGCTTTCACTTATCTTAAAGAAGCATTTGAATTCTTAATCAAATTTCAAAAACAAAAACTTGTTTTTAAATATATATTTGAATTCTTAATCAAATTTCAAAAACAAAAACTTGTTTTTAAATATATTTTTTTCTTCAAAATTTGACTTGAATTTTGAAAGCATTAGTAAAAACTAAATAACAAAACAAAAAAATCCATAAATGAATAGGTATATGTAGGGTTGGTTTGCAAATGTTCTCATATTTTTTATTTCTTGTTTTCGTTTAATGAACATAAATTAAACGATTGAACCCATGACTTCTTAATCAAACGTACAATTTTATGCCAATTGAACTATGTTCGATTTGGTATTTGCATTGTTTTTTTTAAAAACTAGTACTATTTTATACTAAGCAAATAATTATCTTATTAATTATCTCTTTATATGACCTTAATTACCTTTGAAAAAATAATTATCCCTTCTCTATTCTAGACTTTAGTTGAAATTGTTGGGAAAATATAAAAAATGGGAAATTTATACAAAAATATTTCAATAAATAAATAAGCATTTCATATTTTTAAATAAATTTAAAATTCTTGTTATAAAATATCATGTCCACATCATTGATATTTTGTTAATATTTTTTTTTTACAATAATAAAAATGTCAAATTCACTTATTATTTCAAAAATATCGACATGTCAACAAAAAAAAAAAAAAAAAAAAAAAAAAAAAAAAAAAAAAAATAATAATAATAATAATAATATCAGGAGTGTTATTGGCTAGTGAAAAACTAAACTTTTGTTATATTTGTATTTGTTATATTTGTATTATGATTATGTTTGTTTTAATACATATTGTAGACACCGTATTTGGTCCGGCCATTTGTTTATTATTAATGTTTTTACCCTTTTTACTTATTTATAAGTCATTTTATGGCTAAAATTTAATATTCATTTATTTTTTCTCATATAGGATTTTAATTCATTTTTGACTTAAAAATTTAATATTCATTTATGAGTATAAAATATTTAATTCATTTTTGGTTTAAAATTTGATATTCATTTATGATATAAAATATTTGTCAATTTTTGGCCTAAAATCTATTTCAATTGAGAAAACATTTTGAGTAATAAATTCATTGAGATTTTTACCTTTGATGTGATTTTCAATGGCCTATAAATACCGACTAAGAAAATCAAGGAAAAAAAAAGAGAAGATCAGAGCGAAGGGCTCGAAGAGGAGAAGAAAAGATCAGAGCGAAAGGCTCGTAAAATCAACGATAAGAAAAGATCAGAGCAGTAAGGCTCGCAAAAATCAGGACGAAAAGAGAAGATCAGAGCGAAGGGCTCGAAGGAGAGAAAAAAAAGATTAGGGCGAAAGGCTACCAAATTTGAGAGAAAACGTTAATTTTAATGGTCAAAATTCTTATTTGACTAATTTAAAATAACTTTCTCTTCCCTCCAAACTTCACAACCACTTCCCTCCATTCCTCCCATCTCAAGCAAAAAAACCAACAACCACCATCTTCATCCAACTATAATCTTCTGCGGATATCGGCAACCACGAGCTTGAACAAACGATAACTCCCTCATGGTGATGGAAGGCATAGACCGCGACACGCTCGATTGAAGAAGGAGGTATATTTTTAGGTTTTTATGTTATTTACAAAAATGTCATTACTTTTATATTATTTACAAGTTTGTCATTGCATGCTTAATTACAAAACTGTCATTCCTTATTTTTATTTATTCACTCCCAATTTTGACATTTGACCCGAAGTTAATGTTTGACCCTTTTTTTATTTTCCAATTAAGTTAGGATATATTTTCCTTTTTAGATTTAATATTTTAAGGCATATTTCAATTTTACCTTAATTTAAGTCTTGTAAATAAATTTTAATTATTTGTTTTAATATATTTCAAACAAATTTCAACTTTATCTTTAATTTAAATTTTCCTAAATCTCAATTTGATTTTATAATCAAAGTCATATTTCCGTTTAAAAATAACGTTTGTAAAATAAAATAATATTTGTTTTGAGGGCTGAGTAATGTGACTTTCGTAGAGTTTCGACTCTCGTGCAAGCACACGAAAATCCTCCCAACTACTTATAAAAATAACAAATCAATATGTTTTTAAAATAAAATATTATCATATAAATCCTATGACGGAGTTGGGATAAATTTCTCAAATTCTTGAGGTAAATAATTTCTTTTAAATAAAAGGAAATTTAGATATGATAATTAATTAAAGTTAAATTCACTCAATATATCAAACTCTTACCTTATTTTTAAGGCTAAGATTTGATTAAATGAGACATTCATTTTTAACAAAACTTTTATTTATTTATTTTCTCAAATTAAGGACATTTTAAAATTAACTGGATAATATAAGATAAAATATGGCTACCGTTTTTAACGGGTGTTGTAGGGTGCTAATACCTTCCCTACGCTCAAACGACCCCCGAACCTAATTTCTCTTTCCGTAGACCAGTCTTTATTTTAAGGTGACCAATCACACCGAAAATGATTGGTGGCGACTCCATCTCTTTTATTTTTAAAAACAAAACCCTTGAAAGAGGACGTCGGCCGCTCCGCGTCGCAATGACGTTGCGACAGCATGGCGACTCCACTGGGGAACTTTTTTTTAGAGGGTCAGGCCATTGCATTTTATCTTTTTATTATCCAGTTTTCAATTTTTTTGTCCTTTGTTTTTTTCTTTTATTTCTTTGTTTATTTATTTTTATTATTAGTTTTTTATTTAACATGTTTATTTATTATTATTGTATTAATATATTTATTGCAATTTATATTTTTGCATTGTCATGCATCACACACACATTCACGAGCCTCCTACCCGGGCTTTACCTTTAGGATTAGATTCGGAGACTGAGTAGTGTGACCTTCGTGGAATTTCGGTTCCCGTGCAGGCGCATGAAATTCTCCACTCAAGCCAACTACGCTGTTTAATCAGATAGAAAGCTTGGGGACCATTTACTTCTAGGAATGATTAGAACATAAATTACACTCATACGCATCCTAGAGCCAACCAATTATTATTCAAAGTTTTGAACTTTAGGATACACATACTTGGTTATTTCACATGTTGATCCTTAAACTTAATGTATAACATATATTGCAAATCTTATTCATGCATTCATGTGATATATTTATTCTTTTGTATATAATTATTGTCTTTTTTGCTTTGTTTCCTTAAAAATAATAATAAAAAATCCCTGTTGGTTAAAAAAAAAATAAAAAAATTGTTTGTTTCCTTATGAAAAAAAAAGTAAAAAAACTATTATTTTTTATTTTTTTTTTTAAATCAAAATGTTAAAATACTAATCACAGTTGATCTATACTCAATCTTTACCCTCTAAAATTATGATTGAGAATGTAGTGGTGTCTACCTTCGAGGGGATTTAATTTGTCTCGGGTAGACACACGAAAATTCTCGCTCAAATTAATTCATTTGTTATTCTTATAACATTAGAATTAATTTAGGGGCATCTATCTTTTAGGGTTAGAGTATTATCCTTACATCATTTTTATTTTTTTTTACGTTCTCAAGTAATTCCATTGTTATATCAATAACGTTGGGATTAATTTTGGATCTATTATTTTATTTTTATTCGATTTATTTTTCCCTCCTAAAAAAGGGAAAAGAAAAGAAAACAAAAAAATTACAAAAAAATGAAGTCTCCATGTTTCTTTTTTGTAAAACAAAAAAAGTAATAGAGTTCTGTATATATTCTTTCTAATTTTTTTTCCCTCTTTTAAAAAAATGAATCTCTTTAAACTTTCCATGGTTTCTTTTTTAGGAAAAAAAAACTACATGTCACATCATTCACATAAATCTCATTAACACAAAAGAAATTCATCCATTATCTCATCCCGCATGTCAAGTCATATCATCTCACACATGCATATATAAAAAAAATAAGTTCATGCATCTCATTTTGCATATCGAGTCGTAAGTTTTAGAGAAATTTAAATTGTTATTTATCGATTGAATCATATCACACATGCATACATAAAAAAATAAAAACAAAAAAATCATTTGTTATCACATCCTACATCACACCATCAAAATAAATTTTATGCATATTCCGCTTGTTAAATCATAATTTACTCACCAATTACATCATATATTATCACACATGCATGCATAAAAAATAAAAACAAAAAAATCATTTGTTATCACATTCTACATCACACCATCAAAATAAAATTTTATGAATATTCCGCATGTCAAATCATAATTTACTCACCAATTACATCATATATTATCACACATGCATACATAAAAATAAAAACAAAAAAAAATCATTTGTTATCACATCCTACATCACACCATCAAAATAAATTGTATGCATCATTCTGCATGTCAAATCATAATTTACTCACCAATTACATCATATCATCTCACACATGCATACATAAAAAATAAAAACAAAAAAAATCATTTGTTATCACATCCTACATCACACCATCAAAATAAATTTTATGCATCATTTCGCATGTCAAATCATCAATTGCATCATATCACACATGCATACATATATTAAAAAACAAAAACAAAAAAATCATTTTTATCGTACACATGCATACATCACGGAAAAATAAAATTAAATTTTTATTCTCCAACATGATAAAAATGCTCATGCATTTGTTATCTCATTTCCCATCAAAAAAAAAAAATTAATTTTTTCATTTTCACAATATCATCTCATACATGTTTTATAAAATATTCTCGAATTTTATCACATCCTTCATTATATCATTAAAAAAAAAAAAAAAAAAACAAACTGATAGTTTTCATGTTTATTCTGATCATCTTTGTGTTTACTTTGGTTGTTCTTGTTAGCTGAAAAACTGAGCAAGAATTTTGAGCAAAAATGTTGAATCATCACTGAAGAAAAAAAAAAAAAAAAAAAAAAAAATTGAGTTTTTTCACTACTCTATTATGAGAAATTGTAAATTCTCAACCATTTTATGACCTTCTTGAAAATATTTTTCTCAGCCTTCATTGTTGGGTTAAGCTCTAAGAACTCCATTTTAACCTTCAAATTTCTCATGTGCTAAACATTATACTACTATACACTCCCGAACAAGGTTTTAATCTTCATACTGGGGCAAACACCCTTTTGCAGTGAAAGTTCCTAATCACTCACGGTAAAACCTTGAACTTGCATACCACATCAATTTTGAGGCAATTTACCTTGATTTGTGGATTCACCATAAAATCCTTGACTAAACTCAACATCTACATTTATATGATGTTTCTCTACATTTATATACCCATCTAGCCTTTTGCTAAGCCGCCACGTTTAATTAGATGGCAAACGTTCCAAATTATTCATGAGAACTTCAAAGGTAATAAAATAGTATTGAACTCTAGTGACCTACTGCTTCATAATTAAGACTTGTAATTTCTCATATATTTCTCATATTCAACTTCATTTGATCCAAATTCTCATTTCTTTGCATTCTTATCATTTATCATTTATCTTTCCTCGATTAAAAAGTGATTCCAAGTTCTAAAATAATAGTTTTGAGAACTAATGAATCGGTAACTGTGAAAATCATCTCGAAGTCTCAATTTCTTTAAATGAGTTTTACTCGCGGGACATCCTCGATACCAAGAATCATGGCCAAAGAAACAACCTGAGAAGACAATTGGAGTTTGCAAAGAAGAGAATAGATTATCATTTTTTTTCTATATGATTGCACAAGTTCTTGCTAAATAAAAGAAACAATGTTTAGCAAAAAAAAAAAAAAAAAAAAAAATGCAAGATTTGTGCAAATCAGTAGAGCAAGGAACTACATCTCGGAATGCTTGGAAAATATCCTTTGCAAAGCAACCAATTGGGGCAAAGCCTCTATCTTCGCCAAGCTGGGACAAAACTTCCAACTTTGCCACACTGGAGCAAAGCCTTCATCTTTGCCACACTGGAGCAAGGTCATCATATCTAAACTGGAGCAAAGCCTTCATCCTTGCCACACTGGAGCAAGGCCATCATCTCTAAACTGGAGCAAAGTCTTCGCATTTGTCACACTAGAGCAAAGCCATCATCTCAAAACTGGAGCAAAGTCACCGTCTTTGCCACACTAGAGCAAGGTCACCATCCACACTGGGGGCAAAATCGACATCAACAAGCTGAAACATTTGATTGCACCATTTTTTAAAAAAAAAAAAAAAAAAAAAAAAAATTACAAGATTGGTGCAATCAAGACATAAAAATAAACTTGATGGTGAAATGCTTTAAAATCTCACCTTTAAATAAACATTGGAGCAAAACCTTCATCTTTGCCATACTGGAGCAAGACTGCCATCAACAAACTGGAGCAAAGCCTTCATCTTTGCAAAATTGGAGCAAAGTCTTCATCTTTGCAAAACTAGAGCAAAGTCTTCATCTTTATCATACTGGAGCAAAGCTACCATCAACAAACCGGGCTAAAGTGTCGCCTTTGCCACATTTGGGAAAAATCATTCATCTTCGTCACACAACCAGACCAAGTCAAGATGGAGATATTATCACATTTATCGAAGACCTCGAGCTTGCTCAAAGAAAGAGAATATATACATGAGATGATTTCCTAAGGAGCTGCTTCATGTTCTGAAAATTATCGTCCAAAGAATTGAAATCACTTCATTCGTCTTCCATTGGATCATATTCCAATCTTTTACTCGAACATTAAAAATTTATAATCAATCTCTTATTGTTCAAGAGATTTGAAGACCACATTCTCCTCTGTTTTTCTTCCTTATGAAGAAAACATGTATTGTTTACCATTTCATACTTAATTCGAACTCAAACTCATTTTCTTGCATTCACATTATTGTGTCAATTACAAGACTAAATTATGAAGCAGTTAATCAAGTAAGATATTCAATTCTACAAATTACTTTTGATAGTTCTCTAACCTAGCACATGAGACACTTCCAAAATATTTACCATGCCTAATATGGTTGAGTACTCTATGATTGACATACATAATCCCTTTCGAGTGAAAGCATTCAAAAAAAAAAAAAAAAAAAAAATCTGATGATGATAACATTTTCTCTTTTGATTCTTTGTTAAATGTTAGCTAACAACAACAAGGAGAGTAGACAAGGATAATCATTTTCCTTAAACATGAAGTTCATTTTGATATCTTGCATTTCGCTTACCAGTTTGAAACAGTTCACATCATTATTTCAAATAAAAAATAAAAAAATCATTTATCAAACACATGCATACATGTTGCATTCATTGATCACATGCATAACATTATCAAGAGAACGTTTCAGAGAATTCAGTGTCGGCAACTAAGTTTTGAAATAAAAACCGTTGTCTTTTGTTTTGCAGCCAAGTTTTGAAATAAAAACCGCTGTCTTTTGTTCGGCAACTAAGTTTTGAAATAAAAACCGTTGTCTTTGGTTTTGCAGCTAAGTTTTGAAATAAAAACCGCTGTCTTTTGTTCGGCAACTAAGTTTTGAAATAAAAACCGTTGTCTTTTGTTTTGCAGCTAAGTTTTGAAATAAAAACCGTTGTTTTCTGTTTTGCAGCTAAGTTTTGAAATAAAAACTGCTGTCTTTTGTTCGGCAACTAAGTTTTGAAATAAAAACCGTTGTCTTTTGTTTTGCAGCTAAGTTTTGAAATAAAAACCGTTGTTTTCTGTTTTGCAGCTAAGTTTTGAAATAAAAACCGCTGTTTTCTGTTTTGCAGCTAAGTTTTGAAATAAAAACCGCTGTCTTTTGTTCGGCAACTAAGTTTTGAAATAAAAACCGTTGTCTTTTGTTTTGCAGCTAAGTTTTGAAATAAAAACCGCTGTCTTTTGTTCGGCAACTAAGTTTTGAAATAAAAACCGTTGTCTTTGATTTTGCAGCTAAGTTTTGAAATAAAAACCGCTGTCTTTTGTTCGGCAACTAAGTTTTGAAATAAAAACCGTTGTCTTTGGTTTTGCAGCTAAGTTTTGAAATAAAAACCGCTGTCTTTTGTTCGGCAACTAAGTTTTGAAATAAAAACCGTTGTCTTTTGTTTTGCAGCTAAGTTTTGAAATAAAAACCGCTGTTTTCTGTTTTGCAGCTAAGTTTTGAAATAAAAACCGCTGTCTTTTGTTCGGCAACTAAGTTTTGAAATAAAAACCGTTGTCTTTTATTTTACAACTAAGTTTTGAAATAAAAACCGTTGTCTCTTTTAAAACAAATTTCTGAAATACGAAGTCCCTATTTTAAAAGTGTCTTTTGTGTTGACGACTAAGTTTTGAAATAAAAACCGTCGTCCCTTTTAAAGCAAATTTCTGAAATACGAAGTCCCTGTTTTAAAAGAGTCCTTCATTTTGACAACTAAGTTTTGAAATAAAAACCGTTGTCCCTTTTAAAGGAAATTTCTGAAATACGAAGTCCCTGTTTTAAAAGTGTCTATTGTGTTGACGACTAAGTTTTGAAATAAAAACCGTCGTCCCTTTAAAACAAATTTCTGAAATACGAAATCCCTGTTTTAAAAGAGTCATTTGTTTGACAACTAAGTTTTGAAATAAAAACCGTTGTTCCCTTTAAATTCAAAATAAAAAATCAAAATCAAAACAGAAATCAAAATCAAAATCAAAATAAAAAAAAATCAAAATTAAAATTAAAATCTAAATCAAAATTTATCACTCATCCGTTTCATTTCCTTTGTTGGTTAAATCGAACCGTAATCCAAGATTAGAGGTCGAAGCCCGTGGACATAACCCAGGTCCGTTTCATTTCCATTAAAAAACAAAAAAAATACCTTTGTTGGTTAAATCGAACCATAATCCAAGATTAGAGGTCGAAGCCTGTGGACATAACCCAGGTCCGTTTCAATTGCTTTGTTGATTTTAAAAAAAATATAAAAAAAAAATTCATTTGTTGGTTAAATCGAACCATAATCCAAGATTAGAGGTCGAAGCCTGTGGACATAACCCAGGTCCGTTTCAATTCCTTTGTTGATTCAAAAAAAAAAAATATAAAAAAATTCGTTTGTTGGTTAAATCGAACCGTAATCCAAGATTAGCGGTCGAAGCCTGTGGACATAACCCAGGTCCGTTTCAATTCCTTTGTTGGTTAAATCGAACCATAATCCAAGATTAGCGGTCGAAGCCTGTGGACATAACCCAGGTCCTTTCAATTCCTTTGCTGTTTCAAAAACAAAAAATTATTTGTTGGTTAAATCGAACCGTAATCCAAGATTAGAGGTCGAAGCCTGTGGACATAACCCAGGCCCGTTTCATTTCCATTAAAAGACAAAAAAAAAAAAATCATTTGTTGGTTAAATCGAACCATAATCCAAGATTAGCGGTCGAAGCCTGTGGACATAACCCAGGTCCGTTTCAATTGCTTTGTTGATTAAAAAAAAAAATATATATAAAAAAATTCATTTGTTGGTTAAATCGAACCATAATCCAAGATTAGCGGTCGAAGCCTGTGGACATAACCCAGGTCCGTTTCATTTCGATCAATTAAAAAAAAAATAATCATTTGTTGGTTAAATCGAACCATAATCCAAGATTAGCGGTCGAAGCCTGTGGACATAACCCAGGTCCGTTTCAATTGCTTTGTTGATTAAAAAAAAAAAATATATAAAAAAATTCATTTGTTGGTTAAATCGAACCATAATCCAAGATTAGCGGTCGAAGCCTGTGGACATAACCCAGGTCCGTTTTAAAAAAAAATCATTATTGGTTAAATTGAACCCTAATCCAAGATTAGCGGTCGAAACCCGGGAGATAGCCCAAGTCCAAAAAAAAAAAAAATCATTGTTGGTTAAATCGAACCCTAATCCAAGATTAGCGGTCGAAGTCTGTGGACATAACCCAGGTCCATTTCATTTCTTTATTTTGTTAAATCAAACTCTAATCCAAGATTAGCGGTCGAAACCTGTGGACATAACCCAGGTCCTTTCAATTCCTTTGTTGGTTAAATCGAGCCCTAATCCAAGATTAGCGGTCGTAGCCTGATAGCCAGGTCCGTTTTAAAAAAAATCATTATTGGTTATATCGAACCTTAATCCAAGATTAGCGGTCGAAACCCGGGAGATAGCCCAAGTCCAAAAAAAAAAAAAAAATCATTGTTGGTTAAATCGAACCCTAATCCAAGATTAGCGGTCGAAGCCTGTGGACATAACCCAGGTCCATTTCATTTCTTTATTTTGTTAAATCAAACTCTAATCCAAGATTAAGGGTCGTATTCTTTGTAAACCTAGGTTTGTCTTAGTTTTAATAACAAACAAATTTTCGCCGGTCCAATACTCTGTCTTCGTCCTTTGTCTACCCTTTCAATTCTTCAAAGATACACAAAGGGGAGCAAGCTGTAGACACCGTATTTGGTCCGGCCATTTGTTTATTATTAATGTTTTTACCCTTTTTACTTATTTATAAGTCATTTTATGGCTAAAATTTAATATTCATTTATTTTTTCTCATATAGGATTTTAATTCATTTTTGACTTAAAAATTTAATATTCATTTATGAGTATAAAATATTTAATTCATTTTTGGTTTAAAATTTGATATTCATTTATGATATAAAATATTTGTCAATTTTTGGCCTAAAATCTATTTCAATTGAGAAAACATTTTGAGTAATAAATTCATTGAGATTTTTACCTTTGATGTGATTTTCAATGGCCTATAAATACCGACTAAGAAAATCAAGGAAAAAAAAAGAGAAGATCAGAGCGAAGGGCTCGAAGAGGAGAAGAAAAGATCAGAGCGAAAGGCTCGTAAAATCAACGATAAGAAAAGATCAGAGCAGTAAGGCTCGCAAAAATCAGGACGAAAAGAGAAGATCAGAGCGAAGGGCTCGAAGGAGAGAAAAAAAAGATTAGGGCGAAAGGCTACCAAATTTGAGAGAAAACGTTAATTTTAATGGTCAAAATTCTTATTTGACTAATTTAAAATAACTTTCTCTTCCCTCCAAACTTCACAACCACTTCCCTCCATTCCTCCCATCTCAAGCAAAAAAACCAACAACCACCATCTTCATCCAACTATAATCTTCTGCGGATATCGGCAACCACGAGCTTGAACAAACGATAACTCCCTCATGGTGATGGAAGGCATAGACCGCGACACGCTCGATTGAAGAAGGAGGTATATTTTTAGGTTTTTATGTTATTTACAAAAATGTCATTACTTTTATATTATTTACAAGTTTGTCATTGCATGCTTAATTACAAAACTGTCATTCCTTATTTTTATTTATTCACTCCCAATTTTGACATTTGACCCGAAGTTAATGTTTGACCCTTTTTTTATTTTCCAATTAAGTTAGGATATATTTTCCTTTTTAGATTTAATATTTTAAGGCATATTTCAATTTTACCTTAATTTAAGTCTTGTAAATAAATTTTAATTATTTGTTTTAATATATTTCAAACAAATTTCAACTTTATCTTTAATTTAAATTTTCCTAAATCTCAATTTGATTTTATAATCAAAGTCATATTTCCGTTTAAAAATAACGTTTGTAAAATAAAATAATATTTGTTTTGAGGGCTGAGTAATGTGACTTTCGTAGAGTTTCGACTCTCGTGCAAGCACACGAAAATCCTCCCAACTACTTATAAAAATAACAAATCAATATGTTTTTAAAATAAAATATTATCATATAAATCCTATGACGGAGTTGGGATAAATTTCTCAAATTCTTGAGGTAAATAATTTCTTTTAAATAAAAGGAAATTTAGATATGATAATTAATTAAAGTTAAATTCACTCAATATATCAAACTCTTACCTTATTTTTAAGGCTAAGATTTGATTAAATGAGACATTCATTTTTAACAAAACTTTTATTTATTTATTTTCTCAAATTAAGGACATTTTAAAATTAACTGGATAATATAAGATAAAATATGGCTACCGTTTTTAACGGGTGTTGTAGGGTGCTAATACCTTCCCTACGCTCAAACGACCCCCGAACCTAATTTCTCTTTCCGTAGACCAGTCTTTATTTTAAGGTGACCAATCACACCGAAAATGATTGGTGGCGACTCCATCTCTTTTATTTTTAAAAACAAAACCCTTGAAAGAGGACGTCGGCCGCTCCGCGTCGCAATGACGTTGCGACACATATTATAGAGATTTTTTATATTATACCTAAAAAGTTTTATTTTAACTGAAAAACAAGAAACGTGAGAATATATTTTAAACATATTTTTATTTAAAAAGCAAAACATATTAATGTTTCAAATTCTGAAAAGAATGAAAACAAGATATGAGAACCAATAACCAAGAACCAATAAATAAGAAATGAGAAATAGAAACATTATCAAACAAGTATTTGGCCTTTCTACTTCTTGGTTCTTCTAAGCAATCATTTGTCTCATTATCTACAAAATCAAACAAGTTTTGTTTACAATATGCGAGGACAGACAAACTATGTTTCTATTTCTCGAAACATTATCAAACAAGTTTTGTTGTCTCATCCCTCTTGATTTCCTCTCATGCTCTAACCCTAATTTCATCAAAGAGATATATCAATAATTAATCATTAGAGATAGAGGCTCCAAAGTTTGTCTGTCCTCATGATTAGGAGAAATGATTAGGAGAAAGATGAGAATAAAATGTTGTGTTGCTGTGGAGATGTGATGAGAAGGGATCAAGGTGAAAGTTGAAATGGGATCAAGGAAAAAAGAGGCTCCCATTTCTGCGAGGGTTTGTGAGAGAGTAAAAGATCAATCTTTTTTTTTTAGTTTAAGGGTCCGTTTGATAACGTTTTTGTTTCCTGTTTCTTGTTCTTGTTTTTCATTTTTTAAGAAACAGACTTGTTTGATAACTGTTCTCGTTTCTTGTTTTTAAATTTTGAGACTTGTTTTGTTTATAAGATTTTTGTTCCTAAACATTTGGGAAATCTGATGTTGCTTTGTTGGTTAGTTTGAAGGCCCTTTTAAGCTCTCTTGTTTGTGTGCCTGAGTTTAAAACTTAGATAGAACATATTTTTTTTTATTTCTTAATTAATTGTGCCTCATTTTTGTATTCAATTTTTAAAAGGTATATTTGTTATAGGGCCAGTCAACTAAAAGTTTGGGGTTTCATTCCTACCTTCTATAGACCCAGGCTTTCCACCCGTCTCAATCTCCACAAACTTTTCTCTCACAAACATATTCATCTAGTGAGTTCTCTCTTTATCCCCACACCTATCCCACACTCCGCTTCTCATCTCCTCGAACAAAGATCTACTCTTAGTATTAGAGAAGACACGTTACCTGATATGGCGACTCCATCTTTCTATCAATCCGTCCAACTTGATAGAGTTATACTTAATGTTTGTCACTTCAAGGCACTTTTTTACGACCTGGGGATTCATCCACACAATGTTGACTATGAGACTTTGTGAATTCTCTTTGTTAAGAATCTGAGGATTTCTCCGACACACTTTGTGAATTCTCTTTGTTAAGAATCTGAGGATTTCTCCGACACACAACTAGGCTTAGACGATGACTTTGATACATATTCATAAGGTCAATGGACCTTCCACATAGGTATGATATTGTCCATTTTTGGGCAAATAACCTTCGTGACTTTGTTTTTTGTTTCACCCAAAAGACCTCATATATCAATGAAGATAATCGCTCTCACTTATATATCATGAATCTCTCTCTTCCCTGAGAGTAATTTGTTTGCACTCCTAACAAAATGGATCACCAAAGATGTGGTGTTGGTCACAAGATGTATTGAGGTTGGATCTAGATCTAGCATTGGAAGGGGAAATGTTGCGAATTTCAAGTTGTCCAAGATTCACTACAAGAAAGTTGACATTTTTTAAAAGTCACAATCTTTGAAAAAATACTCAATCAACCTTCGATAAATATTTTTTCAAAAGTTAACTGAGTCTTCAAAAAGTATCGAAAAATATTCCATCACAAAAAAAATTGCAAAGCTTCGTTAACCTTCGATTTTTTTTTTTTTTTTTTTTTTTTTTTTTTGTAAGATTACATGTCTTAGATATTTATGAAATAGTTTGTCAATAATTATTTGTAATCAATTTTTTTAAAGGGTTTATAATTTTATTTTCAAGGATTTGAAAGCCTTCAAAAATAATTCTATATAGACATTTGCAAGTCGTTTGATAAAACCACATTAAACCAAATTTTATTACCTTGTTTAAACTTTTCAGGTTCAAATTTTCATTTTACTTTATATTGTTAGTTAAACTCAAAGTGCCTAAAATAGAGGAAGAAGAATAGTCTTCCCTTGATCCTAAAGTTTAGGATGGTGGGTTTACTATCATTAGTTGAGGAACTTTACCAAGTTTCTTAATCATTATTTTTAGTAATGGTTATTCTTAGATAGATGTTATTTTTAACATTAAGAAATGTGTATTTAAAGCTAGTTATTATTGAATGAAGATGTAGTAGTTGCATTCCCATTTCTCTTCTCTCTTAGAAACAACAGGCTTTATAAATAGACAAAGATAACATTATAATAAAGACAAAGTAGATCAAAGTTCATAAATGAATTTAAAAATCTTTAAAAAATGTCACTTCTTGGAAGATAAAATTCTAAAACATTCAACTACTACATTCAATCACGTACATTAAAAGAAGATGATCCAAACAATTCGGAAGGAGTAACACCTACTCCATAACTACGAACACGTCCATGTTTCTCTGGTTCAAATACTTGTACAAAATCTCATCCTCGTTCACGTCGAATGTACAATCAATTACTTGAGAAACATATGATTTGAGTTTTGACTACAAACATAAATTCAAAATTTAGAATTCAAAGCTAGCACAGATAATATAGCGTATTAATAATTATAAAATATATTAACATGGAAACGATATATATGGACGGTGGTTGTGATAGTGCTGCTTGTTGTAGGAAAGAATTGGTGAAGGTGGCTTCTGTTGAAGGGAGAGGGGCAATAAGAATAAGAAGATGGGGCTTGTATGTTTGGTGTGATTGAGGAACAAGGTTGAAGATGGTCAAAACTAGGGTTTAATTTTGCCAAGTTATTTGAGAAACAATAATATACTTAAATAATTAAATTAAGTGCCATTTTAGTTTCTCTAATTTTTGTTTCATTCCATTTTATTCCTTCGTCCAAATTTAGCAATCCTACTTTCAATAAATCTTAAAATTAATTTTTAGTTTTGATACCAAAAAAAAAAAAAAAATCTTAAAACTAATCCTCTAAAATTAATTTTTAATTTGGATACAAAAAAAGACAGCTTCAATTTTTTCTGGAGAAATCAATTGGTGAGAAGTAGTCAACTTCAACTTCAACTTCAACCATATATTACACAAGACTTCATTCTCATTTTACAAATAAAATTACAAGAAAATACATTCTCCAATTCATACTATATAGTTGTATATACTCCGTATATCTCGACGTCTACCTTTATTCTGTTTTCGTGAATCTCGGACTATATTTAGCTTATTCTGTTTCCTTGATTAACTCATTGTATAAATATGCATGATTTTGCCCATTATCAATGACAGAAAATATCAGAATATCATTCTACAAAACTTAATATACTACCTGCAGCTTTGAAGATAGAGAAATAAGATAATACCTAATTTATATAGTCATATATATCATAGACTTAATTTATTTACATAGTCATATCGTCATGTCTTCATAACCATATAAACACACACGCATAGAGAAGGAGAAAGAGTCTTTAGCTCAACATTTAGAGTAATCTAAGCTCGGTTCGATAACCATTTCGTTTTTAGTTTTCTGTTTTAAAAATTGTACTTATAATTTTCTCACAATATCTTTACTATGTATCGTTTTCAACTTTCTTAGAGAATCATTTGAGCTCTCAGCGAAATTTCAAAAACAAAAACTATTTTTTTAGTTTTCAAAATTTGGTTTGAATTTTGAATTTCTTTTAAGAAAGTAGTGTGTAAAAGCTAAATTTTTAAAAACGAAATGGGTTATCAAACGGGAGCTTAGTGATTGTTCCCAACTTTTGCATCCTTCCTCCAGCATGAATAACTAGCCCTATAACATTCATGATGTTTGTCATTCAATTCATTTTTATTATCCTTAATCTCAAGTTGATGCTGCTCATCTTGGAGTTGATCCTTCACTTGAAGTAAAATTCTCTTCCCATCAATAACCAACCAACAAGAGCTTGTGAGCAATAGCACCAACATGATGCTTACCATTGCAGCCTTGGGATTCCTCACCATTTTTCTTCAATTTTCCTTCTCTTTCCCAACTGCAAAATCAAGGACAAGAAACTTGTTAATAAGCATGCAAAAGGGTTTGTATTATTATACTATACTAAATGTTTATAATAAATTAGACACATATTAAAGAATTATTCAAAGGTTATTTCAAATGAAGTAGTTTACTATATATTTTCTAAAGCTTAATTTTACAAAAAATAAGTATCTCTTTGTCTATTTTCTCACCAAGTGAGTTCTTGAGAAACAAAAACAAAAAGAAATTAAAATTGAAGCTATTATATGGTTGAAACCTTGAAGGCAAGTGAAGTATATAAAGAAAAACTTCAATGGGATTGTTGTTGTTTCTTCAAAGGTTAAGTGGGTTGCTCATAATTCATTAAGATAATGGTTTTAAAATCATTTAAATGATGAATTTGAGGGAAGTTCTCTTGTAGAGGGGAATTGGAGCTATCATAAAAGTCCATTTTAGCATAGAAGAAAGGCTGTTGCATTGCTCAGCCACATCAAATCAAATGTATTTGCACTGTATTTACTCTTCATTTGCTGGTTTTCAATTAGTGTTTGAATTTTCTAGCTAATTTGCCAACACTTTAATTTTAGACTTTGTTTTAAATTAGTAGAGTAGTTATATGATTATTTTATAGTGGGGATACGGAAGTTTAAACCTTCAACCTCAAGAGAAGAAGTATACTTGAATTACTGTTATGTTAAGTTATAGTCATGTTGGCGTGGAGTTAATTATATGATAATGTGCGATGAGATTACAAAAAGAGCCTACTTAATCAAATATTATATGGTCATTGTGGTATGTATAAAAAAAATATTAAACATTTTTCTCTATATGTGACATTATGGTTTGGGAAATTCTCAATAATAGCTAGGAATAAAAAGCTGAATTGAAAAATAGTTAAAAAAAATTCATATTTCCATTCAATAGCTACCACAATTTTAGGGAGTGAAGTTGACATTTTTCATTTCTACTATACCCCTATTTATTTACAAACAACCGACATAACCAATTTTAATTTTTTTTAATATTTATTTCAGTTTTTAACAACCAGATTCATGCGTTTTAAAGAAAAAGTTTCTAACAACCACATTCATGCGTTTTGAAGAAAAAAAAAATCTCAACTTAAATTTGAAAATGTTTAACGGAAAAAATGAAGAAAAAAAATACAAATTTATCGCACTAACAACCCTCATAGATTATCCTCCTAGATTCATACATTTTGAAAAGAGGTGTTCATTCTTTTTTTTTCAAAGTTGAAACGACGACAATGTACAGAGACAAGAGTTGAGGGAGACGAAAATCCTTACTCACTCTGAAAATACATCATAGAAGGTTTTGAGAGACGGAATTTTCAGATCAATTCAAGCATTCACCGATGTAGAAGGTTGAGGTTGATAGTTTTTTTTCAAGGTTGAGGTTGATAGTTTTTTCTCAAGGTTGAGGGTTTCAAAGTTGAGAATCGATGACTGTTTCAAATCGATTTGGAAGATGACAAATCTCCTAATTCAATGTTGCAGGTAATGATACAATTGATTGAACGTTTTTCCAGGTAAAACTCAACATGCATACCAGCTTTAATTTTTTTTGGTATCATTTGTCCAATGCTCACGGATTAATGGCTTATGGTGTATATACACGCATATACTTCATATGATATACTTACTTGTACATTGTTATACATGTAACTACGAATATATACCCATACTAGAAGTTATCGAGAGCACTCATTTTTATAATTTTCTTACAACTGTCTATGAATTTAAAATTTTTAGTATCATTTGTCTAATGCTCATAGAGTAATGGTTTATGGTGTATATACACGCATATACTGCATATGATATACTTACATTGTACGTTGTTATAGATGTAACTATGAATGTATACCCACACTAGAAGTTATCAAGGGTGCCATTTTTATAATTTTCTTACAACCGTTATGAACATTTTAGTTTTTACAAACATCAATATGCTAGAAATTTAATTGGTTATATAATTTTCTTATGGCCTATGTTATACTGACATGTACATTCACCAATTAATGGCTTACGTATATACACATATTCTCCATGTGATATACTTATATGTACATGTAACTTTGAATATATGTCCACATGAAATTATCGAGAGCACCGTTATTATCATTTTTTTCATAATCGTCTATGAAAATTTTAGTTAAAAAATTAGTTTGAATTAATATTCTAGATTATATTTTATTTAATTTTGTTTACATGTTTCGATTTAATGGGTGATTGTTATCCTTGTTTTGACCATATCTTAATTTTTTTTTTCCATAATTTTCTCTTGAAATAAATCTTTATTTTCCTAATTCTTTTCGAATAAATTCTTATTTTTTCAGGAATAAATGTCCTTTTTTTGTAGGGAGTTTGAGTTTGAGTTTCACCATTTTTTTTGTTTTTCATTTAATTCTCATTAAATCTCTCATTTTTTTTTTTGTAGGTACTTCAACCGTTAAATGATTGTGGGGTAATTTCGTAACTACATTCTAAAAGAGTTTCTCTCTTAGCTATTTTTCAACCAAATAATTAGTTTAGCTATTTTTTCAACTTGAATAGTCTCAATTTAGTTATTCTTGTAATTGGCCCTTGTGGTTTATGTTTGCTAGTCGATTTAATGATTGACAATATATATATTGAGGTTAAGAGACGATAATAAAAAATATTTGAACTCAACACAAATGTTCAAGTTGAAAAACTCTTCGACAATTCAAAAGGCTGTCGCGATAATAATATGCCTATAAAATCTAAATTTTCAAATCTCACATGCAAATTTACATTAGTAGTATGTTTATTTTTCAAAATGAATAAGTTGTGTTGAGAATATATTAGGGTTTAAGATTTAGGGTTGGTTGACGATAATTCTACTTATGTGAAGCTTTTTAGTTCAAATCGAAAGCAAATCTATGTAGTTAGATATAGATTCAAATGGACAATATGATATCATTACGAAAATATGGAGAGATCTGTTATATCCTAATTAACATATAGCCCTACACAAAAAAAAAATTGTGAACACTAGAATTTGGGAAGATTCATGGTATATAATAACACATCTTCTTCGCCATAACCATTTTTTTTAAAATCAAAAGCAAATTCATGTAATATAAAAATGTGTGCCAATATAAAAATATGGAAACATCTATCCTAAAAGGCCTCTTTATCCTAAAAGGCTTTGAAATTAAGAGCACTCAAAGATATAAATTAAACTTGGGACGATATGTCTTCAATTATTGCTTTCTTTCTTTTTTTTTTTTTCTAATTATTGGTGAATCTTCCAACGCTATTGGTTGGTTGTGATATATGTTTTAACAAGTTGAGCTATAATAAGTTTTACATGTTTTACATTTTTTAATGCTTAAATATCGAGCCGAATCGAACCGATTACTTTGTTAATTCTAATGCTAATTATTTTTCTCGCCCTATTTGAAAATTTTATCTTTGCTTCTTTCATATTTCTGCATGACTCTCTAATACTGCCATCAAATTTGTATAGTCATCAGATTATAAAATTGTATGATCAAAGCTCCCACTAAATACTATTTATTTATTCTCATAATTTATTGATTGAAAAGTGAAACAAATAAAAAAAATAGCTAAAGTACTATTTTTAAAATGATGTGGTCAACATATATTAACACACACCACATTTCCTTTGGGGGAAAAAACCACATTTAAATAAGACTTGCGAGGCTTTGAAAAGTACAAAGTTTTTTAAAGTGGGACATAAACATCACTATCAATAAATATATATATATATATATATATATATATATATATATATATATATTTCCTTTTTTGGTGATTAGAACTTTTTATATTGTTTTTGCATACAACATATCCAACTTTAATTTTACATGGACAATTTTATATATCTAAACTTGCCGTCCACCGAAAGTTTCTATCGAAGTGTTTGATGCTATATATAAGTGTATAACATAATGAGAAAGACTAAATATTATATAAAAAAGTCAAAAAATCAAAAGTATTTATAAAAATATATTAAAAAAAAATAAACATTAAGGTTATTTTAATTAGAATCTAAATCAATAATCAATTATATTTATAATCAAATTTATGTCTGTCGAATATTTGTATCAACATTTTATACGCTATGGATTCGACACAACATATAAGGGATGATCCACATTTCAATTATATAGTAAAAAAATTGATGAATATAACAAAAATATTATTTATATAAGATATAAAGCTAGTAACAAAGAAGATTTAAATTATTTAAAAAGGTGAAGATAAATGCTAGTAACAAAGAAGATTTAAATTATTTAAAAAGGTACGAAATGCATGTTTGATAATTTAAATATATATTTTTACAATTTTAAATATTCCTCAAATCAATATTTTATTGATATTTTATTAAAGTCACCAGAATTCTATCATCGACTCCAATTACAAATAAAACAATCTCTCGAAGTTTTATACCACTTACACTACTATAGAGTTAGTATATCATACTTAAAAGTATTTTTAATTGAGATGATTTGAAACCAAAGTCTAGGCTTCTTTTATAGTATTTGGAGTCTATTACTTTCTTTGTACCTTTCAAATGTGAGAATCCTGCATTCTTAATATTTTGTCAAAACCCTACGAATTCCACATTGGCATGATGTATTTGAAGATTTCCATAGCTCCTAAAGCACCTATTGTCCTCACCGACAATCATAATTCTCAATTGACAGAACTATATAACCTATAACACCTTAAAAGTAGAGCACTTGGAACACCACCTTCCAAGACTTTTATTTTTCGTCACATGTCGATAAACTTATGCTAAAATTTATGGTGCAACTTAAACCTACTTGGCTCTCCCTGAAAGTTCTTCAGCCATCGACATAACTTCCACCACACACACCTTGCATAACCGTTAAGTCAATGCTCGTGTGCGAACTTGTGAAACCGTTAACCATCACATCATCTATCATGGTAAAGTGAACATACCATGAGGATGAATTTTGTCTTTCTTCAGAAGAAGTCATCGTCCTCTTCTAACGAGAAAGACAACGTCAGCATCCAACCCAGAGCCCTTTCACGAGTCACCTTTGACGAGTCTACTATGTTAGGACAATCCTTTTTCATTTGTCCAAACTGTCCGCATTCCCAGTACCATTTCTTTTGCACAGAATCTTTCTTCTTCTTCCAATTGCTAGATATCAGCGCTAAATTCTCCTGTGAAGTACACCCTTCAGTCCTCAACATATTTTCCTCTAACAGTAGTTTACTAGTAGCCTCAGTAAAATCTAAAGTCTACTTCTCGTACATCAAGATTGGTTTCATGTGTTCATAAGAAGGCGGAAGTAACAAGATGAGCCTGAGTGTCTTATCTTCATCATTTATCTTCACTTTGATCACCTCCAACTCTAAAATGATGCCAACATTCAGATCATCTGAGATTTTCGTACCTTCCTCCATTCGCAGCATATGAAATTGCACTTGCAACACTCAAATTCATTTCCTCTCAATCTTCATCACTCATCTTGGACTTCTTAGAACTTCTATTGGAGTCGTCGCTGGACTCCACTAGACCATTATCATTGTTTAACTTTTCAGAAGTACCATCACTCGATTAGTCTTCCCTTCAAAGTCTTGTGTAACCCAGATTGTTTCAGGGATCCTTGGACTTGCACTTTCCAAAAGTCGGAGTTGATCTTTCCATCAAATTTCTCCACGTCAATCTTTAGCGGACTCATAAAGCTTCACATATCGGCTTCACTCCTAGCAAATCTGCAAATAGTGAACAACTTGCACTATTCACAATACCGTAACTTGTTTCAAGAAAGCTTTTCTGATGTGAAAAGTTGTGGAAGTTTAGACAGTGCTACCACCACAAAGCATACTTAGAAATCAAGAAACTACAAACCTAAAGCTTGGATACCATTTATCATTTACTGGGAAAAACCTTAAACTTTTACCGCAAAAATAAGCAGAGAAATTAAAAGAAAACCACAAAAATTGAAAACAAATAATTTACTTGGAAGACTCCAAAACTCAAAAAAAAAAAACAAAAAATGCCCACTATAAGAATTCTAATATTTTAATTGAGTTTTCTCGGCTTAATATTGAGTTTTTTTAATTATGTATAATTTTTTTTTTTTTGACAACATGTTGGGGTGGAGATTGAACCTAAGACCTCATGGTCATTAGGCAATACATCATGTATGAGTTATGCTCTTGTTGACATTCAATTAACCTTTATAGAACACCTAATTTGTTGATCTATTAAAATATATTGACACTAACACGAACATAATTTAACTGGCGCAATGTATAAACTATTGATGACAAGTTCAAATCTCTTCCCTCACATTTTAAATATAAATATACATCATAACACCTAATCTAGATAGAATTTAGTATACCTACCAAATTAATATAACCATTACTTCTTTAAATTGTTGGATAATATTCTCAATTATTTTTTTTACACTATACCTTTTTTTTCCTTTTTTTTTTAAATACTTTTTTTTCCTTGATCACGTTGATTCATCTATTTAAACATTTGATTACTTCTGGTGTTATAATATAATAAAGTAAGAGGTAATATAATTTACACTTAAAGATTATTTCCCTCATTATCACTTTATTAGAGAATTATCTACGTTAGGAAACTAGTTAATATTTAGTTATTCAGTTAATTTGTCTATACATTATATAAATTCATCTCATTTGAATGAAATATTAAAAAGAATACTGAAGGAAAAATACAGCATATTATTTTGTCACACCTATTTATATACGGCTTATTACTATAAATTTTAATATAAATATTACTAAAAAAAAAATAAGGTTTAAATCTTCATTGGTGTTTTAACTTTAATATTTGTTTTATTTTGGTCCAAAATATTTAAATGCTTTATTCTAATCCCTAAACACTGCATAAGAAATTATGTTAGTCTTATCACTAATTTTTATTATTTATTTGATATACATTTGATCTTTTAATAATCCTCCCACTTGGTGTGACTTTAAATATATTTGTCTATATTAACATGTACTCGTCGAATAGATGAATAAAATATGTGTTTATGTTTTAGAGACCAAAACATAATGTTTGAAAATTTATAGATCAAAATTAACTAACATAAAAGTTTTAATGAAATAGAATTTGAGCAAAAAGCTAAACAAAGCCAAACCTAATTTTCTCTTTGTCGTCAATTTAGCAGTTTCTACAATACGAGTCTTTCTAACTTAAAAGAAGAAGGATTCTTTCTAACTTAAATAAGAATTGTCAACTCAGTGCGAAGTTTTGTGCAGAAATTTTATTAAACAACTACTTAGTGCAACGGGTGAGCACATTCATCTAGATAGTTTAGAATGGAGGTTCGATCTTGCCCTTATAGATATTTTAAAAATTATCAACGGGTGAGCGTATCGACGCTCGATCCTGTCCTTGTACAGGAATTTTAAAAAGCTCAGAGTGGACGCTTGATCATGTCCTTGTGTAGAAATTTTAAAAAGCGATCCTGATTTTTTATCTGAGTTCAACCACTCTCGGGACCAAACGGGGAGTAAGCTCACTCTCCCAACTCTATGTGCCAAAATGATCCCTTAGGGGACTTAAGCAAAGAAAGAAATCAAGGAGATAATCCAACAAGAAACAGAGGCAGAGAATTCTCTTCTATCAGATATATTGAATGAATTGAATTGAGGAGGCTGTGAGCCCTAGCCTCCTATAAATATACAAAATACAGAGAGAAGATTCTAATAAGACAAAAATACAATAGCTGTAATTACAGCTTGAAGAGCAACGTGTCATAGTTTCAATGGAGAGGGAGTAACAGAAATTCTTTCCTCCAGCTCACATTCCATATCAGCTAGTTTATCCATGTCACACTCCATGTCAGCTTGTGGGTTCTCCTTATCATCCCCCCTCAAACGAGAGGGAAGATTGATGAGACCGAGTTTGGATCTGAGATACGAGAATTGTGAGTGAGTGAGATGTTTGGTTAAGCAATCAGCAAGCTGTTCGTGTGAAGGGACATATCTAATATCCAAACGTTTGTTGAGGACTTGATCCCGAACATAATGCACATCGATTTCGATGTGTTTGGTTCGAGCATGAAACACTGGATTCGCAGCAAGTGCCCCAGCACTGATGTTATCACACCATATACGAGGAGTAGAGGAAAGTGGCATACCAAGCTCTCCAATAAGTTGTCTGATCCAAGTGATTTCAGCAGCAGTATGGGCAAGAGCACGATATTCAGACTCGGTGCTGGACCTTGCTACTGCTACTTGCTTCTTTGATGACCACGAGATTAAGGTAGACCCAAGGAACACACAGTATGCACCTACAGATTTGCGATCGTCAATGTTAGCAGCCCAATCGGCATCGGAGAACGCAGTGATGGAGATATGGGAGCTAGGTTGAATCAAAAGACCATAGGAAGCTGTCCCTTTGAGATACCGAAGAACTCTCTTTACCGCTGTCCAGTGAACATCTGTTGAGGCCTTAAGAAACTGACTAAGTTTATTCACTATGAAAGCTATGTCAGGGCGTGTGTTGGTAAGGTATTGCAAGGCTCCCACGGTGCTGCGATACTGAAAAGGATCTGTGAGAAGAGTCCCATCATATAGGGACATATATTTACCCATTACGGCAGGGGAAGGGCAGGCCTTGGTGTGTTGGAGTTGTGTCTTTTCCAGCAGATCCTGAATATACTTGGACTGATTCAAATGTAGCCCTGAATCAAGATAAGTAACTTGAATGCCCAGAAAATAATTGAGTTGTCCAAGATCTTTTAAAGCAAATGTGGAGTTCAGCACATAGATGAGATGTGAAATGAAGTGCAAGCTGTTACCAGTGAGAATAACATCATCCACATAAAGAAGAAGGAGCACCGTGACCTTTCCTTTTTGATAAATGAACAAGGAAGCATCTGATCGACTGACTGAGAATCCGTAGTGAACAAGAAAATTTTTGAGTTCATTATTCCATGCCCGAGGGGCCTGTTTGAGACCATAGATGGCTTTGTGAAGCTTGCACACATGAGAGGGACAGGAAGAGTTCTCATATCCAGAAGGCTGAGTCATGTAGACGTCTTCTTGAAGAGTGCCATTCAGGAAAGCATTGTTAAAATCAAGCTGCCTCAACTTCCACCCATTGGAAACAGCCAAGAACAGAACTATACGAATTGTGAAGGACTTCACCACCGGGCTAAAAGTTTCAAAATAGTCCACACCCGGATGCTGATGGAATCCTTTGGCAACTAGACGAGCCTTGTGCCTTTGTATTGAGCCATCGGTATTTTGTTTCAACCGAAACACCCACTTGCAGCCAACAACATTATACTTGGTAGAGGGAGGGATGAGTGTCCATGGTCTGGATTTGTGAAGAGCAAATATTTCTTCATCCATTGCTTGGCGCCATTGCTGTGTTGCTAAGGCAGTGGACAACTTTGTGGGCTCCTTTTTGGACCAGTCAGTGGGAACAGACACTGTCCAGGCCTTTGGTCGAAAAATTCCAGCCTTGGCACGAGTGGTCATGGGATGAGCATTTGTGACCAGCTGCGGAGATGAGGGATTTTCTGGTGAGGGAAGAACAGTGGGAGGTAATGTGAGGGACGTTTGAGGCATGGGAGAAGAAATGGTTTGGGAAGTCGTGGTCAGAGAGGGGGAAATGAGATTATCTTTCTGAGGTGATGGAAATGTTGGTTGAGTGTGTGAGTTTAGATCAGATGGGACAGATAATGTGGAGTCTGGACAGAGAGTAGAGATCGGGGAGACTAAAGGAGAGTTGATATGTGACACATTAGGTGGGCCAAGCCAATGTAGGATAGAAGGTGCATTAGGCGTGGATGAGTCTGGTATAGAGCTGGAGCCGAAGCCGGTTTTAAAGGGAAAATGGTCTTCATTGAACCTGACATGTCTAGTAATAATAAGCCGGCCAGAGGGGAGAAGACATAGTGATCCCTTGTGTTGTGGTGAAGGCCCAAGGTAAACACACTGTACTGAGTGAGCTTCAAACTTGTGCTTCTGATATGGCCTCATATTCGGGTAGCAAGCACAGCCAAATACACGTAAGGCAGAGTAGTTTAGAACTTTGTGCAGAAGAATATCCATAGGTGATCGATTCTGAAGAACGGGAGATGGTAATCCATTAATAAGCAGCACAGCCGTACGAAACGCAAACCACCAGAATTTCAATGGTAGGGATGCTTGAGCAAGAAGAGTGAGTTCGATCTCAACAATGTGTCTATGCTTCCGTTCAGCTATGCCATTTTGAGCAGAGGTGTAGGGACATGAGAACCGAGTGATAATGCCAAGATTCTTGCAGATATGGGCTATCGGTTTGAATTCACCACCATTGTCCATTTGGACAGCTTTTATAACTTTGTGAAATTGTGTATGAACGAATGACTGAAACTCAGTAAAGGCTATAGAGGCATCACTCTTCTGTCGTAAAGGAAACAGCCAGGTGAACCTACTGAAGTCATCCACAAATAATATATAATATCTGAAACCATCAGATGAGAGAACAGGGGCAGGTCCCCAAAGATCAGTATGGACGAGATCAAACAAAGCTGAAGCATGAGATGAAGAATGAGAGAAAGGAAGAGCATGCATTTTGCCAAATTGACACGACTCGCAAAATTTGAACTCATCATTAGGTGGAAAAACCAGATTACAATCTCTCACAATAGTGTCTAAAGTTTTAACAGATGGATGTCCCAATCTTTTGTGCAGTAGGGACTTGGTAAGAACACCATTTTTCTGACTATCAGTTGAAGAAACTAAATTTGCAGCAAGTGTAAAAGACGTGTGAAGTGAGGGAAGACAAGCAACAGCAGACTGGGTTGAGTCAAGACTGAACACTTGTGCTTTATTTATCGACAACCCTGGAGCATCCATTTGATATAATCCATCTTTAAGTGTGCTCCTCAGAAGTTCCACCCCCGTAGCCTTGTCCTTGATCACACAGAAACCAGAGTGAAATTCAATAAAGATGTTATTGTCATTGGCCAATTTGGACACACTAACAAGGTTCTTAGCAATTAGAGGCACACAAAGCACATTATTAAGTTTCAGTGAGCCAAGCTTTGTTGCTAAGAGAGAGTGTCCTAAGTGAGAGATAGGAAGTTTGTTACCATTTCCAACCATTACTGACTCATTACCTGGGTACTCAACTTTGTTGGCTAGGAACCCCGGATTTGCAGTGACATGGTTAGAGGCACCACTGTCAGCATACCAATGAGGGTCAATAACCGTTTCAGGATTTGCCACTGCTGAGTTTGCCATGAGCGCAGAAGAGACAGCACGAGACGGATAGTTGTGAGACGGATTTGAAGAACCTGCTCCTTGAGAGAACTGATTATGAGATTGCTGTTGATTCTCCCTCTGATGAGTATTGCGTGGGTTATTCACATCAGGTAAAAACCGTGAATAGCAAACAGCTGCACTGTGGCCAACTTTACCACACACTTGACATTGCATCTGCCGATAATCAGTGCTATTCCCACGTCCTCTCCCTCTGCCACCTCTGCTTCCCCGTTGCCAAGAGTTAGACATACCACCAGAGGTTGGAGATTGACTCCCAGAGGACCGATTTGAAGAAAAATTAGATGTGGGAGCAGACCTCTGTTGAACCATATTAACCGTGGATGGACCATTAACAAGCGATAAGCCAGCAAGACCAGATTTCAGAGCTACTTGATATTCCAAGCGCTTTTCATAGGAGAGGAGATCAGCCTGCATTTCAGACCAGCTGACACCAGCCTTTCCTTGTATCATAATTACAACCGGATTATAATCCTCATCAAGGCCAGACAACACCTGTGAGATAAGATCACTGGAGGACAAAGCAGAACCAGCAAGAATTAATCCATCAGAATATTTCTTCATTGTCACAAGATACTCACCCATTTTTAGTGAGCCTTTCCTTGTTCGTTGAAACAGCCGCTTCAGATAATCAATTTCTGCCCTGGAGTGAATGCCGAATAAGTCTTGTACAGCCTCCCACAAACTTTTTGAAGTATAAAAACCCATTACCTGCATCGCAATCTCAGAAGACATGGAGTTGTAAAGCCATCCAAGAAGAAGTTGATCAATAGTGACCCACCTTGTGTATTCTGGATTTGGAATAAGCAAAGGTTTCGTGGCTGTAGCAGCAGCAGGACGACTATTCCCCGGCTCAGGGGTGAGAGAGCTTGAGCTCTCGTCGGAAGAGTCCATTGAAATCGGCAATGTGGGAACTCCAGGAGCTTGTATTTGTTTCGCAGGACAAGAAATTTCCCCCGTTAGATAGCCCTTCAGCTGGTAGCTGCCAAGAATGGGCCAGGCAAGGTTTTGCCAAAGTAAGAAGTTCGTCCGATCCAATTTGATGGAAGTGATTTGATTCAGCAGCTGGTTGAGGGGAGGACCTGTGAAGCTGCCTGTGATGGCGCTTGATGAAGAAGAAGAAGACAAGAGAGGATTGGTGTTGGCCATACCTGCTCTGATACCAACTTAAGCAAAGAAAGAAATCAAGGAGATAATCCAACAAGAAACAGAGGCAGAGAATTCTCTTCTATCAGATATATTGAATGAATTGAATTGAGGAGGCTGTGAGCCCTAGCCTCCTATAAATATACAAAATACAGAGAGAAGATTCTAATAAGACAAAAATACAATAGCTGTAATTACAGCTTGAAGAGCAACGTGTCATAGTTTCAATGGAGAGGGAGTAACAGAAATTCTTTCCTCCAGCTCACATTCCATATCAGCTAGTTTATCCATGTCACACTCCATGTCACCTTGTGGGTTCTCCTTATCAAGGGGGTGTTTGGCCCAATGAGTAAATGATCCCTTAGGGGGTGTTTGGCCCAATGAGTTGGGGGAGAAGTTAACTCTTCGTTTGGTCCACAGACTTGTTTAACTAAGATAAAAAAAAAAATATATAACTTCGCAGACTTCAACAATGATTACTATTCAAATTACGCGCTAACCTAGATCTCACAAAGGGTGTTGGTCGATTAAGACAGCAGGACGGTGGTCATGGAATTCGAAATCTGCTAAGGAGTGTGTAACAACTCACCTGCAGAATCAACTAGCCCCGAAAATGGATGGCGCTGAAGCGCGTGACCTATACCCGGCCGTCGAGGCAAGTGCCAAGTCCTGATGAGTAGGAGGGCGCGGGTGAGTGCATCACCTAAGATAACTCAAAGTGGGAGTTCGATCATGCACATGTGCAAAATTTTAAATGCATTATTATCGCCTAAAATTTAATCAAACAACTATTTGGTGCAACAAGTGAGCACATCGTCTAGATAGTCATAGTGGGTTCCAACTGTCAGTCTAGTATTTTTATGCAAACATCAATTTATACCCCTAAACCTTGAGAGTCTCAATTAAAATCCTAAACTAACTAGTATATCAATTTAAACGGATGAAGATTTATAATTTTAACAATTAAACTCTAAACTTTCATAAATGAATCAATTGTAAGTGTAAGGGGTTTATTTTTATAAGTGAATCAATTGTATGTAAGTGTATGGGTTTAATGGATAAATTATATGTGTCCACACGTGTGAAAAACTAACACATTTTTTCTAATAGGGGTAAATTGATACACTTTTGAAACTTCAAGATTTTAATTTAAAGTTTTAATTGATTTTTTTCCCTTATTTATTTATTTGGTTTAAGAAGCTCTTGTTTGTAGACATAATTAACCTGAAAATGGTGAGCTCATACTAAATATTTTGATTAGAAATGTGTCACTAAAATGTTCAATATCCATAAAGCAAATTTGATTAGAAATATTGCTGCTCCTGCTCCCCACAAATTGAGTTTTGTGCCTTAAATAATCACCATGTTCGCCATTAAGTAGCGTCAGCTACAGTGCTAATCATTCATTAATGCTGATTTTGGCAAGACTCATTTTTCTTCAATAAAATCATGTCTTGCAATATATAGAAAGAGCCAATATTATTGATCTTAATTTTCTTTTTGGAACCTAAGCATAATTATCAACTAGAGCATAGCTGAATGGCATGATGTATGTGACCATGAAATCTTACGTTCAATCTAAAAAAAAAAAAATAAAAAAAAAAAATATCACTAACTTTTTCAATATAACATTAAATTGTAGAGTTGAGTTATAGGTTATAAGTAAGTTAGATGTTCAAATTTTCACCACAGAACTAAAAAAAAATTAAAAATATATTTTTTTTAATCTCCAATTTTCAAAAACAATAATTAATAAAAAAAAAAACGAAAACATGTCTAATAGCGTTTTTAGAGCAAACAATTTATCAGGATTGTATTAGGGTTGATGGTCGACAATATTTCCATTTGGTATGAAATATTTTTATTGAAATAAAAAAAAAAAAAAAAATTATATGCCCCCTTTAGATTCAAAAACAACGATATGGTACTATTATAGAATATGGAAAGACCTAATATCATATTGGACGGTATCAAAGTCGTGAATTAGGCTAATATTGTGTGATATTTGTAAATAATTTGAAAATGTTGTATATGTTTTTATGCAACGAAAAATGTTATATATGTTATTACTTTAGTTGGGGGTTTTGTACGGATGACCCACCCCTCGGGGGTCGCAAGATTTTTTAACTCAGTTTTTAAAAACTTATGTTTTTTTACCTTTTCTCATGATAAGGAAGTGCACAAAATCATTCGTACCCTTCGCTTATCACGAGGAGATCACAGTTGTCTCTTCGTGATCGTGATAAGCGAAGGGTACAAATGACTTTTTGCACTTCCTTATCACGAGAGAAGGTTAAAAAAAACATAAGTTTTCGTGAAGAGGGTTAAAAAACCTCGCGGCCCCGAGAGGTGGGTCATCCCTACAAAAATTCCTACTTTAGTTCTAGTTGTTATATGTTCTCCACTATCACAATAAAATCGTACAAGTTTGTTAGGTGGGACATAAACTCTACTATGAACACAATTTTTTTTTCTTTTTTATTAGTAGCAATTAAGATTTCCTTTTTACATTGTTTTGGTTATAAAATATCTAAAAATCATTAGATGAATTTAAAGATATAATGAAATATCCTCAACATATAAGGTATAAAGTTGGAATTTTCAATCTCACTTATTGAATTCTAATGAAAATGATATAATGAAATATCTTTCAAATAAAATTTGTGGTGTGGCCCATTTGGGTGTTGTTCTTTTTTCTTCTAGAAGATTTGTTCAATATTGCATGTGTTTATATTTTGTTAACATATATAGCATGTATCTTTATTTTCTTTCATGTATGTATTTAGATTTATTAACATGCATCAACTTTTCCGTTTATGAATTTAACCATAACGACCTAGAAGAGTTGTTTTGAAACAAACTTCAAACTTCAAGAATTAAAATGAATTTTTTTTAAATTTGGGTATAATTGAAATCAACCAGACCATAGTTTAGGGATATTTGTTTTTATAATTTAACCTATATTAAACAACAAACTTACTCGCTTCTTACTCGCTTCTCATGACATGATCATATTAGAATATAACTTCACCCAACCGAGGGTTATAGAAAAATGGCCAAATAAAAATACTACTATACTAACAACCATATAGTAATCTGAAAAAAAATAAAAATAAAAACGAGCCTTCTAAAATTGACACGTGATCATTTTTTCAATATTTTACAACTGAAACTTGATGGTAATTAAAATGGACCAAATTGAAAACAACATAAACATTTTTTTTTTTTAACGGTAGTTTAATTAATGCGGGGATTGAACCTATGACCTTTTGGTCACCGGCTCAACCCTATGTCAATTGAGCTATGCTCGGTTTGGCGGAGTACATGTCAATTACTATCTATGTTTACTTTGGATTTTGGTACAACAGTACACTTTTCCATATATTGCATTTTTCTATATATTGCAATTTGTACATAATTGTATTGAAGAAAATATTAGTTTTGCCAAAATCAGTATTAATGAATGATTAACACTGTAGGTGACGCTACTTAATGGCGAACATGATAATTATTTAAGGCACAAAACTCAATTAGTGGGAGCAACAATATACTAATCCAAAATTGCTTTATGGATATTCACAATTCTAGTGACATTTCTAATCAAATGTGTATTATGAGCTAACCATTTTAGATGCTAAGTCTAGACTCTACAGACTTTGATCTAAAATATGGTTGAAGTAGTTGAATAAAAGACTCGATCGAGATGTAACTAACATGAACATATATAAGTGTGAACTAATGATTAAAAGGTTAGAAGTTTGATCTCTTCAAATCTCCCTTAATTTATAATGTAATATTAATATTAAAAACAAAAAAGTAAATTAAGAATGTTTGAGCTATTTATTATTATTATTTGTTTTTTTTTTTTAATACTTATGTAAATTGAATTCTTGACTCTAATGAAAATAATAAGGGTTTCATTCATCCCTTTCCAAAATAAGTGTTTCTCTAGGTTATTCTTAGGACATGTTTGGGAGTGATTTTGAAAGCACTAAAATCACTTTTTCGTGCCACAATCACTTTTATTTCAAAATTGTTATGTTTGGCAAAAATTAATTAGTGATTTTTGAATAATTCAAAATCACTTTGAGTGATTTCCGGTCAATCACATAAGAAGTGATTTTTAGCGATTTTTGGTGAGTGATTGTGAGAAATTTATTTTTGAAATGGTTATTAATTTAAATTAAAAATACGAAAATCCTTATATATAAACGTATGTTCTTTTTATACAAATTATATTTTTTGCTTTGTTGGTAGTTGTATCAGGCTGCATTCTTTAAGCCTGAGTTCGATACCAAGAGGGGGTTTTCTTTTTTATTTCCAATTTTGTAATATATATATACTTTTATATCTTTAGTAATTTATTTTTTTAAAACCCTTAAACCATTGAAATGAAAGATTATTCTTTTTTTTAATTTTCAATATATATATATATACTTTTAAATAAATTATTTTTAAAAAATAAAAATAATTTGATAAATATTTTAAAATTTCATTATGTTGATTATATATTTTGGTAGTTTTCTTAAACATTATATTTAGGTAGTTAATAATTTTATAAATTAATATAAATCTTATATATATCAAAACATTTCAAATTATAATTTTTGTAATTTTAAAATCATTTTGAAGCAAACCAAACATTAATAATTTAAAATCACTTTTAATCTTATAAAAATCACTTCAATCCAAACATTAAAATGATTATATGGAAATCAATTGTAATTAAATCTCTTCTCCTAAAATCAATAATTCAACCATCACTCTTAAACATGCCTTTAGACTGTCTATTCTTATTTGAGTTAAAATGATTTATTATTGGAAAATTGTAACACATGTCAATTTAGAGTAAAATTAAAATATAGCACTTTTTAAAAAAAATTGCGGATATGACAATTTTTATCACTGATAGTATGGTCTATCGCTGATAGAAGTTTATCGCTGATAGTAGTTTTTTTATAGAATTTTGTCGGTGATAATAGTCTATCAGTGATAGAAGTCTATCATTGATACAAGTCTATCAGTAATAGTCATAAAGTCTATCCATAATAGTAAAAAAGTCTATATAGCCACTGATTTTTTGCCATATTTACAAAAAGTTTTAAACTTTGCTAAATTTGCAATTATTTTTTGCCTAATTGCTATTTCTGCAACCAACCCTTTATTATTTAGGTTTTAATAGGTTATTTAATTTTTTTCTTAAATTATATTTTAGTCCCTAAAACTTTTATGCTATCCAATTTTGAACCATAAATATTCAAATATATATGTTTTACTATATAACTTATAGGTAAGTATTTTATTCATTTACCTGAAGATTACATGTTCATATATATATATATATGTCACGGGAAAGTAAACATAACTCAGAATAATTGACATATATTACTTTCTTAAGATTAGAGGTTCAAATCCACATACCTCATACTAAAAAAATTTAAAAGTGGTGTAATCAAAGTCACACCTAGTAGATGAAGTTGTGAGATAGGAATCAAAACAAATTCAAAATTATATCAAATAGATAATAAACAATTAATCTCAACTTAGTTAATGCATTATAATTTTGACCAGAGGTTCAAAATCTCGTCAATACGAGCATAGTTCAATTATGATCAAATAGGAACTAATGACTTCAAGGTTAGAGGTTTGATCCCTATCGAATAAATATGTAAGTGCTAATTTCGGTCACTCTATTCAAAGATAAGAATTAGTAATCAACCCTTAAAATTTATGACTCAAATTAATCAAGAAAAAAAAAATAGATATATTATATAAACAATAATTAATATTACTAAAAAAAATAGTTATTTCTTAATTACATTGGGTAGGTTAACTAGTTTAGCATAACGCCTCATCATCTCGCATATATCTCATTCAATTATCATTATAAATAAGAGGCTGAATGGTGAAAAATACTTTGAACTAAGGGTTGGTTTAAAAAATATCTCTAAACTTTAAGAGGAATTTCAAAAATATCTATAAACTTTCAAAATTTTCAAAAAATACCTCTAAACTCAAGAAAAAAAAAAAAAAAAAAAAAGTTTAAAAATGCCCTCAATAATGTCAACAACACACAGAATTCTAATGTGAACGATTAAATTCTAATTTATATCTATGTCACATGAAAAAATGAAAATGTCGACCCATGAAATTTTAAAAAATCATGAAAATCTACGTCTTTTCATTTTTTTCATGTCCTACAAGTACAAGTTAGAATTAACCTTTCACATCAGAATTTTGTGTGTTGTTAACGTTGATGACATTTTTAAAACGTTTTTCATAGTTTAGGAGTATTTTTGAACTTTTTGAAAGTTTATGAGTACTTTTGAAACGGAACTCATAGTTCAGAAGTCTTTTTTTTTTTTTTAATTTATCCTAAATAGAACCAGAAATTACATTATAGTTTCAAATAATGTATTATACAAAGGTCATCTTAAATAAGATAAATAAAATTAAATCAAGAAACACAACATCAAGTAGAGAAAGAGAAAACTAGCTTTTATCACATCTTACGAAGAAAAAAAATGAGCTTCCATTATGCCAAATCGAGCATACCTCAATTGACATAAGGTTGGGTCCGTGACTAAGAGGTGAGTTCAATCCCAACATTAATTAAAATATCTTTGCAAAAAAAGTTATCCATTTAATCTGTGAAAGCAAACACATACAAAATGTTTAATCCTTACTTTCAACCATGCCCTTGATGTGAATTAAATCAAGTAATTCTCATTACATTTTTTAATACATAAAACATTATAGCAATTGGTTTGTCATTTTTTATAAGGACAACGGTTATTTTTTACGAGCATTTTTTTTTGTAAGACTTTGTTAGCACTCCTAACAATTTTCTACAACAAACCCGAACTCACAAAGTTCTTTGAATGCACTCATTGACGTCAATCCCTTGGGCCAAGGGTTTACATTCAAATTCTTGAATAGTTGCTTTATTAGGATGATGCTTGAATAGCTTGAGCAAATGAGTTTTAGCTTTAATTAAATCTGAAATATTCTACTATTTTGTTGTCCTCTTGAATGCTAAGTCTTACAACAAATACCTTGATGAACAAATTTGTTTTTTTAGATAATTCTTGAACTAAAAGGAGACAATTTTTAAATCACGTCAACTTAAAATAGTTTATTAAATGATCAACTATTTTTTTTAACATCTGTGAGTGTTCGGGTCAGCTTACACGTACCTCGACTAATCTCACGGAAAAATCATTTCTTTTAGAAGAGTTTTAATAGTCTTAAAATCTTTCATGACCACTAGATCAACTCTCGATGATTTTCAGGTATCGGTCTCAATTCATATTGGGCTTAATAATAAAAGCCCAACTCAAGACTCACAACTCATATGGGTTCAATCCTTGGTGGCCACCTACCTAGGAATTAATTTCCTACGAGTTTCCTTGGCAGCCAAATGTTGTAGGGTCAGGCGGTCTGTCCCGTGAGAATAGTCGAGGTGCGCGTAAGCTGGCCCGGACACTCACGGATATCAAAAAAAAAAAAAAAAAAAAAAAAAAAAAAAAAAAAACTCACAACACCTTACAAAACCTATGTTATACTTCAGTTGACAACCCCATCACCAAATCACTCACACCAGATCATATTAGACAACTTGCAGTGCTATACTCTTGTTAACTCTTGATTAGTCCTAATTTAAGCTTATTTCTTGCATCTTTAAATATATTTTTTATGTTGCTTCATGATTAATGTACACAAAATTATGCAAGAATTAAAAATATACATATTTTTAAACATGACTACCTTAATGTGCCTAACTAAGTGTGAAAAGGATAAATTTAAGAAGATTTATTAAGTTTGCTATACTTATGTGCATAGTGCTTTTGGGAGGCAGTAGCCCAACTAGTCATTTAGATTTGTATAAGAAGTTAGGACTTAATACTTAAAGAGTCGGAAAATAACCGACGTCATAAAATCAATATAGGAGGAGAATCTAGACATAAAACTTGAGATATTTGGTCAGATGACCTTAAATTAAGGCTCATTTGAGAGATTGACGCGCAATTTTAAAAAGTAGTCAAAATGACATTTTGCTTACATCACTTTTGCTGGAATTTCTCTCGCTCTCGTTCACGAAAGCAAGGAATTTTCAGTTATAAAATGGAGCCCGCACTAGAACGAGAGAAATCCCAACGAGAGTGATGTCATCAAAAGGCCATTTTGACTACTTTTTAAAAGTGCGAGTCAATCTCTCACATGAGCCTTAATTTAAGGTCATCTGGCCAAATATCCCATAAAACTTCATTAATTGACCATAGACATAGGTCTAATCGATTATAATTTCATAATTTTATTCTCATTCTTTTTTGTATTGTTGATTTATTGGACTAGAAATTTGAGTTAAAATGGTTTAGAGATATTTATCTAATATATTTTCCATATTAATTTTACTGTGGATGTCTTACTTTCTTGAGGCAATTGGACAAACGACCATTTTTAATTGACAATTTTGAAGAAAAAAAAGTCAAACTTATTTCTTGTTTTTTTAAAATTTGACCCAATACGGAATCTAAAAGGATGCACATGACTAAATTACTTCCTCCGAACACTAAACCCTAAACTCCTACAAATATAGTAAAATTTGATTCTCATTTTGGCCATTCTTAAAAAAAAAAATAGCCCTTGATGTCAAATATTTGGCCATTATTTGGCAATTTTCTTTGAGGTTGCGTTTCATGGGTTAGCTTTGATGTAACTTTGACAGGTATTAAGAATATGCCCTGTGGAATTAAAAGCTCATTATGCAAAAGGATAAAGAATGATGTGTATTAAGAATACACCACTAATATATATAAAATGTAGAAGTTAAAAAGTTTGTTGTGGAAGAAGATAAGAATGATGGATAGTAAAGATATACCCCTAATATATATAACATGTGGAAATAAGACAAAAATGATAGGTAGAGTACTGTATTATCATTTGGGTATGAAGATAATTTTCTTTAAACATTGAAAAAGACACAAACTACATTAAATAAATTAAATAAGTAAAGATTGGTTGACAATGATATAAGCTAAAAACCAAGACATATAAACTTGGTATGTATTAGAAATGTTATAAAGATGGGTTGTCTCTTATGCAAATTAAAACATTTAGAAGAACACTTGATTCTATTGAAACAAATGGAAGAAAATTGAGATGACTTTTGAACAAGTCATTTCTCATAGTCATGACACAAGAGACACAAATAATTGAAAGACTTGATGTAGATCACATAAGAAAAAGAGATCTCTTTGAATAATTTATTCTATTGCATCCAAGTAACTCAGTGAAAAGTCAACAAGAACATAGCTCAACTGACATGATGTATCGACTAGTGACTAAGAGGTTCTAGGTTCAATTCACCACCCCATATGTTATCAAAAAAAAAAAAAAAAAAAAACAACTCAGTGAAGAAAACATTCTCTATTTTCATTGATGTGTGCTGTACAAAATATAAAGAGATGCATTTACATATGGATTAATATCTCACAAACAAACTAATGCAAGAAATTAGTTACACAAATTAAGAGAGGAAATGAAGTAACCTCACCACTTTGAACAAGTACTCAACTTGAATTCTCTCAAGTTCATCACTGAAGAAAAATGCTCACACAAACTTTTACCTAGGGGTGAAAACTCAAAACCGACCCGACCCGATCAAGGTCGGTTTCAGATGAAGAAAACCCGTCCCGACCTAAAAAGTAGGGGTGTTAGAAACCGAGTTTTACCAGAAATGTTGAAATACTTGAAATGCACAGCGGAAATGGAGATAACTAGAGCATTTTTGCGACATTCTTCACTGAATCTCAGTTAAATATCAGCCATTCTTCAGTTATGGCGACTCGATTGAGATTCACTTAGAATTGGAGTTAGACAAGATCGACTGATATATCATATACCATTGAAAAACTAGATAGAAATCCTTTAAATGCCAATTGTCTCCTACACATCCTTGTATAATAACTGGTATTTTGGAATTCGCTCGGGAGGCAACGGACAACTCACAATGAGCTTTCCTTTCATTGCTCCCCTAAATATTGCCTGTCATAAAAGAAAAAGGACGAATGTAACATTTTCAAGTCTGTTTCCAAAAGAATACATGTATCACTGTGTTCATCAACTTAGCAAATTTAAAGTTCAAGGACCTATGAGATACTTTTTAAAATTCAGGGACCTATTGATGCAACTTTAAAAGTGCAGGGACTAAAGTTGTAATTTAACTTTTTTTATATATATAAAGGGAATAATTTCATTGACTGATGGTATGAAATTTCACAAGAGGCCAAAGCAAGAAAGATTACCAAAAGCTCTTTGAACCAGTGAAAAGATTGCAAATGAGGCATAGCTATTTTATGTTGCAGAAAGTTCTATTGTTCCTCTCTAACCAAAAGCAAAAATTCCATAAAAAATATCTAATAAGTTGAACGATAAGATTTTCTTCTCCTTTTTGCAGGTATTTGAAGATTATGAAAATAAGTTAAGACCTCCCTAAGATGATGTAATTATTAAGTCCATAAGCACAAAAAATCAACAATCTGCTTTATTCACAGCTTTTCATTTATGTTCTAAAACAATTGGCCACTTACCTCCACAACATCAATAAAATCCTGCTTCTGGTGAAAAGCACCAATCCACTTTGTATGATCTGCAGTTCTGAAAGTCAAAAGAATACCCTTTCATCATCCAAAACGGAGAATACAAAAGAGGCATAATTAGATATTCCTAAACCAAAAACATTAACAAAGAATAACTCTTTAATTGATAAAAAATAAACAAGAGGAAGATTATAAAAAACTTTCAAGAGAATGCTTCCTTCAGTTCAAAGAAATTAAGATAGTAATATCCTGAAAACTAAAAGATCTCTCTTCCTCACAGAAAATTCATTGATTTTTCTAATGAATCTAATCATAACTCCCACAGAATAGCACAAATAATATTAGGTCATTGTGATTTGTGAGTGATTTTGAAATGGTCGAAATCACTTTTTTCATCATGTTGAAAATCACTCCAAAACATGCATTTAATCATTCAAAATCAATTTAAGGTTTGATTTCACACTTTTAAACGCGATTTTTATACAATCAAAAGTGATTTTGAATTATTAAAAGTATGTTTCAGAGTAATTTTGAACATGACAAAAGTGATTTTAACAATTTCAAAATCATTCTCAAACATGCCCTTAATAGGGATGTTAAGCTGCTCTACTGTGCAAAATCAAGTAGCTAAGGCCACCCAGATCAATCATATGCAATGCTATCCATAGTAGACATATTTGAACAGAAATCAAGCAATAAATTAACTGAGACCAGCAGGATAAAACTCACCCTGAATCCATCTTCATATGATGAGCATTGAAGAAGAAAACAGTGGATGGTATAAGAGTTATGTCAAAGTACTTGACGTAAACCTGTATTTCTTCCGAATCAATATCAACCAGTGCTATTGAAGCAAACTTCGACACTTCCCGTGCGCACTTAGCAAGCTAAATCATTGCAAACAAATGAAACGTAAGCAAACAAACCAATTCTGGAAAGGAAAAAAAAACAAAAACATATCAACCCTAGAAGAAGAAAACAAAATTCAGGGACTTGGCAACATACAATATCATCAAGGAGGAGACAAACTGTATCAGAACACCGCCCAAATCGGAGAATGAGGACCTTATCAATGGTGTCCCTAATGATGGAATCCACTTCTCTCTTCTTTGTTAAGGTCCTTAAAACGTAGCTCATCCTCCTTCCCCTGCAATCCACCTAAACTAATTTAGTTTAATAAACTAAACCAGGTTATAGACACCATATGTTGTCTAATTAAACTTTTTCTAAACTATTCACACATATATAATGCAACTCTTAATATCTTTACAGATTTCACCAACCATGAACTATGCTTGCAGCTTGCAGAAATTAAAATCAAAACAAAAATACTCATAAAGTCACAAGTTACAGCAGAATACAGTAGATAACAATTAACAACAAACAGAGAAAGAGGTGTATAAACATACGAATTACAACGGATTGCAGCAATTAAAACCTAAAAAAAATCCAACCAGCAAGCAAAAACCAGACCAACGTCATAGATTTTCAACAAAAAAAATTGGGAATATTTAAATACCGATAGAAAGTTTAAAGGGCAATCAGCAAAGCTAACTAGCAACAATACCCAGAAACTAGAAATTAGTTCAATCAACCATGAGAGGGACAAACAAACCTCAATCGAGAGACTGAAAAAATGCTTCCTACATCAGTTCATATGCATAACGCCATTCAAGAAACCTCTGATGCATTATTAGTTTTATATTTTCATTTGAATTGATTGAACATTTGTTGAAGAAGAAATCGACAACAACAAAAAATGTGCTTCGTTTGATTTTAGAAACGGAATAAATCAACGAAACAAAACAAAAAATAGAAACCTTGGGCTGGATCTGAAAAATGAGGCGTGGCGCGATCTCACCAGGCGCGGGTTAGGGAGCGGCGGCGAGTACGTCGGAAGGATGAGACTGCGGCAGCGTGCGGCGGCAGCCGCTGAAACTACGTCGGGCAATTCAATTTTCAGACGCCAAACCGCAAAGGCGCAAACAGAGCTTTATCGGTTTCAAGTGATTTCTGATGTTTTTTTGTTCTCGCTTAAAATATAGAATGATCTAAAAGAAAATTTATTTATTTTAAATTATTTTCTAACTTCTAAATAAAATTTCGCTTTTTTTTTTTTTTTTTTTTGGTTGCAAATTTGAAAGTGTCGGTTCTAATGCTAAATTTAGCAAACTTTAAAATGTTTTGCAAATATGGCAAAAAAAAAAAAATTCGTTTTTATCACTGACTTTATCATATCAATATCACTGGTAGTGATAGACTTTTATCACTGACAAAAATCTATAAAAAGCTGAGGTGACCAAGGATAGACTTCTATCAGCGATAGAAATTGTCATATTGCAAAAATTTTAAATACATGTTATATTTCTAATTATCTTATTCTAAATTGGCATCGGTTACAATTTTTCAATTTAAAAATTAATTATAAAAATAATGTTTTTTTTTCAAATTTATTATAAAAATATTGCATTTTTTTTTTTTAATGATGTCGTCTTTTGAAGAGACGATAATCAAGTGACATGACAAAAAAAAATTGTCATTTTGGATGTCGTTTCGAAATGTAATAACATAAATACTTTGAATTTACACAACCTAGGTTCGAAATCAGTCTGATATCCTAGCTTTGAAGAGCTATTATAGGAGAGTATAAATATATTAGTAATTGAATGCAACATATTATTTTTTTAAGCTAAATATATGTTTTAGTCGTTTTTTAATCTAACTTTTATTGTTTAACAAGTTTTGATTTAGTTCTTTGTGTATTAACATTTTTCAATCTAGTCTTTCGGACATTGGTGAATATTAAAATAGATTGATGGTAAATTTATATTTGAAATTTCTATTCATATCTTAAAAATTTGGAGGATGAATAGGAAACTTTACTCTCTTTGATGATTTTTTTTTTTTTTATCTCTAAGTATTCATCCTCCAAATTTCTAAGAAATTAGTAGAAATTTAGGTGACTTTTCAATAAGACCAAAGTCTTTGCTCATAAAACTTCAAGGTTTTATTTCAATAGTTTCTTAATAATTATTGTTAGTAATCAATTTCATTTTAAATGTTGTTTCCTCCACCTCATTTGTAAATCTATGATGGAAACTTATCAAAAACACTTTTTCCATAATTAGATTGCTCTTGCTAAATATTTTGTTTCATAGGGAAATCTTCATACTAAAGTTGAGTTTCGAAGCCAAAGTCTCAATCAATTTCCTTCAACCAATACATACTTAAAGAATTTAAGTCCCAAAATAATCACAAGACTTCTTCCACCAATTTTGATTATTTCCCAACATGACTTATACTAGTCTTAAGCGTACTTGGAGTCTCAGCATCCTAATTTTCTCTACCTCAAGATAACAAAACTTTACCCTATCACGTTTCATCTTCACATATTTTTTTCTTACTAAAGTCATTAAACACTTGAGGTATCCCAATTTTGTTTTTCCAGTGAGACATATCCTCAACACTAAAAAAATGTGCCAACAAGAGCATAGCTCAACGGCATTATGTATCGCCTAGTGACTATGAGGTCCTAGGTTCAATCTCCTCCCCAACATGTTGTCAAAAAAAAAAAATACTAAAAAAATGTCTCCATTTATAATCCTTCCATAGAGCTTACAACTTAGAGTTCCAAATTGAATTTTTTGTAGGGTTTTTTTTTTTTTTTTTTTTCTGGACTATTTGGTCTCAAAATGGTATGGATAAAATCTAAGTAGTTTGCACCAAAATTGATTAACATTTTTATTGATTCATTTTAAGTCTCAAGTCCCTTTTAAACTACTTTGGCTTCCTTTGTTTTCTCAAGCAAAACTTTCTTTTTACTTTTTTTTCTTCTCAAAGTCTCGGGTCTTTTCAAAATATATTTTCGCTTTCTTTGCAACACATCAACTAGCTTAGATATTTTGCTGAACACATCAACTAGCTTAGGTATTATGAAGAGACTTTGTCATACCAAGTAACTCCATCTTGTAACATTTTCATTCTTTTAGCATGACACAAGAAAAATCAAAATATCTTAGTCCATCAAACCTTGAAACTTTACCAGGGGAATCCTAACATGTAATTCCTTTCAAAGTTTTACTCAAGAGACATTGAGTTGTCATTTAAAAACTTTAACCTCTTAAGATCTTTTTCTTTCTTATCTAACAACAACGTCCATTTCAATCTCATTCTTAATCATGTTCATATGTCTCATGCTCGTAAAACTTCACTTAGGTACTAACACTTCTGTTACCCACTAACAAACATAACATCAAACAAATCAATCAAAACATCACATTCATCATATCTATTCAAAAATCTTTTTTTCAACAAGACATTTTATAACAATGACGTACTTGGCGATGACAATGTGTTTGCTACTTGGTCATGGAGACACTTAGCTTACGATGTAAGAAAGTTTATAGAACTTATAACCTAAGGATCTGATACCAATTGTAATGATCTGACTTCTAGGACTTCTAACTAGGGTCATTACCACGTGTATATCGATAAAAACTCAAGAAAAGAAACATCAAGGCTATATTTTTTTAAATAAAAAGAATGTTTTAAAAAAAATCTTCAAAAGAAACCAAATAATATTTTCACTTTGAGAACCCAAAGAAAATATATAAAACATTAAAGTTTAATTTGGCCTCTTTAAGAGAAACCACAAAAGTAAAGTATATATATATATATATATATATATATATATAAATTAAAGGAAACCACACAAAAACAAAAATATCAAGATTCTCTAGTGCATGGCCTTTTCAACAAACTTTGTCAATCATCTAAGATGTCCTTTCCTTTACCTGTTTTTTTTTTTTTGTTTTTAAAGAAAATAATATTGACGACAGTTTAAGTGTCATAAAATAAGGTCTCTTGACTGAAAATAATTGTCACCGTATTATGAAGACAGAAAAAAACTGTCACCAAACGAACATTGACGACAGTTTTCGGTTTTTGTCATCTATAGAGTAAAGAAGGCAGGGGCTATAACGACTGAAAAAAATTGTCATCTAAAGTCCTGATGACAGTTTTTATTTGTCATCATAGCCCCGATTTCTACCAGTGAATGAATATTTAAAAATATCCCGTAAGTGACTCCATTACCGAGGTCGGTACATGCAATCACACAGATAACATGATGCTTCTGACTTGTGGAACCTAACTTTTTTTTTTTATCATGGAATCATTTTTCTTTAACATATTCTTTTTGGTTTAGTGTGGACACTTATCTCATCCTCTCGTAACCTTTTCATGCCTAAGTACTTTTGGTGCTATGTAAACTCTTGTGGAGACTTTACCCCTGCTGATAGTTAGTTGGCATCCGGTCAACAGAGCTGAATCTTGGTTTACAAGCCAAATATATATGGGAGTGTATGTGCCACATTAACCTTCGAAAACATAATATTTTTCTTTATGCAAACATACAAATGCATGACGACCCATAAACATTTTCTCTTACGTTTAGTGATGCAACATGAAATAACTTTCTCACATACATCAATCTAAACATTTAACATGCATTCTCATTTGTATACATATGTATAAAAACATTCGTACTTACTTTTCATTCACACTTTATTCATAAAAATAGCATAACGATACATTATCCTCAAACTTTCAATGTGCATTTCATTCATAAACATTTTACATTAGCATTCATGAGAATTTCGTTCACACTTCATTCATAAAAATAGCATAACAATAAATTATCCTCAAACTTTCAATGTCTCATTCATAAACATTTTACATTACCATTCATGAGAACTTTCCATTCACATCTCATTCATAGAAATAACACATAACATTGCAATCAACCAACATAAACACATCATATCATTTTTCACACATAAACCTAACTATCTACACCACACAATTCCCAATCTAGCACTAGGGCTGAAACTATTTCCAACAAGATTATTAATTCTCTAGCTTGGCTGGGAAGCCTCAAACCCAACCTAAAGCATAACAAAAATTTAATGTTAACCGTTTAGGTCCAAATGTTTATGTAAAAGTTTACCCAAACATGTAGGGTGACTATCAGTCGGTCGGAGTCGTTTTTCGACACAAATTAATGTCGAACCGACGAAGTCGATTTTTTGAATACTAGAAACTAATTTTTTTTTAGTTCATGAAAATCAATCGACCGACCAATTCGTTCGATCGATTGGTTTTGACACCAAACTGACGACGCGGAGGAGAGAGGAAGAAACAAAGATGGAAGTGGGAGGCTAGAGCGAGATGACAACGATGAAGGTTGAAGGAGATGAGACCGAGACGGCGACGGCGACGATGAAAGTTGAGGGAGACGAGAGTGAGACGGCGACGATGAAGGTTGATGGAGGCGAGAGGCCGTGTGTGATGTGAGGGAAAGATGGAGACGATCGGAGGGAGGCCTAAAAGAGAGAAATCAAGTACAAAAAATGGTGAAGACTCTTTGATTATGCTATTTTAGGCTGACGATAGAAAAAAAGGAAAACAGGTGAAGGTGAAATAAAATAAAAAAAAAAAAAAAAAAAAAAAAAAAAAAAAAAAAAGTAATTTTGTTTTTTTTGTAATAATGTTTGCGGGTACGCAAACACATTTTTTTTTTTTTAAAACAAAGTTGTCAGTTTGAGCTTTCTTGGGCTGGCCGATGGATCGACCCCGACCAAAAATGGCCTCGGTTCGGTCGGTCAATTCTATTTTTCGGTTTTTCGGTTTGTTTTCTCACCTCTACAAAATAGTAAACCGCTTAGAAAAATTGCTTCCACTCCAAAAATTTGCTTCTTGACCTCAATGAATCATCTCAATCCTAAACATAGAAAATTCAAAACCTATAATCAACAACACAACATTTACAAAGAAATCATTTTTGTGGAGTGAGAGTGATATAATTTAGTTTGTTTATTCTTATTATTTATATCTCATTTTTCCAATAAGTGGTATCAGAGTTTTTAGTTATAGACTCATGAAATCGTCGGAGCCTAAATATTTTGAGGGAGTCACAAATCACAAAATTTGATGGAAATGTTTTTGCGTTGGAAGGTGCAGGTTAAAAAAAAATTAATTTGCAAGAAAATGCATAAGGCACTAAAGAAGAGACCAAAATGGATGTGAGATAAAGATTGAGAGACTCTTAATGACCAAGCAACTGCAACAATAAAGATGTGATTGTCAATGGACGTGCCTAGTTTTGTAGCCATTAAGGCTACTGCACTTAAACTCATGGAAGCGCTTACCAGCAGGTATGAGAAACTCTCTCCTAATACCAAAGTTAAATTTTCAATATGCAAATGGGTGTGGAAATATCTGTAAATTCATATATTGATGAGGTTACCATTTTAGTAGATTAGTTCAAATCTCTTAACAGAAAATTTACTGATGAGGTGATTGTTATTTAGTTGTGAACATTCTAAAAAAATTTTGAAGATGCTAAATCGAGTCTAGCTTAATTGGTATAAAGTTGTGTTCGACTAATAGGTCATGAGTTCAACCGAAGATTTTAAAAAATCTTAGGAAAGGTAGTAATTAGATAAGATTGATTCCAAAAAGGTTCATCAATTGATAGGAGGTCTCAAAAAAGGTGCTTTACTATAATCTCTACGACTTTTTCTTTGCTTTGACTATAACTAGGTTCTAAATTCCCTTCATGAACATTCAAACCATAAATGCATTCCAATAAATCTTTGAACACTCCCACTCAATTTAAATTGTTTTGATTTATAGTATTTTTAGTATTTTTTTAAAGAAAAAATAAAAAAGATTCACTTCTTAAAGAATCAAATGCCACTTCTGATCAACTCTTTAATTTTTGATTTGATAATGTATTCGATTCTTATTTTTGGTTTTTAATTTTTTATTTTTAAAAAACATATATGTTTGATAACCAATTGAGTTTTTTATTTTTAAGGAGGCGTTTGGCCAAGGAGTTAGGGGAGTTGGAGTTATTTGGTCTGGAGTTGTTTTGTCTTGAGAGTTCTGAAATAGGTCGGGCAGGGAGTTGTTTAGTCCGCAATTCTGAAGTCTGAGTTTATTTTAGCTGTTTTCTTCTGCACAATTTTTTTCTACAAACTTTCAAAACTTATTAAGGACTTCTTCCAATTTCAATAAATTCTAAAAATGAAATATTTTATTTTATACAAATTTCTTTGAAGACAACCAAAATAATTTTGAGCACAATACTCTACATTATTTTTTCACATTAATTATCAAAATAAATAAAAATATATATAGATATATTTTGTTAGGACTCATCTTTAATTTTATGAATTATAAGATTGTCTAGTATAGTTTATCATGTGTCAAACACATCTTTCTCCGCCTCCACCATCTTAAACTTGTCATTCCATCTGAATTCACTCCTCCACCCGTAAATCAGTATTTCAACAATGATGGTTTATTTTAGCTATTTTTTTGTACAATTTTTTTCTATAATTTTCCATATTTTCATTGTTAAAGACTTCTTTCAATAAATTTTAAGAATGCGATTGTTGTTTTTTATTTTATGTATCCTTCACAATTTTTTTTAATATAACAAAAATAATTTTGACCACAATACTCCACATTCTTTTTGAAAGAGTTTCGGCATGCATAGCGGAAGCAACGTCGGATCTAAGTACTCTTATTTTGTTAATTTCAAAGGAAAAAACATGTAATTTGAAAATCAAAGACAATAATTTAGAATTACCTTTGAAGTTCAAATTCTTCTCGATTCCAAACCCGATCTTCGAACGTAACGGTCATGAACCACCACGAGAGTCTTCCCGACTATTCTCCGGCCTTAGAATGGGATTGTGGGATCCTTTGAGTGACTAATTTAAAAGAGAATTGAATATGGAATTGGAGAGAATGGTAGAGAAATTGTCTTTACAATTCTCAAAGTTCATCAAAATTCCAAGAAGAAGTTAATCTAATTAACCATTTGTATATATAGAAGACTACAGGCAAAAACATGCAAAATTGAGTTAACAATAGGATGCCATGTAGAATCCACTCAATTTAGTGGGATTAGTGGCTTGATGTGGGATGAACACTTAGCAAAAAAGTTTGACTCATAAAACCACCAACAAATGGTTTTTCCCACTAACTCAAGAATTGGATTTTTCCACTAACTTAAGAATTGAATTTTTTCACTAACTTTAGTCATCAAAATGACTCTTGACTTTCAAGGTTTAGTAGAGTCAACATTTGACTTTTGACTTTCAAAATTTTAGTCAATTGTCTTTAATTTGACTTTGGATCAAATTAATTCAATTTAAAAATTAATTCAAATAATTAATTTTAAATTAAATTAAATTAATATTAAATAATTAATTAAACAATTTAATTAATTCAAATTTAATATCCAATAAATCCAACACTAATCCCGATCATTCCCGATATACATGATTATGAATCCATATTCATATTTTCGATATTTAAATCTTATTTTAAATATCACCACCTCTCTTTATTGTTCAATTCGCAATTGAACGTTATGTCGTTAATATATCACATATATTTAACGCTAATTCCCTAATTCGAATTCGAACACTTAGAATTCACTCGTCACACTGTTCTAAGGTTTAGTCCAATATGAGCTAGCAGGGGGACCTCATGGACTTACAGATCATGAGCTCCAACGATCCGAGATTAACTGATTAAACTCTTTAACCTAGTTAATCAACATTCGTTAACTACCAGGACATTCCACTATAGCCTAGTAGTTGCACTCTCCTAACTATAGATATATTTATGTCCACTCGATATAACCATGATTAGTAAGTTTACCCTTCACAGGTTGTTCGTAATTTACGGTCGGGTCAAATATCTGTTTTACCCCCGTAATTACATCTTGCTCCTTAAGTCCCACTGATCCTCTAATGAACAATTGGTTTGTGATCCAATCACTAAACCGATTGATATGTGATCTAATCACTATACCGAGTCCCTCTCGAGCCAATGAGAAGGTGGAGCCCCTTGTTCAAGACCTGGTGTCAGCACTTAAGGGAACAACCTATCTACTATCCCTAGAGACGGGTAGAAGTGAATTCCATCTTGCACCCTATGTCCCCAGCTATCTATCCGGTTTTACCCCTGAAATGAGAGGCTTATTGAGTCGGCGTTGTTGAGCCACTCTCACCCATGCAGATCTAAGGATAATCCCGAATAAACAGGAGTTCATAGTTAGCTCAGGATTAAGGTCAAGTTACCTAGGTCATCGTTTTGAAATAATCAGTCTTTAAAACATTAAACAACATTATAAAGCAAGAGTGACTTATTTCGCGGTCCGGTCTAATGCAAACTCTTTGCATAGGACGCCCTAATTCATATGTCTCCACATGAACGATTCAGGATCACATCGTTTGTACTAAATACAAAATAGGTCGCATCCAATAGTGTCCCCAGGATAAGGTATCTAGCCTTATCCGTATACTATAGACCGTTTTGGCTATTTACTCGAACTTGATCCACTTTTATGTCTCCACATAAAGTTCAAGTACTCATGTTATAACCATGGATCTTAGTTTATTGGATTTAGGGTTTTCTAAAATGAAATAAGCAGTTCACATTGTTGACCGAGAAATTTTGGCCAATCAGCGGTCGCCACGTGTCTTCATCATGGTCGGCGGATCGACTAAACTTAGCCGAGCAAATTCGTTCATAGCTCAATTGGGCTCGAAATTGAATCGGGCCAGAAAGCTATTTAAATGACAATTTGACCCAAAACCCAAAAGCCCATTGAACCCAAAATGTCATTGGACCCAAGCCCAATGGATCCAAGCCCAAGCCCATTGGATCCAGGCCCAAGCCCATTAGGCCCATGAGAACTCTATAAATAGAGAGCTCATTCTTCATTTTCAAGGTTCAGAAAATTTCTTCTCCTAAGAACTCAGAGAGAATTCTCAAGCAACGAAGACTCCCTGAATCCTGAAGACTGAACACTTCTTGAAAATCAAACACCTGAAGACTTCTCCGCTACGCGAGGCTGAAGATTCAACATCGAGAACAAGCTGCAAAGCCCTCGAAACAAGTCCAACATCGAGAACAAGCTGCAAAACCCTCGAAACAAATCCAACATCGAGAACAAGCTGTGAAGCCCTCGAGATACATTTACATTTAAGAGAGAAAGAATCAGAGGATAAACATTAGAGATTGTAATCCACTACGCATTGATACAGATACATACAATACAAATACAAATTCAAATTCATTTACACGTGTCGAATTTCCATCCTTCGTTTGAAATCTCGTGTGAACACACATATTCAATAATAACTTTATTGAATAAACCTCAATAACACTTTATTAGTAATAAAATATGTTTATCGTTTACAAACCACGAGTTTTAGGACATAAAACCCAACACTTTTTTCAATATCACTCTCATTAATTATTCATTTTATTTGGATAGTTTTGAAATAAAAGAAATTCGTATAATATTGTGATAAATATTACATGTGAATTTGAAAGATTTTAAACTATTAATTTAAACGGGTCCAAATAAGCTGATGTTTTTATTTATCTCCATGGTAATAAATACTACATTTTGAATTTTGTTTAAGTACCAATTTTGATTGAACAACCTAATTTATATTTAAGATAATAAAAATAGGTTGAATTGCATTTTTTAATCATTTTACACATTTCGTTTAAATTACGTTTTTTTTTTAAATAATTAAAAATATTGTGGGAGGAAGAGGGAGGGAGAGGGAGGAAGAGAGAGAAAAATATGTGTTGGCTCGAAAAATGGGACAGATTTAAATAGTAATTACTGTAGAAGTCTGAGGAGTTCAATAGTAATTACTCTGGGGAGTTGATATTTTTTATCCGAGTTCAACAAGTCCGTGGGCTAAATGGGGAGTTAATTTCTCCTCCCAACTCCGTGTCAAACAACTCCTTGGGCCAAACATGCCCTAAGTTTTTAAAAACGTTTTTACCTCCATTTAAAAAAAAAAAAAAATCAGTTTTTTATTTTAAAATTTAAGTTTTTTTTAAAAAAAAAAAAAAAAATCTATCTTCAACTTTATTGAAATTATCAACAAATTAGATATTATGTTCAAATATTTATTTATTTATTGAAATTGGAATAAAATTGTCATTGAAATTTTCATTAATACTATTAGTATATTCTTTAAAAAAAAAGAAAAATATTATAATTTTATTCAAATAAATATTTTCTAGTATATTATACTTTAATATTATTGTGATGTTACACAATATACCTATCAACTTTACACAATCAACATATTATATTTTCTTGACTTTATGGATGATAAACATCAACTAAAGATTGTCTAATATATTAAAGACACAATATTTTTTTTTATTGTAGAGAAAATCACTTCTTACCTAAATTTTTAATTTCATCAAATAATTGGACCTTAATTAAATTTTGATAAATGTTGCAATTTTTATATTATAATAAATTAACATTATTTAAAAAAAAAAATATATTTTATAAAAAAAATCAAAACAAATAGTAATTATCAACAATTTGAACGAGGCTGTTTTTTAATAATATTGTATTTTTTAAAACTTATTATAAGAATATTGTAAGTTTGAAACTATTTATAAAAATATTGCACTTTTAAATGTCCTCTTGTGACCTCCACACAAGCAAAGGTCGTCTTTTGAAAAGACGATCTTGCCCCACGTGGATGAAGGTCGTCTTTTCAAAAGACGATCTTGCTCCACATGGATGGAGGTCGCCTTCCCTTCATCGGTATGTACTTTCTTTTATTAAAAATCAGATATTCAAAATTTTCAAAAAATGTATGGTTGTAAAGCTAACAGCGAAATGTCCTCTTGTGGACAGCAAAGGTCGTCTTTTGAAAAGACGATCTTGCTCCACGTGGATGAAGGTCGTCTTTTCAAAAGACGATCTTGCTCCACATGGATGGAGGTCGCCTTCCCTTCATCCGTATGTACTTTCTTTTATTAAAAATCAGATATTCAAAATTTTAAAAAAATGTATGGTTGTAAAGCTAAAGGTTCAATTTTATACGTGGTTTCACTATTTTTGGAGTTGTGTATCAAAAGATAGAGACCATTGAAATTGGACTATAGTTCTGCAAATTTCAGAACTGAAGATTCTTTTGAGGAGTGCATTAAAAAATTGATATCTTTTTACCCAGATATTAAAAAAATTCGAAAAAGGTACGGTTAAAAAGCTAACACAGAGAGCTTCAATTTGATATCTAGTTTTACTATTTGTAGAGTTGTGTATTAAAAGATACAGATCGTCGAAGTTTAGCTACAGTTTTGAAGTTTTCAGTCGTATCTTCAGTTCTGGGTTTAGTGAATTTTTCATAACTATATATATCTTTTGATACACAACTCCAAACATAGTGAAACTAGGTATTCAATTGAAGCTCTCTGTGTTAACTTTCCAACAATACCCTTTTCGAAGTTTTTGAATATCTAGGTAAAATGATATCAATTTTTGAATGCACTCCTCAAAACAATCTTCAGTTCTGAAATTTGCATAACTATAGTCCAACTTCGATGGTCTCTATCTTTTGATATACAACTTCAAAAATAGTGAAACCACGTATCAAATTGAAGCTCTCACTGTTAGCTTTCCAACCATACATTTTTTGAAAATTTTGAATGTCTGAATAAAAAGATATCAATTTTTTAATAAAAGAGGGAGAAGACGACCTCCATCAGCAAGATCGTCTTTTCAAAAGACGACCTTCATCCACGTGGAGCAAAATCGTCTTTCCAAAAGACGACCTTTGCTTGAAAAGACGACCTCCATTTAAAAGTTCAATATTTTTATAAATAGTTTCAAACTTACAATATTATTAAAAAACAGCTTTTTGAACCATAGACCTCTTGGTCGTCAGATACATATGTCAGCTGAGCCATATGTACTAAAAAAACACTTTGAACTTTTGTTGCTTCCAAAAACCAAAAACAAGTATCAAACTAAAAAAAAAAATATATATTATAAAACATTTATGATTTTTGTTTTAAAAAAATAGAAAATAAAAAACACAAAAATCAAATACTCAATGTGGGAGTAGAACAATAAGGGAGTAAGATCCAAACCTTTGACCTCAAGAATTTGAATACTATTTTACTATACTCACTTTGATTAATTTATACTCACGGGCTAATTTTGAAATTTATTTTACTTTAAATATATATTTTTTTTTGACAACATGTGGGGTGGGAATCGAACCTAAGATCTCTTGATCTCTAGTCGTTAGATCATGTTGAACTATGCTCTTATTCTTTTACTTTACATGTTTAATTTTGAAATTTATCGAACACTTATTTACTTCATATTATAGCCAATTTTTCTAAAAACATATGTAACAACAATTATTTTAAAAGTTATAATAATATTCAGCTAAACCTTAATTATATTCTTAGAAATTTGAATATGAAAAAGAGGAAACCTTAATAAACCACTTACAAATAATGAAATCGATAATTCACTCGAAATGAATAGTCAATTTGAGCACAACTCAACTAGTTAACACATTACATCTCCAACAAAAAAAAAAAAAAAAATAGAGGTTCGAATCTATACCCGAGTCAACTCAAAAAAAAAAAAAAAAAAAAAAAAATATAGATAATAATCATAAATGAAATTTAAAATTACCAAAGGGCCGAGAGGAGGTAAGCGGTAAGCAGGCCTAGCCCATAAAGTAAGCCCATTACATTTAGAAGAGAAGTTCATCACCGCTTAAACATATGAAACGCTGCGTTTAGTGTCTCCTTCTCTGCGGCTAAGTCTGGCTATAAATATTCAAACGGATGTCTAAATCCTTAGTTGTTGAACACCTCGGCATTCTTCTGCGCTATATCTCTGCAAGTTCTTCACGCAATCTTCACCGTCGACCCAACTCTCTCCGGATGAATTCCATCAAATTCTGCTTTTAGTAAACCCTAATCTTCCATGTTTTATAATCGATTTCTTCTTTTCGTTCTTGATTCATCGATTTTAGATTCTTTTTATCTGTGATCCAGATTGAATTCATTGCTGCTGCTTTCTTTGATCGTTTGTTTTTTTTTTTTGTTGAATTGTTTGATTCCTTTGGTAATTTTTCTTTCGCTTTGTTGGGCTCATGGATTGGTTTCATTCAGGTTAGGGTTTGTTTTGGATTTGGGGATCTGCTTATTTGGATATGATCTGGGCTTTTTTTTTTTTTCCTGATTTTGTGTAATTGTTCATCTGGATGGGAATTAAACGGGTATATGATCAGAATTTAAGGTATCAGAGTCTATACCGGCTAATTTTCCTTATGCTGCCTGTAATTCAGCTTTGTCTTGGTTTCACTTTGAATTTTTGTAGTAAGGGTTAGACAGACGCTTTGAACTTGCTTCTATTTCTATGGAAACATTTTCATTCTGCGGTATTGGGTAGGTGGCCTAGCGTACACAATTCTAATTGGAAAAGATGTTTTTCTTCTGTTTTCATGCATTTTGATGGGAAAAAGGGGTTTAGGGGGGTTACTTGGAGGGATAATCAGATGGTTGATGTTATTGTAGTCGCCTCCTATGCTTTTTTTTAACTCTGTACAGACAACTCTTGTAGTGGATGTTGTTACATCTGCTCCTTTTTCCTTTGATGCCTTTTTTTTTTTTTTTTTTTAAGGATGGAGGGGTTAGCCTTTGGAATCAGAAGGATGTGGGTAAGAATCTTCCTTCTTAGAAGAGGGATTTTTTTGATTTGCACATATGCTTAACTTTTTGGATAGGGAAATTGTTTGTTGATTTTGTACGTGTTCTTCTTCCCTTGTTTCTGGTTTTGGGTTTGTTATTGTTAACACTTTTCTAACAGGGTTGTTGGCGGGTTGATATTAGAAATAAAATTGACTAGGATTTGTGTCTATTTATATTTGTATGTTTGATTTGAATTTTCAATTTTTGCCTTGATATTTGTTTAAATGGGTGTCTTTATAATGGAAATACCAATAGTTGTTGAAATACTTTTTTTGTAGTTGTTTTTTCCTTTCAAAATTGAGATCTTGTATTTATAACCATCAAATTTCTTTTACGCTGCATAAATGCAGGTCAAGGACTTGTACAGACCTTGGCGTCTTGGAGAAGTTGCTAATAGTTTTAGTCAAGGGTGTTTTCCTCCAATTACTACTACCGTTACAGTTCTTTGCTTTCAATTTGTTGACCTGTGATTTTGCTTTAATAAAGCCAGAGTAAGCATTCTGTAGATTTGAATTGGTAGCACAAATAGAGATTGAGAAGCCTCCTGTAGGAAATATATAAGAGCTGCTTCTCTTGGTGAGTAAATCATGCAATTGCTTGATATATTTCCGGGTAGTATGTTTATATGTAAATTCAAAATTGTATATTGCATGTAAGGCTACCCTCTTCATTTGCAGATAATTATCATTTGTTTATGTTAGGTTCTCTTTAAATTTAGAGCACATTTTTGTGTGTTTTAATATGCAATACTCAATTTAATGTTTGCATTTGTGTGCCTTGATAACATGAAATGAAAATCTTGAATTTTGAACTGTAAAATATTGCATCAATGGTCATCCACTCCTGCATTTGAGAATAATTTTTTTTATTTCTGTTGAGTGTTACTAATACGTCCTTTAAAATTTAGAACACTTTTTTTATATGCACGTATGATTTATATGTTGTTAGTGTGATGTATATTTTGGTTTGTTGTTATAATTGGATGCTTTCTTAGTTTTGTGATAATCCTCTTTTTCTCCTTGGAAACCCCATAAAACAAATGATTTTTCTAGCGGATTTTGTATTGTTTTTACTTTACATTGTGCTATTGTGTCGATAGAAGCGTTCTGATCTATTAAATATGCTTAGTGATTTACCTAGTGTTCAAGATGGCTGGTGTGAAACGAAGAATTCCTAATGATTCAGATATCCTTGCTTTGCATAAAGAATTGGATGAAGTCTCCTGCCCTATCTGCATGGACCACCCACATAATGCTGTTCTTCTACTTTGCAGCTCTCACCACAAGGGTTGCAAACCTTTTATATGTGACACAAGCCATAGGCACTCAAATTGCTTTGACCAATTCAAAAAATTAAGAGAAGAAACTAGGAAGAGTCCACGCTTATCAAGTCCTTTACCTATAAATCCATATAGTTTTAGTAGTCCTCCTACAAACAACCTGGGTTTGAGCTTTGATCTGAATGAAGTTGATGAAAATCAAAATATAAATGAAAGGAATACTGTCGCATCTCCTGGATTACCTGTTGTAGGTTTAGGGGATAATGGAATTGAAAATTCTAACAGAACTTTAGACACAAATGAGGCTGGAGATTTGGACACTGCTGGTTCTGAGTCCATAACTGAAAGGGTTGAGCAGGAAGGTTTGGATGTTGGGAACTCATCTGAGGACTCGAATTTGAAGTGCCCCATGTGCCGAGGAGATGTGCTAGGCTGGGAAGTTATAGAAGAAGCAAGAGAATATCTTAATCTGAAGAAAAGAAGTTGCTCCCGTGAAACTTGCTCATTCTCTGGTAACTACCAAGACCTGCGCAGGCATGCCAGAAGAGTTCACCCAACGTCACGGCCTTCTGTCACAGACCCAACTAGAGAACGGGCATGGCGACGCTTGGAGCGCCAGAGAGAAGTTGGTGATGTTGTCAGTGCCATCCGCTCAGCCATGCCTGGTGCCCTTGTGGTTGGAGACTATGTCATTGAAAATGGAGATGGTGGTATGGTGGCAGGTGAAAGAGACAATGGCACAGGCGATGTCAATGGGCCATTGCTGACTAGTTTCTTTCTGTTTCATATGTTTGGATCGGTTGATGGTGCCCGGGAGCCAAGGCCACGTTCAAGGTCTTCTTGGGTGAGGCATCGACGCGCTGGAGGAGGAACAACCGTACCAGAGCGCCGGTTCCTCTGGGGTGAAAACCTTCTGGGATTACAAGAAGACGCTGACGAGGATTTCCGCATATTCATCGAAATGGGTGATGATGCATCCCCACCTACTAGAAGGCGGCGCGTTACGAGGCCTGGATCTGATGCAGATCAACCATGAGAGGATTCATCTTCTGTGGTAAACATCTAAGCCCTTGAGTTGAGGGAAATTTGATCCGAATGGAGTCTGTTTCGTTTCATGTCGTTTCGTGTCGGTCTCAATGCCTAAAACGGCTAATTCTTAACCCCACAGGCAGGCATCCCAGCATTGAACCATCTTGTGGGGTCGTCTGGAACATCAAGAAAATTGTGCCTTCCGAAAAGGGGTTCAGTTGGCCATCGTCTTGATGCAAAATACTGACTCTTCAAGATACTTTAGCAACACAGCCCAGCACTTGGCTCATCACAACAGGATGGAAGAAGAGCGAAGACCCGATGAGACGAATAAGGCAGTCGTCTTTTCGAAGCTCTCAGATGGATGGAATCATAATCCTTGCTTTATTTTATTTGAATTCAAGTATTATATGATTGAAAGTCTCTTTCTAATCTTTGTATATAATGGGATGATGATTTCATTTGTTCAATTTGGTGTGAATGGTGGTTTTATATTATCTCTGTTAAGTTAATGTCCTTATATTTATTTATGTGGTTACTACTGAATATATGCTGGGAATTTAGGGGTGTACACGGTTTGGTTTCATGGTTTAGTATTTTTAAAACCGAACTGACTTTCGGTTCGGTTTTGTTGGTTTTCACGTGACACCTATTGCACCGGGTCCTTTGCCTTCACCTGGTTGCTGCTAAAAATTTGTGCGTTATGTTTATGCCCGAGAGGTTAAACGATTAGGAAAATTTGAACTTTATATTGTGCTTGAATGACTGCAAAACAAAGAAGATATATCAATATAACATAAACCTTATAAACCTTAGTTTCTAGCTAGGTCAGTTAAGCCAAATGTCTTCTGGGCCTCGGTGGCAATATGGCCAGCATCGATTTCTCTTAGGCCTAGGATTTTTTAGGCATTTAAACATGTCCGACTCATGAAATTGTTATCTGACATAAATGTTACCATTTTTATCATAGGGCAGACTCCTTTCATATGCATCGAAAAAACGAAACTAAAGTTAGGTTTTTATTGAAACTAGTCAAGAGCACGTGCTGCACATGTATGTTCGTATTGTGTTAAGTTAATGTTGAAATTTTGGATTTGAAAAATAGTAATAGATTAGATGTCCATTGAAGTAAAAATAATTAGATAAAAAAATATAAAAAATGTAAGATTTGTAGATATAAAAAAAAAGAAAAAAAATCAATTTATATCCTTAAACTTTGGAGGTTGTATCAATTAAAACCCTAAACTATTGATTGTATCAATTTAAACCCTGAACTTTTAAAACGGTGTCAATTTACACCTATTAAAATTTTATTTTAAAAGAATTAATTTAAACACGTGAAAACTTATAATTTTAGCAATTAAACCCTTAGACTTTCATAAATTAATCAACTACATGAAAGTTTAGTGGTTTAATTGATAAATTATAAGTCTCCACACGTGTGAAAACTAACATTTTTTCTAAGGGAGGGTGTAAATTGATACACTTAGGGTTTTAATTGATACAACCTCCAAAGTTTAAGGGTATAAAGTGCTTTTTACCCAAAAAAAAATCTTTATGGAAAATATTGTTCATAAAAAAAAATGTATGTGAAAGAAGAAATGAAAATTATTGCATTTCATTTCTATTAATTTGTGAATTTATTTGTGGTAATTTACATTCATATGTATTGATAGATTACTTTTTTGTTGTAATGATCTAAGGATTATTCTAATTATTCACATTGTTAAAAATGAGTTAAAAATGATTAGAGTAAATTCTGATTTATAAAGTTGGATTATAGAGAAAATAGTGAGATTTCAATTCTAATTTCTAACTTAATTGAAAGCACCACCACAAGTATGCGATATACTTATTTTTTTTTAATCAATAATACTTTAAATTTAATTATAATAAAAACAGTCATAGTAAATAATTAAAGTTTTATTTTTTAAATCCTCTCATTTTGCAAACTTTGGAATAAGAACAATCATATTTTGGGTATACACATTGTTCTTCTCTCATCGGTGCTTTATGAATTTTAGAGAACAATCTATATTCTTCGTCTATAATTAGCAAATTGCCACCAAAATAATAATTAGCAAATAAATATTGAAAATTAATTGTTGAATGCTAAGATTGCCTATACGGCAGTGACCAAGATAAATCTTCTTTGATGGCTAGCTAGTCACGCTCCGTCCTTCCATGACTTATGAATGTCTCACCCTCTTACTAATCTTCTCTCTCTTGATGTCTCCATCTTCTCTTCCAAACTGACATAATGAACTCAACAAAATGGCCAAATCAAAATTATCAATTGCAAGGAGAAATTGAGAGAACCTCATATTTATATTAGAATATTTTTGTTGGTATTGATGGCTAAGAAGATGGTGAGTCTTAATTTTTTTTTTGCCTTTTAGTCTTCAATTATGTTTTTTTTTTCCTCTCCCTCCCTCTTTCTCTTACGAGAACACCTTCTCTTCTTTGAAAATGAATTAAAACCAAATTAATTAAGAAGATGGTGGTGTCCTTTAGCCTTCCTTAAAAATAAATTGTACTTTCTATCATGAACAAAATAGGTATATACTCAAAAGTAGAGGGGCAAAATGGGGAGATAAAGTTTATCCCCTTAAGCCCTTTTTAGATACAGTAGGTAAGATTTATGAGTTTTGAAAGATTTATTAATTCGTTAATTTTGTGCATCAATAAGTCTTAGATTAAATCTTGATTTTTATTCAAATTATTGACTTTTAAAAGGTTTTTTTTTTTTTTTTAGAATTAATGGGTCAGCCAGATTTAACAAAAGTAAAAACAGCCTAAGATTTATTTTACGATAATAAAAAATTGGTTAAATAACAAGTTTATTCTTTTAAGTTTGTGTTTAATTGGTTCTCCAATTTTAAAATTATTCTAATAAATCATCAAACTCCTAAGTTAGTGTCTAATAGTCCTTGACCTATTTGATATTTTTTTAAACAAATTCATAAATCTAATGTATATAAAATTGAAATTTTAGAGTTTCATTAGACATAAAATAGATCCATTCATTAAAAAAAAATCGAACAAGTCAATGACCTACTAAACACAAAATCGAAGTTCACGTAGAGACCTAAGAATCTATTAGACACTTTTTATAGTTAGGGATCTATTAAACACAAATCCTAAATTCATGATTAAACTCGTAAATGGTAATTTAAATTTCAACATAATAAAATGGTAGTATTTATATAAGAAAAATAAAAATAGAAAAGTAAAAAAAAAACTCTATTAATTTAATCCAACACAAAACTCTGGTCGATAAGGTTACATAAAAAACATGGACCACTCGGCAACATGAGCATAGCTCAACCGATCCCTCACCATGCATGTTGTAAAAAAAAAACATGTACCACTCATGGCTGATGAATTTTCCAACCCCAGCTCTGAATTGACCGAGCTCATCCTCACTCTTCTCCCCATTCCTTCTCTCTTCCACTCCCCCGACGTCTGCAGGCTCTGACGCTCCATTATCCAATCGTCCTCCTTCCTCCGCGGCCGACTTTCATGGTTCTTCCTCTACGACCTCCACAACACGAACTCAGAGGATAATCAGTCTTTTGCCTTCGATCCTCTCTCCGATCTTTAGTTTTGCCTCCCACCGTTGTCGGTTCCTCATCCTGGCTCCTCCTTATTCGAAATAAAACACAATATTATTATTTATATAAGTATTATAAATGTATAAAAAAAATGGTATTGAAATTTAAACATTGTTTAAATACTATTATTTAATTTTAAACAAAAATATATACTTTAAACTAATTTTTATTTAAATAATTCATTAATAAGATAATAATTAGTTAAGAAAATTACTTTAAAAATCTGGTACCTATTAAATATTTTTATGTAGTAAAATATAGTATATTGACAAATATTAAAACAATCTTCACAAAAAGAATAAAATATTAAAACAATGTTAAAAAAAAAAAGAAAAAAAATATATTAAAACATTACTCCATATTAAAATTTTCTAATTTTCAGAAGAATAAGAAAGAAAACAAATTAAAAAAATGGGAAAGAGTGGCGTTTTACGAGAATAAGAAAAATGGAAAAACGTGAAAAAAATTAGAAAATAAATTCCTAAGGCCCGATTGATAACCATTTGGTTTTTGAAAATTAAGCCTATAAACAATACATATATGAGTTCTTACAATGATTTTCAAAGAAACACTAGAACTTTTAGCCAAACTTCAAAAAAAAAAAAAAAAAAAAACAAGTTTTTAAGGGCCCGTTTGGTAACGTTCCTGTTTCTTGTTCCCTGTTTCCCGTTTCTCGTTCCCTGTTTCTTGTTCCCTGTTTTTTTAGAACCAGAAACCGAAACATGTTTGATAACTACTCCTGTTTCTTGTTTCTTGAAAAAAAGGAAACAGAAACACATACTTGTTTGATAACGTTTCTTGTTTCTTGTTTCTTGAAAAGAAAAAAAAATATCGTCATGTTTGATAAATTTTTTTTGTTAATTGTTTCTTTTTTCTTTTTTCTCTTTATGTTTTATTTTTTATTTTTTATAGTTTAAATAAAATTTAGTATACATAATATAAAAAAGATATAATATGCATTAAAAAATAAATAAATAAATAAATAAAAAATAAATTGCAATTTGATTTGATTTGGTATATGTTTTTGTGTGTTGATAAGGAGACGTTTATTTAAGAATAGGGAAGCGAGTCTCCAACACGCCAAAACAACGTTCAATAACATTTTGCAGTGAAAAAATTTCGATAGTTAAACATTTTTCCCTACCTCGAGGATGATGTCTTCCTTGCTCTAAAATCTCGAAGTCGTTGTCATTCGTCATTGTTTGTTATGGGTCATGTTTTAAATTTTCGTTGACGTGTAGACATTTCTACGTGTCAATGAGCTCAATATCGACATGAGAGGTGAATCGACATTTCAATTATATTATAGATAAATTTATCTTATATAACTAAAATATCACTATTTGTGAATCTAATATTTAATAGTGGGAAATTTAAACTGATTTAAAAATATTGAAATGCTAATTTGCAAAGTTTAAAGTGTCGTCCTCGATGAAAATATGAAAATATCGATGTGAATGGATACTTATTAAAAAAACATAAATAATAATAATAATTTTTTTTTTTTACAATTAATAAATAAATATTTTAATGTATTTAAAAAAAAGATATAACAAATTTAATAAATAAATATAATAAATATTTTTATGTATTTAAATAAAATAAAAAGTAATTAGTAATGTATCCTACAAAAAAAAAAAAAAAAATAGCAAAATTTAAAATTAAAATAATATATAAAAAAAAAACATTCCATAATTAAGAAAGAAAAAAAAAAGAAAAAAAAAGTGTTATAATGAGGATTTGAAGCCAGGACCTCATAGGTGAGGAGTTTATTTGGGTGCTTCTCTTGCCAATGAACCAACACTAATTTATCATCATTTTGGGAACAGATTAATATAAAGAGAAACGGAACTGGGAGAAACACCTTTTTGAAGTTTCTCAAATTTTGCCATTTTTTTAGAAACGTTTCTCAAAATTTAGAAACAAGAAACGGGAATAGTTATCAAACAAGTCCGTTTCTTAAAAAATGAGAAACAGGAACAAGAAACAGGAAACGGGAACGTTACCAAACAAGCCCTAAAAAGCTACTTCTTTTTTGTTTCCAAAAATTGATTTGGATTTTGAAAATACTTGTAATAGATAAATAATACAACAAAACTAACTCAGTTTTGAGAGATTTGATTAAAGAGTATCTTTGATTTGATTAGTTATGGAAGAATTGATTATAAAGTATGTTTCAAAAACATATATAACTAAATTAGAGATTTAGTTTTAATTCAGATTTCCATGCCAACAAGAGCATAGCTCAACGGCATAATGTATCGCCTATTGACCATGAGGTCTTAGGTTCAATTCCCCACCCCAACATGTTGTCAAAAAAAAAAAAAAATTTAGATTTCCATTTTAGGATTATCTAATTAAATTAGATTCCGTGTTAATTTTATGCACTTAAATTTAGAATTTGTTGCATAATAGTAATTTAGTTTTTACGATCAATTGACCCGTGCTAAATATAGTTTTTAGCATTTATTCAATAAAAACATATTTAGGACACCAATCAAAAGGATTATTAAATTTTGGACATTCTTCTAGTTATGCCATTTGTTTTAAAGTGATTTGTAAAATTTGTGGCGACGGTGGCGGACCGATTCTGCGAGTTCGGAGGCGGAGTGTGGCAACGAGAAGAGATTAGATGTGATGTTTTCTCGTCAGTGTTGAGATTTTGCCCTGATTTGAGAGGTCGGATTAGTGGCGTGAGATCTTTTGAGAGTGAGATCTTTTTGAGATGACCCTGATTTCGAGATGTCGGATCAGTGGCTTGAGATCTTTTGAGAAATGCACTTCAGAGAAGAGTTTTGGTGCCCATTACACAGAGTTCAGTGGTGGGGTCTTTTCCAATGGTGCATTTTGGCAAAAGTTTCGGCGTTCGACAATGACCAAGAGTTCCGTGGTGACGTGAGGGGCAGATTGGTTTGGCGGAGAGTTCCGACGTACGCAGTGATCGAGATGTCGATAGGGATCACCGAAGATATATATATTTTTTTTCAAGTTGGACCTTCAAGATCTTCATGCTTCAACTTAGGTAGGGTATTGGAATATTATATTTTTCTAATTGTATTATCTATATTACGGAGATTCAAAGAGTACAAATTTGAGAGATTCAAGGAGAAGAAATTTATTCTCTTTGTTATATATATGAATTTGTGTTTACGATGATTAAATGAGAAAATACATTGATATATTCGTGTGAATTTATGCATTTATGATGATTAAATGAGAAAATACATTGAAATAGTCGTGTGAATTTATGAGGATCTCATATTAGAAAGGTTAAGAGACCTCACTACGAAGACTCAAATCTTGAGAAAGAAGAAAAAAAAAAAAAAAGTAAGAAAAAGAAAAAAACAAAAACAAAAAAGGAAATGAAGGATGTGGAATTGATGGCACGTGTATGAGTGTTATGGTTGAAATATTTTGACATGTGGGCAAAGGTATTTGTGAAAAAAAGAAAAAAAACCATGGGGAGGAGAAAAAGAAGAGAGTTTGAGTTGTTTTGCTTATGTTCCACCATGGTTGGTTGGAAGAAGAGCTAAATTACATAAGAAATTAGAGAGGAAAAGACAGAAGAACAAAACCGAGGAGTTGAGCCTATTTTTATAATTTTGGATTTGTTTAAATAACATTTCTATTAAAGAATTTAACTTCCTAGATTAAGTTGTTGATTGGAATAAAAGGGAGAAAGAAAATAGAGGAAGACATTATGAAAATTTTGCCTTTCGTTAATGGATTTACTACAGGTTCAGGTGGTCGAAAACTTGGGGCGCTATTTAGGCCTCCCGTCCCAATTCTCGCGTAACAAGAAAAATGATCTGACTTTTCTTCGTGAAAGGGTGCATAAGACCCTGCCAGGTTGGAAAGAGAATTTCTTTTCAGCTGGGGGTAAGGAGGTTCTTATAAAGGCAGTGACACAATCTATCCCTACATATGTTATGTCTTGCGTCAGGATCCCTAAGAATGTATGTGAGAAGTTGACCAGTTGTATGGCTCGTTTTTTGTGGGGATCATCGACGCTGAAAAAAAGATTCATTGGAACGCATGCGATAAAGTGTGTTGGTCGAAGGACAAGGGGGGTTTGGGCTTTAGAAGTTTGGAAGAGTTTAATAAAGCTTTATTAGCCAAACAAGTGTGACGCATCCTTCAGTTTCCGGACTCGCTAGTGGCTCAGGTGTATAAGGGGAGATATTTTTGTGATTCTTTGGTTTTGGAGGCGGATCTCGGGTGAAATCCCTCCTTTGTGTGGCGTAGCCTGCTGTGGGGACGTGAGCTCCTTCGCAAGAGTGTGCGCAAAAGGGTAGGGAACGGGGAGGAAACAAAAGTTTTTGGTGATCCGTGGGTGCCTAGAGAACATTCTTTTAAGATAATTATGCGTTCTCAACCGGGTAATGTTAACATGCAAGTTTGCAGTCTGATGACGGGGGAAGGTCGATGGAACGAAGGAAAAATCCGAGAGTTATTATGGGAGGTGGATGTGGACCAAGTGCTAGCGGTTCCGATTTGTCGGACGGGCATGAGAGATAGTTGGTTATGACACTTCAGTAATGATGGTGTTTTTTCAACGAAAAGTGCATACAAGCTATTTATCTCCTCCCAAGAAGAAGCATTGTGTTCCCAACCGGGTGGTATGGCGATATGGTGGAAAAGACTATGAAGTTGTAAGTTGCCAAATAAAATTAAGATCTTCTTGTGGCTCATTTTTCACGACATATTGCCAACAAATGATAACTTATGCAGAAGGCGTGTACCTATCCGCCCTTGGTGTGTAAATTGTCAGTGGGAGAGAGAATCAACATGACATACTTTTTTCTCCTGTAAACGGGCTAAAGCGATTTAGACACCTTTATTCTCCCTTCTGTATGTTCGTAGTTAAGTTTGCTCCCTTCAATTCAAAACATGTGTGCGTGGGTGGCGGTTCATCTGAGTGCGGAATCAACTAGACTTTTTTATGTTACTTGTTTGTCCATATGGAATGATCGGAATGCAGTTAATCTGGGTAAAGAGATTCCTTGTGTGGTTGTTCACATGGAAGGGATAAGGTCTTTCTTGCTGGAGACATATTAAGTGCGAGTTCCGAGTGAGTTTGGGGTGTCGATGGGAGCGAATAGGGAGGGCGAGGGAGGGGTCGTGCAGAGGTGGGAGATGCTAGTGTTGGGTATGATCAAGTTAAATACTGATGCATCAGTCTCCCTCGAAAGGCAGCGGTCGGGTCTGGGGATTGTGGTTCGGGATGCCGACGGGAGGATGGTGGTTGCGAAGGCGGAGGTTGTGGAGGGTCTGATCGATGTCCTGTCAGCCGAAGCTTTGAGTTTGCTTAAAGGGTTGCAACTCGTGGTGTCTTTGGGCTTAGCAAATCTCTGTGTGGAATTGGATGCCCAAGTTTTGGTTGGAGCTTTGCTTTATAATGGTCTCCTAACTGCTCCTCAAGGAGTTTTGTTGGGAGAAACTAAACTCTTGATAACTCAAATTGGTGATACGGGCCTGGTTTATAGCCCGAGAATGACTAACAAAGTTGACCATAATCTGGCGGGTCATCCTTTATCCATGGGGGATGCTTTATGTGGGAGTCAAGTCCTCCAGTTTGGTTGTCTAGGTTTTTGCTTTCTGATATTTCTTATTGTAGCCCTTTGGGTAAAAAAAATAAATAAATACAACCGAGCTAGCAACCAAATATTTCTCACAAGGAAAAGGTAACATAGGGAAGGAATTGGATGGAAGAAATTGGGGGGGGGGGGATTTGACTTCAAATTGCGATTTTAGGGACAAAGAGACACAAATTGCGATTTTAGGGACAAAGAGACAAATAATTCTTTTTTATTATCAAAATCGAAGATGTCTCTTTTTTAAATGTTTGATATATGTTCTTTATCTAAAAATAAATGAATTCAAATATGGATAGAAGGACGATAATGCCCCGGTTGTTAAAAGCAACAAAATAAATACCAAAAATAAACAGAATCTAAATCTCCATGAAATAAAGTAGATATCTCTGAAATAAGGTAGATTACGGTGTACTTCAAACTATTAAAATTATGCATTACACCTGTAACAACCATACCACATAACAAAAATAAATCAGTAGGTTTAGGCATTGAAGAAAAACAAAATGGAGGCGAAGTTCAAATTAAAAATGAAATTGAATTGAAGCATGACTTCAAATTTAATAAAAATTAAAATAATAACTTGCATGCAAAAACACAATCACGAGCTCCAAGTTGTGATGATGAAAAAACCTAAGTGTATTTGTGAGAACAAAGTCTAATTAAAAAAAAATTTAAAGGAAGAAAAAACGTTTAACTTTTGTTGGAGAAAAAAGCCCTCACCCCTACCAAACGACATTTCAGTCTCAGCAAAGCCTAATCTCCATCGCTAATTGGTTTTAGTCTCGGCAAAGCTCCGACGTAGCTCCATCTTCATCGTTGCTCCACCGGTGCTTCATCGTAGCTCTATATTCAACCGGGGTAATTCTTGAACTGAAAAACAATCAGTAGAGAGTGATCAAACAATGAGGAGATTACATTTAGAAAATTGGTGGAGATAGATTAGTATGGGATTTTACCTAATCTTTAACCGATTTTAAAGATTTGTTTGAGGGTTTGTTATATTTTGAGATTTGAAAATTTTGATGCACAAAATACGGGTGTTGTTTACACAAAAAAAAAAATCCCCAAAAAAATATTTTCAAAGAAAAATACTTATCTTTTAATACGGTTACAAAAACGAAATAGTAATACATTTGCTAAAACCAAGGGATATGCCTTAATCTGTGAATAATATTTGTAAAATTGTAAAATTGTAAGTGTAGGGTTAATTCTGAAGTATAAAATATTAAGTAAAATTTTGGTTTTATTGTGGAGCACTACTGAGTTTAATTAATGCGTAATATTGTTCTTGTTTAGTTCATGCATCAAGAGAAAATATTTTTATGACAGTGAATCATGTGAAAATAGAGGGTGTCTAATATTTTAGAAGAAAATAAATATAACATGTAACTCATATTGCGTGAAACAAAAAATACAGTGTAATTATTACTTGCCCATATCAGATATGAGATCATAACAAAATTCCAAGTATGAGAATGAAATGTGGTGTACTTCACAATTACGAAGTAATTAGGTAAATTACCCTTCGAAAATACTGGACATGTGGACTGTGACAATTCATTGTTGGAAATAATTTGACAATACAGTGTAACTGTGTGTAATGAAAATACACTGTAAATATTCAATACTTGTAGGAAAAATGTTAAGAATGCAATAAAGATACGTTATGTATAAATAAACACAACTGGTGCAAAAATTATTCATACAGTGTATATGAAATATACACGTAAAATGTATTGACAAGGGAACATGAATATGTAAGCAACGATATAAGTGCAAAATTAATTACACTATAATTTAACACTAAGACTGCAAGCTAACTTTATTGATAGGTTTCCAAATACATTTCCCGTTAAGAAATATAACGTAAATATAATTATAACACTAAAAAGTAACGAAAAATAAATGAATGTTTAATTATAAGATAATAAAAAGAAATATTATGTAAAAACAGTTATATCTAACATCAATTGGATAGTGGATTCTTGAAAGTTCTTTGATTGTGACCCACTTGTCGACACCGACCACATATAATTCTTGATGTGCTCTCATTGCGAGATAAGAGTAAATTCTTCTTGGGGTGGTCGGGCGACCATTTCACATTAGACGCTCGGATGAGACTTTCGTATGAAAGCGTTGGCGGGAGAAATTGGTCGACTCTTCCAATTGAGAAATTGATGTACCGACCGTCATCATCACATTTCCTATTGTGTAATAATTTGACGTCTCCTAGAGTCATATAACCTACAAAAAGGTCGAAAAAACATGCATTGTATTACTGTAATATGATAAAAGCAACACCGTAAATTCAATGTAAAATAACACAAGGTGGGGGGAAATTGAGTTGTAATAGTGTAATTAATAAAACCAAAACTAAATTAAATGTTAGGATCATAAAACTCAAAAAACAATGGGATGTGTTACGGTCATATAAAAAAACAGCCATGTAATTAAATGTAACATGCATGACATAAAATATGGAAAAATTAGGCTATGACAATGTAATTAAAAAACAGACATGTAATTAAATGTAACATGACAGAAAGTGGGGAAAAATTAGGATGTGACGGTGTAAATAATAAAAAAAAAATGGTTGTGATAGTGTAATTAATAAAATCAGCAGTAAATTAAATGTAAATCTCATAAAATCGAGGGACAATGAGATGTGTTATGGAAATATATTACTAGGATGAGTGTTATCTAAGGAAAGTTATGAAGAAATATGGTTGTATTAATGAATCAAATGAAAGAAACACGATAACTTAAATATCATCGAGCAAATACCTGAGATTTAAATTGGAACCACGACAGTGAACGAACGCAAGAGATGAACTCTGAGGCGTATTGTGCAAATGTGTCGTGGAACTGTTTGAGATAATCGATGAAATCCGTGAAATGAAAGGAGGGAGAGAGAGAAAGGGAATGTATGAGATAATCGATGTGGTTGCAAATGTGTTGTAGTGTGTGCAAATCTATGAGATGATCTGGAAATACGTGAGATCAAAGAATGTTGTACGATGAAAATGTATCATATGATGTGGAAATACGCGAGATCAAAGAGATGGAATGAAATGCGTGAGATCAAAGAGAGAGAATAATTGGTTATTGGAGATTTGGGGTGAGAAGAGAGAGAATGAATAATACGTAAATGAAGATGAGTGGCGAGAGGAGAGAAAATTATTTTTTTGAGATGAGAGAGAGTGAATCATTAGTTATTAGAGATTTGGGGGGAGAGGAGAGAGAATGGAGCATCTTTTGAGATGCGAGAGAGAGTGAATCATCGGTTATTGGAGATTTGAGGGAGAGGAAAGAGAATGAAGAATCAATAAATAATTTTTTTGAGATGAGAGAGAGTGAATCATGGGTTATTGGAGATTTGGGGGAGAGGAGAGAGGAGAGAGAATGCAATAAATGAAGATTATGGGTGAGAGTACAGAGAAAATTTTTGTTGGAGAAAATCTTGGAAGGGAGAGATTAATTTTTTTTTTAAATATATAATTTTAAATTGAGAGTAGTAGTTAAGAGGATAAAAAAAAATGAAAAATGAAGGAGAGAAAATAAAAAAAGAAAAGAGACATCAAACGTGTACATCACCTATAACCGTATATTCTTTATAATCTGGGAGTTCAACCGAATCCCTCCAAAAAAGGGATCACCACCTATTATTCAAATTTTAAGAAATCTTGGAGCTAACCGTGCACTTTTAATTCAAACAAATCACCTGTTTAAAAAAAAAAATGTCCAGCTACCGCAAGGTAAAACCCTAGATTACTAACCCCGAAACCCCATACCTAAACTAACATTACCATTTTAGTTGTTCGAAAAACGGAGATGAAGAAGAATTGCAAGAGAGGAAAATGCTTACCAAATTAGGTAAATCTGCCGGTAAGACTCCAGGTCGAACTTTGCCGTCGAATGCGTGGTGGTTACGGCGAAGGATGTCGAAGAAGGTAATGCATGGCATATATGCGTTTCCGAGGAAGGATTCCTTCTGCCTCTAGGTCGAATGGAATGCCTGTAAGCCGCTCCTTTGTATGGGTTTTTCAGTGAAGAATGTGTGCCGAATCAAATGCCAAAAACCCTTCCTAATCACCTACTCAACACACAATTTATGAGGAGAAATTTATTTTAGGTTGCGTGTTGCAGGTTTGTCCCTCCAACCCATAAATTATATCATTTCGAATTATAGGGAATCGTTAACTAATTTTAAAAAATAACATTCCCTCTTTTATTACTCTGTGTTGCAGGTTAGAAGTTGTTGGTCGACCAATGCCTGACTCTTTATTACTCTGCATGCAGTCATGCACACAACTCCAGTGATGGTTTATTCGTTGGCTGAATAACTTCCTCAGGGTATATATATCCGGTCACAAATTCTAAGAAGCAATTCTTTTTCGGTTTCGTGTTACATGTTTTGCCCCTCGAAGCCATAAATGATACTATTTCGAATTATTCACGTTCACGAATTTAAAAAACCAGCATTCCCTCTTTTAAGTTGTTAGTCGACCATCCGTCTACCTGTTTATTGCTCTGTGTGCAGTTATGCACACACCTCCAATGATGGATTCTTCGTTGGCTGTATCACTTCATCTGGGTATACATATCTGGTCCCTCAGTGTTGTGTATGTCCTTTTTTTTTTACTGTGTGGAGGTATGCACACACCGCCACTGTTGGGATTCTTTTTACTCTATGTGCAGGCACGCATACACCGACCGCCACTGATGAATTTGTGGTGGCTGTATTACTTCCTCAGGTTTATTGACCCATTTCTAAATTATTTGGGGCGGGAGGTATAACCATGTAACTCTCATGGGATAAGTGTCTTTTATCATTTTTAACGTCTCCTCTCTATTAAATCTTCTCTGTTAAATCTACGTCCAAAACTGTTTTCTCTCTCTTGTCAACAATTTTTAAATATTATATTTTTCATTCTCAAAATTAGAAGAAATTGTGGAAGGGTAAACTTGTTCATTTGGTTGTAAATTTCATTACTAAATATAGATTTTAGACATAATTCAAAAGAAAAAAGTGATTAGACATTTTTCATGTTGGCTTGCTTTATTTTAGACATTCTTCTGATTTCCCCTTTTAAGGGTCTCTTTGGCCCAAAGAGTGGAGTTCTTAAGTCTCACTCCCCCGTTTGGCCCACAAATTTTTTTAACCCATACAAAAATAAAAAATAGAATTTTTTTAACCCATACAAAAATAAAAAATAAACTCCCAGAGTTGAACAGTAAACTGTTGAACAACTCCCTATTTTTTCCACATCAATTTCTCTGTCTTCATCATTCCAATTTTCCCCCCTCTGCCTCCCACAAATTTTTCTCAACACACTCCTTCATCGTCTACCTTCTTCCACAAAACCACCTCATCCCAACAATGAGGGGGGGGTGGCGAGAAACGAGGAACGTCTTGACAGGTCTGGGAAAGAGTGAGGGATCAGGTGGGTTCTTTGTTTGGGGTGGGAGTCATCAATCTTTTCTCCTTGTTTGTGCTATTTTAGGGTATTTTGGACTTTTTAAAATACTAATCAGAGTTAAGAGTTTCTGAATCCTTATTGACTTTTAAATTTTGGTGATGAGAGGAGGAATTTGGGGTTCTAGATTAGATGGGTATCTCAAATTTTGGTAAAAAAAAAATGTTTTTTTTAGGTTTCTAAGGAATCTGTGATAAAGTATTGTGGATTTGAACAATATATGAAATTTTAATGGTTTAGATTTTTTTTTTTTTTTTTTTTTTTTTTTTTTTTAATTATATTGTTTCAAATAATAGTCCTTAGGAAGGCTAACGAAAGAAAGAAAAAGAATAAAAAGAGGAGGGAGGGGAGAGAGAGAAAGGAGAAGGAAAGAGAAGAGAAAAAAAAAATGGAACAGAGGAAGATGATGAATATGACATTTGACCAAAGGAGTTGGGAGAGTTGAAGTTGTTTACTCTCGAGAGTTCTGAAGTATGTGTGTATGGGGCAGAAAGTTGTTTACTCTAGAGTTCTGAAATCTATGATGTGTTTGAGATAGAGAGTTGTTGAACATGAGTTTTGAAATCTTTATTTTAGTTGTTTTCTTCTACATAATTTTTATTATTATTAGGAACAATTTCCAATTTCAATAAATTCTAAAAATGAAATATATATTTTTTATTTTATCTGTCATTTACAAATTTATTTGAAGATAACATAAATAATTTTGATAATAATACCTTACATTATTTTTTCACATTGATTATCAAAAAATATATATATATCCTTTTTTAGGACTCATATTTAATTTTATGAATTCTAAGATTGAGATTTTTTTTTTGTTTTTTATTAATGTATGTATATTTTACAAACGTATAAAAAAAAAAATAAAAAAAAATAAAAAAAAAAAATAAAAAAAAAAAAAAATCTTACCTTGACCCATGTGTCAAACGCATCTTTCTCCGCCTCCACCCTCTTACATTACATCCGAAAACTAGCATCTCAAGAATGATGATTTATTTTAGCTGGTTTTTTTTTTCTTACAATTTTTTCTATAATTTTCCATATTTTCATTGCTAAAGACTTCTTCCACCAATTTCTTTGAAGATAACAAAAATAATTTCAACCACAATACTTCACATTCTTTTTTCAATATCACTCACATTAATTATTCATTTTATTTGGATAGTTTTGAAATAAAAGAGAGTCGTACAATAGTGTTAAATAATACATGTGAATTTGAAAGATTTTAATCCATTAATTTAAACGGGTCCAAATAAACTGATGTTTTTATTTCTCTCCATTATAAGAATACTATATTTTAAATTTGGTTTAAGTACCAATTTTAATTGAATAACCTAATTAATTTATATTTAAAATAATAAAAATGAGATGAATTGCATTTTTAGTCATTTTACACCTTTTGTTTAAATTACGTTATTTTTTAAATAATTAAAAATATCGTAGGAGGAAGGGAGAGAGAGAAATGTGTTGCATTGAAAAATGAGACAAACTTAAATAGTAACTAGTGTTGAAATCTGAAGAGTTCATTAGTAATTATTGTTGAAGTATATTTTTCACCCGAATTCAACAAGCCCGTGGGCCAGGGAGTTAACTTCTCCCCAACTCCTTCTCCAACAAATGTTGGCCAAACACCCCTAAAGGGTCGTTTGGTTGGATGACTTTGAGGGTGGACATGACGTTTCTGATGGCCATGCTCATATTTAGTACATGACTTTAACACTTTGCCTCAGTATAACTTATTCCTAGACATTTGAGTGACTTTCTATGCCCACCCATTTTTATGACTTTGAAAGTCCATGACATTCATTTTTTTTTCTCCTCTTTTTAAATGCATTGGTTTAATATTTTTTTTTTTTGCTTTATTTATTTTATATTTAGCCTAGTTTATTAAATTTAAAAATTACAACAATTTTTTTTTTAATCTATGATTGTATCTAAATAACACTTATTATTAATTATTCAATTGATTATTGTGCTAAAATATTAAAGTATAACTAGAATTTAAAATTTTATGGGACTTATAGTTAATTAATTAACTATATTTTATTTTGATATAAACTAATCAATTAAAATTGACTACTAACTAAAATGAATTCAATATATTAATTAACAAAAATAACTTAAATCAAGGTTTAATTTTTTCTAGGAGAGTTTAGAATCAATTTACCCTAATTAAACTTAATTGATGTGAATTAATTTTCATTAATTAATAAAAACTAAATAAAAATAAAAGCTAACCAAATTGAATTGAGGGTGTGTTTACTTCCCTCCAAACGTAATGAATCAACGATAAGTCTAGTGTCGCAACGTCATCGCGACGCGGAGCGGCCGACGTCCTATTTTAAGGATTTTGTTTTAAAAATAAAAGAGATGGAGTCGCCACCAATCATTTTGGGTGTGATTGGTCACTTTAAAACAAAAACTGGTTTAGAAAACAGAAATCAAGTTCGGGGGTCGGTTGAGTGTAGGGAAGGTGTTAGCATCCTACAACACCCGTTTAAGAAGACGGTAGCCAAAATTTAACTTTTATTATCCAATTAAATTTATTGAAAAGATCCTTAATTTAGATATAAAAAAAGAAATAAAATTAAAAAAGAATGTCTCAACTAATCTTGCCTTAACTTTAAAATAAAGTAAGGGCTCGATCTATGAGTGAAATTACCCATCAATTTTGTCATTAGTTGCCTTAATCCCATAACGGGGATCACGCAATAGAAACAAAGATTTTAGAAAACAATTTTTGAAATATCTTCGATTAAAATTTAATTTGAAATTCATTTGGAAACTACTTTAAAAATAAAATAAAACAATCTTAAAAGTTAACTTAAAACGTTTTAAAAAATGGCTAATTCATTTGAAAATATTTTGAAAAAATAAATTTTGACATCACTGAAAAATTGTAGATTTAAAATTAAATGGAAACAAAAGTTTAAAACTCAATCGAAAATCAATTTAACAATTCATTTGGAAAAGAATAGAAAGTTAAATTAAAAATCATTTGAAATTTTAGATTTAAAATAGTTTGGAAATCAATTGGAAAATTTAAAAATACAATTTTGTAAATGGCACATAATGGCATGTTCGTAATTTAAAACTAATAGCAAAGATGTAATTAAACCGGCAAGGAAATAAATATAATTAGGAGCATAAATGGAACCTCATATAAACCGAGGTATATTTGAAATCTCATATAAACCCGGGTATATTTGAAACTCATATAAACCATGACATATTTAAAATTTCATATAAACTAGGGGATATATTTGGAAATTAACTAACAGTGGCAGTTTTGTAATTTAAACAACACTTTAAAAATGAAATCATCTCTTACCCCCGCAAAGAAGCTGAAGCTTCATGCCTCCGCTGCCATCGTCTGGTTCAAGTCGAAGAAGAGATCTCCGCCGGTGCTGTTCGCGTAGGACCGCCGTCTGTCATTAGCGTCGTCGTCGATCGTTGAAGCTCGTCGTCGTCTGCCGTGTAGTTCCTGCTGGTTCGCGCTCCGCCGCCGCGTTGAAGCTTGTCTGCCACGTCGCTTGTAGCGAGCTCGTTGTTGGGTTGTTGCAGATCTGATCGTGGATTGCCACCGAGGAACTTCGTCCGCCGCTCCCGCCATTTGGGTCTTCGTACGGCGCCGTCTGCGTGTAGGGTCGCCATTGTTTGCGTTCAGGTGCGCCGCCGTCAAACTCGTCGCAGACCGCCGTCAGCGGTATCCAAATCATTCGCACCGCCGCCACCGGTTGGAGGAGCTTGGTCCGTCGTTGGTCTGTTCGGAACGCCGTCGGAGGAGTCTATCGAGCACCGCTGCAGGTCACCACCGTTATTCAGTCGCCGCAGTTAGGTAGAAAGTGGTTGAGGGAGATGATGAATAGTAGGTGACCTCGGTTTGCGTGCATGAAATGAAAAGAAAAGTTTTGAGATTTGGATGAGAGAGTTTGACTTGATTTGGCTAAATCAATTTTTTTTTTTTTATTTTAACATTTTGCTCTAATTTGCATAAGCCTTCTTGCTCTGATATTCTATTCCTCCTCTGAATGATTTTTTACCCGATATTTATAGAGGATGAGAATGTAAAACAAGGTTAAAATCAAACAATTAATGACTCGAAATTTCATTCTTAATTGAAACAAATTTTTGACAAAAGTGAATTAAAATCAAATTTTATTTTTAAATGAATATCAAATCTTAACCCAAAAATGGATTAAAATCTTATACTCATTCAATTTAATGAATGAATATCAAATCTTAGCCATAAAAGGATTAAGAAATTTTATACTCATTTAAAACTTGATTTCAATTGTCTAATTAATTAAACTCTTTCCAAATAATTAAAACGTTCTTTTTTTTTTTGTTTTTCTTTCCTTCTTTTGGAATTAATAAAATGCATAAATAAAAAAAGAATTCTAAATATTAAAAAAAGACTCAATAAAATATGACAAAAAATAAATAAAAAAAGGTAAAAAAACATTAATAATAAACAAATGTCCGGACCAAATACGGTGTCTACATCTTGCTCCCGTTGGCGTATCTTTGAAGAATTGAAAGAGTAGACAAAGGACGAAGACAACGTATTGGGAAGGTGAAAATTTGTTTATTATTAAAACGAAGACGGACCTGGGTTATGACAGGCTACGACCTCTAATCTTGGATTAGGATTCGATTTAACCAACAAGGAAATGAAACGGACCTGGGTTATGTCCACAGGCTTCGACCTCTAATCTTGGATTAGGGTTCGATTTAACCAACAAGGAAATGAAACGTACCTGGGTTATGTCCACAGGTTTTGTCCACTAATCTTGGATTAGGGTTCGATTTAACCAACAAGAAAATGAAACGAACCTAGGTTATATCCACAGGCTTCGACCGCTAATCTTGGATAAGGGTTCAATTTAACCAACAAGGAAATGAAACGGACCTGGGTTATGTCCAATGGCTTCGACCGCTAATCTTGGACTATGGTTCGATTTAACCAATAAGGAAATGAAGCGGACCTGGGTTATGTCCACAGGCTTCGACCGCTAATCTTGGATCAGGGTTCGATTTAACCAACAAGGAAATGAAACGTGATGGAGCGTTGATGGAACGCAGCGGAAGCGATTTGGATCATAGACACTCTAATTTCATCAATTTAAACAAATGGAAACATGCAAAAGCAATGAAAAAGAGAAATTAGAACACATACCCTTGTCGTTCGTATTTCTCCAATTTCACCGTCAGAAGCTCCTCACGAGCTCACCGAGCCTTCTCACGAAACCTTCGTGGACCACCCAAGGTAGTCCCGCTATCCTCGGGCCGAGAAACGGAGTAGTGGGACTCCTTTTACAAAAGAAAAGAAGGAAAAAGCTCCACTCAAGAAAAACTAATTTCTCAGAAGCAGAGAGGAAGAAGACGGAGGGGCTTCCAATTGAATTCACAATTCAAAAGTGAATTGTGTACCCCAATACGCACTAAGAAAAAAGAATTTCTTTTCTTTTTTTTTTTTTTTTTTTTTTTTTTAATTAATCTCATGATTCATAATATATACTATGTATATATTTTACATGTGTCTTACATTGCATGTAAGACACATTAAATATATATATATATATTTATAAATTATTATTATTAAAAATAATAATTATTATTTTTATTAATTAAACTTTTTAATTAATAAAATATATATATATATTTTAATTAATATTATTTAATTCAATATCAAATATTAATTAAATAATATAATTAAACCCGGTTTTCCAAAAACCGACTTTTTGCACATGAATCCTATTCATGTTTTCAGATCAATCTCATATTTAAATCATATTTAAATATGTCTATCCTTCTTCCACAAACCTGAATTTGAACGATTCAAATTCTTTTCTTTTCTTTTATACTGTTTCACGGCTTTATCCGAGCTAGCCAGGAGAACCGTAAGGACCTACAGATCATGAGCTCCAACGATACGAGATTATCCGGTCAAAACTCTTTCAACCGAACTAACCAACATTCGTTAACCCCCGGAGACTCCACTAAAGTCCAAGGGCTGCACTCTCCTCACTGTAGATATATTGTGACCTGTTGATATAACTATCATCAGTAAGTCGATCCTTCACAGGTCGTTCATAATCACAACGGGTCATTTAAACCGTTTAACCCTTGTATTATATCTTGTTCCTTAAGTACCACTGACACCTCTAATGAACAATTGATTTGTGGTCCAACCATCAAATCAGATTCCTCCCTGATCAGGAGAGGATGGGCCCATTGTTCAAGACCTGGAGTCAGCACTTAAGGGAACAACCTCTCTACTAACCCTTAAAGCGGGTAGGAGTGAATTCCATCTCGCATAACTACGTCCCCAGCCACTTATTCGATCTTATCCCCAAGATGGTAGGCATATTGAGTCGGCGATCTGACCACTCTCACCCGTACAAGTCAAAGGATAAGGTCGAATAAACAGGAGTTCATAGTGAGCTCAAGATTAAGATCGAGTTACCTAAGTCATCATATGAAAAAATCGGTCTTTACAGTAAACGGTGTTATAAAGAAAAAGCGATTTTATTTCTTGGTTCGGTCTTGTGCAAACTCATTGCACAGGACGCCCTCACTCACATGTCTCTACATGAAATGATTCGAATCACATCGTTTTGTACTATACAAAGTGAGCCGCGTCCAATAGTGTCCCCAGGATAAGGTACCCAGCCTTATCCCTATACTATAGACCATTTTGGCTGTCTACTTGAACTTGATTCACATTCATGTCACACATGAAGTTCAAGTACTCACACTATCGCCATGGGTGTTAGTTATTGGTATAGGTTAATACAAACACAATTCACTAAAATTCAATAACAACTTTATTGAAATATAATATATATACATTCATACAGTTTACAAACTACGAGTTTTAGGACATAAAACCCAACAAACTCCCACTTGGACTAAAACGTCAGTGGAGTACATGCTGGTCGAGAGAACTAGAATATCAAATATCTAAAGTTTCTCCCACTGTCCTACTGAGCAGCTCGCAGCCCTATACTTTGTAGGTGTCTCTCAAACACTTTAGCCGTGAGAGACTTAGTAAACGGATCAACAATGTTGTGCTCCGAGGCTACCTGTGTGACCATCACATCTCCTCGTTGCACTATCTCCCTGATGAGATGATACTTCCGCTCAATATGCTTTCCACGCTTATGGCTTCTAGGTTCTTTAGAATTTGCCACTGCACCGCTGTTATCACAATAAAGGGTGATTGGCAAGTTCATATTTGGAACAATTTCCAAATCTGTCAAGAACTTCCTAAGCCATACAGCTTCCTTCGCTGCTTCGCAAGCTGCGACATACTCAGCTTCCATGGTGGAGTCAGCAATACAACCTTGCTTTATACTCCTACATACTATTGCTCCTCCGTTAAGAGTGAACACTGATCCTGATGTAGATTTCCTGGAATCTATATCAGTCTGAAAATCAGAGTCAGTGTATCCTGCAAGGATCAAATCCTTCGCGCCATACACAAGCACATAGTCTCTCGTTCTCCTAAGATACTTGAGGACGTGTTTAACGGCTGTCCAGTGATCATATCCTGGATTGGAATGGAACCTACTGACAATTCCTACCGCATAGCAGATGTCGGGTCTTGTACACAACATAGCGTACATGAGACTACCAACTGCAGATGCATAGGGAATTCGTCTCATATCCTCAACCTCTTGAGGTGTCTTAGGAGACTGTTCCTTAGACAAGTGAATTCCATGCCTAAAAGGCAGCGAACCTTTCTTGGAATTCTGCATCGAATATCTTGACAACACCTTGTCAATATAAGATGCTTGAGACAGCGCTAGCATTTTGTTCTTACCATTCCTTATGATCTGAATCCCTAGAACAAACTGAGCCTCTCCCAAATCTTTCATTTGGAATTGGGTCGCTAGCCAATTCTTAACGTCAGTTAGGAACCCTACATCATTCCCAATGAGTAGTATATCGTCTACGTACAAGACTAAGAAAGCTACAACAGTATTGACTACTTTCTTGTAAACACAAGGTTCGTCAATATTTTGTTCAAAGCCATAAGATTTGATCGCCGTATCAAACCTTATATTCCAGGATCTAGATGCTTGCTTCAACCCATAAATGGATCGATTAAGCTTGCAAACCTTTTGCTCTTGACCCTGAAGTATGAATCCCTCTGGTTGAGCCATATAGATACTCTCCTCAAGATTACCATTCAGAAAGGCAGTCTTGACATCCATTTGCCAGATTTCATAATCATAAAATGTAGCAATGGATAAGAGTATTCTAATCGACTTTAACATGGCAACAGGAGAAAAGGTTTCTTCATAGTCCACCCCTTCTCTTTGGGAATAACCTTTTGCCACAAGTCGAGCCTTAAAGGTTTGCACCTTACCGGCTTGGTCTCGTTTTCTCTTGTAGATCCACTTGCAACCGATAGGTCTTTCACTATCTGGTTGGTCTACAAGATCCCAGACCGAATTGAAGTACATAGACTCCATTTCGAGATCCATGGCTTTAAGCCACTGGTCCTTGTCTATGTCATTCATTGCCTGTTTAAAGGTCAATGGATCCTCAACGCCATCATCAGGTATGACGACTTGAGTTTCAGACAAGCCGATGTAGCGGTCAGGCTGTCTTACATCCCTCCCACTGCGTCGAGGCTTTCTCAACTCTTGAGAAGGACCAGCCTGATCAACAACCTTTGTTGATCCGTCTGTAGCTTTCCTGGAAAATTCGGACAAAACAATTTTGCTCGACGGTTGATGATCTCTCATGTGGTCTTCCTCTAAGAACGTGGCATTAGTCGATACTAGTACCTTGTTCTCATGAGGATCGTAAAATAGACCACCTTTCGTTTCCTTGGGGTAACCTACAAATAGGCACAATTTTGAACGATGTTCCAACTTCTTTGGATTGGATACTAGCACATGTGCCGGACACCCCCAAATCCTGAAGTGACGTAAACTACCTTTACGCCCTCTCCATAACTCATAAGGTATTTCAGAAACACTCTTAGAGGGAACCATGTTCAAAATATATACTGCAGTCTCTACTGCATATCCCCAAAACAAACTAGGCAAATGAGCATAACTCATCATAGATCGAACCATGTCTAACAGGGTTCTATTTCTCCTCTCGGACACACCATTCTGCTGTGGTGTTCCTGGCGCTGAGAGTTGAGATACTATTCCATGTTCTATCATATAGTCCTGGAATCTTAAATCCATATACTCTCCACCTCGATCTGATCAGAGTGTTTTTATCGATTTACCTAATGTGTTCTCAACCTCTGCCTTATACTCTTTGAACTTTTCAAGAGCTTCGGACTTATGATGCATTAGATAAAGATAACCGTACCTAGAATAATCATCAATAAAACTGATGAAATATTCATACCCTCCTCGTGCTTTGACATTCAAAGGACCGCAGAGATCCGAATGCACGATTTCTAAAGGTTCTTTGGACCTATGACCTTTTTCAGAAAAAGATCGTTTGGTCATTCTGCCCTCAAGACAAGACTCACATGGCGGTAAAGAGTTGTCCTCTAAACGATTTAGCAGACCACTCTTAACCAATCTCCCAATCCTATTGAGATTAATGTGACCTAGTCTTAAGTGCCAAAGATAAGTACTTGGAGAAAGTTTCTGCCTTTTAGTTTGAGTCTCAGCTGTTTTAAACATTTCAGTGTTCAAAATAGCTTTGGCTTCGGTTGGTCTTAACACATACAAGTTGTTTTCAAGTTTCGCAGAACAAATACGTACACCTCTTTTGCTAATGAACGCTTCATTATAAACAAAAGATACTTTATACAACTGTTCTAACAAACAAGATATAGATACAAGATTCCTCTGGAAGGTAGGAACCAGGAGTACATTTTCTAGTAAAATGAAACTATCTCTATACAACAACTTTACAGCTCCCACTGCTTCAGCTGAGACAACCTCTCCAGTTCCAACTCTGAGAGTTATCTCACCTCGAGAAAGTGGCTGCCAAGAACTAGTTTCCTGAAAAGAAGAACAAACATGGTTAGTAGCTCCTGAATCAAGTATCCAGGTATGACAATCATGTTCTACTAAACATGTTTCGACAACAAATAAATCATATTTACCTTGTCTTTCCTTCTCAGCCTTTTTCTCAGCAAGATACTTTGGGCAATTTCGTTTCCAGTGCCCATCTACACCACAATGAAAACATTTTCCTTTATCTGTAGATTTAGTCTTGCTCTTACCTGCAGCAGGTGCTTTTCCCTTCCTTTTATCTTTCTTCTTCTTTTGAATACTCTTATTCTTAATAGAAGAAAGTTCAGACCTACTCCCTGAAGACGACCCCTTTTGGAATTTCCTAGAAGTGACAACGTTTGCCTCCTTCTCTTTTCCTTTAGAAGTCTGAAGGGACTGATAGGTCTGTAGCTCGCTGAGGAGAGAAGTCAAATTATACTTTATCTTGTTCATTACCATATTGGTTCTGAACTGAAGGAAACTCTTCGGAAGAGATTCCATGATAAAGCTTACTTGACTTGACTCATCAATAGTAGCTCCGTTTACTTCCGCCACATTGAAGTGGACCATCATATTAAGGACAAGCTCCCTAACAGAGGTACCCTCCTTCATGCGAGAGTTGTAAACGTATTTGAGGGCTTCATGACAGACCGATGAGGACGGTAGTCCAAACATCTCCTGTAATGAAGACATGATTTCTTTAGCATAAACCATATCCTCGTGCTTCTTAGCTAACACATCAGATATGCTGGCTAAGATATAGACTCGGGCTTTATCATTAGCCCTTGTCCATCTATCATATGCTTCTCGAACAGTTCGAGTCGCATCCGAGCTAGGAGGGGGAGGACAATCCTCTGATAAGACGAACCTGAGATCATCTAGAACGAGAATCGTATTCAAGTTCGATTTCCAGGTCGCGTAGTTATCGCCGGTTAACTTATCGGAAGCTAGTAAGTGAATAAAAGAGCTAGACATGCTGAAAAGAGAATGAATAAATATTAGTGAAAAGGTTTTAACCTAATTTACACACCAATCAAGAATTTAACAAAGAATAATAATGTACCCAAAACTCATTATTAAACTGCAACGATACTTCAGTGGGTCAGAATGGTCGCTACCGAGGGGCAGTCAAGCATTCCTTCACTGAATCAAGACATTCTTGACTAAATGCTAATACCAGAATATCTCATATTCCTATAGCATCTTAGTTATCGCTGTTTGGTCAAGATTTACTAACTCCTTAGCAAATCTCGTAAGTGTGACCCTCCATTTTTAGAATTCATAGGGCGGCCCCAACGATGCAACCGAATGGAAATGTCAAAGTTGGGAATGACTCTATGTTTCTTTATCCATAAATGGTGATTGAGATGTTCCGATTCCTATGAAACGGCCCTCCGAATGGATCGGTACCACTTGTGGGCACCTAGCAGGCAGAACATAGGAATCTCACGGTTCAATCCAATGGAGGAGACCGCAGGATGTATTGACATACTTCCTTCTCCCACTTACTATAAATACTTTCTCCATTCACCTTGCTCTTGAATTATGCAAATACCATCCGAATGGGGATGCCCTATTGACATCACGAGGCCGAGCATAATTCTCACGGTGTGAACTTGACAGAGAACGTAGGAGGAGAGGGACATATCATATATACTTTCTCAACACCTCTACTAAGTATTTTAAGACGGAATGAGTAAATTACTCAGGCATTATCCGGCTAAGACAATAAGGCCTAAGTCTAGGTAAAACAAACTTTTACCTATGATGTCTAGGTGATAAACACTTTATTACCTCACACCACTCACGCATGCTCATAAAGCCGGGTTAACTTTACTCAAGTACCGGATGGTCCCCAGGTAGGAGGTGTTCCGTAAACCGTCAGCTTAAATACCTCCAACCTCGAACAGGATGTCCCCGGGTGAGTTTCTTGTAACCTTAGCATTTACAAGATATCGACCTATTCATCTAATGAAACGGAACGATACATTCAACCCTAAGTGAGCATGCCTTTGTCTTTGTTATAGATTTTAAAAGTCTATGCCAATTTTACAACGCTTTGCAAAACTAAGACTAACTACAACAAACTTCTACATGCTTCTCAAACATGCATCACTAAGGCACGACAAGTTGAATATTTAATTTCATAATTAATATAACAATTATATCATATGTTTTTAAATATACAACTCCTAATTCATAAATTAATATAACACTTATATCAATTCTCATGAATTAAGCATGCATCCTATACATTATAACACTTATAACAAACAAAATGCATCTAATGTTGGATGTTTAATTTCATAATTAATATAACACTTATATCAATTATTCTATTAAGCAAACAACATCTAATTCATGAATTAATATAACTCTTATATTAATACTCATGAATAAACATGCATCCTATACATTATAACACTTATAATATACCATGTGCATAAAACTAGGACAACCTATGTTGTTGATTCAATTTCATAATTAATATAACACTTATATCAATTATCCTATTGAACTAACAACAACTAATTCATGAATTAATATAACTTTTATATCAAAAATCATGAATTGCCAAATATGCATACGATATATTATAACACTTATAACATATTTTCAATGCATGAAGCATGCTTCCTACGGTGGGATTTTAAATCTATATGGCATACGTTATGCACATACAATCATGGAATTTAATTAAAACATACATTCGCAATGCATAATTAATTAAACACACTAAAGTGGATCGATTTTGGCATTTAGCAAGCAATAACTAATTTATTACAAGCTTGATCAACAAGCTACGCCTTGAGCGGACTTCGAACTCTTCGCACCGCCTTTAACCAACTTGCTTCCTCCGAACGCTTCGGCCAAAATCTCTTCGAATTTCTCCTCGTATTGCCCAGAACGAGTTTGAACTTACACCGAACATTTCAGCGAGTTTCAAACTCAAACTTCTTTCACAAAGAAACCTATATGGACTCTAATGACTCTAAAAAAATACAGACTCTTTAGCATACATTAAAGCCCATACATTCTCGGGCAATTACAAATAATGAAATTCAAAAAGAAACTATGCCAAAATCGATATTCACTTTAGACACCAATCAGAAACAATTTCTAAAATAAAACCCACCATAACTTAAATTGATAGAAATTGAGTGGCCAAAAACGCTCTGATACCAATTGATGGAGCGTTGATGGAACGCAGCGGAAGCGATTTGGATCATAGACACTCTAATTTCATCAATTTAAACAAATGGAAACATGCAAAAGCAATGAAAAAGAGAAATTAGAACACATACCCTTGTCGTTCGTATTTCTCCAATTTCACCGTCAGAAGCTCCTCACGAGCTCACCGAGCCTTCTCACGAAACCTTCGTGGACCACCCACGGTAGTCCCGCTATCCTCGGGCCGAGAAACGGAGTAGTGGGACTCCTTTTACAAAAGAAAAGAAGGAAGAAGCTCCACTCAAGAAAAACTAATTTCTCAGAAGCAGAGAGGAAGAAGACGGAGGGGCTTCCAATTGAATTCACAATTCAAAAGTGAATTGTGTACCCCAATACGCACTAAGAAAAAAGAATTTCTTTTCTCTTTTTTTTTTTTTTTTTTTTTTTTTTTAATTAATCTGATGATTCATAATATATACTATGTATATATTTTACACGTGTCTTACATTGCATGTAAGACACATGTAAATATATATATATATATATATATATATATATATATATATATTTATAAATTATTATTATTAAAAATAATAATAATTATTTTTATTAATTAAACTTTTTAATTAATAAAAAATATATATATTTTAATTAATATTATTTAATTCAATATCAAATATTAATTAAATAATATAATTAAACCCGGTTTTCCGAAAACCGACTTTTTGCACATGAATCCTATTCATGTTTTCAAATCAATCTCATATTTAAATCATATTTAAATATGTCCATATTTAAATCATATTTAAATATGTCTATCCTTCTTCCACAAACCCGAATTTGAACGATTCAAATTCTTTTCTTTTCTTTTATACTGTTTCACGGCTTTATCCGAGCTAGCCAGGAGAACCGTAAGGACCTACAGATCATGAGCTCCAACGATACGAGATTATCCGGTCAAAACTCTTTCAACCGAACTAATTACCAACATTCGTTAACCCCCGGAGACTCCACTAAAGTCCAAGGGCTGCACTCTCCTCACTGTAGATATATTGTGTCCTGTTGATATAACTATCATCAGTAAGTCGATCCTTCACAGGTCGTTCATAATCACAACGGGTCATTTAAACCGTTTAACCCTTGTATTATATCTTGTTCCTTAAGTACCACGGACACCTCTAATGAACAATTGATTTGTGGTCCAACCATCAAATCAGATTCCTCCCTGATCAGGAGAGGATGGGCCCATTGTTCAAGACCTGGAGTCAGCATTTAAGGGAACAACCTCTCTACTAACCCTTAAAGCGGGTAGGAGTGAATTTCATCTCGCATAACTACGTCCCCAGCCACTTATTCGATCTTATCCCCAAGATGGTAGGCATATTGAGTCGGCGATCTGACCACTCTCACCCGTACAAGTCAAAGGATAAGGTCGAATAAACAGGAGTTCATAGTGAGCTCAAGATTAAGATCGAGTTACCTAAGTCATCATATGAAAAAATCGGTCTTTACAGTAAACGGTGTTATAAAGAAAGAGCGATTTTATTTCTTGGTTCGGTCTTGTGCAAACTCATTGCACAGGACGCCCTCACTCACATGTCTCTACATGAAACGATTCGAATCACATCGTTTTGTACTATACAAAGTGAGCCGCGTCCAATAGTGTCCCCAGGATAAGGTACCCAGCCTTATCCCTATACTATAGACCATTTTGGCTGTCTACTTGAACTTGATTCACATTCATGTCACACATGAAGTTCAAGTACTCACACTATCGCCATGGGTGTTAGTTATTGGTATAGGTTAATACAAACACAATTCACTAAAATTCAATAACAACTTTATTGAAATATAATATATATACATTCATACAGTTTACAAACTACGAGTTTTAGGACATAAAACCCAACAAAACGGACCTGGGTTATGACAGGCTACGACCTCTAATCTTGGATTAGGGTTCGATTTAACCAACAAGGAAATGAAACGGACCTGGGTTATGTCCACAGGGTTCAACCGCTAATCTTGGATCAAGGTTCGATTTAACCAACAAAGAAATGAAACGGACCTGGGTTATGTCCACATGCTTCGACCTCTAATCTTGGATTAAGGTTCAATTTAACCAACAAGGAAATGAAACGGACCTGGGTTATGTCCACAGGCTTCGACCGCTAATCTTGGACTAGGATTCGATTTAACCAATAAGGAAATGAAGCGGACCTGGGTTATGTCCACAGGCTTCGACCGCTAATCTTTGATTAAGATTCGATTTAACCAACAAAGTAAATGAAACGGACTTGGGTTATGTCCATAGGCTTCGACTGCTAATCTTGGATCAGGGTTCGATTTAACCAACAAGAAAATGAAACGGACCTGGGTTATGTCCACAGGCTTCGACCACTAATCTTGGATTAGAGTTCGCTTTAACTAACAAGGAAATGAAACGGACCAGGGTTATGTCCACAGGCTTCGACCGCTAATCTTGGATCAGGGTTTGATTTAACCAACAAGAAAATGAAACGGACCTGGGTTATGTCCACAGGCTTCGACCGCTAATCTTGGATTAGGGTTCGATTTAACCAACAACGAAATGAAACAGACCTGGGTTATGTCCATGGGCTTCGACCACTAATCTTGGATTAGGGTTCGATTTAACCAAAAACGAATTGAAACGGACCTGGGTTATGTTCACAGGCTTCGACCGCTAATCTTGGATTAGGGTTAGATTTAACAAACAAGGAAATGAAAAGGACCTGAGTTATGTCCACAGGCTTCGACCGCTAATCTTGAATTAGGGTTCGATTTAACCAACAAAGTAAATGAAACGAACCTGGGTTATGTTCACAGGCTTCGACCGCTAATCTTGGATCAGAGTTCGATTTAACCAACAAGGAAATGAAACGGACCTGGGTTATGTCCACAGGCTTCGACCGCTAATCTTGGATTAGGGTTCGATTTAACCAACAAAGTAAATGAAACGGACCTGGGTTATGTCCACAGGCTTCGACCGGTAATGCTGGATTAGGGTTCGATTTAACCAACTGGAATTTAAAACGGACCTGAGCTATCTCCCGGGCTTCGACCGCTAATGCTGGATTAGAGATCGATATAACCAACTGGAATTTAAAACGGACCTGAGCTATCTCTCGGGCTTCGATCGCTAATGCTGTATTAGGGTTCGATTTAACCAACAAGAATAAATGTAAAAGATTGAGTGATTGATCTTGATTTTGATTTTTTTTAAAATTCGTTTTGTTTTTATTATTTTTGTTTTTTTGTTTTTTTGTTTTTTTGTTTTTTTGAAAATATGGACAACGGTTTTGATCTCAAAATTAGCTGCCAAAATGAAAGACACTTTTAAAACAGAGACTTCATATATCAGAAATTTGCTTTAAAGGGACAGCGATTTTTATTTCAAAACTTAGTTGTAAAAAATGAAACTTTTTTTTTAGAGATTTTTTAAAAAATATTCTTTCGAAAACATTAGGACTTCATGAATATGAAGAAGACTTAAATGCATGAGTTGTGAGATGTGAGTTTGTCACAGGACACGAAAACTAGTATGAATTGATGAATGACTCTCTAAAGAGAAGATGCTGGCATGCAAATGCATAAATGCAAAATGCAAATGAATTAAAATCATGTGGATAAATTTGTCAATGTTCGTTATGGGTGGAACTTGTTCATTATCACGTATGATAACGTATGTCTTAATAGATTTTGGCTTGACCCATGAAAATTGATTTTGAAGGCATGATGTATTGATGTATATGCACGCCAAGGGTAGAAAAATGAATGTCATGAATGCAATATGTATGCATGTGCATGCTGATGGTGGATTTTAAAAATGTCATGAATGCAATATGTACGCATGTGTATGTCAATGATAACACACATTTTTTTTTTTAAATGTCATGAATGCAACATGTATGCATGTGTACGCCAATGGTAAATAAATGCAGCATGTATGCCTGCGTATGCCAATATTCATGAATGCAATATATATGCATGTGCATGCCAACGGTAAATTGAAAAGTCGTAAATGCAACACGTATGCATGATATTTATATGACCGACTTTCGCTACCTAACCATGATATACGAGAATAATTTTTGCTTTTTTGAGAAATAATGATGTAAATGATGCAAGATATGTGAAAATTATGACATAAGAATGATTTTCATGTTTAAGGAAAAATGATTATCCTTGTATACTCTCATCATTCTTGTTAGTTGATGTTTAGCAATGAATCAAAGAGAAAATGTTGTCATCATTGAAGAAGGTATATATATATATATATATATATATATATATATATATATATATATATTAATGCTTTCACTCGAAAGAGATTATGTATGTCAATCGTAGATCACTCAACCATATTAAGCGTGGTGGACTTTGGGTAGTGTCTCATGTGCTAGTTTAGGGAACTATCAAAAGTAATTTGTAGAATTTTACTCGATTAACTGCTTCATAACTTTAGTCTTGTAATAGACACAATGATTTGAATGAATTTAGCTTCAAAGTAAGTATAAAATGATAAAAAGTACATGTTTTTTTTCGAAAGGAAAAATAAAACGGAGAATGTGGTTTTTAAATCTCTTGAACAATAAGAGATTGATTTTATATTTCAAATATTTGAGTAAAAGATTGAATATGATAAAACGGAAGACAAATAAAGTGATTCCAATTCTCTGGATAATAATTTTGAGGACCTGAAGCATCCCTGAGGAAATCATCTCATATATGCTTCTTTCTTTGGGTAAGCCCGAAGTCTTCGATAATTTAATCATCTCCCTCTTGACTTGGTCTGATGTGGCAAAGATGAATGATTTTGCCCAAATATGGACAATGCGACGCCTTTACCCGGTTTGTTGATGGTAGCTTTGCTCCAGTATGACAAAGATGAATATTTTGCTCCAGTGCGACAAAAATGAAGGCTTTGTTCTAATATTGATTTTAAGGTGAGATTTTAAACCATTTCGCGATGAAGCTTTTTTTTATGTCTTGATTGCACCAATGTTGTAACTTTTATTTTTATTTTTTATGAAATGACGCAATCAAATGCTCCAGCTTGCTGATGTTGATTTTAATCCTAGTGTGAATAGTGACCTTGCTCCAGTGCGGCAAAGGCGAAGACTTTGCTTCAACTTGGTAACGGTGGTCTTGCTCCAGTATGGCAAAGACGAAGACTTTGCTCCAGTTTGCAAAGTTTGAGAGTTTTTGTCCCAGTTTGGCGAAGACGAAGGCTTTGCTCCAGTTTGCAATGGTGGTCTTGCTCCAGTATGGAAAAGGCAAAGACTTTGCTCCAATTTGCTGACGGTAGCTTTGCTCTTGTGTGGTAAATGTGAGACTTTGCCCAGTTTGCAAAGTTGGAAATTTTGTCTCAGTTTAGCGAAGATGGAGGCTTTGCACTTGGTTGCCTTGCAAAGAAGATTTTCCGAACATTCCGGATGTAGTTCCTTGATCTATTGATTGCACAAACCTTGCAATTTTTTTTTTTTTTTTTTTTTTTTTTTTTTTTTAAAACATTGGTTCTTTTATTTAGCAAGAGATTGTGCAATCACATACAAAAGATTTATGATATATGGATACTCTTTTACAACTCTTGTAGTCCTTCTATGCTGTTCTTTGTCCATGACCCCTGACATCGTGATGAAGATCCTTCAAGCAAAACTCATTGAATGAAGCTGAGATTTTGAGATAATTTCCAAAGTTGCTGACTCATTATTGTGTTTAAAACTATTATCTCTAGTCTTGGAATCACTTTCAAATTGAGGAAACAGAAATGACAGATGATAAGAATGAAAAGAAATAAAAAATTGGATAAAATGAAGTTGAATATGAGAAATGTATGAGAAATTACAAGTCTTAATTATGAAGCAGTAGATCACAAGAGTTTAATACTATTTCATTACATTTGAAGTTCTCTTGAATAATTTGGGATGTTTTCCATCTAATTAAATCTGGCAAGTTTAACAAAAGGCTAGGTGGGTAGAGAGGCACCAACGTAGATGGTGAGTTTGGTATGGATTTAAAGGTGGATTCAAAAATCAGGGTAAATTGACTCAAAGCTTATGTGGCATGCAGGTTCAAGGTTTTACAATGAGTAATTTGGACTCTCACTGCAAAAGGGTGTTTTCCCTAGTGTGAAGATTAAAACTTCGTTCTACTAATATATGGTGGTATGATGCTTAGCACATGAGAAAATAATGAAGCCAAAATGAAGTTCTCTCAAATTTAGAGCTTAGCCAACAATGAAGGTTGAGAGAGATATTTTCAAGAAGGTCATAAAATGGTTGAACAATTTTCCCATAAAAGAGTAGTGAAAGCACGCATAACTTTTTTTTCTCTTTTTTCTAATTTTTTTTTCGATTTTTTTCCTTTTTTTTTTAACTTCTCCCCATGATTCACCATTTTTGTCCATAATTCTTGTTAATGCGCTTCAACTAACAAGAACGACCAAAGTAAATAATCAAATTGAACATTTTTTTTTTTTTAGATGAGATAATGATGCATGAACATGTTTATCATGTGTGAGATGAAAATGAAACTTGATTTTTTTTTTTGTGATGTATGCATGTGCATGATAACAAATGATTTTTTTATTTTAAATTTTTTATATATGCATTTGTGAGATGATATGATGCAATTGGTGAATAACAAAATTAAACTTTTCTGAACTTATGACTCGATATGCAAAATAAGATAATGATGCGTGAACATTTTTTGAATGATGTGATGAAGGATGTAATAACAAATGATTTTTTTGTTTTTATTTTTTTATATGCATGTATGAGATGATATGATGCAATTGATGATTTGTCACGCGAAATTAGATAATGATACATGAATATTTTTTAAATTTTTGTTCTTTTATATGCATATGTGAGATGCAATTGATGAAGATAAATGATTTGACATGCAGAATAAGATAATGAAGCATGAATATATATTTTTTGTTATTTTGTATGCATATGTGAGATGATATTATGCAACTAACAAATATTTTTTATTCTTTTTTAATATTATGACTTGACATTAGAAATGAGAAAATGCATGGAATTTGCATGTAATATGTCCTAGACCCTAAATGTATTTAGAAAGAGAAAAAAAAAATTCACGAGAGAGATTTTGTGCTTGCATGAGACTCCAATGAGTCATCAATTTGTGAACGTGAAAAATGCATGATGCTTATACTCTAGGGTATGCTAAAAATTCAATGGACTCTTTGGATTTCATGTAATGACTAAATCAATATGAGAAAAGGAACCTATGGAAGTGTACGAGGGTGTCTAAAAATGTTCTATTCTTGAATGAAATGTGTATGAATGATATTCTATGCATTTTTTTATTTTTTTATTTTTATTTTTTTTGGAAGAAAATGATAAACTTTAATGTTAGAAGACAAGACTCCCTACTCAAAATAACAAATGAAATAACTGAAGTAAAAACACTTCATGCGCCTATACGGGGGCATATACATCCCCTCGATGATCGACACTACTCAATCTTAAAGAATTTTTCATGTGCCTATACGGGGCATTTACATCCCCTTGATGGTTGACACTACTCAATCTTAAAGTTTTTTTTATTTAATTTTTTTTTGTGACTTGTGTGAAATAAAATATTTTTAAAATGACAATAATAATAATAAAATGAGAAAAAAAAAGTGAAAATAACAAATGCACCTTTCATGCGCCAATACAGGGGCATTTACATCCCCTTGAAGGTCGACACTACTAACTCCTTAGATAAAGTGAAAATGAAATAAGATTTTTCATGCGCCTCTACGGGACATTGATAGTCCCATCGAAGGTTGACACTACCCTAAATCTTAATTTTTTTTTTTTTTTTTTTTTATATATTTTAATTATTTGTGACTTGTGTGATTTTTTCTTTTCAAAATGATAATAATAATGAAACGAGAAAAAAAGAAATATGAAAATAGCAAATGCACTAAGACTTTTCATGCGCCAATACGGGGGTATTTACATCCCCTCGAAGGTCGACACTACTAACTCTTAAAATAATGAGTAAAAATGAAATAAGACTTTTCATGCGCCTGTATGACATTGACAGTCCCATTGAAGGTCGACACTACTAAATCTTAAAAATGTTTGATTTAAGGTAAATAACACATGAGTCTAAGTATAACTACGTAAAACTTTTTTTATTATGTTATTTTTAGATGTAAGAAAGAATCCTACATATTTTTTAGAAAGAAAATAAAACATTTTATCAAAGAAAGAACATTAATATTTTTCCTTTTCTTTTTGGTATTTTGAGATTTTGTTACTTTTGACTTTTGGATTTTGGATTTTCTATTTTAAGAAAAAGAATAAAATAAATATTAACTCAAATTTGAAACGATATGCAACAATAAGTGTAACCAAACAAATGACTTCAAATCAAATAAATCAATAATTAAAATGAACAAAATAACAAATGAAGTGACGGTAGAATTCTAATCATGGAGGATAAAGGTCCCCAAATTAATTCAAATGCTAAAACTTAGCAAATGAATTAACTTGAGCGAGAATCTTTCGTGCGCCTATACAGAGGTAATTATATCCCCTTGAAGGTCGACATTACTCAATTTTCAATTCTAATCCTAAAAGGTGGAGTCTGGGTAGGAGGCTTGTGATTGTGTGAGGAATGCATGAAAATGAAAAAAATGAATTGCGATAAATAAATTACAAAAAATAAATAGTATATAAATAAAATAAAACAAACCAAACAAAGGACCAACAAAGAAAATAAAATTGGATAATAAAAGATAAAATGTAATGACATGACCCTCTAAAAAAAGTCCCCAGTGGAGTCGCAATGCTGTCGCAACGTCATCGCGACGCGGAACGACCGACGCAATGCTGTCGCAACGTCATCGCGACGCGGAACGACCGACGTCCTCTTTAAATGATTTTGTTTTAAAAATAAAAGAGATGGAGTGTCCACCAATCATTTTGGGTGTGATTGGTCACCGTAAAACAAAAACTGGTCTAGAAAAAAGAAATCAAGTCGGGAGTCGGTTGAGTGTAGGGAAGGTGTTAGCACCCCTACAACACCCGTGTAAGAAAACGGTAGCCAAAATTTCACTATTATTATCCAATTAAATTTATTGAAAAGATCCTTAATTTAGATATAAAAAAATAAATAAAATTAAAAGAACTTTAAAATAAAGTAAGGGCTCGATCTGTGGAATTGACCATCAATTTTGGCATTAGTTGCCTTAATCCCATAACGGGGATCACCCAATAGAAACAAAGATTTTAGAAAACAATTTTTGAAATATCTTCGATTAAAATTTAATTTGAAATTCATTTGAAAACTACTTTAAAAATCAAATAAAACAATCTTAAAAGTTAACTTCAAACGTTTTAAAAAAGGGCTAATTCATTTGAAAATATTTTGGAAAAATAAATTTTGAAATCACTAAAAATTGTAGATTTAAAATTAAATGGAAACAAAAGTTTAAAAATCAATCGAAAATCAATTTAACAATTCATTTGGAAAAGAATAGAAAGTTAAATTAAAAATCATTTGAAATTTTAGATTTAAAATAGTTTGGAAATCAATTAGAAAACTTTAAAAATGCAACTTTGTAAATGGCACATAATGGCATGTTCGTAATTTAAAACTAATAGAAAAGATGTAATTAAACCAGCAAAGAAATAAATATGATTAGAAACACGATCATAAATGGAACCTCATATAAACCGAGGTATATTTGAAATCTCATATAAACCAGAGTATATTTGAAACTCATATAAACTAGGGGATATATTTGGAAATTAACTAACAGTGACAGTTTTGTAATTTAAACAAAACTTTAAAAATGAAATCATCTCTTACCCACACAAAGAAGCTGAAGCTTCATGCCTCCGCCGCCATCGTCTAGTTCAAGTCGAAGAAGAGATCTCCGTCGGTGATGTTCGCGTAGGGTCGCCGTCTATCATTAGCGTCGTCGTCTGCCGTGTAGTTCCTGCTGGTTCGCGCTCCGCTGCCGCGTTGAAGCTTGTCTGCCACGTCGCTTATAGCGAGCTTGAGGTTGGGTTGTTGCAGATCTGATCGTGGATTGCCACCGAGGAACTTCGTCTGCCGCTGCCGCCATCTCGGTCTTCGTACGCCGCCGTCTGCGTGTAAGGTCGCCATCGTTTGCGTTCAGGTGCGCCGCCGTCAAACTCGTCGCAGACCGCCGTGATGTTCGGTCCGCCGCCGTCGGTTGGAGGAGCTTGGTCCGCCGTTGGTCTGTTCGGAACGCCGTCGAAGGAGTCCATCGAGCACCGCTGCAGGTCACCGCCGTTATTCAGTCGCCGAAGTTAAGTAGAAGGTGGTTGAGGGAGATGATGAATAGTAGGTGACTTCGATTTGCGTGCATGAGATAAAAAGAAAAGTTTTGAAATTTGGATGAGAGAAAAAAATCAAGTTTGATTTGATTTGACTAAATCAAATCTTTTTTTTTTTATTTTAACATTTTGCTCTAATTTGCATAAGCCTTGCTTTGATATTCTATTCCTCAAACTAGGTTAAAATCAAACAATTAATGACTCGAAATTTCATTCTTAATTGAAACGGATTTTTGACAAAAATGAATTAAAATCAAATTTTATTCTTATATGAATATCAAATCTTAACCCAAAAATGGATTAAAATCTTATACTCATTCAATTTAATGAATGAATATCAAATCTTAGCCATAAAAGGATTAAGAAATTTTATACTCATTTAAAACTTGATTTCAATTGTCTAATTAAGTAAAACTTTTTCCAAATAATTAAAACGTTCTTTTTTGGTTTTTGTTTCCTTCTTTTGGAATTAATTAAATGCATAAATAAAAAAAGGAATTCTAAATATTAAAAATAAGACTCAATAAAATATGACAAAAAAATAAATAAAAAAAAGGTAAAAAACCATTAATAATAAACAAATGCCCGGACCAAATACGGTGTCTAGGACCCACATTTAGGGCGGACCAAATACAGTGTCTACATGTAGGACCCGCATTTAGGGCGTTTAACAAAATGTGTAAATGTAATGAAGCTGTGGGTCTCACCTCGAATTTTGTAATCCCATTACACCATTTCTCTACCAACTTGGGGGTGCTCAATGAGATTACCCTTGCAGATTACGTGGGGCCCACTCATTTTATTTAGCCATTTCCTTCCACAAGAACCTCCATTTTTTTTTCCTTTCTTCTCTCTATTCTTCAATCCCTAATTTATTTTTCATCCAACACTTTTACCTTTCCTTCCACAAAACTCATTTACGATTTTTTGGGTGTTTACGGAGACGAAATGTGAAGAAATCTTCATATTTTCTGGATATTAATCTTTTGCATACGTAGCAGATAGGTTTTTTCCAAACAGAACAAGTTTTAGGAAAAACAAACGACCATACCTAAGAAATAAGAATGATGAAAACACTATCAACGGGACATAAAGTCTAATTTGGAACCTATTGAAAATGAAATAAAAGTATTCTGTTGCCGGGAATTGAACCCGGGTCTCCTGGGTGAAAGCCAGATATCCTAACCGCTGGACGACAACGGATTATTGAGCATTATTGCATAATTAATGTATTTACTAATATGTTTGGAAATTTAGAGCAATCTAAAAATATTTGTAAATATTATACAATGTTAAGCCCTATCCATTAGTGAAACCTGCTATCACCGACTGAGGTTAGTGATAAGCGTCTATTATATTGATTGTTTGAATGTTCGTTTGCTATTATGTTTACTACCAATATATCATGCATATTGCATATCAATAGAATATAAATTGATATATAATTAAGTGATATTTTCGATTAATTTTGGTTGATGCTTGCATGTTCAATTTCTTCTATGTTTATTATGGATATACATCATGAGTAAAATTATTATATCAATGATATTTAAATTTTGTTTTATATCTATAATTATTTGCATGCTTATTATTCATTATTAGGTGTATCGATGATATATCATATCAATAGAAGTAAAAATGGTATATTAGTGATATTTGAAATTGATTTTCTATTCAAATGTTTATGCATGCTCATTATCTATGTGGTCTATCATTGATTTATCATATTAAAAAAGATATTTTATTTTGTATTTAACTTTTGTTTTCTATAGTGATGTCCTTGAAGTCAAACATTCAAATTTTCATAGTCCACAATTATTATATATATATATATATATATATATATATATATTCTCCAATTAATAGAAGATTCAAAATCCACATAATCAAAAGTCTAATTACGAACTCAAGAAATAGAAGTTTCTCCAAAAAGAGTGCTTCCTAAAAGGGAGAAAAAGAAAGAACAAGAAGTAAAATGGTGAAGCTCTGAACCATTCAAAATTATTACTCACGAACTAAAGTGACGTTTTTGAAACTTTAGACAAAAATATATGTTTAACCTAATTTTTCGAATGAATAAAACTATGAGATGAGATTAAATTCTAGATCATAATGTTTGGAAACGGATGGAAAGAGAATTTTAAAATTTTGTTAGTAAACATGCCAAAATTTTATGGAAGTCAAATTCAAAAGCTACTCTTAAATCGATTTAATTAAAATTAAAACAAGTTAACAAAAATATGATTAAAACTTCAAATTTATAATTATTTTAATGAAAATATTCAAATACAAAATACTTTTTCGAAAAAGTGTTGAAATTAAAAACTATGAAACAAATCACAGTAAAAGATAACTCCTAAGAGGAAAAGGTGAAAAAAGAGAGAAATAAAATAGGAGTCGGAAACCGAGAAGGAGAAGGAAGTTTGAATTGCAATTATAAATAAACTAAACTACCAAAACAAATTATCACATAATTCTCTTTCCCCGTCGTCTTTTTCACCAGCTCCTCCAATCATCGGAAACCGGCACGAAGCTATAGTTAAAGTGCACGGATTCTTACCGTCTAGCCGTTCTTCGTAATGCCTCATCGATCCATGTCGGAGACAGCGGAACAGTCGTTACACCAATCGTGCAGGTCCGACATTACAAACAATGAGGATGAGGAAAAAAAGGTGGTGGTGCTAAGGGAGTTTTTCACAAAAGATATCTCATTCTTGGATTGGGATAAAGGCAATGTTATAGGGAAAGGTTCATTTGGAGTTGTGTACTTAGGAATGCCTACAAAACCCTATCTTTGTAACGTTGCAATCAAAGTAGCTCCAGTTCTACATGCAAGATCTCTTCTTAAAGAAAAGTTCGTTTTGCAAAATTTTATCGGATGTCCAGAAATTGTTCAGTTCGTTGGCGAGGCGACTACCAGCGACTACGTTTATAATATAATATTGGAGTACGCTGCTGGCGGTACTTTGGCCGACTTGATCAAAGCACATAACAAGTTGCCAGAACAAGATGTGAGAAAGTATCTCAGAACGATTCTACGAGGGCTTTCTTGCATTCATGCGAAAGGGTATGTTCATTGCGATCTCAAGCCAGAAAATATCCTCGTTTTTCCTTCAGGTGATGGCAAAATGAAGTTAAAGATAGCGGATTTCGGCCTTTCGAAGGAGTATAAATACGAGTACTACGAGCGAGAAGAGGGAGAGAGTTGTAAACACAAGTTTAGGTTTCGAGGGACACCGAGATATATGTCTCCAGAATCTCTACACGGAGAGATTAAACCTTCAGTTGATATTTGGTCTCTTGGATGTGTTTTGATTAAAATGATAAGTGGGGAAACTATTTGGAATGACTGTACAACCAAGGGAAAAGTGCTTTCAAAACTTGTGTTTGAAAAGAAAATACCAAACATACCAAAAGAATTATCCAACCAGTTGGGAAAAGACTTTATCCAAAAGTGCTTTGAAAGAAATCCAAAGCAAAGATGGTCAGCAGATATGTTACTCAACCATCCTTATTTGGTAGAAGAAAAAGAAATTACCAACAAGAGTTTCAAAAGTCTTCCATTTTTTATCGGGCTTTGTACAATAATGATCTTAGTCGTCATTTTTTTTTTTATATTGCTTTCTTATTTTTCGAAGGTTTTTCATCTGTAATATGCCCTCTTAAATTGTAATGAAAATTGAATGGATGCTGACATGGACTAGCTTGTTAATATAAGCATTTTTCTAGTGTAGTGAAAGTGTTTATAAATTTAGTTACTTTTTTTTAAGCTGAAACTTTTTGAAGAAGGATCCTCCTTTCAATTTGAAAGTACCTGAAAATAGAAGCTATTGGGTTCTATGGAAGTTTATTTTTTCATGTTTCAAGAAACTCCCACATTATCATCTCCTTCTCTGATTAAGAAAGAAAAAAGAAAGTTGTAGATGCACCCTACCTGATTTCCCTCTCACTCTTTGTTGAGGATCACACATTAGAAAGGTGAATTACTCCTCTCATGGGATCCAACGACCCACCAAAAGTGCCAATAAAGTATTTCCGTTGCTGGGAATCGAACCTGGGTCTCCTGGGTGAAAGCCAGATATCCTAACCGCTGGACGACAACGGATTATTGAGCATTAAAATGTAATTAATGTATTTACTAATAGGTTTGCAAATTTAGCACAATCTAAAAATATTTGTAAATATGATACAATTTTAAGCCTTATTCATCTATGAAACCTATCACGGTTAGTGATAAATGTCTATTATTGAATGTTTGAATGCACGTTTGCTATTTATGTTTACTATCGATATACCATATCAATGGAATATAAAATGATATATAATTAAGTGATATTTTATTTCATTTACTTTTAGTTGATTGTTGGATGTTCAATTTCTTCTAGGTTTATTATGGATATACATTATCAGTAAAAATATTATGTCAATGATGCTTAACTTTTGTTTTTTATCTATAATTATTTTGCAGGCTCATTTGTTATTAGGTCTATCACTGATATATCATATCAATAGAAGTAAAAATTATATATGAATGATATTTGAAATTGTTTTCTATCCAAATGTTTGTTTGTTATGTTCATTATTTATGAGGTCTATCATTAATTTATAATATCAAATATCAAAATATATATATATATATATATATATTTTATTTAATTTTTGTTTTTTATAGTGATATCCTTGAAATTAGAGGTTCAAATTTTCACCGCCTACATTAATATACTAATATATACATATAAAATCCACATAATAAAAATCCCAATTAATAGAAGATTCAAAATCTACCTAACCAAAAGCCTAATTACGAACTCAAGAAAAAAAGGTTTCTCCAATAGGAGTGCTCCTAAAAGAGAAGAAAGAACAAGAAGGTAAAGGGTGGAGCTTTAACAACTGAAACGTCTTCATCGACGTTGTTTTTTAACCGGAAGACCGAGAGCTAGACGCTACTGTTTTAAAAAATAAAACATAGTTCAATTGACACAAAGTTATGCGACTAAAAAGTTAGGAATGCAATCCCCTGCCCCAAATTAATTAAATAATTTTGCAAAAAAAAAAAATGATCCTTAACTAAGAAGTCAGGGGTTCAATCCCCACACCACATTAATTAAATATATTTACAAAAAAAAAAGAAGAAGATATTTTTGAAACTTTGGACCAAAATATATTTTTAACCTAAATTTTCAAATAAAATTGTGAAATGAAATTAAATTTGGATCATTTTTTTTTTTTGCAAAGATATTTTAATTAATGCGAGAATTGAACTCATGACTTTTTAGTCAAGAGCATAACCTTATGTCAATTAAGTTATGTTCGGTTTAGCTTAAATTTTGGATCACAATGTTTGAAAACAAATGAAAAGAGAATTTTAAAATTTAGTTAGTAAACATGCCAAAATTTTATGGAAGCTAAGTCAAATTCAAAAGCTACTCTTAACTCGATTTTGTAAAACAATATTATTCAAAAAGTGATTATATTTACCAGACAAAAAAAAAATAGTTAACTCCTCCAATCACTTTTAAGTCTTGAATCAATCCCAAACAAAACCTAAGAGCATGTTTGGGAGTGATGGTTGAATTCGTGATTTAAGTATAATTAATGTTGTAAAATTGATTTTCATACAATCATTTTCATGATTGGTTGAAGTGATTTTCATAGAATGAGAAGTGAATTTAAATTATTTATGTTTGGTTTCAAAATTGATTTTAAAATTGCTAAATTACTAAAAGGGCATTAATTAAAGACATTATTTAACTAAACATTTATTTAACTATTGACTAACCAATTTATCTTCTCATATAATACTTCGAGGCAAAAAAATTCCAAAATTTCTCTGCTTTTTCGTTTTCCTATGTCGCTCGGGGTAGGATTCTTCTTGCTTACATTGATCATATCCCTCAAAGTCTCATCTTAATCCTAGATAACAATGTTTGAATTTCAACCTTCAAAATTCATCACCCAAATCCGAAAAGAAGATCATTCTCATCATGCATCCTGGGCATTAACACTACAACAATTCAGGGATTTTTCGTCGGAAAAGCCTTTAAACGCGTTGGATAAAGTAATTCTCGACTCATACGCACATTGGAAAAAATGGTGTCAGAAAACATGGCGTCGGGTAAAATAGTCTAAACCGAGGCACTGTATGCGTTAGGTACATTTTACCCAACACATCATATGCGTTGGGATTATATTTGGTTCAATGACGGCTCGTGCTCGTCATCGATAGTTCACAAATTTTTTTCTTAAATCGAAGGGCAAGTTTGTATTTTCACATTTGAATAGAATGAGGGCAAATTTGAGTGGTGATTGTCGGTCCATCATCTCAACCAAAATCACCTATCAACTAATGCTTTAATAATCAATTTTAAATTTAGCAAAAATCAATTTGTGTTTTGCCAAATTATTTATTTTGAAAGGGAAGTGATTTTGGCAATGGAAAAAATGATTTTGGTTATGTCAAAATCACTCTCAAACATGCCCTAAAGTTAACAAAGTAGGTATTTAGGAAAGGAAAAAAATAAATAATAGAACATTAATTATAATATTATAAATATTTAATAATGAAGAGATTTGTAAATATTTTTCATCAACTAATTGTTGATGACAAATTCTATTTGACATTTTTTTTAAATACAATTTCTATTTGATTAACTCAAATAAAAAAATTTGAAACCAATTTGTAAATTTAAATCATAGAAACTCGAATTGACAATCTATTTGACTTTTTTTTTATGGTTAGGGATGTATTAAACACAAATCCTAAATTCATGGACTAAACTCATGATAAATCGTAATTTAATTTTCAAGCTAATAAAATGGTATATAAGAAAAATAAAAATCTAAAAGTAAAATGAACTCAATAAATTTAATCAAACATAAACTCTATTGGTTCCATAAAAAACATGAACCATATGATCATTCGCTAACATGAACATAGTTTAACCGACATAATGTATGAGCTAGTGATTAGGATGTCAAATATGTTCGATCCCCACTACCCACCCTTCTATGTCAAAAAAAAAAAAAAAAAAAAAAAAAAAATACATGTACCAAAAATGGCTGAAATTTTCCAACCTCAGCTTTGAATTGACCGAGCTGATCCTTCGTCGTCTGCAGGCTCTGGCGCTCCATAATCCTATCTTCCTCTTGCCTCTGCGACGATCGTTGCCGTTGACCTGCATGGTTCTTCCTCTACGACCTCCACAACACAAACACGTAGGATAAATCAGTCATTCGCCTTCGATCCTCTCTTCCGATCTTTTGTTCTGCCTCCTGCCGTTGTCGGCTGCTCATCCGGACTCCTCCTTTCTCGAAATAAAATACAATATTATTATTTATATAAGTGTTATAAATATATATAAAAAAAATAGTATTAAGATTTAAACATAGTTTAAATACTATTATTTAATTTTAAATAAAAAAATATATTTTAAACTAATTTTCATTTAAATAATTTATTAATAAGATAATAGTTTGTTAAGAAAATTAGTAAAATATAGTATATTAACAAATATTAAAACAATCTTCACAAAAATGATAAAATATTAAAACAATGTTAAAAAAAAACATATTAAAACATTAGTAAATATTAAAAGTTTCAAATTTTCACAAGAATAATAATTAAAAAAAAAAAAAAAAAAATGGGAGAGAATGGCGTTTTACGCGAATAAGAAAAGTGGAAAAGGGCGAAAAAAAAAAAAAAAAAATTGGTTTGAAAGAAAAAACGAAAAATGGATTCCTAACACGATAATCATTTGGTTTTTAGTTTTTGGATTTTGAAAATCAAGTCTATAAACAATACATTCACCTCTTAGTTCTTACAATAATTTTCATCTTTGTTAAGGAAACACGAGAACTCTTAACAAAATTCCAAAAAAATAAAAAACAAGTTTTTGAAAGCTATTTTTATTTTATTTTTTTCCAAAATTTGATTTGAATTTTGAAAACGCGGGTAAAAGATAGATAACACAACAAAGAACTCATATGTGAATGTATTGTGACTTAGGTGATGTAAGTTTGGTTAATTAAGGCTTTGCACATACACACTCAAGGGGTTACTTTGACTTACAAACAACTTTGTCATATCTTGTTTGTGTCTTTGTTAAATCAAAAAGTGAGAATCTACCTAACAATCTAAACTTTCATTACCCTCACTTTTAACTCTTGTTTGTTGTCTTCTTTTACTTTTGGTGCATCACTCGAGGGCGAGTAATGAGCTAACTTTGAGGGTGTGATAATCTCATGAAATAAGATTAATTTAGAATCTTATGTCTTGTCCTCAGGATATACTACTTACCTATCTGTCAACTGTAAGGAGATTGTGGTAGGTATTGCTTCCCCAATACCGAACTTCTTGAAGATATACATGGACATTAAATTAATATTTGCCCTCAAATCACATAATGCTCGACCGCAATGTGTTCCTAATGGTACACGGTATGGTTAAGCTCCCAGGATCTTTCAACTTCTGAGGAATTGTCTGCTGAAATATTGATGAACATTTAGAGGTGAGAGCTATTGTCTAAAATTCCCTCAATCGTCTCTTCTTTGTCAAAATATCCTTCATAAATTTGGCATAATTCGACATTTGCTTCAAAGTCTCTACCAAAGGAATATTAATGTTTATCTTGTTCAAAGCCTCCACCAAAATCTCGAGAAACTTATCAAATTGTTTATCTTGTTCATTTTTTCTGAAAACGTTGAGGAAAGGGAGGTGGTGGTCTCAAATTCACCTTTTCTGCTAGTTATTGTCGGTGAAGCTACAATATTGTTTTGTTCACCTCCAACTTTTGCTTTGCTTTCACTTTCCTCAATCTCCTTTTGGATTGAAGTGGGCTCTTGTATCTTAAGGGTATTGTCCTTAGGTTCTTCTAAATATTTTCCACTCTGAAGTTTCATAGCATTACATGTTTTCTTGCCTTTGGTCCTCGAATTCTCAGTGTCACTCGACAAAGTTCCTTGAGGAGCTGGAGCAAATTCACCCACTTGGTTTTCTAAGTTTCTGGGTGTTGCCGCCTGACTTTGCGGTTTGGCATCAATTTTGGACATATGTTGTTTTAACAAATTTTAAATGGAAGATGTTGGAGGTCTTATTTGTTGGTAAGAAGGTCCAACTCTTTGATTGTTCCATGAAAAGTTTGGATGTTGTCTCCAACCTGGATTATATGTGTTTGAAAATGGATTGAAATTCTTATTATAACCCACATAGTTTATTAAGGCAGGATTTGACGAACATACCTCAAATTATGACCCTCACCACAATATACACATAACCCACATAGTTTATTAAGGCAGGATTTGACGAACATACCTCAAATTATGACCCTCACCACAATATACACATGACAGCAACTGGAGGCAAAAATGGACTTCCTGAGCCCATAGTCAATGATTTCAATATATTTTTGGGCTAGTTATTTTTAGAAATTTTCTCTAAACTTTCATAAGTATTTCCGTTGCCGGGAATCGAACCCGGGTCTCCGGGGTTTAGACCGTAATTACAAGTTGCGGGGTTTAGACCGTAATTACAAGTTGCTGGGTTTAGACCGTAATTACAAGTTGCTGGGTTTAGACCGTAATTACAAGTTGCTGGGTTTAGACCGTAATTACAAGTTGCTGGGTTTAGACCGTAATTACAAGTTGCTGGGTTTAGACCGTAATTACAAGTTGCTGGGTTTAGACCGTAATTACAAGTTGCTGTAATTACAATTACAAGTTGCTGTAATTACAATTACAAGTTGCTGGGTTTAGACTGTAATTACAATTACAAGTTGCTGGGTTTAGACTGTAATTACAATTACAAGTTGTCGGTTTTAGACTCTAATTACAATTACAAGTTGTCAGTTTTAGACTGTAATTACAAGTTGTCGATTTTAGTTGTAATTACAACTCCAAGTTGCAAAACTCGAAATACACTGTAATTCTGACTGTAATTCTGAGTTGCAAAACTGGAAATACAGTGGAATTATGAGTTGCAAAACTGGAAATACACGGTAATTTCAAGTTGCAAAACTGGAAATACACGGTAATTCCAAGTTGCAAAACTGGAAATACACATTAATTCCAAGTTGCAAAACTGGAAATACACCAAGTTGCAAAACTGGAAATACACATTAATTCCAAGTTGCAAAATTGGAAATACACGATAATTGTAATTTTGCAAAACTAGAAATACACGGTAATTGCAATTTTGCAAAACTAGAAATACACTGTAATTGCAATTTTGCAAAACTAGAAATAAATGCTAATTGCTTCAAGATTATTTTACTGTAATTGCAATTTTGCAAAATTGAAAATACATGGTAATTGCTCCTATATTATTTTTATTTTGTTTTTATTTTTTTTTGTAAATTTTGATCGTTTGAACAATGACTAGAGGAGAAGGATGAGTGATATTTCCTTCAAATTATTATTATTATTATTTTTATTTTTTTAATTTTTGTAATTTTTGATCATTTATGAACCATGTTGAGAAAGATGATTGATATTTCCTTTAAATTATTATTATAATCTTTTTTATTTTTTTTTATTTTTGTAATTTTTGATCATGTGAACGATGATGAGAGAGATAAATACCATTATCTATAAGGAGCATAACCAGTATAGAAAGTATTCTCTCACACCCTAAAATCTAGTTAGTTATTTGATGCAAATAGTAAACTTAGTTAGCTATATTTCATTTTAGTTTTTGTAATGTAGCTATTCATAACAATTTTTCGCCTAACAATTGGAGGTCGGGTCTGACCGACCTAGACCCAAATGGTGTCTTAGACCTGTTGGACTTGGGTCAGGGCCGAACTTAGATCTTTACTTCTTCGGGCAAGGTCGGCCGGATCGGCCCAATGATGAGGCTGAGGAATTCCTACCATTTTGCTTCATTCAGGCTTAGAGGCAGTGCTCCACATTGAGTCTTCATCTTGGAATTTCAAAGAAGCAACAAGCTAACATCAAAAGTAAATTACAATTCATAAACTAAACACTACATATAATAAAAACTACAACAAGCTACCACCATTTTAATTAAGTAATTTTCTCATGAAGATGTAATGTAAAATAATCTAATTTGGGCAATGGATGAATTTAAAAAATGAACAATATTTTCCGAAGTTGAGACCCGTTTATCTTTGGATTTTTTTTGCAACGATATTTAATTAAAGCGGGGATTGAACCCATGACCTCATAGTCCTAAACACAACCTTATGTCAATTGAGTTATGCTCGGTTTGACTATCTTTGGGTTTGAATTGAACAATAGAAATATTTGCATCCTGTTTTGGAATCGTTACATAACGATGATGCTCATATAAGGAAGAAGGAGGAATGTTTACCTCCAACTTTCCTTCCACGCCAACACTTATCAGTGAAACCACACAAACACTAATTAAGCACAATTACAACCTTCTGATTCCCCACATTATCATCCATTAAGAAAGAAAAAAGAAAGTTGTAGATGCATCCAACCTAATTTTTCTCCCATTTTTATTTATTTTTTTATCCAACATCGAAAGGGTGGAGGGACTTCATATTCTTTATCAGATACATGGGTTACTTCTTTCCTTTCCAAAATCTACTAAACCGAGTGAGAAACGACTTATTACACAACCTCACTCAGCATAATATGAAGGTACTTATGGCGGAACGGGCCGATCTGAACTTTCAAATTAAATTCCGAATTAGTAGAGGTTGCCAAATGGAGTGGCGATGTCATACGTAAAAAGGTTCAATTGATTTTAAGATGAAACCTTTTGTTATCATAACATAGTATTAGAGTCTATGAAGTCCAAATTAGTTTTAAGATAAAACCTCATGATATCATAATATAGTATTAAACTCTATGAAATCCAAACGAGTATTTTGGTCAACCCAAAGAAACACAATTTTAGTAATTTTAAGATGAAATCCATGATATCTAATAATTTTTAGTTTTCTTGGTAACAATGTATTTTAAGGGTGCTCCTAATTTTAATATTTATGTAATGTAATATCGTAAAATTTTTTTTTTTTTTTTTTTTTTTTTTGCAACCTAGCAACCTATTTAGATGGGGTGATTTAATTTTTCGTAGTTTTAATATTTTTTTTTTTAAATAAAGAATCCAATTACTTTTTCACTGTCTTTTGAAGTTTGAAGTGCCTCTTTTAAATTTTTATTTTTATTTTTTTCTTTTACCTAACATGATTTAATTGATCTAGTTTTAAGTTTTTTTTTAAATAAAAATTCCAATTAATTTTTAACTTCCGTTGAATTTTGAAGCGCCTATTTTTTTTTTTTTCATGCACGTTTGTTGAAGCTTCTTCCTTCGTCTTCTTTTCCAACCTTAAATCGTTTTAGTTTTTTTTAGAAAGAAAAAAAATCTCATATCGTTTCACTAACGTCTGTCATTCATTCGCCATTGTAAATTTGAACTTGTTACGCCTAAACCATAACAATTAACACAAACACCAGACTTGTTATACATCTAATTCATTTTTAAATATATCTATTTGATCGTCATTCAATAACAAATTCCAGCAAAAGAATCAATAAATTAAAACAGAAGGAAACTCAAAGTCCTTCATACATAAGCAATCAAAGTTAACCTTTTAGATAATCGGCCTTACGAATCTCCTCTTCGAAACTAGAAGGACGAACACCAAGAATGTCGTAATACTCAGTATTCTTCACCATTTTCTTCAAGACCTAGATGAGGGATCTGCAGCAGAGTAAGGTGGTCCAGTAGTGGGAGTAGAAAGATCTCAAAATCAAAAAATGTAACACCAACTTTTGATCTTAGAGCATTTGGATACATATGATATATTGGTTATTTTATTTTGGAATATGTTGAAAGAGGAGAGAGTTGTAAACTAAATAAGTAAATAGTAGTAATTTGAAATTCAAAATAAGTATTTTGAAATAAAAATAAATAAATAAGAATTTCAATGGGAAGCTTTTCAATTAAAAAAAAAGAAGAAGTAAAATTGTATGACGTTTAGGGGGAAAAATCGGCTGTTTTTTTAATAATATTGTACGTTTTAAAACTTTTTATAAAAATATTGTAAATTTGAAACTATTTTTAAAAATATTATCGTTTTAAAGGACACGTGGATGAAGGTCGTCTCTTGAAAACACGACCTTCATTGGCATCTACAATATTTTTATTAAAAAAATTGATATCTTTTTAACCAAATATTCAAAATTTTCAAAAAATGTATGGTTGGAAAGCTAACAGAGAGCTTATATGTGGTTTCCCTATTTTTGGAATTGTGTATCAAAAGATAACCATTGAAGTTGAACTATACTTCTCCAAATTTTAAAACTGATCATTCTTTGAGGAGTGCATTCAAAAATTGATATATTTTTACCTAGATATTCAAAAACTTCGAAAAGTGTATTGTTGGAAAGCTACACAGAGAGCTTCAATTTGATATCTTGTTTTACTATTTTTAGAGTTGTGTATCAAAATATATATATCGTAAAAGTTATGAAAACTTCACTAAACCGAGAACGGAAGATATGACTGAAAACTTCAAAACTGTAGCTAAACTTCGACGATCTGTATCTTTTAATACACAACTCTAAAAATAGTTAAACTAGATATCAAATTGAAGCTCTATGTATTAGTTTTTCAACCGTACCTTTTTCGAAATTTTTGAAGCTCTATGTATTAGTTTTTCAACCGTACCTTTTTCGAAATTTTTGAATATCTAGGTAAAAAGATTATCAATTTTTTAATGCACTTCTCAAAAGAATCTTCGGTTCTAAAATTTACAGAACTATAGTCCAACTGTCTTTTAATACACAACTCCAAAAATATTGAAATTAAAAAAAAACGCCACATTCTAGGTTCGGAGGGTAATCAAGTGAAACAATTTGAGATTTTTTTTATTGAGTTTGATTTTAAAAATAAATCTAAGAGATTCCGTTGCCGGGAATCGAACCCAGGTCTCCTAGGTGAAAGCCAGATATCCTAACCGCTGGACAACAACGAATTGTTGAGTTAAAGAGTGTAATTAACTGTATTTACTATAGGTTTTGCAAATTTAGCACAATCTAATTTTTTTTTATAAATATAGTACAATGTTAAGTCTTATCCATCTATGAAACCTATCTCTCACTAAGGTTAGTGATAAGTGTCTATCATTGATTGCTTGAATGCTCGTTTGTTATTATGTTTACTACGGATATACCCATATACTTTATTAATGGTAGGGGTGTACATGGGTTGGGTTGGGTTGGGTTGGAAGGTTTTTCAACCCAACCCGAAAATTTTGGGTTGGTGAATTCTCAACCCAACCCAACCCAACATTTCTGTCAACCCAACCCAACCCAACCCTTCAATTTTCGGGTTGGGTTGGGTTGGCTGGTTGGCTTTTTTTTTTAATTATTTTTTTTAATTAATAAATATTATTTTTTTAATTAACTTCAAAATCACCCTTAATGAAATTCCTTAATCCTTATTTTCCTTTCAAAATTATCATTAATGAAATTCCCTAATCCTTGATTTTCCTTTCAAAATAATCATTAATCTTTGATTTTTCTTTCAAAATTATCGAATTAATTTTTTTAAAAAAAAATATATTGAATTTATTATATATATAATTTTTTTTTTTTTTAAATATATTGAATTCGGGTTGGTTCGGGTTGAACCGAGCCAAATTTGGTTCAACCCGCGAACCAACCCGAAAATTCGGTTTTTCAAAATAGCAACCCAACCCAACCCAACCCGAAAAGTTGGGTTGGGTTGGGTTGAGTTTCGTGGGTTGCGGGTTTTTTGAACACCCCTAATTAATGGAATATAAAATGACATGTAATTAAGTGATATTTTATTTCATTTACTTTTAGTTGATTGTTGCATGTTCAATTTCTTCTAGGTTTATTATGGAATGATTGGTAAAAATATTATATCAATGATACTTGATTAACTTTTATTTTTTATTTATAATTATTTACATGCTCATTTGTTATTAGGTGTACTATCATATCATATCAATAGAAGTAAAAATGGAATATAGTGATATTTGAAATTGTTTTCTATCCAAATGTTTGTTATCCCTATTATCTATATGAAGTCTATCGTTGATTTATCATATCAAATATCAATGGATTAAAAAAAATATTTTTTTTTATTTAACTTTTATTTTCTATCCGTGATGTCCTTGAAGTCAGAAGTTCAAATTTTAACAACCCACATTTGTTATACTAATATATATAATCAACATAATTAAAAGACTAATTAATAATAGATTCAAAATCCACATAATCAAAGCCTAATTACAAATTCAAGAAAAAGTGGTTTCTCCAATAGGAGTGCTACTAAAAGAGAGAAAATAAAGAACAAGAAAGAAGCTCTAACATCTGGAATCATTTAAAATTATTATTATAATGCTTTTGAAGTTTTGGACCAAAATATATTTTTAACCTAAATTTTCAAAGAAAATTGTGAGATGAGATTAAATTTTAAAATTTTGTTAAGTAAGCATGCCAAAATTCTATAAAAGCCCCAAATTTAAAAGCTATTCTTAGCTCGATTTTGTAAATCAACTTGATTCAAAAAGTGATTATATTTACTAAACAAAAAAAAAAAAAAAAAAAAAAAAGGGGTAAATTTTATTTTTGGTCTTTGAAGTTGGTAGCATTGGAGTTCCTAAAGTTTCAAACTCAACATTTTTTGTTCCTCAGGTTTACATTGGTGCGTTTTTGGTCCCTTGGTAAGTTAAATCTAACGGAAAGTTGACGTGTCAACTATTTTTTTTTTTTTTTTTTTTTTAAAAAAAACATTTTTTTCCTTCTTTTTTTTTCCTCCTTCTCACTCCACCTTCCGTCTTCTTCGTCTTCCAGCCACCGTTGTCGCCATCGATTGACACATGAATGAAAAGTCGAGTCTAAATAAGTTTGCGGAAGCCCCCAAAGTCAAGACCCAAGGAAGGGGAGAAAGGAAGAGGGGAGAAGGAAAAAGAAGAGAGAAAAAAAAGAAGGAAAAAGAAGATTTTTTTTATTTTATTTAATAATTTAAGATTTTAAAAAAATATAATAATAAAAATAATTGTCACGTCAGCTTAGATTTAATTGAAAAATTAACGTAGGGACCAAAAACGCTAACCCGACGGACCAAAAATGTTGAGTTTGAAACCAGCTTAAGGACCCCAATACTACCAAATTCAAACCTCAGTGACCAAAAATGTAAAAAAAAACCTTCAATCACTTTTAGTCTTTTGAAACAATCCCAAACAGAACCTAAGACAGCTCGGTAGGCATTTAGAGAGTGAAAAATAAAAAAAATAAAAAAATAATAAACTAATAGAACATTAATTATAATATTATAAATATTTAATAACGAAGAGATTTGTAAATATTTTATTTTTCATCAATGATTGTTAACGACAAATTCTATTAGACATTTTTTTTCTTTTGAAATACAATTTCTATTTGATTGACTCAAAGAAAAAAAAATTAAACCAATTTGTTAGTTTAAATCATAGAAACTCGAATTGATAATTTAACTTAAGATATTACAGATTAGAAATTATAATATTAATTAGTGATTTGGAGGAGAGTTAATATTTGAAAAAAATAGTAATTTACGAAGAGGAATTGAAAACCTAATAGGAGAAGGAAGTTTGTATGAACAATATTATAAATAAACGAAACAAAAAAACCAATCACAATTGTTTTCTCTCTTTGGGCGCACAAAAAAAAATGGAACTATGGGATTGGAACAAAGATGGGGTTTTAGGTGAAGGTTATTTTGGTGTTTTTTTTTTTTTTTTTTTTTTTTTTTTTTTTTGTTCAGAGTTCCCATAAAACATAATCTCAATCGTGTTGCAATCAAAGTTGCTTACTATCATCAAGCTCACTCACTCGATCAGAGAATAACTCATTTTAAAAAAATTCATCGGATGCCCCGAAATTGTTCGGTACATTACCGACAAAGTTACCATTGAAGGAGACGGTATTCGAGTACGTACGTTGCTGAGGTTTATTGGCTGACATGATCAACGAGCGAAATAAGTTACCTAAAGATGAAGTGAAAGAATGATCGATCAACGAGGGAAAGAAGTTACCTAAAGATGAAGTGAAAGAGTATCTTCGTATGATATTGAGAGGACTTTCGTTTTGTGCATTATGATCTCAAACCATCTAATATTCTTACGTTTCTTCGGGAGATGACAAGATGAAGCTAAAAATTAGCTAACTTTAGTCTTTCGAAGAAGTACAAGTGCAACGAAGAAGAGAGACATAATAAGTCACGTCGTCGTAATTATAAATTGAATTTTAGAGGGACACCAGAATATGTCTCTGGAATCTCTTAGGGGCGAGATTAAACCTCCACTTGATATTTGGTCTCTGGGTTGCGTGTTGATTAATATGATAAGTGGAAAAGAAATATGGAATGGTTGCAAATCCGATGAGGAATTGTTTTCAAAACTTGTGTATGAAATGCAAATTCCAATAATACTTGAAGAAATATCCGACCAAGGAAAGAGATTTTCTCCAAAAGTGCTTTGAAAAAAATCCTAAACAAAGATGGTCCGCAGGTATTTATTTCATATTTGGTAGTAGAAAAAGATAATTTGGAAGAAGAAGAAAAAAATTACCAATTCTACCCGACTTTGGATTTTCTATGAAGATGCATGTTAGTTGGAGTTTTTTAAGATTTCTTTTTTATTTTCAATTTAGAATGTTTTGTTTTCAAATTGTAATGAATTTTGGAGAATGATTTAGGGCATGTTCGGGAGTGATTTTGGCATATGCTAAAATCAAATTTTTCATTGTCAAAATACTTCCCTTTAAAATAAGCATGTTTGGCCCAAGACAAAATTGATTTTGGAAACAATTAAAATCATTTAAAATTGACTTTTAAAGGATTACTTGGTGATGGACTCTAGAATGAAGCATCTTGACGATTTCTGCTTCGAACACTCTCTTACATTGTGATCGCTTCACTTGGTTAGCAAGTAGGTGTTATCTTCGGTCGTGTTGAAGCTAAAATGAAAGCTTCTGGCAGCATTACTTGGTGATGGACTCTCGAATGAAGCATCTTGACGATTTCTGCTTCGAACACTCTCTTACATTGTGATCGCTCCACTTGGTTAGCAAGTAGGTGTTATCTTCGGTCGTGTTGAAGCTAAAATGAAAGCTTCCGGCAGCATTACTTGGTGATGGACTCTCGAATGCTCCACTTGGTTAGCAAGTAGGTGTTATTTTCGGTCGTGTTGAAGCTAAAATGAAAGCTTCAGGCAGCATTACTTGGTGATGGACTCTCGAATGCTCCATTTGGTTAGCAGGTAGGTGTTATCTTCGGTCGTGTTGAAGCTAAAATGAAAGCTTCCGGCAGCATTACTTGGTGATGGACTCTCGAATGAAGCATCTTGACGATTTCTGCTTCGAACACTCTCTTACATTGTGATCCTTACATTGTGATCGCTCCACTTGGTTAGCAAGTAGGTGTTATCTTTGGTCGTGTTGAAGCTAAAATGAAAGCTTCAGGCAGCATTACTTGGTGATGGACTCTCGAATGCTCCATTTGGTTAGCAGGTAGGTGTTATCTTCGGTCGTGTTGAAGCTAAAATGAAAGCTTCCGGCAGCATTACTTGGTGATGGACTCTCGAATGAAGCATCTTGACGATTTCTGCTTCGAACACTCTCTTACAGTGTGATCGCTCCACTTGGTTAGCAAGTAGGTGTTATCTTCGGTCGTGTTGAAGCTAAAATGAAAGCTTCCATTGCCGGGAATCGAACCCGGGTCTCCTGGGTGAAAGCCAGATATCCTAACCGCTGGACGACAACGAATTGTTGAGTGTTAAAGCGTAATTAATGTATTTGTTAATAGGTTTGCAAATTTAGTACAATCTAAAAATATTTGTAAATATGGTACAATGTTAAGTCATATCCATTAATAAGTATATATCATCTTCTGCAAAAAAAAAAAAAATTAATAAATAAATAAGTATCTATCATGTTATAAACTTGATATATATATATATATATATATATATATATATATATATATATATGTATATATATATATATATATATATATATATATATATGTATATATATATATATATATATCATAATCTATTCAACTTCATCATTTTAGCTAGTCGTCTCTATTACTCACTCTCTTTATGAATAACATTGAGACTCTTAAAGTTGGTCATCAATGACTTAAGTTTAGCCATCAAATACTTGTATAAATAGAGCTTGTGTATACTTGTATAAATAGAGCGTGTGTGAAGCACACCTCAAATCAATTGAATACAATTTTTATTTCTCTCTACTTTCCTTTATTAATCATTTTTTTGCAATTGATGGTATGGTTTTCATGTACATATAAATACTTAGTATAAGGTAAATCAATTTTTTGCAATTGATTGTATGATTTTCATGTACATATAAATACTTAGTATATTACCTAATTATGCATTGTACATGTGTCCTATGGAATTTCTTATTTTTCTATTATATATAGATTTTTTTGTATTATGTACATTTATGTTCATGTTTATTTAAGTATCATGTATAGTGTTTATACAACTTTTTTTTTGACAACATGTTGGGGTGGAGGATTGAACCTAAGACCCCCATGGTCACTAGGCGATACATCATGTCGTTGAGTTATGCTCTTGTTGGCACAAATTATGTACAATACATATTTGATCTATTTTTTTACATATTTTATATATATATATATATATATATATATATTAATATCTTATGGAAAAATTTAAATAATATGTGTAGTAGTTTATTATTCTTCCCATAACTCAGTTTGATTAGATGCACTACAAGTTTCATAAATCAACAATAAGTGTTCATTTGGGATGCACCTGAAGTTGCATAATTTTAAATCAAGAATTGCTCACTTTAATTAGATGCACCCTAAAGTTGCATAATTTTAAAACCAAGAGTGTTTTTGTTTGATTAGATGCACATGTAGTTGCATGATTTTAAATCAATAAGTGATTTAAACTAACAAACATGTGTAAAAGAAGACATTACATTCTTCTCATATTTAGAATATGCTCTTGCAGTAGCAATTCGATAAAGAAATTTTGAAATATTGCGCATGAAAAAAAATCATGTCTTCTTGAAATTGAATAAAATAAATGAGCATTTCCTTAAAAGTGTATGAATTTATGAGTTTCGGTCAACAGTTTCAATATCATTCCCTGAAGTGAATGTTGTAATATATTCAATAATTATTGTTGAAGTCGAGATCATGATCATACAAGAGGAAGAAATAATTACTCATTTTATGGTGGTTATAGACCATTCAATTTTCAAGAAAACCACACATTATGATAAAAAAGAAAGTTTTACCGTTTAAATGTGATATATCTACATTAGTTTGTATTTGTCGTACATTTAAGTTCTTTATAAATTTTAAAATGGCTCAATAAATGAAAATGAGAACAATGTGTGAAAGCAAACTTTGTAAATTTGTTTGAATCTCCTAATAGTTGATCTTTTTTAGTCTTTAAATATGACATATTTTGATGTTACAAGTTTTTTTTAATCTCCTAAAGAGATAATTATTATTTTTTACTCGATTAATTATAACATATTTTGATGTCGAAAAATTTTATGAATCTTCTGAAGAGAATATGAATGATAAATGTTTATCTTGACAAATAATGCAACTACACACTATACTTAAAAGTTTAAAATATTTTTCAAAATTAACAATGCTGGAAGCAAATGTCAATATAATGCAAAGTTCTATAGACTTCATTGGAGATTTTGAAAAGGAAAATATTTGCCTAGAAGAGCAAAATTTACAGTTGATATGTTCTATTCTTTGATAAATCAAAGAAAATTCTACTAAGTTTTAAATATATGCATTGTAATGGTTATCCTATAGAGACTAATACTAAGAATAATATATAGAGTATTTATATATTACAAATATTGTCTCGTATGAAAAATGTATATCAAAAGAGTTGCATGTCATTTTCTTATGGATAAACTTGAAATTTTTGCAACAATAAACTTGAAGTTTATCGATCTAACAATATTTACTATTTGGAATGATCGACTGAGTCATGGGTCAATAATATTGATGTGAGAATAATTATTGAGAATGCACATAGACATCCAATGAAGAACTCGAAGATTCTTCAACCTAATAAATTGACATGTGTTGTTTGCTCTTTAAGAAATTAAATATTAGTCTTTCACCAGCTAAATTGGGATTGGATCCCTCACATGTTTAAGAACGAAGTTATGGTGTATATGCCGACCTACTAATCCAAAAAGTGGAACGTTAAACCCTAAACCCTAAACCCTAAATGTTAACATTTAGATATTTTATGGTCTGACGCATCCAGATGGTCATTTGCTCAATTAATTAAATTAAGAGCATAATTTTTTTTATTATGGAATTAAGAAAATTCGTTTTGATAATGTTGGCCTTGGGATTTATGCCCTAAAGCCTTGTAATTAATTAATAATTATTTTATTATTATTATTTACAATTTATAATATTCATTATGTATAAAAATTCAAGGTTATTAGTGAAATCTTGAACAATATGTAGTTGACATACGAGAGAATCATGTTCAAGAAATAACATAAACTGTCTATAGTATATGGATAAGGTTGACTGTCTTATCCTGGTAACACTATTGATACAGCCAGGGGCGGATCCAGAAATTTTTGTCAGGAGGGGCACAATTCCAATAGAGTTTAATTGCAAGTTTAGTCCTTGAAATTTTCGATTTATGTCTATATAGTCCTTGAACTTTAAAATGTGTTAAGAGACTTTAAACTTTCAATTTTTAGTCTGATAGATCTTTATTCAATTTTCTGTCTACTAGATTCTTCAAATTTTAATTTTGTGTCTAATAATTAAACTCTAAATTTTGTATCTAATAAATATATATTAGAAAATTTAAAATATTAAATATTTTGTTAGACATAAAATTAATGTGTCATCAACTTATTCAACATTTAAAAAAGAAATCAAATATCTGTTAAATACAAAATTAAAATTTTCAAGCTTGATTTTTTTTAGAAGATGTAATATTTATATTAAGTAATATTAATTCAAAAATAATAATAAACCATTTTAGAATCCCAACTTAAATATGTGTGAAAAAAAAAAAAAAACTTAAATATATATGATTAAATAATATCATTTGAAATATTTATCGTTTTTTAAAATAGAATTAATTTATATTTTTTAGAATCTAAAATAATTTATATTTTTAAATAGAATTATGTTTTTTTTTTTTCCAAATATAAAATAATTTACCTAAAAAATAGAGAATTGAATTCTCTTTGAATCGAACTCGGGCGTGCCCAAACATAAAAACTCGAAGACCATGCCCCTTGCCATCAGACTAGATGAATGTTTTAGTATTTTTTCCGAATTTAATTATACAACTATATAAACTGTAGTTATATTTTCCAAACTCCAATATACGAACATATAAAATTAAAAATTTCAGGGGGGCACGTGCCCCCCCTGGCCCCTACGTGGCTCCGCCCCTGGATACAGCCCACTTTGTAATTGTTACAAATGATTTGATCCAAATCATTTCATGTAGAGACATGTGAGTGAGGGTATCATATACAATGAGTTTGTATAAGACTGGACCACGAAATATATAATCTCTCTTTATAAAATCTGTTATTTTAGAAGATTAATATTTCACAGGATGATCATATGTGACTCGATCTTAATCATGAGTGAGTTATGAACTTCTGCCTGTGAGGGCTTGTCCTTTGATTTGTATGGGTGCGAATAATTTTTATAGCCGATTCAATAAGCCTACCATTTTGGGGACTTGACCAAACAGAGAGCTAAGAACATAAGTTTTACAAGATGAAATTCACTCCTTCTCCTATAGGGAAAGTATATAGTTCCCTTAAATGCTAATTTCGAGACTTGAACAATGGGGCCCCACCCTCTCACTAGCTCGAGAGAGACTTATTTTATGGTTGGATCATAAAAATATTGTTCATTAAAGGATCAGTGGTACTTAAGGTGTAAGATGTAATTACAGGGGTAAAACGAACTTTTGACCCAACTGTAATTACGAACAACTCGTGAAGGATCGACTTGCATGTAATGGTTATATCCATGGACACAATTGTACTACAATGCATAAGAGTGCAACTCTAGGCCTATAGTAGAGTGACCGAGAGTTAATGAATGAAAGTTAATTAATTAAAGAGTTTAATTAATTAATTTTGTATCATTAGAACTTATAAATAGGTAGATCCATAAGGTGTCATTGCTAGCTCATAATAACACTAAAAGGATCAATTTAGTTGAAAGAAAAAATTGAAATATTCAAATTAATAGTTAATATATTTGATATATTAAATATAGAAGAGAAAAATATATTTATTGTATTTGATACATTAAATATTAGAGGAAATAGTTTATGTATTAAATACATTAATATTGAAAACTATATACATATGAAATTTGAAAGAGATTCAAATTGGTTAAATGTATATTATATATAAAATATTAATTTTATGATATTTGAATGAGATTCAAATAAATATAAAATACATATTTTAATCTAATAAATATAAAATACATATTTTAATATAATAGATATTAAAATGTATTTGATACATCATGTCGCTGAGCTATGCTCTTATTGGCAATACATCATGTCGCTGAGCTATGCTCTTATTGGCAATATCTATGAAGTCTTCTTACTCAATATTTGATTGAATTCAATATAATTTTAGTTCTCTATATATTATTCCTTAAATATAAGATAAAATTGTTTGAACCTATCTGCTATTGGGAATAGTTAGATTGAATTCAAATCTTTCAAACTAGTTATTGAGCTTAGAAGAAATATATATTTCAAATTCTTATTATCTTTTGATAATTTATCAATTTTATTTTATTGCTATATTTGAGTATGATATCTATTATATATTTATTGAATATATATACTTAAGTTTAAGGATCATGTTTTTCTCATGTGAAGTGATGTTAAAAATATTATTTTGCAAATCTTAAGTTTGTATGTGTTGTCATAGTGATCATTCAATTAAGTTTAAATATCATGTTAAAATTGTATGAAAATAATATTCCTTACGGTTATTATTTTGTTGACAAAGCTTATGTGTGACATTTAATTAAAATAATTGTGGAGAAGTTTAAACTTGTGTTAAAGTTGTATGGTGATGCAACTTGAAATTATGAAGTGAATGAAGGTTGAGGTAATAAGTTTTTATTGACTTTTATGCCTATGATTTTAGACCTTAAATTTCAATGTTATTTGGCCTTTAATTTTTCATAAAATTGAAAATTATTATTATTTTTAATTTAGTTTGATCATAACATTATCTACTCATTACTTGTGTAAACTCTCATTTATATTTCAACCTAGTAGAAATTGATTGGAGTTTAAGGTATTGCTAGCTTGTATAAAATGTATGAATATTTTCAATCAAATGAAAATATAAATTTATTCATCATGAATATTTCATTGAGCATGTTGTGATCGTGAAAAATGAAAAGGAAAATTAGACATTAAATAATGTATAATTGTCCTTATCAATGCTTCTTAGATATGAGCATTAAATGTGTAAATTATGAACACATGTAATTGACATGTTTCGACTATTGTTATACAAATAGATGAATTTGTATTATGTGATTATGCCGTTGTATATGATTTTGACAATATTTCATTGATGAAATGCATTTATATAATCATTGGCGAAGTAATTAATTTATGTTGTGCTTTCGCTGATGTCTTACACTTAATAAGATAGTATATATAATTTTTTTGTGTTAAGATATATATGCAATATATCTCGAAATGTGGGGGCAAAAAGTGGTTATTTAAAACATTATTGGCGTAAAAGAAAAATTATTTTATTGATGAATTTAAACTTTGAATGAAACTAAGTCATGTATTATGCAGGGTGATGGTCACAAACAAACTCTTAGAAGTCTTAGAAGGTTTCACCTATATGGGTGTTGTAGTGAGGTCACTACAATAGGGGACGGTTGGAAATTTTTTAACCTTTTATTTATTTATTCATGTACCCCATTGTAGAAGAGACTAGGAGAGATCAGACAAGAACTCTAAAATATTCCATTGCCGGGAATCGAACCCGGGTCTCCGTGAAAGCCAAGCCAGATATCCTAACCGCTGGACGACAATGGATGATTAAATATTAGAATGCAATTAATGTATTTACTACTAGATTCTCAAATTTAACAACACAATCTAAAAATATGTATAAATATGATACAATGTTAACCCCTATCCACACCGACTGAAGTTAGTGATAAGTGTCTATCATTGATTGTTTGAGTGCTCGTTTGATATTATGTTTACTACCGATATACCATATCGATATAGAATATAAATTTATATATAATTAAGTGATATTTTATTTCATTTACTTTTAGTTGATTTTTCAATTTCTTCTAAGTTTCTTATGGATATACAATATAAGTAAAAATATTATATTAATGATATTTAACTTTTGTTTTCTATCTATAATTATTTGCATGCTCATTCGTTATTTGGTGTATTGTTGATATATCATATAATAGAAATAAAAATGGTATATTATTGATATATGAAATTGTTTTCTATGCAAATGTTTGTTATGTTGATTATCTATAAGGTATATCATTGATTTATCATATCAAATATCAATATATTAAAACAAAAAAAAATGTATTTAACTTTTATTTTCTATTAGTGATGTCCTTAAATTCAGAGGTTGAAATTTTAAAAAATGAGAGTAGAAAGATCCCAAAATCTAAAAATGTAACACCAACTTTTCATCATACAACATTTGGAATATGTCATTTGGATACATATGACATATTCGTTATTTTATTTTGGCATATGTTGAAAGAGGAAAAAATTGTAAACTAAATAAGTAAATAGTAGTAATTTGAAATTAAAAAAAAAACAAAAAAAAAAAATAGGAAAATTGTAACAATGTCAATTTAGAATAAGATAATTAAAAATATAGCATGTTTTTAAAAATTTTGCGAATATGGCAATTTCTATCGCTAATATCTTATGGCTGATAGAAGTTTATCGCTGATCACCTCAGCTTTTTATAGATTCTTGTCAGTGATAATAGTCTATCACTAATAGAAGTCTATTAGTGATATGATAAAGTCTATCAGTGATAGAAACAGATTTATTTTTGCTATATTTGCAAAACATTTTAAAGTTTGCTAAATTTGCAATTAGTTTGGGCTTGATTGCTATTTGTGCAACCCGCCCAAAAAAATATGGGAAGCTTTTCAATTAAAAATAAAATAAGTAAAATTATGTGGCCTTCCCAAAGTCAGGTTGAGGGAAAAAAAAATCAATGATTAAAAAAAAATGAAGATGGCAAGAATGTTCTGGCGAAATTTAGAGAAGAAAGTAATTAGGGGAAGGAGAAGAGATGAAAATAAGAGAGAGAAATGGAAGAAAAAAGAGTACTGGTCAACGGAAGTCATCGGGATGGCAGTGATGCCGCCAGAAATGTTGTGGTAATGTCGAAAGTCGTTGGAAAAGTCGTGGACAACGCGGGAAAGTATTCCGTTGCCGAAAATCGAATCTAAATCTCTTCGGTGAAAGCCAGATATCCTAACCGCTGGACGACAACTGATTGTTGAACATTAAAACATAATTAATGTATTTACTAATAAGTTTGCAAATTTAGCACAAGCTAAAAATATTTGTAAGTATGATACAATGTTTAAGTCCTGTAAAAATTTTCCGTGTATGAGGTTAGTGATAAGTGTATATCATTGATTGTTTGAATGCTCGTTTACTATTATTTACTAGCGGTATATCATATCAATGGATTTTAAAATGACATATAATTAATTAATATTTTATTTCATTTACTTTTAGTTGATTGTTGCAAGTTGGCTTCTAGGTTTATTATGGATGTACATTATCAGAAAAAAAAAAGAAAAAAAAAAAAAAATTATTATATCAATGATAATTTTTTTTTTTTTTTGTATGTATAATTATTTGTATGCTCCTTTTTTTTATTAAGTGTATCACTCATATATCATTTGAATAGAAGTAAAAATGGTTTTTTTTTTTGTATGTATAATTATTTGCATGCTCCTTTTTTTATTAAGTGTATCACTCATATATCATTTGAATAGAAGTAAAAATGGTTAGTGATGTTTGAAATTGTTTTCCATCCAAATGTCTGTTATGCTCATTATTTGTGAAGTCTATCATTAGTTTATCATATCAAATATTAATAGAATAAAAAAAATATTTTTTTTATTTAACTTTTATTTCTATCCATGATTAAAAAAGACATATATATATATATATATATATATATATATATATATATATATAGAGCATAACAGACACTATATATATATTGGGAAATTGTAACAGATGTCAATTTAGAGTAAGATAATTAAAAATATAGCACTTTTTTAAAAAATTTGCATATGACAATCTCTATCACTGATAGCATGGTCTATCGCTAATAGTAGTCTATCGCCCAGTTTTTTATAGTAGTCTATCAGTGATAGTAGTCTATCTGTGATAGTCATATATCAACGATAGCGGTCTATTAGTGATAGCCACTAATGTTTTTGCCATATTTACAAAATATTTTTAAATTTTGCTAAATTTGCCATTATTTTAGGTTTGATTGTTGTTTGTGCAACCCGCCCAAAATATATATATATATATATATATATATATAGAGATATATAGATATAGATATAAAATCCATCTAATCAAAAGCCTAATTACAAACTAAGAAAAAGTGGTTTCTCCCCTAGGAGCGCTCCTAAAAGAGAGAAAATAAAGAACAAGGAGATAAGGACATAAAAGGTGAAGTTTTAACATCTGAACCCTTTTAAAACCTTAGACCAAAATATATTTTTATCCTAAATTTTCAAATAAAACTATGAGAATTTTAAAATTTTGTTAGTAAACATGCCAAAATTTTAGGCGATTTTTTTTAAAATTGTAATTTTTGAATTTTTTTATAAAAATATTGTAGTTTTGAAACTATTTTTAAAAATAACGTTGTTTTCATGGGAGATTGTCTTTTAAAAAGACGACTTACCCACGCTAGCAAAGATCATCATTTGAAAAGACGATCTTGTTCCACAAGATCTATTTTCAGAGACGATCTTCTTTTGGGCCCACACATGTCGTCTTTTCAAGAGACGATCTCCAAAAAATTTGAACAATGTACTTTCAAAGATCGATATCTTCTTACTCAGATATGCAAAAATTTCAAAAATATATGGTTGGAAAGCTAACACCGAGAGCTTCAATTTGATATGTGATTTCACTATTTTTTAAGTTGGATATCGAAAGATAAATATCGTCGAAGTTGAGCTACAATTTTGAAATTTGCAGAATCATATTCCAACTTTGATGTTCCATAGTTCTTTTGAGCCGTGTACATTAAAAAATTGATATTTTTTATTCAGATATTCAAAATTTTCGAAAATGATATTGTTGGAAAGCTAACACATATAGCTTCAATTTGACACCTGGTTTCACTATTTCTAGTGTTGTATATCAAAATATAAATATCATTGAAGTTGGACTATGGTTCTGCAAATTTCAGAATTGTAGCTCAACTTTGACAATCTTTATTTTTCGATATACAACAACAAACATAGTGAAATCACATATCAAATTGAAGCACCCGGTGTTAGCTTGTCAACCATATATTTTTAAAAAAAATTGCATATTTGAGTAAAAAGATATCGATATTTGAAAATACACTGTTCAAAATTTTTAGAGATCGTCTCTTGAAAATACTAACTGTGTGGACTTGTTGCGCAATTTAATGCAATGCAAAACCGCAAGTGTACGGGTCAAGTTTTAATATAGTGTAGGTAAATACGAGTATCGTCCTTAGAATTGGTTTTCTAGTTCGCTTATGTACCGCAAATACAATTACCCAATTTTATTTAGAGAAATAAAGCGGAGAACAACAAGGAGAGAGATATCTTAGGAGTTGATTTCACCAATTAAGATCAATAAATCAATTAATTAATGATTAATAATCATGCAATAAATCATGAGTAAAGAAGTCATATGTAAAAATTGCATTTTGTAGTACAATTAAATCTCATGCAAATTTATAAAACTAACATATTTGTATAGTTTTTAATAACATGCAAGGCATTACGACTCTTCATTTAACAAAACGAAGGAGTACGAATAAATTTCTTGTCAGAAACCCCTTCAGCCATGCAATTAAGTTCTAGTCTAAATTACAACTCAATAGCGTAAATCAGACCAATTAAACAAATAATTTGTACCTAAGAGATTATAAGCATTAAACACATAAAAGCATGAATGAAAATAAAAGCAATCAATCAAAAACATTTAAATTAATCAAAGCATAAAGTCTAATGGCTACGTCAATCCCTAAGATATAGGAGTTTAGCTAATCATGTTCGGCATTACAAAATATAAACTTAAAATTAAACCCATAACAAAATTACAAATTAAAAAGGAAGAAGAAATAAAACTAGTGTCGATTCCACGTTCCCGCTGCAATCTCCACGATCCCTAGCATGTAATTGTCTTCTTTTTGCTCCCAAAAATATCCTCTAACTCTTAAAATTATGTGTTTTCGAAATTGGGAATGATTCTTCAAATTGACTCTTCAAAAACTCTTAAAAAGATGTATTTATATGTAGACATCGTATTTGGTCCGGCCATTTGTTTATTATTAAAGTTATTTTTCCCTATTTTTGTGTATTTTTGTCATCTTTCTTTAAACTATTTTTAACTTTTTAAATTCACTTATTTATTTATTTATTTATTTCTGAAAATTCAAGAAAAATAACAAAAAAGAGCGTTTTGGTTGTTTGGAAAAGTTTTTACCTAATTTGACAAATCAAATTAAGTATAGAATTTTGAAGTCATTTTATGGCTAAAATTTGATATTTATTTAGTTCAATGTATATAAAATCTTTAATTCATTTTTGGGTATATTCATTTATGAGTATAAAATATTTAATTCATTCTTGGTTAAAAAATTTGATATTCATTTATGATATAAAATATTTGTTCATTTTTTTTTGTTTAAAATCTATTTCAATTGAGAAAACATTTCGAATAATAAATTCATGTAGATTTTTACCTTTGATGCGGTTTTCAATGACCTATAAATATCGACCAAGAGAAATAGGTGAAAAGGACAATAAGAGAAGATCATAGCGAAAAGCTCGTAAAATCGAGGAGACAAAAATATTAGAGCAAAAGGCTCGGGAACGAAAAATAGAATATCCGAGCAAAGACCCAATTTAAAGTTTTAGAGATTTTTTTTAAGAATTTATTGGAAATCAAAATTATGATTTGACCAAAACAATTTTTCTCTCTCTCCAAGCCCCACTCCTCTTCCTTTCCCATCCTACGCATGCAAACCGAGGCCCCCCCAAAACTTCATCTTCTTCATCCAAACACCATCTCCGGCGGACATCAACGGCGGTGCGACGAAGCTCCACGGTGGTGCTACTCGAGTTGAGTCATGACGGCGCACCACGAGGTTTGTTGCACGAACGACGGCTGCACGGGACGACCACGAACCAGGCGACGACGAACTCCAACGGCAAGGCGGCAACGCGAACCAGACAAAGCTCCATTCGCGGCGGTGCTACTCGAGTTGAGTCACGACGGCGCACCACGAGGTTTGTTGCACGAACGACGAAAGCTCCACGGCGGTGCAGAGCCATACCAAACCATTGGCGAGTTCAACGACGACGGTGACTAACTCCGAGCAGCTGACTTCGCGCACGACGACGGCAGCGACTCGAGCAGTGACGGCGACCCCGAACCAGACCTCAACGATGGCGGCAGCGCCTCGAGTCAATGGCGTTTTCACGACGGGGCTTGAAAAGGTCCCAACGGCGACTGAACATCGACATCGTGAGGAAGAAGAATGTATAATTTAGGTTCTTTTAGTTTATTTACGAAATTGCCATGAATGACATTTTAATTATAATTTTAACATTTTTTGTTTAATTACAAAATTGTCCCTCTTTGTTTTTTAATTTACAATTTTTAAATGATTTCTAATTTAATGTTTCACCTTTTATTTTTCATTTAGGATATGATATATTTTCTTTTTTAAAATTTGAGATTTTAAGGCCTCTTTCAATTTTACCTTAATTTAATTTAAGTCATGTAAATAAATTTTAAATATTTATTTTAATGCATATTTCAAATGAATTTAAACTTGGGAAATTGTAGTAAATGACAATTTAAGGCTTATTGTTTGCAAATATATGAAGTATTGAAAACTTTTGCAAATATAGTAAATTTTTAAAATTACCTTTCTTATTCCCAAATTACCCTTATTTGTTTGTGGGTTTTTCTTCCACCCAATTTTGAGTCTCTTGATTTCTTCTCGCCCAAATTTTATTCTCTTGGTTTCTTTCCTCACGCAAATTGAAGATTTCTTCTCTTGTTCATCGTTCGACGACAGCCGCCGTGATGGCGAGGAATAGGAAAGGATCCGGTGTCACCGACAATTTTTTTGCACGATGTTGATCGGAAAGTGGAGAGGACGTTCGCGCAGGAGTTTTTGTGCAAGAACAAGTATTACGTTAATGGGGTCGGAAGGCTATGGCACTTCAAGATTCCTCGGCCGCCAACATGAGCGAAGCCGACCGGACTTCCGATCGATTTTGTTAGATGGGAAGGGTTCGTCGGCGGGGAATTTAGTTTTGTCTAAAGATAGTCATCGGTCTAGTGACCGGCGGTGAGGGAGTTGAACGGAGCATTTGATTGGACATGAATAAAAGCCGTCGGAGTCGGATCTCAGCGGGCGGATAGATTGGTGTGTGGACAATTTAGCCGTCTACTTCGGCAGTGAAGGAAAAGTAAAAGATTTCAATATCTCTCTTAATTGACTTTTAGTTTTCTTTTTCTTCTTTCTGTATTTTCTTTTCCACTTTCCTTCCACGTTCGTATGATGATTATATATTTTAAAGTTAAATTCACATTTTCCAGCTTCCAATAGCATAATTCTTTGAGAACATGATGATTTTTTTGAGATGAAACCAAATGTGATTTATTTATTTTTCCTTCTTCTTTTTTATTACAAATTGAGGAGTGAAATTGAAGATCAAACCTTGATCATTATAGATTAAACCCAATAAACTTGGACAAGTTCTGAAGTTTTCTGTCATTGATCTTAGTGGAGAATACTATATGTTAACAAAATCATAATCTCCATCGTAACTCATTTTTCTTCAGATGTTGAATTCACCTGAACTTTGAAATTCAAATGTTTGTCCAATAAGAAATTTCATATACTTAAACGAGGAACTCATCTATTTTCTCATTAGTATAATGTTTACACAATAAAAAATTTCATATCCTATCACTAGACTTTTATCACGGATAGACTCCATTTTCTATCGGTGATAGACTTCTATCATACTATATGTTTACCATACTATGTTTATACGGTTTGTGGATTGGTCCAATGGGCATTGTCGACCTCATCCATGCAAGAAGTCCAAGCAATTCGCCAAACAAAGGATGATGACAAACCGTATGAAGAATATGTGTTGAAGATAATATCAATGATTGAACTATATCAGTGATAGACTTTATTCTTTATAACCGTTAACAGCTATCAGTGATAGTCTTCTATCATTGATATACTTCTACATGTGATAGAAGTCTATCACTGATAATCTATCATTGATTCTTCAAGAAAAGTTATTTGAATAAATAGTTTATTGATATTATCACTAATAGAAAAGAGTACTATCGTTGATAGAATACTATTACTGATAGAAATAGTACTCTCGCTGATAGAATACTATCACTGATAATACTCTTCCGATTTTAAATGGAGCTAAAGAGAGTGATTGAAAGTAAAAATATATATAGCATTTTATTACATATAATATCAATAAGTTATCACTGATAGCACTATATCAGCGATAGTATTCTATCGCTGATAGTACTCTTCCGTTTTTACAAAGTAATGCCATTTTTATTCGGAAGTTTACGAAAAGAAAAATTATTTTATAGCATTCTATCACTGATAGTATCAATTGGGGTCTCTTGGTTTTTCTAATTGGGTTTAATGTATGGGCTTTTTGGTAATTTAAATGGGTAAGCCTTCTTATTTTGCTATATTTGCAATTCTTTTAATTTTTTGTTATATTTGCTAATACTTTGGGCCTGATTGCTATCTATGCAATCAGTCCTTTAAACTTTGCCCTTTAATTGGAATTTTCTAAATAAATTTCAATTTCGCCATATAATCCATAATCAATAATTTTGTTTTAAAGTAAATGTTTACTAAATAAATTGTATTTATTTTGAGGGCTGAGTAATGTGATTTTCGTAGAGTTTCGACTTTTGTGCAAGCACATAAAAATCCTCCCAATCAATTTTTAAAAAACTAATAAATCAACGTGTTTTAAAAAACTAAAAAATATTATCATATAAATCCTATGACGGAATTGGAATAAATTTCTCAAATTCTTGAGGTAAATAATTTCCTTTTAAATAAAAAGGAAATTTAAATATGATAATTAATTAAAGCTAAATTCACTCAATATATCAAACTCTTACCTTATTTGTAAGGTTAATATTTGATTAAATGAGACATTGCTTTTTAACAAAACTATTATTTATTTATTTTCTCAAATTAAGGACATTTTAAAATTAACTGGATAATATAAAATAAAATATGGCTACCGTTTTTAACGGGTGTTGTAGGGTGTTAATACCTTCCCTGCACTCAACGACCCCCGAACTTGATTTCTGTTTTCTTAGACCAGTTTTCGTTTTAAGGTGACCAATCACACCCAAAATGATTGGTGGCGACTCCATCTCTTTTATTTTTAAAACAAAACTCTTAAAATAGGACGTCGACCGCTCCGCGTCGCGATGACGTTGCCGCTCCGTGTCTACATTAATTACAGGCGCATGAAATTCTCTACTCAAGCAAACTACACTGTTTAATCAGATAGAAGGCTTGGGGACCGTTTACTTCTAGGAATGATTATAACATAAATTACACTCATACGCATCCTAGAGCCAACCAATTATTATCCAAAGTTTTGAACTTTACCAATTATTATCCAAAGTTTTGAACCTAGGACCTCATGGTCACTAGGCGATAGATCATGCCATTGAGCTATGCTCTTGTTGGCGATCCTTAAACTTATTGTATAACATATATTGCTAATCTCATTCATGCATTCATGTGATGTATTTATTCTTTGTATATAATTATTGTCTTTTTTGCTTTATTTCCTTAAAAATAATAATAAAAATAAATTCCCTATTGGGTTTTTTTTTTTTTTTAAAAAAAAAAAAATTGCTTGTTTTCTTAAGAAAAATAGAAAGAGTGAAAAAAAAACTGTTATTTTTTTATTTATTTTTTTCAAAAAAAATAAATCAAAATGTTAAAATATTAATCACAGTTGATCTATACTCAATATTTACCCTCTAAGATTAATATTTACCCTCTAAGATTATGATTGAGAATGTAGTGATGTCTACCTTCGAGGGGATTTAATTTCCTCGGGTAGACACACAAAAATTCTCGCTCAAATTAATTCATTTGTTATTATTATAACATTAGAATTAATTTAGGGGCATCTATCATTTTTAGGGTTAGAGTATCATCCTTACATCATTTTTGTATTTTTTTTTTTTTTACGTTCTCAAGTAATTCCATTGTTATATCAATAACGTTGGGATTAATTTTGGATCAATTCTTCTATTTTATTTTTCCCTCCTAAAAAAGGGAAAAGGAAAGGAAAAAATAAAAAATTTACGAAAAAGAAAGTATCCATGTTCCTTTTTTGGTAAAACAAGAAAGGGTAATAGATCTTTGTATATATTTTTCCTTTAAAAAAAAAAATGATTTCTTTTTATTTATTAGGTTTCTTTTGACTTAAAAAAAAAAAAAAATGTTACATGTCACATCATTCACATACATCTCATGAACATTCTTTTTATACCCTCATACATGCATAAAATATTTTTCATATTAATCTATTCATTATAGGAAATAAAAAAAGTGGGTTCATCTGTATTCTGACATACCCTAGAATTAAAATAATTATCCATTTCATGAGACTTTGATTGATTTTCATAAAATCTTCCAGTCATGATTAAGATTAGAGGACATTTCATTCTTGAGATGCATTTAAAGTCTAGCATTACATATTCACATGCATAATAAAATTACGAATCATTGTCTGAATGTCGAATTTGGAGACGCAGCATATCATTTGGAGCCACTAACAGTTTTTTTTTATTTATTAAATAAAAAAACATGTTCATGCATCATTATTTCCTTTCTTTTTTTTTTTTTTTGAGTACATTGGGGGTGGGGGATTCGAACCACAGACCTCGTGGTCATTAACACATACATATGCCCGCTGAGCCATGCTCACTTTGGCTCATTATTTCCTTTCTCGTATAAAGTAAAAAAGTTTTTAAAAAAATATCTTTCATTTGTTATTCATCCATTGCAATAACATCATTTCACACACATGCATATATAAAACAATTCATGCATATCAAGTCATCGTTTGGTCATCAATTGCATCGCATCATCTCACACATGCATATGTAGAAAAAAATATGTTCATGCATCATTATCTCATTTTGCATATCGAGTCATAAGTTTCAAGAAAATTTAACTTGTTTTTCATCAATTGCTTCATATCATCTCATACATATATAAAAATAAAAAAAAAACCAAAAAAATCATTTGTAATCGTACACATGCATACATCACAAAAAATAAAATTAAGTTTTATTTTTATCTCACACATGAAAAAAAACGTGCATGCATCATTATCTCATTTCACATGTAAAATAAAAACAAAAACAAAAATAACTATTTTTTTTCTCTTCAATATCATCTCATGCATGTTTGACAAAATATTCTCGAATTTTATCACATCCTCCATTACATAAAAAAAATTGTTAGTTTTTATGATCATTCTTGTGTTTACTTTGATTGTTCTTGTTAGATGAAAACTTAACAAGAATTTTGAGCAAAAATGTTGAATCATCACTTGGAGGAAATAAAAAAAAAAAAAAAAAAAAAAAAAAAAAAAAAAAAAAAAAAAAAAAAAAAAGGGAAATGAGTGCTTTCACTTTTCTTATATGGGGAAATTGTAAGTCTCAATCATTTTATGACTTCTCGAAAATACATTTCTCAAGCTTCATTTTGACCTTCATTATTTTCTCATGTGCTAAACATCATATCACCATACACCAATAGAACAAAGTTTTAATCTTCACACTGGGGCAAACACCCTTGTGCAGTGAGAGTCCAAATTACTCACTGTGAAACCATGAACCTCATGCCACATAAACTTTGAGGCAATTTGCCTTGATCCACCAAAAAGTCCTGGACTAAACTCAACATCTACACTTATATGATGTTTCTCTACATTTATATACCCACCTAAACCTGCCACATTTAATTTGATGGCAAGCATCCCAAATTATTCAAGAGAACTTCAAATGTAATGAAATAGTATTGAACTCTTGTGATCTACTTCTTCATAATTAAGACTTGTAATTTCTCATATATTCCTCATATTCGACTTCATTTGATCCAAATTCTCATTTCTTTCCATTCGTATCATTTGTCATTTCTCTTTCCTCGATTAGAAAGTAATTCCAAGTTCTAAGATAATATTTTTTAGAACTAATGAGTCGGTAGCTGTGAAAATCATCTCGAAGTCTCATTTCTTTCAATGAGTTTTGCTCGCGGGACATCCTCGATACCAAGAATCATGGCCAAAGAAACGAAGGACTACAAGGGGTTGTAAATGAGTAACTAAATGTTATCAATTATTTGTATATGATTGCACAATTTCTTACTAAATAAAAGAAACAATGTTTAGCAAAAAAAAAAAAAAAAAAAAACAAATGTTGCAAGATTGGTGCAATCAATAGATCAAGGAACTACATCCATAATGCTTAGAAAATCTCCTTTGCATCTTCGCCAAACTGGGACAAAATTTTCAACTTTACAAACTGGAGCAAAGTCTTCACCTTTGTCACACTGGAGCAAGGTCGTCATCTTTAAACTATAGCAAAGTCTTCGTCTTTGTCATACTGGAGCAAGGCCACCATCAACAAATGGGGCAAAGTTTTCGTCTTTGCCACACTGGAGCAAGGCCATCATCTCTAAACTGGAGCAAAGTCTTCGTCTTTGCCACACTGGAGCAAAGTCTTCGCCTTTGCCACACTGGAGCAAGACCATCATCTCTAAGCTGGAGCAAATTCTTCGTCTTTTTCATACTAGAGTAAGACCACCATTACCAAGTTGGAGCAAAGTTTTCGCCTTTGTCACACTGGAGCAAAACCATCATTAACAAAATGGGGCAAAGTCTATGTCTTTGTCACACTGAGGCATGGTCATCATCAACAAACTGGGGCAAAGTCCTCGTCTTTGCCACACTGGGGCAAGGTCATCATTAACACTAGGGTAAAGTCGATATCAACAAGCTGGAGTAATTGATCGCACCATATCTTTCTTTAAAAAAAAAAAAAAAAAAAAAAAAAATGCGAGATTGGTGCAATCAATAGATTAAGAAGCTACCATTTACAAATCAACACTGGGCAAAGCCTTCACCTTTGCCGCATTTGGGACAAATCGTTCATATTCGTCACACCAGACCATGTTAAGGTGGAGATAATCAAAATTATCGAAGACCTCGAGCTTACTCAAAGGAAGGAAGATACACATATAAGATGATTTCTCAAAGGGCTGCTTCAAGTTCTCAAAACTATTGTCCAAAGAATTGAAATCACTTCATTCGTCTTCCATTGGATCATATTCCAATCTCTTACTCGAATATTAAAAATTTATAATCAATCTCTTATTGTTCAGGAGATTTGAAGACCACATTCTCCTCTGTTTTTCTTCCTTATGAAGAAAACATGTACTGTTTACCATTTCATACTTAATTCGAACTCAAACTCATCTTCTTGTATTCAAACTATTGTGTCTATTACAAGACTAAATTATGAAGCAACTAATCAAGTAAGATATTCAATTCTACAAAATACTTTTGATAGTTCTCTAACCTAGCACATGAGACATTTCCAAAACATTTACCATGCCTAATATGGTTGAGTACTCTATGATTGACATACATAATCCCTTTCGAGTGAAAGCATTAAAAAAAAAAAAAAAACCTCTCTGATGATGATAACATTTTCTCTTTTGATTTTTTGCTAAATGTCAGCTAACAACAACAAGGAGAGTAGACAAGGATAATCATTTTTCTTAAACATGAAGATCATTTTGATGTCATAATGTTCACATATCTTCCATTTCGTTTACCAATTTGAAATAATTCACATCATTATTTCAAAAAAAAAAAAAGCATTTGTTATCATACACATGCATACATGTTGCATTCATTGATCACATGCATAACATTATCAAAAGAACGTTTCAGAGAATTCAGTATTGGCAACTAAGTTTTGAAATAAAAACCGTTGTCTTTCAAAATCAAAAAAATATTTTGTTGGTTAAATCGAACCCTAATCAAAGATTAGCGGTCGAAGCCTGTGGACATAACCCAGGTTCGTTTCATTTACTTTGTTGGTTAAATCGAACTCTAATCCAAGATTAGCGGTCGAAGCTTGTGGACATAACCCAGGTCTGTTTCATTTACTTTGTTGGTTAAATCGAACCCTAATCCAAGATTAGCGGTCGAAGCCTGTGGACATAACCCAGGTCCGTTTCATTTCCTTGTTGGTTAAATCGAACCCTAATCCAAGTAGCGGTCGAAGCCTGTGGACATAACCCAGGTTCGTTTCCTTATTAGTTAAATCGAACCATAATCCAAGATTAAAGTTCGTAGCCTGTGTAAACCCAAGTCCATTCAAATTCTTGAGCAATTCATGATAATCCCTTTCAGGTGAAAGCCTTTTAAAAAAAAAAAACTCCAATGATACTATATTTGTTTCCTCTCTTGATTATCTGCTAAATATTGGCGGATAAGAAGGATGAGAGTAGACAATAATGGTCACTTTATTCAAACATAAAAAAGGGTATTTTTGTTGTCAAAATTATTTAACAAACTCTCTGCATTTCATTGTCCAATTTGACATCGTTATTTTTTCAAAAAAAAAAAAAAAAAAAAAAAAAACTTTTCATGTTGAAAACAGGTCATATGAAGATCATGTATATACATGTTGCATTTATTGTTTTACCCTTAAACATGCATATGCATCAATGCATCATGGCTTCAAAATTAAATTCATCGTTTAAGTCAAAGAAATTGAGGCATGTAGTGTCAAGCATGGCTTCATTATCACTTCTTAGAGCTAAGGAATAAATTTCATCCACATTGCTGAGGCAAATGCACCGATCTTTTGCACATGAGTCATTCATGATAAATAGTTCATCGCACTCTACAACTTGCATTTGCATATCATCACAACCACTCTCGAGAATATGTCAATTCATGTTAGTTCTCACTCACATTTCATAACTCATGCATTGAAGTATTTTTCATATTCATGAGATTTTCTAATGTTTAAAGAAAAAAAAAAAAAAAACAATAAAAAAAAAAAAGAATATTTTTCAAAAAAATTGACAACTAAGTTTTGAAATAAAAATCGTTGTCCTTTTAAAGCAAATTCCTGAAATATGGAGGTCACTGTTTTAAAAGTATTTTTCATTTTGGCAGCTAAGTTTTGAAATAAAAACCGTTGTCTTATTGTAAAAATATAAAAGAATCAATCACTCAGCCTTTTAAATTTATGTTGGACCCTACTATTCAATAACGGTCGAAGCCCGGGAGATAGCCCAGGTTCATCAAAAAAATAATTGTTGGTTAAATCGAACCCTAATCCAAGATTAGTGGTCAAAGCCTATGTAAACTCACATTTCGTGGACGGTAACTACATTAGTGAACTACATAAAATTTGTGTTATTCTAATTTTTTGAGCATTTTATTCTTTATTGTTCGATTCTGTTCTAACAAGAACATTAATTATAATGTTATAAATATTTAATAATGAAGAGATTTGTAAATATTTTTTCATGATTGTTAACGACAAATTTTACTGGACATTTTTTTTTTTGAAATACAATTTCTATTTGATTATAGGAAAAATTACAAATGGTCCCTTATATTTGAGTTTGGTAGCATTTGGGTCCTCAAAGTTTCAAACTCAACCATTGTACCTCTGATGTTTGGATTTGGTGTGTTTTTGGTCCCGTCAAATTTTTTATTCAATTTTAACAGAATATGAAATTTTTTATTAAATTTTAAGAGAATATGAACGTGACAATTATTTTTAATTAAAAATTCTTTTAAAAAATAATTTTGTTTTAAAATTGTAATAAAATTTTCATAATATTTCAAATTTTGATTTAAATTTTTGAAAAATGGTAAATGTGATAAATATGGAAAAAGTCAATTAAAGAAAAAAATATATTATGAAAAATATAAATAATTCAAATTTTATTTAGTAAAAATAAATATACATTAAATGACAAAAACAAAAATCCAAAGATGGAATATAAAATATACAAAAATTTAAAAATAATTGTTTGAAGATTTCAAAAATTGGAGGGCATTTTAGGAATTAAAAAAAGCAAAAGTCAAGTCGTGCTAAAGCCGTAATATTTCAAGTCTAATTACATTTACGAAATATAGGGTAAAAATGTGACATTTTACCATAATTCCTCAAAATTTTATTTAAGGTAGCCACTTCTTGAAATCAATTACATGGAATGTCTCAGCCTCATCATTAGGCCCGTAGCATAAAGGTCGGATCAAGTTCGATCCAAGTTCGGCCCAAAGTTAAAGTTTGATCGGCCCGACTCGGTCTAACCCAAACATTCATTGGATTGGATATAGATCATCCTTTTGAATAATGGACTGGCTCATGTATCGACTTTAGATTGATCCATCAGGTCGACCCAACGAACTTCTCTTTAGACTAACATAATTATATAAGTCTAAATACCCTTATGAAATTTAACCCCTTGAAAAATTAAATCAACTAGAAAAAAGGGTTGATTATTGTAGGAGAGACAAATTAGTTGGGAGAAAAAAAAAGTAACAATTAGAAAACTGTTGGAATTATTTTAAATAATTTGAATTATAATGATTTTTTTTTTTCAGTGAGGAATTGGTGTTTCTTGGGTATATAGGTGTAATTAAACCTATGATTACATTGTTCTAGCCTTAAAAATAGTGTATTGAAAATGATACATTATTCAAAAATGAAAAATCGAACTTCCTAATTTAAAATGAACATAAAATGATTGAAATATGTTACATCCACCCAACAACAATGTCAAATATTGAGATCCCAACAATATCAAATAATCTAAATTAAAAATAATCCACAATTGCATTTACCCATGAAAAAAATGTCATAATGAAAATTTATTTACCTTCAGCTTTGTTTCAATTTCCTTCAACCTTCATTCTCATGGTGTTTCTATTTACATCATGTTCTTTCTTATCTTCTGAACTTTGCATTCTGGAAATTCGGGCTTGGGGACAGATATGTGTTATTCGCCTAATTGATTTTTTTTTTTAAATGTTTTGTATTTAAAAATTAAACTCTATCTCGATATTTTAGAGATTTTGTTGCATGACGAACCTATAGAAAAATGATAGGACTTATAGGTCTCACGTTTCACTATTTTAAATACAAATTTTGGATTCTAAAACTTGATTCCACTTCTTAAGACTTTTTTGCAACGTATTTTATTTATAAAATAACGGGACTAATGATAGGACTTACGTTTTACAACTTTAAATACAAATTTTGGATTCTAAAACTTGATTCCACTTTTTAGGGTTTTTTTGCAACGTATTTGATTTATAAAATAACGGGACTAATTTGAATCCAGCTGGTTTTTGTAATGTCTTTAATTTAAATCACAATTTATCTACCATTTTAAATACAAATTTTGGATTCTAAAACTTGATTCCACTTTGTACGGATTTTTACAACTTCTTTGTTTTATAAAATGACTCGACTAATTTGATTCCCCTGTATTTTTTGTAATGTCTTTTATTTAAATCACAATTTATCTATAGGGTTATTGTATTAAGGGCATGTATATACTCTTACATACATAGAGATGCATATGCATATGATTGTATATATAGGTTTGCTATATATATTTATTGCGTGTATCATATGTATGTAATTCATATATGTTACTAGTATGTAGTACTATTGACTATTATAGATTATTGTTGCAGTTTTTCACACGTATGTATCGTTAGCATAGGTATTGACTGATTTAATATGTTTAATTACATGCATATGAGACACATTGTTGTTTCTCTTGATAGTTAGTAATTTACATGTATATAATATTATATACTCTGTTAATAATCATAACATATTTTTTATATTGAGAATCTTAAGACTCGTGTCGTCCTTGTATGTGTTTGTATCTACAACTTCATCATTCACGACCAAACAACCGTCGTGGTACATCCGATTTGAATAACCTGCTAGCATCCACACAAGATCCATGTCTTTAGATAGCCTTGTGATCAATGATTTCTCTTCCTCGTTTTTAAAGAGGTTAAAGAGGAAAAATTGTGAAATTCTTTTTGGACATCTAGTGCGAGAAGTTTGACGATGAAATTGTTGAGTTGAGCAAGGGTTGAATCACATATATTACGTGCATCGTGCAAGACCTTAAGTCGTTGTAGATGAACAACCATTCCATCGTTGAGTTGAGCAAGGATTGAATCACATGTTACGGGCATCGTGCAAGACCTTAAGTTGTTGTAGATGAACATCAATTTGCTTTGTGAAATCTAGTGGTATGAGTAAATGAATCCCTCGTCTTTGATTTTTGTAATCCTAACATCATCCGTAAATAACGTATTAACCAGAAAAATGAATTGAAACAACTTTCGAAAAGCAAAATTCTAGGAGGTTAGATCGATGTGATAGTTTTTTTTAAAAAAAAAAAAACAGTTATGTGAGCTGACCGTAAATACCATTATCTATCAGGAGCATAACCAGTATAGAAAGTATTCTCTCTCACACCCTAAAATCCAGTTAGTTATTTGATGCAAATAGTAAACTTAGTTAGCTATATTTCATTTCAGTTTTTTTAATGTAGCTATTCATAACAATTTCCCGCCTAACAATTGGAGGTCGGGTCTGACTGACCTAGACCCAAATGGTGTCTTAGGCCTGTTGGACTTGGGTCAGGGCCGAACTTAGATCTTTACTTCTTCGGGCAAGGTCGGCCGAATCGGCCCAATGATGAGGCTGAGGAATTCCTACCATTTTGCTTCATTCAGGCTTAGAGGCAGTGCTCCACATTGAGCCTTCATCTTGGAATTTCAAAGAAGCAACAAGCTAACATCAAAAGTAAATTACAATTCATAAACTCAACACTACATATAATAAAAACTACAACAAGCTACCACCATTTTAATTAAGTAATTTTCTCATGAAGATGTAATGTAAAATAATCTAATTTGGGCAATGGATGAATTTAAAAAATGAACAATATTTCCCGAAGTTGAGACCCGTTTATCTTTGGATTTTTTTTGCAACGATATTTAATTAAAGCGGGGATTGAACCCATGACCTCATAGTCCTAAACACAACCTTATGTCAATTGAGTTATGCTCGGTTTGACTATCTTTGGGTTTGAATTGAACAATAGAAATATTTGCATCCTGTTTTGGAATCGTTACATAACGATGATGCTCATATAAGGAAGAAGGAGGAATGTTTACCTCCAACTTTCCTTCCACGCCAACACTTATCAGTGAAACCACACAGACACTAATTAAGCACAATTACATCCTTCTGATTTCCCACATTATCATCCATTAAGAAAGAAAAAAAGAAAGTTGTAGTTAAATCCTACCTAATTTCTCTCCTATTTTTTTTTTTTTTTTTTTTTTTATCCAACATTAAAAGGGTGGAGGGACTTCATATTCTTTATCAGATACATGGGTTACTTTTTTCCTTTCCAAAATCTAATAAACCGAGTAAGAAACGACCTATTACACAACTCTACTCAGCATAATATGAAGGTACTTATGGTGGAACGGGTCGATATGAACTTTCAAATTAAGTTATGAATTAGTGGATGTTGCCAAAGAGAGTGGCGATGTCATACGTAAAAATGTTCAATTGATTTTAAGATGAAACCTCTTGTTATCATAATATAGTATTAGAGTCTATGAAGTCCAAATTAGTTTTAAGATGAAACCTCATGATATCATAATATAGTATTAAACTCTATGAAATCCAAACGAGTATTTTGGTCAACCCAAAGAAAGCACTACTTTAGTAATTTTAAGATGAAATCCATGATATTTAATAGTTTTTAGTTTTCTTGGTAACAATGTATTTTAAGGGTGCTCCTAGTTTTAATATTTATGTAATGTAATATCGTAAAAAGTTGTTGCATGTTAAGCTACAAGCATTTTTTTTTTTTTTTTTTTTTCAACCTAGCAACCTATTTAGATGGGGTGATTTAATTTTTCGTAGTTTTAATTTTTTTTTTTAAATAAAGAATCCAATTACTTTTTCACTGTCTTTTGAAGTTTGAAGTGCCTCTTTTAAATTATTTATTTTTCTTTTTTTCTTTTACCTATCAGGTGCCATGATTTAATTGATCTAGTTTTAAGTTTTTTTTTTAAATAAAATATCCAATTAATTTTTAACGTCCGTTGAATTTTGAAGCGCCTATTTTTTTTTTTTTTTTTTGCATGCACGTTTGTGGAAGCTTCTTCCTTCATCTTCTTTTCCAACTCTAAATCGTTTTAGTTTTTTTTAGAAAGAAAATTTTTTTCATATCGTTTCACTAACGTCTGTCGTCATTCATTCGCTATTGTAAATTTGAACTTGTTACGCCTAAACCATAACAATTAACACAAACACCAGACTTGTCATACATCTAATTCATTTTTAAGTATATTTATTTGATCGTCATTCAATAACAAATTTCAGCAAAAAAATCAATAAATTAAAACAGATGGAAACTCAAAGTCCTTCATACATAAGCAATCAAAGTTAACCCTTTAGATAATCGGCCTTACGAATCTCCTCTTCGAAACTAGAAGGACGAACACCAAGAATGTCGTAATACTCAGTATTCTTCACCATTTTCGTCAAGACCTAGATGAGGGATCTGCAGCAGAGTAAGGTGGTCCACGATTTGGATACATATGATATATTGGTTATTTTATTTTGGAATATGTTGAAAGAGGAGAGAGTTGTTGTTAGGGACACAACTAATATCCACATTGTAACGATATTGTCCACTTTGGGCATGGCCCTCATGGCTTTGTCCCTTACCTATATACCCAAGATATTCCCCTTTCCTAACCAATGTGTGGGACTTTGTTTGTACTCACAACAATCCTCCCCTCAAACGAAGGACCACAAAGCCTCCCCTCAAATAGTCATCTATCCGTGTTTAAACTCGAGCATTATCACCTTTAACCAGGTCCCCCTGCCGGATAAGCTCGACCACAAGATCAACCATGACTATGTCATTGAGGCACACCGACATTGGTTAGGTAAGGGGCATGGCTCTGATACCACTTGTTAGGGACACAACTAATATCCACATTGTAACGATATTGTCCACTTTGGGCATGGCCCTCATGGCTTTGCTTTTGGTCACTCCAAAAGGCATCGTTACAATGTAGATGTTGTCCTTTACTTATATACCCAAGATATTCCCCCTTTCCTAACCAATGTGGGACTTTGTTTGTACTCACAACAATTGTAAACTAAATAAGTAAATAGTAATAATTTGAAATTCAAAATAAGTATTTTGAAATAAAAATAAATAAATAAGAATTTCAATGGGAAGCTTTTCAATTAAAAAAAAAAAGAAGTAAAATTGTATGCCGTTTAGGGGGAAAAATCAGCTGTTTTTTAATAATATTGTACGTTTTAAAACTTTTTATAAAAATATTGTAAATTTGAAACTATTTTTAAAAATATTATCGTTTTAAAGGACACGTGGATGAAGGTCGTCTCTTGAAAACACGACCTTCATTGACATCTACAATATTTTTATTAAAAAAATTGATATCTTTTTAACCAAATATTCAAAATTTTCAAAAAATGTATGGTTGGAAAGCTAACAGAGAGCTTCAATTTGATATGTGGTTTCACTATTTTTGGAGTTGTGTATCAAAAGATAACCATTGAAGTTGAACTATAGTTCTCCAAATTTTAAAACTGACCATTCTTTGAGGAACGCATTCAAAAATTGATATATTTTTACCTAGATATTCAAAAACTTCGAAAAGTGTATTGTTGGAAAGCTACACAGAGATTCAATTTGATATCTTGTTTTACTATTTTTAGAGTTGTGTATCAAAATATATATATCGTAAAAGTTATGAAAACTTCACTAAACCCAGACCGAAAGATATGACTGAAAACTTCAAAACTGGTAAAAAGATTATCAATTTTTTAATGGAAAAATAGTAAAACCAGCTATCATTGAAATTTTTGAATATCTGGTTAAAATAAATCTAAAAGATTCCGTTGCCGGGAATCGAACCCGGGTCTCCTGGGTGAAAGCCAGATATCCTAACCGCTGGACGACAACGGATTGTTGAGTTTAAGAGTGTAATTAATTGTATTTACTATAAGTTTTGCAAATTTAGCACAATCTAATTTTTTTTTATAAATATAGTACAATGTTAAGTCTTATCCATCTATGAAACCTATCTCTCACTAGGGGTGTACATGGGTTGGGTTGGGTTGGGTTTGGGGGTTTTCTAACCCAACCCGAAAATTTCGGGTTGGTGGATTCTCAACCCAACCCAACCCAACATTTCAGCCAACCCAACCCAACCCAACCCTCCAATTTTCGGGTTGGGTTGGGTTGGGTCGTCGGGTTGATGTTTATTTTTTAGTTATTTAAAATCATATGTTCATTCACCTTATACAAATACAAAATATATTGATATTAAAAACTTCTCACATAGTTCACAATACATATTAAAAGTTCTTTTTAAGTACAAAAGAAAATACTAAAAATTCTTAAAAAATACAGTACTTCAACCCAACAAAATAAGACATAACCAGGACAACAATTTTCTCTCCATCAACTTTCGAGACTTGAGCACATCTGGTTGTTCTATCTCCTAGACGAATATTAACCAATCTATTGAAATTTAGGTCCCTGTCAATTAGAGAAAAATAGTAGGTCACTAAATTCTCAATAAAATATACTTGACGAATTAGAGAGAAAGGATCCAAAGTGACTTTTGTCCAGAAGAATCAAAGGACCAGCAACATCAGAGACCGTTCTATATTCTGCAGCATGAAAAACAATCGAAAATCATTTACATATCACAACAAAAATTCCAAGATTTCTGCAACTCAAGCTTACATCCATTTGATCACAATAAAGCTCCAAAAATAAAAAAAAATTAGCAAAAGTAAGCCATTGAAAAACCTACCCATGCCAATCTCGGTTTCCTGCTCAGCATTGTGATTGTTTTGTTCCAAACCCATACTTCAAACTCTAACACACCCATAACAAAACCAAAAACAAAAACAACTCAAGCTTACATCCATTTGATCACAATAAAGCTTCAAAAATCAAAAAAATGATAGCAAAAATAAGCCATTGAAAAACCTCCCAACAATCTCTGTTCCCTCACCATTGTGATTGTTTTCTTCCAAACCCATACTTCCAACTCTAACACACCCCTAAAAAAACCAAAGAACAAAAACAACTCAAGCTTACATCCATATGATCACATCCATATGAAATGCCCCTGACCTATCAAACTTCAAACTCGAACAAACAAGAATTTGAAGGAGTTAGTAAACAAGGCTCAACATTGATGAAATTGAAGGTTACCTCGTACCCACAATATCAATTTTACTCGTAAATAATTCATATGCTTATGAATTTCCTTAGAAATTACATTATAATATAAAGAACAAAGTAGGGAAAGGGTCAACAACATCAAAACTAAATCTGAAATCAAGCAAATAAGCAAACATCATAAGTAAACAAAACTTATAAATTCTCTGATGTTGAAGAAGCTAAGAACCAAAAATAATTGCAAGTCTCCAAGGCTTTTTTTCATCAAACAAAAAGTTTAAAGTTATAAAAGGGCAAACCCTTATCCCTAAGACATTCTTTGAGCATCTTCTTTGGCGAGCAACCTCTCCTTGGCTTAAGTTTTAGTCTGCGACTTGGAACCCATGATTTCATCTCCCCACTTCTTTCGGTACTCATGGTACTTGTCGTTGAAATTAGCCTAAAGCACACAACAGGGAAGGTATTAAAACTAAGTCAATCAGATGCAATAGTAGCTAAGTGGGGCATTTCAAGCTGAGAGCGAAGACGATGAGGCGGAGGGCGAGCGAAGACGACGAGTGGCGATGCTGAGAGCAGCGATGGCAAGGCTGAGAGCGGCGATATGGAGAAGACGGCAAGGCGGAGGGCGAGAGAAGACACCTACTGGCGAGGCGACTTGCGAAAGAGAGGGAGACGAGAGAACTTGCGAGAGAGAGGCGCCGTTGATCTGAGATTTGAGAATGAGAATAAAAAGGAGAAAACCTAATTGTCATTCATTATAAATATATATATATATATATATAATTTTTTTTTTTTTTTAAATACATGTAATTCGGGTTGGTTCGGGTTGAACCGAGCCAAATTTGGTTCAACCCGCGAACCGACCCGAAAATTCGGTTTTTCAAAAAAGCAACCCAACCCAACCCATATTAAAAAAAAACCCAACCCAACCCGAAAAGTTGGGTTGGGTTGGGTTGGGTTTCGCGGGTTGCGGGTTTTTTGAACACCCCTATCTCTCACTAAGGTTATTGATAAGTGTCTATCATTGATTGCTTGAATGCTCGTTTGTTATTATGTTTACTACGGATATACGCATATACCTTATTAATGGAATATAAAATGACATGTAATTAAGTGATATTTTATTTCATTTACTTTTAGTTGATTGTTGCATGTTCAATTTCTTCTAGGTTTATTATGGAATGATTGGTAAAAATATTATATCAATGATACTTGATTAACTTTTATTTTTTATTTATAATTATTTACATGCTCATTTGTTATTTGTTATTAGGTGTACTATCATATCATATCAATAGAAGTAAAAATGGAATATAGTGATATTTGAAATTGTTTTCTATCCAAATGTTTGTTATCCCTATTATCTATATGAAGTCTATCGTTGATTTATCATATCAAATATCAATGGATTAAAAAAAAAAAAAAATTATTTAACTTTTATTTTCTATCCGTGGTGTCCTTGAAGTCAGAAGTTCAAATTTTAACAACCCACATTTGTTATACTAATATATATAATCAACATAATTAAAAGACTAATTAATAATAGATTCAAAATCCACATAATCAAAGCCTAATTACAAATTCAAGAAAAAGTGGTTTCTCCAATAGGAGTGCTACTAAAAGAGAGAAAATAAAGAACAAGAAAGAAGCTCTAACATCTGGATCATTTAAAATTATTATTATAATGCTTTTGAAACTTTGGACCAAAATATATTTTTAACGTAAATTTTCAAAGAAAATTGTGAGATGAGATTAAATTCTAGATCATAATGTTTAGAAACAGATGAAAAGAGAATTTTAAAATTTTGTTAAGTAAGCATGCCAAAATTCTATAAAAGCCCCAAAATTAAAAGATATTCTTAGCTCGATTGCGCGCGCGAACCAACCCAACAAACAAGGAAAGGATGCCTCTTCTGATATGCACTCGCGGATGCGTCTTGGGTGGGAACCTCGAAGCTGTCTGAGGCAGGAAAAGTGATTATATTTACTAAACAAAAAAAACAAAAAAAAAACAAAAAAAAAGGGTAAATTACATTTTTGGTCTTTAAAGTTGGTAGCATTGGAGTTTCTAAGGTTTCAAACTCAACATTTTTTGTTCCTCAGGTTTACATTGGGTGCGTTTTTGGTCCCTTGGTAAGTTAAATCTAACGGAAAGTTGACGTGGCAACTATTTTTTTTTTTTTTTTTTTAAACATTTTTTTCTTCTTTTTTTTTTCCTCCTTCTCACTTCACCTTCCGTCTTCTTCGTCCTCCAGCCACCGTTGTGGCCATCGATTGACACATAAATGAAAAGTTGAGTCTAAATAAGTTTGCGGAAGCCCCAAAGTCAAGACCCAAGACCAAGGAAGGGAGAGAAAGGAAGAGGGGAGAAGGAAAAAGAAGAGAGAAAAAAAGAAGAAGAAAAAATGATTTTTTTTTTATTTAATAATTTAAGATTTTAAAAAAATATAATAATAAAAATAATTGTTTGAAAAATTAACGTAGGGACCAAAAACGCTAACTCGATGGACCAAAAATGTTGAGTTTGAAACCAGCTTAAGGATCCCAATACTACCAAATTCAAACTTGAGTGACCAAAAATGTAATTAATTTATTAATTAAAAAAAAAAAAAAAAAAGTAACACCTCCAATCACTTTTAGTCTTTTGAAACAATCCAAACAGAACCTAAGATAGCTCGGTAGGCATTTAGAGAATGAAAAATATAAAAATAAATAAAAATAAACTAATAGAACATTAACTATAATATTATAAATATTTAATAACGAAGAGATTTGTAAATATTTTATTTTTCATCAATGATTGTTAACGACAAATTCTATTAGACATTTTTTTTCTTTTGAAATACAATTTCTATTTGATTAACTCAAAGAAAAAACAATTAAACCGATTTGTTAGTTTAAATCATAGAAACTCGAATTGATAATTTAACTTAAGATATTACAGATTAGAAATTATAATATTAATTAGTGATTAGGAGGAGAGTTAATATTTGAAAAAAATAGTAATTTAGGAAGAGGAATTGAAAACCTAATAGGAGAAGGAAGTTTGTATGAACAATATTATAAATAAACGAAACCAAAAAAACCAATCACAATTGTTCTCTCTCTTTGGGCGCACAAAAAAAAAATGGAACTATGGGATTGGAACAAAGATGGGGTTTTAGGTGAAGGTTATTTTGGTGTTTTTTTTTTTTTTTTGGGTTAGGAGTTCCCATAAAACCTAATCTCAATCGTGTTGCAATCAAAGTTGCTTACTATCATCAAGCTCACTCACTCATCAGAGAATAACTCATTTTAAAAAAATTCATCGGATGCCCCGAAATTGTTCGGTACATTACCGACAAAGTTACCATTGAAGGAGACGGTATTCGAGTACGTACGTTGCTGAGGTTTATTGGCTGACATGATCAACGAGCGAAATAAGTTACCTAAAGATGAAGTGAAAGAATGATCGATCAACGAGGGAAAGAAGTTACCTAAAGATGAAGTGAAAGAGTATCTTCGTATGATATTGAGAGGACTTTCGTTTTGTGCATTATGATCTCAAACCATCTAATATTCTTACGTTTCCTTGGGAGATGACAAGATGAAGCTAAAAATTAGCTAATTTTAATCTTTCGAAGAAGTACAAGTGCAACGAAGAAGAGAGACATAATAAGTCACGTCGTCGTAATTATAAATTGAATTTTAGGGGGACACCAGAATATATGTCTCAGGAATCACTTAGGGGCGAGATTAAACCTCCACTTGATATTTGGTCTCTGGGTTGCGTATTGATTAATATGATAAGTGGAAAAGAAATATGGAATGGTTGCAAATCCGATGAGGAATTGCTTTCAAAACTTGTGTATGAAATGCAAATTCCAATAATACTTGAAGAAATATCCGACCAAGGAAAGGGATTTTCTCGAAAAGTGCTTTGAAAAAAATCCTAAACAAAGATGGTTGGCAGGTATTTATTTCATATTTGGTAGTAGAAAAAGATAATTTGGAAGAAGAAGAAAAAAATTACCAATTCTACCCGACTTTGGATTTTCTATGAAGATGCATGTTAGTTGGAGTTTTTTAAGATTTCTTTTTTATTTTCAATTTAGAATGTTTTGTTTTCAAATTGTAATGAATTTTGGAGAATGATTTAGGGCATGTTCGGGAGTGATTTTGGCATGCTAAAATCAAATTTTTCATTGTCAAAATCACTTCCCTTTAAAATAAGCATGTTTGGCCCAAGACAAAATTGATTTTGGAAACAATTAAAATCATTTAAAATTGATTTTTAAAGGATTACTTGGTGATGGACTCTAGAATGAAGCATCTTGACGATTTCTGCTTCGAACACTCTCTTACATTGTGATCGCTTCACTTGGTTAGCAAGTAGGGTGTTATCTTCGGTCGTGTTGAAGCTAAAATGAAAGCTTCCGGCGTTAGCAAGTAGGGTGTTATCTTCGGTCGTGTTGAAGCTAAAATGAAAGCTTCCGGCAGCATTACTTGGTGATGGACTCTCGAATGAAGCATCTTGACGATTTCTGCTTCGAACACTCTCTTACATTGTGATCCTTCGGTCGTGTTGAAGCTAAAATGAAAGCTTCCGTTGCCGGGAATCGAACCCGGGTCTCCTGGGTGAAAGCCAGATATCCTAACCGCTGGACGACAACGGATTGTTAAGTGTTAGAGCGTAATTAATGTATTTGTTAATAGGTTTGCAAATTTAGTACAATCTAAAAATATTTGTAAATATGGTACAATGTTAAGTCATATCCATTAATAAGTATATATCATCTTCTGCAAAAAAAAAAAATAATAATAATAAATAAATAAGTATCTATCATGTTATAAACATGATATATATATATATATATATATCATAATCTATTCAACTTCATCATTTTAGCTAGTCGTCTCTATTACTCACTCTCTTTATAAATAACATTGAGACTCTTAAAGTTGGTCATCAATGACTTAAGTTTAGTCATCAAATACTTGTATAAATAGAGCTTGTGTGAAGCACACCTCAAATCAATTGAATACAATTTTTATTTCTCTCTACTTTCCTTTATTAATCATTTTTTTGCAATTGATGGTATGATTTTCATGTACATATAAATACTTAGTATAAGGTAAATCAATTTTTTGCAATTGATTGTATGATTTTCATGTACATATAAATACTTAGTATATAACCTAATTATGCATTGCACATGTGTCCTATGGAATTTCTTATTTTTCTATTATATATAGATTTTTTTGTATTATGTACATTTATGTTCATGTTTATTTAAGTATCATGTATAGTGTTTATACAACCTTTTTTTTTTTACAACATGTTGGGGTGGAGGATTGAACCTAAGACCCCATGGTCACTAGGCGATACATCATGTCGTTGAGTTATGCTCTTGTTGGCACAAATTATGTACAATACATATTTGATCTATTTTTTTACATATTATATATATATATATATATATATATATATATATTAATATCTTATGGAAAAATTTAAATAATATGTGTAGTAATTTATTATTCTTCCCATAACTCAGTTTGATTAGATGCACTAGAAGTTTCATAAATCAACAATAAGTGTTCATTTGGGATGCACCTGAAGTTGCATAATTTTAAATCAAGAATTGCTCACTTTAATTAGATGCACCCTAAAGTTGCATAATTTTAAAACCAAGAGTGTTTTTGTTTGATTAGATGCACATGTAGTTGCATGATTTTAAATCAATAAGTGATTTAAACTAACAAACATGTGTAAAATAAGACATTACATTCTTCTCATATTTAGAATATGCTCTTGCAGTAGCAATTCGATAAAGAAATTTTGAAATATTGCGCATGAAAAAAAATCATGTCTTCTTGAAATTGAATAAAATAAATGAGCATTTCCTTAAAAGTGTATGAATTTATGAGTTTCGGTCAACAGTTTCAATATCATTCCCTGAAGTTGAATGTTGTAATATATTCAATAATTATTGTTGAAGTCGAGATCATGATCATACAAGAGAGGAAGAAATAATTACTCATTTTATGGTGGTTATAGACCATTCAATTTTCAAGAAAACCACACATTATGATAAAAAAGAAAGTTTTACCGTTTAAATGTGATATATCTACATTAGTTTGTATTTGTCGTACATTTAAGTTCTTTGTAAATTTTAAAATGGCTCAATAAATGAAAATGAGAACAATGTGTGGAAGCAAACTTTGTAAATTTGTTTGAATCTCCTAATAGTTGATCTTTAATAGTCCCTAAATATGACATATTTTGATGTTACAAGTTTTTTTGAATCTCCTAAAGAGATAATTATTATTTTTTACTCGATTAATTATAACATATTTTGATGTCGAAAAATTTTATGAATCTTCTGAAGAGAATATGAATGATAAATGTTTATCTTGACAAATAATGCAACTACACACTATACTTAAAAGTTTAAAATATTTTTCAAAATTAACAATGCTGGAAGCATGTCAATATAATGCAAAGTTCTATAGACTTCATTGGAGATTTTGAAAAGGAAAATATTTGCCTAGAAGAGCAAAATTTACAGTTGATATGTTCTATTCTTTGATAAATCAAAGAAAATTCTACTAAGTTTTAAATATATGCATTGTAATGGTTATCCTATAGAGACTAATACTAAGAATAATATATAGAGTATTTATATATTACAAATATTGTCTCGTATGAAAAATGTATATCAAAAGAGTTGCATGTCATTTTCTTATGGATAAACTTGAAATTTTTGCAACAATAAACTTGAAGTTTATCGATCTAACAATATTTACTATTTGGAATGATCGATTGGGTCATGGGTCAATAATATTGATGTGAGAATAATTATTGAGAATTCACATAGACATCCAATGAAGAACTGGAAGATTCTTCAACCTAATAAATTGACATGTGTTGTTTGCTCTTTAAGAAATTAAATATTAGTCTTTCACGAGCTAAATTGGGATTGGATCCCTCACATGTTTAAGAACGAAGTTATGGTGTATATGCCGACCTACTAATCCACAAAATGGAACGTTAAACCCTAAACCCTAAACCCTAAATGTTAACATTTAGATATTTTATGGTCTGACACATCCAGATGGTCATTTGCTCAATTAATTAAATTAAGAGCATAATTTTTTTTATTATGGAATTAAGAAAATCCGTTTTGATAATGTTGGCCTTATTGTTGGGATTTATGCCCTAAAGCCTTGTAATTAATTAATAATTATTTTATTATTATTATTTACAATTTATAATATTCATTATGTATAAAAATTCAAGGTTATTAGTGAAATCTTGAACAATATGTAGTTGACATACGAGAGAATCATGTTCAAGAAATAACATAAACTGTCTATAGTATATGGATAAGGTTGACTGTCTTATCCTGGTAACACTATTGATACAGCCCACTTTGTAATTGTTACAAATGATTTGATCCAAATCATTTCATGTAGAGACATGTGAGTGAGGGTATCATATACAATGGGTTTGTATAAGACTGGACCATGAAATATATAATCTCTCTTTATAAAATCCGTTATTTTAGAAGATTAATATTTCACAGGATGATCATATGTGACTCGATCTTAATCATGAGTGAGTTATGAACTTCTGCCTGTGAGGGCTTGTCCTTTGATTTGTATGGGTGCGAATAATTTTTATAGTCGATTCAATAAGCCTACCATTTTGGGGACTTGACCAAACAGAGAGCTAAGAACATAAGTTTTACAAGATGAAATTCACTCCTTCTCCTATAGGGAAAGTATATAGTTCCCTTAAATGCTAATTTCGATACTTGAACAATGGGGCCCCACCCTCTCACTAGCTCGAGAGAGACTTATTTTATGGTTTGATCATAAAAATATTGTTCATTAAAGGATCAGTGGTACTTAAGGTGTAAGATGTAATTACAGGGGTAAAACGAACTTTTGACCCAACTGTAATTACGAACAACTCGTGAAGGATCGACTTGCATGTAATGGTTATATCCATGGACACAATTGTACTACAATGCATAAGAGTGCAACTCTATGGCTATAGTAGAGTGACCTAGAGTTAATGAATGAAAGTTAATTAATTAAAGAGTTTAATTAATTAATTTTGTATCATTAGAACTTATAAATAGGTAGATCCATAAGGTGTCATTGCTAGCTCATAATGATCAATTTAGTTGAAAGAAAAAATTGAAATATTCAAATTAATAGTTAATATATTTGATATATTAAATATAGAAGAGAAAAATATATTTATTGTATTTGATACATTAAATATTAGAGGAAATAGTTTATGTATTAGATACATTAATATTGAAAACTATATACATATGAAATTTGAATGAGATTCAAATTGGTTAAATGTATATTATATATAAAATATTAATTTTATGATATTTGAATGAGATTTAAATAAATATAAAATACATATTTTAATCTAATAAATATAAAATACATATTTTAATATAATAGATATTAAAATGTATTTGATTAAATCAAATTAATATTTAAAGGCCCTATAAATAGGACATTTAGGTTTAGTCAAAAGTCACCCGGCACAGAATGGTTCTCTCTCATTCTTTCAAAAAACAAAAAAAGCTCTCACAAGCCTTGGTTCTGTGTTCGAGTCATGGCGAGGAATATCTAATGGGGAATGAGCACAAGAAGATTATTGTCTTCAAAGGTAATATTTATTTAACCTTGTATTTAATTTAATTTTAAGTAAAATCAAAGAACGATTACAACGCTTCCGCTGAGGGGTTTGAAGCATTCATTAATTCCCTACAGTTATGCGGGATATTTATCTGATCCACACAAAGCTAGATCTCAAACAGGTTATCTGTTTACATGTGGTGGAAATGTTATATCATGGTGATCCATAAAGTAGACCATTAAAGTCGCATCTTCAAATCATGTTGAAGTTCTTGCAATTCATGAAGTTAGTCGAGAATGTGTATGGTTGAGATCAATGACTCAACACATTCGTGGAACATGTGGCTTGTCTTCTAACAAAAATCTTTCAATAGTATTATATGAAGACAATACAACATGTATAACACAAATCAAAAGAAGAATTCATTAAAGAAGAAGGTAGAACAAAACATATATCACCGAAGCTCTTTTTACACTCATTATCTTGAAGAAATGGTGACATCACCGTTCAACAAAATTCTTCAAAGGAGAACTAGACTTATTTACGAAGGCGTTACCATTTGCAACATTCGAGAAGTTGGTGCACCACATTGAAATGTGACGACTCAATGATCTCAAGTGATGTTTCCATGAGAGGGAGTAAAAACATTGTAGTCTTTTTCCCTTGACTGTGGTTTTTCCTAGCAAGGTTTGTAACGAGGCAGTTGTTAAAATATATGTATAATGCACTCTTTTTCCTTCACTAGAATTTTTCCCAATGAGTTTTTTTCTAATAAGATTTTAACGAGGCATGCATTACATACAATGTGTAAAGGAAAAAACGTAAAACGCACAGTTTCATTTCTCAAGAGGAGGCCACCTCATCATGATTCTAGAATTCTCCATTCAACAGATTTTGTATCTTATTATTCCTTGGTGTTTGTTCTCCTATGAGCTTTAGACACGTGTATAGGTTGTTACTATTTGTTATAGATTGTTACTATTTGTTATATTTTACTTATTCGTAGCCCTGATATGAGGGCTCTTATTTATGTATAAAAGCAGCACTAGATAAAATATACAGAAGATAATATCTTTTCCCTAATTTGTGAGTTGTTTGATTTGGTATCAGAGCCAATAATGGTCAGCGCCTCTTCTTTTGTCAATCCTGCCCTGTCAACAGCAAACCCTAACTTTAATTTTAGCAGACCTCCTTTGAATCAACTTTTGAACCAGATTACTACCATTAAACTTGATAGAAGCAACTTCCTTCTATGGAAAAATCTTGCATTTCCTATTCTTCGTAGTTATCAACTAGAAGGCCACCTTTCAGGTGATGAATCTTGTCCTCCGATGCATATTTCTTCAAATCCAATGTCCAAAAACGTATCAGGCTCCTCTAGCGAAGAAATTATCCAACCTGATACCTCTAGTTCTTCCTCTGCTGCAATGACCATGATTAACCCTGAATATGAGAGTTGGTTGGTGGTGGACCAACTTCTCCTTGGGTGGCTATATAACTTCATGACTCCTGAAGTAGCCACTCAAGTTATGGGATATGAAAATGCAAAAGACCTTTGGCATGCTGTGCAAGAGCTATTTGGAGTTCAATCTCGAGCTGAGGAGGACTATCTTCGTCAAGTTTTTCAGCAAATTGGTAAAGGCTCCCTTAAAATGTCTGACTATCTTCGTATTATGAAATCTCATGCAGATAACTTGGGCCAAGCGGGAAGTCCTGTACCTGTCCGTTCTTTAGCATCTCAAGTCTTGCTGGGGCTAGATGAAGACTATAATTCTGTAGTAGCCATCTGTTACGTGCTCAGTGTGTAAGTAAAATTAAATGTGAAGAGCACTCAGATCATGCAAGTATACATGGTCTGCAGCAAGTGATAAGTATAATTTAATTCGTTTTCCCACGGAGATTAAGTTTAGTGACTAGCGATTTAGTGTGTTAGATTAGATAAGGTAACTTAAATTGGATAGATTTTGGGTTGAGGTACGGGAATTTAGAAGATGCACGAAGAATGTAAGCATAAATGCAAAACTAGCAAAAGAGGTAGAGTTATAATGTGGAAAAGTAGAATTGCGGTTCTCGCAATGATTTCGCAAAGGATAAAAACCCACGGAAAAGACTAAGGGAAAAGGTAGAAATGGTTATTGCGGTTCTCGCAATAATCTCGCAATAAAATAACAATGATTTAAAATCTAAAGTAAGACAGCAAGGTCGGCTTAAGAGTTCTCTATAGTCATTTGACTATGATCATTCAACAACAATTTAACATTTCATGCATCGTTTTAGCTAGGCCTCATGCATCTTTCGATTACATGCATTAGATCTTTAAGTTACTCATATCCAAGTAAGGCTTAAGCACTTATTTATACACTTATGCTAACGAACGTGCTAGGAGAATGCCTATTCCTAGGCCATTCTCTGGTTACCATAAAAGGCTAACATGAATGGATGACTCTGAATTCTTACTCCTTCCGGAGGTTAGGAATTCTTTAGACAAAATGGATGGCCAGTCGAAATTGCCCATTGGATGAAGATCACATACATTCAATGCATTCATGCTACTTTACATGCTGAATTCACATACTTCTAGCCTATAGATTCATCTCTAGCAGACCCCTATTAGATTAGTTACTCATGGTTTTCAAAGAATTAAAGGAGATGAATTAATAAAACATGAATTGAAGAACTCAGTAAAATTAATTGATGAAGAAATGATAAAATGAAGAACTTAACAAAACTATTGATTACTCTTCTTTAAAAAGCAAAGTACAAAACTCTTCGTAAGACAAACGTGCGATAGTTCGAAAGCGATACAGAACGAGTGCAGTAGATAATTCAGAACAACATCTCAAATAGACAGCAAGTAGTTAGAAAGCAGTAAAGAAAGCTGTAAAGGCGTGAGGATCTTCCAAGTCGTGAATCGCCTCGGATGAAGGGGAAGATTAGCTGATCTTGGGGACAATTTCAATCAGAAGAGAAGAAGGATCTTCTCTTCTTCCTCTCGAATTATCAACGCCAAGGGCTTGTTTCTTCGATCCAACAAACGGGGGAAAGGTTTTGTCTGCAGGTTTCTTCACAATCGGGATCTCCTCGCACTCCGATTGATTGTGTTTTCCATCGCCATTCAGCTCCTTTTATAGCCTCTACAGGTACCTTCAGCCGCGGATCTCCATCCATTCTGGAGTAATAGCCTCCCACGTGGCAGCAGTAGAAAGGTTAGGCGGCTGGACAATCACAACAATGACGACTGACGGCTGGAAAAATGCAGCAAAAGAAGACTGGCGTTGCGGTTTCCTTGCGAGGGCCGCAATGCTCTGTTTTGGTTGATTCCATTGCGAGTCCGCAATTTTTCCGCAATGTTCAATTTAGCTTTATTTTCACCATTTTGCATCATTTTCGTTCCTTTTCCAAATAAGCCTTAAATTAGCATCATTTCTCAAATTCTCACTTTTAAGCACACATTAAGCTAACTTCTAACAAAAGCACTCAAGAATTTACATTATTTTAGGTAATTAAAACCCTAAATAATGCACTTTTGGAGAGGTAACACCATCGTTCAAGGCAAGAATGGAATATCGTGGTCAGAAATGCAAGCTGAGCTACTCACGTTTGAGAAGAGACTAGAATTCCAAACCTCACAAAAGGCTGTGTCGTCCTTTGGTCAAGCAACCTCTATAAATATTGCGAACAACAAAGGTAATTTTTCTTCTAGTCAGCGACAACAAAATTTCCCTGGTGGTAACTTTTCTTCAAATCGGCAACAGCCTAATGGTAACAATCAACGTGGAGGTGGAGGTGGACATAATCGTGGTCGATGACGTTGGAACGACAATAGAAACAATCGTCTTATCTGTCAGCTTTGTAGTAAACTCGGACACAGTGCTTTGGATTGTTGGTCTAGAGCTCCTCCAATTCACAACAATGGAGCTAATCCAAACAGGGGTGTTCATTCTGGTGGTTTTCATTCTCAAGGAAATGGAAACAATGGAGCTAATCCAGTAGCTTCTCAAGCTTTTCTAACAACACAAAATAGCAACCCTTTTGTTGCTACTCCAGAATCCGTGATTGACCCACATTGGTACGTGGATAGTGGTGCCTCTAATCACGTAACAGCTGATCACAATAACATGATGCATTCATCCGAATATGGAGGTGAGGAAAAAGTCATTGTTGGCAATGGTAATGAGTTATCTATTTCACATATTGGTTCCTCTTATTTGGCTTCCAACAATAGACTCTTGAATCTTGAGAATATATTGTGTGTGCCTGCAATAGCAAAAAATCTTGTTAGTGTATCCAAGCTTGCTCAAGATAATAATGTTTATTTGGAATTTCATGCTGACTATTGTCTTGTAAAGGATATCCGCACGGGCAAGGTGGTGCTGACAGGGGTCCTTAAAGATGGGCTCTATCAACTTGGGACTAAGGAAATCACTGGTAGTGTTTCAAGTTCAGTAGATCATTATTTGAAGTCAGCTAATAAAATAACTACTTGTTCTGCTTTTGTTTCCCCTTCTTTTTCGGTAAATGTAAATGCAGCTGTGTCCAAAGATGTTTGGCATAGAAGGCTTGGACATCCTTCATCAAAAACCTTAAATGCTATAGTTAAAAGGTGTAATCTACCAGTGAAGTTCAATGATAATTTTGATTTTTGTGAAGCATGCAAGTATGGTAAATCTGATGCTCTTCCTTTTCCAAACTCAAAGTCGCATGCTACTGCCTTGTTTGATTTAGTTCACACTGATGTTTGGGGTCCGACTCCGTTATTATCTACTGAAGGATATCGTTATTATGTGCATTTTCTTGATGATCATAGTCGGTTTGTTTGGGTTTATCCCTTGAAATTGAAAAGTGATGCACTCGAGGCATTTAATCATTTTATCTCTATGGTAAAAACTCAGTTTGGTACCACTATTAAAGCGTTGCAATCAGATAATGGAGGGGAATACATGAAAATTCATAAGTTGTGTACTAGAATTGGAATCCAGTCTCGATTCTCTTGTCCATACACTTCGGCACAAAATGGTAGGGCTGAACGTAAGCATCGTCATATTGTTGAGACCGGTTTGACCCTACTTGCTCAAGCATCCATGCCACTTGTTTATGTTGGAATTTATGCCCTAAAGTCTCGTAATTAATTAATAATTATTTGATAATTATTTTATTATTAATATTTGCAATTTATAATATTCATTATATAAATAAAATCCAAGGTTATTAGTGTAATCTTGAACTGTATGTAGTTGACATACGGGAGGATCATGTTCAAGTAATAACCTAAAGGGTCTATAGTATATGGATAAGGTTGGGTGCCTTATCCTGGTAACACTATTGATACGGCCCACTTTGTAATTGTTACAAATGATTTGATCCAAATCATTCATGTAGAGACATGTGAGTGGGGGTATCCTATACAATGAGTTTGTATAAGACTGGACCACGAAATATATAATCTCTCTTTATAAATCCGTTATTTGAGAAGATTAATATTTCACAGGATGATCATATGTGACTCGATCTTAATCCTGAGTGAGTTATGAACTCCTGCCTGTGAGGGCTCGTCCTTTGATTTGTATGGGTGAGAATGGCCTTTATAGCCGATTCAATAAGCCTACCATTTTGAGGACTTGACCAAATAGGGAGTAGGGAACATAAGTTTCACAAGATGGAATTCACTTCTTCCCATATAGGGAAAGTAGATGAGTAGTTCCCTTAAGTGCTGATTTCGGGACTTGAACAATGGGGCCTCACCCTCTCACTGGCCCGAGAGGGACTTGGTTTATGGTTGGATCATAAACAAGTTGTTCATTAGAGAATCAGTGGTACTTAAGGTGTAAGATGTAATTACAGGGGTAAAACGGACTTTTGACCCAGCTGTAATTACGAACAACTCGTGAAGGATCGACTTGCAGGTAATGGTTATATCCATGGACACAACTTGTCTTACAGTGCATAAGAGTGCAACTCTAGGCCTATAGTGGAGTGACCTAGAGTTAATGAATGAAAGTCAATTAATTAATGAGTTTAATTAATTAATTTTGTATCATTGGAGCTTATAAATCTGTAGGTCCATAAGGTCCCCTTGCTAGCTCATAGTAACACTAAAAGGATCAATTTAGTTGAAAGAAAATTTGAAATATTCAAATTAATATTTAATATATTTAATATATTCAATGTAGAAGAGTAAAATATATTTATTGTATTTGATACATTAAATATTAGAGGAAATAGTTTATGTATATGATACATTAATATTAAAAACTATATACTTATGTTATTTGAATGTGATTCAAATTGGTTTAAAGTATATTATAAAAGATTAATTTTATAATATTTGAATAAGATTCAAATAAATATAAAATACATATTTTAATATATTAGATATTAAAATGTATTTTATAAAATAAAATTAATTCCTAAAAGTCTTATTATAAATAAGACATTTAGGTTTAGCCAAAGGGTTGGCCAAAACACACCACTCACCTCTGCAGAGAAAATTGTTCTCTCATTCTTTCAAAGAGCTCCCACAAGCCTTGATCCCGTGTTCGAGTCATAGCGAGGAAGATCTCGTGGAAGAAGGAACACAAGAAGAGGATTGATCTTCAAAGGTAATTGTACATATGCTTAACTTATTTTTTAGTTTAATTCTAAACAAAACAAAAGATCGATTCCAATCGCTTCCGCTGCGGGGAATGAAGAGTTCATTCCCTTCAATTGGTATCAGAGCTTTCTTTGAGTTTTGTTTAGAATTAAAATTGTGTATGGTGGGTATTTTAAGTTTATATATATGTGATATATATGGTTTGCAAAATTGATTGTTTAGGCATATTTGATTGGCATTAGATTTAAACCTTTTGATTAGATCAAATTGTAAAACCCATAAGGGTTAAGGATTTTTGTAATTTAATCTGTTCTTCAAAGAGATGGAGACAAGATGGCGGACGACTGTGATTTCGTTAGGCGGTGAAGATTCTTTGAAAGAAGGATTGATTTGCATATGCAACTTATTTGTTGAGGTGAGTCAAAGTGATGAATACAAAGTGCAAGTGGTGTACTCATTTAGCTTAAATGTTAGGCGGTGAAGACATTGATTCTGCTGAAGATTAATTCTTGAATTGAATTGATGAATTCTTTTTAAAATCTCAATTTGGAATTGAGTGTCTTCTCGAATTGAATTGATTTGATGAATTCTTATTAAAATCTCAATTTAGAATTGAGTAACTGAGAATAGAGTTTTTCAAATTGTTTGGACAATGGGTCTTCAATCTGTCACCATCGCCTATGCATTGCAGAAAGAGTTTGAGTTGACCAATCTGGTGGTTTGAGAAGCATATATTTTTTTTCAAAGGCGGGTGGATACTCAAGACAATTTTAGGGTTTCTAAATTTTGATGGATCAACAAAGGAAGAAAATTCGAAGACCAAGATATGTCTTGGATTTAAATTATTGTAATTTAAATTAGTTTTCAATTTCTTAGGATATGCCAAATATGCCGGTCAATTTTGCTGCGTTTTTTTTTAAATTTAATTATGCATGTTGATGTATGTTTTAAATTATGTTTGGTTGCATAAAGTATGTCATCTAGATTAAAATCCCACCATAGGTTAAACATGATCATGCATTTTAATTATTTTTAAATATAATTGTTATATTTGGAATATTATGATTAAAATGCTTTCTAATTTGATTAGATGATTTCCTAATATGTTTATATTTCCATATATTTCAATATAATTGTTATATTTGGAAATTTTAAATTAGGATACTTAAATAGGAATCCATATTTTTCTAATATTGATTAGGATATAGAAAATCTTTTCCTAATAAGATTGGGAAATCTTGATAAATCTTTTTCCAATAAGATTGAGATATATTTTCTCAATAAGTATTAGGGATATTTTCCAAATGAGGTTAGGATATTTTCCTATGAGATTAGATTTTTTTTTCCTATTTAAAAGATAATTTAATTCATTATTTAAATAGTTTAAATATTTGAATTTAGTTTATCTTTTATTCTAATAAGATTAGAATATATGATAATCTTTAATTTTATTTTAATGGGTTTAAAATTGTTAAAAAATCAAGATTATCCATAAGGTGAATTGGTTTTTAATAGGATTAAAAACATTGCTTAAAATCAACTGAAGTTCATTGATCTAATAATTAATAGTTAATTAAAGATTAATGAATTTGAAATAAAAATTGACTATAAGGGAACTCTGTCTAAGAAAGGTTACTCGGGTGAGGTACTTAAGTTGACTGAAAAGGAACACCTCTACCTAAGAACTGGCCTGGGGGTTGAATTAGTCAAATTTTATTTTATTTCATTAAGCAGGCTCATAATGTGATTAGTTTTAAATAGTTTAATATACTTGATAATTCACATTAAAATCAATCTAACCAACATAAGGGTTATGAAAGGGTAGATTGAAAAACTTAGATAAATGAGATTAGCCTAATTTGTCTAAGTAATAGAAAACCCTATTTCAAAATACTTAGTGGGAGAAAGACATATGTCAAAATCACCCTACGGTCTCTACCATAGATTCACAACGTGAGATTCATGTGAGGCCTCGAGGCGGCTTTGGACCGTCCCCCTACGGAAGGTGTTTACATGGGTCAATATCAGGGTGAATCTCTTGAGAAAGTATTTTTAAATAGTAAGTGGGAGATGGAAATGTGTCAACATATCCTACGGTCTCTATCACTGGTTCGCAACATGAGATTCATGTGGGGCCTCGCGGCGGCTTTTGGACCGTCCCCCTACGGAAGGTGTTTACATGGGTCAATATCAGGGTGAATCTCCTGAGAAGGATAGGATTGTAATTTTATTTCCAATACTTGACCTACCCTACGGCGGCACTTGTTGGGATAAAATTATAAAATCTAAAATGATGGGTTACACTTACAAAGATCTCATTAAGGTTGTTAATGATTTTCTTGACCAAACTAATGGTAACTAAATGTTATAGAAATAAGAGTTATTTTGGGATAACACTTGGTTGAGATTGTCTCAGTTTAGTGAAGGAGCATTTGACCTACCCTACGGCGGCACCTGTTTTAACTCACTAAAGTATCATAGCATTAGAAATTAATGTTTTAGGGTTCATTTATCAAATTGTTTGTTTTCTATGCTGAAATTGAATGAATATTGATTGCATGTTGTTAAATAATATTTTTTTTTTATATATTTCTATATTATGTCTATTTCTCTCAATTTTATTTTTCGTTGCTAATTTGTCAAATTGAGAAAATAATATCACTTGGAAAAATAATGTTAACACTATATAATGACAATGTAAATTTTTTCTTTAATTTGTCTTTATTGAGAAACGTTCTCAAAAACCTGTTGCCAATGCTAATCAAATTGTTCATGAAGCACATGATTAATAAATCAATATAACGAGATGGCTTATACAAATTTTCTATTTGACATATTAGATGTCAAGCTAAGAAGATAAAGAAGATGACAACAACATATGAGATATTGTTGAAGTCAATAAAAGCTAGATTTAGATGTTTATCTAAATAATCTCAAAAATTAAGTATTACCAAAATCCAAGAAAAGAAACCATATGATTGTAGCTAAAAGAAAATAGTTTCTAAATTAGCAAAGTAGTCATAATAAGAGGAATTTATGAAATACCTCTATAAGAAGAACATAGATAAAAGTAAATTTGATTTACTAGATTTTTTCATTACCACTTATATAGTAGATTCAGATCCACTATTAAGATTTGTTCTTCATTACACTTTATATAATTCTTGGAAAATACTTAATGATGTAGAATGATCTCTACTTGTTGGCACCAGAAAGCCCATCTCAATTAATGTAGTGGGAGACATTAAGATGTCCATAAAAAATAATTATTATTTAATGCTGAATATGGTGTTTTTAGTACCATAGAAGAAATTCAATTTCTCTAACTTTATTACTAATAAAATGTTCATATAGTATGAATATTTTAGTATTTTCAAAATTGTTTGAAAAGTTCAGCCGAAAAATAAGAATAATTTGTATGTGTTAAATTGTTAACATATAAAATACTACACAGTGAGATATTCAGGATTATAGATTCCAGAATATAAACACAAATTATATTCTCCTAAAATATGATACCCGTCTTTGGCATTCAAGATTGATTCTGATCAATTTGAATAAAAAGACTACTACGAAGTGATTCTCTAAATGTTAGAGTTAATTACTTTATATGTCTTAAGATCTTGCCTTTCATGCAAGATAATCCATAGGTTTTTGTTGGAAAAGCCTACAGGCCAAAGAACACCGATGAATATTTCATCACTCTAGCTGATGATTATTCAAGAAATAAGTATCGTAACCTAATGCAACATAAGTCTGAATATTTCGAAAAGTTCAAGGAATATAAGACTCAAGTTGAAGATCAATTAGGTAAATCTATCAAGACACTATGATCAGATCACAGTGAAAAGTACAGGAACCTTATGTACTAAGACTAATTGATAGAAAGTGAGATTTTATCTCAACTCTATCACAAAGTACAATTGTGTGAAATTGTGCTGTAAGAGGAGAAACAAGACCTTGTTAGACATGGTCAGAACAATAAAGAATTACACGTCATTATCAGAATCTTGTTAGGATATACAATATAGATTGTATAGTGAACATCATTATATCTAAAAGGTGTCCATGAGACAACTTTGAGATTATAGAAGAGTAGTAAAGTTAGTTTACAACCCTTCGAGTTTTGAGAGTTTTAAGCATAAATGTTGAAACTTGAATATGTTCAATAGTGTTGAAAAGTTGGTTCCAAGTGAAGCCACTAAATAGTTAATAAAAGTTGTTAACAATTTAATTACATTTGATAGTCAAATGGATCCTAGTCATGAATTGGATAAGCCTCATCGTAGTGGGAGAGTTATGAGATGACCCGACCGTTACAAGAGCTTATATGAAGCCTAAGTTGTCAAATTATATGACAAAATGTAGGGCTTCTTGACCTCAAAGTTGAAATGAGGGTCAATGACAAAGACTAGTAGACCAAAGTCATAAATCTCGAGATAGAGTAGATGTACTCATCTTTATCTAGAAATTGTAGATATTCGTGATGGGGTAAAATCCATAGATTTTGAATATATCTACAAAAGTAAAAGATTTGTAAATAAGAAGGTACAGACCTTCAAAATAAGACTAATGACAAATATAGATGGAGAAAGTAAACTATGGATAAACTTTCTCATTTGTTGTCATATTAGAGTATATAAGCATTTCCTAATTCATAGTTGCATATGAGATATGTCAAGTGAAGGTCTGAGAAATCTTTTTTTTTGAAAAGAAGTCTTAAAGAATGCATTTACAAATCAATTACATGAGTTCAATTTCAAAAATCAAAAGCAAAAGGTTTGCAAGCAGTAAAGGTTCATTTATGAAATGAATTTGATCACTAGATTTTTGAATGTAAGGTTTGATAAAAGTATCAAAAACTATGACTTTGAATAAATATTAATGATATTGTATAGACAAGAAAATCATTAATTACTTAGTGGAATTTTCTCATATTTTATGTGGATGACTTATTACCCATTGTGAATGTTGTAAGATTTGAATCCAACATAAAATGTTGACTACCTAACCAATTCCAAATGAATGATTTAAATTACTGGGTATGTCCTAAAATAGAGTTTTCGAGGACAAAATGTTATTTATGTCTCACACATCTTATATTGACAAATTTGTTGTAAAGTATATGATGTAGTACTTCAAAAAATGATAATGTATCATTCTTACATGAAGTTTAGATTGTCTAAGGAATAGTGTCCTAAGACATTTCAAAATGTTGAGAACATAAGATTGACTATCTACGTTTGAGTGGGAGAAAATCTAATGTACACTTGAGACATGACATTTGACAGTAAAATTGGTTAGCATTTATTAGTTAACCCAATGGTATGACCATTGCGCGGAAAAATAAAAACTTTTCTCAAAATATCTATGGATAAATTGAGAAATTATATTTTTGTGTATGAGGTTAAAGATTTGATCTTTACGAGATGCACTGGTTTTGACAAAGATTTATGGAAATCTATGTTTACCCTAAATGATGGAGTATGGTATGCAAGTTAAATGTTCTTACTTATGAAGTAAAGAACTTGCATAACTCAAATAATTTCTTATTGGTCTGAAAGATGTTTCAGATATAGTTAAGCCTAAAACGTTTTATGTAATGGCTAAACTTAAGGAACTTAGATAACATCAATATATAGGGTATCCTGAGAGAGAAAGAATCGTGGTAGGACCAAGATGGCTTTTAATTGACAATCGTTTTGATCTATATAAAAAGACTTTCCAGGCTAATGTGTTTGAAAGCCACCTAGAATGTCTCTAGGATTATGAGACATGTCTCATCTTCACTAGGGCAAGTGGGAGAACATGTTGGGTGTAGAGTATGCCCTAGGATACATGTCTCACCGGCTTTAGTGCAAGTGGGAGATTGTTGGAATTTATCCCCTAAAGCCTCGTAATTAATTAATAATTATTTGATAATTATTTTATTATTAATATTTGCAATTTATAATATTCATTATATAAATAAAATCCAAGGTTATTAGTGTAATCTTGAACTGTATGTAGTTGACATACGGGAGGATCATGTTCAAGTAATAACCTAAAGGGTCTATAGTATATGGATAAGGTTGGGTGCCTTATCCTGGTAACACTATTGATACGACCCACTTTGTAATTGTTACAAATGATTTGATCCAAATCATTCATGTAGAGACATGTGAGTGGGGGTATCCTATACAATGAGTTTGTATAAGACTGGACCACGAAATATATAATCTCTCTTTATAAATCCGTTATTTGAGAAGATTAATATTTCACAGGATGATCATATGTGACTCGATCTTAATCCTGAGTGAGTTATGAACTCCTGCCTGTGAGGGCTCGTCCTTTGATTTGTATGGGTGAGAATGGCCTTTATAGCCGATTCAATAAGCCTACCATTTTGGGGACTTGACCAAATAGGGAGTAGGGAACATAAGTTTCACAAGATGGAATTCACTTCTTCCCATATAGGGAAAGTAGATGAGTAGTTCCCTTAAGTGCTGATTTCGGGACTTGAACAATGGGGCCCCACCCTCTCACTGGCCCGAGAGGGACTTGGTTTATGGTTGGATCATAAACAAGTTGTTCATTAGAGAATCAGTGGTACTTAAGGTGTAAGATGTAATTACAGGGGTAAAACGGACTTTTGACCCAGCTGTAATTACGAACAACTCGTGAAGGATCGACTTGCATGTAATGGTTATATCCATGGACACAACTTGTCTTACAGTGCATAAGAGTGCAACTCTAGGCCTATAGTGGAGTGACCTAGAGTTAATGAATGAAAGTCAATTAATTAATGAGTTTAATTAATTAATTTTGTATCATTGGAGCTTATAAATCTGTATGTCCATAAGGTCCCCTTGCTAGCTCATAGTAACACTAAAAGGATCAATTTAGTTGAAAGAAAATTTGAAATATTCAAATTAATATTTAATATATTTAATATATTCAATGTAGAAGAGTAAAATATATTTATTGTATTTGATACATTAAATATTAGAGGAAATAGTTTATGTATATGATACATTAATATTAAAAACTATATACTTATGTTATTTGAATGTGATTCAAATTGGTTTAAAGTATATTATAAAAGATTAATTTTATAATATTTGAATAAGATTCAAATAAATATAAAATACATATTTTAATATATTAGATATTAAAATGTATTTTATAAAATAAAATTAATTCCTAAAAGTCTTATTATAAATAAGACATTTAGGTTTAGCCAAAGGGTTGGCCAAAACACACCACTCACCTCTGTAGAGAAAATTGTTCTCTCATTCTTTCAAAGAGCTCCCACAAGCCTTGATCCCGTGTTCGAGTCATAGCGAGGAAGATCTCGTGGAAGAAGGAACACAAGAAGATGATTGATCTTCAAAGGTAATTGTACATATGCTTAACTTATTTTTTAGTTTAATTCTAAACAAAACAAAAGATCGATTCCAATCGCTTCCGCTGCGGGGAATGAAGAGTTCATTCCCTTCAGCTTATTGGTGGGAAGCTTTTGCAACAGCTACCTTCTTGATAAATGGCTTGCCTACGGTTGTCCTTCATAGTAAATCGCCTATGGAGTTGGTGGTTAAACGACAACTCAATATGCTTGAATTAAAATCTTTTGGGTGTGCATGTTATCCATATCTTCGACCCTACAATGGTCAGAAGTTTCAGTTTCGGACAGAAAAATGTGTTTACTTGGGTCCAGGCCCAGTTCATAAAGGGCATAAGTGTCTCAGCCCAGATGGTCGAATCTATATTTCTCGGCATGTTCAGTTTAATGAGAATGAATTTCCTTTTACTGCAGGTTTCAAATTGTCCAACTCTCAAGTGCAAAATATGTATCCTCAACCCAGTCCACAAATTCAATCTTGGTTTTCCAGTGAGCCCATATTTCAGCCAAGCTCAACCCCTTTGCTACATCAACAAACCCACCAAAACCCAAATTCCACCTCTCACTACCCCAACGTGCCTCATGATAATTTTCAACATAATGTGGGCCTATCTGATAGCCCACTATTGCAACCCCACATGCAACCTAACCTTACTCCTTCTTCCACGCTGCCAGCCCCACTCCCTAGTCCAACGCCACCTGCCTCTTCTCCTCAACTTTCTCTCGGTCACGTTGATGACATATCTTGCCCATCTTCATCTCCTGAAAATTCTTTGCCATCGTCTCCCTCACATATCCATATCCCAGCTGCCCAAAGTCATCTGATGGTTACTCGCGCAAAAGCCGGTATTTTTAAGCCGAAAGTTTGGCTCTCTTCCTCCCAAATTGACTGGTCTATCACTGAGCCCACTCGTGTTGTTGATGCTTTAGCCACCCCAGTGTGGAAAGATGCCATGGATCTTGAGTTTCAAGCTCTTCTCCACAATAATACATGGAGTCTTGTTCCTCCGTCTCCGTCTCAAAATGTTGTTGGTAGCAAATGGGTTTTCCGGATCAAAAGAAATTCTAATGGCTCTGTTCAGCGGCATAAAGCACGGGTAGTTGCCAAAGGTTTTCATCAGAGTGCGGGTGTTGATTTTTTCGAGACGTTTAGCCCTGTGGTCAGGGCCTCTACCATACGGATTGTACTGTCTCTAGCAGTTTCGCAACATTGGTCTCTCCGACAGCTTGATTTTAATAATGTTTTCCTTAATGGAATTTTGGATGAAAATGTGTACATGGCTCAACCGCCTGGCTATGTTGATGCTCGCTTCCCTGAATATGTTTGTAAGTTGAATAAGGCAATTTATGGCCTCAAACAGGCACCAAGAACATGGAACAATACCTTGAAAACTGTCTTACTTGCCTGGGGTTTCATCAATAGTCGATCTGACACATCTCTGTTCATTTATCGACAAGGTACCTCTGTTATTTTTCTGCTTGTCTATGTGGATGATGTCATAGTGACTGGCAATAATTCCTCTTTAATCTCTAAATTGGTGGTTGCCCTTGATACTAAGTTTGCTCTAAAAGATCTAGGAGTTTTGAGTTACTTTCTTGGCATTCAAGTTTCTTACTTAAACTCTGGCCTGTTGTTAACTCAGACTAAATATGTTGATGATCTTTTGCTCAAGCTTGACATGTTACATTTGAAACCTGCCCCCTCTCCCTCTATCTTGGGAAAGCATCTCTCGATCTCGGATGGCCAACCTTTGGCCAATCCCTTCCTATACCGCAGCACCATTGGGGCTCTACAATATCTAACTAATACACGACCAGATATTGCTTATATAGTAAATCATTTGAGTCAATTTTTGAAACAACCTACTGATGTTCACTGGCAAGCAGTGAAGAGAGTTCTTCGATATCTCAGTGGAACTAAATCTATGGGACTTTTGATTCAACCAAGTTCTGAATTCACCATTTCTGCCTTTTCGGATGCTGATTGGGCCTCCAATATTGATGACAGAAAATCAGTGGCTGCATATTGTGTGTTTCTTGGGAATACTCTAGTTTCTTGGTCTTCAAAGAAGCAAACGGTTGTTGCCCGTTCTAGCACGGAGTCTGAGTATCGAGCTTTGGCTCATGCCTCGGCTGAGGTTATTTGGCTCAAACAACTTCTTTGTGAACTTGGCATACAAATCCCAACAGTTCCGATTATATGGTGTGATAATATAAGTGCGGGTGCCTTGGCTACTAATCCTGTTTTTCATGCTCGTACGAAACACATCGAGATTGATGTACACTATGTTCGTGACCAAGTTCTTCGTGGTGCGCTTGAAGTTCGGTATGTACCCTCTGCTGATCAACTTGCGGATTGTCTCACCAAACCTCTTACTCACTCTCAATTTGGATACTTGTGGACCAAACTTGGTGTCGTTGATCTCCCCTCTCGTTTGAGGGGGGATGTAAAGGAAAAAACGTAAAACGCACAGTTTCATTTCTCAAGAGGAGGCCACCTCATCATGATTCTAGAATTCTCCATTCAACAGATTTTGTATCTTATTATTCCTTGGTGTTTGTTCTCCTATGAGCTTTAGACACGTGTATAGGTTGTTACTATTTGTTATATTTTACTTATTCATAGCCCTGATATGAGGGCTCTTATTTATGTATAATAGCAGCACTACTGTGGTGATAAAATATACAGAAGATAATATATTTTCCCTATTTTGTGAGTTGTTTGATTCAATGGATATCTAAAGGGGAGTGTTATAAACATGATATATATATATACATGGTATATATATAGATATCCATAATCATTCAACTCCATCATTTTAGCCAGAAGGTTTGTAACGAGACAGTTGTTAAAATATATGTATAATGCACTATTTTTCCTTCACTAGAATTTTTCTCAATAGGTTTTTTCTAGTAAGATTTTAATGAGACATATATTACATACAATGGATATCTTAGGGGGAGTGTTATAAACATGATATATAAATGGTATATATGGTATATATATATATATATATATATATATATATATATATATATATATATATATATATATATATATATATATATATTCATAATCATTCAACCCCATCATTTTAGCTAGTCTTCCACATGACTCACTCTCTATATGAAATATGCAAAAGATAATTTGGTAGTAGAAGAAAAAAATTACCAATTCTACCCGACTTTGGATTTTCTATGAAGATGAGTTTTATAAGATTTCTTTTTTATTTTCAATTTAGAATATTTTGTTTTTAAATTGTTAATGAATTTTGGAGACGGATTTAGGGCATCTTTGGGAATGATTTTGGCATTCCAAAATTAATTTTTCCATTGTTAAAATAACTTTCCTTTAAAATAAGCATAGTAGGCAAAAGACAAAATTGATTTTGGAAACAATTAAAATCATTTAAAATTGATTTTCAAAGCATTACTTGATAGAGGATTTTGGGTGAGGTGATGGACGGGGAATCACCACTCAATTTTACTTTACTCAATTGTGGAAATACCAATATTGCCCCTCTATTTAAGAGAAAATTTCCAGTCCTAGAAAATTATGATGATGTCAATTAAAGTTATGGCTAAATTATAAATAAAAATTTCCGTTGCCAGGAATCAAACCCGGGTCTCCTGGGTGAAAGCCAGATATCCTAACCGCTGGACGACAACGGATTGTTGATCTTTAGAGCGTAATTAATTTATTTATTAATAGGTTTGCAAATTTAACACAATCTAAAAATATTTGGAAATATGGTACAATGTTAAGTCTTATCCATTAATAAGTATTTATTATTGATTGTTTGAATGCTTGTTTGTTATTATGTTTAAATATAAAATGACATATAAGTAAATGATATTTTGTTTCATTTACCGTTAGATTGTTGCATGTTCAATTTCTTCAAGATAATTTATGGAAAATTGTTATAAATAGCTACATTAAAAAAATCGAAATGAAATATGACTAATTGAGTTTTCTAACTAAAATTGTAGGGTGTGAGAGAGAACACTTTATATACTGATTATGCCCCTACGTTATTTACTGTCAGGTTACATAATCCAAAATTTAATTTTTTAATTTTTTATTTATTTTTATTTTTAAATATCTCAACAACCAAAAAGAAATCCGTATCTATCATCTTAGATTTTTTTCCAAAAAAAAAAAAAGAAATATTGATAAATTAAGAATATCAATCAAGAAGACGATGATGAAGAATTAGATGGTAGCCAACAATAACAATAATCAAATAGAAATAACTAGTTGAAAAGAAAAAGAAAACAGATTGAAATCAAATTACTCAAATGTGTACATTTTTGCTAGATTTGTTTTATGATCATAATGTAAAGAAAGAAACTAAAGTCTGTCTTTTGATTTTCTGTTACTGGAAGGATATCAAAGCTTGAAGACATGGACCTGAGTGGCTTTTTTTAGTGAATCTGAATCATCGAGAAAAACAGAGTCTTTGGTCGAATTTGAGGATCTGTAATTAGTTTTATCTACCCGTTTTTCTTGATGATCAGATATGTAATTAGTTCTATCTATCCGTTTTTCTTGTTTTTAAACCTGTTAATATTTTCCTATATATACTTTGTATGGGTACAGTATCTACACTGTCACACTATCTACACTTTTTGACCAATATATTTTCTTATATATACTAATTGAGGGTGTATTTTCCCATTTCATAATTTCTCAGTACACTATCTACATTTTTTGACAAATGTATTTTACAATATATACTAAATTATTATTAGGTGTATGTCTCAATATATACTACTACCTTAGGTTAATCTTTTAATCAAGGGTGTATTTCCCAGCACATACTACTTATCCTAGGTCATTGTTTTAATCCGTCTGAATGAGTTTTTTTTTTATCATTTTTATCAATTTTGTATTTTTCATCTATCTTAAAATTAATCCTTGTTTCGTTTAAGTTTAGTTTATGCACTCTAAATGAAACTTGATGAGAATTGAAATATGTTTGTCTATTTATATACTATGTATATGTTCTTTGTTCTTTGTATTTTGAACATATTAGGTGTATTTTTCAATATATACTTGTTTGGGCGTGACTGCTTATCTTTTTCTTTCGGCGTGACTGTTTATCTTTTTCTGGGGTCCATTGTCGTGCTCGTGTTAGTCGAGTTAATGTATAGCAGGTCGAGTTTTTGTTTTATCGCCAACACCATTCTCCACATTAAAAAATAACCAGGTTAAATCAAATTATTTCAAATATTTTCAACGGTTTACTAATTTTTAGTTTTTGTTTTATCGCCAACACCATTCTCCACATTAAAAAATAACCAGGTTAAATCAAATTATTTCAAATATTTTCAACGGTTTACTAAATTATTTCAGTCTCAATATAATATTATCAATAAAGATATTATATCGATCATACTTAACTTTGATATAAATAGTTATATTATAGAAGAAAAAAAAAAGCATTTAATGTTTTTTGCAGCCTACTAACTTTCAACCAAAAATGAAAATGAAATTGATATATTATATTATCTGATTTCTTTTTTTTTTTTTTTTTTTTTTGAGTACATTGGATATGGGGGGATTCAAACCACAGACCTCTTGGTCATTAAGTCATACATATGTCAAGCTATGCTCGCTTTGGCCTCTTGGAGAAGTCATACATATTATCTGACTTCTTTTTAAACTATAAATAATTTGCCCTCTTGGAGAATCTTTACACTTGTTTATAAATTGATCATAATCTTTCAATAGCACAATTTGATAATTTTCTTTTTCCATTGTAATTATAACTAAAATTAGGTACCATTCCAATAGCAAGGCCAATAAACTTCATCTATTGCAAGAGAGGAAAAATGATACCATCAAACCCTGTGAAAAAGGAAGCTTACACTAAAACATCCTTTCAAAAACAAGAGAAGGAATGTACATCACTACAATCTGCAACAAGTGCATGTCGCATCGACTTCTGTTCGAATATTACACGACAAATGTGCAGCGAGGGAAGGGAAGGAAGAAGGGATCGGATCATACACGAAAAATGGATTTTATTAACAAATTCTTCTATTGGGGGGGTTGGATTGAATACACACACATACCCTACTGCAAACTGAGGGCCTAACTAGTCTTCACCTTCTCAGTTAGTCTCGGTTTTAACAGAAGTTGCCTTTCTCGTCGCCCTCCTTTTGACTTGTATTTGGCGAACGTATTCAGCTACCAATACATGAAAATCGGGACGAAGCTTACTAGTGGAGGAGACGTTAAGACCTGCTTTTCTTAAATCTCTAGCTAAACACTTTTCGCCTTTTTGTAGATGACCAGGGCAATAGCAGGGAACAGTAGATCTTAAAACAGGCTTTGAACATAGAAGCGGTCCCGACTGCATACTGTAAATGAAAGAAAAATTCTTCTCAATCGAAAACGAAAAGAACATCAAATCGCTGCAATAGAAGGTTGATCTGATCAAAATTAATGATAATAATTCCATAAGTCAGTCGAACGAAAAGAACATCAAATCGCTGCAATAGAAGGTTGATCTAATCAAAATTAATGATAATAAATCCATAAGTCAGTAAGAACATCAAATCGCTGCAATAGAAGGTTGATCTAATCAAAATTAATGATAATAAATCCATAAGTCAGTCGAACGAAAAGAAAATCAAATCGCTGCAATAGAAGGTTGATCTAATCAAAATTAATGATAATAAATCCATAAGTCAGTCGAGCACCGAATTATAGCTTCCAGCCTTCCACAACAAGACATCTATGCCTACCTATAATAGGAATTTGGGAGGACTTGAGCTTCTTTTTTTTTGGTAAATTCAAGCAGTAGATAGATGATAACCATTATTTTTTATTTTATCCGTAAATGTCTGGGTTAGCTTGCGCGCACCTCGACTAATCTCATGGGACAACCGCCTAACCCTACAACATTTGGTTGTCAAAAATACTTGTTAAATTCCAGGTAGATGGCCACTATGGTTTGAACTCATTCCCTCTAAAAAAGACTTTATGCAGCCTTTATCCTTGGGATCTACTCTGGCCAACTTTAACAAAATTGTATCAAAGACGGTCCAAAGAAGCAAGAAAAAGAAACTCGAGAAAATTAACTAATGAATAAACTGTCAGTAAAGTGCATAGCAGAGCAAGAACATGAACATCATAAATCATCATACTGATATCAATAATAGATAATCACCTATTGCAAATTAAGTAGAAAATTAATAGAACTACTAAGCCGTAAAAAGAAATGATCGGTCATAGAATGTGAACCTCTTGATTACAAAGGTGCAACCCTTGTAGAGCCTCTGCATTTTATCCGAAAGGATATGAGCATGACAATATTTTGTCAACGCCATCGCCTTTGCCTTGCAACCTGTGACATCACACCTTTTAATCTCATCGCTACCGGTCGCAGAACCTAATCCTAGCTTTCCATTCTCCTCAATACCCTCTGCATAATCACCAATGCCCTCGGGCTCCTTCTCGTCCTCCTTAAACGGGCTCCTGCCGTATGTCCAATAATACTCCCTGTACTTGCGCTTGAGATCCTCCATTAAAGACCAATCAAACTCCCTATAGATTCGAATTAGTTGCTTCGCTCTCCGGGACCGACGCTCGAGCACTTCACGACGAGTAAAGATGTCACAAGAGGCAAGCGCTGCATCCCGATCTGCCCCATCAATAGCAATGGGAAGTGGGGGAGCAGGAGGAGGTTGAAACGAACCAGGCGAATTTGATTCTGCCATGACCTACCAAGTTGTCACATTCAAAACAATTATTCCTGATACAAAGTTGCAAGAGTGAAAAAGAATGCTATAGAAATGCATTACTATATAATCCCCAAATGTTCAAAACCAAAATGAATTCTAAGCTAAGAAAGAGATTTTCCAGCACACAAAATTCTTAAGTAGAATAATTCAAATAAGAACAAAACAACCCAACATAACAAATTCCTCAAATCATAAATAAAAAATTGTTCCAATCAGGTCGATTAGGGCATGATTTTAAACTTAAAAAAATATCCCTACCCACCAGTTCTAGTTCATCTGCATTGATAGTTTCTTTTTATTGGTTGATTTTTCTTCTTTTGATTTTCTTCATCGTGGGTGAACAGAATAAATCAACTAAACAAAATCAAAAATCAAAACCTTCGGGCTGAATCTGAAAAATGAGCGGCGGCACGATCTCACCAACGGCGCGGGTTAGGGGTTGAACCACTGTTTCTGTTTCTGAGAAAAAGAAAAAACAACAGAGATGAGTAACTCTGATTGCTCGGAGAGGCGAGAGAGTGCGAGAGGGCAGGAGCGGTGGCGGCGGAGTGGAGTAGCTGGTTTTCTTTCAGCGTTGATGGGGCTGGTATCTGTTGATCACACTGAGAGAGATCGAAACAGAGTTGCTGATCGAATCGGAGATAGGCGGCGCCGGCGGCACTGAACGGGAGAGAGGCGGCGCCGGCGGCAATGAGCAGCTAAAAGAGAGATGAAAGAAGGGTAGCTAGGGTTTCTTCTTTCTTTTATTTATTTTATTTTATTTAATAAATTGGGCTGAAATATTGGGCTATTGGAGGGGAATTGGTTGGGCTGATTTATTTCTTCAGCCCATTCTAATTTGGACTTTTTTTTTCCTTTTTGAAAATAGTTTGGATTATTTCAATGTCTTTAACTATACATTTTATGAGGTGTATCTTCAATTTCAATAAATATTGCAATTTTTACTTTTTAATAGATTTTTATTTAAAATATTGTTTAAAAAATATGTGTATGTACATTTAATGAATTATATAACATGTCAAATTTATGGTTAAGACATATACCTTCGAGTCTATACTAAGATGTCATAAATCAAATCTCCCCTCTCATATATTGTTGAGCTAAAAAAAATTATAAAGCATATATTAAATATGAAATTGTTGGTTGTTTTGAAGTTTTTAAAATGTATTTTTAAATCTTAGAATATTTATTTTATAAATGTTATTATGGTTTTAATTTGAAGATCGATTATAATCACATATTTGTGAATCGATTATGACCACACGTTTGTGGATGATTGTCATGGTTAATTCCTGACCACATGTTTTGGATCATTTCTGACCACATGTTTTCTGGATGATTCATGGCCACATGTTTGTGGATGATTCCTGACCACATGTTTGTCTTTTCATTTCCTATATAAACCATCCACATTTCATTTGAGAAATCATTCGATTGAAAAGCAAATCACTTCAATAGTTCTCTCATCTTCGTCCCCTCATAGAAATCCTCCAGAAAACTGTTTTCTTTGAGTTAATGTATAACTCTTGATTCTGAGCTGGTGTCTTAAGGGTGTATGATTGAACGGTCATTCCTACTGTGCATAGGTGATCGATAGATGGGTTGTTTTATCCTGGAGGCGGCGTGGTTGATAGACTGTTGTGCACAACACTGGGCAGAGCCGCGAAACGTCTTAAAGAGAGCGACCTAGTCCGCGACTCAACCCAAAAGTTTTATTGGTAATATTGTTCCATTTTTAATTCTGCCCCAACAATTTTAAGACGTTAGCAGAATTATTCTGGAATTATGTTATGTTGAAATCATGCTCGTATTATTGATAATATTTTGTATGTGAATAAATCTGTGAATTCTCAATTAGTAAATTGGAATACAATTAAACTTCTGGCATTGTGTCTGGCATTGTGTATGAGTATACTTTATTAATTTTATTTTTATAAATTTAGAAGTATATATTGTGGAGGAATTAGAGGGTGATTTCAGACACTTGTTGAGTAAACATTTTCCTTGGGACATATGATTATTCTAATTAGTCGTACTTATATTTAAATATATATGTGTAGGCTAAGTTGTTCAATCTCAATTAGATTGATTTTTGTCAACATGAATATGTTTGGTGATAATTGAATTTCACCTAAACTATAGAATATGATTGCTTGAGTGACAATTGAACTTGATTTAAGTATTTTGTTAAAATAATTAATATTTACTTAAATCTTATTTTTGTTATGAGAATCATAATGCTATGTGGCAGAGATTATGAAACTCATCTTATAAAGTTAATTAAATTCATTCATTTGAAGATATTTAGATTATGATTTGTTTCATAAATATAGTTAAAGTTTAAGTTGCTGTTAGTTGACGTTGAATGAATTTCATACATGTCGAGTTTTATATAGTTTGAATTAGAATGGATTTCATACATTTGAATTTCATATACTTTGTTGCTCTATGTGGATTTAGAAATAACATTTCATTATGATGCTATATGTGAGCATGTTAAAATAACATTTCAAATATCTCATGTGGATATAGAAATAACATTTCAAATATCTCATGAAGATATAGAAATAATATTTCATTGTGTTGTTAGATGTGAACATGTTTTAATGTATATTTATTGAGTATATATTTGTTTGTAGAAACTCACTGTATCATGATTGTTTTATTTCATCATGAAATGAGTAAAGAAAATAACAATAATAATGTTGTTGTTATGGTATACTTTGCACACCTTAAGCATATATGTGATCATCGTAATCATTTAGCTAACCAAGTCGAAATTATCATTTTATCATGTATGAAAATGATATTCCTATTATGGTTGACAGTTATGTTGTAATAGCTGATTTAAATATTTTGGAGTTTGCTAAAGTTGTTAAGGTGATGAAGCCTAAAATTATGAAGCAAATAAAGGTTAGTGAATATTCTATTTGTACTTTAATTTTTCATGAAATTGAAAATTAATATGTATTGAAATATTCTGAAGATTGTTTGCTAAGGTTGTAAACCAGATTAAGGTTAGTGGATATTTTATTTGGCCTTTAATTTTCATGGAATTGAAAATTATTATTATTTATTAAGTTAGTTTGGCCATAAAATTATTTGCTTATTATTACATGCTCCAATTACATTTGGAACTAGTTGATCTTGGTAGTAACTTAAGATCTTGTTGATTAAAGCTATGTATACAATGTGTGAAATCTTATAAGAGCTTTTAAGATCTTATTGACTAAGATATTTGATTGAAAATATGAAATTATTCATTTTATGAGAGCATGTGAATTTTCATTTTATTGAAAATATGAAGTTATTCATTTCGAATATCTATTGTGCATATGAATTTTCATTTGATTGAAAATATGAAGTTATTCATTTTTGAATATTTATTGAGTATTTGAATTTTTATTTAATTGAAATTATGAAGTTATTCAATTTTGAATATGTCCGTGACCAGAATACCAAAAATTAGACATTAAATAATGTATAATTGTTCTGAGGTTGTTTGACTAGAATACTTGATCTTAAGGGTTACTCTAGAAAATAGAGTCTTATGAATATGAATGTGTATTCATAAGATATACAATAAATAACAAAGCATATAGATTTTATGATCTAAATGCAAAGTTTATTGTAGAATCAAACGATGTGACATCTATGAGAATAGATTCCCCTTTACTAGAAATAGTGGGGGCAGATTGTCTAGCAATATTTCAGTGATTAGGAATAACGAACCCTCTAAGATAGAACCTGGATCTTCAGAAGATAGAACCTAGACCTTCAGAAGATAGAACCAGAACATTCTCGGGATATAAAATCTGAATCTCTGAGGATATAGAATATGACCTTCTGATAGGTAAAAGAGCTAGAATAGTTAAAGATTATGGTTCTGATTTCTTTGCCAATACCCTAGAGGAAGATTTGATCAACCTCAAAGAAACCTTGTCTTCTTTAGATGCTAATTTTCTAGCAAGAAGCTCTAAATGATGAAGATGACTCTTTGAGTCTAAAATGACCTGGCATTTAGTAGACCTACCTCTTGATAGTAAACCTTCAAGTTTTAAGTGGATCCTAAAGAAAAAGCTAAAACCCGATGGTACAGTTATCAAGTACAAAACACGCATAGTAGCTAAAGGTTTTAGACAAAGAGAGACTTTTTTTGGCACTAGGATAACATCCATTTAGGGTCTTCATTTCCCTAGCGATCGTGCACCGAATGGATCTTAAGACAAGTTTTCTTAATGGTGAATTAAAGGAGAAAATCTACATGGATCAACTTGAAGATGTTGTTGTCCATGGTCAAAGTAGAAGATCTTCAAGTTTGATAGATCTCTATATGGTCAAAAGCCAGAACCAAAAGCAATGACATGACAACTTCATCTCATATGATTTTTATGTCAATGAAAGTGACAAATGTATCTATTATTACTTAGTAGATGACATTTATGCTTAGTAGATGACATTTACACTATTTTATGTTTTTACATAAATGATTTGCTAATTTTGGTTAAAGTATTCACCTTGTGAATAAGGTGAAATCAATTTTGGATTTCAACTTTGATATGAAAAACCTCAGAGAAGCCAGGGTGATCCTTGGTATAAAGATTACTAGGTCTGATAATGGAATTTCTCTAAATCAATTTCATTACGTTGAGAAGATATTAATGAAATACAATTACTTTGATTGTAAACCTGCATGTATGCCTTATGATTTAGGTGTAAAATTATTTAAGAACATTGGTGACAGTGTAAGACAATCAGAATATGTGAGCATATCATTGGCAGTCTTCATTGCCTATGTTATGTCGTTGGATTGCTATGCAAGTTTACAAACAAACCTAGTTTAGAGCATTGACATGCTATTGAAAGGGTCATGAGGTCCCTGAAAAGAACCATGAACCTATGATTGCATTATTAAAAGTTTCCAGCTGTATTAGAAGGTTACAGTGATGCAAACTGGAACACTTGGCCAGATGACTCCAAGGAAACTAGTGGTTATATTTTTAATATAATCGGTGATGCTGTTTCTTGGAAGTCAAAGAAACAAACCATTTTGACTCGGTCCACTATGGTATGTTAGATAATAGCATTAACGATAACTATTGAAGAAGTAGGATGGTTGAGAAACCTGCTAGCTGAGATTCCTTTATGGGAAAGATCGATACCAGCTGTGTTGATCCATAGCGATAGTATCGCGGCTATTGCTAAAATTAAGAATCGTTATTATAACGATAAGAGACGACAAATACGTCATAAGTACTGTACCGTTAGAGAGTTTCTCTCAACAGAAGCTGTAAAAGTGGATCACGTACGCACTGATGATAACTTAACAGATCCTTTGACGAAAGGATTAGCTATAAAGAAAGTCCACAAGACCCTTAAGGGAATGTGACTATTGCCCATAGAACGATGAGTCACTCGTAATGGTAACACAACCTAAATGACTGGAGATCCCAAGAAATAGGTTCAACGGGTAATAACAAGTTATGAAGTGATATGAGTTAGATCATGCAATTTACTTCGTATAGTTGAAGCATGAATTCCTGAAGCTTTGAGAGGATGAGATAATAAAAACTTTTAATGAGATCTATACTCCATGTGGAGTGGAGTACCAAGGCTACAGGAGTACTCTTGATAGACTCACCTATGTGAATGTGGAAGTGAGGCCGCTTCCTATGGAGTTTTGGGCAAAATTGCTAGAGCGTTCACTAAACCGGGATAGACGTGCAAGGCCATTATAGCACGGGCTTTTTTCGACATCCTTGAAAGGTTGATGCGTGGTACGATGTTAGAGATAGGGTTCAAGACTTCGAGTTACCCTAGTAAAATCTAAATCTACTCACTACGCAAATGTTCAAATCGAAAGATACATTTGTTTATGTACAATCTATAGATTATGACACTGCTCATAAATGTTTTTAAAAATTTAAAGTGGGGGATTGTTGGCTTTTTTGAAGTTTTTAAAATGTATTTTTAAATCTTAGAACATTTATTTTATAAATGTTATTATGGTTTTAATTTGAGGATAGATTATAATCACATATTTGTGAATCGATTATGACCACACGTTTGTGGATGATTGCAGACCACATATTGTCTGGTTAATTCCTGACCACATGTTTTGGATCATTTCTGATCACATGTTTTCTGGATGATTCATGGCCACATGTTTGTGGATGATTCATGGCCACATGTTTGTGGATGATTCCTGACCACATGTTTGTCTTTTCATTTCTTATATAAACCCTCCACATTTCATTTGAGAAATCATTCGATTGAAAAGCAAATCACTAATAGTTCTCTCATCTTCGTCCCCTCATAGAAATCCTCCATAAAACTGTTTTCTTTGAGTTAATGTTTAACTCTTGATTCTGAGCTGGTGTCTTAAGGGTGTATGATTAAACGGTCATTCCTACAGTGCATAGGTGATCGATAGATGGGTTGTTTTATCCTGGAGGCGGCGTGGTTGATAGACTGTTGTGCACAACACTGGGCAAAGTCGTGAAACGTCTTAAAGAGAGCGACCTAGTCCGCGACTCAACCCAGAAGTTTTATTGGTAATATTGTTCTATTTTTAATTCTACTCCAACAGAAATTGATAAGATTTTAGAAGAAAACGACACGAAAGTTAATTTTTTTAATTTGTGAGGTTTGGAAGATTTGTTTAATGGTTGAGGGTATACCTTCTTTCATAAATGAGGGTGAAAAAAAAATGAGACAAAAATAATAAAATAAAATATTGTCCGTATATATATATATATATATATATATATATATATATATATATATATATATATATATATATATATATGATAGACAAGATAAAACTCCAAACTTAAGAGTTAAAATGTTGAGTTTGAAAATTCAAGAACGCAAACTATGTAATGGACCAAAAATATATTATATTTTCCTTAAATAAAATAAAGTGCACACAAAAAAAAAAATTGACTTAAGTATTAATACGCCTAATCATTTGTCAAAACTTGTGTATATTTGCTCTTATTTTATCTGGTTGTCAACTAGTTTACTCCAATATCTTTTATATTAAATTATCGATCATCGATTCTATTAAAAAAAATTAAAAAGTTAAGAATCTCATTAAAAAAAAATTAAAGTTGAATGATTAAATAAATATCATCACCACAAGAAATTTAGCTAAGGGTTTAGGGTAATTACAATTCTAACACAATTTACATAAAAATATTACAAAAATATCACATAAAAAATTACAAAATGAAAATATCATCGACTTCAACGCTATATAGATTAATCGATGATTTATTAGGATAATGATAAATCAATATATAGATTGGTTAGTGATATAGATCAGCATTCTTTTTTTAGTACATTGGGTAGAGGGATTCGAACCATAGACCTCGTGACATACATATGTAGTCACGCTCGCTTTGACATATGTATCCGCATTCAACATGTTTGTTAATGGACAAAATACTAAGATTATAATTAATTAAACAATATTTTTTTTATATATATAAATTAATCACTAATTATTATTATTTTAAATGAATTTCGATTTACCATTTTCTACCTAAGAAATACTATATTTTCTTTTTTTCAAATATATTTAAGAAAAAATTACCTTAGTGGTTCTTGAGGTTTGAGTTTAGTAACCTTCAGCTCTCTATATTTTTTTTTTTAGATTTGAGTTTAGTAACATTCAACTCCCTAAGCTTTGAAATCCGACATTTTAATCTCTGAGATTTTAGTTTAGTAACATTTTGTTAACATTTTGCATTTTGTTCCTCCGTCCAAAATTTTGTTACTAGCGGTAGCTAATGTGGTTTTTTTTTTTATTAATAAAATATTATTATTTTTTATTTTTTAATTTTTTTTTAATTTTTTTTTCTCTTCTTCTACTCCTTCCCTAATCTTTCTCTCTCCCTCCACCAATTATCCATGGCCGTCATCCGCCGTCCGCCGCCCACGCCCTCGTCGTCTGCCAAACATCTAAGAACATTCACCTGCAACTCAAGACATTTTATATAACTTTCAGTTTGTTTCAACAAAATCTCCATTAGAATTATCACCACCACCTGGTAAGATTTTTCTCAGCTTCATCAATCCATTTTCCATCTTTTTTCTTCATCTTCTTCTTGATCTCTTTCTAAATTTTTATCCCGTATATGGGTTTCATTCCAGATCTGTAACGTTTTTTTTCATTTTGGTTCAGCGAAGGGGCAGACGACAGCGAGGGCAAGGCGGTAGACGACGGGGCGAGGGCGGCGGATGGGACGACCATGGATGATTGGTGGAGAAGGATGAAAGGTGGAGGGAGGGAGAAAGATTAGGGAAGGAGAAGAAGAAGAAGGGAAAAAGAAAATAAAATAAAAAAGTAAAAAATAAATATTTTATTTAAAAATAATTAAAAAATCTATTTAATATTTAAAAAAAATATATATATATATATTAATATTTTATTAATAAAAAAACCCACTCAGCTACCGAATTTTGGAGACAAAAATGTTACTAAACCCAAACCTGAGGGACCAATAGGGTAATTTGCCATATATTTAATTAATGCGGGTGTGGAGATTTAACTCATGATCTCTTAGTGAAATTGCACAACTGTATGCTGAGTTATGCTCGACAAAAAAAATATATTATATTTACAATTAAGATAATCACATTTGGATGATTTTTGTACAATAATTATGAGGGTGAAGTTTTTTTTTTTTTTTTTTAAGTAATTGGGGTAGGGGGATTCGAACCACAGATCTGTTGGTCATCAACACATAAATAGAGTCATGCTCTTGGCGTGAGGGTGAAGATTTAAACCTTGGCTCTCTAGTAAATAATAAATTAAGTGTCCTAACCGCTAAACTATTCTAATGTAAGCATATTTTTTTTTTCTGCCAAAACGAGGTATATGTTGACGACCAATATGTATGTGGTTCGAATTCCCCCACCCACAATGTACTAAAAAAAACATATTTTTATCTAAATGCTATTTTTTAATATTAAAAAATATATTTTTTGTCCATGTATAATATTTTTATTCAAATAACAATTTAGTCTCTAAACTTTAGTTTGTAACGATTTAGCCTCTGTATTTTTAAAGCTTGTAACAATTTAATCTTTAAACTTTAATATATAACAATTAGTCTATGTAGTTTAAATTTTGTAACGATGTAGTCTCTATTGAGAACAACATTGTTAAGATTTATTAAGGTTTCTAATACTAAATTGATACTTCAATTAAAAGTACGGGGAGCAATTGTGTTTTTTAACCTTTTTTTTCTTTTTTGGGAAAATTATATTAATGGTTCTTTGGGTTTGGTAGCATTTGGGTCCAAAAGTTTCAAATTCAACGATCATACTCTCAGGTTTAGATTTGATGCGCCCTCAAGTTTTCAGTTAAATTTTAACATAATTTTTCCCTATTTTTAATTATTGAAATTCTTTTAAAAAAATATTTTTTTTCTTTTTCCCTCATCCATCCTCCATCCTCCATCATCCTTCTTCTTCCTTTTTCTATGGCGGTAATCAATTTCGTTTTTTTCGTTTTTCTCTCCTTCTTTCTCACATTCATCTTCCATTTTCTCTCTTTATTCTCCTCGTTTAATATATATATATATATTAGGTTTTTTTTATAGGTTTGGGTTCGTTTCATATTTGTAATTTTTTTTTTTGTTCGTTTTTCTCTTCTCATCTCCCTCTCACCTCCATTTCCTCTGTTCTTCTCATTTTTTTTTTTAAAAAATACACATATGGAAGGAATTCCAGATTTGTAAAAGACCTGATTTTTTTTTTTTGAAAACAAGAAGAAAAAGGAGAGAAATAGGAAGATGGAAGTGAGAGGAAGAGGGAAAGGAGAAGAGGAAAACGAAAAGAAAAATAAAATAAATAAATAGTCGCCGACATTATACCGACTACGACCATGAAAGGAAGGAAAGAGGGAGGGGAAAGAGAAAGATAAACATAAAATAAATTATTTTTTTAAACAAATTTAATAATTAAAAATAGGTGACGCAGGAAAAAAACCCAAGAAATCCGGGTATAATGGTTGCGATTGAAACATTGGGACCCAAGTACCAAACTCAAACCTAACTATTATGTAATTTTCCCTTTTATTTTTAATAGTTGAAAACTTTCCTTTAGTTAGGGTACAAAAAAGCCAATCTATGAAAGTGGTAATTGAGAAGTCAAATATAGAATGAGCAAACAAGGAGGATTTAGAGTCATTGTCTTTTTTTTTTTATTATTTTCCCTCACCAAAGATATTTCTTCATATTAGGGGTGTAAGAGAAAATCCAAAAAATCTCTTAGGGGGCGTTTGGGGCGCAGAGTGGGTTATTATAGTTGGTGGGTTATTATAGTTGGTGGGTTATAATAATCTGTGGGTTATAATAGTCTGTGTTTGGGGTGCAGAGTTGTATAGTCTGGGTTTAGTAAGTCTGTGTTTGGGGTGCAGAGTTGTATAGTGTGAGTTTAAAATACAGTTTTCTTTAACATAAGTTTGAAATATGTGTTTATGTTAGTTTATTTTTTTCCTACAACTTTTTGTTGTATTTATATAGTTAAATGTATATTACATATTAATTTTTTAAAAATTAAAAAAATAAATATTATTTAGGAAATCACAAATAATCGACAACAAGTGGCTCGGTGGAGAGAGAAATAATACAGTTTTCTTTAACATGGAGTTTGAAATATGTGTTTATGTTAGTTTATTTTTTTTCTACAACATTTCGTTATATTTGTATAGTTAAATGTATATTACATATTAATTTTTTAAAAGTTAAAAAAATAAATATTATTTAGTAAATCACAAACAATCGACAGGTTCGGTGAATAGAGAAATTTAGAATGAAATGGAAGATAAAAAATCGTGAGGTGAGGAAGACAAAGAGAAATAAAAAATCGGTAAATTGAGTGAAAAAAATAGAAAAAAAAAACAAAGAGAGAAGAAAACCCGAAAAATTTAATGAAAAAAAAAAAAAAAAAAAAACTACTGTAGAACTGCTACATAGCAGTGTTACTGTAGCAGTGCTACAGTAAACACTGTAGCAACCCGGGGGTTATAATAACCCCCAGCCCCAACTTATATAGTTGGGGTTCCAAACATGGGGTGGGCTATTTAAGCCCACCCCACCCTACCCAACTCGGGGGCCAAACAGCCCCTTAAATCTATCAAAATCACCGTCGAACGGTTAAAACCGATTTAGTTTGGCAGATTTGCATATAAGGAAAATTAACCTTTACTTTTGAATTTGATTGTAACAAGTCCTTGTTAACTTTTTTATGTTAACTTTTTTAAATGCTGATGTGACACCCTAATTGAATTAAATAAATGGGCACTTGTAAATTTAGCAAAATATTAAGATATTGCAAATTTGGCAACCACTTTATCGTTTGCAAATTAAAATAAAAAAAAAACGTATACTTATTTTTAATAGATTTGTGAATTTTAAAAAATGTCAAGGAAGATATTAGGAACTTGTTAGACCCAAAATTTAAAGTTTTGAGACTTATTTTCTTTAAAGTTTAAGAAATTATTAGATAAAAAATTGAAAATTCAGTATTTATTAGAATTTTTTTAAAGTTTAGGGATCTATATGACACAACCTAAAAAAACATGTAATTTAACTTTATTAATATTATATTCACGTTACTTGATTTTTCATTTGATCATTGTTTATACAATATAATAAAAATGTCGATTCATCTTTTATGTCAATATCCAACCAACCACGAACATATGAAAATATGGATGAGTGGACAAAGTTTTAATATCTTTACCACAACCATTTTTATTTTAGTTGAAAACTTGAGATATTTGGCTAGATGACCCTAAATTAAGATCCATTCGAGAGATTGACCCGAAATTTTTAAAAGTAGTCAAAATGACATTTTGCTGATGTCACTCTTGCTGGATTTTTCTCGTTTTTGCTCACGTTCATGAAAGGGGATTTTTCTCGTTCTTGTTCATGTTCACGAAAGAGAGAATTTTTTAGTTATAAAATGGAGTCCACATTAGAGCGAGAAAAATTATTTCAGAGAGGGTGATGTCAGCAAAATGTTAGTTTAACTACTTTTTAAAATTTTCGATCAATCTCTAGAATGAGTCTTAATTTAGGATCATCTGTACAAGTATTTCGAAAACTTTCCATTTGGTGAGGGTGCTAAATTCCAATCCACGAAAGTGGAAATTGGATAATCCGAACGAGGAATGACCAAAAACAGGCACGGTTCGGGGTCACTTTCATTACACAACTCAACCCACAATTTCCCATTTTTTCAATTTTCTTTCCCCCACCAAAGATCTTTCTTTTATATATATTCCTGTTTGGCTGCCAAGAAAATCAGCGAGAAACGCTGAGAAAGTGACCCCCATACATTCTTTTTCCAATTCCCATCGCACAAAATGAGTAGTTGTGGGGTTACACCTTCAGTTTCTTCATCCCCTTTCTCTCTTCTTCACACTAAACCAAAAATTACCCATTGTTCATCTCCATCTCTCGTTCTATTTTCCTCCTCTTCCACTCCCTCAAATCTCAAATTTCGAGGAATTTCTCATTTTTGTTCAAATGGGTCTCCCAGATTCATAGCCCGTTGCACCTCAGGTACCTTCAATCTTCACCTCCTCTGTTTTTTGTTTTCGAATTTGGTGTTGAATCTGTTATTGATTCTTCTGAGATTTGTGGGATTCTCTTTGTTTTCGTTGACTTTTGTTTGTAGATTGTAAGATTGTATTGGATTTCTGTAAAAGAATGATGGGTTTACTTCTCGTATGGAGCTATCTGATTATATGCCTACAAACTGTTTGATATATTGTCAATGGTTTTTTGTTAAGTGTGAAGTTGGCCTAATTTTGTTAGATTAGATTAGTTTTCTTCAATCAATGCATGTTTTCCTTGTTAAGAGCTAATTAGTTTTTCTAGAGTAGGAATTCGTTTTCCTTGCAGTTTTTTGAACTCTGAATTTGGACCAAATTATGAAACTTGTCACGTTGTAAGAAGGTCTTCTACTTCTAATAGTGTGGAGGAGGAAATATTGCACTCTTTGTTTTTTGGAGAAAAATTGGAAGTTTACTGAATATTTGGGATGGATTGAGGACGAATCTGCAGAAGAACCATAAGAGATGTTAAATTGGACTTCTTTTATTTATGTTTTTAACCATAGTATTGTTCTCTGATACCATGAAGAACTTGCTCATCAAACAGTTGATTAATTTCAAACTAATAATCATAAATCAAATATTTGATTTTTTTTTTATTCCACACCAAGGAAATCGGTTCTGTCGGCAAGGTTCTAAGACCATGAGAAAACCCACTACAATCAGCATACTAAGAAATACCCATGTGCCCTTTTCATAGAATTATCCCTTCTCTGTATTTTCCTTGTGCACATTGCTGATACAAGAAGATGATAATTGATCTTATTAGAAGAAAAATCAGTAGAAACTATGTGGAAAGATAATCTTTTTGGTTTCTGTTTTATCTTCTAGTTTTGTTACTGTTATCAAGCATTCAATGAGCTAGCTGTATGATGCAGGTGATGGTGACAGTAAGACTGTTCTAGATGCCTTTTTCTTAGGAAAAGCTTTAGCAGAAGCCTTAACTGAGCGTATCGAGTCAACAATTGGAGAGGTTTTGGGCGGGATTGGTAGGCTGCAAGCTGAACAACAAAAACAAATTCTTGATTTCCAGGTAGGATGCACCAAAGTTAATGATAGACTTAGATGTCTGATATGAAATGTCTGATTTTCATTTCTTGTCCATTTGTGTGTTTTATAGCAGTTCAATTTTGCAGGAGATTTCTTTTAGCTAATCAGTATTATTATTAATATTTTACTTCGTCTAATTGAAGGATAATAAACTCAGAGTCCTCCCCCTTCCAACTTTTGAAGGTTCCTTGCTTCTTTTCCCATTAACCAATGTATCCCCGCCGCAATACCAGTTTACTTCCATGTTCTTTTGAATGAAGAAAAAACATACTGGCATAAATTTGCGTAAAACTTCCTAATGTTGTTTTTAATTCACTTTCCCTTTGTGGATAAGACACCAATTATCATCCCAAAGGTCGATGGTTTGATCCCCCACCCTGCAATTGTTGAATTCACTTTCCAAGCGTGATAAAATGGTTGGCCATCTAATGTTGTTTAGACCACATGGGTTGCCCTAGTTGTCAATAAAGGTCAATGTAAGTAATAAAGGGCCTAGAGGAAACTGATTTAGATGGGACCTACCTAGGATTTAATTTCCTACTGTTACCTTGGTAACTAAATGTAATAGGGTCAAGTGGTTGTTCCGTGAGAATTGTCGAGAAATAGATAGATAAAAAAATAAAAAAAAATCACTGCACGATGAACAAAAGAAGACAACTATATGGGAGTATGGGCTTGAAATAAAATCATTGAAAATCCATGGCTGATGTTTCTGCAATGTTTTCTTTCTTGGAGATCAGCTTATGAAATCAACTACTTTGAGTCGTAAGCATCTGTGAAACTACTGTGGCTTAAAACTTTTTGAGTGTAGCTGTAGCCTGTAGGTTAGGCCTGGATTGAAGCTTTACATGAACTAACTGAAAGCATGCTGCGTGGCTTATGATGGTGGTTACTGTTTCTGAGATAAACATGTCTTGAGTACTTGCCTTCTGCGTGATAAAAGAGAACATTTCATTTTTTTTTAATCTTTTTTCTCTCAATTTTAACCTTAAACTTTTTATTTCATCGAACCGAGCTCTAAACTTGAATAAGTGATAAAAATTTATACATTTCTTTTCAAAGTTTTGGCTCCCTATAAGCATTACTGTGGTTGGATGAGGTTACTTTTGTGAGTACAAGTTCTTTTGATCATGTTGGATATTATATTTTTTAGATGGGGTTGGCATTTTATTACTGAGCTTCGACACTTTTATCTATTTGATTTTGTAGTTAGGTTTGGATTTCATGGTTGGGAGCTCGGACATCTTTTTTATTCATTCCGAGTGTTTTCAAGTAGTTTTCTGATTTAGTTTCGATGAGATTCATTTTCCAACTTATTTAAGTTTCAGTGTGATGAAATTAAAAGTTCGAGGTCAAAATTGGCCTACCGAGTCGAGTACGATGTTTTCAATTCCTCTTAGACTAGATTGATGGTTAAAGTTTAAAAACTTACCCGACAGTCCTTTATGTTCTCTTCTTTTATGCCTATGCTGAAAATGGCATATTCATACTTGAATGAACTTTTATACAGGAGGATGTGATAGAAAGAGCCAAAAAAGCCAAGGATAAAGCAGCACGTGATGCCAAAGAAGTACAAGGACCCATCTCCTCTTCAATAATATCGCCGATCGAAATTACTTCATCTCCAACTACTTCGACCAATCGACAACAACTCTCGAACCCCGACCCAGATTCAGGAGCTGTTGTGAACCCTGATCCTCCTCTTGGTGACGAAGAGTAATGGTCTCTATGTCAATTTCTCTTGGTTATAGTCTTATAGACTTATAGTGAATGTAACCTATATACCGATGATGATAATTGTTAGTTATTCGGTCTCGAAATCATATAGAAATTGCCTTCTTAAGGTTCGTCTTTTCGATGTGTCTTATGAGTTTCTTGACAATGTTGAACAACATGTTTAGTCAGATTATTCAAGGTTTCTATGGAAGGAATCAGTCAGTTTTCTTTCATCCGAGCAGACACGAGTACTTCAATTATTTGGTTGATTTTCATGGTGCATCTCTCAAAGTTTGAGTTTTGAATCTTTTGATTACTTGTTGATTCTAATCCTTCAATCGAACAAGTTACTATCAACTTTTGACCCGTTTGATAATTTTTTGGTTTTTGAAAATTATTCTTATTTTTTTTATTATTTATTTACAATGGTTTTTATTTTTTTCAAATAAATATTTAAATTTTTAGTCAAATTTCATTTTTTTTTTTTTTTTTTTTTTTTTTTTTTTTTTTTTTTTTTTTTTTTGTAGTAGTAGTAGTAGTAGTAGTTTTCAAAATTTGATTTTTTTTAAAAATACTTATAAAAGATAACAAAATAAAGAAACTCAAAGCATCATATCATGATTTTTTTTTTTTTTTTTAGAGTATTACTAAATACTATGCAAATTAATCAAGGGTGGAGATTCGAATGTGTTATTTACAAAGAAGGTTACTTGGTTTTTGACAATTGAATTGTGTTAAGTATCTTTGAAGGACAACACAAAGTAACACATATATTATATTCCTAAAATATGAAGAAATTATTACTAACTTCCACATGTTAGATTAAATTATATTATTAGGTTTTATTTGATTTAAGTTTTAGATTAGTCTTTTACTTATTATCATCCTTAGTATAAATAAGCATTTTAAGTCCGTATCTTATTAAGTTTTCCAATCTAAAGAAATCATAATTCTCTAAAGTTATCACCACATGCAACAAACAGAAATGATTCGTCTTTGTGTGACGAGTAAACCAAAACATCATTCAATGACGTTCCTAGTAGCAGTATGTTTCATGTTAAAGAATTATTCGAGTGTCTTAGGTTGTTGCTCATCTCTCCAATCATTCAAATGGTAACGTTGGCCTCTATAAGATGCTAAAAGTCTTTCGCTATCGGTATATCCAACATCTACCAAATAATAATTACCTACACCATAAACAAAAAAAGGTTTAATAATATTATCCTCGTATATCTTAGGGTTTACAACTATGTGCGTACGCAAAGGCTTACCATGAAGGACTTTTAATCCATTTCTCCTACTAATTGCATCTCTAAGTACTCTACTATCGTGGACTTAACCTAATTCCCAACCCGATAAAACATAGATAAATTGCATATCGGGTGAACAAACTCTCAAGACATTAATTGCAATTTCATTCTTTCTCATTCTAAACTTTGGGTTTTTCAGTGGAACATGAACCTTAATGTGAGTTCCTTCTAAAACACTTAAACAACGTTAAATGAAAAAAAATCTTCCATTGCATTAGTATTAATGGCACACGATATTTTAGTAAACAACTTTGTAATGTAATTTGACCTTAAACCATTTTCATCTACGGACCTTCTAGTTATTCATAATCGGGCCAGGTCTCTTCCAAAAATAGTTTTGACATCGAAACATCGCTCTCAAACATTCATGGAAGCATTTACTACTAGTACATAAAAATCTCCTAAAAGTGAAGCTCATAACTCTATTTTTTACATGGTGTTCTAAAATATGTAAAAAAAATGTGTTCTCACGAACCAAAGATTGCAAGTGACACAATTGATACATAACTCTCGAGAATTTATCCTCATTGTATTCCTTAAAGACTGAACGAGTGCATATCCACAAATGGCAACACATATTGCTAGAATCTCTCGCAGGTACAATACCAACACATTTATAAGAATATACGTTTTCTTTTTCTTTCTAACCGTGAGTCTAGCCATATCTATAAACAAAAGAGTACATAAATACATAACAAACAACACTAAAGACCGAAGAGATTACGACAAAGTACGTCACACATATCTCAAACTACAAATGGAAAATGAAGGAAGAACACGAACAGTTGTAAAATAATCCTACAAAAACCAGATGAAATATTCAGGAGGAACATAAATCGTACAAAAGTTAGACAATGATAATATTGTGTGAGTCCCAAATCAATGGAAATGAGAATTTGGCCGCTCTTAGTTAAAAAATTGAATCATTCATTGCGAATTCTGAAAAGTAAACCCGCTCTTAGTTAAAAAAAAACATTGCTAGAAGAAGTAATGGGGTTTGATAACCATTTGATTTTTAATTTTTAGTTTTTTAAAATTAAGCCTATAAATCATACATCCACATGTGAATGCGTATAATGACTTTCATTTTTATTAAGGAAACATTAAAACTCTTAACCAAATTCTAAAAACAAAAGCAAATTTTTGAAAGTTTCCTTTTTTTTTTTTCTAATTTTTGGCTTGGATTTTGGAAACACTTCAAAAGATGGATAACACAATCAAGAAATTTATATGTGAATGTATTGTTTATAAGCTTAATTTTTAAAAACCAAAAACCAAAAATCAAAAATCAAATGGTTATCCGACCTCAAATACCTTTATTCTGAATTAAAACTTTATTTGGTCCCTAATATTTTTTTTTTTAAAAGGAAAAGAAAAATTATTTGGTCCCGAATTACGATTTAACCTCCAAAAATCTATAGAATTGCTCAATTCCTAGCATCAGTTTTCCGCCGCCAACCAGCCACTTTAACGTGGCCTTTTAAAACAAAAACAAAAAATGTATGTATGTTTCTATCACTGATAGATTTTATCATATACTTCTTTTAAAAAAAAGGTTTTAACAAAAAGAAAAAAACAAGAAAAAATAAAAATAAAAAACATGAAACAAGAATTTTAACAAATGACGACGGATGATCCACAATTAAAGATTGACCTAGTAGTCAATGGGCTTTAAAATTATTAAACTTCTCTGCAATTATAATTCGGAATGAAAATCAAAGATTGTGGACCCCACCTCATTACGATTCATGGTCTTTTCTAGCCAATTTAGCCGTGTCTCATCCAATGAGACACCAATTATCATTTCAAAGATCGATATTTGATGACTAATAATTTCTACAATAGAAAAAAGAAACTACACTTTTTTCTAAAGGACAACATATTATATTAACTAAAACTATTTCAAAACAACTTGCTTTCAAATAGTTTTAGAGATAAAATCCATTTTTATTTATTAAGTTTGAGGCAAAAATTTAGTGTCAAATACATTTTTAAACTTAGTTTCTATTTGGTACCTAAATTTTATTTAAAAGTCAATATTTTTTAGTCCATGAAGTTTAAATTTAGTTTCTACTTGGTCTTTGAAGTTTTAAAAGTGATATATTTAATCTCCAAGATTTAAATTTATTTCTAATTGGTATTTAAGGCTCCGTTTAATAACGCATTCAGTTTTTATTTTTTTTATTTTTCTGGTTTCTGTTTTTTGTTCTTTGTTTTTTAAAAATAAAAATCATATATATTTGATATCTGTTTTTTGTTTTCAGTTTTTAAAAAATAAAAATCCAAACTTGTTTCATAACTGTTTTTGGTTTTTCAAAACAACAAAAGTTCAAACTTTGGATAATTACTATTTGTTTCGTATTTTTTTATAAAATAAAAAATTAAATTTTCTAAAGTAATGTTAATTTATTATAATGTAAAAATTGCAGATTTATCAAAATTTAATTAAGGTACAATTATTTGTTTAAATTTAAATTTTAGGGTAAAAAATAATTTTTTTCTAAAATAAAAAGAATTTTTTGTGTCGATAGTTTAATATATTAGACAATTCTCTAAAGTCAGGAAAATAAAATAGTGGTTAGGTACATTGATGTAACAACACAATAATATTAAAGTATAATATACTAGAAAAAAAATTATTTGAATAAATTATAATATATTGTATTAAAAATATTTTTATACAAAAAAAAAATATTAATAATATTCTTTTTTATTTTTAAGAATATATTAATAATATTAATGATAATTTTTGAAGAAAAAAAATATTAATTTCAATTTCAATAAATAAATAAATATTTGATTTGAAATTATATCTAACTTGTTACAATTAAAAAAAAAAAAAAAAACTTGTTATTGAAGAACTTTTTTTTTCCGTTTTTTAAAATTTGTTAAGAAGGTAAAAAAGTTTTCAAAATTTGAAAAATTAAAAACTGAAATCGGTTACCAAACATACCTGTTTTCTAAAAAATAAAAATAAAAAACTTAAAACAGAAATTTAACGCACTTAAATTTTTAACTTGATTTCTAATTGGTCCTTGAGTATAATAAATAATAAATAAATAAATCAACTCATTTTAAAGGTACATATTAGCAAAGTTCAGTGAACATATTTTAATGTCAATAGGAACATAACTCAAGTTAAATAATGTATGAATTATTGAATAAGAGGTAAGAGATTTTAAACACACCTTTCTAATGCTACAATAATGGGTTTAACACAGAGTTATTTGTAGCATTAGAAATTAAAGATGTTCACTAGAAATAAACCTAAAATTAGAAGAATATAAAAACTCAATTGGTTAAATACCATATAACCTCTCATGGATTCAATGGTATATCATAACTATCTATAGATATTAAGGATAAAAATATTTTTATCATATTGCAGAGGTTTTTTTGAGCTATAGCAGCGATTATCCTTAATATTTTTATCATTGGTAGTTTGATGTAAGGATAAAAATATTCGTCCATATGTCGATATATTCATAAATCAAAAGGTTCGATATAAATATTAAGGGTTAATGAATGTTTTCAATATCTTTTATAAATACTCGTAAAACATAAAAAAAAATATCATCTATTAATCTCAATATGAATATTGATACTAATAACAAAATTTATAACTTAGTTTAGTAGTAAAAAAACTTAATTAATTATTAATTTAAATATTAAAAAAAATGATTTATAGAAATATTTGTCGACATCGATATTTCATCGATATATCTATAAATATATAAGTAAAATTGAAATCCCGATATCGATATTTCCGAATACAAGATATGAAATGATGCAATAGTTTATCGAAGAATAATTCATTATATTCTTATGATGCAATAGTTTATCGAAGAATAATTCATTATATTCTTCTTCCACGGTTATGGTGTTTTTAATTTCTTTAAATCTATATTTGAGATTTATTAAGAGAAATTGTAACAGATGTCAATTTAGAGTAAAATAATTAAACATATAACACTTTTTTAAAAAAAAAATTGCAGATAGGGCAATTTCAATCACTAATAGTATGATCTATCGTCGATAGTAGTCTATCATCTCAGTTTTTTTTTTATAGAATTTTAGTTTATCAGTGATAGTAGTCTATCAATGATAGTCACGCACTCATATATTAACGATCTTCTATCAGTGATAGCCACTGATTTTTTGTCATATTTGCTAAACCAGCCCATTTATTAATCCACCCAAAGAATTAATTTGAATTAATTTACCTACTTAAACTTCTTCCCCTCATTTCCAATCAAGTGAATGATAACAATTTATATAAGGTAGGATTAATTACAATGCATGAAAAATATTTTTTGTTGTCGTCTTTCTTTATGCATTCAACAACCAAGTAATTGGTAATTTTTAATCTCTTAAAACCACATTAAGAAGATAACAAATAACAATTTATATAAGGTAGAATTATAATGCATGAAAAAGATTTCTTATTGTCATTTTTCTTTATGTATTGAACAATCAAGTAATTGGTAATTTTTAATTGCTTAACCACATATTAAGAAAATAACAATTTATATAAGGTAGGATTACAATACATGAAAGTTATTTCTTGTCATATTTTTCTTTATTTATTAAATATCATGAGCATAAGTCAATTGACATATAATGTACAGATTAGTGACCAAGAGGTGGAAAGTTCGATTCTCTGGGTTTGTAGGAGTAAAAATCGATTGTGGGAGAATCTTAACCGTTTAACTTGTTTGATAAATCTGATTATTTATTAATTTATGTAAAACCAATTTTCAATTTACTTTTAAGTTCAAAATCTGATTGGTACTTTTAAGTTCAAAATCTGGTTGGTATTAGCTTTTGTATATTATGCTACCCTAAAAATGTCATATTCTCTAACCCTATTTTAAAATTTTCAAATTTATCCTTCAATATTTTGTTTGTTTCCTTCCCATGTTTATGTTATACAAACGAAATTAGAATCAATTTAATTTTTTTTAACAATTATTTTTTCTAAACTTTTATCAAATAATTAAAATTGAACACAGTCATTTGACATTTAAATCATATAAATTTAAAAACAATAATTTTATAATAAATTTAGATATTAAACATCAATATAAATATAATTGAAATAATATGCCCTAAATCGTAGCAATTTAGTATTAATTTACTAAACGCTCGAACTTGATTTTAGAAATTTAAAGTTATAATTTACCAAATACTAATTTACTTCTTGTTACAGCTGATTTTTCTAAAAATAAAGTTACCAGCAATTATTTTAAAAGCTACTGCAATCGGAGCCATAATTTAGAGATTTGATATTAGAAATCTAAGGGTTAGAATTTAACCTACCATAAATAAGAGATATTATGGTCTGTTTGGGGCATGAGTTAAAATAGTGGTGGTTATAATAGTTCATATATTCTAATAGTCTGTGAATAATGAATACTATTAAAGTTAGTGAAGTTACTTATTGACGAAGAATTATAATAGTCGGTGGGTCAAACGTCTCCAACTTGGTGCCCTAAACACCCCATAGAGTTCTATTACTTACCTATAGATTCAAATAATTTTTTTTTTTTTTGTTGACTTAAATCGATGTAGATTTATATCTACCTTATGCTTTTTTCTTTATTATATTTTATTATTGATCTTCTTTTATATCTTGTATGATATAGTTTTAAAATATTCAAAACTATTAACATTTGTTGGGAAAAAAACTCAATTAGTTTTATTTGTTTTTTAAGAACAAGAACTTTGTCAACCAAAATGAGTACTATATTATTTACAATACTATATTTTATTTATATTGAGGAGAGGATGATGGAATTACCTAATGTGTTTGTTTAAAAAAAAAATTACATAATGTATAAATTTATTTCAAAATGATTGGAAGAATTTACAACAACAATCTCCACCCAAGCACATAATGTGTAGCCAACAAGAGCATAACTCAATAACATAATGTATTGCCTAGTGATCACGAGCTCATAGGTTCAATCACCACCTCAACATGTTGTCAAAAAAAAAAAAAAAAAACACACATAATGTGTAATAATTTATTTCAAAATTATTGGAAAAATATGTTTCCAATAACTAATTAATTTTCCCAATTACGCACAAACTCCCTTGAATTTGTAGGAATATTCACCAAATAAATGCCATCTTCTTGAGCAACCCAAATACAAGATTCATAGCCACATCTATGAGCAAGCCAATCTTGTCTTTCAGGCCAAAATACATCCATGGTCACATGTTTGTTTGATGAGGTACTTAGAGTACACCAAAAACGAGTAGTTGAAAATAAATTCTCTTTGAATTTCCACGAGAAATTTTCACCTACTTGTAACAAATGGTCGCCAAAATCGTCGTCTTTTGATTTGCAGTGAAGGGATAAAGTATGGTCGGGACTCAATTGGTTAAAAATCACCACCTTCCATGGACTAAATGGCGTCATAGCTTTTGAGCTCGCTGAAGATGGCTTACCCATCATCGTCATTATCACTACAAGATATGAAATAACGAGGCAGTAGTTTATCGAAAGATTCATTTTCTTTTCTTTCTCCTTGTTCAAGAGTTTTTTTTTTTTTTTTTTTGTTCACTTTTCCTCTTCTTATGAAGATTTTGTTTGATTTTTTTTTATAATCATGAACTTTTCTTACCTTCCTTGGGAAAGTTATGAGGACAATTTATAAAAGGTAAGGGGGTGACCAATGCATGAGAATCTGGCTGTCATTTCTCCTTATGCATTGACCAAACAAGCAATCGATAATTGAAAATTCAAATTATATGGAATACTAAACCACACAATTAGAAAGATAATAATCTAAAATTTTCTTTTTTAGTCAATTTGACGGTAAGTCATTGGATGATGCATCGATTATTATTTTAAAAGTTGATGGTTTGATCTCCCATCTCCACGGTTGTTGAACTCGGGAGGCAGAAGAGGAGAAGAAGAAAAACTACATTTCTTTTTCTAAATGACAACATATATTATGTAATAACATGGGTAAGATTGGTGAATTAATAGATGTTACTTTAAAAAAATTAGTTTCTGTTTGGTCTTTGAAGTTTAAAAAATGGTAGGTTTGATCTTTGAGATTTAAATTTAATTTCTAATTGGTACTTGAAATTTGAAATTTGTAATAGTTTCTAATTGGTCATTGAGTATAAAAAATAATAAATTAATAAAATCAACTCATATATATATATATTAGCAGACTAATTTCAAACTTCAAATACTAATTAAAATAAATTTAAACTTCATGGACCAAACATGGGCTTTAAAACTTTAAGAACTAAAGTAAAATTTCAAGGACCAAAAGTGTTACGGTGTGTTTGGATTGACTACTAAAAAAAATGTTTTTTAAAGAATGCATTTTTTTAAAAATATTTTTTCTAGAAATGTTTATAATTAAAACACTTGTGTTTGGTTACATTTTGTCAAAAGTGTTTTTATCTACAAGTGTGTTTGGTTTGTTCTATTAATGTCAAATTACTATAAGGGCAATTATTAATAAACAATATGAATTAATAAGTTTAAATTTATATTTGTCGTTTAGAGTTTAGGGTTTACCATTGTTGATGGTCGGGGTCGGGGTCAGGTTCGGGCAGCCGGAGTCAGGGACGGGGTCGGGCAACAAGGGTTAGGGTCTGGGTCGGTGTCGGGGCCAAGGTCGGGGTCGGGTGGCCGACGGTGGTCGGGGTTGGGGTCGGGGTCAGGGTCAGGGTCGGGCAGTCGAGGTCGAGGTAGGGGCTGTGGTTGGGGTCGGGTCGGGCGGTCAGTGTCGAGGTCGGGTGGCCGGGCTGGGGCGGCGGTGGCAGGGGTCGGGGTCGGGGTCAGGGTCAGGGTCGGTTTCAGGGTCGGGTGGTCGGGGTATGGGTCGGGTGGTCGGTGGTCGGGGTCGGGTGGCCGGGTCCGGGCCGACGGTGATAGGGTCAGGGTCGGGTGGCCGGACTGGGGCGGCGGCGGCCAGGGTCAGGATCGAGGCCGGGGTCGGGCGGTCGAGGTTGGGGTCGGGTCGGCGGTGGTTGGTGGTCGGGTCCGGGCCGGCGGTGGTAGGGTTGGGTTCGGGTGGCCGGGCTGGGGCGGCGGTGGCCGGGGTCAGGACCGAGGCCAGGGTCGGGCGGTCGAGGTTGGGGTCGGGTCAGGTGGTCGAGTCGGCGATGGTCGGGTGGCCGGGTCCAGACCAGCGGTGGTAGGGTCGGGTGGCTGGGGCGGCGGGGGTCGGGGTCGGGGTCGGGTGGCGGTGGCGGTGGTCGGGTTCGGGTGGCGGCAGCGGTGGTCGGGGTCGGGTGGCGGCGGCGGTGGTCGGGGTCGGGTGGCGGCGGCGGTGGTCGGGGTCGGGTGGCGGCGGCGACGGTGGTCGGGTTCGGGTGGCGGCAGCGGTGGTCGGGGTCGGGGGGCGGCGACGGTGGCCGGGGTCGGGTGGCGGCGGCGGTGGTCGGGGTCGGGTGGCGGCGGCGGCGGCGGTCGGGGTCGGGTGGCGGAGGCGGCGGTCGGGGTCGGGTGGCGGCGGTGGCGGCCGGGGTCGGGTGGCGGCGGTCGGGGTCGGGTGGCGGCGGTGGCGGCCGGGGTCGGGTGGCGGCGGCGGTGGCCGGAGTCGGGTTGCGGCGGCGGTGGTCGGGGTCGGACGGTCGGAGCTAGGCGACGGATGGCCTGGGTGGGGAGGTGGTGGCCTGCAACGGGCCGCAGTTGGGCGGTGGTGGTCGGAGTTTGGAGGCGGTGGTCGGCGGCGATCGAAGATGGTTGGTGAGGGACGGCGGTGGTCGAAGGAGGTTGGTTGGTGGAATAAATTTAAAAGATGAGTGTGAGGGTATTTTGGTAATTTTAATACAATATGAGAATTAAGGAGGTTTTTCAAATAAACACCCAAAAACATTTTTTTCAAAAGTTAATATTAAGTGTTTCATCCAAAATGCATTATTTCAAAAACTCATTCTCCAAAAATTCATTTTGGATGATTGCCAAACACTTCAATTTATTCCAAAATGACTTTTTTGCAAAAATTAAATACTTACGAATCTAAACCAAACATATGAATGATTTCTATAATGTCAATTCTAAGGGAAAAAAAATATAAGAAAGTATCGTTATTGCCCATGTCAAAGAAACTTCCATCCCTCCACTCGACTTCTTCTTCTTTTTTGTGATTCATAATTTGGAAAGCATGCGCGAACTCTGGTTTTTCGGCCACATACTCCTTGTAGGCATCAACCTTGCCTACCAAAGCCCACTTACATTTGTTGAAAGTTCCCTCCAACATATAATTGATCCCCAAGTCTAAGCTATTGAAGTAGTCTAAGTCATCAACATCCTTATACAATGATTGGTCGATGATTGTACTCGTCTTTTCTTTTCCCATCATTGCAAGCTCATTGTAGTAAATGAATGAAACTTTGACACATGATGATTGAAATACTTCTCACGTAGACGTGAATGACACATGTTCCTCCGGTCCATGGGCCCAGGTGACAACCACAATATTGTCACGAGTAAGACTTATGCCTGTGAGAAGGTGACAATTGTGCCTCTAATATTGAATGACATAACTTTCAGTCTCTTATCAACGACCTCTCTTAGTAAGATTTCATGCACTAGGTAACTGCTGAAATTCAATCTCACGTCTACTAAACTTCCAAAGATTGTTTTTCTAAACATATCCAACTGAGTGTCATTGAACTTCTTCTTAATCAATCTGTTCACGCATTCAATGTGTGCCAAGCTAGCGCCATGGCTGAGAAATCGATCGACTTCACTAATCTTCATTTTGTAAGTCATTTTGTTATTGTATAAAGGTGAACAAGGAAGATAACATATGCCATAGAAACAAAAAAGAAAACTGACAAACAAGTTAATTGCATAATGAATCTAGCTCTCAGATTTAGTCTCGATAGTACTCTCGTTGATTGTCTTGTTGTTGCTCTTTGATCCAGTCTCAGTATTCAAAACCAATTTCAAATATGTGTAATCATGAGTTCTAAAACGCAATAATGAACTCATACGAAATCGTGAGAAATGCAATCCTCGATTTAAAATACGTGTAGAATAAAGGACAGACGAACACTGAAGTAACCCTAAACTATAATCGAATGAAACAACAAACAAAAACATTTGAAATCAGGGTAAATATCATTCAATTATAAAACATACAAAGTTTAGTCAATCAGAGTAGCAGTAGAAGAGGCACGATTTGAAGACTACGTCATAGAAGAAACGAAATATGTAATGAAAACCCAAGTTAATAACGTACCAAGATTTTAGAAGACAAATAGGGGTTGGCACCTTTGAATACTTTGACGACAGCGGTTCAGAGTGCTTGTTCAGATAAGAAGGAGATAGGAAGAAGACGAGAGACTTTTACGACAGTCAAACTTTAAAAAATGATGAGCAAATGTTGTTTCGTGTTATTTTTTATTTTTTATTTTTTTATATTAGAGGGTATTATGGTAAACTTACTAAATATAAGATGCAAGTAAACACGGACCTTAAGTAAGACCAATTAGAAATGCAATTTAACTTCAGACCTCATGGTCAAGGGCACATATTGATGTCAATTGAGCTATGCTCGGTTCGACCCAAACATATACAATTTAAAAAACTCGAGGATAAAATGGAAACTAGAATGTATTTTAGTAGAAACTAAAACGTTTTGTTAGTTAATTTTTTAATAATTTATTGATAATAACTATTCAAACAATTAAAAAAGAAAAGAAGAAAAACTATTTTCATTCTTGGTGTTTGTAATTGGGATAAGAAAAAATTGTTTTGATGAATGAAAAAAACCAAAAAAATAGGCACATTTCTAATCCTATCTTCTCCATCAATCTTCCTCTTCATCTCACAGCCTTCAAACTTCAATCTCTCTCATGTTCAATCCATTGTCATTCCATCTTCCTTATGGAAAATGTTCTTTCCTACCATTCATGATTTCTTTGTATGCGCATAGAAATTGAGGACCCGAGTGATTTTATTCAGTTCGAGTTCACTGGCTCCGCCTCCATTTTCTGTTTACGGTAAAGCTCTCCATCTCTCTAACGATGTCTGTAGATTTTGTTTGGTTTTTTATTTCGAAAATGGCGTAGTGGTCAACTATTTCAGTTTGGAAGTGTAAATTGATGAATGAATGTAGTTTTGTCGATGTTAGATTTTCAATTTGTTGAACATTCAAGATTGTGCACATGTTCTTATAATTTTGACATTCTTACTTGGGCAACAGTGGAAAATTCCTAGAGACTTCTATTTTTCGAAAATTGAAGTAAAGTTGAAAACAGGGATTGGGTTAGTTGTAGAAGATTGAACATTGAAATCTCTAAAGTTCAACTGCTAAAGTAAAGACTAGAGGTACCAGGTGTTTGAAAGCTCTTCCTTGTTCTCGTGCTCTGCGCTGATTCTCCATCCAGTTCCTTCATTTTAAACCTGCATTTTGTTTATGGGGGTGTTTCTTGGATTAATATTGCATTACACCTCTTTATGGTAGCTTAGCTTCATCTATGATTCCTTGTATACATATGCCTGTGTGTAAGAGCTAGAGAGCTGTATTAAATAAAAGTGATTTCAACATGGGGAGGGGAGAGTATGTGTTCTGAACAAAGTCCCACATTGACTAGATAAGGGTAAGATCATGGGTATACAAGTGAGAGACAATATCTCCATTGGATGAGGCCTTTTGGGTGAAACAAAAAACAAAGCCATGACGGCTTATGTCCCACTTTTCTTATCAAAAAGTGGACAATATCATACCATTGTGGAGATATGTTGAGGTTACGATGAGGTAGATCAACAAATAACCATGTACTGAACCAAAACTTAAAAAGAAACAATGTAATCAGATTCCCATGTATTGGGCTTATACTCCCTAGATTCCCCAATGTAATAGTGACAAATGGATCTCTCGCTTCTTAAATATCAGTCCCCTAGTCATTGTTTTTTTTTTTGTTTTTGCTAAGAAACCATGCTTTCTTTGAAAGAAATGAAAGAATATTCTAGAGCATACAAAAAAACAAGCCCCAACAAAAAGGAGTCCGACACTAATTAGTCCCTTAGTCATTGTTATCGAGAAATCTTCCACCTGCTTAGGCATGCTGCACCACCCAGCAAAAATCAACGATCAGAAACAAAGTTTTTCTAGGTGCAAACCAAAGAGAAACCACAAAGAAGTGACATATCCTTCAAAAAAGTTTCACGTAAAAGCATCCTTGCAAATTTTGCGGTACATGGAAGGATGTTTACTTTGATATTGCTCGTTGCCAAAGTGAGCACAGCTCAACGGTAATTGACATGTACTACCTCCCTTGAGGTCGGAGATTCAAAATATTGCTCGTTAGAATTGATTATTCTTAGGTGAATAATGCCTAATGAGGCAAAGAACAACTTTATTTTATTTTATTGAAGCTTTAGCATTTCAAACCAGTTTTATGGTGGAGGTGAGGAGAGTTATAGTACTAATTAGGTGGTGTATAAACTATTTGCAAGAGAATGGCCTAAAACTCATTAGGGACGACGATCTAGTGTAAAGGGTCATGTACCCTTAAGGTATGAAATTAGAGAGGCCGTTCTCTTGCTTCTCTATCACTAAATTTCTTTCCGGATGCATCTTCCTTGACATTTATATGTGATTGCTTATTTTGTACGAGAAATGGAATTTAACTCGTTTCACTTGCCTCTTATTTTTAAATGAAATTATGTTTTTTCCCCTTTATTTCTAGTGCATTGGCTCATTTTGAGTCTCATTGTTTTTGTGAGGCTTACAAACTAAGTCTATTATCTTACCTTCCATTATAGAACATGTTGTTCTTGCTGGCTAGTTCAAAATTACTTCTCCCTTATATGGGTTGACTGAAAGCGGTGAACTTTCTTCAGATGGCAGAGCATGTGGCTGTCACACCATGTATCAAGCTGCAAGTTTGGAGAACTCCCTTCAAAGTCAAAAGCTTCGCACCATGCAATTTCAGTTTTGAAAGAGAACAGAGGTTAACTGATTTTGCTTATTTGGTTACCTTCAGTTTTAATATATCTCATGCATGACAATACTTGTTCCATTTCCCGCATACTTTTAATATTGGCCCTAATTATGTTTGCCATTTTCTTGAATGTCTAGAAGTCTTAATAAGGTTAGGAAGTGACTATTAAAGTTTAAACTTGTTTTTTGTGTGCAATAGTCCTGAGATGGTAGAAAGAGAATAAACTGAACGGTGTGCCTTGATGGTGATTGTGTATGGTTCCTTATGCTCTTGGTGAAAAAATGAAAATGGTATTGCATAGTTTCCTTGAATGTGAGGCTCTCAAAAATGATTTAATCCTTTTAGCAAGCTTTGGTTTGTCTTAAAAGAATATGTATAAACTGAATGCCTTGTTCTTATTGGTTCTTCATGTGTAGAAAGTACAAATTGTTGTTCTTATTTCAACTTTTGTATTCTAGAAAATCCTCTTGTGAGAGCTATAAGTTCACAAGGATCTCAACATGGAGACGGCATGAGCTTAGTGGTTTTCGTGGCTCAAACTTAATTGTAAATCCTACTCCCAGGAAGACCTTCAGAGAGCATGCTTGCCTTAGGTCTTTTGTAAACGTTGATGGAACAATAGCCTCTGAGGTACTTTTTGTTGATCAATTGCTTCTGATGACCAGTATATTTCTAACATATATGGCTGGAGTAATACCTGTACCAAAGTCTAATCAACCTGGAAATATCATCTCTCATACCAATTCCACCTCAGATAATCCGACCATTTCTGGTAGGTAAGGGTGCACAGTTTACGAGGTTGAGATATGTTGTCGCTAACTAACATAATTTGCTGTCTGCACTTTATGTCTGCTCCTGTCTATTATGAGGTTTCATATTTTATTGATATATTTTTTCTTATTTCAGTGGCATGAAGATTGATGATCAAGTTAATCCGAAACATGCATTAGATGTAGTTAAAGGAAAGATTTTGGATTTTCTAGATGCTTTTGAACGTAGGAAAAGTATGGAAAATGAGGTATTTGAATTTGCAGAATGTCATGCCAAGCAACCTCTAAGCTTGAAAGCAATTGCTGAGGGTTCGAGGTTAAGATTGCTTTGGGCTTCTTTTCAACTAATCGAGGAAGAGGCAGGCATCTAACTGTACTGTACTTTCTTGCCACATTATATTCTCATGTTCTTTTTAATCCTTGGGTGGTTGTTACTTGTTATGTACGACCCGTTTGATAACCATTTGATTTTTGGTTTTTGAGAATTGTGCTTGTTTCTCACAATTTCTTACTTGTTATGTAGGACCCGTTTGATAACTACTTTTTTTAGTTTTCAAAACTTAGCTTGATTTTTTAAAACGTATGTAAATTGTAGATAACAAAACAAACAAACTCATAGGTAGAAGTAGTATAAGCTTAATTTAAAAAAAATCAAAAATCAAAAACCAAAAATCAAATGGTTATCAAACAGTGCCGTAGTTATTATATTTGACTTTATGAGATAAATATGGATTTATCATTCCTTTCCATCCAAATGTGCCACAAAAGAGCTCTGGTGCACAGCTCTCCAAAATCCTGTCTTTGCCCTTCAAATTCAACGCATTTAGACCTTCAAAGAGCCAATCTTCCATCTTCCGAGGAAGACAATTCCTTTCTAGTTTCTGTTAAAAGACTACACAAAGATTTGATAGAGAAGTTACCCAAATTTTAAGGAGCCTCTTCCGTTTATCTGGGATCTCTGTAATTCTTCAGTCAAAGTTGCAAACAATTTTTTTTTATAGGAATCAGAAACCATTCATTGATAATATTTTTCAGCTTCTTTGAAACTCTGCCTCTCAGCTCAAATATAGGTTCCAGCTCTCAGTGTGGGCATCCACCAAAAGCTTACATTCCTTGATTTCATGGGATTTTAGTTTACCAACTAATTTGGTAATTCATTTTTAGGAAATTAAAGATTCTTAGCATTCATTTTCATTGTAGAAAGTTTTGCATCTTTTGTTGATTTGACGTCTCTTTTGCAGGTCAACAATATTTCCAATACTACTATTCAGAACATGGATGATTTATCTAAAATATTTTCTAAATTTATCCAAAAATCCTCTCAACCTGTTTGCATGTCTTGGCTGAAAAACGAACTGTCGATGGAAAATAATGATTCTAGTAAGGTACTTCTAGGAACAAATTTTATCTTCCAAATGTGTTTTCTTTTATCATTTTCTCGTAGCCTTGTTAGTTAACACTCTTGCCTCTTCCGTTCCTTGAATGTCTATAGGCATTTCTTTCTTCGATGTCTGAGAAGCTTAAAGTAGAAGACAATATCTTACAAGGTATTAAAAAGTCTGGCAAGGAAGAGCTGTATGCAGAATTGATGCACTTTCTTAGCTTTGGTGCTCACAGGTATTTTGTTTTCTTATTCTGTCTAAGTTTAGGAAGTTCCATCAGATTTCGCAAAAGAAATTGTGATATCTAGACCACTATCTATAGTCAAAGGGAAATCAGAATTTTAACTTTGGTATTCTATAGTAAATCCTAATTTATTTATGAACGATTTTTGGCAAAAGCCAGGGGAGATTCGAGAGCTCCCTCCTCAAAAACTCTATTGTAAAAGCCCTTAAAAACCGCCCAAGCACTAAAAAACTCTAACTAACAGAATGGTAATCGGGCTCACAAATTCACAGCAACATACACCCAAAAGATTCAACTATTACACGCTCATTCCTCACATTAAACATCAACCAACTCTCTTTCCTATGTGTATTCCTACGTGTATAAGCCTTGGTGGTGACTTCGGGCCTATCATTCTAATTCTTGCTTGCTTGGTAGACCTTCAATATTGTGTGTGTTTAATTCGTCGCTACTTTAAGGGAATGACTTGTTATTTTCTTCAATATGTAATGAGGGCTCAGACTAGATTCATATAATTCTCTATAACTTGTCTTATAACGGGGCTTTTTTTTTAGCAGGGATTATTGCTATTATGATCATAGCCTGTATGTCAAGCATGGGATTTCAATATTAGAAGATTTGCTGATCACCTTTGCTGACGGGATTGCAAGTATGTATCTGGAATTTATTTCTGTTGACAGCAGTTTCTTTGATGAAGTGGATAACATTGGCTTGGCATTGTGTACCCTATCAACACGAGCACTTCAAAGATTGCGTAATGAGGTACTCTTTTTTTTTTTTGCCTGGGGGTTAATGATATATGGTTGATGAACCCTTGTAGCTTCTTTAATTTATTTTTTCATGACAAATTTGGGAACTCTTAAGTTTTTTCTCCTAACATTTTAGAGCCGAATAGCCTATAAAAAAAAACAACAAAAAAAAAATTCCCGTCAATTGTCATTTTGGAAAGAAAAAAAAACATAATACTTCACTGTCTTGTGTTTGATTATTTTGTTTCTGCACAAAAATTTACCGTCTGCAATTTCCCTAGTTAATGTTTTTCTGTGTTGAAGACGTATGAAGAAACTTCCTTAATGCGATTGACCAATTTATAGAAACAAATACTTCCCTTCATTTTTTACTTCCCCCTTTTAGTTGCAGAAGAAGTTTTGGGAGCTTAGCTTTGCAAACGATATAACTTATATGGCTAATTTATTGTTTTAAATTCCCTTGTGGAATTCTCTAGGTGATTTTGGGACAAATGATGGGGGTTGATTTTTTGCATGGGAGAGGGAGGACATGTGTTACAATAATAGTATAATACGAGTTGTATTGGTTGAACTTTTAAAGTATGAAAGAAATACATGTGATTAGTCAGATTAAAACCTGATGGTCGAGGAGTTTCTTCTCCATCCACTCTTTCGGGAGAAGGGAGGTTTTTATAGCAAGTCGGTGTTTGTGCAATTGACTTGCCTTTGAGGGGAGAGGAATAATAGTTGAGGGGAGAGGAATAATAGGATCTTTAGAGGGCTTGACAGGGACTCATGTGATGTTTGGTCTTTTGTGAGGTTTTATGTTTCTCTTTAGACTTTGGTGATCAAACTTTTTGTTTTTTTTAATTATCCTTTAGGTCTTATTTTACTTAACTAGAGCTACTTTCTTTAGATTGGCTCCCTTTTTTGTGGGTTTGATTTTTTATATGACCTGTATTCTTTCATTTTCTTAAATGAAAGTTTGGTTCTTCATTAAAAAATAAAAAATAAAAAAAGACAAAGTAAAACTTAATGGTAAACATAAAAGAAAAGGATGATTCCAACAATTATCAATGAAAGTTTGGTTCTTCATTAAAGAAAAGAGAGACTAAAATCTGATGGTAAACAGAAAAGGATCATTTCAATTATTCAAGATTTCATAGTATAGTTTTGTAGCAGGAATAGACTGTTCTAGATTGACATTTTCTTTTGCAAAATTATTTCCATACATTGAAGAAAATTTTAATGGTGGATCTTGTTGATAGGTGGCTATGAACCAATGGTTGTATCAAAACGTCGAGGCAATTGTATCGATGTATGAAGACCGATTTGATCTATGTACACTTGGTAGCCAACAGATTGAGCTACCAGGCAGTAGACAGGCAAATATTGATAATTGGTGGACGAAACATATCCTTAGAAGAACAGAAACTCTGTCTTCTCAGCTACATTATGTTGTGATACGCTCCTTCTCCGTGCCTGTAAAGCGGACGAAGGAATTGAGAGCTTTAAGGGGATGGTAAGTTCTTTCATTATAATCCATATAATTCTCTTACTTTTCTGTAACAGTTTCTGAAATAGCTTTAATCACGGTTTAGTAGTCGAACTGCTTTGCTGAAAAAGAAAAGAATTCCAACAATGATACTTTTGATGGACCTTGATATAATAGTGGGTTAAATTACGAATTTAGTTATTGAATTTTGATAGTTGTGTTTATTTAGCCTTTGAATTTTAAAGATTTTAATTTTAATTCTAATAAGTTTTTGCTGTCAATATCACCGTTTAAATATTAATGTAACATGCTAATGAACTAACAACGGATCATTAAAGTTTGTTGGAACCATTTGACTAGGCGTAGAGAAGGTGTTGTATTGGGATAGAAGGGAGTGAATGGTAAGATGTTGAGTAGTGTTCTGAAGGGAGGTATTGGAACTTGGGAGCTCTCAAATTATCCCTTTTTTTTTTTGTACATGTTTAGACAGTCAATAAAGTTTCACTTTCAACCATCAAGGGTTGGCCTAGTGGTCATAAAGGGCCTAGGAACTTCAATGCCCTCTAAGAGGGAATGAGTTCAATCCTTGGTGGCCAAATGTTGTAGGGTCAGGCGGTCTGTCCCGTGAGAATAGTCGAGGTGCGCGTAAGCTGGCCCGGACACTCACGGATATCAAAAAAAAAAAAAAAAAAGTTTCACTTTCTTTCAGTAACATCACTTTGGTTCATGTGAATAACAGAATCTTTAGATAGCTTGAGAGGACTTCGAATAATGTGTGGTCTCTCGTAAGGTTCCATGTTTTTTTCTAAGTTTTGGTGACGGAGTTTTTTTTTTTTTTTGTAATTATCCTCTAAGTTTCATTTTACTTTGTTGGAGCCCCTCTTTATAGTCCTGTTCTTTTTTCGTATCATCTTGTATTTTATTTTTTTCAATGAAAGTTCAGTAATTCATAATTCATAAAATATAGTTTTGGTTCATTCGTATGTTTTCTCTCGCGCATAGTGCCTTAAAGATATAAAAAAAAAAAGGTCAATTCATCAATATTTTCACATGGTGTTTTCTATGTTATCTATAAGATGTATTGTTTTCGATGACTTAAATGAACAGAATTGTGATTTTATGAGTATTGCAGGAGGTATTACTTCAGCCTGTTGATTGAATTATCAGACATTACGATGCCGATGATAAAAGTAGTAATCGATAAAATCAGTAGCGGAATATCGTTCTTTCTAGTCTGCCTGATTGGAAGATCTTTAGGGCTCATCTATACAGGAATCAGGCAGTCACTAAGGTGGAAATGAAGGTTTGATAGTTCTGAATCCTAGGTCGTTTCTCCATTATTTTGGTTTCTTTCTCATTTTTTATTGTATCAACTTGAATTTTGGTAGCTTTTAACGATATTTTTCGATCAAGAGGTCGGATGTTCGAATCTAACACTACACGTATTGTAAAAAAAAAAAAAAAACATCACATATAGTATGCATATTGCAACTGACTCCCATTTCAAACTACATTTTTGTAATCCTTCGGAGTTGTTTGGAGCGCTGAGTGAGTTATTATAGTTGGTCTCGGTGGTTATCATAGATTGTTGGTTATAATATTCGGTGGTCAAACGTAGACTAAGTTGTAATATCTCAGTTTAGTGTTCCAACTTCCAATTACATTGAATATATAACTATTGACTTTGTTGCATAAAAGAATATTATATCCATAAATGTGTCAAATAGACCTTAATTTTTTTTTTTCCAAAAAGTAGAATTTATATGTTAAAAAATCTATTTCTTTGAAGAAAAAGCCACACCAAATAATTATTTTAATATTTTGATATCATAGGGATGTTAATTTTTTTTATTAAAAAAAAAAAACTTATTGTTAGTTATTTCATCTCTTTTTCGTTCGAAAGGCGCATAAGCTTCACTCACACATAATATTTTATACGTAACAATTTATTTAACTATATACTTGAGAGGCAATTGTAAATTACAATTACCTTTTAAAATAGGGAAATCATGACCCTTTTGGGATCCCATTTCAATCGATTTTCAATTGATGTCCATTTTTTAAAATTTTATTTGGGTTTAGTTTCAATATGATTTCTAGTTCTAAAAGTTTTAATTTAGTAGTTCCATGATTTAGTCAAATCTTACTAATTATCCTTATAGTTATCTTATTATATGGACCCAGTTTATGTGGCAAGGAGCATATATTTTTTATTTAGCTAATTGTGTTAATTTCCTATATTATAGTTTAGGACATAGTAAAATTTAGAAGGAAATATGTAGATTGTTGGAGTAGATAAAATGTCATTTAATAATGTTTTTTTTTTTACAATATATGGGAGGATTCGAATTTGAGACCTCTTGCTGATAGTTCATAATGTCGGTTGAGCTAGGCTGACTGTTGCTTAATAATGATTTGTTAGGTTTAACCAAACTATAGGGATTCGGTTCTAACTTTTAGAATTATGGTGACCAAATTGAAACTAAAGTATGAACCATAGAGAATAAATTGAAACTTTTAAAATTAAAGGTATGATTCAAAGGTTTAGGAAACTACAAAGAGTATGGTAGGCTAACAACATTAAACTAATTATTAGAAAAGTGAGGTTATGAAAAATTATATTTTAAGAGAGTGGAAACATGAACTTAAGACTTTTATTCTTGGAATTTTTGCACGGATGACTCTCTCTGGAGGCGTAATCGTAATGTCAATTGACTTAGTTTGATTTATACCATTTTGTTGACCTCATCAATGCGTGAAAAATCCAGTCTACTCTTCCCTTACTTTATCCCTCTCATCACGAGGAATCTCACTCTCTGATTTTCTTTCTCCATCTCTCCCTCCCTTACCGTTTTTCTTCCTCCAACCAGAGCCTCCGATGACAACAATCACGCGACGGCGAAATGAGTAACAACGATGCAACGATAGTTGGGATGGAAGCGGTGAATCCGACAGACTTATCAGCGATGAAATCGAATTGAAACCCACAAAATTTCTTCAAAATTGTCATCACTCTCTCTCCTCTATTCTCTCTCTAAACACATGAGAGAGAAACCTCTCTTTCGCCGACTTTCGCGCTCTACAACCATCGTCGACGGTTGTTGGTTGTTGCCGATTCTTCCGATTCGAGTTCAATTTCTCCGACGTCGCTGTCTCAAACGCTTTGAAGAATTTGCAATGATCTCGCAGAGATTGACGACGACTTGAGAACCGGCTTCTTTAAAGAATGTAACCCCGACACTTATAATCCAATTTAAGGATTGGCAAGATAACTTCCTAATCCAATTTATAAGCGGCACGCTTTGTTCTACTAGGTCCTTGACTCTTACGACATCTTTTAAAATTCAGATAGAGACAAAATTGAAGATTTAGAATGCTATTTAATTTTATATCCAATAGTTCTTTTAACATAGAGATTTATTATACAAAATTGTAAATTCAGATACTTATTAGACACTTTTTTTTTTTTTTTTTTTTTTAGAAATTGAGACTAAATTTACAATTTTACCTGTAATAGTGGTGAAGAAAACACAGTAAAAAGGTAAAATAATTTTAGGATAATGAATTTGATTTTCATAGTGATCATCGATGGAGAATATTAAAAATTGACTGAACAACCAAATGGTATAGAATGAGACAGGTGCCCTCAAGGTGTATACATATTTACCTGAATACCAACTGTAAATTAAAACAAAAAAGATACATTATTCTATGCAAGAAAATGTCTCATCTTATTCCACCACTAAACCTTTGAATACTGAATAGAAACAAAATCATCCAGTGGCCATGGCACTGCCTTCTTTCTGTTCACAATTCAAACACATCTTCACATCAGCTAACCAAAAGGGGATCATTATGTACAAGTGTTTTTCAGCTACCGATTCTTTGAACGAATTTTCGAGACTCGAAAAGCAAGGCCAAGGAGCGCGTAACACTAAATGTGACCTGAGTTTAATCAACGGTTGCCTTTAGCAGCAGCTGCAGATGCTGCCTCATCCAATCCCATTTTCTGTAACTCTTTCAAGAAACCATTGAAATCGTCATCGCTGATCTTATATGGGCTATGGAGCGGACCGGGAAACGAACCATTTGATACTTCTTCCTTGTAATCTGATAAAGCCTTGTTGATGACATCTCCAACTTGCGCAAATTGCTTACAGAATTTTGGGGTCACCTGCAAAGGGTATATGCAATCCAGGAGTCAAAACACCGTAAACAAGCATTGAGAAACTTCGTCAAAACAAAGGTGCAGCCTGATGATAACCTTAGCATGATGTGGGTGTTGAAGCATGCCGAGCAGATCATGGTAAACTAGCACCTGAGTGCAAGAAATTAGTTAGTCCAGCAACAGAGGATATTCGACACTGATTCTTGTCAAGTGATCAAAGAAACACGAGCAAGACGATGAACAATAATGAACAAATTAGTGAAATGAAATCTATCGTCAATACAAAACCACTGTCAATAGAGATAACTGAAGTTCCATGTGAACTTTTACTGCACGAATTAAACTAAACATGATGGCCAACGATATTTGCAGAAACTTCATCGCAGTACAATTATTATGTTCATGGTCCAACATATCTATAATCATTTCTGTTAAAAGAAAACCAAAAATGAAAAACAATAAGTTGAGTGAGATTTAAGGTCTGTTTTTTTCTCCTCAAGCTCGTTCCAAATTCGAGAGAGCAGCATCCAAACTCAAATACTGACAAATTGCTAATTTTGCCTCATGAAATATTATCAAGTTTACTATTTACCAGTAGAAATATTTGACTAGTCTTGAATATGTCTTCTAAATTCTGACGCATCCACTTCGAGTAAGGATTCTCACAACAATTTAAACAGTTACAGTCCAATGTACTCCATTTTCAGTGTGCAGCAGTTGAAGAACCATAAAAATAAGACCATTTAAGAGGACTAAACAAGGCCAACCTTCGATGCTTCTCTCTCATTTGGAACTCGGGAGAAAACTCTGACTCCTCTACTAAGGTGTAAAGAAATAGTTTAAATGTAGAATATATGTCAGATCAAATAAAGAGAAACTAACAAACAGCTCAAGAAAATACATTTGGTAGTCAAATATAAACATGTGTGTGTGTATATGTAGCAATGTCTATGCAATCAACTAACTTGTCCACTACAGAAAGGCCCTGCTCCAATGCCTATGGTGGGAATACGGAGGGCAGCTGTAGCTGCAGCTGCAACTTGTGGAGGAACACATTCTAGAACCACAGCAAAACATCCAGCTTCTTGTAGAGAGATTGCAGTTTCCACCACCTGCAACGATACACCATTCAACATAACAGCCGAAATGAACATGACAAACTATGCAACATAACAACAAAAATGATTTCCCAGAAACAACTGCACGCTATACTTAGAAGAAGAGACAAATAAGGGAGTGGGGGGACCTGAACAGCGCTGGCAATATTCCTCCCTTGAGGTCTAAATCCTCCAAGAACACTAATGGCTTGTGGAGTAAGTCCAACGTGCCCCATTACCGCAATTCCTGCTTCGACTATAGCTCTTGCTGCCGTTATTCTAGAATGTGCCCCCGCTTCCAATTTTATTGCATCCATTCTCCCTTCCTTCAGAAATCTTACTGCCGTATCAACAGCCTGTCAATGAGAGCGACACAGTTCCGAATCATTTTAAAAGAGGTGTTGTGTACAATACTTGTCAAGTGGGAACTGATTTGTTTAAGTTTCTGAATTGAGTTCACCTAGTTTAATGTTTTAGCACCCTAGAAAGAAGGCTACTCCAACGATTCAATTAAGGCCACCCAATCCCACTCTCAAGTTTCCCATCAAAGATAAGTTCTTACATTTCTAAAACTAGCTTTATTCCAAGTTATCAAAATAAATTATTCCACAAGATTGGTCTGTTTATGCATATATTTTTTAATAAGAAACAATTCCATAGATGATATGAAAATTACAAAAGAAAGGGGTAAAAACCCCACTCCAAAGAAGCTACAAAAAGACTCTCCAATTGCATATCATATAAAAGAAGAGGGGAACTATAAAAATGGAAAAGTGGAGAGCATATAAAAAACAATAACATGAAGAAAAAAAACCTATCAAAAGTAAGTTTCTTATCTTAGATCTGTTTATGTTGACCTAATTTAACTAAGAAACTAAATGAAAACATATTTTGATATGAATTTAAGACCTCCCCTGTTCAATGATTTAGATAACTCCACCAGCAATCTAGGGATCTTAAAGAGATGATCGAGTAGTTTTTTTGACAAGCGGATGCGTGCTGTGTTATGGGGTTTGTGGGGGAAGGAATCAATAAGACTTTTAAAAGACAGATCCTTGTTTTGTTTGGTCCTTCCTTAGGTTTCATGTTTCTTTATGAGTGTCGGTGACAGCGATTATTTTGTAATTGTTAGTTGAACACGATTCTGCATGACTGGAGATCCAAAGCTCGGTACTTTAAAAAAAAAAAAAATTCCACCAGCAAGTAAAAGTAGACATTCTTACAAGAGCATAGAATTGCTTTTACTTTCTACAATCTACAGAAAATTAAACAAACGAATTCCTTAGATTCCCATTTTAAAAAAACAACAAAAACAAATGGCTGGCATTTCTTCAAACACCTTAAAGGTAAAAGACAAATTAACCTGTACGGAGCTGGATTCATAGGTACCAAATGGCAAATCGCCAACCAAAAGTGGCGTGGTAGCCCCACGAGCAACAGCCCTACAATGAACAAGCATTTCATCCAAGGTAATAGGCAAAGTGGTGTCGTGGCCGTGAACAACCATGGAAGCCGAATCGCCAACCAAAGCAATATCAATGCCGGCCATGTCCAAATGGACAGCCGAGGGGTAATCGTAAGCCGTGACCATGGAAATCGGTTCACCTTTCTTGTACATTTGCCTCAAATTGGTGAGAGTGACTCTCTGGTTTGGAGCGTGCGTCTTGGGGCCGCCGTAGACAGTGTTTTCAGGGAGATTGCTCATGCTACGAAGAGTTTTGAGAAATGAGCGCGTTCTTCTGGTTAGAGGTGCGGCGGTGGCCATGGTGAAGAAGTTGAAGATCGCCATTGATGGAGAGAATAATAGGGCTTTTCGAATCGAGAGAATTGGAGGTTTCATAATAATCTGTTCATCCGCCGCCGTGAATTAATTGCAGGTTTTGCAAGTTTAATTCTCCCGCCGCCGTCACGTGTCAAATTCATGGCTTTTGTATTACTACAATTTCATTACATATGTACTTTCAATAGTTATTATTATTAATTTTTTTTTTTCCGGTTAACAAAAAGGTATGGATATTTGAATTTTGGACTTGGGCCATGTTTATCAATCCGTAATGGATTTTCCGCCTAATAAATAATTGTAATGGATTAAGAGTTGAATCGTAATTGGTTTACTTTGATAGTGTTTACTTAAGTCTAATTCAAACGTAATATGAATTCTATGGATAGTGTTTACTTGCACTGTTTACTTTGATAGTGTTTACTTAAGCCTAATTCAAACGTAATATGAATTCTATGGATAGTGTTTACTTGCACTGTTTATTGCACGTAATCATTCGTGAATTTACCATAATACCCTTTCATTTTAATCGTGTTTTGACTCGTTTTTCGAGTATTACTCGTGTGGATACTCAGAATTGTGTGTTGACTCGTTTTTCGAGCGTTACTCGTGTGCAAACTTGTGTGGATACTCGTGAACTCATTTTTCAACCTGAATCTTCACTTCCATCTGTTTATTCTCTCTTCTTTTTTCGTTTTTCGTCATTGGAGCTTCAATCTCCTTCCTCCTTCATTAGCCCATTTATGTTTCTTCCTCACAAAAGAAAAGGGGTTCAACATTAAAGTAATGAGTTTCTCTATTTTCTCCACACAATTTGTTCATCTTTTATCCAATACCAACATTTATTTATTTATTTATTTATTTTTAATTTAATCAAAATGAGTTTTTTTTTTTTTCCACTTATTTTGGATTTAAAAACTTGTGTAGAAAAAAGTTAAATGAGATTGGCGAGGAGGCGAAGAGGTGTGAAATGATTTGTTGAAAGAAAAAGAATACTCACTCCTCCTCAAGAGAAAGAAAGAAAAGACTCATTTCTTGAAAGAGAAAGAAAAATGAAACTCATTTCTTGAAAGAGAAAAAAAAAAAACTCATTGCTGGAGAAAGAATAAGAAAATTCATTTAAAAAAAAAAAAAAAAAACTTTAACATATGGGCGGCGGTGGCGATATTGGCCGGAGTAGGAGAGAAGAAAAGAAGAAGAAGAAGGTGAAAGAAGGAAGAAGATGAAAGGAAGAAGAAAGTGAAGGAGATGATAATGGAAATTTGAGACAAATATGGAAAAAAAATAAACAAAAAAAAATGGTGGGACCCATGCAATGTAATCACATAACACCTAAGGTAGTAGCTAGAGGAATTGCAGAATCTGACCTCAAATGTAAAATGTTTGTCAAAATTGACTTCAAATTGAAATTTTATCATTTCTAACTCTTTTTTAAATGAGGTGAAATTCCTATTTTATCCCTTTACAAAAGACATCTCTCATCTTCGACACCTTTTTCTCCTTTTTCTTCTCTCTCCTCTCCTTTTCTTTGTTTGCTCATCTCTGTCTTCTGGTCCAAGAAAGATTTTTTTTGACCTTTCACCCTTTGGACTCCACAGACTTGCATCTTACATTTCGTTTTCGAAAACTAAATCTCAACATTTTTTTTGTTAATCGCAGGAAAAAGTTACGAGACGATGTGTTGTACATTTTTTTAGATTTTTAGATTTTTTATTTTTTATTATCGTGTTATTTGTTTTGACGATAATGAGATTTGTTTACACGATCGTGTTATTTGTTTAACGATCGTGTTGTAGATTTTTTTTTTTTTTTTTTAATTATCATCGTGTTATTTATTTTGTTTACACGTGAATAACAAGATCGTGTTATTTATTCAAATAACACGATCTTGTTATTTGAATAACAATGTAGATTTTATTTATTTATTCATTATCGTGAGATTTAATTACACGATCGTGATATTGAATTACACACGATCGTGATATTGAATTACATAGATTTTTTTTAATCGTATTTTTTTTATGAACGAAGATTTGTGGGTGGAATGAAATCAGATTGAGAAAGATTTGATTTAAATCTTAAATCTGTACAAAAATAGCAAGTCGTTTGTTTCGTCCTATTCGTTGGAGGAAAAATTCGTCATTCCTAAACTTTGGAGGGAAGTAGTAACAGAGAGATGAGAGAATTTTTTTTTTGAAGATTTTTTTAAGTCAGGGGTAAAAGAGAATTTTCACAACCATATGAAAATGAACCGTAATGACAACTGTCAATTTGAGGTCAGAAACATTAAAATTTCAATTTGAGATCAATTTTCGCAAACCTTTTAGATTCCAGGTCAGATTTTGCAATTCTCCAAGGTAGTAGAGGAAGGGTGTAATGAAATTAGTCAATTCGAGGTGGGACCCACAATTTCATTACGTTTATCGATTTTGGTAAACGCTCTCAAAGTAATAAATGTGGATCCCATTATCAGAATTATATCATGGAGGAAAATAAACGTGGCCTTAGTGTTACATGTCAATTATCTCGGTCAATTATACTCACTTTGATAAATTAGTTATTATGGTTAGTTTGAAGTTATTTTTTTTTTATCTAAAATGATAATAGTAATTTTCATTCCAATGTAATCATATTTTCAAAATTTATAGATGGAACGTGGATAAATTTGTTATTATTTTTACTTTTTTGAAAAAGTTAATCATAAACTACACTAATTTAATCATGGCTACTACGCTACCGTAAAGCTAGAATTTAGACCACTTTTAAAAATTTGGGGTCTCATGTATTTATTTTTTAAACCATAATTAGACCAACTACGAATGCAATAGATTATGATTTTCTAAGAAACCATGGTCTAATATTAAAAATAAAGTATGCTCTATACTCAAATTTTGTAGGAGTGTGGTTATAAAATTGATATTTGAATCAATTTTAAAGGTTAATGATAAAAGTGAAAAATTTTAAACGATAAGATAAAGCTATATTGAAAGGAACTTCAAAGTTCAAGAATATTTTGAATCCCTTAGGCTAGTTGAAAATTTAATAAACATTCATCTCTCTATTTTTTTTTATCCGTGAGTGTTCGGGCCAGCTTACGCGCACCTCGACGAATCTCTATGTTTTCTAGTTGCCTAAATCATAAAAATACCCATGAACTATGAGTTCCGTTTCAGAAACACTCCTAAGCTATGAAAATCATTTAAAAAATGCTTCTAAGGTCTGATGTGTACTGTTAAATTCTAACCGGTACGTGTGTGACATGGAAAAATGAAAATGAGGTGTTAAAAAAATCATGAAAACTTGGACATCTAATTTATTCTCCAACAATTTTGCCTTAAATATTGTTCTATTTTTTGATCTTTGAATCGATAAAATAGGGTATTCGAGTTAGAATTTAACCGCCCACGTCAGAATTCTGTGTGTTTTTTTAACTTTGGTGTGGGGCTATTTTTGAAACGAGGTATTTTTAAAACTTTTGAAAGTTGAGAGATATTTTTTAAATAGAACCCCTAGGCCAATGGTATTTTTTTTTTTTTTTTTTTTAATTTAGCCTTTTTAGTTTGTAGTATTGTGTTTAAGAAATTAAGTCTATTTATTAATAAAAAAATTCAATGTTATCTTTCAAATTTGATCAAATTGGAACAAAAAAAAGGAGTATGATTTTAGAAACAATTTTATAGATAGATTATGAAGTGAGAGAAAAAAACATATTAATAAAACCAATGTACAAGCATTTTCTTATGAAAGTCCAAATTTTGTGAGCTAACATGAAAGAGAGGGGTGAGCCAAAAAAAAAAAACCCCAAAGATTTAGGGGCCCGTTTGGTAACGTTCCTGTTTCTTGTTCCCTGTTTCCCGTTTCTCGTTCCCTGTTTCTTGTTCCCTGTTTTTTTAGAACCAGAAACAGAAACATGTTTGATAACTACTCCTGTTTCTTGTTTCTTGAAAAAAAGGAAACAGAAACACATACTTGTTTGATAACGTTTCTTGTTTCTTGTTTCTTGAAAAAAAAAAATATCGTCATGTTTGATAATTTTTTTTTTGTTAATTGTTTCTTTTTTCTTTTTTCTCTTTATGTTTTATTTTTTATTTTTTATAGTTTAAATAAAACTTAGTATACATAATATAAAAAAGATATAACATGCATTAAAAAATAAATAAATAAATAAATAAATAAATAAAAAATAAATTGCAATTTGATTTGATTTGGTATATGTTTTTGTGTGTTGATAAGGAGACGTTTATTTAAGAATAGGGAAGCGAGTCTCCAACACGCCAAAACAACGTTCAATAACATTTTGCAGTGAAAAAATTTCGATAGTTAAACATTTTTCCCTACCTCGAGGATGATGCCTTCCTTGCTCTAAAATCTCAAAGTCGTTGTCATTCGTCATTGTTTGTTATGGGTCATGTTTTAAATTTTCGTTGACGTGCATTTCTACGTGTCAATGAGCTCAATATCGACATGAGAGGTGAATCGACATTTCAATTATATTATAGATAAATTTATCTTATATAACTAAAATATCACTATTTGTGAATCTAATATTTAATAATGGGAAATTTAAACTGATTTAAAAATATTGAAATGCTAATTTGCAAAGTTTAAAGTGTCGATCTGAATGGATACTTATTAAAAAAACATAAAAAATAATAATAATTTTTTTTTTACAATTAATAAATAAATATTTTGTGTTATAATGAGGATTTGAAGCCAGGACCTCATAGGTGAGGAGTTTATTTGGGTGCTTCTCTTGCCAATGAACCAACACTAATTTATCATCATTTTGGGAACAGATTAATATATAGAGAAACGGAACTGGGAGAAACACCTTTTTGAAGTTTCTCAAATTTTGCCTTTTTTTTAGAAACGTTTCTCAAAATTTAGAAACAAGAAACGGGAATAATTATCAAACAAGTCCGTTTCTTAAAAAATGAGAAACAGGAACAAGAAACAGGAAACGGGAACGTTACCAAACAAGCCCTAGGTAAATCATTCTTCTGATGTGCTAGTATGCAAAACTGTGGGGAGGACACACATTAGTAGTTGTTCTTGTATTTATTTATTTTAATATTGTAATTTTTGAAACTATTTATAAAAATATGACATGTTTCAAACTATTTTTTTTTTTTTTTTTTTATAAATATTGCAGTTTTTATTGAAGATCGTCTTTTGAGAGGAGACGATCTTTTCACACAAACATAGATCGTCGTTTCAAAAGTCGATATTGTTCCACATAGATGCACATTGTCTTTTGAAAAGATGATATTCTTTTAGGGCCCACACATATCGTCTCTACATAAAAGACGATTTGCATCCACGGAAAAGGTCTTTTGAGCAGTGTGCATTAAAAATCCTTTTACTAAGTGTTCAATTTTTTTGAAAAATATATGGTTGGAAAGCTAACACAGAGCTTCCATTTGATACCTGATGTCGCTATTTTTTGGAGTTGTATATCAAAAGATAAAGATCATCGAAGTTGGACTATGGTTCTGCAAATTTCAGAACTGTAGCTCAACTTCAATGATTTTTATCTTTCGATATACCACTCTAAAAATAGTGAAACCATATATCAAATTGAAGCTCTCGATACTTTATTCAAAAATTTTGCATATCTGAGTAAAAATATATTGATCTTTGAAGGCACATGGTTCAAAAGACGATGTGCTGAAAGCCACGTGGATGTACACCGTCTTTTGAAAGACGTGTGGGCCCTAGAAGAATATCCTATTTTCAAAAGAAGATGTGCATCTACGTGAATGCAAATCGTCTTTTTGAAAAGACGATTTATGCTTGTGTGAGAATATGTCTTTTCTCTTCCATAAAAACTACCATATTTTTAAAAATAGTTTGAAACATGCAATATTTTTATAAAAAGTTTTGAAAATTGCATTATTAAAAAATACCGCCGGAAACATATGGAAATAAAATAATAAGTCGTTATTAAAAATATTTAAAAAAAATTAGAATATAACTTAGGGCGGGTGGCATAAATAACAATCAGACAAAAAAATAATGGCAAATATAGTCAAATATAAAACATTTTATAAATATGGCAAAAAATCAGTGATGAATAGATTGTTATCATTAATAGATAAAATGACTATAACTGATAGAATTTTATGAGTCACTATCACTGATAAAAATTGACATATTTGCCAATATTTTCAAAAAGTGTTATATCTGTTCAATAGAAATCCTAAATTGACACCCGATCTAATTTTCCTATAACTTATCTAATGAAAAATCCTTAGCGGGTAAATCCATAACAAACAATAATATAAGTCAATATGACTTATGAGCATAACAACCGTTAAAACAACTATCTACTCTTTCTTTTGAGATTGGTAATTCATACAACTTAAGGTTGCCAAATAGCAATTAAACTTTTAAAGTTTAGGTTAAATTACAACTTTAGACACTTAACTTTTAGATTTGTGTAAATAAGTCTTGGACTTCAAAAAAATGTTTAAAATGACCCTTAACTTATAGATTTTGTTTCTATAGTTGGTTTTTTTTTTTCACAATAGGGATGAAGAGATATGTTAAAAGGAGAAAAGTATGTTAGAGAGAGTAAAAGAAAAGTAAGAGAGATAGAGACATTTTTTTTAGAAAGAAAAGTTAGAAAAAGAAAATTTAAACAGAAACGACTAGTGATCAAGGGATTTGTTTGAGGGAGAAAAAAAATGAGTAAACTACAAGAATAACTAAAAAATGAGACTATCCAAGTTGAAAAATAGCTAAATTAATTAGTTGGTTGAAAAATAGCTAACATCTTTAATTAGAAACTTCTTTAAAATATAGTGGGACGAAATTATCCCTTAGGCATTGAACTCTTGAAGTACCTAAAAAAAAGAGTAAGATTTAATCAAGAGAATTAAATGAAAAACAAAAAATTGTGAAACTCAAACTCCCTACAAAAAATGGAGATTTATTAGAGAGAATGATGGAAACCTAAGGATTTATTTGAAAAGAATCCGGTAGAAAAATAAAGATTTATTTCAAGAGAATTATGGAAAAAGTAATAAAAAAATTAAGATATGGTCAAAACAAGGATAACAACCCCAATTAAATCGAAACAGGTAAACAAAATTCAATAAAATCTAATCTAGAATATTAATTCAAACTAATTTTTAATTAAAATTTTCATAGACGGTTATGAAAAAATGATAATAGCGGTGCTCTCGATAATTTCATGTGTGTATATATATTCAAAGTTACATGTACATATAAGTTATATCACATGGAGTATATGTGTATATACATAAGTCATTAATTGATGAACGTACATGACAGTATAACATAGGCCATAAGAAAATTATATAAGCAATTAAATTTTCAGCATATTGATGTTTGTAAAAACTAAAATGTTCATGACAGTCGTAAGAAAATTATAAAAATGACATCCTTGATAACTTTTAGTGTGGGTATATATTTGTAGTTACATCTATAACAACGTACAGTGTTGTTGGGTTTTATGTCCTAAAACTCGTGGTTTGTAATCGTTGTAAATGTAGTATGTCTATAAAATGCAATAAAGAGTTATTGAGGTTTATTCAGTAAAGGTGTTTATTGAATATAGTGAAACGTGTTTGCATTAACCTGTACCAATAACAACACCCATGGCGAATGATGAGTACTTGAGCTTCGTGTATGACATGAATATGGATCAGGCTCAAGTAGACAGTCAAAATGGTCTATAGTATATGGATAAGGTTGGGTACCTTATCCTGGTAACACTATTGGATGCGGCTCGCTTTGTATTGTACAAAACGATGTGATACGAATCGTTTCACATGGAGATGTGCGAGTGAGGGCGTCTTGTGCAATGAGTTTGCATAAGACCTGAACCGCGAAATCAAATCGTTTTCTCTTTATAACGCCGTTTACTGTTGAGACCGATTTTTTCACATTTGATGACCTAAGGTAACTCGTTCTTAATCTGAGCTTACTATGAACTCCTGCTTATTCGAGAGTATCCTTAGACTTGTATGGGTGAGAGTGGCGGAACGCCCGCTCAATAGGCCTACCAACTTGGGGATAAACTCGAATAGGTAGCTGGGGACATAGTGTGGCAAGATGGAATTCACTCCTACCCTTCTTTGGGTCTAGTAGAGAGGTGTTCCCTTAATAGCTGACTCTGGGGCTTGAACATTGAAGCCTCATCCTCTTCTGTGTGAAGAGGATTCTGATCTGATGAGTGGCTCACAGATCAAATGTTCATTAGAGGTGTCAGTGGTACTTAAGGTACAAGATGTAACACAGAGGTTAAACGGTTTAAAAGACCTTGCTGTGATGACGGACACCTGTGAAGGATCGACTTACCCATGCTGGTTATATCAAGAGGACATAATATATCTACAGTGAGGAGAGTGCAACCCTCAGACTTTAATGGAGTCTCCGGGGGTTAACGAATGTTGATCGATACGGGTTAAAAGAGTTTTAACCGAATGATCTCGTATCGTTGGAGCTCATGATCTGTAGGTCATTTAGGTTCTACTGGTTAGCTCAGATAAAGTGGTATAACAGTGCTAAAGGGTAGAATTCGGAGGAATCTGAATTCGGGTTTGTTGATTGTGGTTTTATATATTTAAATATGATTTAAATATATATTCGGAGGAAGTCGTATTTAAATATAATTTAAATACTCGACCGGAGAAAATTGGAAAAGTCGGTTTTTTGAAAACCAGGCTTTGTGGAGGAATTATTATTATATTGATATTTGATATTAATATTAATAATAATTTATATAATTAAAATAGTTTTAATTATTAATAATTTTAATTTATAATAATAATTTTTAATTATTATTATTATTATTAAGCAATCCACATGGAGCCATGCATTGGGCATGAGCTCCATGTGTCCTCCACTCATAAACCAATTCTCCATCTATGGAGAATTGGGTTGTTCCAATTCATTCAAGCTTTTTGCTTTCTCTCTCTAGGAAAAACTTCTTTCATGCCTGCTCTCGGCAGAACATCTTCAAGAGTTGAAGACATTCTCCATTGTTGAAGCTTGAAGAAGTTGAGTTTGAAGCTAAGGTTGAAAAAAGAGTTAAGGAGTTAATTCTTCTTCCCTTGTTGTTGGATTTCAAGTTGTTGAAATTCAAGAGGCTTCTTCTTCTTCTTCCTCCTCCCTCTCAACAAACCCCCTTAGCTTAAGGAGTCCCACCACTCCGCTATTAAACCCGAGAATAGTTGGGACTTCTCTAAGGGTGGTCCTTGGTTGTTCGTACTGAGTTCGTGACTGGGGGAGAGGTAGAGTACTGGAACATCGTTCAAAATTGTGCCTATTCGTAGGCTACTCCAAGAAAACGAAAGATGGTCTCTTTTACGATCCTCGAGAGGACAAGGTATTAGTATCGACTAATGCCACGTTCTTAGAGGAAGACCACATAAGAGATCATCAACCTTCGAGCAAAATAATTTTGTCCGAATTATCCAGGGAAGCTACAGAAGGATCAACAAAAGTTGTTGATCAGGCTGGTCCTTCTCAAGAGTTGAGAAAGCCTCGACGCAGTGGGAGGGATGTAAGACAACCCGACCGCTACATCGGCTTGTCCGAGACTCCATTCGTCATACCTGATGATGGTATTGAGGATCCATTGACCTTTAAACAGGCAATGACTGATGTTGACAAAGATCAGTGGCTCAAAGCCATGAACCTTGAAATGGAGTCTATGTACTTCAATTCGGTCTGGGATCTTGTAGATCAACCAGATGGTGAAAGACCCATCGGTTGCAAGTGGATCTACAAGAGGAAACGAGACCAGGCTGGTAAGGTGCAAACCTTTAAAGCCCGACTTGTGGCAAAGGGTTTTACCCAGTGAGAAGGGGTGAACTATGAAGAAACCTTTTCTCTTGTTGCCATGTTAAAGTCGATTAGAATACTCTTGTCCATTGCCGCATTTTATGATTATGAAATATGGCAAATGGATGTCAAGACTGCCTTTCTAAATGACAATCTTGAAGATAGTATCTATATGGTCCAACCAGAGGGGTTCATATTTCAGGGTCAAGAGCAAAAAGTTTGCAAGCTGAATCGATCCATTTATGGGTTGAAACAGGCATCTAGATCCTGGAATATAAGGTTTGATACTGCGATCAAATCTTATGGCTTTGAACAGAATACTGACGAGCCTTGTGTATACAAGAAGATT